>OX243979.1:4010000-5485000 GCA_945859745.1 Synanthedon formicaeformis
GACCCTCGGCCCAGGGAGCGGGGACCGGTGAAGCTCCAACCGACATCAGCCCCCCGTCACTAGGTTCTGGCACACCTAAAGGGGAGAAGAGGGAGGGGACTTCCAACTAATTCATAAAAAATGGTTATAGAAATAGAATCTGTCTTTTGTCGGATCAGCCTGTGTGTATTCCACTAATACTTATTATCTTTATACTGGGATGCACATCGGGAAATGGGGTGCATTTCAACGTATTACCTTATTCATAGCTGTTACCGTTTCGCTTGACATTGAAACTGTATAAGTAAAATTTCTACATTGGCTAAATTTACTTCCAAAGGGTCACTGTGTTATGTGTGCCGTATTTATAGTTGCACCTAAATGCAATTCATTGACACAGTTCTACTTAAAATGTAACTATTAATATTGCTTGCGACGAAACTGTAGGTAGCTATTTATAAATAAAATAGCTGTTTACAGTTAAAAGTGCATCAAAACGGGAGTCCTTAATGAAGTTCGATTTTTAAACCTGTCTGTACTAGTGGCTGCTTTTAATACCTAACAGGATTATTTTATTTTCGTTTTAAAATTTGCAACGCTGTTAATTCGAGCCAGATAACTTCCCTCGTTAGTCCAACTAAAAACAGAGCTTAAGTTTCAAAAGCTTAAGTTCAAAAGTTTTGTTTATTTTTAACACCCGACGAGTTATAAGTTTGACGTCTGTGTCAGTGTATCTTTGTATCCATGTATCTGTGTATCTGTTTATGAAATCGTAGCTCCCAAACGAATAAGTAGACAGGTTTTGATCCGTCTTTTTTTGGTTTTTGGGATGACTTTTAGTAACAGTTTATGAAATTTATGGCAACCAATAACAGGTGAATACCACTTTTAAAGAAAATAATTTGACACATTATCTAAAAAACAAAATTAAAAAAATGGGAAGAAAATATACATATAAAAAAACAAAAAAAAAAAGCAAAAAAAAATGAACAACCATTATTTTTTAAACATTTTAACCATTTTTTATGTGTAACTTCTAACCGCTTGGTGTCATGAGAGTAAAATCGTGCAAATGCAGCGGGAAGGAGAATTTTATTCGAAATAAAATAAGAATATTTATGTTTTAACAGCTACAATTTGTGGAAATTCGAACAGTAATTTTTAAATTGTCAAAATCATAGAAATATTGTAACATATTATAGACTAGCTGGTGCCCGCGACTTCGTCCGCGTTCTCTATACTATAGCCTATGGACTATCTAACATAAAAAGAATTTTTCAATTCAAACCAGTATTAGTTCCTTAGATTACTTCAGTTTTATATATTGGTATACAATAGATAGGCCATAACGACTTATTACCAAGGTGAGATCTCACATGTTATGCTAAGCGTCCACAGGTCAGCATCGTACGCATCGCACGCATCGCATTATACGGATTGAACTATTCTTTGTATAGAAAGCCACACAAGTGCGTCCACTGATCCGCATCGTACGCATCGCACATCGGCAATGCCGACACGAATGCTCCGAGAGGCAACTTTTGCGATGCGTGCTGATGACGTCATACGGAATTTTTTTCACTTTCTTCTTCTGCTAACAAACAAGCAATAACGACAAAATTGTTCTTCTTCGCTTTCCTCCTCCATTCTCACAAACACGCGTACGATCAGAAAATCCGAATGAAACTGGCATCGGCAATGCCGATAGCCGGTACTTGCGTCGGCAATCCGATCGTTGCTGATACAGTGGACGCAGTAGGAAAAAATAATGCGATTGATGCATGCGTGCGATGCGTGCGATGCGTACGATGTTGACCTGTGGACGCTTAGCATTACACACCATAATATATGCGTCTACTGTAAGTCGCTCCTTAATTTTTAATTTGTATAAAATAGTATTGATTTTTGTAACCATAGAAAGTCCGACGAATGAACTGTCCTCGTTTTCTCTTTAAAAAAATCTGATCTTAAAAGAAAAACGTAAAACTAATTACGATTTCAAATTTTCCAATTACGCAACATTACTTTGACTACATCTTCAAAAAGATTTTTAAAGATGGTCGTCCGACTCGAAACACAATTAACATGCTAATTATTTTTTGCGTCTTTTATTTAGACCACCGAATAAATGAGGAAAAATTTAGTTTATCTGCTTTCTTTTAAGTTCATATTAGCAATTATTTTCTGCAAATCAAAAACCTACACACACCTCCTTTTTATGTTTAACTCGACAGACAGGCTGACAGTCCATTTGATGGTGCTGTAAGTGCGCTGCCGAACATGTGGGTGCCCGCGACTTCGTCCGCGATAAATTTTTTTCACATACAAACTATTCCTGATTATCCCTCTATCCATAAGTGAAGACAGAATTAAAATCGGTCTAGCCGTTTAGGAGGAGTTCAGTGAAACACGCACAGAAGAAAAGATTACGGTAGAACAAAGATTATGGTAGGGGAGCCCACGATGCTAAATGTGGAGTTACTCGAGTGTCGTGGGGTCGATAAATTTTGTTTTAAGGCAACGATTTTATCTATCATATAATTTCTGAGGATTTTTTTCGATTGCTGAAAATCCGATAAAGCGCATACAAAAGTCAAAACTATTTTTGAAGCACAAAACGATTCCGTTCTGCATAAAACAGTAATTGTGCATAAAAAAATATAAATATTTTAGTTGATTCTACTCTAAAAAACATGAAATGCTACGGATAATTTCATTTTTTTCAGCTTCGGTCTGACAATAAAAGTTAATTCAAAATGGCCGCTTGAATATTTTATGTATCGCTTGTTAGTAGGTGGGCGCATTCGTTAGTGCTTTGTTTGTTTTGATCTGCAAAATAATGTTAGGTATCTGTTTTTAAGAAACATTTCGTTTATCCAGCCGGGTCACATGTTCTCTTCAACAACATCAATAGCCGGATCCACACCAAACGATCCCATTTTGGATCGCCGATCCTGCGATCCGCGATCGGAGGCGCGTGGAGCATGGATCATGGATCCCACAGTTGATCTCTCGCACGTGCAGCGAATTGCCGTAGCAGCAACAACTTACATTATTCTTAAATACTTACTAAAAAAAATCACAAAAACGGAAAATACATTATTAGGTGAAAAGTTTATAGACTTTCAAAGTTTTTCATATCGTGCATCAAACTACTACAACATGGAACCCGCCTGCCATACAAAACACTACGAATTTTATGGAACATTTAAAAGTGACATATGCGTAGAGCATGAACTGTCATTTAAAACAAAACAAACATAATAATAAGTACGTAATTTAAAGAAAATGTGACTTTACGTCAACCCATTAGAGTTTAAAATGAAATAGTAGAAGTTGATCGTTACTACCTTTTACCAGGTAGTCGAACAAGCGAAGAGTGATACCAAAATAAATAATTACGAATCAAGTCACACCGAAAGTTGTGAAGTCAAAAGCGTTATTCTCTCTCAATTCGAGCAGACTTTGTTAAAACTTGTAACAGATGTTGAGTTCAGAGTTCGGCTCCATTCTTGAACAACATTCGCGCCTTTGAAAATTCGTTTCAGAGCCCTATTAGATATAGGCTCGATTTCTCCCTTGCCATTGTCACAAGTTAAGTCCAGAAACAACAGTTAAGTCTACAACAGTCTACAAAACTGACATAAAACATTTTGTTAGAGTATAAAGCTTGTATTCATTAGGAAGAAAGAGAAAGAAAGAAATAATTTTATTCACTCCACGCAACACAAACATAATACAAAAATCATAACAGTAATTATTAAAAAAAAAAAACAGGTAAAAATGTGTGTGACCTCGCGGCAGTGAATCTTCATTGTATTTCAAAAAATTAGTTAAATAATTAATAGAAAAAAAGGTAGAAATTACCTCTTTATAAAATTCCCTGTATCTTTAAAAAAGTTTAGTAATAATTTGAGAAATTTTAAAATATTGCAGTTTTTTTTTGGGTTATCCTAAATAAATATGCTCTAAATTCAATAATTGGTTGTGGAGGTTTTGTATAAAAAAATGGGTAACAGTTAAAAATATTTTTAAGACAGCCTTAATACTTCGTCTTTTAAAAAAAATGTGCCATCCCCTTGGCAAGTTATTTAAAAAATGGCCCATTCAATCAAAATTTCAAAATGGTACAACATATTAAATAAACATTCAAAATATTTAGTATATTGAATTTTACTAATATTTTGAATTTTTTAAGTGAAACGTGAAGAAAACTTTGTGAAGCTAAGTTTTCATTTCTGACATGCTAATACTGAGAAAGAATTTTTTTAATTCAAGTACAATTTTCCAGGAAAACTCTTTTTTTTTTCAATATACACAGCAGATTTTTATTTGTTATTTTAAAATATCTTTAAAATTAATTTTCTTTTTATTTAAAAATATCAATGAAAGTACCTAATTTCAGCTTATTCAATGCACCCAGGCTTTTTCTCGTTGTAGTATTTCAAGAAAGGTTATCGACTTTAGAAGAACATTAAAATACCGAATATGGTAATTTATTACAATATCATCTACATAACATGTAAAGACTTTCAGGCAAATGATGTGTTTTTTTTTTCCACTTTTAATACCCACTATTATTCACTCTATTCAGCACATTTATAGTTTGACGTTAATACATTAGAGATCCATTCTTAACAAGGACACGAGGCGGGCTTGCAGAAGGCTTACGAAATAGAATTCCCGACGAAATACAAATGAAACACCGACTTGGATTCGCAAAGAGTAATAAAATAATTAAGTATAGGGTAACATACGACTAAAAAAAAATTAACTCAGATGAAATAAGAACTAAAGGTTGAGCCCTTTGGCCGGCAGAGTGAAGCCGGTAAAACTACGCCTCGCCTTATTAAAATATTGGTTTAGTAGTCAACCTCGCACAATTTGGTTTTACACGAATTGTGCGAAAAGCCACTTTAAATTTAAATATATTTTTAGTAGTAGTCTCTTTTATAGAAGAAAAAAATGTAAGTAGGTACCTACTGTCGTGTACGACAATGAAATAGATAATCTAGCTGCTGCCCGCGACTTCGCCCGCGTAACTTTTTGTAAATTATATACCTACTAAAATCTTCCTCGAGAATCACTATCCGTTGGTGAAAACAGCATGCAAATCGGTGCAGTAGTTTTTGAATGTATCGCAAACAGACAGACAGTGTAGTGATAATAATAATAAATTAATAATTGCAATAATTAATTAATAATTGCTTAGGTATGTTCCTATGTCATTTTCTTGTGAATAGAAAATTTCATAATAATCAATTAATTGAACAAACTGACAAGGTCACATTTATAATATTAGGATTGTTGATACCTCCTCCATTTCAATTCTTGGTTCTGTTTCGCAGACAGCATTAGACGCGATGTAGGTTGAAAAGGGTGTTGGCAATAGACATTTCTGATTAGGACAGGAATCCGTTCTACTAGATATATTGTCTATGTAATAGGCTTTTCTTTTATATCTCGACGACATTAACTTACATTTAAAAAAACCTCTGCTCATTCACATTTACATGGCTAATTAATATTCCTTTTTACCGTATTTAGGATAGAAGTGATTATATCGACGAAATTTATACCTAAAACATTTTTTTTGTCACGTCGCCTATAACACAAAAAACTCCATAGGTGCTGCATGTGTGCCGCCTACTACAGTAGGATTAAGGATAAGGGATTGAGAAGGAATAGGGTAATGGACTCCCGGGGCACCGAAGTCGTGTAACAACGTCCCCACGACCCCGCCCATCAACGGCCGCGATAGAATGAAAGTCGTTGGGTTTTAGCCGGTAGGAATCCGGCATAACCCCTCAGTGTCCCCTTCACTGCCGGGTATCCAAGAGGATTTCCCAACGTTAAAAAAAAAAAAAAAAAAAAAAAAAAGGGTAATGGACTCTGGCATCCCCATAGATCTTAGGAAATGCGCGCGGCCGGGCGCCCCGTTAGAGATATGGCATATTAGAACAAATAACAGTGTCACTAAAATTACGCACACTCACGTACAAATAGCACACACTGACAACCGACCCGGCGTACCCACTTACACGCACACAACTGCCGGACCAATAGCATTTGTTCGCTTCCTTGTTGTTCGTGACGAAACAAGTGATTGAATTGAAGACGTGAGTGGATGAAGGTGGTATGTCGCATAATTCCAATTTTGAGTAAATCGATGTTAAATTTTACTTTTAATTTTTGATATAAGTCGCCACGAAATTGATTTTTGTACTAAATTATGATGCAAAGTTGTGTAAACAACCTAAAATATTAATGGTATGATAGCAATTAAACACTAATATTATTTAATTTTAAAAAAGTGAACAAACTCCCTCTTCCATTAACAAAAGTAAACTTTTCTGCACTCTTTGCTTTTTAAAATTAACTCTACAAACCACCTTTTTCAACTTTTTATTTTCCAAAAATGTCTTAAATCAACGATCTTAAGGTCTGTAATCATTCATATGGACATATTACCTTCATCAACGCAAAAAACGAAAAAAACCCAAAAATGCGACTTAACACCTTCATCCACTCACGTCTTGAATTGTCGAGCTAGACAATTCCGAGGTACGCTCTATTCTTTAGCGGTGCCATATCTAGCGGGGCCGCACGCATTTCCGAAGATCTGTGGTCACCACAGAGGTAGGTCCGAAAGAACATTACGCTTCCTGTCGGAACCTCGGCGTATCCGGAAGTGAAGGTACGCCGCCCATCTCAGGGACCTCATGAGGGGCGGTAGACTCCTCTAGGGTACTACCACTCGGTCCCAGTCAAGTGGGAAGAGCCACTACTTATAAAGTCTCTAATATTTACAGGTAGAGCCTCTAGTGTCTAAAAGTAAGCCTTTCAATATCAATTGTTCTCGTGTCTATCAAAATCCAACAAAAACTCTAATAAATCGAACCGTGCACTACAATAGTTTTAATTAATACGAGTTGCTAACTCGACGGATGGATGGTAACGGAAAATTGGACGTAACGTTTGCTGACGTATACTCGTAGCTAAATCAAATAAATAGAGCAATACCTACGCATATCTGTTTTTAAAATTAACTTTATCGAAAACTATACAATACACAACTAATTTTTATAAATGTCTCTTGTAAATAACAAGACATCTATACGAATTAATATAAATAAAAATTAATAGCTAAGCGCAACACGAGAACTGTTGGTCCAATTGGACGACAAGAATATGAAAATTTAAGAAATTAGAAAAATAAGCATATGGCATTATTTATCCACTCACCGAAACACAGCACATGCTCTTATTTCGGTTTAGTAGTCGTTTTGCACAATTTCCAAAGATGACCCTGCCGGGAATCGAACCAGCAACCCTGGAACAGAGCGCTAAGGTAAGCATTCTAATCACTAATTCAACGGGTTAGTCACATGGTAAGTGTTATAAAAACAAAATTACTTTCCCATAAACTTGTGTCAAGCTTTATTGAATTTCTCACTTCGTTAGTAAGCCGACGAGAGCTTTTCTGAAATTTAATAATGTTGAAACAGACAGACACACAGTCGCGTATAAGCGGCAATGTAAAATTCCTGGAAAAACTAAGCGCAACCTATTTGACTTATGAGAATACTTTCGCAGTAAAACAAGTATTTGTTATCACCAGCAAATTGTCCTATTCATTTTTTTTTCTAAGGGCCTCTTTCTCCAACTACAACTAACTTGTTGATTAGTTACTTTTAGAAATCATTTTCTGTTTTATTGCATTATTCACTCGGTTTTGCTGCATCATTCGATAGCCGAATTTTTTTTATTGTTTTCCATTGAATGCTTGGGACGTTTACCGTACAAACAAAGGTCTATCAGCTCCATTATCCCCGGTTACCGGTGACTTTAAATGGCAGGTTGGCCTACTTGACGTTTGTGAAATAGGCCCTAATACTTATAAAGAAAAACTATAAATTACAATAATTTTTTTTTTTAAATATTTATTGTACAGGGGCCCCCCGGGTTCGATTCCCGGCTGGGTCAACTTTGGAAATTTTAATGTAATTTTCTAAAATTGACTGGTCTGGATTTGAAAGTAGTGGTAGGGCACACTGCGTTTCGCAGTCATTTGGGCAGCCTGTCTGGCGGCAGTAACCACCCCCTTACAGAATACCACCGTGAAATAATAGCATTTACGTGCTGTTGTGTTTCGGTGAGTGAGTAAGGGATGCCAGAGCCCATTACCCCACCCCTCCCATATCCCTTATCCTTAATCCTTCTATGGTCGGCAGCGCACTTGTAGCACTTATGGCGTTGCTTGTGTTATAGGCGACGGTAGCCATCTACCATCAAGTGGATTGTCAGCCTGTCTGTCGACCTTAACATAAAACAAAATGTACAGACACGGCTCGTTTACGATTTTATTATATTTGTATAGATAACAGTTGTAAAATATAGAACAGTTTCTGCAGTTAACCTGAATTAGTTTTTCGCCGAATGCAAACGAGTTCTTTTATTTGTTGTGAACGTTGTTATGCCTTTTTATTCAGTAAAATTAAGCTGTCACTCCGTCACTGTTAACAAAAAGCAATTTCCCATAATGACCAAATTTTAAACGATTTTACTTTATACGATTAAAGAACAAGCTATATTTAAAAATTATAAAGTAACTTCCGACTTTCTATTGAGTCTAAACATATCTGCTCATATATCGCTATATCTGCTGTAGGTTAATAAGGAGTTGGGTATTCTGCAGATAACTTGATGCTGAATCTAAGTAAACAAAGTCTAATTTAATTATTTTTTCAAATAAATAAATAAATTATAAATGAAAGTGACGAATGTAACAGAAAACATAATATAATGAAATTTTCTCGATAGAAAAAAATCACCAAGTGAGCTCTCATTTCCATCGATTTTAGTTTTATTTTCAAAATGACACACATTACAAAGCTAAAAGTGTATCAGTAATTTCACTTCACATATTATCTAAGGCTGTATGTAACAATTTTTCATTTGACATTGGAGGTTACCAATAATGAATATTTAATACTTTTGGCACTTATAACATTTTTATTGAGCGAGATGCGCTATCTTCCGTCGCATGTTGTGCGTAGTTCTACGTATTTTGTGTCACTGGCATGTCCAAGGGGCCACGCGGGTGAAATTACAAATTTTGTTTGCTTTATACCCACTCTTAAGTCCATTCCGGAGTCAGCTCGTGGCGATGGTTCCCCTATTTGTATTTGTATGGGGCCTTAGCCAAGATGCAAGCGCTTCGTTGTGTACTTCGGAAACGAAGAGAGGACGCTAAGAGAAAGCTTGGTAATTGGTTGCTGTAACGTCAAAATAAAATTTTGAGCAATTACCAAGTCTTCTCTTAGCGTAGCGTAGCGTTTACTATTGTAGAAAGCACACATGGCTACGGGCCCAGGAATCAACTTGGGACCGCTGAGTCAGAGTATACTAAGGCAAGCACTCAACTAACGAGCTCGGATCGTTACAACAAGATCATCCTCAAGATTAAGACATAATTTTCTTCTGAAACTGAATTAGCACAATTATTTAAAGCTGGAATCTTGTACGTGTACTGTACTCTCACAATACCAAATTGCAGCTAACATTAAGACTAGAAATGAAATACTTCCATGGTAGTAAAATATATTACAGGTATAAGCGAAAATGTTCTTATGGACGTAGAAAATGATATTAAGGATACAGTCGACATCGTGAAAAACTGGAAATTAAGATTTAGTATACTCGACAAATAATGTGCTTTATCACCCTAAGATTGAATATTTTTTGTATGTTGTAGAATGAAAAGGTCTGTTTTCCTTTGAAATTTCAAAATGACAATTATGTCAATCAGTAATCAATTCCTATTTTAAATCTAAGCCTTAGCAAATTTTGAAATGAATAGAATTTGTTATCGAAACTGATAAAGCACTTTTCTGGTCGGCTATACATAATTGTTTTAAAATGTTTACGTGGTTATTTTATTTCTAGTCCTTAGTATTAAAAAATATTCCGTATTTTTTTATAGAGATTAGACCGGATTTGATGCGTGGTTGCATTAGCACAATTTAAAAAAGTTTGAATGCAAAAATCGAATCTAGTTTCAGATTTGCCTTACTGGCCTTTTTATATTGATTACTCTCTATAGGAACGCGATATAATGATACATACACAAAGGTGCATAATTGAATCCAATTTTAATTATTTAAAAAACCCTCAAAAATTGGACAATTTATTGCTTTACAAGTTGTTTAAATTAAGTGTGCTTATTATGTAATATAGAATAATTTAAAACTATTTTCTAAAATTAGTCAAATAGCGGATTGCTTTATTATTATTATTAAGGGGCGGGAGAAGCGAGTAGAAACTCCATTTCTAACGGCTGCCAAACCAAGCAAGACCAAGCTGGTCTTGCGGGGTCTGGGACCAAGCTACACTCCAGTTCCTCACAATTACAGCTCCTTGAGAACCTTATTTTACAGACAACCCTACTATTTATTGATGATTATATAAATAGCCACTAGTTTCGTTGAAAACCAAAATTTAAATGGAAATTGTAATAAAATCATTTGGTCGCCTGTACATTTCGAAAGGTTCAAACTAAATGGGCGCAATTAAACGTTTCACTCAAGCAACATGAGAGTAAAAACTCATTCGTTCGTTCTCCCACGTCTTCCTCTAGGTAGACGTCTAAATTGAAACAAATTTTATTTATATGGACATTTCTTTGAAAAGTTTTATACAAATATTTAAGTAAATCATAAAACGTTTTTGTAAAATTAAAAACAAATATTAGCATGCCCTTGTCGGATGATATAGAACATATTTATTGTAAGCAAATAAATTAAAATCGTGTAAACAGAGTGTTGTGTTTTTTAAAATTTTATATTCAATAATAATAAATATTAAACATTATAGAGAGAAGAGATTTGTGTTTTTGTATTTTTGTTTGTAATGAATAAATTCAAAAACTAGTGTATCGATTTTAAAAATTGCTTCGCCTATAGAAAGCTAACATTATCAACGAGCAACATAGACTATGTTTTACAAAGTTATGCGGACGAAGTCGCGAGCAACAGCTTGTATTTAATGAAGTCGCTATCCGTCTTCTGTCTAAAAATTTAATAAAAATATTCTAAAAAATAAAAAAAATACTAATTTTATTTTTCACAATAAGCTTTTAACGTATGGTGGCAGTAAGCACAATCTTAGAGAAGGCCAGAACTCCTACAGAAGGCTCTTACAGAATTCTAATGGACGAAATACACGATCAATCATTTGACGTGACTCCAAATGACTAATAGACTAATAGAGACAAATAGAGCCACGCCAAACATTGTGCCCACACACGGTCAGTCCAATTTTCTGTAATTTATGCGTTTGACCGAGTCGAGTGACGTTGACATGAGCTCTGATTCGGAAGCGGGGCAAGATGCCACGGCGTAGTGTTTCTACCAAGGAGGACAGAAATGTATTCTATCCTCCTTGGTTTCTACCTACACTCACGATCAGTTGGCGCGATGAACTGACGTGACGCAACGGCGCGATTTGAAATCCAGTGTTTGTCCATCCATCAAGCCATTACGCTGCTTCAAAACTAAAGGGGCATAAAACAAAAAAAATCCAAAAATGTTTTTATTGCAAAAATATTTATTGCACAATCCTTCATATTGTATGTTGCAAAAGACTTATGGTTGTTTTATTCCATATTTAGTATATTTTGATCATTTTTTATATATTCAAAATTATATTATATGCTTATATCTCTTCTAGTATTCAGTTTATTATAAAAGTACCTAAAACATTTAATGCTACTTAAAAATACGCTTCTAACGATGTATAATATGCATATATTTGATATATATCTAATAAGAAAAAAATAAACAAAAAAAGTTATTATTTTTTCGATTAGCTCTCCTGTAAAAAGTGTAATTTTGATTTGTGGCCCTTTAGTTTTTAAGGAGCGATTAGTTTTTACCATTCACGATCAAATTTTGGCTTCACGTCAGTCAATTTGACGCGATTTCGTCCATAAAGAAATGAAAATAATATATATGAAATCCATATCTATTTACTGGTTCGAAGCAGCAGACTGGACTAAACTGTACTAACTAAAATGGTTTATTAATGACAACGAATTACATCAGCAATTACAAGAAGAATAGACAAAGATTTATATTACTATCGTATTCCACCAAATTTCACCCATTCCACACAATTCCACCCAATTCCAACGTTCCACTAATGGCAAACTATTAAAAGGCAATAATCTCACTTTTCATAATGATTCAATATCAGTTTAAGAGTACGTTAATTGATTTTGCAATTTACTTATCAAAAGCTGCCCGTGATGGCGCCTTCGACTGAAGTACACTCGAGGAAAAAAACTTGAAAATAATTTCATTAATATTTTTTTATCCACACTTATAAGTAAAATAAGATTGAAGTTTCTATTTGTAAAGTCACAACAGCTTTTTACTAAATACATAAAACTCGTCTACTTAAGATATAGGGTAATTATAACAAGAAACATTTTTTTTTAATTTTGTCTGTGTCTGTTTTGACGAGTGGACCGATTTTGACAGGAAATTCACTGGCAGATAGCTGAAGTTATAAGGAGTACTGAGGCTACTTTAAAAAATAAAAAATAAGTAATGTATGTATGTAAAAATGAGTTCGTTTTCACGCCTTAATTACGAAACTGATTTTGTCGGTCGGTTTCGTTTTGTTTTATCATGTAAATTTAGTCATAAAACGACAGAAAAAAGTATTTTGAGCTATAAATTTTGAACAAATATTTGAGCAATAAAGTTTGAACAAATATATGAGAAATAAAGTTGAACACCTAAGCAATTACATAATTTAACAAATAGAGAAAGGGCCGACATATGTCTGATAATGTTTCTCATCTGTTTACATATTTAAATGCCTGACACAGACTATAACATTGAAACTTTGACTATGTTTGAATGTAGTAAATTCTCTAATTTACGAGCGCTCGCGCTTTTGGCGGAGAAAAAATACAATTGTCAGAAAATTATATTCTTGAAAATTAATTTTTCATATCTTACTTCTTACCTTTGACAAGTTATACCTACTTTTACTTTGCTAAAAGTTTCTTCTTCTTTAAGTGCCCTATCAGGTTTCCCCGAATTTGGCTTCTCTTCTCCCACTCCCCTAATTCCAGTCCATTGAAGGATGTTCCTCAATCAAGACATCTGTTAAAAGCTAAAAATTTACCATTGCTTTTTTATGCAGTTTTAATTGAATCAAGAAAATAAATTTAGCCATCGCAAGCTACGTATCCACTCTAAAATTTTATTGGACGTATAAGAGGACTTTTGTGATCTATGCATCAAATTACTACAACATGGAACACGCGTGCCATACAAAACACAACGAATTTTATGGAACATTTAAAAGTGACATATGCGTAGAGCATGAACTGTCATTTATAACAAAACAAACATAATAATAAGTACGGAATTTAAAGAAAATGTGACTACGTCAACCCATTAGAGTTTAAAATGAAATAGTAGAAGTTGATCGTTACTACCTTTTACGATTGACGCGTGAAGGCAAGAGTCCGCCATGATTCTGTCAAAGGCGTTCTTTTTATGTTCCCCTTTGGCACTTGTGACGCAAATTCCATTGTAGTATTTCGATGGATCTATGTATAAATTTAACAATTTTTTTAAACATAAGTAGAAACGTTCTGAACAAATTCTCCAAATGATATAGGTTTCTCAGTTTGATTCTGGCGCAAAGAAACTATTATATAATCATATAATCACATCCGCAAAACGAAGTGTTATGCGGGCTATTCTTCGCTTCGTTTGCCAGCTCTCTTGATTTCTCGATCAATAGAGTTTAAATCACTACATAGTATAAAACAAAGTTGCTTCCCGCTGTCTATCCCTATGTATGCTTAGATCTTTAAAACTACGCAACTGATTTTGATGCGGTTTTTTTAATAGATAGAGTGATACAAGAGGAAGATTTTAGTATATAATTTTTAACGCGGGCGAAGTCGCGGACACCAGCTATCTACTAAAAATAAAGATACAACCCCTGAAAATTTTGTAACAGCAAAGATGTCAGGCGTTATATTGCTATACACATTTAGTCAGGCGCTACACATCCCTTACTTTTAACGGGGGCGAAGTCGCGGTCACCAGCTAATTGAAACATAAAGCTGTTTAACGATCTCTCAAGAGGTCTCGGGTTCGATTCTCAGCAAGGACAACTTTAGAAATGATTTTTTCATAGTTGGCTCTGTTCTGGATCTGGAAAGTAGTATATCTGGCGGTAGACAAAGTGGAGAGTCAGCCTGTTTGTCAAACTTAACGTATATAATTTTTTTTTATCAAGCGTTAATACAAAAATACAAATACAAATAGAAATTTTCAAAAATTTTCAACGCGGGCGAAGTCGCGGGCACTAGCTTGTCGATAATAATGTAATTTCAAGTATAATACGAATATTATAAAGTGAAAAAGATTTGTATTTTTGTTTGTAATGAATAAACTCAAAAACTATTGGACCGATTTTAAAAATTCTTTTACCTATATAAAACTACATTATCAACGAGTAACGTAGGCTAGATTTTATAAAGTCACCCGAACGAAGTCGCGTGCGACAGCTAGTTTCAAGTAATTGGCGCGAATTCATAAAAGCGTCTAGAAGCTTCCGCGTTCCACAAGAGCTTGTCAATTCAAATTCCACTAACATAGTTCCCATTGTACACTTTGTATGTTCAAAATAGCTTCTTATTGTGCTGCAGTGGTTAATATTCGCCGCGATTTACTACACAATGCACGGGTGCCTCTAATGTGCGTCATTTATTATACAATGACCTGCCCTCGTGCATACGAAGGGATATTTCACATTTCAACACTGTGTTGTGTTTTGTTTTCCACGGAATATTTCAGTTCAGTCATTTAATTAAACTCTGCATTTGCAGTCGTTTCTCTTTCGTTAAAATAACCTTGTATTTTAACCTTATGGATAGGGATACTATGGGATATTATGGATACTATGGGATGCCAGGGTTCATTTCCATATAGCCTCCAATTCCATACCGTTTTCTTTTTGAAGTGAAAACTTCTTTAGGCGGGCTTGGGCAATTTGTATAAAGAATTTGATAAGGTAAGGTAAAACAGTGAATTCGGACCAATGATATACTCGTATATTAAAAAAATACATTTACTGGTTTATATATAAATGATTCGGATCGTCACGCATCCGTCACGTTAACGGAGTGTCACGGTATCATGGTTAGTTACCACAGGGGGTTTTTCCGGGCTTATAAAACTTGTATGCAAAAAAGTGTAGTTCGAAACGAGGAACGAAATGTTAGCGCGTTATAACCTGCAGGTCAACTTTGAAAAAGTTAATTCCAAAGTTGACCAAGTTATAAATCAAGCGCACTAACCACTCATCAAAAGGGCTCGTCAAAATCCTACTAAGATCCTCAGTGTACTTGCAGTACCTGTGACATCTACCGTCAAATTGGCTAGACATGATCGCTTGGTTAGACCTCTTAAACTTTTCAACCGACATCCAAAAAAGGAGGACGTTCTCAATTCGATTCAATTTTATTTGAAAGCTGATGCTTTCAGTCCCATTTCAATTTGGTCCAATTCTGACAATAGCATCAATGAGAAAACATTTTGAAGGTCAGTTTTTTTTTGTTAAAAAGAGTTATAAAACATAAACTTATGGACATTGAGTTCGCTCAGCCGCTATAATCTCATGGGACAAGTGCCTTATATATTATATATCCTATAACACGTTTGAGATTCGCGCCGTTGACAGGTGGCGTGCTCCACCTAAATCATACGTCACCCTTCCACCCCAATCTATTTCCTCATGACAAATGGGAGATAGAAAAATATATGTTACAGATATGAGTGTAATCGATCCGATAGTTCGTTGACACCGATATGATGCGATATAAGGTTTGGTTATTTATTGAACCGAAAAAATATATATTAAATACTAGCGACTGGTTTCCGGTTTCGCACGGATGCTGCATATGCTATATATATCGGATGCTGCATATGCTGTGCCCTGATTCTGTATGACAAATAATTCCACACTCCTGTCTTACTTTTTTCAAACTACGTCAATGTCTTGCCTTGTCGTGTCACGGAATTCTTATGTCTCTATTCTGTATGCCACAAGACAAATTATCTATGGCACGTTATGATTTTACAGAAACCACAGTGTACTATTGTGTTTATTTGACAATTCCACTGATGAGTGACGTGGTTTTGAAGTAAGGAATCGCGAAGTGGCGTTACAGAATCAGGGCTCTGATATGATATGATATGATATGATGATATGATGATATGATATGATGATATGATATGATGATATGATATGATATGATATGATATGATATGATATGATATGATATGATATGATATGATATGATATGATATGATATGATATGATATGATATGATATGATATGATATGATATGATATGATATGATATGATATGACATGATATGATATGATATGATATGATATGATATGATATGATATGATATGATATGATATGATATGATATGATATGATATGATATGATATGATATGATATGATATGATATGATATGATATGATATGATATGATATGATATGATATGATATGATATGATATGATATGATATGATATGATATGATATGATATGATATGATATGATATGATATGATATGATATGATATGATATGATATGATATGATATGATATGATATGATATGATATGATATGATATGATATGATATGATATGATATGATATGATATGATATGATATGATATGATATGATATGATATGATATGATATGATATGATATGATATGATATGATATGATATGATATGATATGATATGATGATGTATACAAACTTTCACCGGCACCGTTTATCGATCTTTCGAGTAGTGAAACCGTATAAAATACTTTAGGTGGTTTAGAAGAAGTTAGCGGAGAAACAGATAGAGGTCTAAAATTAAGGCATAAATTTTATTAAATATTGTAATTTTGCTAAGGATTTTTGCTTACCAACGTCGTAGTCTCTGTAACCCGGTTTCTCCATATACTTGAAACAGCTAATACGACTGTTGCTACTCTCCTAGATTTAGCAGTAATCTTAGGTATGTAAGTATAAAATAAAATAAAATATAACATACCATAATCGTCCATCAAATGATTGCGATTTTTATATATGTTTTCAATTTTAAGC
The DNA here is from genome assembly GCA_945859745.1 of Synanthedon formicaeformis. Classification (NCBI taxonomy): domain Eukaryota; kingdom Metazoa; phylum Arthropoda; class Insecta; order Lepidoptera; family Sesiidae; genus Synanthedon; species Synanthedon formicaeformis. The sequence goes on from OX243979.1 coordinate 4,027,184, forward strand.
GCGACTGTACTCCTTTAGTTCCTTTGATAGGTGTTGTGCCGTAAGTATTAAAAACTTCCTTTAATAGCAAGTGAACAACAAAAAATAAATAATTAAAACGTTTGAATAAAATCCAGAAAATTCTATTATAATACTAAATACCTATTAAAAATGCAAAAATGAGGTTGTTTGTTTGTTACGCTCATACACGTTTTAAGAGGTATCTCATCCAGTACGTCCAGTATGTGCCCTGTACGTCTAAATGTTTATCTACCAAGTTTCATGAAAATCAGTTAATTCGTTTAAGAGTTATGGAGGAACATACATACATACAGAAAAAAATTGTAAAAATGGTCAATTTAGTTTCAGTATCATGTATAGAGCCTATAAACACGATATGTCTGAAAACAAAGTAACTTACTCCATGACCAACCTTTACAGATTTATTATTACTATTTAATTTAGTTTCAGTATCATGTATAGAGCCTATAAACACGATATCTCTGAAAACAAAGTAACTTACTCCATGACCAACCTTTACAGATTTATTATTACTATTTAATTTAGTTTCAGTATCATGTATAGAGCCTATAAACACGATATCTCTGAAAACAAAGTAACTTACTCCATGACCAACCTTTACAGATTTATTATTACTATTTAATTTAGTTTCAGTATCATGTATAGAGCCTATAAACACGATATCTCTGAAAACAAAGTAACTTACTCCATGACCAACCTTTACAGATTTATTATTACTATTTAATTTAGTTTCAGTATCATGTATAGAGCCTATAAACACGATATCTCTGAAAACAAAGTAACTTACTCCATGACCAACCTTTACAGATTTATTATTACTATTTAATTTAGTTTCAGTATCATGTATAGAGCCTATAAACACGATATCTCTGAAAACAAAGTAACTTACTCCATGACCAACCTTTACAGATTTATTATTACTATTGATTAACAAATTCGCGGGCAGCAGCTAGTTATTAAATAAAATAAATCGCTGTTCGCTTATGACTTGTGCGAGGCGTTAATTAAACAGCCCTCTATCAAGTTCGATACAAAACGTCCATCCAGTTAATCTTAACGTCTTATTGATGTGAACACCAATTACTGTATCAAGTTTTGCAATCTACTCTGTTCAAAAGCCGAAGTTGACTGATAATGCAGACCTTGCTGTTCTTGTAAAACTGCTAGCAAATTAAAAATGAATTTTAAATACTCCAACAAGAACGGTTTGCACCAGTATTTTAAAAAGTATTATTTTCTTAGTTAGAGGCCGACTAGAGTTTAGTACAATGCGTTGAAAATCGGATATTTAACAAAGTTAAACATCTTATTTATTTACTTATTGACAATAATAACATATTATATTTCAGTTAATTGGCTATGAAAACACACATTAGGCATGCAAGCCTGTATCGTGTGCTTCATGAATTAGTTAAAATTTATTTTTTGATATTTAAAATAAATATCAAAAAATAAAATAAAAATAAAAATATTAATTTTAATAATAACAAATTATAAATTACTAAATATACACTAAATTAATAATAAATAGGTACATATAAAAGTAAATGACACAATAAATTTAGAATATAAAATATCTTCTTTTATATATAAAAATCAGCTTCCGTAAATAATTATTCATTAATAATAAATTATGTTATTTTCATCGTATTAGTAGTGCCTGGTATTGCGTGTTTCTTTCTGAACTAAATTTTTTACTTCTTTGATTGTCTAATAAAAAGTTTCTGGCCAATAAATGTATTATTAGCAGAAAAACGTTATTTTCATCGCCCAATTTGACTTCTTAGATTAAAATTAAAAAAACAGTACACACAATAGACTATATTTAAAAAAAAAAGTTTGAATTTGGCAGATCTAAACAAAAAAATTCAATTTTCCAAAAAAAAAAAAATAGTAAATTGTGCCCCCCCAAAAAAACTCATCACAGTAATAATTTTTTTTAATAATAATAATAATAATAATCATTTATTTGCTGAATATAGGTTACAATGGTTTTACAAATAGATAAGTCTCACTACATTCTACCCTTCGAGGGTGTGCAAAATTTTTAAGTAAGTATACTACACAAAACAATAAAGCTAATTAATATTACTAATTATTACTATAAATTATCAGTTTTATAATCTTTTACACTATAATAACATTTGTCAACGAGTAATTGCTTCATTTTCTTCTTGAATAAATTAATATTGAGTTCTTTAATGGTGTTCGGAATTTTGTTGTATATAACTGGCGCTTGACAAAAAACACTTTTATGCATCAAGGCTGTTTTTGCTTTTCGAATGCATAATCTGTTAGGATCTCTTTGGGCTCTTTCACTATTATCAGAGACTCTCTCAAATAGGTTAGGGTTGGATTTCACATAAACAACGACTACAATTTTAGCGACTACAATTTGTTTTTAAGCCTATTAATTAACTTAAGTTCTTTACTAAAGTTTTAATCGGCTACTTTTATTTCTTTTTTTCATATTTACACAACACTAGTGAGTGCCCGCGACTTCGCCCGCGACCAATTTTTTTTACATAAAAACCATTCCTGATTATCCCTCTATCCATAAGTGAAGACAGAATTAAAATCGGTCCAGCCGTTTAGGAGGAGTTCAGTGACATACACACGCACAGAAGAAATATATATATATAAAGATTTAAAAAAACCTTCCAATTTTAAGTCAGTTCGCTTATCTCTAGGTTGCACTCATTTAAGTGAAAAAATGTGTTCGATTTGAGGTTAGTCCTTGACTTGCGTACCTATTTCAATAGGCAATATGAATTTTGAATAATAAATAAGTATTCCGGACCAAGGATTGAAGCAAGGATTTGGTTAAGTAAAGAGGGTGAGGCGGACAAGTATTGGATATCCTGGAAATAGTCTACACAATATTTCACGGGCACCGAGCCAAAGATGAGCGGCCAATATACGAAGTGACAGCCCTTGATATGATTAGATATTTCACCAAGATTGTAACAGATATATGTATTTATAAGTATTTGTGTCTGTGTTAGAAAGTAGATCTATAAGTAAATTGAAATAAAATAATCAATCAATATTCAATCATCATCAATCAATATCAATTAAACAATACTAATAATAAATCTGTAAAGGTTGGTCATGGAGTAAGTTACTTTGTTTTCAGAGATATCGTATTTATAGGCTCTATACATGATACTGAAACTAAATTGACCATTTTTAGAATTTTTTCTGTATGTATGTAAGTATGTATGTTCTTTCATAACTCTTAAACGAATTAAGTGATTTTCATGAAACTTGATAGATAAACATTTAGACGTACGGAACACAGGATAGGCTACTTTTTTCTTTTTCAACGCGGATGAAGTCGCGGGCGACAGCTAGTGTAGAATATAAAGTGTCTGTTAGAATGCACAAGAAACAATATAAGTACAGTCGGGATAAGAAAATGTTATTGAGGCGACAATAAAGCTTGGATTTAAGCGATTCTGAGCTCTTACTATGTTTAATATTGTATGTATATACATTGATTTTGTGTAGAATTAATTAAAATTATTGAAATTATTTTAGTTATTATCCTTATATACAGTTTTTACCAATGGATAGAGTGATTCTCGAGGAAGGTTTTAGTATATAATTTACAAAGTTACGCGGCCGAAGTCGCGGACAGCAGCTAGTATAGAATAAAGGATAGATATGAGAGGATAGGGATATAAAAATAGTTTTGCGGTACTAATTCTTTTATTGTGTTTGAATTCGACATCAAAAATCTCTTTGTATGAATATTGTTTAATAATGATATATGTACATCATATAGGGATGATTAAACTAATGTAGCAGATATTTTGTAGTATTTCATTTTATTAATGAATTCTATTTATATGTTACAATAATATCAAATGTATTTCCAACATGATTAATATTGAGGTTTGATAAATAAATGTTAGCGTGTAAATACGTGTCAGTCAGAAATATTATATTACGGTTTTAATTACAGAAATTAGAAAGAGAGTTACATTCCCATTAATATTGAATTATCCCATTAATTATCCACTCTAGGGTAACGTTGCAAAAATTTATTATCTACTAGCTGGTGCCCGCGACTTCGTCCGCGTTGAAAAAGAAAAAGTAGCCTATCCTGTGTCCCGTACTTCTAAAAGTTTATCTATCAAGTTTCATGAAAATTAGTTAATTCGTTTACGAGTTATGGAGGAACATACATACTTACATACATACATACATACATACAGAAAAAAATTCTAAAAATCGTCAATTTAGTTTCAGTATCATGTATAGAGCCTATAAACACGGTATCTCTGAAAACAAAGTAACTTACTCCATGACCAACCTTTACAGATTTATTGTTAGTATTGATTGATGATATGGTTATTATTTTACAGCGCGTATTATTTTACATTGAATATCTATAGAAAAACGAAAAAAAGAATTAAGACATTGGCCGACATCGCCTTTACAAATAAGCATAGCATTATCAGATGCATTTCGCAATTTATTATTCAGATAAAACATAGCCTAGTATAATCACAGGCAGTCGATGCAGCCGATACGCCCACAGCCGTCCGATTTGCGACTATCTAAATAAAGAAGAGAATCCTTATCTTTAATATTCAAGTATGCAAACGTGTAATTCGCCTGCTATATCTGCAAGCTGAATCTATAACTCGGCCGCGTCAGTTATTTGCGGATATCGTTTAAATATAGCATCAAATGTGCAGTCATTAATTGGAATTTACTTATTTTTTTATTTATTACATAAGGCCTCCAACGAGGCAGGCATCAAACAAAATCGTCATCGTTTTAGTCAGTCATCAGGTAGTAGTGAAAGTTCTAAGTAGCATCCAAAAATATATAAACATGGCAATTTTGATGCAACAATGACGCTTGAGATCTCTTTGAAAACACGATTATTTCATTTTTATGATCTATCTATATACGACTATACATCTTGATTTCTCCGACATCGTTATTTCTCCGCAAACTTCTACTAAACCACCGGATTTTATTATGATATTATTAATGGAAAGATTGATCAATGAGGAAGGTTTGTGTATTATAATTTGCAGAAAAAAAAATTCATCCTTACGAAGCCAGGGGCAGGCCGCTTAGTCCCCTGAGATGGCCGGCGTACCTCCACTTTCGGGTACGCCGTGGTTCTGACAGGGAGCGTACCCCTCCCCGCGCTAGATAGCCGTGGCGGGGCACCGATGTCGTGTCATAACGTCCCCGCGACCCCGCCCATCAACGACCGCGCTAGAAAGTCGTTGGGCTTTAGCCGGTACGAATCCGACATAACCCCGCAGTGTCCCCTATACTTAAAAAAAGGCTTTTTTTATATAAATAAAGCCGGTTTCCTATCGGATATATTTTGGAGTGTGCACAGGAACTTCATTACTTTTAGTTCCTCCATCTTCTATTAGAGTACTAGACAAGGAGAGGGTATTATCACTTACCATCCCCTGAGATTGTAAAAAAAAAGAAATACAATAAATAGAATAACAAATAAAAAAAATTAGAATCCTATGTCACAAATTAAAAAAAAGTTAATAATATCATGATACTCATATAACAAAAAACCCAATTGTTCTATGTAACTAATCAAATTTATTAGGTTTACATAATAAAATTATTAGTTGAATCGCCACAGATCCATTTTTTTTAAACTTTTTGCAATGATTTAATGATTTTTTTAATGGTACGTTCGATCGCCCGTCACTAAAGAAATAGTAAATATAAAGAAAGAAAGAAAAAGGAAACGGTCAGAGCATCCTGATTTATAACCTCGCACATAGAGGAGGGGTAATTAGACTAAAAGGTTTATTCGTAACATAAATATACATTAACTTTTACGAGCAACCTCAATATATTGTTTTGGACTCCTACGCGACACAATGGATAAAACCATAGAGTAAATAGTACTTAACCAATAGTACTGGTTAAGTACTATTTACTCTATGATAAAACTGATGGGATCTTTATTTTATAAATCAATACGTTGTATTATGGAGTAAGTTACTTTGTTTTCAGAGATATCGTGTTTATAGGCTCTATACATGACACTAAAACTAAATTTACCATTTTTAGTTTTTTTTTCTGTATGTAGGTATGTATGTATGTATGTATGTATGTATGTATGTATGTATGTATGTATGTATGTATGTATGTATGTATGTATGTATGTATGTATGTATGTATGTATGTATGTATGTATGTATGTATGTATGTATGTATGTATGTATGTATGTATGTATGTATGTATGTATGTATGTATGTATGTATGTATGTATGTATGTATGTATGTATGTATGTATGTATGTATGTATGTATGTATGTATGTATGTATGTATGTATGTATGTATGTATGTATGTATGTATGTATGTATGTATGTATGTATGTATGTATGTATGTATGTATGTATGTATGTATGTATGTATGTATGTATGTATGTATGTATGTATGTATGTATGTATGTATGTATGTATGTATGTATGTATGTATGTATGTATGTATGTATGTATGTATGTATGTATGTATGTATGTATGTATGTATGTATGTTTCTCCATAACTCTTTTTTAACGCGGACGAAGTCGCGGGGGCCAGCTAGTATGTACATAAAACTTGGCCACTCTTTTTCGACGAACGGTTACAAAAGTAATACCGCTTGGTCGTTTAATAATATTTTGAATTATTAGTTCAAGTAATCTTGAATTTTTTTCTATAATGTTTCATAGACTTTCTTTCTTACACATAAAAAGATTTAAACCTTTCATTGGCTCATGCGAAGCTCGGTCACCCAGTAAAAAAAATACGCGGGTTAAATCGCGTGCAACAATTAGTATACAATAATTCTGAGTTCAAGAGTCACACCCTCAACGATAACAGGTATAAGTTCATTATTACACTTTTCTAAATTAAATTTTTATTTCATTTCAACTTGATATTTTCAATGAGCTTGTTCTTTTGTTAAAGAGGAAAATTGTAAGAAATTGTCATTTGTAAATGTTGTTTGAGAAAATTCGTAATAAGGCAAATTAGTTAACAAATAATGAATTCGAATTAAATTTCTTAAAAGACTCTTTTTACGATTCTCTGTTACTTTTGACATTGTCAATCTTTTTCTATACTAATATTATAAAGAGAAAAGATTTGTATTTTTGTATTTTTATTCGTAACAGCAAAACTTGTAAGCAAACTTTGTAAATGTTAACACATAAACATTTGCCGCTAGCGGGATTCGAACCCGCGACCGTTTGGTTTACAGCTAGAGTTACTAGCCACTAGACCAGGGGTGGTGAAACTTTATGGATTAACGTGCCATTTTTCTAAAGAAATGTTCAATGAGGTCATAAACGTGCCGTGCCATCAAATAATTTTGACTGCATGATATTTGAAAGAATGGAGTTTGTTATTTTTAATTAAAATGCAACTGTTTAGATCCGTGGCGTGCCCAAAGTATTGTGTCGTATGTCGTGTCGTGTGTCGTGTCGTGTGTCGTGTGTCGTGTCGTGTGTCGTGTGTCGTGTCGTGTGGTATATCGTGTGTCGTGTCGTGTGTCGTGTGTCGTGTCGTGTGTCGTGTCGTGTGTCGTGTCGTGTCGTCGTGTCACTGGTTCGCGATTCCAGCACTAGACTAAACGTGTCGTCAAATTGAGATATTCAGTATAATTCAATAGTCCAGTACAATATTTAGGCCGTAGTCGACGTCGCGTTTTAGCAGTAGAAGGCTCTCCATTAAGTCTAATTGTTAGTTAGAGACGAATCGTCTCACGGCCTGCGTACAATCGACTATGTATTAAATTCCTCAATGAAAAAAAAAATGCTGACTCTGGCTCAACAAACTCACTGACAAAAAAACAAATTTTTGGCTCCAACTTCATAGAAATACTAGCTTTTGCACGCGACTTCGTCCACGTGCAACCTAGACCTCGTCCTCAATTCAAAAAAATAGTTAATAAATCCCAGTCCGTGATTTCTTTTTAACTGAAAGTCTGAAATCTGGGTTCAGGTTTGTGTGCTCATGATGGTGGCTACCACTATTTAAAAAAACATCATTTATTTTATGCCAGGGGAAAGCAAGTGTAATGGCAAAAATATTTATTTTAAGGCACTGAGGATTTTTGGACAAGATGCATACTAATAACTTGAAATTATTTTTTACCAAACATATACAAAACTTTCAAACTTGATTTTTGATAAAATATATTACATATTGTGTTCACAATTTAAAAAAAACTACGCCGACTGTACAAGAGACAAACAATTTGCCAAGTGATGTCGGCAGAAAGCGGCATTTCAACGTAGGGATTAAATGTAATGAGCTATGGATGCGTACAACGACTTGAACGAATTTACAAAACTAAAGTAAGAAAAAAGCTGTCAAAACACGAATATAAAACATTGTAATAGCTCACAATAATCACAGCGGACCTATTCTCTGTCTGTGGTTTTTAAAACCTATCGACTCCAATGTCGACATTAAATTGGAAATAATACTTTGTCAAACTAAAAACCACACAAAAACGCGCCAAAAACTTCATCGACATGTATAACTACGAAAAAAACGTCGCAGACATTTTGACATGTGCTTTGTGAATACCAAAGTAGACAATTGTCGAGTCTATAACCGCATCGAGTCCATAACCACAGCAAAACCACAGATAGAATATTCTCTATGTGTGGTTGATTTACCATTTACCAACCAGTGTAGGGGCAGTGTAGGGGACTGTGGGGTTATGTCGGATTCGTACCGGCTAAAGCCCAACGACTTTCTAGCGCGGTCGTTGATGGGCGGGGTCGTGGTGACGTTATGACACGACATCGGTGCCACGCCACGGCTACCCAGCGCGGGGAGGGCTACGCTCGCTGTCAGAACCTCGGCGTACCCGAAAGTAGAGGTACGTCGGCCATCTTTGGGGACGTTACGGCGACTTCGCTGTTGCACGAGACTTCGCCAGCGTAACTTTGTAAATCAATACGCAATACTACTAATCAAACTAATGATCATGTATATTAATGTATGTGTATGTATGTTCCTTCATAACTCTTAAACGAATTAACTGATGTTCATAAAACTTGGTAGATAAACATTTAGACGTACAGGACACAGGATAGGCTATTTTTTCTTTTTCAACGCGGACGAAGTCGCGGGCGCCAGCTAGTTATAAAACCTTCCTCGAGAACCACTCTATCCATTGGTGAAAACAGCATAAAAATCAGTGCAGTAGTTTTTGAGTTTATCGCGAACAGACAGACAGACAGACGCAGCGGAGAACCTTGTTTTATAATATGTAAGGATAGCCTATGTTACTCGCTGATAATATAGCTTCCCAACAGTGAAAGTATTATTCAAATCGGTCCAGTACTTTCGGAGCTTATTAATGAATGTTTGTTTGTTTGCAATGGCAAACAAACAAACAAACGGTCAAACCTTTCCTCTTTAAAATATTAGTATAGTATAGTGTAGATAGATAGATATACATTATAATTTTTATCTGAAATAATAAAACGATCAATTTGCGTACCTACCCTCAAGGAGTGCGTAGAAGAAAATAATGCGGGTACACAAAACACTTCGTCACACATTTACCGCTGTGTCACACGTCGCCTCTAAAAGCTTTAGGCAACAACTTAATAAAATGTTAATAACTACCCACCGCCACAAAGCTCAAAGCCTCGTCGCCCTGCGCTGACCTATTTACAAGGTGATGGAGTTTATAAACACAAACATGTAAACATATGTATACTTTCATATAGGAAGAATAATTTTCTTTTTCCGTAAAGGCCGGCTGATTGACAGTATGGCGTGGTATGGCACGGCGTAGCTTGGCAAAAGACTTTTTCCTGAACATATAATTTTTAACCTTGTTCCAATGATTTTAGAACTCACACTTCTTTGTTTCAATAACAAGAGGCCGTAGCACGTGCCGCTTGCTTCGGAATGCCGCGGCATCCCTTCAGCAACAAGAGTTTTCCTTTTTATATATATACTAGCTGCTGCCCGCGACTTCGTCCGCGTTGAAAAAGGAAAAAAAGTAGCCTATCCTGTGTCCTGTACGTCTAAATGTTTATCTACCAAGTTTCATGAAAATCAGTTGATTCGTTTAAGAGTTATAGAGGAACATACATACTTACATATATACATACATACAGAAATAAATTCTAAAAATGGTCAATTTAGTTTCAGTATCATGTATATTTGAGCCTATAAACACGATATTTCTGAAAACAAAGTAACTTACTCCATGACCGACCCTTACAGATTTATTATTAGTATTGATTGATGATGATAAATATATATCGCTGTGCATTATCTCACAAAAACTCAACAATGGAAAGAGTTTAAAGGTTTGTATATATATCAAAATTGAACTTGGGACGAAGCCGAAGTAAAAGTATTTTTTTTACCAGTATAAAGAAAGATAAAAAAAGGAATGATAAATTTTCTCTCTAGCGTGTATATTGTCTCAGTGAAATTTGATATAACCACAGCAGAAAGCTCGGGAAGAATATAGACTACCTTTTTGAAATCCACTCCCCTTAGGAATAATTACTATGAATAAGTAAGAAGAATAAGGTAGAAATTCAAATATAATAAGAAATGTGACCCTAATTTTTGATATTCAAACTGTGCGTGCACCCTCCATTATCATAACAATGTTTAATAAATAACCGTACTTATCATTAGAGACACTGAAATATCCACATTCCGCTTATCTCCTTGTAACAAAATCTTACGCCTAACGTTTCATCTCGAGCACCTACGTTACGAATATTTGGATGTGGCGTTTTCAGGGAAGTCATCCGGAAACATCTTGAAAAGTAAGTGCCTTTTACATGTCCCGGTTTCCGGGTAGCCGATGCCGACTATCCGGTAATACATTTAGCTTTCACACGACCCGATTTTGTATCCAGTAGCGTCCTAGACCGTCAACGCGAGTACAGTTGCGCAGTGATTACGTAGCGCAGTGGTATTACAAATAATTTAATTTTCTCTCTTCCTTAAAAATGGAGGTTAGGTTTAGGTTGTTTACACAACTTTGCATCATAATTTAGTGCAAAAATCAGTCCTCTGCGTGGTTTTACCTGAGCGACTAGCCGTAGCCGCCGGTGCGTATGAAAGCATGTGCGCGTTCCATACACCACTGTGCGTCCGGCCGCCGGCTAACCGGTAGGCGGCGACCGGACCCACAGTAGTGGATCCGGCGTGTACCCGGCGATCGTTTGCCGGTATGTGTGAAAGCTAACGTATATGGCTATACCATTCACCGCCGGGTACCCGGCACCAGCTTTCCGGTAACCGGGACGTGTGAAACGGCTCTAACTCTAACCCTATGAGCTTATAAACTGGGCAGCTACTCTGGTCGCAATAAAAAAATTATGAAGCGGAGATCACATGGAAATAAGAGCGTATATGATGTGTTTCGGTAAGTGATTATGACGAAAGACGATCCGATATTAAATCTTCCCGCAGACAGACTTCCTGCAGGCAGCTGTGAATGCAGGGTATCCTGCCTCTACTATTTACTAAATCTACTATTTGATAGTAGATGGTACAATCTGGATCTATAGAGTCAATAATGAAAAGGTGTTCAGAAAACAGGCATCTCTATTGCAAAACATCCGTCTGGCCCATCTGAAAACTGTCTTTTAAAACTTTTTAAAAGACAGTTTTCAGAGTTAATTTATATTCATTTTATAAAAAATCTATCCGAGTTTATGAATCCAAATGTCAAAATTTGAATATCGTTTTGTTTGTCATCATCATCAATACTAATAATAAATCTGTAAGGGTTGGTCATGGAGTAAGTTACTTTGTTTTCAGAGATATTGTGTTTATAGGCTCTATACATGATAATGAAACTAAATTGACGATTTTTAGAATTTTTTTCTGTATGTATGTAAGTATGTATGTTCCTCCATAACTCTTAAACGAATTAATTGATTTTCATGAAACTTGGTACATAAACATTTAGAGGTACAGGACACAGGATAGGTTACTTTTTTCTTTTACAACGCGGACGAAATCGCAGGAGCCAGCTAGTTCTATATAAATTCATGTTATTATTGGTAAACCATATCCATAATAATCACCTACAATATCGTTCTTACATCAATGTTCTTAAGTAATTTGCTAATAGGCTCGGAGGCTGTTGAATCTTTAACACATATCTCTAAATCTAATTCAGTGTGTGCCCCGGGGTTATGAGATGTAACTTTATGTAGATTATACATTAAATATTATATAATATAAAAATATATATTAAAATTGCTATTTAAAAGAACCAATTTTATAATTTTTTATAACTTTACCTAAGGTTTGATTGTTCACAGATTTCTTAATGGCTACTTGATGAAATAAAAGAGTCTCATAACAATAAAAAAAAGTCGACAACTTGATTGAAAAAAAAAAATTTTAATACATAATAATGGACTAGATGTGTATTTGTGTTCGTGTAATATAAAACTAATCTTCACATAGTAGCAACATTACATAGAAAAGGTGGCTACGAAATTTTCTAAAATCCTCTGACTAAATTTTGGTTAAAATTAACCAAACATAACTTTGCATATAACTGTGTTAGCAATTAGTTAACTGTTTGTTAATTAAATGAACACTTTCGACATTTACAACCGACTGGGATAATTTTATTGTATTCTAGTATCATAACTAATAAAATTCTTAGGTATCTATCAATCCGCACGCCATTTTGTTTCCAATATACTTGTTTTTGTTTCCAACTTCGCCCGAGTAACCTTGTAAATTATATACTAAAACCTTCCTCGAGAACTAACTCTATCCATTGGTGAAAACAGCATGAAAAGCATGAAAAAAAAAATTAAATTATTTTTGTCTAATTTTTTCTTATTAGATATATATCAAATATATGCATATTATACATCGTTAGAAGCGTATTTCTAAGTAGCATTAAATGTTTTAAGTACTTTTATAATAAACTGAATACTAGAAGATATATAAGCATATAAGTTACTTTTGAATATATAAAAAAAAATGATAAAAATATATTAAATGTGGAACAAAACAAGCATAAGTCTTTTTTGCAAATACAATATGAAGGATTGTGATTATATTTTTGCAATAAAAACATTTTTTTTTGTTTTATGGCACTTTAGTTTTTAAGCAGCGATATATAAAAAAAATAAACTTTCCCCTTTATATTATTAGTTATTGCATAATTTTTAACATTTCATTTTTGTTTTTGATTCATGTTTGACACAAAAACCAGTTTCGTCTTTTCATGTCGAAGTTATTAATTTACTAAAAGCGTATTTGGTATTTTATACGGACCCTACTTTGTGACACTCTAGCCAACATTTAATTAAAGGTCTAAATATAGCTTTTCGATTCGCAAATGTAAAAGGTGATGAGGAATTATTAAATGTTCCGTAATTTAACCGAATAAGGCTTGGACCTATATTGAATTTTAATATATACCTACGAGTACCTACTTCTGAGTAATTTCTATTTTTTTTTCTTATTTGTTATTAACTTACAAGGCTATACATAACGATTTAACAAAGATAAAAATATGTTAATAATAATATTAATTTATTTTCAGAAAGAATGGGTTTGCTCTTGGCCACAATCTAGCCGTGTAGCGAAGATGACGCCTATGATATGATGGAGTGAGCTCACCCAAAAGACAGACTAACTTTTTTATTATTTTATGCTTACAAGTGTATAATTTAATAAAATAAATAAGAAAGGAAATTTATTCTCAAAAGACATGCACTTCATAAATGAAGACGTGAGTGGATGAAGGTGATATGTCGCATTTTTGGGTTGTTTCGTTTTTTGGCGTTGATGACGGTAATATGTTCATATGAATGATTACATACCTTAAGATCGTCGATTTAAGGCTTTTTGGACAATAAAAAGTTCAAAAGTGTTATGTACGGTTAATTATAAAAAGCAAAAAGTGCAGAAAAGTTTACTTTTGTTAATGGAAGAGGGAGCTATGTATGACATTTTTTTAAAAATTAAATATTAAAAGTGTTTACTTGCTATCATACCATTAATATTTTAGGTTGTTTACACAACTTTGCATCATAATTTAGTACAAAAATCAGTTCCGTGGCGACTTATCTCAAAAACTAAAAGTAAAACTTTAACCTCGATTTATTCAAAATTGGAACTATGCGACATATCACCTTCATCCACTCACGTCTTGAAATATAAACTGACACATCGCTACCGCGGTCCTCCATTTTGTTTTCGGCAGGAAAGCGCAGCGCCCGCCATCTTTTTTTATTACAAAATGGCGCCGTAATTGACAGAAGCGGCCAGTTCGATTTGCACGTTTGGCCTTTTTGCTCATGCACGCCGCAAATTTATCCCCCTTTTAATCCGAAATGACAACCGGAAAGGCACTTTTGCGTTTATGAAGATTACGCGGTCTCCGAGATCTCGTTAACGAAAATTTAATTGGAATTTAAAAATTACAAGTGTCACATTTCGAATGAGGAATTTTAACTTTAATTGACAGACTACACGTAATTAGGCTCCCTTTATATTCATATAAAATGAAAGTTAGTTAGGAGTCTGTGGAGGTACAGTCACGTTCATTAAATATTTACAAGTCAGTTAATATTAACTGACTTGTAAAATATTTAATGTAACATAATCTTTATTAAAAAGTCAAAAACTACTTAACTTGCGCAGTTATAAATTAATTAGCAATAGTATCAATAATTTCAGTTGAGTGCCCTTTAATGCTCTTTGTTTAGAATATTTCGACTTTATTAGGTACCTAGGTACATGTAGGTATAGTCTTCAAGTTGGTTTTTTTTTTAAATAATTTTATATCATAAAAATTAAATGTTGAGATAACAGCTGCTGATTGTCGTCCATCGGTAACAATACAAGTATCACAAACGAGATGGCGCTTCTATAATCTTTTTATTCCGAAGTTCCAATGGAAACGAAAAAAGAAAAAAACGATCCACAGATAGCATGGTCTGCTAGTTAGATAAATAATACGAGTATAAGAAGACAATACCTTTTAAGTCTGTGTTAAAAAAATTATTAATTTAGCTGCCTGGTTGTTTCGCCGGGACGCCTTTATAAAGATTCCGTCTTGTTTTTTTAAAGTTTATTAAGGCAAAGGCATAACTTTTAACTAAGTTTTCAATTATTCTTTCTACCCACAGCAGATCATATTCTAGATAAATCTATTACATTTTTTGACGTAACGGTTTCTAATAAAAACAACTAAGGAATGAGAATTCGCACCCAAACTGCTCCATAATTTTTATAATAAGTAAGTACTTACATAACGGGTGGTAGTCTTGGGGGAGACTGTCGCCCGTCGTAAGGTCCCCCGAGTAGGCCGGCGCGTACCTCCACTTTCGGGTACGCCAAGGTTCTGACAGTGAGCTCCGGCCTCCCCGCGTTGGATAGCCGTGGCGGGGTACCGAAGTCGTGTAAAAACGTCCCCACGACCCCGCCCATCAACGGCCGCGATAGATAGAAAGTCGTTGGGTTTTAGCCGGTAGGAATCCGGCATAACCCCGCAGTGTCCCCTTCACTGCCGGGTGGCAGAGGATTTCCCTCCCCCTCCAAGAGGATTTCCCAACGTAAAAAAAAGAGTATAAAATCAAATCCTAAGACAGATATTTTCACATCCTTATATATCGTTACATATTATAAAACAAAGACCTCCGCCGCGTCTGTGTCTGATTTTCATGCCCTTTCCACCAATGGATGTTTCCACCAATGGATGTTTCCACCAATGGATAGAGTGGTTTTCGAGGAAGGTTTTTAGCATATAATTTACAGTTACGCGGGCCATACTAGTTATCCTTACTAATATTATAAATGTGAATGTGAGTTTGTTTGTTTGTTACGCTTTTACACAAAAACTACTGAAGCGATTACCATGAAATTTTGCATACACGTTGTCTGGGACACCAAAAAGGACATAGGGTACCTTTACATGTTTTATATTATATATTATTTATATGTCCCTTTGGCGGGGTCCTACATTGTTGTATGTAAATAAACTATGATAAAAAAATATTTTAAATTGGATACAAAATAAGAATAAACCTTTTTCACTACCAATTTATTAGTAGGATAAAATAAAATAAATGTATTTCATAAAATTTGTACCAAAGTAAGTATTTTTTGAAATATTCGGGAAAGAATATTCCTAACAACAAATTGGATTACCAGACGTCTCGAGTTGACGTCGAAAATTCCACAAAATTTATAAATATTCATTTACAAATGCTCAGTTTTGTGTTGGTACGCAAAGTTGTTCAGAACAGCAGACTGTGAAGGGCATACGGACAAGGGTTGATCTTATATCTATATTACGTCTATTTATATTCATATATTTATGAAAGTAGTCGATACCCGCGATCTAGTTCTCATGGACTTCATCTTAAGATAAAAAGAAAAACTAATATATAAACGCAACAAGAAATTAGGATACATGTGTGGTAACTAATAGACTCATCATAAAATTGCTTTATGATATAGATACAGATACAGATATAGATATAGATATAGATATAGATATAGATATAGATATAGATATAGATATAGATATAGATATAGATATAGATATAGATATAGATATAGATATAGATATAGATATAGATATAGATATAGATATAGATATAGATATAGATATAGATATAGATATAGATATAGATATAGATATAGATATAGATATAGATATAGATATAGATATAGATATAGATATAGATATAGATATAGATATAGATATAGATATAGATATAGATATAGATATAGATATAGATATAGATATAGATATAGATATAGATATAGATATAGATATAGATATAGATATAGATATAGATATAGATATAGATATAGATATAGATATAGATATAGATATAGATATAGATATAGATACAGATATAGATACAGATATACATACAGATACATACAGATATAGATGTTTGGTTTATCACAAAAAACTATTAACGCAGTGTCACGCAAGTCTAGCTATATAATGACAATTTATCTAAATAGCAGCCCCTTTTTTAAACAAATTTTAAATAATTTCCTGACCTATGTAATTTTTCGTAAAGGGTACTGTAAAGTAACTTGTTTTGAGGGCCATCATACGTAAAAGGCAGTAATATCCATGGGAATAAAGGTTCTGTTTGTTTTAAGCGAAACAGATTCCAACAATTATTTACATAAAGAAATAATTACGTTGTCTTTTTAAGATGTCTTTTAAGTTTTATTTTTAAGTTGTCTTAAGATGAACTTAGTTTAGTAACAGAAGAGCTATTACGAGTATGTTAAGATGTGGGTAATTTTTTTATTATCTTTTTAAGTTTTGGGACTTTCACCTTATATAGATATTCCAGCCCCATCATAATTTAGTTACAGGACAATGCTTAAGGTAGAAGTAATTCGGATGCTTAAGGTAGAGGTAAACCCAGATGTTGGAAAACTTGGAAAAGTAAATACACCTCTCTGAAATTCGTACGAGCACTATTTGTTATTTCAGCAGCTAAATGTCTCACTAGAATCCTATGTCATATAGCTGCAATATACTCTTCCAAATTTATATATTTGTACGCTTATATATGCATGTATAGTATACAGCTGCCGCCCGCGACTTCGCCCGCGTAACTTTGTAAATTATATACTAAAACCTACCTCTTGAATTACTCTATCCATTGGTGAAAACAGCATGAAAATCAGTGCAGTAGTTTTTGAGTTTATCGGGAACAGACAGACAGACTTGACGGAGGCTTTTGCCTTATAATATTATGTAGTGATATACTTAATATATTTTTGTGATCACTTGTCTTCACTCAAAATGTACCTTTACAAGTGAAACATATGAGTGAGGTATAAAGGTTAGGAAATAAGAGTACTTCCCGTTTGAGGGTCTGGAATATTTAATAAGTACTCATACTGATTTTCATATTTCTCGGCCGTCCTTTTTCAGCATAAAAATCTGGATAATCCTAACTAGGTAATATTATAAATCCGCATATAACTAATGCGGAAGTGAGGTTTGCTTGTTACTATTTTACGTCTTAATCTTTTGTAAGTACATACGTTATATTATAAATACATACATCCATGACTCATTTAGAATTTAGAAAAGAAATATATCTACATTATGATGATAATAATAATTTAATCTATATTATAATGTGCAAAAGGTAATACAAAAAAATCTCTTCTTGCAAAGGAATTGGCGTAGGCCCTTTGAAGCCAGATAAAGCGTACTACGTATTTACAAAAAAGGAACACACGGAGGCGTAAAAAATAAAAAATATATATACATATATGCATATCTGTGGTCGTCTTTATGCAAATTCGGAATGTGTCCGCATACGTTTTAATGCTCACTTGTAAAATATCGCGCGTCGAGTATACCGGCCGATAAACTTAATTTGACAGGCCGATCATTTTCTTATTAGGAGTCGATAAATGGATGCTCTAATACACGAGAGAACCAATTTATTAATCTTGAAGCGAAAAGTTAGATTAATTAATTGGTATATCGATACCTTAATTCGCAAACCAAATAACTCCTCTGAGCCAAACTTTACAGGGGAGACTAAAAACGTTATAATTTTTGTTTTGTATGATACGAGAAAAGAAAAAAAGATAATTTTACATTGGAAATTATGGCTCGTATTAACCGATAGACCTTTTAAAAATTAAATTCTAATTGTCATTAAGTTTCTCCCGTATCAAAAAGTCATTTTCAACCAAAAGTGGAGTTATTCGTTTTGCGAATTAAGGTATCGATATGAGCCTCTCACAAACTACAAGTAAAGTGTTGATTAGTTACTTTTAGAAATCATTTTCTGTTATATTGAATTATGCACTCGGTTTACTGCATCATTCGATAGCCGATTTTTTTAAAATTATTTTCTATTTAATGTTTGGGACGTTTACCGTACAAACAAAGATATACGAGTATCAGCTCCATTATTCCCGGTTACCGGTGACTTTAAATGACAGTGTGGCCTACTTGACGTTTGTGAAACAGGCGCTAAATACAATTACTGTACTTCTGCTGTAAGGAGTTGAATAATAGATAGACGAGGCTGCCCAATTTATGAGTGCGAAATGTAGTATACCTACTAAAATTATCTAAATCTAAATGTTCAAAAATGATGAAGAAATAAAAAAAATGTCAAGTGAAAAATTAATTACCTAAAACTTTTATTAATTACTAGCCGGTGCCCGCGACTTCGTCCGCGTTGAACGATGAAAGGTACCCTATGTCCTTTCTGGTGTCCCAGACAACGTGTATGCAAAATTTCATGGTGATAGGTTCAGTAGTTTTTGCGTGAAAGAGTAACATACATCCATACAAACTCGCATCATATATATATATTATACATATATCAATACTAATAATAAATCTGTAAGGGTTGGTCATGGAGTAAGTTACTTTGTTTTCAGCGATATCGTGTTTATAGGCTCTATACATGATACTCAAACTAAATTTAAAATTTTTAGATTTTTTTCTGTTTGTATGTATGTATGTATGTATGTATGTATGTATGTATGTATGTATGTATGTATGTATGTATGTATGTATGTATGTATGTATGTATGTATGTATGTATGTATGTATGTATGTATGTATGTATGTATGTATGTATGTATGTATGTATGTATGTATGTATGTATGTATGTATGTATGTATGTATGTATGTATGTATGTATGTATGTATGTATGTATGTATGTATGTATGTATGTATGTATGTATGTATGTATGTATGTATGTATGTATGTATGTATGTATGTATGTATGTATGTATGTATGTATGTATGTATGTATGTAATTAAGTATGTATGTTCCTCCATAACTCTTAAACGAATCAACTGATTTTCATGAAACTTGGTAGATAAACATTTAGACGTACAGGACACAGGATAGGCTACTTTTTTCTTTTTCAACGCGGACGAAGTCGCGGGCGCCAGCTAGTTTATAATATTAGTACGGATTAGTCGGTGCTAAGCGACAGTGGCTAACACCTGATATAACGCCTGTCATGTTTATCTCTGTGACGGTGGTGGCGTCGCCACTGTTAAGTAATTATTTAAATTTTTAGACAATCCCTCGGAAACCTAACATTTTTCCAGGATAAAAAGTACCCTATATGTTAATTCAGATAAATAAGCTATGCCACTTTTGCGTGAAAATGCAAACATACATCCATCTTCACACACTTTCGTATTTATAATATTAGTTTGATTATTTGGTATAACCAAATTGATGAAAAAAAAAATATGCGAAAAAAAGCAAAACAATTTAAAATTTATTTTGAATACGTTATCTTTAAAAACGTTTCCATTCAAACCCAATACTTTATTTGAATAGTGTAATTTAGCAATGGATAAACGGAGGCTGCTAGGTTTTATTTTTTGGTTATCTGTGAATATTTTGTTTTTGTACGCGGTCTGGTTATTTTTTAATAGTTGAATTGTTGAATCTACTCTTCAATAATACCGCAGTTGTTCTAGCCACCTTTTATAATTTTTAAAAGCAAATGTCAAAATAAACGAGTTATCGGATCAGCTAACAATTTTTGCGAGAATCTATACTAATATATAAAGCTGAAGAGTTTGTTTGTTTGGTTGTACGCGCTAATCTCAGGAACTGTAGGTTTGAATTGAAAAATTCTTTTTGAGTTGGATAATCCATTTATCGAGGAAGACTATAGGATATTGAGAACGCGGACGGAGTCGGGGGCACCAGCTAGTCGCATTATAATAGTCGGTTAAGCACGATTCAGTTTAGTAAAATGTTTTTTAATATATATCTATATATAAAAATGTAGTGTTGATATGTGTGTTACTAAAACACTTAGGGATTTGCTTGGAATTTTTAGACAATATGCAATCCGCTTCAAGGATCGATCTTATCTATTTTTCGTTCTAAAATTAGCTTTTTTTAAGGCGCCATCTGCCGACAACTCACTCGCCAACGAGAAACTCTGCGCTGTTACATTTAAAGTGGAAGTTAGCCGTTGTTATGGCAGCCGTTAGCCGTTTGTTAGATTATGATATGGTTCTTCCGAATGGAAAGAGTCACTGACCTGTATATATGGACTGACTGTCCTATACAAATTACGGATAATTTCGTGTACCATTTTGAAACGCCGCCGTACGAAAGTACGGAGAACTAATTTTGACGTTTGCGTATTTTTATTCCATAGCTAAGTATAATAGTGTTGCGGACATCACTAGTTTTAGTTCCATGTACAGTCGGGGTAAGAACAGGTTCGTCACCTTAAAGTCGACATTTGCTTGCACATTGCGGGCACCAGGGCAATTGTCAGTCATGCCAAAACTTCATTCCAAACGTCTGTCAGTTGTCTGCTTAGTGCTTTAGTTTCAAAAGGTACTAAGAGTCTACGACTTTGATGAAGGAATGAATTGACCTGACTGCTTTGGACTTGACGGACCTGTTTTGGAAAACTAAGACAAATTATAGACACGACTTGATTGACTAGTCTCGGGATCTGCTACTTTTGATTTTAATTTCAATTTTGCCGTTTTTATTTTAAAAAAGGCTATTACAAATTGCTATTTTTACTAATGACACTGGCAAAATCATCGGAGAATATCTGATGGAGCCAAGACATTAAAAGAGAAGAAGAAGAAGAGATAAAGGAATGAATTTGAAAACTGACGAAGGTATTCTTACCCCACTGTACTTACGCTCCATAGCCTACAACGCCAAAATTGCGTTTTTCAAATTGACATAAAATAATTTGACAGCGGCCTGTCCAGTACTTATACAGGTCAGTGGCAATAGTAGTGGCAGGGCACACTGCATTTCGCAGTCATATAAAATAATTTGACAGCGGCCTGTCCAGTACTTATACAGGTCAGTGGCAATAGTAGTGGCAGGGCACACTGCATTTCGCAGTCATATAAAATAAATTGACAGCGGCCTGTCCAGTACTTATACAGGTCAGTGCCAATAGTAGTGGCAGGGCACACTGCATTTCGCAGTCATATAAAATAATTTGACAGCGGCCTGTCCAGTACTTATACAGGTCAGTGGCAATAGTAGTGGCAGGGCACACTGCATTTCGCAGTCATATAAAATAATTTGACAGCGGCCTGTCCAGTACTTATACAGGTCAGTGGCAATAGTAGTGGCAGGGCACACTGCATTTCGCAGTCATATAAAATAATTTGACAGCGGCCTGTCCAGTACTTATACAGGTCAGTGGCAATAGTAGTGGCAGGGCACACTGCATTTCGCAGTCATATAAAATAATTTGACAGCGGCCTGTCCAGTATTTATACAGGTCAGTGGCAATAGTAGTGGCAGGGCACACTGCATTTCGCAGTCATGTAAAGGTTTGGTCCCTTTACAAAAGACCACTGTGAAATAACAGAAATCTTGTGATTCCGTGTGTTACAGGCGACGGTAGCCACTTACCTACAACCAAGTGGACCGTCAACCTGTCTGTTGACCTTACCACAAGTGGGTATTAAAAAATGGCGCTTCATCTGATAAACTCTTCCAAATATTTATAAAGATTGATATGCAACCGCGTACAACCCACAAACAACCGATCATAAAATATCCTTTATTAGCGAAATTCACGAATTTATTTACATCTTTACCCATTCGTGTCTTCTGCATAATCTTTACAACTTAATTTTGCTTATATTTACATAAAGTTTTGGGTTAAAACTTTTTGAAATATTTTATCCTTCCTTTTTTGAATTTCAAGTCTCGGTAAAAACAGGTATAATCAATAGGTTAGTCCTCACCACAACAAGATGAGACCGCCAGTAATGTGTCAGCCTGTCTGTTGACCTTAACGTAAGAAATATTATTATACTTATGTACAAAAATAATAAAAAAATATTAAAGCCAACTTTGAAAGTTGATCATTTACAAAGTAGACTGCCGGGAATTGAACCCGAATTAAATAGAAATTTTTTCAATTTTCAATTGTATATTTTTAGTATATTGCATATTATGTATTCACTAGGAAGGAAGTTGGACGGTTTAGTAGTCATCTCGCACAATTTTATTTCGTACAAATTTGCGAAAGCCACCTTTAAATTTAAATATATTGTTAGTAGTCATCTCGCATGCTTTGGGTTTCATAGAAGAAAAAAATGAAGTACAATGAAAGAAAATAATATGTGTTCAAGACTACTAAAAATATTCAATTTCAATTTTAAAACCTATATTTACTAAACGGAGTACATACCATATATATAGACAAGCTTGGAAAAATCTAAAAATATATTCAAATTTAAAGTTGGCTTTTCGCATATTTCATACGAAATAAAATTGTGCGAGATGACTACATTCAATAGACAATACACAGTAGTTACGAATTCCTGCGCTGCGAGAACAGTATATAATTCTTAAACAATAAAACAATTGTACAGTCTAAAATCATAAAAACAAGCGAGCGCCATAATAAAGTCATAACCCAGCTATTTTACTAACCGGAACCTGAACTTTTACCGCCATGTCGTTAATTTAGTTTTAATTGTGTTTGGCCGCGGGAAGCGCATTCGAATTCAGATGTAATTTATTGACTGTAATGACACAAATTCCTTTGGCACAATAATTAAGGTCACTTATTATTTACAATCGTAAATGGGTAATAATAATAAGTATACCACCTTTATACGACTTTAAAATTTCATCCCAAGTAAGTCAGACGCATATTTTTTTTAATTTCATTGAATTTCATTTATTATGTGCATCGATTATAATATGCTTCCCAAATATAATGTGAAAGTGAGTTTGATTACTAAACTACTCAACCTTTCATCATGAAATTTTGCATGACATATTTTCAGGAACACAAAAAAGAATATAAGGTTACCTTTCATCCAAAAAAAGAACTGTTCATCAAGATATCGTCTCTTAATAATAAAATAAAATCAATGCCTGACAATTTATGAGCAAATAAATATTAAATAAATGTTTTGAAGTCATTTGGGCATCCCGTCTATCGGCAGTAACAGAAGACTATCGAAAAATAACAGCATGCATGCATAAGTATAGAAGACTTTTGAAAAGAGTTAAGGCTATTTTTATATGAGAATAATTTACTAACTAAGTATATTATCTCAGAAACCGTACACAATTTATTATGTTGTAACAAAGGAATATTCTCTTATTAAGTTCATCCGCATCTTACTTTCCTACAAAAACCAGAATTTATTATCAATGTTACAAAA
Organism: Synanthedon formicaeformis; assembly: GCA_945859745.1. NCBI lineage: Eukaryota > Metazoa > Arthropoda > Insecta > Lepidoptera > Sesiidae > Synanthedon > Synanthedon formicaeformis. Next base: position 4,051,403 of record OX243979.1, read on the forward strand.
TCCAATAGTGTCCTCAATAATTCCGCCGACTGTACAATTTCTGTTGCTGAATAAATAATAAAAACGTTCCGTTTCGAGGACAGCTAATGACGTCTCTGTTTGTCGAAATAAAAGAGAAGTAGCTTCCAATTAGATTGAGAACGAACCAGTCTTATTCGCTCTGAAATATGTTTATGTTACTGAATTGACAAGCCCGTTGGTTGAGTGGTTAGGGTGCTTGCCATCCGTGGCGGGGCACCGAAGTCGTGTCATAACGTCCCCGCGACCCCGCCCATTAACGGCCGTGCTAGAAAGAAAGTCATTGGGTTTTACCCGGTACGAATCCGGCATATCCCCGTAGTGTCCCCTATACTGCTGAGTATCCCAGAGAATTTCGCAATGTTAAAAAAAATAGGGGTACTTGCCATGATTCACCCTCTCAGGGTTACCGGGTATGATTCCCAGTCAACTTTGAGCCGGCGTACCTCCACTTTCGGGTGCGCCGAGGTTCCAACAGGGAGCGTAGTTCTCCTCGCGCTGGACAGCTGCGGTGGGTAGTGGATGTCGTGTCATAATGTTCCCGCGCTAGAAAATCGTTGGGTTTTAGCCGGTACGAATCCGGCATATCCCCGCAGTGTCCCCTACACTGCTGAGTATCCAAGAGGATTTCCCAATGTTAAAAAAAATAGGGGTACTTGCTATGATTCGAAATCTCAGGGTTAACGGGTATGATTCCCAGTTAACTTTGAGCCGGCGTACCTCCACTTTCGGGTACGCCGACAGGGAGCGTAGCCCTCCCCGCACTGGACAGCCGCGGTAGGTAGCGGATGTCGTGTCATAACGTTCCCGCGGTAGAAAGTCGTTGGGTTTTACCCGGTACGAATCCGGCATATCCACACAGTGTCCCCTACACTGCTGCTAGTTTTCACACAGGGGACATAGGGTACCTTTCATCCAAAAAAATAGGACTATTCCCGAGGTATCATCTAAAATAAACTAAAAAAAAAACTAACGCCTGGCCAAAGTGCTGATGCAACAAGTTGTCAAGTGATATTGCTTATTTTTTTTTATTTTTCAACCGGACGAAGTCGCGGGCGCCAACTAGTCTGTAATAAATTTCCAATGAATGTTAACAATCAATAATATTGTTGTCCAGTAATTGTACATCTGGTACAAAAAAATGTTTAACAATGAACGCGGGGGCAAAGTTTGCATAAAGCTGATATATATTTTTTTAATTTCCCCGCATACCGGTTCTTGGCCGGCTTCCAAAAGCCAGATGGCTTTGTTTCCAACGATCCAATAATAATATGCAAATATGGGGTTTTGAAAAAAAACTCCCAAAACTACATTAATCCAACCGGTGAGCGCGAGCACTAAATTAAACTAGGTATTTAAAGTTTGAATCAAAAATTATATTTTAATACCTCAAAATTTAATTACATAGCGGAAAATTTCTGTGTACTTATATGAATATATGTTTTTGTGTATGTGAAAGCACCTACGTCATATTAAATATTAAAAAAAGTAAAAATATCATATCTTTGGTCTTCTATAATAATATTATAAAGATTAAAGATTTGTATTTTTGGCTATATTTTATAAATAATTAATATTATAAATGCGAAGATCTGTTTGTTTGGATGTATGTTGTGGGTTTGATACTCTTTCACGTTTTGGGGTGAAATTTGGCACACAGACAGTGATATGTTAAGTAAGTACTAGATTGAACACTCCCTATGATGTCTTGCTAAATTCATGTTCCAACGAAGAAGGTGCGCGGGGGTTGGCGGGGAACGGCGCGGCAGTAGTGTCAAGGTCAATACGTCAAGTCGTAGACAACTGAATATTAATATGGCCGACCCGATAAGCACGTCGGTTTTAACAAATTAAATATTAACCTATTAAACGTTTCAATATTAATAAAACTTACCTATGGAACGTCACACCAGCAGTTTTACCAATATTTTTTGTTGTATTTTTGCAATATCACATCACGCAAGACGGCATTTTTACTCGTTTTGAAAATAATAACGCGCCTAATCTCTACGAGCGCGTATGACAGACTGTCTACGGGTAGGACGTCGGAACTCCAATCACTTGGAACACTCATCACGTCTTGAGTGTTCCATCTAGTACTTACTTAACATATCACTGCACACAGATAGTTTATTAGCTCGATTAACATTATATAGGATATTTTTTATTCTAAAAAAAAAGTGTGTGTGTCAGCTCCGTCGCACGACTGGAGTTTACTCCTTACGAACGTTTATAAAATACATAAATTAGATATGAGGGTAAATGAATGCATTTTGTTAGCTTTATTAGTTTGTATTGTATTAATTATAAATAAATAAATATTTATTTATACATTCTACATAGCACCCTCTAGTTCCACACTAAGCAACTAATGCTATGGATACCAGACAGTTTATATAGTATATAGATTACTTTTCTTTCTGTAAATACATATATATCGCTGCTTAAAAACTAAAGGGCCATAAAACAAAAAATCCAAAAATGTTTTTATTGCAAAAATACAATCACAATCCTTAATACTGTATGTTGCAAAAAAGACTTACGGTTGTTTTATTCCATATTTAGTATATTTTGATTATTTTTTATATATTCAAAAGTAACTTATATGCTTATATCTCCCCTAGTATTCAGTTTATTATAAAAGTACTTAAAACATTTAATGCTACTTAAAAATACGCTTCTAACGATGTATAATATGCATATATTTGATATAATATATCTAATAATTAAAAACAAAAAGATAAAAAAAAAATTTTTTTTTCGATTAGCTCTCCTATAAAAAGTGTAATTTTGATTTGTGGCCCTTTAGTTTTTAAGCAGCGATATTATAAATACAAACATCCATGACTCAGGTACAAATGTAAGTTACATTTGTACATAAACATTTGCCCCTAGCTTGATTAGTAAACTCCAAAAAACTGTTAGGTTTCCGAGGGATTGGGCACCCCGGGCAAAGCCGGGAGCGGGTCGCTAGATTTTTATATAATACTAGTTGGCGCCCGCGACTTCGTCCGCGTTGAAAAAAAAGTAGCCTATCCTGTGTCCCGTACGTCTAAATGTGTATCTATCAAGTTTCATGAAAATCAGTTGATTCGTTTAAGAGTTATAGAGGAACATACATACTTACATACATATTTACATACATACATACATACACACATACAGAAAAAAATCTAAAAATCGTCAATTTAGTTTCAGTATGATGTATAGAGCCTATAAACACGATATTTCTGAAAACAAGGTACATTACTCCATGACCGACCCTTACAGATTTATTATTAGTATTGAAAAGAAATACAAGAAATGCATTTATATGGCGCACATAGTCTGATAATTTTATGTTGGCAAACGTTCTGCGAAATGTAACACAATTTCACTTAAGTATAGGAAAGGTTCAACTGTCACGCTTTCAGATATATGGGGTCGAAACCAACATTATTTTTTTATATGTAATATCTACGTGGGTACGTACAAAGACGGCTCACTGATTTATTTATCTAGATTGGATTGTACTGCGAATTGTGAAAGCATGTCTTGCGTGTTACAACTCATGTTTGTCCATTATATCTCCATTATAATATTATAATTTATTTATTTATTTATTTAATATTAAATGCTGTAGCTAACCTTACAGCATTTAATATTTAACAATTACATATAATAGATTAAAATTTTTATATAGCCTATTACAAGGTTAGGCATCTTAAAGTTTATATGTACAAAAAAAAGTGCTAGTACCTAATTTAAAAAAAAAAAAAAGAACAATATACGAGTACATACCTACATGTATCTATAAATTATATAAACATATTATACATTATATACAAATACATAGATATAAACACATATGCGTGATTTTGTGTGTGTGTGTGTGTATGTGTGTGTGTGTGTGGTACTGCTCAGTGGAGGGGATAATAAATATCTTCACACCGTAGAGAGAGTATATACAAGAGAAGCGGTGAGCGTACACCCGATAAGGACGGAAACATAGTACCACATAGTACATACCGCAGAGAAAAATCATAAAAATATCATCTAAAACAGTTGTAAAATTTATAACAAGACATAAATTAGATGTTTACTGAACATTCATGCAACAATTATTGCATTTAACCAAAAAATAAAGCACTTACATATGAAAGGTTATGTTTTCAACATTTCGCTCTGATAGACTTTTACAGCCTAAAATGCTACAGTTCACCATTATCACCACTTTCAGCAACACGTACCACACCTAACACAATACCCAGGAACTTTGAAAAATGCTTGAAATATGAAAATCGGCAAAAAACAAAGTGCTCCAAGAGATTTGTGTGCCACACTTTCAAGTGTGGCAAACAATAAAAACGCATACGCAAAGAGAGACATAAAATCAATAATGTGTCTCGCTCCCTCTAAGGTAATAAAGCATAAATGTGTCTCGTTTTCACGACTATTATTATTTTAATGACTACTCTAGTCTATACTTTCTCTATGCTTCACACATTCCACACAGCACCATCTAGTTCCAAAGTAAGAAACTAATGTTTGTATTATGGATACCACACAGTTGATATAATACATAGATTACTTTTCTTTTTGTAAATACATACATAATTATTATATATATTATAGATATAGATACAAAGGTAAAATGTTAACACGTCATAAACATTTGCTCCTAGCGGGATTCGAACCCGCGACCGTTTGGTTAACAGTTAGGGTTACTAGCCACTAGACCAAACGTGTCGTCATAATATTATATTATAATGGTTATAATGGACAATATTATAATTCATGGGTGATATCTTTGGAGATGTTTATGATCTCCAAAGTACAATACCTACTTGGCATTATCAACAATAGATGCAGACATCAACAAAATTTGTATCTAGGTTTAAACGTCATAATTTAGACAAAGTTCATGTCAGTAAACACCTCGGCGTACAAATTCACCAGTGTTTAACTTTTAAACAGCATATATCATATTTGTCTAGGAAAGTTCCCAGTATACTTACGTAGCAGCCACTACTAATATTATGAATGAGAAAATACATACATGTCGCTGCTTAAAAACTAAGTTGCCATAAAACAAAAAAAAATCCAAAAATATTTTTATTGCAAAAATACAATCACAGTCCTTCATATTGTATCTTGCAAAAAGACTTATGGTTGTTTTATTCCATATTTAGCATATTTTGATCATTTTTATTTATTCAAAAGTAACTCATATGCTTATATCTCTTCTAGTATTCAGTTTATTATAAAAGTACTTAAAACATTTAATGCTACTTAAAAATACGCTTCTAACGATGTATAATATGCATATATTTGATATATATCTAATAAGAAAAAAATAGACAAAAAATAATTTAATTTTTTTCGATTAGCTCTTCTGTAAAAAGTGTAAATTTGATTATTGGCCCTTTAGTTTTCAAACAGCGATGTGTTATTTAAAAAATATCTATTCCATTATAACCTAACACAAATACCACAGGACCGATTGTTATAGGGTTAAGGATAAAGGACAATCAATAGTTTCGTGAGATAAAAAAAAATGGAATTTAAATTCTTACCTACTGGAAATTGAGATCACATTTCGCCGAAGAGGGAAAATGTAACATTCTAGAAATTTATTACAAACATGTTAGCAGATTATACGAACTTTTTAGGTATAGAATGGACATGCCAGTGGTGTCACAGATTAAACAAAAATGGATGTGGTATTTCTATTTAGGTTTAAAATTTTTATAAAACACAAAAAATTGCCAAAATTTTAAGTGCACTTATTACATTATATTTTTGTGAACCTAAATTAAAAAAATAATTTTATATTTTAGACTTGCGAATAAAATGAGTCAAACGATTAAGTCAAAAGAGTCACAACTATAAAAGCTAAAAGACATTAGTCAATAAAAACCCATTGTGTCGTATTTTTTCGATTCTTTTATTGGTTTACTCCATTTTAATATATAAGCCAAGGGGTATTAAAATTTATGGAAGTAAAATCAGAAGTCCCATGTCACACGTTACAGGCTACAATATGCTTCAATAAATATTAATATAATATAATACATATAATATGTTTTTATTATATTTATTAAATGATTTATCTATCGTTCGTAAGGAGTAAACTCCAGTCGTACGTCGGAGTTGACACACGCACACTTTTTCATAAATTTTGAATATACTCGTATACGAAAATCGATTCTTATGGACGAAATACACGATCAGTCCATCGCGTCAAATTGACTGACGTGAAGGCAAAATTTGATCGTGAATAGAAAAACTGATGGCTTGATGTCAAACACTGGATTTCAAATCGCGCCGTTGCGTCACGTCAGATCATCGGGCCAACTGATTTTGGTGTGTCTCCATTTGATTTAAATCGTTTGGAGCCACGTCAAATGATTGATCGTGTATTTCGTTCATTAAGGAGTAAACTTAAAAAATGTCATATCCATTAATTTTAAATCCATGGTCATAGTGGGTACGTATGTCAGTGGTGAACTTTACGAAATCCCATACATCTTGCTAATTGACGTTATCGCGGCGGGCTGTGGCCTGCGTTTTTCTTTATTTCTCCTTATTTTATGTCCCCGTGTTGCGGCCACTTTTTGATGTTACATTTTTTCCACTTTAATACATTTATTTATTAGAGTTTCGGGCTAAGGCAGATGGCTCTACTGAGCTTTGGCGTCGCAAACTTGTCCTACTAATATTATAAATGCGAGAGAGCATGAGAGATGCATGGACGTTTGTTATTCTTTCACGTATAAACTACTCAACGGATTAGGGTGAAATTTTGAACACATATAGTTTGATACCTGGATTAACATATAGCATTATTTTTATCTTGAGAAAATAATAGGTTTCCGAAGGATCGTTTAAAAATATATAAAAAAATTGTACAGCGACGCCACCGTCATTCACAGCGATAAAGATGTCAGGCGTTATATATCATCAATACTAATAATAAATCTGTAAGGGTTGGTCATGGAGTAAGTTACTTTGTTTTCAGAGATATCGTGTTTATAGGCTCTATACATGATACTGAAACTAAATTGACCATTTTTAGATTTTTTTTCTGTATGTATGTATGTATGTATGTATGTATGTATGTATGTATGTATGTATGTATGTATGTATGTATGTATGTATGTATGTATGTATGTATGTATGTATGTATGTCCCTCCATAACTCTTAAACGAATTAACTGATTTTCATGAAACTTGGTAGATAAACATTAAGACGCACAGGACACAGGATAGGCTACTTTTTTAATTTTTAACGCGGACGAAGTCACGGGCGCCAGCTAGTATAAAAATATAACTCATATATTTTCTCAGGTGATATTTTTCATTTTAAAACTCAAACGAAGTAGCGGCTACCAGCTAGAAAAAAATTGTTTTTGTAAAAGTTTTACCGTAGTTTCGAAGGCGATAAAAAAATTAGGGAAGAGTTAGGATTAGGAATTAGGAACGCGGAAGAGTGTTCGCCCGACCTCGCAACTTCGCCTTATAGCGGACGTGGAGGACGCCAAGAGGTTTAGTCGGTAGGTCTTCCCCAATACCATCTCGGGGCAGGAGTCCGACATAATCCACCGGTCTGTCCCCAGGCCGGTGGGTATCCATGATGGATTCCTCTTGTAAAAAAAAAAAAGGGCTTATGTGCTTATTCGTCTTTATAAATGTTTTTTGTTTAGAATAATATAAAATATTAGTAATAGAGATCAGTCATATGATTCTTGTGCACAATTCAAACTATGTCTTCGACATACGAGTACCAACCAGTATTTTATTTGTTGTTCGACACTTTCCGATGGAGATATATGACGGACGAGGCCGCTGTATTGAGTTCAGAATCGCGATTAGATCTAAATAGGTTTGCAGAAAAATAAGGCACGTAACTCATATATTATTTTATATCTTTTTTACGTGATAAAGTACTCAACGAAACTTTGTATCAATACTTTTTTATTTTTGAAGTGAAACCTTCTTTAGGCGCGTTGGGCATTTATGAGATGAAAAAAAAAAACCATTGAACTCGCGACCTGTAACCGTAACGTAACCATGTAACCGACACCGACTGTATATTTTCAGATACTCGTATTGCGCCATCTACACAATACCATTGAAAGATATGAAGATACCATTCTAGATATTATGTCACGTAATAATACATCCCTGCGAAAAGTAATTGAATTTAAATAATACATCAATGCTAACAGAGATGGCGCAGATATTAATTTACAAAAAGAACAATTTTAAGATTGGAAAAAACCATTGAACCCGCGACACTGTTACTGTAACCGACACCTCTGTATTTAAGTATTACTTTCCTGACGATTCAAAAAATACACACGTAATTGTTCAAGTTCTCACTTCTGTCAGCACTTTCGAAGTGCCACTGTTTTTTTAGACAGATTCAAAAAACAAGACATTAAGCGCATAGTCATTCTAAACAGCAAAAGAGACGTACCTTTGTTAAGGTGGCCTTCTGTAATTGACGACCTTTGAAAAGTTCATTCCCAAAGTTGATCTGGCCGAAAATCGAAACCGGGACATTTGGAATAGAGCGTTAAGGCAAGCTGCCTAACCACTGTTCCAATGGGTTGGTTAAAAGATTATCTTAAGAGCGGGTATAAAGAGAAATAGCCAATCCTAGATTTGAATTTTATCTAAGTAAACAAAGTCTAATTTATTTATTTTTTAAATAGATAAATACATTATAAATGAAAGTGACGACTGTAACAGAAAACATAATATAATGAAATTTTCTCGATAGAAAAAAATCACCAAGTGAACTCTCATTTCCATCGATTTTAGTTTTATTTTCAAAATGACACACATTACAAAGCTAAAAATGTATCAGTAATTTCACTTCACATATTATCTAAGGCTGTATGTAACAATTTTTCATTTGACATTGCAGTTTACGAATAATTAATATTTAATACTTTTGGCACTTATAACATTTTTATTGAGCGAGATGCGCTATCTTCCGTCGCATGTTGTGCATAGTTCTACGTATTTTGTGTCACTGTCATGTCCAAGGGGCCACAAGGGTGAAATTACAAATTTTGTTTGCTTTATACGCACTCTTAAGGTTTTTATTGTAAGCAGTGTAGGTACATATTAAGACATAGAACATGGGCGACTCGATCCTTTGAGTGACCCTTGACAAAGTTTGAACATCGGTCAGACTTAGCAAACAACATCTTCATTTGTAGTTCAACGAAGGTTTACTATTTCACTAGGCGAGGTATTATCGACATCTCTATAAAGAAATAATGATTCATTTCGTTATTATATGTATATTATTTAGCGTTGTATACTACTATATTTTATTGTACTATATATACTATACTATAGCTAGTGCCTGCGACTTCGTCCGCGTTGAAAAATAAGCTAAACCTTGAAAATAACGCTTGATCTATTATTGCTATAACACTTTGGCCAGGCGTTAAGTTTTTATTAAATTTTAGGTGATCCCTTGGGATAAAAGTCCCCATCTTTCTTACAAGAAAGAAGAAGAGAAGATGATGAAGAAGAAAGAAAGAAGAAGATGAAACAAGGGATACATCCCTGACAACGTGTATGCAAAATTACATGATGATCGGTTGAGTTATTAGTTAAGGCGTGACAGACAGACAGACAGGCAGACAGAGTTTACTTTCACATTTATAATATTACTAGCTAGTGCCCGCGACTTCGCCCGCGTTGAAAAATAAACTTCGCCAGTCGCGTGCAACAGCTAGTATAAATAAATTATGTGAGAGAAAAGAAAAAGGAATATTCTTAATTCCTTAGTAACGTTGTTAGCACAAACTCGACGCACTTGACATTGTTAAGGAGCTGTCGATCGCCTGATGTTGTGGGCACACTAGTACCTTTACATCTATGTCTGCAGATTGAGGGGGATCGAGAGCACTTCTTACTAATTTTGTATCGAAAAAGCCTTCCGAATCATTCAAGGGTCATTCACTGCCGTAACTGCGGAAGTCTGAGAAATACTTTTATACACTGATAGCATGAATGATGTACGCTGGATTTTCAAATTTGAAATTTTAAAATGTCATAACTTTTCATAATGGGCTAGTGATGATATTTTAAAAAATGATGGCTGTCATTAGTTTTTTGCACAAATTAACGAGACCCGGGATCAAAGTGAGGCCTTATCCCCGGGCCTCACAAACACCGCAATGTTCTTTCGGACCTACCTCTGTGGCGATCACAGATATTCGGAAATGCGCGCGGCCCCGTTAGAGATATGGCACCGCTAAATAATAGAGCGTACCTCGGAATTATCTAGCTCGACAATTCAATCACTTGTTTCGTCACGAACAACAGGCGAGCGTACAAATGCTATTGGTCCGGCAGTTGTGTGCGCGACCGTAGGTACGCCGGGTCGGTTGTCATAGTGTGCTATTTCTACGTGTGTGCGTAATTTTAGTGACACGGTTGTTTGTTGTGATATATGCCATATCACTAGCGGGGCGCTCGACCGTGCGCATTTCCGAAGATCTGTGTTGGCGACCCACTAGAACATCTGTGGGCTAGTAGCACACCTCTCAACTGTCGAGTTCCGGGCGCCATACGCCTCGGCCCTGTGGGGACATGTAATAGGAGTAGGAGTTAGTAATAGGAGGCATATGATCAGCAGAGGGGGCATATAGATACATGTAAAATTATATGCTAATAAAAAAACAGAAACACAAGACACGAGTGTATTGTATTAATAAACTATAAATTATATTATATATTTCATAATATGCATAATTTCCATATACATATTCAACACATTAATGGCCAGTGACGCCATATCGCTTCCGGCCTCTAAGTCACGTGTGGACATCGAGATCCGGTCGCGTGTCACCGGAAGTCGTATGAAAGCTACCCTAGTCGACTTCCGTTTGGCTTTTAGTCATGTTTCAGTTGTGATTCTTGACTTCAATTCTCAATATTATTGTCGCGTAAACGTAAGAATTATATATATTTACTTCACTTTAACATGCTAAATGGTTCTATTTTAAGGTTCTTAAAGAAAATAATAAGTAGCAATATTATGTCCTTTAACCATCAATCTACTACAACTATGGATTTTGCGTCACAAATGCCAAAGCGGCACATTAAAAAATACGCCTAAAACGGAATCATGGCGGAATTTAGCTTTCACGCATCTATGGTAAAAGTTAGTAACGACCAAGTTCTACTTTTGATATTAAACTTTAATGTGTTGACGTGAATTCACATTTTCTTTAAGTGACAGATGTTTGGTTGGTTTTAGATGACAGATGACAGAGTTCGTGCTCTACGCATAGGTATGTCACTTTTAAATGTTCCATAAAGTTCGTAGTGTGACTTGACCTGACTGCTTTGGACTTGACGAACCTGTTTTGGAAAATTAAGAAAAATTATAGACTTGACTGACTAGTCTCGGGATCTGCTACTTTTGATTTTAATTTCGATTTTGCCTTTTTAATTTTAAAAAAGGCTATTGCTATTTGCTATTTTTACTAATGACACTGGCAAAATCATCGGAGAATATCTGATGGAGCCAAGACATTAAAAGAAAAGAAGAAGAAGAAGAAAGTTCGTAGTGTTTAACACATAGATCGGGTCCGAAATTACCGTTATTTGCCGTCCGACGGGGTGAGTCCTCCCATAAAATAAGAAGTGATGGATGAATTAAAATTAAAAACAATCAAAATAAAAAAAAGTGAGATAGAATTTGATCAACAAATGGCACCAGTGAAAGGGTTCGGTTTTATAACCGGCGTTATCTCGTATCGACACTCGAGTGAATCGATTTGGTCCGCCCTAAACTTTATCAGAGGCTTATTGCCAAATTATGCGGTCTTAGTATCGCGTTCATATTGCGTTATCTTTAACAAAAGAATTTGTGGTGTAAAACCAAATTGAGGTGAAGGTTTCTATAAGACTTAAATCACAGTAATAATTAAAGCCACATAAAAAAATAGATTGGCGTGTATACTGGATACACAAAGTATTGATCAGAAAAGTAAACAAACAATTCACGACATAGAATTTTCCAGTTTTCACCTTAATTACACATTTATATATACACGTATTCATTTACACTCACTACACATAATATTCTGTACGATATGTACCCAAAATTATTGCATATTTTCAGAGGAAAATGGAAAAAACTCAATAAAATCGTCACATAACCTGCACAATTACTAGATGTCACAGAGCAATTACACAGATTTTGTTTATGGTTTTAGAGATGGGACATGAACACGACTTAAGTCATTAGGAGTCACATGAGGTTTTGATTCGTACTTAAATTATCAAATTCTTAATTCTACATATATTTTAAAAGTTATAGTTTATCGTAATTCGTAATCGTAGACGAAATCACTTTATGAAATTGTTTTTGATTAAATAGCATTAAATAAATTACTTAAAATTACTACTAATAATTCGTATTTTATTTATTAATCTTAATAATATAATATTTTATTCGGTTTAGGTTTTTACGGAGGTGCAAAATGCACCACTGCAAAATTCAGTATTACCATGGTAAATGATTATACTTTCTTATTTTAAAAAGTCGATACAACGGCATCCCTAGCTTTGACTAAAAACATTATTTTACTGTTAAGACATTAAAATTTGTTGTTTTATTGTGTCAAATAAAAAGTAAAAAGACAAAAAGTCATCACATTAAACAATACGAACAAATTCTAACTTTCTTCGATATGCCTAATGTACAAGTCCCATCTCTAAAACTGGTCAGTGACCCTGGCGACGCCATATTTGTTTACCTTTCTGATCAATGAAAAAAAAAACGGACCTTATGTATGTTCCTCCATAACTCTTAAACGAATTTACTGATTTTCATGAAACTTGGTAGATAAACATTTAGACGTACAGGACACAGGATAGGCTACTTTTTTCTTTTTCAACGCGGATGAAGTCGCGGGCGCCAGCTAGTATTTTATAAAGTTACGCGGACAAAGTCGCGTGCAGCAACTAGTATTTCATATTTGTGGAAAGATAAAATTTCATAAAATGTCTAACCATAAAATTCATAAATTCATAAAAATGAATTTAGTATGAATTTTTCGATTTGTACTATAAACCAATTCGTTAGTTTTCAAAATCTGTACTACCAGAACTTGTCAATAGCGAAGTTATATTCGTGTTTTACAACGGTTATAAATTAAACGATCAATCGGTGATATTTTACATTATCCAGTCTAACTTGAGCTCTATTGTAGCAACGAGCTCATTGTGTTTCAGACGTTTTAAGGGGTCTCCACTGTTGGCTTTTGGGGGTTGGTTTGTTCGTATGTAAGAATTTCTGTGACTGTACAGATGTTCCGATGTAGGCAATAAAATTTATATGATTTGGTCTAGTTTTGACTACTTTTGCATAGATCATGAGTCTAAGCGCCTCTGTCACCAACGTCAAGTAGGCTAAACCGTCACTTAAAGTCACCTGTCACCGGGGATAATGAAGCTGATATATAAGCTAAGCTTTGTTTGTACGGTAAACGTCCCAAACATTAAATAGAAAATAATAAAAAAATGATGCCGAAACCGAGTGCATAATTCAATATAACAGAAAATGATTTCTAAAAGTAACTAATCAACACTTTACATGTAGTTTGTGAAAGAGGCCCTAAGTAAATTAAAGTCGCGTGACATTTACGTTAGTTAATCTATATAATAATGTATAATTACGTTAATAATCTAATAAAGGGCCATAAAACAAAAAATCCAAAAATGTTTTTATTGCAAAAACACAATCACAATCCTTCATATTCTATGTTGCAAAAAAACTTATGGTTTTTTTATTCCATATTTAGTATATTTTGATCATTTTTTATATATTCAAAAGTAACATATTCTTATATCTCTTCTAGTATTCAGTTTATTATAAAAGTACTTAAAAAATTTAATGCTACATAAAAATACGCTTCTAACGATGTATAATATGCATATATTTGATATACATATATCTAATAGGAAAAAAATAGACAATAAAAAATATTTTATTTTTTTCGATTAGCTCTCCTGTAAAAAGTGTAATTTTGATTTGTGGCCCTTTAGTTTTTAAGCAGCGATATATAAAAGGCAATGTATGTTCCTTATGAACTCCAAAACCGCTGAATTTCATGTTGTTTCACCAATGGATAGAGTGGTTCTCGAGGAAGGTTTTAGTATATAATTTACAAAGTTACGCGGGCGAAGTCGCGGGCATGAGCTAGTAATATCAACTATAGAAAGCAATATAAGCATATATAAGCAAGTAGTAGCTAGCACAATCAACGCCACAGGTGGCCCAAGTGCGCTGCAGCAGACCATAGTATAAGCATTAAGAATGCGTATAAAGCAAACAAAATTTGTAATTTCACCCTTGTGGCCCCTTGGACATGACAGTGACACAAAATACGTAGAACTACGCACAACATGCGACGGAAGATAGCGCATCTCGCTCAATAAAAATGTTATAAGTGCCAAAAGTATTAAATATTAATTATTCCTAAACTACAATGTCAAATGAAAAATTGTTACATACAGCCTTAGATAATATGTGAAGTGAAATTACTGATACACTTTTAGCTTTGTAATGTGTGTCATTTTGAAAATAAAACTAAAATCGATGGAAATGAGAGCTCACTTGGTGATTTTTTTCTATCGAGAAAATTTCATTATATTATGTTTTCGGTTACAGTCGTCACTTTCATTTATAATGTATTTATCTATTTAAAAAAAAATATTAAATTAGACTTTGTTTACTTAGATAAAATTCATATCTAGGATTGGCTATTTCTCTTTATACCCGCTCTTAAGTATATTGGTTTAGGAAACGACACGTTGACGACACGTTTGGTCTAGTGGCTAGTAACCCTAGCTGCTAACCAAACGGTAACATTTTACCTTTGTACCTGAGTCATGGATTTTTTGTATTTATAATAACTTTATGGTCCAGTATCCCTCAAAGGATTTTTTCTTCTGATTACTAACAGGCTGAAGTATGAAGTATATATTCTGATTACTAACGGTCCATCCTAAAAAATCACTCCCAATAAATCCCAATAATAATAAGGTCATAAAAATTATTACTAACCAGCTGATTTTTTGTCTGCAGTTTAGTAAACATTTGTATAATAAAATGGCCGCATAGTCCTACAAATTGAGTGGTACGTTTTTCCAGTCCTACGCTTGGAAGTTTTTTACGGCTGCTAACTCCTTTAGCTATATAGAGAATTTTCGCAGAGGAAAAAGTTGTTCGTCTCGGCAAACTGAAGCTACCCACGAAGATTCAGCCTGTTAGTAATCAGAAAAAAATGCCTTTGAGGGATCTTGGACTATTACTATGTATTTACAAAAAAAGTAATGTTTGTAGTATATCAACAGTCTGGTATCCATTATTTGCTTACTTTGGAACTAGATGGCGCTGTGTGTGGAATGTGAAGATTAAGAAACTGGGCTCTGGCATCCCTTACTTCACTCACCGAAACATAAAAGCACACGTGCTGTTATTTCACTGCGGCTGCAAAACCGCAGTGTGCCCTGCCATTACTTAATTGTTCAATTTATAAGAAAATAATTTAAATTTACAATTAATATTTAAAACACAGGCTTTTATTTTAATTGGGATATTATTTTGTTACAAAATTATTAATTACAAACGAACTATAACAAAGAGATATTGAAATATTCAATTTCAAAGTTAATCTTTGTTTTAAATTAAACCAGCTTTTTCAATACTATAATAATAATGATTTAATCTTATTTACTACATAAATTAAACCTTTGAAAACCTCTGAGGGTAAAAATTAAAAAAATAAATAAGTAACGCTTGACCTCTTGTTGCTTATAACACTTTTGGCAGGCGTTAGTTTTTTTATTTTATTTTAGATCATCCCTCGGGAGCAGTACTTTTTTCTGGATGAAAGGTTTGTCAGGGATTGGTTGAGTAATTCTGACAGACAGACAGAATTACTCTCAAATCAATACTAATAATAAATCGTGTAGGCATTGTATGTATGTATGTATGTATGTTCCTCCATAACTCTAAGGGCCTCTTTCACCATCTGTCAAGTACGCTAACCGTCATTTAAAGTCACCGGTAACCGGGGATAATGGAGCTTTGTTTGTACGGTAAGAGTCCCAAACATTAAAAAGAAAATAATAATATAAATTCACCTATCGAAGGATGCAGTAAACCGAGTGCATATAATTTAATAAAACATGAAATTATTTCTAAAAGTAACTAATCAACACTTTACTTTTAGTTGGTGAAAGAGGCCCTTAAACGAATTAACTGATTAACATTTAGACGTACAGGACACAGGATAGGCTACTTTTTTTCTTTTTCAACGCGAAAAATGACGTATTTATTAACGTCCAGAGATTCGCGTGACAGCTTGGTCACCTTCAGGATTGAATATCTTTTTAGAGTCACCTTCATTCGGGACTAAAGGTTATTGAAATATAAGATGTATTAAATATTGTCATGTCAGACCGACTTTGTGGTATCACATTACATTACATTATCAAAATTCATTCAATATCACATACGCGAAATATAATAGTAAAGTCTGTATGACAGAATAAAAGAAATTTATATGCATATTAACATATTTCTGTCCGTCACATTAGGATCTGCCTGTCCTATGTCCAATATACATATTATACTCGTAGCAAACGAAATTGAATAAAATTGGTAAAATAATCTTCTATACTAATAAATAAAAATGAAGTATCTGTTTGTAAAGGAAAAATAATTAATTTTTTTTTATTACAAAATTAAATTATGTAGATATATTCTTATATTTTTTAAATATCACATTATATAATTGTGTTTGATAATGATATAATTTTTGAAATTTTTGTAGGTACATCTCTTTGTTCCCGATTTAGAAAAGAACCGATTTAGAAACGACTGGATTTGTCCTCGGCGAATTTGTCCATCAATTTATTTTTTAGTTTCGTCACAACTCTTTGTCATAAAAAAATGACAGGTTCTGTTAAGAAATACCTATATTCCTACGCGAATATATTTCTAGACGAATTTGTACACGTACAATCAAGTGATTCTTTAGGCTCACCACAACTCTTTATCATAAAAAAATGACGAGTTCTGTTAAGATATACCTACGAGTATATTCCAATTTCTTGGCGAATTTGTCCACCTACCTCCAAGTGATTTTTTTTCAATCTTTTCAAAGTTTGAGTGGGTTAGCTCTGTAAATACATACTTATATACAGAGGTGTTGGTTACACGGTTCAGTTCGCGAGTTCAATGGTTTTTCCCATCTCAAAAATTGTTCTTTTTTAAACTGTCAGCGCCATCTCTGTTCGCATTGATGTATTATTTCAATTCAATTAGTTTTCGCAAGGATGTATTATTACGTAACATATTCTAGTTTCCGTGGTATTGTGTAGATGACGCAATAACTGAAAATATACATAGGTGTCGGTAACAGGATGTCGGTAACGGTAACAGTGTCGCGAGTTCAATGTTTTTTTTTCCAATGCGCCTAAAGAAGTTTTCACTTCAAAAATAAATGATTCCCATCCACTGAAAAGAATTCAACTTATCATACCATAAAACACGGTGAATGAACGCGGTCTCAATGCAAACAATGTATTGATTAAGAAATTGTATCTTTGTACATTTCCGAGCAGAAATCATAAAATTAACTGTCAAAGATATCAGAGAGGGTTTCGCTATTTTCGTGTAACACCCGAGTCTCTGTTGAATTATTCATTCATTGAATTTATTCGCGAATATATTCATACAAAAACGCTCATTGACTCCGTACACTGTGAGTTAGTCCGGGAGTCGGTGGCCGTTTTAATTTGTTTTTTAATTTTTTATTTAAAATTAAATTAAAATTATAAAATTTGCATTAAATTAATAGTATAGGCTTAGATTAAATAAGAGTTCTTGGTATAGGCATGCCTTTAGCAATTAATTACTAACTTCAAAAATGTTCCACTTTAAAAAATCCTTGAACTTGAGCTTTTCTTTCTTGTAGTAATTCTGCATTCTTGCCTGTGCCTGAAGATGTAATTATTGAACTTAAATAATGGTGCTATCGTAAATTAACAAAATATTATAATAATTAACATCAACAGGTTTTTCACTTTAGAAATAATTGAAACTTAAACTAAACTTTCTTGAAAAAAGTCTGCCTTTTTCATGGAAACAGGCCTCAAACAGGTTTTTCACTTTAATTATCTTCGAAACTTAAGTTATCATAAGTTTATTTATCTTAGCTTACTGGTACTAAATTATTATCCTTAAATTGTGATCATGTCGTGCTCTAACCAAATAATCATTAGACTAACAGGTTTTCTAATTAATGTTGAAAGTTAAGATATTTCAGTAATAAGATAATTATTTTAAACTTCGGTTTACGGTAACTATCTTCTTAAAGAAGACCACCGCGAAAAAACAGCATTTGTGATATTTTGTTACAGTGCGTGAATAACATTCCTCTATCCATATCATGTGGGCTTTCTACCTATTTCTGACCGTTTCCTATGGTTACCTTAAAATAATTTCATTATTAATTTGACAAAGAACGTCACCAATAAATAGGAAAATTAAGCAGAACAACAATAAAGCACTCTCGAATACCCTATAACCCAAATTAGTTATGAAGCTTCCGATATGAAATAAAGCTGTTCAGACAAAACTTGTGAATTCTACCATTCAGTTGTGATTTCAAAAGGACAATAGCTACACCCACCTCTAATATTGTAAAGATAAAGTTTTCTAAATAGATTTTGTCTCGGATACAAAGAAAAGCTTTTGATAGATTGTCAAATAAATTTAACCGTATCTAGAAAGTCGTAAAAATGTTACATTATTTATGTATTCGTTCAGAAAATAAGTGTATAGCTTTTAATACCGTTTGCACGTAATTCTTTTAAACAATTTACAATTTAACTGTATCCCTGGCAACGTGTATGCAAAATTTCATAATGATTGGATGAGTAATTAAAGCCTGAACATTTAACAGACAGACAGAATTACTTTCACATTTACAATGTTAGATATTAACTAGTATTAAATTAGTATTAATATGTATGTCTAATTTTGCTTAAGTATTTTTCTGCTGTAAGAAATAATACTGTAATAAAAGCAGTTTTGACAGCTTAAATATAAAAGTTTGATATAGCGATCATGAACTCTTTATAGATCTCTTTAAGGTCGATGTTTTTGTCCGTTTTACGAAAAAATACAAATAATTAATTTTCTTCTACATATTGCAAATAATAGTTCACTCTCATTTTCCATTTCTTATATATCTATTTCTTTACTTAAATTTAACCAGCTTTTGCGAGAGATTTTGTCAGCTTATACAAATTTTATTTATATAGGTACCTTTACTATTTTACATAATTATGTTTTAAGCTGGAACTAGATTGGTGGTTTAGGATATTAGCGTGGACAAAAATCGTGACATGTCAGAGCGCCATCTAGCCTCAAAATAAGCAAAGCTTTTGTTATAGGCGTTATAGAAAACTGTTATTTTTGTGTTAATATTGTAAATACAACAACACATTTAAAACAGGCTTAGAATAACATACACATGATGTAATTATATTAGCCTATAAAAATATTTGTTTTGAGCTGTGATAGAACCAGAGACTATCCTCGCGAGACTATTAAAACCAGAGATGACAAAAATATTAACACTTATAAATTACAATTCTTTTATAAATATTATATTCAGATTTCCCAAAGAAAATTATTTTTTTTTGCAGTTTTTATAAATTTTAAACCGTATTCAGCGCTTCGCGCTCCGAGACTAATAATCGCGTAGAAGTCCCGAGCGCCGTTTCATAATTCATTAGACTCGACCAAGGAAGCCTTGTCGTAATAAGACGGTACACGATACTTTCTTTTAATATAAATTATTTAACTAATGTTCAATTTTACCATTAAATTATAACTATACCATTTCTTTTGTTCCTTGTAATTGGTGGTAGCGGTTTTGATACTCGTAGTATGTGTATGGTTGGGGTCTATCCTTGCCTGCTCCCTTTGCCTTTTTGAAATTTTGAAGTGAAAACTTACGTTTGGCATTTTTGTGATGGGAAAAAACCATTGAACTCGCGACACTGTTACCGTAACCGACACCTCTGTATATAAGTATGTACATATTATGTTCTAAAATATTTCCTGACGATTCAATAAATATGTACTTCAGTCGGCACTCCTGGAGTGCCACTGTTTTTTATTTTACTTAAAATTATAAATGTAAATATAGATAGTATAGCATAAATTGTCTGTATGTATCTCATCGCTGTCCATCTTGAACAAGAATAAGAAGGAAGTTGTCATGTAATTGACAGGTTTTATTCGGGCTTCCAGATATCGAGTTTCTTACGTCTCCGTTCTACCAATTTTCTTTTCCAGCCATATTATACCAATAAAATAATTATTATACGAATTATTGTTTTTGTTCTTTCAGAGTTCGACGAAGGGACAAAAACAGTAAATAAGTAGGTATTCAGGATTCACATTTTTTTTTCACAAAAGAAATTTTTACATTCTTCCATCATTCTTCTAATTTTTTTAAGTTCATTTAAGGTTTTAAAATAAAATAAAAGGTATTAAATCGGACACCTTTTGATGTATAGCAATATTTTATTTAATTGCAGCCTTTTTTGAGTTTTGAAAATATGTTGAATATTATAAAAATATTTTCGAAAAAATATTTGATACTAGCGACCTGCCCCCGGATTCTATAAGTATACGACTTTATAAGTAACTAATCTTGTTCACTGAAACGAACTTATAGGGAGATAAAGCGTTGGGCTGTGATTGGTGGAGATAACAGACAATGTGAGTGTACACAGTACATGTACTTTTTAGTCTGTTCGTAGTCTCACTGTTCAGACGCTCTCACTGTTATTATACTCCGTTTTTTAATTTTAATTCGAATTATTGTTATTTTAAGGTTTGAATTTCGTTTAACTAACGTTTAACGTATATTAACTAACGTATATTTTTCATTTTATGATTATATCAGGAACCAAAATGTCTATTATCTTAATTAATAAATAATTCACAACTTAAGCTAGAATAGTTTATACAAAATAAAAAGTGTAGGGTTTTGGGTAAGTACGTAGGTATTACTATAATATTTTATTATACTTGTAGTTTACAAAGCTAACAGTGGCGTAGAATGAACGTTCATCTATTATTGTATACGCCCACTCAAGATTTGCTGTCCTTGTCTTTTGTATGAAATTGAGTGAAAGAGAAACTGCTATAGTAGTTCGTTTCAGTGAACAAACTGTAGCTAATTTTTATATATAAATATATTCCCAGTTTTCCGAATATAAAAACCGAATTAAAATCGGTCTACTCATTCTTTGTAGTGTCTTTGAAGAGTACACAAACCGACTTAACATTTGCAGACATATAAACATCAAACTACTACAACATGGAACACGCGTGCCATACAAAACACTACGAATTTTATGGAACATTTAAAAGTGACATATGCGTAGAGCAAGAACTGTCATTTAAAACAAAACAAACATAATAATAAGTACGTAATTTAAAGAAAATGTGACTTTACGTCAACCCATTAGAGTTTAAAATGAAATAGTAGAAGTTGATCGTTACTACCTTTTACCATTGACGCGTAAAGGCAAGAGTCCGCCATGATTCTGTCAAGGCGTTCTTTTTATGTGCCGCTTTGGCATTTATGACGCAAATTCCATTGTAGTATTTCGATGCATATAAAAAAAAAAGCAAAATATAACATTACAGGATTTATTTTTAGTTATTTTACAAAATATAATCCGACATTATATTCCAGGGAGGATTTAATTTTTAGAAATTTCACAGACGAATCCAACTTCATATGATATGATATTCTAGTGTCAAAACCTTCGTCAATTTTATCTAGCCGAAAACATCTAAAGAACTTTCAAAACAAGATTAATCGTTTGACAAATAGTGGTCTAATGTGTTGATTACAACTTGACGTATAATTAATGTAATTAGACTTTAAATTACATATTGATCAATTCAACGGATAATCGTGTTGATTGATTCATTGATCAATTTTGACGACATCGTGTGTTACTAAGTTTTTCAAAGTCGACGAAAACTCACAAAAATATAAATTCGTTTTTTATAATTGGGACGTTCAACATCCCATAATAGTGCGAAGTATAAGCTCTCTTTTTAATTATTTTTTTTTCGGAATAGTAACAAAAAATAAACACAGTGTCAAAGAAATAGTTTAATTTATTAGTTGTCATTCAAAATCAGCTCTTTAGCTTTATATTACTTTTCTTGACTAGAATACAAACATTAATTTTTATCTGACTCGTATGATATGACGGAATTCTCATTAAAATATTTAAAAAATGTTATTCTAACCATTGTCGTATTTTTGACAAAAATGTGACAGTGTAACCTGTCACAATAACTTGAATGTATCGTGTATACATATTTAAAAAAATTATGTTCTCTAGAATAATAGTAACACAACAACCATGTGTGGTCCAAATTGGAAATAAAATTAAACTATCTAATGATAACGAAATACAAGTTAATAAATTGTTTTTATTACATTTGTTTTTAAACTATTCATTTGCTATGTGGACAAATTAAAATTATTTATGGGCCTAACAACTTATTCTATAATTGAAAAGATAAAGATTTTAAACAAGCTAAGGGCTCATAACATTTTCTGTCGGGCAATCATATTTTTTTAATGTCACATCAAAAGTGCAAACTATGAAACATTACCGCTATGACATTCGAACACTTTATCGCCATTTGCATCAAACTACTACAACATGGAACCCGCGTGCCATACAAAACACTACGAATTTTATGGAACATTTAAAAGTGACATATGCGTAGAGCATGAACTGTCATTTAAAACAAAACAAACATAATAATAAGTACGTAATTTAAAGAAAATGTGACTTTATGTCAACCCATTAGAGTTTAAAATGAAATAGTAGAAGTTGAACGTTACTACCTTTTACCATTGACGCGTGAAGGCAAGAGTCCGCCATGATTCTGTCAAAGGCGTTCTTTTTATGTGCCGCTTTGGCATTTGTGACGCAAATTCCATTGTAGTATTTCGATGGCCATTTGTTAAATATCTTAACAAAGAAGTACGTAATGCGGGCCTATTCTCTATCTGTGGTTTTTAAAACGTATCGACTTCAATGTCGACATTAAATTGGAAATAATACTTTGTCAAACTAATAACCACACAATAACGCGCCAATAACTTCTTCGACATGTATAACTACGGAAAAAACGTCGTAGACATTTTGACATGGGCTTAGTGAATACCAAAGTAGACATTTGTCGAGTCTATAACCGCACCGAGTCGATAACCACAGCAAAACCACACATAGAGAATACGGGCCCTGATTCGAGTAGATGGCGCTTATTTGAACACAATTAAACGTGAGGGTGCCCAAGGCGCTTAGAAGTTTCACTTCAGAACTTCATTGCTCACAAGCAGCGCCTGTGGTGTTGCTTGTATTATGTGCTATCTATCAGGAAACCATCAATTGAAGTGTCAGTCTGTCTGTCGACTGTTCATTGACTTTTATCTTTTTTATCTTACAAAGGTCGATCTGCAACCCCTTTAGGGTTTCTTTTGTTCACCATAAATATTCTGAGTGCTCACTTAGCGGAGTCGAAGAGAAAGATAATGACAAAATCATAAGACGCGTAAACGTCGTAGAAAACACGGCGCTTACAACCTTTTTATCGCGAGAAAGTTAAATTTTAGCAGCATAATTAATAACAAAATCCATTGTGTGTTTCAGAAGAAGTCAGCGGAGTAACAGACAGATAACATAACAGATAATACATATAGCTGCTTAAAAACTAAAGGGACATTAAACAAAAAAAAATCCAAAAATGTTTTATTGCAAAAATACAATCACAATCCTTCATATTGTATGTTGCAAAAAGACTTATGGTTGTTTTATTCCATGTTTAGTATATTTTGATAATTTTTTATATATTTCAAAAGTAACATATATGTTTATATATCTCTTTTAGTATTCAGTTTATTATAAAAGTACTTAAAACATTTAATGCTACTTAAAAATACGTTTCTAACGATGTATAATATGCATATATTTGATAATATAATATATCTGATAAGACAAAAATAGACAAAAAATAATTTAGTTTTTTTCGATTAGCTCTCCTGTAAAAAAAGTAATTTTGATTTGTGGCCCTTTAGTTTTTAAGCAGCGATATTTTTTTTTGAGTAATCGAAATGGAGCAAAACTTTTACTTAGGAGAGCTTCTCCAGTAGGTTCACATATAACTTTTAAATAAATATAATTAATTCTTTTTTTAAACTGTACTTATTTACTGTACAACAAAAACACGATACCAACTTATGGGTAACATAAAATTATTGTTACGACCGAACATTCTCGAAGCGTTTGTTTATCATAAACAAACAGCGTGTTGTTGTTTATCATGAGACCTGGGCGTATGGAAATTTCCATACGTAGAAGGAAGCCCTCCTGTCTCAGAGAAAACTGTTCCTTATGTTCGCGACATAAGGTTCACATTCCCTTAAGCCAGAGAGTTGTTTACGATGTTTGTTTTTTATGACTTGTTTACTTGTGTTCGAGCTTGTTTACCTTAAAGTTTCTAGTGTTTTCCAAAAACATCGCGGCTGACTGCGCGTGTATAAATACGGGTGCCATCGCTCGAGTGGGACAGTTCTGCGACAACAAGCGATACGAAAACAACTCTTGGGAGCTTTTGCGAAGATATTTGCGACAGTGCATTGTTGACACATAGAGTGAATTATTTACGACTTTTGGCAAGTTTTACGGTTTAATTGGAAAAGCTCTGATATTTTGGAAGTCATCTTGGTCTGCGTAATAAATCGTGTTCTTACAACCCTAAACGGCATTTTAACTCACCCCGCACGTAACAACTGGTGTCAGAAGCGGAATGCCGTTAATGCCACGGGACGAAGGAACTCGTACTCCACGGACCAGGAGGCAAGTGGAGATGGATGCTGCGAGACAACGAGCACATGAGGAGCCGGAGGAAGGCACCGATGCTGATTTGCTTCCTACGGCAGTACCTACATCGAGCCCGTCGATGGACCTCGCTGCGCTGCTAGCTGCTGTGCAGAGCATACAAGCCAGTCAGGAAGCCGCTCGCCGTGAACAGGAAGCTGCTGTACAGAGCATACAGGCCAGTCAGGAATCTGCTAGCCAAATGCTGCTTTCGAAATTGGACACAAGCCTTGAAGTCATCTGCGATAAAGTTAAAAAGGTGGAGTCCGAAGTTAAAGGGGTCTCAGTGAAAGTCGAAGGCCTGGAAGAGAGACTCGACCAAACCGACACTCGCCACCAGGCGCTCGCCGAGAAAGTGCAGAAGTTGATGACGAGGGAGGCAGTCTTCACTGCGCCGGTACCTACACAAGGTAGGCTGGACTTGCCACGGTTTGATGGCACATCTTCCTGGACAGCCTATAAGTACCAGTTCGAAACCCTCTCTAACTGCAGCGGCTGGACTGAGGATCAAGCATTCATGGCGTTGACTCTAGCCTTAAGAGGAGACGCCCAACTGATTCTGGAGCGACTCCCTACAGAAGGAAGATCTCTGCAAGCCCTACTGGAAGCTCTAGAGACACGATATGGTGACAAGCACATGGAGCACACGTATAGGGCTCAACTACGCGATCGCACGCAGAAGCCCACGGAAACACTCCAGCAGTGGGCTGACGAAATCGAGAGATTAGTTCGTCGCGCCTATACATCAACACCGAATGCAGTAGAAATAACTCTACTCCAAGCTTTTGTGGACGGGATAAGGGACGGCGAAGTTCGCGCAGCGGTACGTTTGGGTCACCACCAGACCCTGAAGAGTGCACTGGCACATGCTCTGGAAGTGGAAGCTGTGCGGCGTGACACGAGGCCATTCAAGGTCAGGGAGCTGGTAGCCGAGGAGCGAAAGCCTCGCTATGGCCCGACCTGCTATGGCTGCGGTGAAAAAGGCCACATAAGGCTGGACTGCCCAAAGAAGAAGAGAAAAAGGGTCTCAGAGATGGAGACCCAAGTTGACGAGGGGCAGTTAAACTAAGCGTTGCCAGGGCCGCGGGGCAGGCGCTGGCTGGGAGAAGGAAAGCCCCTGCTATTACTATCAGACAAGCTTCTAACGGAAACAGTTTAAGCATCGAGGGTACGCTGAACGGTAAAAAGTGCAGGTTCACAATAGACACAGGAGCATCGCGCACCATTGTAAGACCTGAACTCTTAAAACGAACTATCTCATGGAAGCAACGATCTCCAACATGTCAGCTACGAACAGCAACGGGCCAGCCAGTACCTGTCCTCGGTGACTCAGACGTGGAAATTGGAATTGGTAGTCAGTTGTACTCAAACTCAGTGCTGATTGCCAATATTACTGACGACTGCATATTAGGACTGGATTTCTTAAAAAATCACCGTTGTATTTTGAACGTCGACCAAGGAGTACTCGAATTTCCTGATCAAGAAGTTTTCTTAGAAGGCTCGATCCCATGTACACTCTATTGTTTAAGGGACGTCAAACTAGCTCCCAGATCAGAAAATCTAGTAATGACGAAATTCTCATCCAACGTCAAGAACGGGTTATGTGTCATTGCGGAGGATGAAGGAACACATCCTAATTGGATAATGGCCAGAACACTACTAATGACAAGCAGGATAGGCAGAGTAAGAATTTTAAATCTCAGCAATGAAGAGGTACAGCTCAGAAGAAACAGCGTAGTTGGAAAGTGTCAGGAAGTGAAGTATTTAAGACGTATAAGCAGTACAACAAACGCAGTAAATAGCACAGACTACCAGGTATCGCAGTTATTGGATTCGCTGAAAGGAAATTTGTCGTCAGTTCAGTTGAGGCAAGCTCAGGATCTTTTAATGCGGTTCAAAGACATATTTGCCGTTGGAAATGATTGCGGTAGAACAGGACTTGTGAAGCACAGAATAGACACCGGCGATTCAAGACCTATACGACAAAGACCTCGTCGAATCCCGTGGGCAAAAGAAGCTGAAGTTGCGGATATGATAAGGGATATGGCGGCAAACAAAGTCATCGAACCATCTACAAGCCCTTGGTCGTCACCTGTGGTACTGGTGAAAAAGAAAGATGGCACAACCAGGTTTTGTGTAGACTACCGAAGGCTGAACGACGTTACCAAGAAAGACAGCTATCCTCTACCGCGTATTGATGACACTTTAGATATGCTCAGTGGAATGGAATGGTTTTCTACCGTTGATCTTAAAAGTGGGTACTGGCAGGTGGAAATAAGTCCAGAGGATAAGGAGAAAACAGCATTCTCTACGGGCATCGGAAATGGACTTTGGCAATTCAATGTCATGCCGTTTGGTTTGTGTAATGCTCCCGCAACGTTTGAGCGCCTTATGGACAGAGTTATGGTGGGTCTTCTGGGAGATGTTTGCCTGGTGTATCTGGACGACGTAATCATCATGGGTCGTGACTTCGAGGAACATCTCCAGAACCTTGAAAAGGTGTTCAACCGTCTACGCGAGGCGAACTTAAAACTAAGTCCTAAAAAGTGTACCTTCTTCAGCAACGCAGTTAGCTATCTGGGGCACATAATCACTAAGGAAGGAGTTCAAACAGATCCAGAAAAGATCAAAGCTGTAAAAGATTGGCCTACACCAAAGAATAAAACCGAAGTCAGATCCTTCCTTGGCTTATGCGCATATTACAGGCGCTTTGTCAAAAATTTCTCAACAATAGCCAAACCCCTCCATCGCCTGACTGAAGATAAACAGGTGTTTGCTTGGGACGCAAATTGTGACAACGCTTTCAAAGAACTGAAACAGCGTTTATGTGAGTCCCCGATATTGGGCTATCCGACACGGAATGGAAAATTCATTGTGGATACGGATGCCAGCAACACGGGTATTGGTGGAGTGTTGTCACAAGTGCAGGGAGACAAACAAGTTGTGATTGCGTACTACAGCAAAACGCTTTCCAGGCCAGAGAGAAACTACTGTGTTACACGTCGAGAGTTGTTAGCTGTAGTGAAGACCTTGCAGCACTTTCACAAGTATCTCATTGGACGTGAGTTCACCTTAAGGACGGACCATGCTGCACTTAAATGGCTTCTTCAGTTTAAAAGTCCTGAAGGACAGGTAGCACGGTGGATTGAGCAATTGCAGGAATTCCATTTTGCAACAGAACATCGAAGTGGTAAAGGTCATGGTAATGCTGACGCTCTATCGAGAAGACCATGTCCTGAAATCTGTAAACACTGCAGGAAACAAGAGTCTCAGGAATCAGTAAAAATTATCCGTACCCAAGGATTAGACGATGACTGGTCTGGAGAAAATATGAGGAAGGCGCAAGAGGAAGATGACGACCTGCGATTGATCTTAGATTGGATAAAAAAGGGAGTGAAACCTGAGTGGGCGGATGTATCAGCTTCCAGTCCTGTTACAAAAAGCTATTGGGCTCAATGGGATAGTTTGACCCTGGAAGGCGGAATCTTGTGCAGGAAATGGGAGTCTAATACCGGACATCAGGTGACTGTACAGGTTGTAGTCCCTCGAAGTAAGGTATCTCCTCTACTACGTCATATCCATGATGGGGTGTCTGGTGGTCATCTTGGAGTGAAGAAAACCCTTTTGAAAGTGCGACAGCGGTTCTACTGGGTCCATTGCCGGGAAGACGTAGAAGATTGGTGTCGTAAATGCAACGCATGCGCTTCAGTCAAGGGACCACAGACAAGAAGTAGGGGAAAACTGAAGCTCTACAATGTAGGAGCACCATGGGAACGTATCGCTATAGACGTGGCCGGACCATTTCCTGAAACTGAGGATGGGAACAAATACATCGTTGTAGTGCAAGACTATTTCAGCAAATGGCCGGAAGTGTTTGCGACCCCTAACCAAGAAGCTAAAACTGTTGCCAAGAAGCTAGTTCAGGATGTAATCTGTCGGTATGGCGTACCTCTGGAAATACACTCCGATCAGGGGAGAAATTTCGAATCAGCCCTATTTCAAGAAATGTGCAACCTTCTCGGTATACATAAGACCCGTACGACACCAGCTCATCCTCAGTCTGACGGAATGGTCGAAAGGTTTAACCAAACATTGGAAAATAATTTGGCTAAAGTAGTCGACTCACATCAGAGAGACTGGGACCAGTACATTCCTCTTTTCTTGTTGTCTTATCGCTCCGCTGTACATGATAGTACTAGTTTTACCCCTGCCAGAGTGAATTTTGGACGAGAAATAAGACTACCAGTCGATGCAATAACAGGGTCTCCGCCGAATAGCCCAAGACTTGTGACGGATTATGTCAGCGATCTTCGAGAACAGCTGGATGAAGTGCATAAGCTAGTTCGCGAGTGCAGTCTCAAGACTGGTGAAAAAATGAAAACCCGTTATGATAGGAGATCAAACATCAACGGTTTTGAAGAGGGAACTCTCGTATGGCTTCATAACCCCTTCAGGAAAAAGGGCAAAAGCCCAAAGTTGCAAGCACGATGGGAAGGACCTTACAATGTGGTTACAAAAATCAACGACGTCACCTATCGAATCAAAAAGGGGCAAAGAGGAAAACCGAAGGTCGTACACATTGACCGTTTGACAAAGTATCACGGCACGAATGATGATCGGGACGATCATAACTAAGAGGGGGGTAATGTTACGACCGAACATTCTCGAAGCGTTTGTTTATCATAAACAAACAGCGTGTTGTTGTTTATCATGAGACCTGGGCGTATGGAAATTTCCATACGTAGAAGGAAGCCCTCCTGTCTCAGAGAAAACTGTTCCTTATGTTCGCGACATAAGGTTCACATTCCCTTAAGCCAGAGAGTTGTTTACGATGTTTGTTTTTTATGACTTGTTTACTTGTGTTCGAGCTTGTTTACCTTAAAGTTTCTAGTGTTTTCCAAAAACATCGCGGCTGACTGCGCGTGTATAAATACGGGTGCCATCGCTCGAGTGGGACAGTTCTGCGACAACAAGCGATACGAAAACAACTCTTGGGAGCTTTTGCGAAGATATTTGCGACAGTGCATTGTTGACACATAGAGTGAATTATTTACGACTTTTGGCAAGTTTTACGGTTTAATTGGAAAAGCTCTGATATTTTGGAAGTCATCTTGGTCTGCGTAATAAATCGTGTTCTTACAACCCTAAACGGCATTTTAACTCACCCCGCACGTAACATTATGATAACATTTCCTCTTTTTCTGATAGCATTGAGGAGGCTCGAAAAAAATCGTAAAAAGGTCGAGGCTTGTCGTAAAACAAAGTAATTTTTGGCAGTCGACAGCCGCTTTAGCTTGTTTATTAGTGCTATTTTGAACCTTAATGCATAATATATGGGACCGTTTATTTTATACAGCCTCAGTGTTTTAAGATTTTATGTGCATTTTATGACCGGGTTGGTGTCCATCGTATTTTATACTCTTATTACAATATCATTAAGTCATAAAGGGATCTATTTACCTACACTATTCCTTTGAAAAATACGTTAAGATGCTATACATCTTGTGCTTTTATATACTACCTAGCTATTGCACGCGATTTCGTCCGCGTAACTTTATAAAATATAATACATTCGTCATTCGTGTCTGTGAAACCATGGAAATACATATACAAAATTTCAACCCAATCAGTCAAGCCGTTTAGTAGTTGACATACCGACAGCAGCGCCACCTACCGGGTCCAATTGTATTTTTAAATCATCCAGGAAACCATCGAAATACCCATATAAAATTTCAACCCAATCGGTTCAGCCGTTTAGAAGTTATGTGAAAAAGATAAGCGCGTAAGGATAATTCTTACTACCCGTTGACCTATTACCCGTTTTCCCGTAGGCATGAAGCATTTTTCTGCGGTAAAAAGTAGCCTATGTTCATCAGGCATAATGTCGGCTTCCAATGGTAAAAGAATTTTTCAAATCGGTCCAGTAGTTTCAAAGCCTATTCAATACAAACAAACAAACAACCAAATCTTTCCTCTTTATAATATTAGTATAGAACCTACCCTTTATTTAAAAAAAAAGGCTATTACAAATTGCTATTTTTACTAATGACACTGGCAAAATCATCGGAGAATATCTGATGGAGTCGAGACATTAAAAGAGAAGAAGAAGAAGAAGAAGAAGAAGACGTCCTGGGATATTAATGTGACAAATTTCCTGCCCATTATCAATTATTTATTAGACCTATTATACATTACTAGACATTTAACAATTGCAATACTAATATTGCCTAAGCAATTTGTGAACATATTTTGAAAGGTTAGCCATATAAGTAAAGGTAAGAATTAGTCATCAAATTACAATCGAAATTTCACAAATAAGTTACAAACGTGTAACATAGTTAGCCTTATATGAAAATTTTAATTGACAGTGTTTCAGCAACCATATACTGCGGTTGGAATCTTATTAAGGTTCGGTACACATAATGCAACCGCTCAAACATACGCAAAGGAAAATAGGTAGAAAATATTAGAAAAAATAATTTATTTTAAAATACAAATTCATATATACCTAATCACCATTAAACTGTTAAAATTATTAAGCGCCTCTTTCACGAACGTCAAGTAGGCTAAACTGTCACTTAAAGTCACCTGTCACCGGGAATAATTTATCTGATATACCTTTGTTTGTACGGTAAACGTCCCAAATATTAAATAGAAAAATAATTAAAAAAAATCGGCTATCGAATGATGCTGTAAACCGAGTGCATAATTCAATAAAACAGAAAATGATTTCTAAAAGTAACTAATCAACACTTTATTTGTAGTTGGTGAAAGAGGCGCTAAATAAATTAAATTTAAATACTTATGATCTATTCTTTTTCTATTGATCAAAAACGTAAACAAATATAGCGTCGCTGTGGTCACTGGACTGTTTTAAAGATGGAATTTGTACATTAGGCATTATCAAAGAGAGTTGACTCAGTGATTAACTTATTTAGAATTTGTTCGTATTGTTTGTTTAGTTCAATATCGTTAATTGTTTGTTTACCTTTTTGATCAATGAAAAAATAATACATAGTACCTAATTTAATGATTTTTTTCAACATAAAAAATTAATAATCATCTTTAAAAATCAATTTTATTATCTAAAAAACCCAGTATAATTTTTTTCTATATTAACGTCGCAAATTTTAAAGTTTCACATATTCAATTCATAGATACATAAAAATTATCTCGCCGTAAGGCGGCAAGTAGGTCAGCGCAAATGCATACCTTGACTGCACTACACTGTACAATTTATCCTACCCAAAAACAGAATGCAGTGGGAAGTAACTGTATAAGTTTTGATAACACTGTGATAGCATTGGTCTTAGATATTTTTAACATCAGATATTCTGCTTATAATATCATTCAGTAGTGTTTTTGGTTGACTGAAAGACTACTGAATGACATTATATGCAGAATATCATAATTATAGAAAAATATACGGATAAAGCAGAGATGTAGCTGCAAATTGCTAAGTTTAAGCTTTCCTGATGCTAGATTCTATAGTAACATGTCCTCCCTTATTTGTCCTATCAACAGGTATGTGGAGAGGAGAGAGAAAATTGCTTTGGCATACGCTTTATTGCTACGTGTAAAGGCCCCTATACACACACCTATTTTAGTCAGTTTGTCAGTGTCAAAATTATTTGTAAGTAAATCTTATTTGGAATAAAATATTTTTGAAATTAAAATTGAATTCCCTCCTAATCATATTAAATTCGGCGGTTCTGTTACAGCGCCAGTGGCTTTGCTTGTATTAATAGGTAATCTACCTCACATTCCACCTCACATTAGGTACCATTTTTCTGATCGCTACACTACACTCTCTGTAGATGGGAAAAAACTAAATGCATATTGACAAAGATAGCTATAAGTCCTCTCATCATATTTCAGAATAAAGAGGGAATTATGTCACTTTCATATTGTATCGAGCTCGAAGGACCAAATAGTTTCATAGCTCCGATTCCGCTGAGCTTAAACTATAGGAATAATATTATATTATAGGATAAAAAAACATTTCATTGGTATCAATACATAAAACAATTTAAACGATATTAAGTCGTGCCCACATACCTTTTTTAATTTTACTTTTTTGGGGGGTGTTGTACCACAAAATTTGTATGTGTAAGGGCCTTTACATTCTAACTGTTCTAGTAGGTACTAGGTATATTAATTTATTCTAGACAACTACTACTTAGGTTTCCGTCTATAGCTTGCTTAGTTAGAATTTGTTTTCGTCTCAAATTTACAACACAAAGGGTATTTAAAATTCATACTATGTAAAGCTTGGGAGTCTCTAAATGCGTCGTAACGTTTTGAGAGTTTTGCGGGCAAATTGTAGGTACAATTAGGAATTATTGATGCGAGAGAAGAATGGATTTGAATAAAGGATTGATGGGGTTTTATGTAGGTACTTACAACGGTGAAACTTCTGATGTCTATCGATCCCTCTGTATAGAAATGTTTCACAAAAATGAAGCCTTACTCGATTACTTAATCAGTACTAATAATAAATCTGTTAGGGTTGGTCATGGAGTAAGTTACTTTGTTATTAGAGATATCGTGTTTATAGGCTCTATACATGATACTGAAACTAAATTGACCATTTTTAGAATTTTTTTCTGTATGTATGTTCCTCCATAACTCTTAAACGAATCAACTGATTTTCATGAAATTTGGTAAATAAACATTTAGACGTACGGGACATAAGATAGGCTACTTTTTCTACTTACTTTTTTTTTGTGCTGGAAAATCCTTCGAATACTTTTTTCTAGACGTAATTCCAAATCCAATCAGCTATCGCTCATATTTTTAGGAGCTTTATCACTATTTTTAGTTGTGATACTAGACTATCGGGGGATTTGGAAGCGGATGCTGAATGTCCGTAGCAAAAGAGAACAATGTAATACATATAAACTCACATTATATTAAATTAAATGTAACACACTATAATATGTAATGTAATATTATATAAAATTAGCCATTACTTTCCAGTCTGCCGCTGTGCTGCCGACCTTAACATAAAAAAATTGGTAGGCTCACGATCCACTTGATGGTTAGTGGCTACGGTCGCTTATAACACCAGATACCTTCTAAATTGTTTATTGCCCCTACAAAACTTCAGCTAAAGTTTGGTAAATCAAAAATCGAAGGAAAAATACAACAATAAACTGTAGCTAGTCTACAATTAGACCAAAAAAGACGAAGCATTTTGCAAGCACTCTTGTCCTAACGAATTACATGGCCGGACAGTAATGGCAAAAACAATGGACATTCAGTTGCCACTTCTAAATGTTATCCTGCTATTAATTACTACACCGCCTCCGGTATCGATCGTGTTTCCACTGTTATACGTGAACCGTTTAATTATTCTCATACGAGTATATGAAGCGTTCTATTCTATTATTTACTAATCCTTATTCGTTGTTGAAATATTAATATAACAATGCAGTTCAGTGTTATTAGAAATTGTTCTGTTCTGTTTCTACGTCAATATATTACACTAGCTGGTGCCCGCGACTTCGTCCGCGTTCAAAATATTATATAGTACAAAATATTAGGTGAGTAGCTGACTTTTTGAGTCAAAGCTGTTTGTCTTAATAGTTCTGCCACTGAACGATAGATGTCGTTAATCTAAGTAAGGATAATATTTTATTTTATTTTTTTAGCCTTTAAGTCACACTAAATAGCCTAAAGCCTCTTCCTCGATAAATGGATTATCCAACACAAAATTATTTTTTTCAATTCGTACCAGTAGTTCCTGAGATTAGCGCGTACAACCAAACAAACTCTCCAGCTTTATGTATATATTGGTATATACATTAGAATCCTTCAGAAAAATCCTTTCATCAGTGAGGATTCATCAAATAATTTCAGCAAATGCTTGAAAATGTAACAACAACCTTCAGGCACTTCTGATTCTACCATGGCATGGCATATTTCAAAAGGAACTTCAGTCTGTCTGCCCTGTTTTATTACAAAAAACACAACATTAATATTTTTTTCTCATACATTTGAAATGAAACTAATACTACAGGCAATAGAAAATTTTCTTCTGCACTAACTTACTACTCTTATTTTTTTAAATAGATTCAGTATCACGTACTGATCCTAAATGCATAAAATCCTTACAAATTAGGCGGGCGGAAGTGCCGCCATTTTGACAAAAACCGGCTAAAACCCAACGACTTTCTATCCGTTTCTATCGGCCGTTGATGGGCGGGGTCGTTGGGACGTTTTTACACGACTTCGGTACCCCGCCACGGCTATCCAACGCGGGGAGGCCTGTGCTCCCTGTCAGAACCTTGGCGTACCCGAAAGTGGAGGTACGCCGGCCTGCTCGGGGGACCTTACTACGGACGGCAGTCTCCCCCAAGAATATTGTGACAACCCTAGCACATCCTCGCGTGAATGGCGGCGTCGCCCGACATCAACGGCGTTGCCCAACTGTATGGATTGTAAAGCTGTGGCATCGCTTTGCCCAATCTGGTTGTCAATTTGAAATTAGCTTCCCGGCTCAATGGAAATGCGTCAGAGACTAATTGGTTCAGTACTTGCACGTGTTCAAACGACTTACTACTTTATACCTATATACGTTAAGTTGTATCAGATCTCGGTACTAGGTTTTAATTTCCCGCGCTTTTCCTATTCGGTTTGTTCCTGTATTTAAAAGTTTCCGTTTGAAAATATTCTCACTAACTCTCTTTGTGATTCATTTAACAATTCCGGATATTTTATAAATTTTGCTTTAAAGGAAGGAGGTCTGTACGTAAAGCTATACTTAATAGGTACTTTGATATATCTATTTTCACAATGCTATTAGAGAACTCTTCTGAGCGTTCGAAAGAAAAAGGCTATGTAATGGAGCTATTAAATATTATTAATGCAAAAGTTTGTAAGGATGTGTGCATATTTGTTTTTTTTTCATGTAAAAAACACTCTTAACTAATTTGAAAGTAATTTGGCACATATATGGTTTATTAATTAGATTAACATATAAGACACTTTTATCTCGGAAAAATGTTAGGTTTTCGAGTGATCGTCTAAAATATAAAAAATATAAAAAAAATTGGCGCTCTTGTCAGATAATAATTTCTCTGGTGAACACTATTTTTCAATTTTCAACGCGGACGAAATCGCAAGTAGTTAATAAGCTAGTTTTTAATAACTAATTAGTTACTTAATTAAGACGTGACAATTAAACTATAAAATACTCGCTGATTCTATTAATTATTGCTGAAAAAGGAAATAATATATGAGTAATAACGCCTGACATCGTTATCGCTGTGACGACGGTGGCGCCGCCACGCGAACGTGGCGCCCAATCTATACTAATACTAATAATATTATAAAGAGAAAAGATTTGTTGGTTTGTTTGTATTGAATAGGCTCCGAAACTACTGGACCGATTTGAAAAATTCTTTTACCATTACAAGCCGACATTATCCCTGATGAACATAGGCTACTTTTTACCGCGGGAAAATGCTTCATTCCTACGGGAAAACGAGTAATAGGACAACGAGTAGCAAGAATTATCCTTCCTTACTTATCTTTTTCACATAACTTCTAAACGGCTGAACCGATAAGGTTGAAATTTTATATGAGTATTTCGATGGTTTCCTGGATGATTCAAAAATACAATTGGACCCGGTAGGTGGCGCTTCTGTAGGTATGTCAACTACTAAACGGCTTGATCGATTGGGTTGAAATTTTGTATGTGTATTTCCATGGCTTATATTTTATAATACTCGGACGAAATCGCGTGCAACAGCTAATTCTTTATATAAAATTATAAAGAATTAGCTGTTGCACGCGATCCCGGCGATCACTCGGGAACAGTACTTTTTTTGTTAATGAAAGGTACTCTAATGTCCTTTCTTGTATCCCTGACGTGTTTGTAAAATTTCTTGATGCTCAGTTGAGTACTTAAGGCGTGAAAAGGTAGCAGACAGACAGACAGACAGATAGAGTTATTTTCGCATTTATAATATTAGTATGGATATCTCGGAGAGTCCTGAAGTGGTGCCACAAGTGGCTGAAGTGGCTTGGGAATTGGTTCTTGATAGCATAGGCCATAGAATATGCAGCTTTACATAGTATAAGCATTAAGCATAGAGCATATAGAGCTGACGTCTTTTTAACATTTTGAAAGCCCAGATACGTTTATGTGTAAACATCCCTTTTGAGTGTACAACCGTTCAAATTGCCTATTCATTGTGTAGTGTGAATCCATATACTTCCATAAATCCAATCAGTGCGACACATACAATTTAGAATTGGTAATATTTGATTGGATAATGAATTTCAGAATGAAAAGCAAAGTGGGAAATCTGTCCGACGAAGATCGGGGCGATCTGTATTGGGTGTTATACAATGCTAACAATGCGATTTAGATTTGACAGTAAAAGATCAATATTTGGGTATTTAAATTAATTTTTTGTTGTGATAAATGGAAAGATCATATATATGTTTTATAACAAAACTATTTTCTTTTTTTTTGGCAATAATTCAAGAGTTATATCAAAATAAAAATTAATTTTTGAATCCAGTACCGAAGACGCGCCGACCGCTCCCGAACAAACCCGAGCGCGCGTGACGTCAAAATGTTAGCTTTGTCAAGCCACAAACACTGTAGTTACTGTTCTAAAGTAGCTTTAACATTTTGACGTCACAACCACTCACAACTATGGTGACCAATCTTGGCGCGTTTACAGTCACGTGATTTTACAAAATCATTGAATGCAGTATTACTAACTTTTAAAAATAACATAAAGTCTTCTTTCAGCAAAATATCCTATCTACGATTATTAAGGTACTTTCCCTTCATGTCGCATAGTCTTGGGACAACCTGTATAAGCCCGTGGTATGAAAATTTATGGGAGATATGCCCGGTTCACATTATTCCAGTCGAGCATTCCAGTCCAGCGCTGGAATGCCATTGGAATAATGTGAACCAGCACTGGAATGGTGTTCAATCCAGTCCAGTTGACTGGAATGAAGGTCTACTTTTCATTTCAGCTCGCCCATTCCAGCGCCACTTGAATAGTGTGAACGGCCAATCCAGCGCCATCCAGCGCTTGATTACACGTTGAACAGTCAACATGCATTGTTGTTTTTTGACTGGCTTTCGAATGACTGGAATAATGTGAACGATTGATCCAGTCCTAGCACTGGACTGGATTAACTCGCTGGATTACTGGACTGGAATAATGTGAACCGGGCATAAAATCAAAATTATTACATGAATGCATTATGTCATGCGTTATAGTTACGTTCTATTTTTTTTTTTTAATATTTTAGAATATCTGAAGCTTCAGATGCTCTTCAAAAAAAGAGCAATGTTGTTCTTTCGGCGTATTATATCTTTCTAGCTTTTGCTCGCGACTTTATCAGTACCGACTTTCATTGTGGTTTAAAATATTTTTTTAATACTAGCGACCTGCTCCCGGCTTCGCCCGGAGTGCATTTTTTTTACGTAAAAACCTTCCCTGATTATCCCTCTATCCATGAGTGAAGACAGAATTAAAATCGGTCCAGCCGTTCTCGATTTTTGCGCTTAGCAACACATTTAGGAATTCATTTTTATTTTATTGCTCATATATTTTTCTCAGGCCTTGAAATTTTTAGATGATCTCTCGGGAGCAGTACTTTTTTTGGATGAAAGGTACCCCATGTCCTTGCCTGTATCCCTGACAACAAACAAACTCGACCTTCGCAATTGTAATATTAGTTTGAACTAGTTAGGATTAAAATAATCACATGAGTATTATAATAAAGAAAGAAGTAATCAAAAGTTCAATGATTGTATATTATTGTTACCATACCACGAAAGCTACCATTATTGTATGGTTCACTTTTATTATTATTGTTATTATTGTTTCACTATTAAACAGCACATATAAAAAGACATATTACGCCTCTAAATTATACAGTTACACAACTATAAAAGTACCTACATATCTTCAGATCCCACGTCTCTTTCAAATAACAACAATAAAAAAAGTCCACAGTAATACAAACGAAGATACAGTGGTCAAACTTGAATTAGATTCATAAGGAATTCCTTATGAAAAAATTAAAAAAAAAAAGTCCTGTTTCCGAAGAGTCATCAAAAATTAAAAAAAATCAAAGCCTGACAAAAAATATCTATTACATAAATGTACATGAATCCGTACTAATATATAAAGTGAAAGTTTGTATGGATGTATGGAATTTGTTACTCTAACGCAAAAACGACTGAATAGATTTCAATGAAACTTTACAATAATATAGCTTATACATCAGAATAAGACATAAGCTATATAAGATAAAAAAGATAAAAAGATAAAAAAGATATTCTTTGGATTAGTACGGATTGGGCGCCATCAATCATCATGAAATTTTGCATACACATTGTCAGGGATGCCGGAAAAGACATAGGGTACATTTCATTTAGAAAAAAAAGTACTGTTCCCCAGGGATCATTTAAAATTAAAAAAACTACCGCCTGGCAAAAGTGTAATATGAATAAAGATGTCAGGCGGTAATTGCTTATGGTTTTTTATATTTTTAACGCAGAAGTCAGTATATTATAAATATACTGTATAACAGCAATAACGATTATAAGAGTTATATTTCTCATATATTTTATCATGCGTCATATTTTTTTAAGTTATAACCATCAAACTACTACAACATGGAACACGCGTGCCATACAAAATACTACGAATTTTATGGAACATTTAAAAGTGACATATGCGTAGAGCATGAACTGTCATTTAAAACAAAACAAACATAATAATAAGTACGTAATTTAAAGAAAATGTGACTTTACGTCAACCCATTAGAGTTTAAAATGAAATAGTAGAAGTTGATCGTTACTACCTTTTACCATTGACGCGTGAAGGCAAGAGTCCGCCATGATTCTGTCAAAGGCGTTCTTTTTATGTGCCGCTTTGGTTACAACGCAGACGAAGTCGCAGGCACCAGCTAGTGAGTAATGAAGTTTGATTAAATGTTTCAACTTGTAAGAAAAAAGAGCGCGGACGAAGTCGCGGGCAAAAGCCAGTTAGCGATAACATTCCATACTGTTTCATTACCAATATACATATACTGTGGTCGTCTCGATTGTAAACCAGATCGGCAGGTGTGCCTTTTTGTGATCACAAATTGAACTCAAGGGTCTCAATCTTAACCAGGATCAACCGAAAGTAAATCCTTAACGATTTAAACAAAATGATCGCCTCTCTACAATTCTTTAAGATGTTTCATTATTTGAAGTATAGAACAATTATTTTAATTTATTTTGTAAAATCAGTACATAGTATAAAACAAAGTCGCTTCCCGTCTATGTGTCCCTATGTATGCTTAGATCTTTAAAACTACGCAACGGTTTTTGATGAGAATTTTTTTAAGGGTAGAGTATTTAAACGCATATCAAAAAAAGGACTTTTTGTATACAAAAATAATCCGAATTCACATCAAAACTACTGATTGCACAGCAAAATACTCAACTCAAAATATTACTAAATGAACAACAATTTATATTCGTGGCATACCGCTATTTATCTTAATGTATAGCTTTTTTATTAATGCACAGCTAATAATGACTAACGCACATTTTACCTATTAACTCATTTTTTTTTTAAATATAGCTTCTATTTTTTTTACATACAGCAGTTTACCTAAATAAAACAGCATTTTATTTGACATAATATCATCTTATTATTTATTCCTTCCTATCCTTAATAGATAGTGATTAAAGAGAAAGGTTTTTAGTATATAATTTCAACGCGGGCGAAGTCGCAGGCACCAGCTATCTACTAAAAATAAAGATACAACCTCTGAAAATTTTATAACAGCAAAGATGTCAGGCGTTATATTTTGCTTTACACATTTAGTCAGGCGCTACACATCCCTTACTTTTAACGCGGGCGAAGTCGCGGGCGCCAGCTAGTTTTAATTATACTAAGCACCTCTTTCACAAACGTTAAGTAGGCCAAACTGTCATTTAAAGTCACCGGTAACCGGGAATAATGGAGCTGATATACCTTTGTTTGTGCGGTAAACGTCCCAAACATTAAATAGAAAATAAAATAAAAATCCCCTATCGAATAATGCAGTAAACCGAGTACATAATTCAATATAACGTTACCTTAATTCGCAAAACGAATAACTCCACTTTTGGTTGAAAATGACTTTTTGATACGGGAGAAACTTAATGATAATTAGAATTTAATTTTTAAAAGGTCTATCGTTTAATACGAGC
The DNA here is from genome assembly GCA_945859745.1 of Synanthedon formicaeformis. Classification (NCBI taxonomy): domain Eukaryota; kingdom Metazoa; phylum Arthropoda; class Insecta; order Lepidoptera; family Sesiidae; genus Synanthedon; species Synanthedon formicaeformis. Next base: position 4,092,681 of record OX243979.1, read on the forward strand.
CATAATTTCTAATGTAAATTTTTTTTTTCTTTTCTCGTATCATACAAAAAAAAATTATAACGTTTTTAGTCTCGCCTGAAAAGTTTGCCTCAGAGGAGTTATTTGGTTTGCGAATTAAGGTATCGATAACAGTAAATGATTTCTAAAAGCAACATGTAGTTTGTGAAAACGCCCTAAGTCTGAAATTTGTAAACAATTTGGCCCGCTGTATTGAAGTACACATACTATTAATTTGTAAATGTATTGTCAGTGCGCCTCCAAAGGAAATAATTCGATTCGCGTGCGAGGCGGTCGCGTGGCTCCAACTTTTTGCTTGTTAAAATACTTGCTCGCGGTGAACAAACGTGAATGGAATGAACGAGTCTTTGAACGGATGAGAGAGCTCAGTGAATGAAACGTCTCGGGACGTAGCAATTGACGTTTTTACATGGAACGTGTCAAGTGTGCCTTCAACTTAGTTGATTACTGAATGAATTTAACTTAAATTGCTTTGTCTTGTACGTATAAGACAGGATAAGCCATCACGCACGACGAATGTGCAGTCATTGTGTAGAAATAAGGTTACGTTTTGTTCAGATCATATGGAGCAAAAGCATTAATTTGCAAATTTATGTGTGTGTGTGTGTGTGTGTGTTGTGACTGTCTATTGAAATTTAAATTTGTATCCTAATACTCCTTCCTTTTTTCACTTATGAAAGGGGGATGAAAGGAGAAAGTTTATGTATGTAAAAGTTTCCTGAATAAGCCGGGAGCGGGTCACTAGTATGGTTGCCTCTATAAGGTTTAATTAATTTAATTAATAATTACCATATTAATTAGTCAGATTATAAAATAACGTCTCCGTCCCAAAGGGCACGGTTATGTGTTTATCTATACCGCGTTGTATTGTACACATACTGTATGTATTGAAGACGTGAGTGGATGAAGGTGATATGTCGCATAATTCCAATTTTGAATAAATCGAAGTTAAAGTTTTACTTTTAATTTTTGAGGTAAGTCGCCACGGAACTGATTTTTGTACTAAATTATGATGCAAAGTTGTGTAAACAACCTAAAATATTAATGGTATGATAGCAATTAAACACGTGTACTATTAAATTAAAAAAAAAAAGTGAACATAGATCCCTCTTCCATTAACAAAAGTAAACTTTTCTGCACTTTTTGCTTTTTAAAATTAACTGGACATAACACCTTTTTCAACTTCTTATTTTCCGAAAAATGTGTTAAATTGACGATATTAAGGTCTGTAATCATTCATATGGACATATTACCTTCATCAATGCAAAGAAACGAAAAAACCCAAAAATGCGACATATCACCTTCATCCGCTCACGCCTTCTATTATGTCTTAATTAGAATGTAATGTTTTCTCCGGGGAATCCCAGCTACTTACAATATATTTTGTTTATGTTTGATCAATGTTTGTCACGTTTGAGCCAATATTTGTTATGTGACGTAAATCAACAGTTACTCCATAATAGGATTTATTTGACATATTGAGTATAGACGCTCGGGAGCCTTTTTGACGAGAATTTATTGCCTTAGTAAAGTGAGCTTCTTTGTATCATTATATTTTAATACAGAATGGATGTCGCCTTATATTTAGGATGTAGGTACTAATAGAAGAATTATTTATGACTAGCTGGCGCCCGCGACTTCGTCCGCGTTGAAAAAGAAAAAAGTAGCTTATCCTGTGTCCTGTACGTCTAAATCTTTATCTACCAAGTTTCACGAAAATCAGTTAATTCGTTTAAGAGTTATGGAGGAACATACATACATACATACATACATACATACATACATACATACATACATACATACATACATACATACATACATACATACATACATACATACATACATACATTCATACATACATACATACATACATACATACATACATACATACATACATACATACATACATACATACATACATACATACATACATACATACATACATACATACATACATACATACATACATACATACATACATACATACATACATACATACATACATACATACATACATACATACATACATACATACATACATACATACATACATACATACATACATACATACATACATACATACATACATACATACATACATACATACATACATACATACATACATACATACATACATACATACATACATACATACATACATACATACATACATACATACATACATACATACATACATACATACATACATACATACATACATACATACATACATACAGAAAAAAATTCTAAAAATCGTCAATTTATCTCTGAAAACAAAGTAAATTACTAAATGACCGACCCAAACAGATTTATTATTAGTATTGATTTATGGTCGGCAGCGCACTTGCAGCGCTTATGGCGTTGCTTGTGTTCTTGGCCACCTACCATAAAGTGGACCGTCAGCCTGTCTGTCAAACTTAACATTAAAAAAATATATAGAAGCACATTCATAGAATAAGCACAAATTGTCGCCTATATAGTTGACATGGCTGTGATATCTCTCTCATGTAATAATAATCAATATTTCATACTATAATAATAATAAAAAAAAATTAACAGACAATATTTTGTAAACATTAGCTGTAGATACCAGTAATTGGTACACAAATGTAAACGTGTAATGTATAACTTGTGTATGTGACCTGGCTAATTTTGATGTGCTGTTGGTATTCAATAAAATAAAATAAAATTATACTAGTGCGAAGTAAGTATTACATTTCAGAAAATTCTCTTTGAAATTCTCCTCGTGACAAGCCCAATCAACATAAACGAAATCTAATAGAATAAAGAATTTAAAAAATAAGGAAAAGTAAGCTAGCGAGTATTCAGATCAGGTTAAACAGACGCCAAATGCTAATGTTAATGGTGCATTCCGGAACCGGGTCACCAGGATGCCACCGGAATATGCACTTTATTATTACGGCTTTGGTCGACGGCCAATTTGAATGAAGAAAAAATAATAAGACGAGCCCCTTGTATGGTTAGGGTGCTTGTCTCCCGGCGTACCTCTACTTTCGGGTACGCCGATGTTCTGACAGGAAGCGTAGCCCTCTGGATAGCCGTGGCGGGGCACCGAAGTCGTGTCATAACGTCCCCACAACTCCGCCCATCAAAGGCCGCGCTAGAAAGTCATTGGGTTTTAGCCGGTACGAATCCGGCATCACCCCGCAGTGCCCCCTACACTGCCGGGTGTCCAAGAGGATTTCCCAACGTTAAAAAAAATGGTGCTTGTTTTGCTGCCCGCAGCGAGAGGAGGGAATACGGCTAGTGCCGTTTCGGGCGGACATGGGGTCGTCCGCCGTCATCACAACACCGCCGGGCAATGAGAGGAGACATGCTGTGTGTTACGACCACGTTACGACGTACGTACAGTCGGCCGCATAAGTCGATTAACACATTCAAAAGTACAAAACAACTGAACACTCAACGCGCCATAAGTCGTTGTCACGACCAGAGAACAAAATAAACTTCACATACAACCGATCGTAAAAAGCTTCAGTAAGTAAGTAACTAAGTAAATTGAGTGTTCAGTTGCTTTGCACTTTTGAATGTGTTAATTGACTTATGCGGCCGACTGTACGTCGTAACGTTAAGTCATTTTTTTCGTATGTCAATAAATAATCAATCATAGATAAATGATTGGTCCCGCTACGCTCTACCAGATACAGCCCTACCTAAAAGCAATATCTCCGTAAATGCGACAACTTTTTATTGTAGTGTGTGTAAAACATAGTCACTATTTATCACTTTTTACACAGTTTAATTATATTTTTACACAGTTTCACTATGCAAATTGACATTTTATCATGCCCAAAATTTAATAAAACATTCGGAATGTGCATATCACAGACAGTTTGCAGTGTGACTAGCTCCGGTACGCCGAATTCGGCGTACTAAAAGTTGCCGCATTTTTCAAGTACGGCGGCTGTATCTAGTCGAGCGCAGCGAGACCAATCAAATATCTTTGTAATCAATATAAATAATAATGAATGACTAAATGTGTTGCTAAGCGCAAAACTCGAGAACGGCTGGACCGATTTGGCTGATTTCCTTTTTGTTGTGTTTGGTGAAGTCTGAGGAAGGTTCTTGTGGAGAGAAAAAACGTAAAAAAATACGAGGAAAAATAAAAACAACAATTTTCTTTTCCAATACAAACCACTCTTTTCCAATCCAATACAAACATTTGACGTCAATCAAAACAAAACATACGTGATAGCAACCGTTGTTGATAGCTTTTTCACTGTTATTAGAAAATATCAGAAAATACAAATCTACGAGTATAACAGAAACTGTCAAATTTTGCATTCATTAAGTTCATAAAATCCTAAATTAAGTTTATCTAAAAGGTAACACGACATTTATTGACTGTTAGGCGGTACGAAGTTCATGGCTTGGTCAGCTAGTATTAAATAAATTTTCAGTTGTAACACCCAGTTTTGTTATTTGTCAAAGTTCTAGAATAAAATTCTTCAATCTGTTAAAATCGTTTCCAGGGATGGATGGAAATTTTGTTTAATTTTTTTTTAATTCCAAAAAATAAAAGAACAATCTGTATGATCTATTCTTTTTCTATTGATCAAAAACGTAAACAAATATAGCGTCGCTATGGTTAATGGACTGGTTTAATGATGGAATTTGTACTTAGGCATTATCAAAGAGAGTTGACTCAGGGATTAACTCATTTAGAATTTGTTCGTATTGTTTGTTTAGTTCTATATCGTGAATTGTTTGTTTACCGTTTTGATCAATGAAACAAGAATACAATATATACTCGTATGTCTGTCACGCTGGCCTAAAAGCTTATAGTAAAATCAGAGAAACAAAGTCGACTACAAGCTAACAAAGGCTGGGCTTACAGTTTCAAAATGGAGTCTTCTCTGCTTCTTTTGACATACGCCTATCACAATAAAATCACCACTACAAAATTTTTACCTATAGTTTGTTTTTTAATCTCAGACAACAATGACATTTCATGGTATCATTATATGCAAACTTGACATTTGCATGTGTCATTTTTGTCTGAGATTAAAAAACAGACTTTAGATTTGTAAATTTTCATTTTCGAAATAGAAAACAATAGAAGTCAAATTTTTCTTATGTTCTAGTTTCGGAATGGACGAATTTATTGTTCATAGAATTTACGTTAAACTTTTCGAAAATTCTAAACAATACAATTTGTGTGTCAGGTGTTAAAGTTTAATATACTAGCTGTTGCACACGGCTTCGCCCGCGTAACTTCATAAAATAAATATAGCCTATGTTACTAGTAATGTATAGTATGTATGTTATAGATAATGTAGTTTTGTATAGTTGAAAAAAATTTAAAATTCGGCCTAGTAGTTTTTGAGTTTATCCATCACAAACATACCTACAAAAATCTTCTTTATAATATTATTATAGATATATAGATAATTGCGTTGTCTATTTCTTGTAAATTGTAATTGTAATTAAACAATGCTTATTTTTTTTTTGCCTTTGTTTCGACCTTAAGTGAGAAACTCGTATACTTTATTTCGCTTCAATATGCAGATATTATTAAAATAACGTCTTAAAGTTTATCTATATGGAACCTTAAACAACCCAATCGTATGTAGCTGTCGAAACAGAAGCCTTGTTAAAACGGTACCACCCATAACTCAACAATAAAACGTCTTAAGAACCAAAAACAATTTTTAACCTTACTTCTATATGCATAACGAAATAAATTCGCGAAAATTGATATACATTGCGATCCGAAATTCTTGACATGTTGCGCTCGAAGCCGCAACTGCAGTAGAATGTTCAATTCTAAAATGTCATATGTACGGATCGATTGCCAATTGAATATAGATTTTATTGCTAAGTTCATAAGGTATATTTTTGCTTGTATTTTAAGAGTTCATTGATTATTTTTTTCTGCTCAATACCACCCATTTTCTCGTCAATGAGTAGGCGCCACCGGACCGGTTCGAATGCAGTGGCGCGCATATCCGTTTTTTTTTTGTTTTTTTTTTTTTCAATCGTTGTCCAAGGCTTTTAAGTTTCCGTCTTAATGACATCGAGAGAATATCGATACGTCGCGTCGTGCGTATCGCTCGAATAATGATCGAATATTAATTTTGTACTAACGAGCACTTTATTTATTAGGGTAATTTTGTTAAATTAATGCTTTATTGATATCGAAAGAGGGGAGATGAGAGCAATAAGGTTATTTCGAGTAGCAATTAAGTAAAAGAGTAATAATATTGTCGGATTTTTGTTTGATTTTTAAAGTGAAAACTTCTTTATTTTTTCAGATTTTTTTTGGGCATTTTTGAGATGGGAAAAAACCATTCAATTCGCGACACTGTTACCGTAACCGACACCTCTGTATATAAGTATGTATATACATAATTATATTTTAAAATATTTTCTGACGATTCAAAAAATACACACACGTTCAAGTTTTCACTTCTGTTGGCACTCCCGGAGTGCCACTGTTTTTTTTTGTATCAAAATAAAACAACTAGGAAATGCGCTGATAATGTTCAAATGCCTGAACAGATAATAAAATGTATCAAAATAGGCCCATCGGTTAAGGAGCTACGATGTCACAGACAAAATTAATATACGCATTATGTCAAACTTTGTAACACTCTTTTTTGCGTCGGTGGTTAAAATATATATATTTTTAATTGTATTTTTTTAATATATTTTTTAAATTCAAAGTCGCCTTCTATGTCTGTCTATATGGCCGCTAACTCCTCTTAAATTACGCAACTTGTCAGTTTTTCCTGAACAAAGCTGGAAAATAAAATAGAGGTCATTTGTAAAATAGAATAAAAGGCTTAGGGCCTCTTTCACCAGGCGATAGTCTTGGGGGAGACTGCCGCCCGTCGTAAGGTCCCCCGAGCAGGCCGGCGTACCTCCACTTTCGGGTACGCCAAGGTTCTGACAGGGAGCACAGGCCTCCCCGCGTTGGATAGCCGTGGTGGGGTACCGAAGTCGTGTAAAAACGTCCCCACGACCCCGCCCATCAACGGCCACGATAGATAGAAAGTCGTTGGGTTTTAGCCGGTAGGAATCCGGCTAAAACCCGGCTAAATGCCGGATTCAGTGAAGGGAAGTGAAGGAAATGCAGTGAAGGGGACTCCCTTTCACTGCCGATGATCCAAGAGGATTTCCCCACGTTAAAAAAAGGGCTTCTTTCACCAACTACAAGTAAAGTTAGTTACTTTTAGAAATAATTTTATGTTTTATTAAATTATGCACTCAGTTTACTGCATCCTTCGATAGGCGAATTTTTATTATTATTTCCTTAATGACTTTTACCGTACAAATAAAGGTATATCAGCATCATCATCTCCGGTGACCGGTGACTTTAAATGGCGGTTAGCCTACTTGACAGATGGTGAAAGAGGCCCTTAAACAAACAGTTAAACAGTCTACCGTTGAATTCAGATTACAACTGGCCAGTATTATTCTTCTATACAAACAGTGCTAAGGTATGCGTTTTTTTGTTTAATCGCTTTTCAATTAATTTGTATATGGTATATGGCGCGTAGAAAAGATAGCATTTAAAATTGTATGTTTATAGCAGTAATATATCATATCGATTGCCATCTACGTGTGTACCTATTGATGCTACCTGTGTTTCCGTTAAACAAAAGTAATTATTAACATGTCTCAGAAGTAATAAAAAGTTAATTTACGATACAAATTCAGACTCGTTAATTGGCTCCGAACATCAATTAAAGAATTTCGAAGCGCGAATTTTACTCAATGGTTGTTTATTTGGACCCGAATGAATAACTTTTAAATAAATCTATATATTTATACAAATTCACACTCCATACTTTTATTATAAATGTAAAAGTCTATCTGTTTGTCCGCCAGTTACCTTTTCACGCCTTAACTCGACAGATCATCATAACGTGTATTTTGCATATTTTGCATTTTTAAATGTAATATGCAGAAAATTGCTTCCGTTCCATTTTCCGGGATAAATTTTATCTTAACTATATGTATATAATGTATTATGAGGTATTTTTAATTTTTTTCAAAATAAAAAACACCTGCCCTGATGTTGCTCCTATCTTTCGACGAATATAGTCAAGGACACAACCTACCATCAAATGGTATAGGGGACACTGTGGGTTATCCTGAATTTGTACTGACTAAAACCCAACGACTTTCTAGCGCGGTCGTTAATGGGTGAAATCGCGGAGACGTTATGACACGACATTGGTGCCCCGCCACGGCTATCTAGCGCGGGGAGGGGTACGCTCCCTGTCAGAACCACGGCGTACCCGAAAGTGGAGGTACGCCGGCCATCTCAGGGGACCAAGCGGCCTGCCCCTGGCTTCGTAAGGATGAATTTTTTTTCTGCAAATTATAATACACAAACCTTCCTCATTGATCAATCTTTCCATTAATAATATCATAATAAAATCCGGTGGTTTAGTAGAAGTTTGCGGAGAAATAACGATGTCGGAGAAATCAAGATGTAGTCGTATATAGATAGATCTTAAAAATGAAATAAATATGAGTCGTGTTTTGAAAGAGATCTCCTCAGGCGTCATTGTTGCATCAAAGTTGCCATATTTATATATCTCCGGCCATCTCGATGGACCTCGCGATGGGCGGCAGTCTCCCCCAAGACCCAAGAGCGGGAGGAAGGCGGAAGCCATACATCGTCGGCTTGCCTGCCATCCTTTATGTTTAAAATTAATTTCTGCCTGCGACTTCGCCCGCGTAACTTTGTAAATTATATACTTAAACCTTCCACGAGAACCACTCTATGTATTGGTGAAAACAGTATGAAAATTGGTGCAGTAGTTTTTGAGTTTATCGCGAACAGACAGAGAGACAGATTTTAAAGAATACATTTAAAATATTTGCCCTTAAGTGTTCGAAGTTACCAGAATCGCACGATGGCACATAAAATCACGCGAACCTTATTTAGTCTTTAAAGCCTGGAGGCATAAAGAAATTACACCAGCTCCGTAATTTATTAAAGATGGCCGATGTATTCAATTAATGATAACCTCCGGGTGTCTGTCAATTAACACATATAGTTCCTGCGTTAAAAATTCATTTGAAAAAAACCTTAAAATATTGCAATGCAAGGTCCAAAATGCATTGATTGTGCTAAAACTTGTAATGAATTAACTTTAGAGTATAAGATACGATGAAATGTAAAATAAAAAACTTTAATGTAAAAACATAACAATCGAAAAAGCAAAATAAAATTCTTTTAATTCAAGTATCTTAAATGGATCAGATTAAAATTATTAAATTATACTTATATAGCCTAAAGCGCCTTCCTCAATAAAAGGACTATCCAACCCAAAAAGAATAAATAAAAAACATCCATGACTCAGGTACAAAGATAAAATGTTGACACAAACATTTGTACCTAGAGGGATTCGAACCCGCGAACGTTTGGTTAACAGCTAGGGTCACTAGCCACTAGACCAAAAGTCTCATCAATTCAATTCAATTATTTATTGCGAAACCATAATGTACAAAGATGTTATAAAAATAAAGACCAATGTTATGGACCTTGTTGGGCATGCAACTTAGGGACAAGGAGAGAGGAAGCGTATATAATATATATAAGCATATATTTATTTATATAAATATATATAAGAATTTTATTTTATTTAAATTAAAATTAAAAATAAATTATATTTACATTTATATTATTAATATTTAAATGATAATGTCATCTAAAAAATATTCATTCGAGTTGTAGTAACATTTATTATTTAGATTCATCATTCATCTCTAAGAACGTCGTCATTAAAGAGAGCCGACGGTAGATGAGGCCGGAAGGTTTTCGAATGGAGACCACAGATTGGCAACCAGCAACCTCAGCGTAGGACATACACGCACTACATTGACTGACGATCTAATAAGAGCCACGGGTTGGTGCTACTGTTACTCTATTACTCGTTCATTCTGCCACCACTTGACTTATCATTCACTCAGCCTTCGCCATTTTTTCCGCTCTAATTTTTACGCTTGCAACGTCCAAATGCTTTCACAGAAAAATTTATATTCCGCCGTTGTCGATACCAGATATGCAGTCGTAAATCGAGCCCGTACAAAGGCTCGTTTATTTCGCGCGGATTGTGCTGACCCTACCCATGATGTAAACATCCTGTTTTTGTTGATAAATACATTTAAAACTGAAGCTATAATTTACAGATACAACATCGGAAGGTCATTATTCATTATTATTATTTTTCAGAGGTATTTGTGCGTACATGTCAAGTTGATAAAACTTCTACAAAACTGGAAAGTCAGAAAATTGATATATTTTAGGATTTGAGTGAAAAATACAGAGTAGACGCAAGCCGGGCAGACGACGTACTTCATGTCTCCGAATATATTTTTGTCAGGCGTTAAATTTTATTTTTTTATCCATACTAATAATAAATCTGTTAGGAGTAATTTACTTTGTTTTCAGAGATATCATATTTATAGGCTCTATACATGATACTCAAACTAAATTGACCTTTTTTAGAATTTTTTTTCTGTATGTATGTATGTAAGTATGTATGTTCCTCTATAACTCTTAAACGAATCAACTGATAGACTTACGGGACACAAGATAGGCTACTTTTTTCTTTTTTAACGTGGAGGTAAATAACCCAAATAATACAAAGACGTATGCCTGTTATGTTGCCATATCGCTGCTTAAAAACTAAAGGGCCACAAAACAAAAAATCCAAAAATGTTTTTATTGCAAAAATACAATCACTATCCTTCATATTGTATGTTGCAAAAAGACTTATGGTTGTTTTATTCCATATTTAGTATATTTTGATCATTTTTTATATATTCAAAAGTAACTTATATGCTTATATCTCTTCTAGTATTCAGTTTATTATAAAAATACTTAAAACATTTAATGCTACATAAAAATACGCTTCTAACGATGTATAAGACTCGTATGCCTATATTTGATATATATCTAATAAGAAAAAAATACATAAAAAAAATATATTTTTTCGTTTAGTTCTCATGTAAAAAGTGTAATTTTGATTTGTGGCCCTTTAGTTTTTAAGCAGCGATATGTTAATTTTCTGGATGAAAGGTAGGTACTATGTTATCCTTGTCCTATGTCCTTGAATGTGCATACACATTCCTGACAATGTGTAGGTATGCATAATTTCATGATGTTGAGTAGTATTTAATATTCATAATATAATATTTGTTATAGGATATTAGAATAATTTATTTTTATGATGAAAATTTGACCTGTATATGTATACTAGGTTTTGCCCGCGACTTCGTCCGCGTCCGATCGCTACCAAACTTCAAAGGATTACCTGCTGGACTAATCTACAAATTGTCTGAAAATTTCATCAGTCGATTCAGCGGTTTCGTTTGGAGTCCATAGGGAACATACATACATACACATGTACACGCATTGCCTTTTATATATATAAAATAGATATATACATATAGCTGCTTAAAAACTAAAGGGCCACAAATCAAAATTACACTTTTTACAGGAGAGCTCATCAAAGAAAATTAAATTATTTTTTCTCAATTTTTTTCTTATTAGATATATATCAAATATATGCATATTATACATCGTTAGAAGCGTATTTGTAAGTAGCATTAAATTTTATAAGTACTTTTATAATAAATTAAATACTAGAGCAGATATAAGCATATAAGTTACTTTTGAATATATAAAAAATGATCAAAATATACTAAATATGGAATAAAACAACCGTAAGTCTTTGCAACATACAATATGAAGGGTTGTGGTTGTATTTTTGCAATAAAAACATTTTTGGATTTTTTTGTTTTATGGCCCTTTAGTTTTTAAGCAGCGATATATACTAGGTATATTTATTAGGTATATAGTAAATACTATATAAGTATATATTACACAATTTTTTAAGTAAATACAAACCGTATCGATGTCCTTCATGAAACTTGAACGCGTGTATTTCACTTTTGCAGACGTGTGTCGTATGCACTGACACTTCACAGTATTGAGTAAGAAATTTTCGATACGACGAAGGTTTCGGTATGCTCGCATACTTGACGCTGCAAATCACAGGCTTTTCACAACTATTTGGAGCGCAATTCTGTGCTTTGGCCGCATCATCAAAAAAACTAGCTGTTGCACGCGATTTCGTCTGCGTAACTTTATAAAATATAGTGTATGTTGCTAGCTGATAATATAGATTTCTATCGTCTGCGTAACTTAATAAAATATAGTGTATGTTGCTAGCATGATAATAAAACTTTCTATAGGTGAATGATTTTTTAAATCGGTTCTGTAGTTTAGGAGTTCATCGCGGACAAACAACGTGACACAAAATTTTTATGTCACAGTCGTTTACTACAGTGGCAGGGCACACTGCGTTTACCTTGCGTGGCAGTCGATGCTCACGTTCTGTGAGCACGTTATGTCGCGCAAGGAAACAGCGGAAAGGTAGCGGTAAGAGGATCCCCTCTCCCAGCCAATCCGCCGGAGAAGGCTCGGGCGCAGGCGGGTGGCCTATATCCGCCGCCTTCCACCCTGAGCGGAACCTAGGCGGTAGTCTTGGGGGAGACTGCCGCCCGTCGTAAGGTCCCCCGAGCAGGTCGGCGTACCTCCACTTTCGGGTACGTCGCGGTTCTGACAGGGAGCACCGGCCTCCCCGCGTTGGATAGCCGTAGCGGGGTACCGAAGTCGTGTAAAAACGTCCCCACGACCCCGCCCATCAACGGCCGCGATAGATAGAAAGTCGTTGGGTTTTAGCCGGTAGGAATCCGGCATAACCCTGCAGTGTCCCCTTCACTGCTGGGTATCCAAGAGGATTTCCCAACGTTAAAAAAAGGGGGCACACTGCGTTTCACAGTCATTTGGGCAGACCACCTGGCAGCAGTAGCCAGCCACTGTAAAAAATACCACTGTGAAATAACAACATGTGTGCTGTTGTGTTTCAGTGAGTAAGTAGGGAATGTCCAGAGCCCTTTCCCTATCCCCCTTCCATAATCTTCCTGAGGTTGGTAGCAGTTGCAGCATCTACTGTTACGTTGCTAGTATTAGGCGATGGCAGCCATCTACCGTCAAGTGGAGCGTCAGCCTGTCTGCCGATTCTAACATACTTATGTATACTATATTATAAAGAGGAAAGATTTGATTGTTTGTTTTTTTGTTTGAATTTTTTTTTTTTTTCAGTAAATTTTTTTTTTCAGATTTTGAATTCTGAATTCAAAAATTCAGAAAAAAAAAATCAAAAAATTCAAAAATTTCAGAAAACTACTAGGCTGATTAGAAAAATTCTTACACTGTTTCAAAGTTATATTATCAGCGAGTACCATAGAGTAACATTTTATAAAGTTACGTAGTCGACGCGTGCAACAGCTAGTAATAAATAAATGTACAACACCCTGTATGTATCATCAATACTAATAATAAATCTGTAAGTGTAGGTATTGTATGTATGTATGTTCCTCTATAACTCTTAAAAGAATCAACTGATTTTCATGAAACTTGGTAGATAGACATTTAGACGTACAGGACACAGGATAGGCTACTTTTTTCTTTTTCAACGCGGACGAAGTGGCGGGCGCCAGCTAGTACAGAAACTCTGTCTGAAAGTCTGAACTAAAAAAAGCTACGCGGTCGTCACGTGACAATCGCGTTGCTTTTGTCTGAATTACATACAAGTCATAAGTCCCCCTACAATTTAAAAGGTTAAACTTGTACCACAGCCTAAAGCGTCTGTAGGCGAGAATAGAAACTTTTTACAACAACATATCATTTTAAACAACTTGATCCTACGAACAGAATAAACATTTTATATAGAATTTTCTCCTGAGAATCCAATATTAAGGTACGTTGGAGATGGAAAAAATATCGAACTCGTGAAATAAACTTTTTAATCCTGTCTAGAATTTCTTTACTAACTAGATCTAGTTATTATAATACACAAAATAAATTGGTCTTTATTAACCCAACTTTTGTATTGACAATTTTAATAAATAATACATACATATACTATATTATACTAATGATAGAGAAACAGCTCTATCATTAACTATAATTATGTATGTAATAGCTTAGAGAAACAGATATCCTATTATATCCTGATAACATAACTTGTATGAAGATATATTATATGAAATTAACTAACATTCTAGAAGGAAATTATATTGAAGTTAATGAAACATTTGCCCAATAGTTCGAGAAATATTGCACACTATTTATAATAATATAAATATATGAAATCCTAGTCACGTGATGACGTGAAGCTTTGACCTAATTAATGTAGTTTTGTGTTACAGATGAACCATGTCATTGAATTTTGAATGCAATGTTTGTTATCTTAAGTTAGACACTAAAAAAAGAATAAAGATTAATTAAATAGCATATATTATTAATTATAACTGATAAATATTATAAAGCGGAATGATTTGTTAGTTAGTTTGTTTGCATTGAATAGGTTCCGACACTTCTGGACTGGTTTGAAAAATTCTTTCACCTATAGAAAGTAACATTTTTTATAAAGTTACGCGGACGAAGTTGCGTGCAAGAACTAGTTATTTATAACTGTTAATTCCAGCAGAGAGACATATGATTCGTCTCAAGACTTTGAGAATGAGTTTGCAAGAAACAGCTTAAATTCTGCCAGAAGGCATCTCTTTGTATGAAAATAACTTAGAGGTATCGCCTTAACAGGGATTTAAAAAGTGTAGTGTCATCTTTTATTCAAGTGTAGAATTAAACTTGTAAGAGCCGAGACGCCATTAACTTGATGTAGCCATGTACAGTCGGCTGAAAAAAATTGTAAGAAAAAGTTTCAGAATTCCATTAGTTTTTTTTAGAAAGATAAAAGACGTATTCAATACTGGCGGATAAAAATACTAAAATAAATTTTAATGAAGACATTTAAGGGAACTTCTACTTTTACCTATCTATACTTGTTAAAGCTTAAATAGGGGCGGAAGAAGGAAAGAGATATTTCAAGTGAAACCGAATGTATTTACACTGCCAAGTCTTACAAGCTAAATTTTATAAATTAATTGAAAATTTATAAAAGAACACAGTAAATTCAAATCAAAAAAGAAAACGACCAATGATACTCCAAAAAGGTCGTTAACAATACTAATATTATACAGAGAAAATATTATTTTTTTGTATTTTTGTTTGTAATGAGTAAACTCAAAAACTACTGGACTGATTTTAAAAATTATTTCACCTATAGAAATCTACATTCTTAGCGCGTAACATAGTCTATATTTTATAAATTTGCGCGAACGAAGTCGCGTGAACAAGTAGTTATTATGTACAGTCTTTAATAAGAACATAATTTTGACACTAATCGAGTAAAAATTTTTACGCCTAATTTAACATCTTAAGAATGCGTATATAGCAAACAAAATTTGTAATTTCACCCTCGTGGCCCCTTGGACATGACAGTGACACAAAATACGTAGAACTACGCACAACTTGCGACGGAAAATAGCGCATCTCGCTCAATAAAAATGTTATAAGTGCCAAAAGTATTAAATATTAATTATTTCGTAAACTACAATGTCAAATGAAAAATTGTTACATACAGCCTTAGATAATATGTGAAGTGAAATTACTGATACACTTTTAGCTTTGTAATGTGTGTCATTTTGAAAATAAAACTAAAATCGATGGAAATGAGAGTTTACCTGGTGATTTTTTTCTATCGAGAAAATTTCATTATATTATGTTTTCTGTTACAGTCGTCACTTTCATTTATAATGTATTTATCTATTTAAAAAAAATAATTAAATTAGACTTTGTTTACTTAGATAAAATTCAAATCTAGGATTGGCTATTTCTCTTTATACCCGCTCTTAAAGTAAAATTACAACATAGATAATATTAGAAAAATCTTAATTCAGCATCTAGTTAGTTTTATACCTGGTTTTTTTAAAAATAGTTACTTTAAACTCACTGGAATAAAAAAAAAGGAGTTATTTTTTCTAAACTGTACTTGGACTGTACTAACGCACAAATGAGAGTGGAAATGCATTACTACACCTGGGAAATAATGTAAAATTAATGTAATGCTACGTAAGTATGTATAGGACGTTTTTTAAAACTAGAACTGTGCACTATGACGAAATTCTAAGACTGACTTTTTTAAAAGAGCATTTAACATAATCATTTTTAAATATTACTTACTTAATAAAACTTCACGACTATCGAAGATATGTTAAATTTTAAGAGCTTTTGATGTTGATAAAATAGAAACGTTTTTATTGATAAACACTTATAATATGAATATACTAAAATTTATTGCCAAACAAAACATTAAATTTATTTTTCTCTTTGCCAAAGTACTTTGAAAATAGAGTTAAGATGTTCATAAACTATTATTGATATATCTGTGCATCAGAGCGTTATATTCGGGTCAGATTATGAAAGTTAGTACCAAAATGGGCCATTAGGGGTCGTATCGCGGCCGATTATATCTAAATTCTATCAGGAAATAGGATTTGGGGCAAATACGACACAATTTAGACGATATATTTGTTACTGCAACCATGTATTTATGCATTAAATCAAGCTATTTTATTAATTAAAAAAAATATAGGTAAGATGCGTAGTGGAAGGTGGAAGAGAAGAGACGCGCTGGGCGAAGGAGAAGTCGAAGGAGAATATTCGAGAGTGGACTGGGATTGCCTTGGTCGAACAGCTGTTCAAGTTATTCCTTGACAGGGACCGGTTCAGGAAGTTGACGGTTAGCCGTTTCTTCTTTGGCATTCTTGCCTTCAAGACTGAAGAGGCACAAGGAGAGAGAGAGAGAGAGAGAGAGAGAAAAATATGGGTAAGAATTTAGCTAAAATTACCATCGGTGGACAAATTATTAGGGACAGTGCTCATATTCATGTAATCAATGAATGATTCCCTGGTAAAGACAACTACATTTTTATGCATGACTCTGCACCGTGTCGCAAAGCCAGAAGTGTACTGAATTCTTGGCTAAAAAAAATGTTTTGAGTTGGCCAGTGAATTCACCAGACATGACCCATCGAACATTAAATTATATTTAATGGTTATAACTGTTTATATGTATTACTATGTTAGTTTAAATAAGTTACATAACGACTTATACAATTTACATTCCAATGGAGACTAAATTGGATGTCAACTTAGGTCTAAGTATAAGTGATGGTAGTACTTTATCGAAAACTTAGTGTAGATTATTGTTTTAACTAAGCCAGCAATAACTTAAGTTACATAAATGGATTTAAAGATATTAAATCAGATTATGAAAACCCGAATCGAAGAGAAATTCTTAGGCGAGGCCTGAAAATGAAAGACTGCGATTTTTAGTTAAAAATATTTGTATTTTTCTACATAATCTTCTTCAACACACTTGGTCCAGCGTTTCTTCAACATCAGTATTCCTTCCTGAAAGTGAGAGCCTGGAAGGCTGTGAAAATATTCATCTACGGTCCTCTCAACTTCTTAATTGGACGTGAAGCGCTTCCCAGTTACAAATTTCTTCAAGTTTGGTAACAGAAAGCAGTGAGATGATGCCAAATCAGAAGAACGGCGAAAATGGCTAAGCAAATCAGATCCGCAAATTGCGCAGTTTTCCCATCACCAACGCACCCCTTATGTGCAGGTGAGTTGTCCTGGTTAAAGGTGATTTTCAGGCCTTTTCTCAAGAATGTTGGCATTCAGCTGGCCAAAATGG
Organism: Synanthedon formicaeformis; assembly: GCA_945859745.1. Classification (NCBI taxonomy): domain Eukaryota; kingdom Metazoa; phylum Arthropoda; class Insecta; order Lepidoptera; family Sesiidae; genus Synanthedon; species Synanthedon formicaeformis. Next base: position 4,110,359 of record OX243979.1, read on the forward strand.
TTGCAGTAGTATTCGCCTGTAATTGTTAATCAACAGTAACTGTCTATTGATTACCTTGAAAAAGGCAATGCATCTCTTTCGCATCCCAATGCAAGTTGGTCAAGACTTCGCTTACTTTGGCACTGAAACACCGGCTTCTACTACCGTCTCTAGTAGATTCTTTACTCTGTGTGCCTGGCGCTACTATATTGTCTTCTTGGGAAATCAGATTTCTTTACTCTTTTCCTTCTCCATTAGAGAAATATACCTTAGTAGTATTAAAGATGAAGGCAGAATAAAGAAAACACATTCAGCTATAGCTGAATCTTAAATTCGAATCTAAGTTTTCAACATTTTCTTCGCGCTTAGCTTTCAGAGCTTTATCAACTTTGTACTTTGGGGATTTAATGTACATAGTTTTTGTGTACAAACACCCGAAATACACAATGAATAATTATAACTCCCCCAATAAAATATGGTCCGAACCCGAAAATCACTTTCGCAAGATTAATAGTTACATTTAATCAATGGGGATATTGGTGGATTCTCCCAATAGCAAAGTGTAAGGACGGCACAAATTTGCCAAATCTTAATGACGTCCATTAATAATGTTTAGCAGTGTATTGGGTCAGCATTATTGGAAATTCAGAGAGTTTAATTATCAACTTCGGCGTCCGGTTTAGCTACAGATTTAACCCTGGCTTTGCGTAAAATATCTTGCCGCATTCCAAATTTAAATGGTTCGAATTATAACTACTGTTGTAAATTTTCAATTGGATTTTAGTTCGTAACTTGAAATCTCCATTGTCTATGTTAAAATAGGAACTTGTCGTTTGAGATATAATATTAAATCAGACAAAATTCAACAAGAATCAATTTTTAACACTCACAGAATAAGTAGTTAGTATACTAAGCGCCTGTTTCACAAACGTCAAGTAGGCCAAACTGTCATTTAAAGTCACCGGTAACCGGGGATAATGGAGCTGATATACCTTTGTTTGTACGGTAAACGTCCAAAACATTAAATAGAAAAAAAATAAAAAAAAATCGGCTATCGAATGATGCAGTAAACCGAGTGCATAATTCAATATAACAGAAAATTATTTCTAAAAGTAACTAATCAGTACTTTACTTGTAGTTTGTGAAAGAGGCCCTAAAAGTAGGTAGACAGAATGCAGCCTTAACATTAAGAAAATAGCTTAGTTTAGCTTAGATTAACAATATCTAGATCATGTCATAAGATAAATAAGATCATCAATTAGCATGCTGAGCGGAGACCATTTTGGTACATTTTTTTAATAAATTACAATACAATGTACCAAATAATAATTTTTTCTTTCTTTCTTTCTTTTAATATAAAGATTTTTTATATTGATTACACCGTCTTTTAGAATAAAATGTTCTAACTAAATAAGACTGTTATGTTGTCAATGATGACATACCTACCTTTGACCTATCTATGTTAGTTTAGTTAGATGATCTCTCGGGACGGGAACAATTTTTTTTTTACCCTATGTCCTTTTCTGTATCCCTAGCAATGTTTTACAAAATTTCAGAGCTATTATCGAATTTGAATTTTTTTTTCGTATTTGAATGGACTTATGTTTTTTTGATAAATAAATAATAAATAAATAAATATCTTCACAACCTCTACACAGCACCATCTAGTTCCACACTAAGCAACTAATGCTTGTATTATGAATACCAGACAGTTGATATACTACATAGATTACTTTTTTTTGTAAATAAATACATATTATAAATACAAAACATCCACGACTCAGGTACAAAGGTAAATGTTAACACATAAACATTTGCCCCTAGCGGGATTCGAACCCGCGACCGTTCGGTTAACAGCTAGGGTTACTAGCCACTAGACCAAACGTGTCGTCGTTGATGCCTAACCAACTCGAAAAGGTATATTGGAGCGTTTTCTAATAGATGGCGCCACTGACCTATTTATTCGAAAATGGTGATTTATGCCCTTTAACATGGAGCGATTCATTTTTAGTATGAATATTTATGGGTAATTGAAACCATTTTACTATCTATAGTTAAATATCACTATTAAAACAATAACGGGCTCTGTGTGGTCGGTTATTAAGGGCCAAGGGATTGCCTGAGTAACCATTAAGCCCTGAGCACAGTGGCACTTAAGACTAACACGACTTGTGTTTACAACAGTCGTTTTATGATATAATTTATTATTGTTTTAACTTGAAAACAATTAAGAAATAAGTGAAAAACTTGAAAAAAATTAAAAATAAGTAAATATATAATATAGTTATTTTGGAAAAAGATTATAGTACAACATTCCGTACTATGTACATACATATATTTGTTATTGTTAAAGTCTCTGTCCGGCTCTCTATCTTCTAACATGATTTTGATACAATTTTTACTAATGGAACAGCAATAAACGAGGAAAGTTTTTGTATAAAATTTGCAGAAAAAAAAGCATATGTATAAAGCAAGGAGCGGGTAGCTAGTACGTTATGATTTATTTCATAGAGCCAAATCAAATTGGTCAGAATCATGTATATTTTTTTACATTTACCTATATACCGACAAAATCCGTTGACGAATGGCAAGGGTGCTTGAAGGCACCCCGGGGCCCCTGAGACGTAAGGACGTCTCAGGGGCCCCGGGTTCGATTCCCGGCGGGGTCAACTTTGGAAATTTTAATATAATTTTCAAAATTGACTCTGGTCTGGATTTAAAAAGTAGTGGTAGGGCACACTGCGTTTCGCAGTCATTTGGGCAGCCCGTCTGGCGGCAGTAACCACCACCTTGCAGAATACCACCGTGAAATAACAGCATTATGTGCTGTTGTGTTTCGGTGTGTGAGTAAGGGTTGCCAGAGCCCCTTCCCTTCCTTATCCCTTATCCTTAATCCTTCTATGGTCGGCAGCACACTTGTAGCACTTATGGCGTTGCTTGTATTATAGGCGACGGTAGCCACCTACCATCAAGTGGACCGTCAGCCTGTCTGTCGACCTTAACATAAAAAAAAAAACACAATGATTACATTTACAATGATTTTTCATTATAAATTTTTGCTATAAATAAGCAATGAGGAAACAATAAATTTTAAAGTAGTTTTATCAGTTATATATTCGTCGTATAAGTAAGTAGCTGGTTCCCGTGGTTTCACCTGCCTCGGCTTGTCATAGTGTGATGATAAATGGCCTAAAACATTCCTCAAGAATTGGAAGTCGTATTTTCAAAATTCTTCAGATCAATAAATTAGCAGATTTCGTGCCTCACACGATTATCGAGCACATTGGAAATGAATCTACGGAATTTGTAAAAATATGTTGTTCTAACTTGTTGACTTCTTTCAAAAAAGTTAAGCTACAGGCACCCTTACCCCGATCGTCTTTATTTTAGGCTCAAATTGTAGCTGACTAAATTGTCCAGAGGAGTTTTTCTCAAATTTTTGATATCATTCTTCGTTTCCAAAATATCGAGGTCCAAAAAAAAATGGTTTTTTTTTCACTATTTCGGTCACAACTTTTTTCGTTTTTGACTTTTCGAAAAATTCTTTTTGCACCTTACAGCTGTCATGAATATGCGGCTTCTGAGTTTTTTTTGAATATCATATCTTCACAACTCTCCGAGATATAAGGGGATCACACTTTTTAGTGAAATCGGGGTCTATACTGAAGCGAACGAAAAGACATTTCCAATGTCAAAAACGAACTCTTCAGATTTATTATGGTAGTATATATTTTCATATACCACATTTACTTATCAAATATTTTTGAGCAAAAGCTATTATAAAATAATACTGATAAATTAAGGTCAGTAGCAACTTTAACATTTTTTTTGTAATTACTTACGCAAAAGGTGATATCATTTTGCTAATGCCTAGCTTAGAACAAAAGAAGGCTTGTTATCATCAACAAGATTTAATAAGGAGAATTTATCTAACCATATCAACGTCAACAAATATCGCCGTTGGTGCTTTGCCAAACACGAGTTATGATAATATTGCTGAGAACTTCTCTCTTCGTGTGGCTCAATTTAAGATGGCAGAGCGATTTTTGAAACGTAATGTAAAAATGGATCTAAAGTTATCTTTCTAAATAATGTACTACGTGTTTATAGTATATTCATCATTCTCTACAAATAGTTCGCAAAATAGTATAATTATTATTGTAGTTAGGTCACAATAACCGTTTTTTAATCAAAACAAAACGCCATGTCAATCAAAACTTGGGTATAATCTAAAGATGACATTGGTATCGTGATATTAATCCAACTAAATAATTTCATAACCAAGGGTTATTTTGTAAATACATGTATATTCTTCTTTAAACTATTCGAATATGACCTTTGGTTTAGAAGTTTACGTTAAGGTATAAAATTTTAAGTTAAAAAGAAATCCGCTTTGTGAGCGTACATCTCTACTCTTAGTCTATAGGTTGTCCACACATTATGTTTTTGGTTTAGTTTATATTATTAGTTTTATGTTTATTAAATTATTCATTCATATTTTAAGATAAAAGACACACAAACGAAGTCGCGGGCATCGGCTAGTAAATAATGATACGAAGGCACGGAAATACGATACGATATTAAGATAGGTCTATGTAATAAATTAAAATTTCAGAATCAATCGATTCTCTTATGACTTGCACCACAACTAGCCCAATGGTTCATCCGAGGGAATCTAGTTTAATGCATCGTGATATACGAATATACGCAATGTAAGAGACAGTTCACACTTGTGTGCACTTAATCACCGATTTCTTCACATCAAGTCTCTCGTTAAAACACGAAGTCTGCTTTCGTTACTAAGGGTATCAAATAATGCATTTTCATACAATGACACAATAGAATATTGATATAGTTATATTTTACCTCCTTAAAATGTACTTTTATCATGTTTTTGAAGTGATAACTTCTTTAAGGGCATTTTTGAGATGGGATAAAGCCATTGAACTCACGACACTGTCATGTAATGTAATGTAACGTAACCGAAATCTTTGTATATTTTCAGATATTAATCAATACTAATAATAAATCTGTAAGTGTAGGTATTGTATGTACATGTATGTATGTATGTATGTTCCTCTATAACTCTTAAACGAATTAACCGATTTTCATGAAACTTGGTAGTTATACATTTAGACGTCCAGGACACAGGATAGGCTACTTTTTTCACGCGGGCGAAGTCGCGGGCGCCAGCTAGTTTAAAATAATTTAAAAAAGAACAATTTTTGAGATGAGAAGAAACCATTGAACTCGCGACACTGTCATGTGTAATGTAATGTAGTTTTGTGAAGCTTAATTTTCACTTCTGACGTGCAGTTGGACTGACATTTTTTTTTATGTTAAGGTTGACAGACAGGCTGACCTTCCACTTGATGGTAGGTGGCTACCGTTGCCTATTATATAACAAGCAACGCCACAGATGCTTCAAGTGCACTGCCGTCCATAGAAGGATTATCAGAGATTATATTGTAGTTCATTAATATAAGCATTTTGCCTAAAGACAAATACATGTAGATATATTTCGGTACCAGTAGCAACCTCGTTAATAAAGTTTATGTATTTGAAGTGCATAGTAACATAATACGAATAGAACGAACTTTGCAGAATACGTACAACTCTCCTCTTGGTTCATTATAAACCTTTTACAAGCTATACAATACAAACTATACAATACATTATAAGCTATACAATACAAGCTATAGTTCAGTAACTCTTATTTAATCTGAGGTTAAGGTAAAACTAGTCGGCGGCCCGAACTCCTCGGTCTCATGGATAACATGCGTCCTGTCTTACACAGCACAAAGCGCGGGAAGAGCAGTCGAGTGAGATGCACAATTTCATAACAAAAATGAGCACAGAAAAAAATCATAAACAGACCCTTGGGCATATACACTTTTTGACGAAACTACTGCATATATCTATTTCATGTAAAGTTATTTGAACTCTTGAATAACTAATCAATGTTTGTAAGCAAAGTATTTTCGAGTTTTTGTACACCAGAGTGATCTATTCACCCTCAAAGGTGCATTAAAACTTGTGTTAAAATATGGATTTTTCAAGGATCATATCTTTTAAATTAATATTTTTGTAAGTTTGTATAAAAACGAACCTAGTTACCGACAAGATAAATCGGTGTCATGCTTACTTTTGTAAATTAATAAACATAATTAATAATTATACTACGTTTGTATGGAGGAAAGCTGACTACAAGGAAGGTGATACAATCACCTTAATTAAAAATGATAAAATATTTGACTATTTGAGTCTAAACATGCTGGTTTGGACTCAAATATTACATCTGCTTAAGTCTCTTAAACACCACACCACACTACACTATACTATATAAATTATATCTGCTGTAAATTGCTAAGTAGTTTATTGGGTATCCGGCATACTACTTGATGTTGTAGCATAAAGTCAAGGTTATCATGTCATGGAAATACGACTGAAGTAACAGTATATAAAATTTCATATCAATTGAACATGTGGAAGTTAGTTAAATTCCTTCGTGAACTAGGAAATGGGTTGATTATTGTCTTCAAACGCAATCTGAAAAGATCTTCATAAAATATAGCTAACAACGATCTCAAATGACGTCAGATTTCTACAGAAAAAAGACCATCCGTTTTAAATAAATAATAAATAAATATCTTCACACATTCCACACAGCACCATCTAGTTCCAAAGTAAGCAAGTAATGCTTGTATTATGGATACCAGACAGTTGATATAATACATAGATTACTTTTTTTTGTAAATACATACATATTATAAATACAAAACATCCATGACTCAGGTACAAAGGTAAAATGTTCACATAAAACATTTGCCCCTAGCGGGATTCGAACCCGCGACCGTTTGGTTAACAGCTAGGGTTACTGGCCACTAGACCAAACGTGTCGTCAATCCGTTTTAGAGTTGCTATTCCTAATACAGATTCACATCAGATGAACAAATACACAGACACATTATATAAAGTCAAATTTATAACACCCCGTTTTTGCATCGGGCGTCGGGTTTTAAAAATCCATATATTGCTATTTCAAGGTAACCGTATAATTTGTTACTGTATATAAAAAAATATATGCTATTATTAGCATATATTTTTTTGACTGAAAATAGGATATTAATTTTATTGCTACACGCGACGCTTTTAAATGTTTATTCAATAAATGAACTTTGTATGATAAAATTGAAATCCAAATATAGCAATTTCATATTATATTGTTTCCTCATATACGGTAAACATTAATTAAATTCACCTCAGTAATTGAGATATTAATGATTCATATTTGATGAATGAAACACATATTAAATTGTGTTTTGATTGCTAATAGTAAGGCTCGTGGGAGATGTCTTATAAAAACAATAACAGAATATTAAGACATGGGTTAACCACACATGTTTCCCATAATTTTAACTAATAGAAAGGCGATAAATCAGGGAATTTGCGTATATAATTTGCAGAAAAAATGCATCCATGTGAAGTCGGCGGCAAGACACTTGTATAATATATTGTACAGTTTCTTTTATAAGTCAATTTTTATAGAAAAAAACGTGTAGTTCCCACACTATCGCACTTTGACACTGCGTGGGCTCCAGAAACCGTAAGCCACGATATTTATTGATTTACTTTTCTTATCAGTGAAGGGAATCACAATATTTTATGCAGTTTCTATTGTAGAACTCGATTTGGTAGTGACATTTTTTTTTTAATATTTTTCATTAAATAAAGTTTAGTAATGTAATAAAGGCGCGCGTAAAAATCCTATTCGCATTTGCATTACATGCGGCATATTAGGCTCATGTTTACTTTGGATATTTTTTCCTATCTTCAGTATTATATAGAGAACTCCATAACTCTTAAACTCCATAACTGATTTTCATGAAATTGGTAGATAAACATTTAGACGTACAGAGGACACAGGATAGGCTACTTTTATCTTTTTCAACGCGGACGAAGTCGCGGGCGCCAGCTAGTTATATCACTTCTGTACGTGTGTATGTCTCTGAACTCCTCCTAAACGGCTGGGCCGATTTTAATTCTGTCTTCACCTATGGATAGAGGGATAATCAGGAATGGTTTGTATGTAAAAAAAAAAATTGGTCGCGGATGAAGTCGCGGGCACCCACTAGTAAGTATAAAAAACAGCATTCATATTTACAATTTCAGCCATTCCAAAATAACCTAGGTCTGGGACCTCATAGCTCTTACTCTACAAGGTTTCAGAAACCATTGTCAAACTGTACAAATTTTATATAAAATTCAACTTGAATTTTGTTTTGTGTCTTGTATTTTTGCCTATTACTCGTATTTCCTTACAAGTTAGTGAGAAAAGCACTGTACAAGTCTCAGCCGAAATAGCAAATGACAGCTTCGTTTATTTTGAAAGGGCCTCGACTTACACCTTGGCCTTTTAAGAGTAAATTCACTTGGCAGGTATTCACCTTCGCCTCATACTTGCAATGCTATTCGGACGACAACTGCCTGCTTTATTTCCACCTGGGTAGTAATGTTATACTATTGTTACAATATATACTCAAACAATTAATTAAACAACGCTGGAGGAGCGAGACTCCTCTAGACAGAAAAAAATATGCCAAAAAATTTGACAAGCCCGTTGGATCAGTGGTTAGGGTTGCTTTAACACTCTGTTCCAGGGTTCCCGGGTTCGATTCCCGGCGGGGTCAACTTGTTTATTTATTTATTTATTAGGAAGCCAACGTATCACGTAATAACATTTAAAAATTCTTTTATATTATTATATACTAGCTGTCGCCAGCTACTTCGTCCGCGTTCAAAATGTTATATAGCCTAAAGCTTGTCACTGTTTAAAAACTAAAGAGCCACAAATCAAAATTACACTTTTTACAGGAGAGCTAATCGAAAAAAAAAATATTTTGTCAATTTTTTTCTTATTACATATATATCAAATATATGCATATTATACATCGTTAGAAGCATATTTTTGAGTAGCATTAAATTTATTAAGTACTTTTATAATAAACTGAATACTAGAAGAGATATAAGCATATAAGTTACTTTTGAATATATAAAAAATAATCAAAATATACTAAATATGGAATAAAACAACCATAAGTCTTTTTCGCAAAATACAATATGAAGGATTGTGATTGTATTTTTGCAATAAAAACATTTTTGGATTTTTTTTGTTTTATGGCCCTTTAGTTTTTAAGCAGCGATGTGTGTTGTTGTCAATAAACCGAAGGATAAAATTAATATAGGTTTGATTGATTGATTTACTTCGAAACAGCTCCTTGCTTTTACATGACCAAATTTAAAAGCACACAGATACTAATCTACATATAAAAAAAATGATTAATATATTTATGTGGGTTAATTATGAAAGCGTGGTTTTGATCATTAATTTTAATTAGACCCCCATCACATCATGGGGCATGTTGTGGATTATTCGTGTGTACTTAAGGGTATTATAAACATTATGGTAATTTTAGAAATAATGCGAATGGATAAACCATAAGAGACAGATAAAGTAATTTATTCTTTTGAATAAAATATTTAACAAATTTTTGAATAATTAATAGCTCACTATTCAACTCTAGCAGCTCATCAATTCCATACTAAGTAATTCCATGATTAGTAGTTAAAAGATCATAAACCTATACTAATATTATAAAGAGGAAAGATTTGATTGTTTGCATTGAATAGGCTCTGAAACTACTGGACCGATTTCCTCCATAATTCAACGCAGACGAAGTCGCAGGCGCCAGCTAGTATTATAATAATTATTTTAATTTACATTTCAACGTAACTCCAGCTCAAATTGCATGCAAAAGATCCTCCCATTGGTATTGTAAATTTCAAATACTGTAGCGTTAAAATGGCGCTGCATTTTAAAACAAATAAAACCCTTTAGTTCTTTACATTATGATATTACCCGCTTGAGTCACAGTTGTGTCTCTTATAAGATTGACTTTTTGCATGTTTAATATCTTCCTTCAATTTCATTCTTTACTTCAAAGATCCGTATACAATTTAAATAAAACGTATTATAATGTGCACATTATTCTTGTTTATTGAACACTTCATAATATTATATTTTAAACAGCAAACATATCAAAACGTAAGAAGAACTTATAAATAAAAATTACACTAAAAATCTCACAACCAACTCTTGTCTTAAAACATGACTTATAAATTTTCTCTGTCATTATATCCTACTCTTTTCTCTTTCCCCATTTGAAAATTAACCTATTTATATTCAGCCAGTATTCAAGTTTAAAATTCATTAACAGTGTCATCTTTTCTGTGTCTACATATAAACTTGTATCATAAAGGCCTTTGCTGTGTTAATTTTGTCAAAACATCAAACAGCATTGATATCCTTGATGTTGACATTTCGAGCAAGATCGAATTTAGGTGTCATATTGAAGACAACACTTTTTTATGTTAAAGTCGACAGATAGGCTTGTAGACAGATAGGCAGATGGTAGGTGGTAATACCGTCGCCTATAACACAAGCAACCATAGGGGCTGCAATAGTAGTTTTTGAGGAGTGGACTGTATGTAATGAAATGAAAATAAAATGACTAATTAAAAACATATATTTAGAGTAAAAAACCGTTCCTATATGACACATCACCAACTGACTACATACATACTTACATATTTATAATATACTTTTAACTATTCCTGGACGTTTTCATAGACACTCAATTACGCCTTTATGTCATTTTTATGAGTTGTTCCAATATTAAGACAACATTATTTATAATTTAGTTAAAAGGCGCCATTTTATGACCTCAGCAAATTAGTAGTAAGTTATAACAATGAATGGTTACGTGAAATAAACACGAAACACGTTCACATTTCCCAAAACTCAATTTCAAATACAACACCATTAATGAAATAGGTTTGAAAGTTGTGAAAAATTAGTCTTTGAAGGTGATGTGCATGTACTATATTCTTCACAAGAAAGTGGAGAGAAAAAGTTTCGTATGGGTTTGCGGAGTCGACCCAATTTCTGGAGAGGTCAAACTTAATTATTTTCTTATCAACATAATCCTTTCATATAAATCATATTAACACTAATTCCAACGATTTATTGTTGGTGCGATAGGAAAGAAAGAAAAGGGTTTTTGTGGATAAATCATTTGGGCCATAAAAGTTTATAACAAAATATAGGAGCATAATGATGACTGTACCAAGTCAAAATATTAATTTCTTTAAATTTTATTATCAAAGAATGCCTACAGGTTATTTTTTAAATAGTTAGTAAGACAAACTATTTAAAAAAATAAGTATACAAACTAATCTCCGACTTACTATTAATAATAATAATAATTTAATAATAATAATAATTTATTTTCTCATCAATTTACAAATAGATGAGTCCAAACACGCTATATCTGCTGTAAGTTGCTGAGGAGTTGGATATTCCGCAGACTACTTGATGCTGCAGCATCAGCTCAAGGTTACCATGTCATGGAAATACCACCCAAGTAACAGTATACTAAATTTCAAATCATTCGAACATGTTGAAGTTAGTGAAATCCTTTCTTTAATGGTCTTCCTGCTCTGATGGTCTTCAAACGTTACAACAGATCTTTATAAATTATAGCTAAGAGCCATCTCGATCACGTGTAGATTTCAAACAAAAACAAACGGTTCTAAATCTGTTTATGTCCATCCGTTTGAGAGCTACACAGACACACACATATGTGTCGTTCATTGTAAAAGTGGTGTAACTCCATATTTTTAAAACCATCTTTTCTTACCTGGTATCACATTTAGTTATAAATTTCAATATAAAAGTGAAGTAACTCCAATAGTTGCATTAAAATCCCATAGATGAAAACAATGAATGAATGCTTATATTTTTTTTCCTACACTATAATTCGCAAAAAGCTCGTTATTCTAAAATTCAGTTACAAGGACATAGTTCACTTTTACAATGAACGACACATATATAAATATATAGAGACACTGTCAAACTTATAAAACCCCTCCTTTACGTTGGGCGTCGGAAGTTTCAGATGATACTATTACACGAACTAAAAGTAAAGTGTTGATTAGTTACTTTTAGAAATCATTTTCTGTTATATTGAATTATGCACTCGGTTTACTGCATCATTGGATAGTCGAATTTTTTTAATTATTTTCTATTTAATGTTTGGGACGTTTACCGTACAAACAAAGGTATATCAGCTCCATTATCCCCAGTTACCGGTGACTTTAAATGACAGTTTGGCCTACTTGACGTTTGTGAAAGAGGCGCTTAGTCAAAAAAAAATTTAGATTATTTATAGCCCTACATATAAATAATATAATCTATAAGTTATATCAAATTTAAGGAAGTCACAAATTCACAGAATTGATGAGTTGAATGAAAATATATTTTCATTGTAATCTTCGATCCTTCGAGAGTTTTCCGGCAAGTAACGTGAGATGGGCATTGAAGAACATTAATATCAATCAAATGTTATTATGAAACTTGTCAGATGATTTATTTATAACAAAATTTTATATAATATTTATTTGAATTACCAATATACTTAGACTGTTTTTGAAGTGCAAACTTCGATGCGTTGGGCATTTTTGAAATGGGGAAAAACCATTGAACTCGCGACCTGTCGTGTAAGTGGCACCTCTGTCATTGTATTTACATATATTACTTATTGAATCATTGTCTGTATATAAGTAGATATATACTTTTCTGACGATTCAAAAAATACACCATATCACTCCCGGAGTGCCACTGTTTTTTTTTTATTTCTTAAATATTTACCAATATTTAACATAATGTTATTTATCATAAGGCAGCCAGATTGACGGCCCACTTCATGGTATTGTGGTTACCGTCGCCTAAAACAAGAACAACTCCAAGCGATTTATTGTGCTGCCAATCCAATTTACAAAGAAAAGCAAAAAAACGACTGTTTTACTTATTAAGTATAACAAGAAAATGTATATTTTCTTAATAATTAATGATCGAGTCCAATAATGGCTGTAGCCACTATGTAAAATGTTTTAGGATTAGTCTACATCGTCTGCCCTATTTAGATAATAAAGGGCCACAATTTATATTCAAAGCCGGCAATAGTCCGGGAACATTCGTGGTCAGTCTGGCTCACCGCCGCATAGTGATGTCACCCAGCACTAGTAAATCTTCAAGTTATCGATAAATTTTGAAATTTATCGAAAATAAGAATGTGCAAAATTTTTATATATTTAATTGACTGAATGAAATTTTTTATTGTAATACTTAAAAAAAAAATACAATTATAAACTGGCAGCCCGTATGGCGGCAGTAGCCGCCTAATATTAGAAACTAGCTGGTGCCCGCGACTTCGTCCACGTTCTCTATAGCCTATATAGCCTTCCTGGATAAATAGACTATCCAACACCAAAAGAATTTTTCAATTCGAACCAGTAGTTCCTGAGATTAGCGCATACAACCAAACAAACTCTTCAGCTTTATATATTGGTATAGATTATTTTGTAAATTATTATTATTCAAAAGTAACTGACTGAAATTCTGAATAAAACACGATATGTTTTTATAATCATATAAAATCATATCGCGATATGATATGATTTTATTGGGAAGGATTAACGAATTTGATCGCGATGAATAGCATAAATTATTCGTATAACAATTTTGATATTATCTACTCCCATAAATTTTCATACCCAGGCTTATATATAATTATTATATGCAAATCGATTCTTAAGGAGTAAACTCTAATTATTTACAAATGGTATATCATGTCAAGTTTGGGTCCCTTAGGCAAGGTTCCAAGCATGCTGACTGTGTTACCTTGTTTATAAGGCAATTTGCTGACCGAAAGTCATAAAATAAATAGGTACACATATAAAAATGGAATTATGTCGTTGTTCCAGTTAACACTAGTCATCAATTACAATTAAAGTGACATAATAACGCATTTACAAATTAAAATCGATAAAAATAAATTTAACATGCCAATTTCAGTGCTGTGACAATTTATTACCTTAACAAACATCGAACCTATTAACTGAATTGCAAATATTTACTACCAATAAAATTGAAAATACGATCATAAAAGCTCCATGATGCAGGAAAGGTAATTATGATGATTGATTAAAGCATATTGCAAGTTGGAGAGAAAAACTAAGAGACTGATGAAAAGATTTTAACATGAATAATAAATATTCCAATTTTATATCTTGTACTAAAGTCTCCGTCATGAGAAAATAGTATTTCTGTGTACAAACCAACTTGTAACCAAACGAAATATCAAGATACCCATCTGTATAGGTAGAAGCTTGCTTCAAAGCTCATTCGCAATTTCACTTGACGGGATTATAAAGATGTGTGTTATCAAAATTTTAATTATATGTGACCACCATGAAGTTTTTGATTTGCTTATGTAATGTAATTTTTTTCCATTAGCCTTTATTACTTACGTACTACTGCTGGATGAAGACAGCTCTCCGAGCACTCCGAGGATTGGACGGGTTTTATGGATTGCTAATCTTCTCACACATGAACGTTTTTCACTTTCTTTTCTTTAAATTTTTAGCCAGTAATATCTAATGTTAGGTGGAGCATAGAACTTTAAGTTTGGAATCATTTTTATTCTCGCTTGGAATTACAAAATTAGTCTACACGAGAGACTTGTAAATTATGGGTAAATATAAATTCGTAATACAGGTAACAAATGGGTAACATAAATCAATACATAACAAACTGCTACAAAACTTGTTACATATGAAATAAATATAATATTTAGGTAAAAATATGGGAACTCTAAAAGAAAATAAATATTACATACAAGATAAATTTATAAATAATACTTACTATTGAAACTTAGGTTAGTGTATCGATAATCTTTTATCGACATTGTTCCCATCCCTAAGGACCGGGTGCCCGCATGAGTTGCCGTATCTCGGCGATTATATAGAGGAATTTATGCATCGTAAGTCAAAATCGATGGCTTAATTACGTACACTACTTTATTCACATCACTATAGTTGGTACACTACTTGTTTATTTTTAGCGGTGAATATTTAATTTTAGCTGTCCATATTTTGACAGGCGATCCGCTATCCAGGTTTATTTGGATTTTGTTAAAAGTGTCGGTTTTAAAACAGAATATTCTTTATGATATTGGCTTCATGTGAAAGGTTATTTTAATCTACGTATCTAAAAGAGTTATTTAGGAATTATTAAAAAGTTAAATATACAATTTTCTCGCTGAAAAAGTTGCACAATATGAAAATAGTGTCCAGACTCATTTTCCGGTACCCGGATGAACTTAAAAAAAATATATATAGATACACAAACCTTCCTTCCTACCTTCCTTTTTTATAAGAATTATTATATTCACAAGTTGACTCTGCCGGCAATCGAACCCGGGACCCCTGAGTCAAAGCCTTAAGGCATCACTCACTAACGTACTCGTTAAAAAATATAATAAACCGTAAACAAATACATATTAGCAAAAAGTGTACTTACCAAAACATTTTCTTATAATTCATCTAAATAAACTTATGTGCGAATAGCTGTGGTAAAATAGCAGCCATAATATTTTGAAGCAAGTCATCCAAAAACCAGGTAAGAGATGAACTTCTCGAGATAAATTATTTCACTTAAATTAACTGGACAGATCCACACAGTTAAAAGTTATAAGCAGTAGATATACTTCGTATAAACTTTTAACATTTCAGGGTCGTAAAGCAGAGGTACTTCACAAAAACTTTCCTGGTAGACATTTTATTTAACCCCTATTAACCCAACAGGTACCAGGAGAGAGTGGATTACTGTAGAAAATATTTTCTAAGACATTTCTCGCTTAAGTTCG
This sequence comes from Synanthedon formicaeformis, assembly GCA_945859745.1. Lineage (NCBI taxonomy): Eukaryota > Metazoa > Arthropoda > Insecta > Lepidoptera > Sesiidae > Synanthedon > Synanthedon formicaeformis. The sequence goes on from OX243979.1 coordinate 4,126,165, forward strand.
CGACCAAAAGCGCTATGGAAAATACGGCGTTTACGCGTTCTTCGCTTCCTTGATTCGCTCGCTCTCAAACGAGTTGCGAAGAAAAAGAGCAACCAGAAGGTCTCCCCAAATGACTGCGAAATGCAGAGCCCTGCCACTACCACAGCTTTACAATCCATACGGTTGGGGAACGAATATACTTGCACAGAGCATGCAATATACCGCATTTCCAACTTTCAAGGCTGGCGCGTACATGTTTTTGAGTTGAGTGAGCGGTGGCGGATTTTTCATTTTGTGACAACCCTAGCACATATGCGTTGCCCAACTGTATGGATTGTAAAGCTGTGCCACTATCTTCCAAATCCAGATCACAGCCAACTATTAAAGTTCATTTCTAAGCGCTGCTGCCGGGAATCGAACCCTGAGATAGATCGTTAAGGCCTTTACCTTAACCACTCATCCAACGGGCTCGTCAAGACGATTAGATGAACGTAAAAGTTTTATAAATTACAGATTTCACTAAAATAGGAAGCTTGAATTATGTTTTTTTTTTCACACATTCCACACAGTACCATCTAAGTAGTTCCAAAGTAAGCAACTAATGCTTATGGGTATCAGACAGTTAGATTACTTTTTTTGTAAATACATCCATGACTCAGGTACAAAGGTAAAATGTCAACACATAAATATTTGCCCCTGGCGGGATTCGAACCCGAGACCGTTTGGGTCACAGCTAAGGTTACTAGCCACTAGACCAAATGTGTCCTCACCAAATGTTGGATTAAAAACTGAGTACACCTTCTGTTATGCTTACTATTCTGTGGTTAAATTAAAGTGACGTATCTCGCGGTGGCCGCTTAGTCCCTAGTACTTGAAATATTAATTGCTTAGCTTAAATAAATTATGTATATAGATGAAACGGCTACAGGAGCCAAGTTTTATCGCGTGAGATATGGCCGGTATTATAACCATCACTGCAGTCACAATATACAATATTTTAGTGGTCATTTGACTCACATATAGGCCTTATTTTAATATGTACGAGTATGTTGAAATATTTAATTCAAAATTTTAGTTTAATGTTTTAAAAGTAACCTATATAAATTAAAAAAAAAAAATTGTACCTTCTTAGTTATACGGTAAAATAATAATATATTCACTCACCGAAACACAAAAGCTCATATGCTTCATTTCTTTATATTAAGATCGACAGACATGTTGACGGTCTACTTGTTGGCTACCGTCGCTTATAACACAAGCAACGCCATAGGTTATAATTATATTATATGCTGTTATTATGTTTTCATTTCACTGCTGCTAGGTAGGGCTGCCCAAATAACTGCAAAACGTATTGTTCAGGCCACTTCTAAAATATTTACTTATGTGGGCTTGTTCCACTTGGATCCACAGCTTGGCTCCACATGTGAATCCGCAGATACAATTATCTCCTCTTAAATCTACCATTATTGAAATAGAAAATGCCCCAAAAGACAAACCGTGTATCCATGTACTCTGGTATTGCAAATCGTGCATACAACATCACTCAGTGAGTGCGTAATGGGAATTGTAAGGACGCTACGACCTTGCTATGATCTCATGTGTAATGTTACGTCGCGCTTCGCTAGTTCACAATACAAACACGCTCTATTTAAACGCCTGCATGGGTGTACACAATAAAAAATAAGCAACATTATTAACCATAAAAAAATAATCTATCCGTACTAATCCGTACTAATATTATAAATGCGAAAGTTTGTATGGATGTTTGGATGTGTGGATGTATGGGTGTATGGACGTATGGACGTATGGACGTATGGACGTATGGACGTATGGACGTATGGACGTATGGACGTATGGACGTATGGACGTATGGACGTATGGACGTATGGACGTATGGACGTATGGACGTATGGACGTATGGACGTATGGACGTATGGACGTATGGACGTATGGACGTATGGACGTATGGACGTATGGACGTAAAAATTAATAGATTCATATGAAAACTAGCTGAACCCGGCCACACAAATGTAAAAAAAATCAGCCACTTAGTACTCATTTGAGTTCAATTAACTTGGACGTTAATTTAAATTTGGTACCCAATAATTTATTAATTAATATTATAAATATTATGAATCCAAATAGGTACGTACACTTTTAATCTTTATTAAAGTATGTCGGACCTACATATTATAATGACACAGTCATAATTACGTGACTGAAAGCAAATTTATTATTCTATAAGTAAGTATTTGTTTTGTTCGCTTTTCCTTCCTCACCTAACCCATTAAATTCATTCGAGTTTGTTCGGTCACAGCTGAACCGCCGTAATTATAATTACTTTTGCTATTAAAGTAGTGCCTTTTTATTTCTTACATTACTCTACATTGACTGAGTTACCTGTTTTCATAGGAAAATCAACTAACTCTTTCACAAACTACATGTAAAGTGTTGATTAGTTACTTTTAGAAATCATTTTCTGTTATATTGAATTATGCATTCGGTTTACTGCATCATTCGATGGTCGAATTTTTATTATTATTTTCTATTTAATGTTTGGGACCATCAAACTACTACAAAATGGAACCCGCGTGCCATACAAAACACTACGAATTTTATGGAACATTTAAAAGTGACATATGTGTAGAGCATGAACTGTCATTTAAAACAAAACAAACATAAAAATAAGTACGTAATTTAAATAAAATGTGACTTTACGTCAACCCATTAGAGTTTAAAATGAAATAGTAGAAGTTGATCGTTACTACCTTTTATCATTGACGCGTGAAGGCAAGAGTCCGCCATAATTCTGTCAAAGGCGTTCTTTTTATGTGCCGCTTTGGCATTTGTGACGCAAATTCCATTGTAGTATTTCGATGTTTGGGACGTTTACAAACAAAGGTATATCAGCTCCATTATCCCCGGTTACCGGTGACTTTAAATGACAGTTTGGCCTACTTGACGTTTGTGAAAGAGGCGCTAAATATTTTACTTTCCGAACTGTAGTGTTATTAAAAGAAATATATCTATTTTTTCATCACTCAAGTTTGATGCAACATGATGAAGATGCGGTCTTGATAAATAATAAATAAATATCTTCACACATTCCACACAGCACCATCTAGTTCCACAATAAGCACTAATGCTTGTATTATGAATACCCTATGGATATCAGACAGTTGATATACAACATACATTACTTTTTCTTATAAATACATACTAAATACAAACATCCATGACTCAGGTACAAAGGCATTTGCCCCTAGCGGGATTCGAACCCACGACCGTTTGTTTAACACCCAGGGATAGTAACTACTAGACCAAACGTGTCGTCACCGAAGTAACGGTATATCAGATTTCATATCAATCGTTCTATCCTGATCACATCAGGTTTCAAACAAAAAAGTATTCAACAAAATAGGCCCACCGCCGGCTTGGGAGTTACGATTCACGTCATACTTAAAACACCCAGTTTTTGCGTTGGGCGTCAGGGGATAAAAGCGCGCCGCAAAGCTGAAATTTGAGCAGTTTCTAGAATGAAAAACCACACCAATGACAGAAACATAACAGTACCATTCCGTGAGACATCTCTCTTCCAGTATTATGTGGGTGAACTGGCTGTAGAAATATTTGATCTATATTTTTGCTCGCGTGTCGCCGAAGATGTAAAATTTAAAATGGATGTGGCAGCCTGAACCACATAATCTTATACTAATGATTTTATTATATTTTATTTTACTTATTTATTTATTTTACTGTAGGGAAATTTACAGGTATAAATACATAGTAACAGTGGTGAGTAAATAGCTTAAACTTAATAAAAAAAATCCACTTATAAATAGCAAACTATAGTCTTATATATTATTATAGTCTTATGTATTATTATATTTTATTTACTATACTGAGTAAAATATGCGTAATTGTATTTCACCTAATTTAATTTCTTAGAGTAAAATTAAAACTTAGATAAAAATACAGTGCATAATAGACAGTTCTTCAAAAATTTCTAAATTGAGCAGATTTATGCAAAAAAGTCTGTTTTTTGTAAAAAATCTTACCTGCCCAAAAAACTCGCCCAAAAAATCTTTCTCGTCACAGTAATAAAAAATTTCAACGACTGTCAGCCTGTCTGACAACCTCCATAAAAGAGGTCTGATAACATAAAAGAGGTCGTCGCCCGATCATTTTGCCAACATAGTGCTCCTGAAAATGTGCGTGTCATTAAGCGTTTGAATAACTTTATATCTGCACAGTAAGATCACTCCCGCTTTCAGGACGCGGTCGGTACGGGAGCACGTCTGATCCTCCCTCGTTTGTCTTATGACACGGTTATTGAACTTTCTCCTTTCTACGCATTTGCTTTACAACATGTTATGTGGCCATGAAACAAGCATATTTTGTATATAATATTCTACGCTTGTGAGAAATGAGACCAAACTATATATACTCTTATTTCCTGAGGAGATGGTATCCCGAAGACTACTTGATGCTGCAGCACCAGGTCAAGGTTACAATGTCATGGCAATACCAGCGAAGTAATAGAGGTGCACACCAAATCAATACTAATAATAAATCTGTAAGGGTTGGTCATGGAGTAAGTTACTTTGTTTTCAGAGATATCGTGTTTATAGGCTCTATACATGATGCTGAAACTAAAGTGACGATTTTTAGAATTTTTTTCTGTATGTATGTATGTAAGTATGTATGTTCCTCCATAACTCTTAAACGAATTAACTGATTTTCATGAAACTTGGTAGATAAACATTTAGGCGTACAGGACACAGGATAGGCTACTTTCTTTTTTTCAACGCGGACGAAGTCGCGGGTGCCAGCTAGTTTTAAATGAATGTGCATCAAATTTCAAACAGGGCGCAATTGGGCAGTACGTCTGACAGCAGTAGCCACCTCCACACCTTGTAAAATTAGCATTTGTGCTGTTGTGTTTCGGCGAGTGACCAAGTGATTCCAGAGTCCTTTCCCTACCCTTTCCTCATCCCTTCATATCCTTAACCCTACTATGGTTTGCAGTGCACTTACAGCACACGTGATATTTCTTGAGTTATAGGCGACTCTAAAATAGCCACCTACAATCAAGTGGACCGTCAGCCTGTCGAGGATATTAGATTAAAAAAAAACTCAGTTTTACATGCCTTCTGATTCGTTCAGTATTCTGTAACAAGAACTTTCGGAAACGGACTTCAATGGCAAAGTTTACAAGCGGATGCGGCCCGAAAGTTCCCAAACAATGCGTTCCCAAGCCACAGTTTCTAACACTGCGTTTACAATGCAAATAAACGTTCCTGTAACCCCTGTGTCTTTAGGTAGCAGAGTTTTGTAACTTCCGGATAAGTTTCAGATTTTTCTTTGTTAGTTAAAACCACAGAAAATATAAGAGAACAAACTCAGACCGAATAAGAATTATAGACAGAATTTAGAGGACAACATAGTGAATCAAGTTTTATAAACTTGCGTGGGCCCAACTGTATTGAGATTTTATTTTTATTGAAAATATTGATTACCAAGTTTACTGATGTGATTCCATCCAGTTTTTTTTTATTATATTTTTTAAGACCGTTTTTTACACTCTTTCACTACGCGATTGCGCATTTTCACTAGTAAATATTTTAATAAGGTGAGGCACAGTTTGATTGCATTTGTGTGCGTGTAACCGTGCATGTACACGGCGTAGGCGTAGTTTTACCGGCATCACTCAGCCATCCACATGACTCTATCTTTAGTTCTTATTTTATGTTAGACAAGATACTAGTATATTATATAAAAAATAACTTCATATCGCTGCTTAAAAACTAAAGGGCCATAAATTAAAAAATCCAAAAATGTTTTTATTGCAAAAATACAATCACAATCCTTCATATTGTATGTTGCAAAAAGACTTATGGTTGTTTTATTCCATATTTAGTATATTTTGATAAATTTTTTATATATGCAAAAGTAACGTATATGATTTATATCTCTTCTAGTATTCAGTTTATTATAAAAGTACTTAAAACATCTGATGCTACTTAAAAATACGCTAACGATGTATAATATGCATATATTTGATATATATCTAATAAAGAAAAAATAGATAAAAATAATTTAATTTTTTTTCGATTAGCTCTCCTGTAAAAAAGTGTAATTTTCATTTGTGGCCCTTTAGTTTTTAAGCAGCGATATATTTACAAGCTTTTTACCATTTATATCTAAGAGAGAAATGTTAACGCTGTGGTATCACATTTTTCAGTTTGTATATTTTTTAAAGTTGATTTTTATTTTTCTGTGCTAATTTAGATATTCAATTTCTTTGTTAAAGTACTCTGGCGATTTTTCGTTCAGGGGAAAAGACTGAACGCTTCAATCGAAACCAAAGGCTAAAATCGTTGGTTATCTGAACACACATTTGGAGTGTTCAAATTATGATGTGTTTACAAAGTCTGTGTAAACATGATCACGTCGGTTTACTGTGTACAAAGCGGATATTTCTCGATATCCCAGTCCGTGCGATTTCAGTTAAGTAATAATAAGTACTGACCAAATAGTAACTTTTGCCCGCGACTTCTTCCGTGCCCTTTTTTCTTAGGTATTAACCCATTTATATATTTTTGTCAATTGTTGAACTTTTTATTTGTATTTTTAGTTTAACCCTTATTCTGTATCCCTGACAGCGTTGCATGTAAGCAAAATTTTATTATTAAACTAGCTCGCGTCCGTGACTTCGTCCGCGTTGAAAAAGAAAAAGTAGCCTATCCTGTGTCCCGTACGTCTAAATGTTTATCTACCAAGTTTCATGAAAATCAGTTAATTCGTTTAAGAGTTATGGAGTAACATACATACATATATACAGAAAAAAATTGTAAAAATGGTCAATTTAGTTTCAGTATCAAGTATAGAGCCTATAAACACGATATCTCTGAAAACAAAGTAACTTACTCCATGACCAACCCTTACAGATTTATTATTAGTATTGATGATGATGTTTTTTGTACATACATAATGCTACTAAGCGCTCTGCCTTTTTCAAATTCATCATACCAATGTGGGTGATGTCTAAAACACTTTTAAATCGTTCGCTTAATGGCCCCATATTATTAGCACATATACCTACTATGCTTATAATGCAAATTCTGTAATATATTGTACTATGTGTGACATAATTCTAAATATTCTAAATAAATATAAACAATATATGGCGTACTTATGAAGAATTCCGTCTGATTTATTTCCTGTTTATTCTAGAACTTGAAAATTGGGAGAATCTATATTTGACGTTTGCAAAGTCGCGTTAATACATAAACATATTGCAATATCTTATAAGCAGGAATAATTACAATAGAAAATACACTGTTAGTGAGTCATTCGTAATTGTTAAAAAAAACTGTTCTATATATAATCTATTCTTTTTCTATTGTTCGTATTGTTTGTTTAGTTCTATATCGTGAATTGTTTGTTTACCTTTTTGATCAATGAAAAAAGAATACATAAATATTATAAAAAAAATTGCTGTCCGCCTTGCCCGTTTCACCACTAACTTCTTCTAAACCAGGAAAAAAGTGTGTGTTTTCAGAGTTCAGAGATGTCAATATCTCTGATACTTCAGAGATATTCTAAAATTAAAACTAACGCGTAACGCATACCGTGTTGACAATTTTGATTTTACATCAATACTATTCATCAATACTAATAATAAATTTGTCGTTCATTGTAAAAGTGGTGTAACTCCCTATTTTTAAAACCATCTTTTCTTGCCTAATGGTATCATCACATTTAGTCATATATTTTAATAAAAAAGTGAAGTAACTCCAATAGTTGCATTAAAATCCCATAGATGAAAACAATGAATGAATGCTTATATTTTTTTTCCTACACTATAATTCGCAAAAAGCTCGTTATTCTAGAATTAAGTTACAAGGAGATAGTTCACTTTTACAATGAACGACACAAATCTAAGGTTGGTGATGGAGTAAGTTACTTTGTTTTCAGAGATATCGTGTTTATAGGCTCTATGCATGATACTGAAACTAAATTGACCATTTTTAGAATTTTTTTCTCTATGTTATGTATGTATGTATGTATGTATGTATGTATGTATGTATGTTCCTCCATAACTCTTAAACGAATTAACTGATTTACATGAAACTTGGTAGATAAACATTTAGACGTACAGGACACAGGATAGGCTACTTTTTTCTTTTTCAACGCGGACAAAGTCGAGGGCACCAGCTAGTACTTCAATAAATTTTTATACCCCGGGCTTATATGAAATCGATTCTTAGCCAGACCAGGCCAGGGGAAGTTGCTAGAAATGTATAATTGCTAACTACCTAAAGGTACAAAAAATAAAAATAAAAACTGAAATCGATGTAACAGTAGTTTTTGTAAGGGAATATTTACTGCCTCCAAACGGATCACCCAGTTTATAACTGTGAAAAAACGCGTTTTTACCCGCAACTGCTGACATTGCGGATAAATTAAAATTCAGCGCATTTAGATTTATATTGCATTCTTTTTTCATTGATCAAAAATGTAAACAAACAATTCACGATATAGAACTAAACAAACAATACGAACAAATTCTAAATGAGTTTAATCACTGAGTCAACTCTCTTAGATAATACCTAATGTACAAATCCCATCTTTAAAACAGTCCAGTGACCATGGCGACGCCATATTTGTTTACGTTTTTGATCAATAGAAAAAGAATAGATGATAGAACTTTATTCTATACTACCGATCTGCCCCCGGCTTCGTATGGATGCAATTTTCCGAGTATTTTTTTCCTATTTTTCTCATCATAAGCACCTCTATATATTTGAATATGTGGATATTATCCATTAAAATTCACAACAACTTATCGCTGCTTAAAAATGTTAAAAGTTTAATGTTAATAAAAATTACACTTTTTACAGGAATAGCAATCGAAAAATATTAAATTATTTTTTGTCTATTTTTTTCTTATTAGATATATATCAAATATATACATATTATACATCGTTAGAAGCGTGTTTTTAAGTAGCAATAAATGTTTTGTGAACTTTTATAATAAACTTAATACTAGAAGAGATATAAGCATATAAGTTACTTTTGAATATATAAAAAATATATCAAAATATATTAAATATGGAATAAAATAACCATGAGTCTTTTTGCAACATACAATATGAAGGATTGTGATTGTATTTTTGCAATAAAAACATATTTGGATTATGTGTAACCATATTCAGAAAATAAATTATTTTGAATTTGAATTTGAGTTTGAAAATATTGAAAAAAAAAAAATGTGGACGAATCTGTTCAGCTGTTTAGCAATACATTTAGCGATTAATTTTTAATAATATACATAAACTCGAGGACACAAGTTCGGGTAATTGTTACTTCAAATATTTAATGAAGTCAGAGAGAGAAATCTTAAAAAGAGAAAAATTTATTTTTTTAAATATTTTATCAAAACTGCAGAACTTAATACGCTACTACTAAAAGTGTCCTTTTATTTTAAAAAAATCCTAAAATATTGTGACGTGACAAAATAAATTACATTTTAATATATATATAAAATTTCACACCTACATAAAATTCGTTCTCAATTTAAATTTATTTATCATTTTTAATTATTTCCAAATGATGCTACCATTTGTTTGTTTGTTTGTTTATTTTGTACATATAATAATTGTTTTAATTTTTATTTGTAATTAATGTATATATTATTTAATTCACTTATGATCTTATTTAATTGTTTATTAATATTTAATGTTAACTTCCCCCATTGTGTGGGACAGAAATGTACTATAACAAGTTGTTATTCTGAAATAAAATTTCTTATTCTTATTCTTAATTAAATTACAGCTAGGCTGTCATTTTTAAATTTCCACTTATCATCTGATAGTACAGGATCCCACTGCTTGATCCTGCAGGTATCTGTTTTTTTGATGAAATTAATTTTAAATAATTCTTGAGAATGTATGTAATGGATTAAGGAAAGGTTGCCTTGTAATAATTAGCCGCAATTACCTGTAATTAATTTTAATGTCATTAATTCACTAATATAACTTGCAGCTATATGTTTTTTTAGTCAATTTCATGTCATTTGAAAGAAAATGATGTAACGAATTGAAATAAAAATGGTTGCCAGCTCTCAGTCGGATTTGTTTCGAAATTAATTCCACCTTGTTGGAAATCATTAAAGCAAAAAATGTTGAGAACTATTTTCATAAATTGCAATTTATGAAAATAGTTCTCAAATAGTTCTCTAGTGTGGCAAAATGCAACTGAGCCAAATTGTATCACCTTCAATCCAGAAGACTACGGTTGGTCAGTAATTGATGGGAATTAATGACATTAAAATTAATTACAGGTAATTGCGGCTAATTTTTACAAGGCAACCTATCCTTAATCCATTGCATACATTCTCAAGATTTACTTAAAATTAATTTCATCAAAAAAACAGATACCTGCAGGATCAAGCAGTGGGATCTTAGACTATGAATAAACTTTGCTCCCAACAACTTTATAATACCCATTACAAATATGAAGTCGGCTGAGCTAGAAACGAGAAAGTAGTCCCAATAAACTGTCCAATTTATCTGTTTACTACGCAATAATATTAGTATTACTGTTTGTGGCGATGCACCGCAGTTATTAACTGGTTAGACATCGATTACACTGCGGGATGTAACATATTAGTTTTATTGGTGACAGTTAATAGTCTTCGACTAGGGGATAATTGCAAATGTAGATTTAGACGCTCTTATAGGCAGCGGGTTTGACTTAATTGTCTTTTAATAAGGACAGGAGGCGTCGAATGGGAAAGAGAATGGATGACAGCTCTGACAGATTAATCTACAGCTAGTAAATACTCTAGCTAGGGAAATACTTACGCTCTATGAAGGCCAATCCTATTTTTAAATTTTATCTAAGTAAACAAAGTCCAATTTAAAAACTATTTCAAAATAGATAAATACATTATAAATAAAAGTGAAGACTCGGATAGAATAATATTGTTACGACCGAACATTCTCGAAGCGTTTGTTTATCATAAACAAACAGCGTGTTGTTGTTTATCATGAGACCTGGGCGTATGGAAATTTCCATACGTAGAAGGAAGCCCCCCTGTCTCAGAGAAAACTGTTCCTTATGTTCGCGACATAAGGTTCACATTCCCTTAAGCCAGAGAGTTGTTTACGATGTTTGTTTTTTTATGACTTGTTTACTTGTGTACGAGCTTGTTTACCTTAAAGTTTCTAGTGTTTTCCAAAAACATCGCGGCTGACTGCGCGTGTATAAATACGGGTGCCATCGCTCGAGTGGGACAGTTCTGCGACAACAAGCGATACGAAAACAACTCTTGGGAGCTTTTGCGAAGATATTTGCGGCAGTGCATTGTTGACACATAGAGTGAATTATTTACGACTTTTGGCAAGTTTTACGGTTTAATTGGAAAAGCTCTGATATTTTGGAAGTCATCTTGGTCTGCGTAATAAATCGTGTTCTTACAACCCTAAACGGCATTTTAACTCACCCCGCACGTAACAACTGGTGTCAGAAGCGGAATGCCGTTAATGCCACGGGACGAAGGAACTCGTACTCCACGGACCAGGCGGCAAGTGGAGATGGATGCTGCGAGACAACGAGCACATGAGGAGCCGGAGGAAGGCACCGATGCTGATTTGCTTCCTACGGCAGTACCTACATCGAGCCCGTCGATGGACCTCGCTGCGCTGCTAGCCGCTGTACAGAGCATACAGGCCAGTCAAGAAGCCGCTCGCCGTGAACAGGAAGCCGCTGTACAGAGCATACAGGCCAGTCAGGAATCTGCTAGCCAAATGCTGCTTTCAAAAATGGACACAAGCCTTGAAGTAATTTGTGATAAGGTTAAAAAGGTAGAGTCCGAAGTCAAAGGGGTCTCACTGAAAGTCGAAAACCTGGAAGAAAGACTCGATCAAACCGACACTCGCCACCAAGCGCTCGCCGAGAAAGTGCAGAAGTTGATGACGAGGGAGGCAGTCTTCACTACGCCGGTACCTACACAAGGTAGGCTGGACTTGCCACGGTTTGATGGCACATCTTCTTGGACAGCCTATAAGTACCAATTCGAAACCCTCTCTAACTGCAGCGGCTGGACCGAGGATCAAGCATTCATGGCGTTGACTCTAGCCTTAAGAGGAGACGCCCAACTGATTCTGGAGCGACTCCCTACAGAAGGAAGATCTCTGCAAGCCCTACTGGAAGCTCTGGAGACACGATATGGTGACAAGCATATGGAGCACACGTATAGGGCTCAACTACGCGATCGCACACAGAAGCCCACGGAAACACTCCAGCAGTGGGCTGACGAAATCGAGAGATTAGTTCGTCGCGCCTATACATCAACACCGAATGCAGTAGAAATAACTCTACTCCAAGCTTTTGTGGACGGGATAAGGGACGGCGAAGTTCGCGCAGCGGTACGTTTGGGTCACCATCAGACCCTGAAGAGTGCACTGGCACATGCTCTGGAAGTTGAAGCTGTGCGGCGTGACACGAGGCCATTCAAGGTCAGGGAGCTGGTAGCCGAGGAGCGAAAGCCTCGCTATGGCCTGACCTGCTATGGCTGCGGCGAAAAAGGCCACATAAGGTTGGACTGCCCAAAGAAGAAGAGAAAAAGGGTCTCAGAGATGGAGACCCAAGTTGACGAGGGGCAGTTAAACTAAGCGTTGCCAGGGCCGCGGGGCAGGCGCTGGCTGGGAGAAGGAAAGCCCCTGCTATTACTATCAGACAAGCTTCTAACGGAAACAGTTTAAGCATCGAGGGTACGCTGAACGGTAAAATGTGCAGGTTCACAATAGACACAGGAGCATCGCGCACCATTGTAAGACCTGAACTCTTAAAACGAACTATCTCATGGAAGCAACGATCTCCAACATGTCAGCTACGAACAGCAACGGGCCAGCCAGTACCTGTCCTCGGTGACTCAGACGTGGAAATTGGAATTGGTAGTCAGTTGTACTCAAACTCAGTGCTGATTGCCAATATTACTGACGACTGCATATTAGGACTGGATTTCTTAAAAAATCATCGTTGTATTTTGAACGTCGACCAAGGAGTACTCGAATTTCCTGATCAAGAAGTTTTCTTAGAAGGCTCGACCCCATGTACACTCTATTGTTTAAGGGACGTGAAACTAGCTCCCAGATCAGAAAATCTAGTAATGACGAAATTCTCATCCAACGTCAAGAACGGGTTATGCGTCATTGCGGAGGATGAAGGAACACATCCTAATTGGATAATGGCCAGAACACTACTAATGACAAGCAGGATAGGCAGAGTAAGAATTTTAAATCTCAGCAATGAAGAGGTACAGCTCAGAAGAAACAGCGTAGTTGGAAAGTGTCAGGAAGTGAAGTATTTAAGACGTATAAGCAGTACAACAAACGCAGTAAATAGCACAGACTACCAGGTATCACTGTTATTGGATTCGCTAAAAGGAAATTTGTCGTCAGTCCAGTTGAGGCAAGCTCAGGATCTTTTAATGCGGTTCAAAGACATATTTGCCGTTGGAAATGATTGCGGTAGAACAGGACTTGTGAAGCACAGAATAGACACCGGCGATTCAAGACCTATACGACAAAGACCTCGTCGAATCCCGTGGGCAAAAGAAGCTGAAGTTGCGGATATGATAAGGGATATGGCGGCAAACAAAGTCATCGAACCATCTACTAGCCCTTGGTCGTCGCGTGTGGTACTGGTGAAAAAGAAAGATGGCACAACCAGGTTTTGCGTAGACTACCGAAGGCTGAACGACGTTACCAAGAAAGACAGCTATCCTCTACCGCGAATTGATGACACTTTAGATATGCTCAGTGGAATGGAATGGTTTTCTACCGTTGATCTTAAAAGTGGGTACTGGCAGGTGGAAATAAGTCCAGAGGATAAGGAGAAAACAGCATTCTCTACGGGCATCGGAAATGGACTTTGGCAATTCAATGTCATGCCGTTTGGTTTGTGTAATGCTCCCGCAACGTTTGAGCGCCTTATGGACAGAGTTATGGTGGGTCTTCTGGGAGATGTTTGCCTGGTGTATCTAGACGACGTAATCATCATGGGTCGTGACTTCGAGGAACATCTCCAGAACCTTGAAAAGGTGTTCAACCGTCTACGCGAGGCAAACTTAAAACTAAGTCCTAAAAAGTGTACCTTCTTCAGCAACGCAGTTAGCTATCTGGGGCACATAATCACTAAGGAAGGAGTTCAAACAGATCCAGAAAAGATCAAAGCTGTAAAAGATTGGCCTACACCAAAGAATAAAACCGAAGTCAGATCCTTCCTTGGCTTATGCGCATATTACAGGCGCTTTGTCAAAAATTTCTCAACAATAGCCAAACCCCTCCATCGCCTGACTGAAGATAAACAGGTGTTTGCTTGGGACGCAAATTGTGACAACGCTTTCAAAGAACTGAAACAGCGTTTATGTGAGTCCCCGATATTGGGCTATCCGACACGGAATGGAAAATTCATTGTGGATACGGATGCCAGCAACACGGGTATTGGTGGAGTGTTGTCACAAGTGCAGGGAGACAAACAAGTTGTGATTGCGTACTACAGCAAAACGCTTTCCAGGCCAGAGAGAAACTACTGTGTTACACGTCGAGAGTTGTTAGCGGTAGTGAAGACCTTGCAGCACTTCCACAAGTATCTCATTGGACGTGAGTTCACCTTAAGGACGGACCATGCTGCACTTAAATGGCTTCTTCAGTTTAAAAGTCCTGAAGGACAGGTAGCACGGTGGATTGAGCAATTGCAGGAATTCCATTTTGCAACAGAACATCGAAGTGGTAAAGGTCATGGTAATGCTGACGCTCTATCGAGAAGACCATGTCCTGAAATCTGTAAACACTGCAGGAAACAAGAGTCACAGGAATCAGTAAAAATTATCCGTACCCAAGGATTAGACGATGACTGGTCTGGAGAAAATATGAGGAAGGCGCAAGAGGAAGATGACGACCTGCGATTGATCTTAGATTGGATAAAAAAGGGAGTGAAACCTGAGTGGGCGGATGTATCAGCTTCCAGTCCTGTTACAAAAAGCTATTGGGCTCAATGGGATAGTTTGACCCTGGAAGGCGGAATCTTGTGCAGGAAATGAGAGTCTAATACCGGACATCAGGTGACTGTACAGGTTGTAGTCCCTCGAAGTAAGGTATCTCCTCTACTACGTCATATCCATGATGGCGTGTCTGGTGGTCATCTTGGAGTGAAGAAAACCCTTTTGAAAGTGCGACAGCGGTTCTACTGGGTCCATTGCCGGGAAGACGTAGAAGATTGGTGTCGTAAATGCAACGCATGCGCTTCAGTCAAGGGACCACAGACAAGAAGTAGGGGAAAACTGAAGCTCTACAATGTGGGAGCACCATGGGAACGTATCGCTATAGACGTGGCCGGACCATTTCCTGAAACTGAGGATGGGAACAAATACATCGTTGTAGTGCAAGACTATTTCAGCAAATGGCCGGAAGTGTTTGCGACCCCTAACCAAGAAGCTAAAACTGTTGCCAAGAAGCTAGTTCAGGATGTAATCTGTCGGTATGGCGTACCTCTGGAAATACACTCCGATCAGGGGAGAAATTTCGAATCAGCCCTATTTCAAGAAATGTGCAACCTTCTCGGTATACATAAGACCCGTACGACACCAGCTCATCCTCAGTCTGACGGAATGGTCGAAAGGTTTAACCAAACATTGGAAAATAATTTGGCTAAAGTAGTCGACTCACATCAGAGAGACTGGGACCAGTACATTCCTCTTTTCTTGTTGTCTTATCGCTCCGCTGTACATGATAGTACTAGTTTTACCCCTGCCAGAGTGAATTTTGGTCGAGAAATAAGACTACCAGTCGATGCAATAACAGGGTCTCCGCCGAATAGCCCAAGACTTGTGACGGATTATGTCAGCGATCTTCGAGAACAGCTGGATGAAGTGCATAAGCTAGTTCGCGAGTGCAGTCTCAAGACTGGTGAAAAAATGAAAACCCGTTATGATAGGAGATCAAACATCAACGGTTTTGAAGAGGGAACTCTCGTATGGCTTCATAATCCCTTCAGGAAAAAGGGCAAAAGCCCAAAGTTGCAAGCACGATGGGAAGGACCTTACAATGTGGTTACAAAAATCAACGACGTCACCTATCGAATCAAAAAGGGGCAAAGAGGAAAACCGAAGGTCGTACACATTGACCGTTTGACAAAGTATCACGGCACGAATGATGATCGGGACGATCATAACTAAGAGGGGGGTAATGTTACGACCGAACATTCTCGAAGCGTTTGTTTATCATAAACAAACAGCGTGTTGTTGTTTATCATGAGACCTGGGCGTATGGAAATTTCCATACGTAGAAGGAAGCCCCCCTGTCTCAGAGAAAACTGTTCCTTATGTTCGCGACATAAGGTTCACATTCCCTTAAGCCAGAGAGTTGTTTACGATGTTTGTTTTTTTATGACTTGTTTACTTGTGTACGAGCTTGTTTACCTTAAAGTTTCTAGTGTTTTCCAAAAACATCGCGGCTGACTGCGCGTGTATAAATACGGGTGCCATCGCTCGAGTGGGACAGTTCTGCGACAACAAGCGATACGAAAACAACTCTTGGGAGCTTTTGCGAAGATATTTGCGGCAGTGCATTGTTGACACATAGAGTGAATTATTTACGACTTTTGGCAAGTTTTACGGTTTAATTGGAAAAGCTCTGATATTTTGGAAGTCATCTTGGTCTGCGTAATAAATCGTGTTCTTACAACCCTAAACGGCATTTTAACTCACCCCGCACGTAACAATATTATGAAATTTTCTCGATAGAAAAACATCACCAAGTGAACTCTCATTTCCATCGATTTTAGTTTTATTTTCAATATGACACACATTACAAAGCTAAAGGTGTATCAGTAATCTCACTTCACTGATAATCTAATGCTTTATGTATCAATTTTTCATTTAAAATTGTAGTTTACGAATAATTTATATTGAATACTTTTGGCACTTATAACATTTTTATTGAGCGAGATGCGCTATCTTCCGTCGCATGTTGTGCGTAGTTCTACGTATTTTGTCTCACTATCATGTCCACGGGCCACGCGTGTAAAATTACAAATTTTGTTTGCTTTATACGCACTCTTTCTTGTACGCAGCTAGAGACACACGCACTTTGTTATAGCGCTCTAACCCTAGAGACCCGTCTATACCACGGTTAAATAACTCTTATGATCTGGTAAGTTTAGTAAGTAAAATATAGTATTATGCCAGAGCCCACTTCCATATGCCTTCCTAATCTCTTATCGACAAGGGGCGTTGCTTGTGACAAGGTGACGGTAACTACCTACCATCAAGTGGAACGTCAGCCTGTCTGACCAAGGTCGTCACACATAAAAAAACAGATTATGAAAGGAAGCTGCAATATTTTGGCCACGTAATGAAGAACGAAAAGGTACCGAAATTTTCAATTAGTGCTGATTAGAAAAATACAGGGCAAATGTAGCAGAGGCAGGATATAGACAAAAAAAGAAGTAAAGAAATAAACTCTAATAAAAAAAAACATTTAAACTTCCTTAGAGACACTGCGTACACTCATGTGGTTGGCAAGATGCTTCTAATTTCGTTGTCAAAAGAATTCATTACTTCTGTGTAATGAAGTGTTAAAATTTCGGGCTCTTTGGCGCAGACGTCTCGAGCCTTTCACGACAACATTGTACACACGTTTACGTAGACATTAATGGAAGGCTTTGTTTGTGTAATTCCAGAAGTCTACTGTCTGTCTGTCTACAAATAACAGAGATTCCTTCGAACGATTTCAACTATAGAGTCAACTAACGTTACCATAAAATATAGAACGAGGTCACAAAATTGAGTAGATTTATACATATGTATAAAAAGCTAAAGATTCACGGTTTTTTTGCAAGTTATATAATACAAACCCTCCGGTTTATCGCTCTTTCTAATAGGAAAAACCGTACTTTATGAAAATATTTTTAGGTGTTTAAAGACCATCAGCCCATTTCCTAATTGACGAAAGATTTCACTAATTTTCACAGGTTCGATTGATATGAAATTTCCATGACATAGTAACCTTGACCTGATGTTGCAGCATCTGATGTTCTGCGGGGTGACACCAGATATACCTAGAATATTTGAGCTCAATAGAAAGTCTTGGGTTAGTTAGTTTTTTTTAGTTTGTTATTCGCCTGAACCGCCGCGTTCAGCGCTGTACGCGACTTCTCATAGACAAATTACGATTTGCATTAATTTTCACTCATTCAGCTATGTATGTATACGCGGTTGATAGAATCGAAACTGTATAAGTGTAACCAAAATCGTCTAGCAAAACTCGAATATAGGTAAGCGGCCACTTTCCAACTCGAGCGGCTTACCAATTCCATACTACGTAATTCCATGATTACTCATTAGTTATTGGTTGTAGTAATACATGAAAAAACATGACTTTTCTGAGACATAATATGAAGGTTTGCCTCGAAACAAAAAAACTGAAATTAATTTTATATCTAGTATAATTAATTTCTAAAATGTGCAGAATTTGTCACATCTTCGCTGGTTGAGATCTCGTAATTATTGACTGAAAGACAATAATATTTTCCAATGAAAAAATCCTTACTATAGTGTACATTAAAAATTGGGATGTCAATAGTTACCATTTATAAAGGTTTTTCTTAAATATTGTAATTGCTGGCGTATGTTTCGTGAGTTGAATAAGTGTGTTGCTTCACATTCTGTCTTAGGTTTTTAGCATTCTCCCAAATTCTCCCAAATACCTATTACTGAGTTCCCACGCTCGTCCAGCGCCACCTAGTTAGTTGCTCCCTATAAATTATTATATTTATGTTCTATCGTAGTAATACTTAGGTGTACCCTTATGACCTGAACAGTTCTATATTCAAATTTTATATCAACTATTTAAACAGTCTACAGTCTGTGTCTAAGCGCCTCTTTCACAAACGTCAAGTAGGCCAAACTGTCATTTTAAGTCACCGGTAACCGAGGATAATGGAGCTGATATACCTTTGTTTGTACGGTAAAGGTCCCAAGCATTAAATAGAAAATAATTAAAAAAAAATCGGCTATCGAATGATGCAGTAAACCAAGTGCATAATTCAATTTAACAGAAAATGATTTCTAAAAGTAACTAATCAACACTTTACATGTAGTTTGTGAAAGAGGTCCTAAGATATACATAATTATTCATTTATGTACGCTATCTGGTCTTTAGAGGCGTGAGTACGGTACAATTTCAATTTTCTCAACACATATTTTAATATAATATTATAAGCATAATTATTTTTCGCAAAACTCGCGAATTGAAATATATGCCTACAGGTTGGTTTTAAAAAGTGTCTTTAGGTAGGCAGACAGGCTGACGGTTCACATGATGGTAGGTGGCTACCGTCGCCTATAACACAAGCAATGCCACAGGTACTGCTGCAAGTGCGCTGCCAACTACAGTAGGATAAATCGAACCCAGGACCTCTGAGAGAGAGCATTAAGAGGGAAGAATAGTACGTACTCGTCCATACAAAAAGAGAAAATGTTTTTCCACTTCTAAATATTTTAAAATCTCCATGATTTTTTTGTATGTTATTGACACAATGAAAGATTAAGTTTATATGTTTTCCTTTTTTTCAAAATTTGCAATAGATTCAAACTTATTTAACCTCAAATAACTTAATTTTTGTGATAAAAACTTTGTCGAATTAAACCGTTTGTTTTATAAAAACAATCAAATTTTTTTTTAAAAAACGAAACCTATAAACCTAGAATATGTTATGCTGAAACGATTGATATGAATACCAAAGTGATTTGTTAAGATTTAGTTAGTGGAAACTGTTTTCTACCGAAATGGAAATTTCATCAAAAAAGTACCTGTCGTCAGTCGCGAGCTGCAACGCTCTCTATCGCACCATTGCCCCGGGGAAAGAGCGCACGAGCGATAGCATGTGTTTTCCTAAATACCTATTTCGTTAGGATCGCAAAGCTATACTTCCCTCTTAAGGCAAGCACCCTTTTTTATAACGTTGGGAAATAGTCATGGATACTAGGCAGTATGGGGGACCCTGCATGTTATGTCGGATTCCTACCGGCTAAAACCCAATGCCTTCCTAGCAGGGCTTACCTACTTGTTGGAATTATACCTTTATGGCTGGCCCTAACCACTCATCCAAGGGGTTAGATCTTTTGCTTTTTGTTTTTCAATATTGAAACTTTCGCTTTTCATTTGACGAATCTTCTGCGTCTCTGTACTGTAAAAAAGTGAGCAAGTTTTTGTTCGTGTTTACATTTAATTAAAGAAAATAAAGCTGGCAGTGATTTGGCGTTAAGGTGTCGGGAACTATTTGGATTAGTACCGGTTTAATTTCCTGCCCCATCCGCTTTGCCCGACTCGATTTAATGAACTAGCACGCCTTCTTTATTTTTCTAATTACGGAGCTTCACTTTCTTAGCACTTCTATTTCCGTTTCGACAACGTTCTTGTGTTTCTAATTTTCCCAACACTTTTGTTCTTAATTTATGCCTTTATTGCATCGTGTTTAGGGAGAAAACTTGAAAAATGGAGGCGAGCAGGACATGTTCTATACATGAGAAAATGTCTGTAGTAGCACAGTGGTTTCATGAACTCAGTTACATCGGTACCTCAGTAACAGAAAGTAAGCAGTGGCACGAAATTCGTTTAACGACAATAAATACACAATCTTCTTTGTTCTTGGCTAATGTTTCTGGAATGACAATAAAACAGAAATTAATGTCCTCATCAATAAAAAATTTTTATGAATTAAATTGAATTGAATTTTATGAATCTATAAAATTCATAGATATGGGAACATGACATATCTGAAGTATGACCGAAAAAAAGAATCATCAAAATCAATTCATATTGGCTTAGGTAAGGTAATCGATGACCAATTTATTGTAACTTCTTCAATACTGTGAATATTTTTAGTATTTAGCTTTTGTTTCTAAATTAAGTTTTTTCCTAGGCGAAGTCGGGAGCGGGGGCTAGTCTATATACTAATATTATAAAGCCGAACAGCTTGTTTGGTTGAACGGGAACTACTGGTTCGTATTAAAAAAATATTTTTGTCTTGGATAGTCCATTTATCTTTTTGTGCTTTAGATTATATCGCACCTTCGGTAAGACAAATAACTTACAATTTTTTTTAAAATGAATTAAAAATATATGCATATATGCAGAAATGTCTTAAAAACATTATTAAATTAAAAAAAATATATTTACAAGACTATGGGGTATATTTGATGAAGAATTGTTTAAAAGCAATATAAGCAGAAGAATACGATTTTGAATGTAAAAAAAATAACTTTAAATGGCTCTCCTGTAAAATTACAAAAAGTGCAGGTATGGCCTTGTCTCGCCGAAGGTGTGATATAACATTTTGAACGAAGTCGCGGGCAACAGCTAATCATGATCATCATCAATACAGAATAAATCTGTAAGGGTCGGTCA
Organism: Synanthedon formicaeformis; assembly: GCA_945859745.1. Taxonomy (NCBI): domain Eukaryota; kingdom Metazoa; phylum Arthropoda; class Insecta; order Lepidoptera; family Sesiidae; genus Synanthedon; species Synanthedon formicaeformis. Next base: position 4,147,626 of record OX243979.1, read on the forward strand.
TGGAGTAAGTTACTTTGTTTTCAGATATATCGTGTTTATAGGCTCTATACATGATATACTGAAACTAAATTGACCATTTTTACAATTTTTTTCTGTATGTATGTATGTATTTCCTCCATAGCTCTTAAATGAATTAACTGATTTTCATGAATCTTGGTAGATTAACATTTAGACGTACAGGACACAGGATAGGCTACTTTTTTCTTTTTCAACGCAGACGGAGTCGCGGGCGCCAGCTAGTACAATAATAAATTAGAATCACAAAAATACAGATTACTTGGTTACACCGCGCAACGCGTTCCTTCAAATATTCAAACTTCACGTTAGTCGAGCTTTTGCGCTCTCGTGGTACAGACGTGTTGGGGTCGCTTTTAAGCTCAGTCAAGCTTCAATACAATGAATTACGTGCACTCGTAAACCTATTTGATGCACACCAGGCATCGACTTTTACTGTTCAAATTAAACCTGAACTTTCAGTGTTTTGTATACGTGATTCGGTTTACGTTACAACGTGTTTACAAAGGTTTTTTTTTTAAACATTTTTATTGGTGTACAGTGGTGTGATTAACAAGGTTTTAATGTGACGGAACCGTAGTGAGATTTATTGGTGTTTTGTGTTACTGTGTAATGTATAAAATTTTGTGTGTAAACTGTGCCTAATGGATTCACGGAATTAAATGCGGAGGATAACAGGTTAGTTTTATATCTCCATTGCAATGTTTACATAGGGAGGAATTCGTTTTGCCGTCCGTCTATTTAAAACGTTTGAAGACAATTTGTAAGAATTTACAAGCCTCATAAACATTTATAAAATGAATGTTTTTATTATCTAGTTTAGTCGTGACTAGCGAGTTGCCCCCGGCTTTGCACGGATGTATTTTTTTCTGAAAATCATATACATAAACATTCCTCAATTATCGCTGTTCCCAATGGTGCAAACCGTATCAAAATACGTTAGGTGTTTGGAAGAAGTATAAGCAAAAAGACAGACTCAGTCGGGGAGCGATTTTATAAATATAATTTTGTATATGGATCAGCGAACTTATATAACTACAAGATATATTATTTTTATTTAGAACTAGTTGGCGCCCGCGACTTCGTCCGCGTTGAAAAAAAGTAGCCTATCCTGTGTCCCGTACGTCTAAATGTTTATCTACCAAGTTTCATGAAAATCAGTTAATTCACTTAAGAGTTAAAGAGGAACATACATTCATACATACATACAGAAAAAAATTCTAAAAATGGTAAATTTAGTTTCAGTATCATGTATAGAGCCTATAAACACGATATCTCTGAAAACAAAGTAACTTACTCCATGACCAACCCTTACAGATTTATTATTAGTATTGATAATGATAAATACTAGATAGTCTAAGTTACAAGTTCAAATTAATGTTAATTCTTGATAAAGCTCCTAAAATATGTGCGAGATTTTACTGGATTAGGAAAAATTTTATAAAAAAAATCAATTTTTTGCTAATAATTCATAAAACTGTAAATAAGTCATTATGAAAATCGGAAAACTTGTTCTTAAAACTTAAGGTAAATATAAAAAAATTGACATTTGTTAATTAACTATTAGTTACTTTCTGAACTTCGGTTTACATTGAAAACGACTAAAACGACAAACGTCTAACTATACAAAACCAAAAAATGTTGGTTTAGTAGTAACTAGTAGTTAGTTAGTCTCGCACAAGTTTTATTTAGTACGAAATGGTCTTATAAATTTTTTAACATCTATCTTAGATACATTATTATTTTGCAATAAATTATGATGAATTTAAATTATGATTTTGCAATAAATGCTTGAATTGAATTGAATGTATTTTTAGTAGTCGCACACTAATCGGGTTTTATAGAAGAAAAAAAATGAAAGTACACTAGTGCCCGCGACTTCGTCCGCGTTCTCTATAGCCTATAGCCTTCCTCGATAAATGGACTATCCAACACAAAAAAAAAATCAATTCGAACCAGTAGTTAGTTCCTGAGATTAGCGCGTACAACCAAACAAACTTTTCAGCCCTATATATTAGTATAGATTATCAGAAATTACATACGATTTGAAGAAATAATTTTTAAAATCAGGCAAGTAGTTTTTGAGCTTATTCATTACAAACAAAAATAAAAAATATACAAAAATACAGAAAAGAGGGAATTGAGAAACGGAAGTTTACTTAATTAAACCTATAGTTATTTTATACACATCGAAATACTACAATGGAATTTGCGTCACAAATGATAAAGCGGCACATAAAAAGAACGCCTTTGACAGAATCATGGCGGACTCTTGCCTTCACGCGTCAATGGTAAAAGGTAGTAACGATCAACTTCTACTATTTCATTTTAAACTCTAATGGGTTGACGTAAAGTCACATTTTCTTTAAATTACGTACTTATTATTATGTTTGTTTTGTTTTAAATGACAGTTCATGCTCTACGCATATGTCACTTTTAAATGTTCCATAAACTTCGTAGTGTTTTGTATAGCACGCGGGTTCCATGTTGTAGTAGTTTGATGGTTATACATAACTAATTAAGTAGTACATATTATGTTTATTATAGTTTTTATTGAGGCAACACTTCTTACTTATTAGAATTATACAGAAATGCCTACTAAGTACAGGCACACGCTAGACGTAATTTGCTGGTTAATGGTTTACATCTTCTTGTTTAGGATTCTTCATTTAAACTAACATCTTTTGTAAAAATGTATTTTTTAAAACCACAGACTATTATAGCTTTTAAACCTTTTGCCTTTTGTATCCCTCCTTTTAGCACGAAATACGCGAAAAAGACCCTTTTCAGGCACACTTGCACTTACAAAATGATAAAAGATTAAGCACCTGTTTCACAAACGTCAATTAGGCCAAACTGTCATTTAAAGTCACCGGTAACCGGGGATAATGGAGCTGATATACCTTTGTTTGTACGGTAAACAACCCAAACATTAAATAAAAAATAATAAAAAAAATCGGCTATCGAATGATGCAGTAAACCGAATGCATAATTCAATATAACAGAAAATGATTTCTAAAAGTAACTAATCAACACTTTAATTGTAGTTTGTGAAAGAGGCCCTTAGACTTATTTTCCGTTTCAATGACGAATTTCAGGAAGGTAGTTAACTATTGGCAAATATGCTATTATTGTTAAGAAAATTCTTATTAAATTATAGAAATCAATAATGGCTTTACAGTGTTGAAGTAAAAAATTAAAACATTTTAATTCTACAGCGTAATAATTGCGGTTAAAAAAATTGGTTAAAAAATGCGGTTTTCACTGATGTAATGATGATTATCTGGATTAAATTGTAGGATACTTTTAATCCTGAAGAATGTTAGAGAAATCGTCTAAAAATATTTTAAAAAAAATTGGGCGTTGTTACATCGATAAAAATGTCAGATATTTTCTCAGGTGTTCCTTTCCTATGCTACCGCATTTATCTTTCTTACTTTTATCTTTCAACTTATTTACTCTTTCAATTCATTTATTATTTTATTAACAAAATTCACTAACGTTTTGTGTAATTTAAACTAATAATTTAAATTTTGGTTTACTGTACTAAGTCGAAAAGCACAAAAAAAGTATGAAATTTAATTTATTCAAATCGTGGGCGTCCACCACAGGTGCGTACACCACTGTGTGCGTACACCACTGTGTGCGTACACCACTGTGTGCGTACACCACGGACACATTTTTCTTCATTTTTCGACGCGGACGAATTCGCGGACGCCCGTGACTTCGCTCGCGTAACTTTGTAAATTATTTACTAAACCTTCCTCGAGAACCACTCTATCCATTGGTGAAAACAGCATGAAAATTGATGCAGTAGTTTTTGAGTTTATCGCGAACAAACAGACAGACGCGGCGGAGAACTTTGTTTTAGTAGTGAAGTGATAGTGATCATTCGTTGCGTATGATTCTGATTGTATTTTATTTATTTATCTAAATCTCCATTCCAACCCCATTTAACATTGGTCTAAGCTCGAAATGTTGTACAAATCAACTGGTCCAGTTTTTTTGTATCCGAAAAAAGGCGTGACCCTTCAAAAACAATCGCTAACAAAGGTGTCGACGGACCCGGATCATGTAAAAACCGTTGGGCTGCCAAGGTGGCCATTTTTCATCTCAACCCGTGTGTTCTTGAGTGATAAACATTTAGGGACAAGCCAATGCGGTAATTCTTTCCCAAAATCGATTTATTGCCTCACTTTTTATATCAAACTAGCTTGAAAAAGAAAAAAGTAGCCTATCCTGTGTTCTGTACGACTATGTTTATCTAGTTACCAAGTTTCATGAAAATTCGTTTTAAGAGTTATGAAGGAACATACATTCATACAATACCTACTCTTACAGATGTAGGTATTATTATTAGTATTGATAGCCTTTTGAAACGACTTTTAAAAAAGGAGGAGGATCTCAATTCGACTATGATTTTTTTTTTTATGTTTGTTACCTCATAATTTTCGAATACAACAATTAGTTAAAGGAGCAAAAAAATATCATCATCTTCAACAGGCTGTAAATTGAAGACGAATTGTCGTAGTTACAGTAAAGTTAAAAAAAGCAAATTGTAGCTACAAGTGTCTAGTTTTTGAATCTGACCTACAATTTTTTTTTTTCAAAATTTTTCTTCGAGTAATCTTTAGAAGACGACTGACAAAAAATTTTTTGAATTTTTTTGGTTTTTCTTTTTGATCTACGATCTACTTGAAATTTATTTTTTGTCTTAACCATCATATGGAGCGGATAACATGTTCATTCAGCTTTAATTTGTTGTTTTTGAAGACCTTGATACGACCATTGTTTGCTGAGATAACTAACTATCTCAGCTTAGATGTAAAAGGATCATTTCGTCTTTGACCATGAATATCTCAGCAACCAAAGATCGCACAGAAAATTCAAGGTAGGTTTTGAAAAGTTGAATAAATTCTCTACAAGAATTGTTTATTGATTTTTCTAAAAAAAATATTTTCCATACTTTACATGAATTTGAAAAATCATAAAAAACGGGGTTTTTGATAGTTTTTTGAAAAATCAAGCACTGAATCAAAAATATGAAGAAAATCACAAATTTTGTGTGCCTTTTACAGTTCAATATTCAATTTTTACAGTTCAATAATATAGATAACACAAATTATCTAAATTACAGAAAAAAACCGAATCAAAGTCTGTTGCACTATTTAACGTTTGACTCCTAATCTTTAAAACTAAGCCTTGGGCCTTACTATTTAGAGAAGTTCATATTTTTTTTGTAAAAATTGATATTTGGGGAACACCCACGATAGTTATATCAATGTACACAGGTTTCTTATCAAAACATCTGCCCGGGTTTCCTGTTCTTATCGTCCTGTTATGTGCTTACTACAACCGTTGGAGATCCCTTGGCAGGCATTAGGGGAACCTTATCTGCATAGGATACATGGAGTGTGTTCATTTTGGACTTTAATATGCAAATAGTCTCTTCGCGAAAATAAAACAAGATGTCCTAGAGAAAAAGTACGGAATTCAATAACTAGTTAGGTTTCTTTCAAATGAATATTTAATAAAATAAAGAATAGCTTTTTTTCTTGCCTATATATATATATTTCTTTATCACTTGTTATCTATATTTATGCTAATATTATAAAAGGGAAATATTTGTTTGTTTGTTTGTTTGTTTGCATTGAATAGGCTACGAAAATACTGGACCGATTTGAAAAATTCTTCGACTGTTGGAACTATATTATCAGCGAGTAACATAGGCTATTTAATATTATAAATGTGAATGTGAGTTTGTTTGTTTGTTACGCTTTCACACAAAAACTACTGAGCCGATCACCATGAAATTTTGCATACACGTTGTCTGGGACACCAGAAAGGACATAGGGTACCTTTCATCGTTCAACGCGGACGAAGTCGCGGGCACCAACTAGTATGGGAAAATGTAATGTAATTTAATGTAACGTTACCGAAACCTCTGTACATTTTCAGATATTAATTTAAAATAATTTAAAAAAAGAACAATTTTTGAGATGGGAAAAATTCATTGAACTCGCGACACTGTCATGTAATGTAATTTATTGTAACGTTACCGAAACCTCTGTATATTTTCAGATATTAATTTAAAATAATTTAAAAAAAGAACAATTTTTGAGATGGGAAAAAAATCATTGAACTCGCGACACTGTCATGTAATGTAATTTAGTGAAGCTTTAGTTTTCACTTCTGACGTGCATTCCAATGACTGACATGTTTTTTTTACCGAATAGGTTTTTTTTTTACTTATTAGTTATCCTTAAAAAAACTAACAGCGCGTGCGAAGTTGTGGCCACCTTGTAGTTCAATAATATATTAAATCTTCGTACGGAACCAAATATTAATTTAAAATTTAAACTTATCCCTAAGATACCTACACACAAGTTCAACGCAAGTTCAAACGCAAGTTGATACGACTCAATATTTAATCAAATTTACACTTTATTGCTATAGTTGTAAAGACTTTATTGCCGTATTTCACAATGAGTTATTGTAAATAGAGAAATCAATGTTATTCTTTTGCAATAGGGAATATTATTGTTTGTACTCTGTTTAAAAGAGGTTAAAGTAAATATTTGGGTAAACTGCATACGGTATTTACGGTTCCAAGGTGTTTCTCTATATTTAAAAGCAATTACAGAACATGTTATTTTTTTAAATGAATTAGTTATAATCTGAGAGAAATATTTCTTTCAGTTCAATGTAGTTATGGGGTATGGTTTTTGTAAACAATTGCTTCAGTATTTTTTAACATATTATTTTGAGGTTAAAGTTAATTCTTAAGGTTTTTGAGTAATTTTGGTCGTTATTTAAAAATGTCAATAAAAGTAGACCTTCCTTTTAAAATCTCATTTTTTCCATTATATTTTTTGTTCTATATCTAAACTTTGTGTTTGTTTGTTACGTTTTAAGGCCTCAACTACTCAATCAACATAAAATTTTGCATACACGTTGTCAGGAATACAGAAAAGAACATAGGGTAGTTTTCATCCAGAATAATGTTGACGAGGATAACTAATTGTTTTTGTGAAAAACTTGCATCTAATAAATAATTTATTATAAAAAAAAAATCAACGCGTAATAAAAAGCAATAAAACAAAAAAGCAAAATCGCGGGAAAAATCTAGTTCTAAATGAGTATCTTATTGCTTCCTATATTATTAGCAATTTTTTCCATGTTTTTCACATTACTAATGTGTAAGCTGGACATAAAATTATTCGTATTTATTTTTTGGACAAATTTTAAGCCATCAATCAAGATTGCTTCACATAATTAATGTTTGGACGATCTTATTACATTATTAACTTTTAAACTCCTATATAAATATTAATTCTTTCTTTAATAGTCAATTTGTTTGAAGTGACGAACGTTTAATTAAAAGTGTAAAGTTTCATGACGGCGACCGTTAGATGTCACCGATGTTTTACTTGTTAATGGTCAATTTAATTGGTATTATAATAGTCAAAAGCGCTATAGTAATACCCATTTGTAATACGATAGTCATTTTTTGTTTAATCAACAGCTAATCTCATTAGTTAAGGAGAAAGTAACGTTTGTTTAGAAAAGAAGGGAGTGATGGCAAAGGGACTTCGCGAAAACGTTCGTTTAACTGACTGATACGATTTCAATCTCACCGAATGAATCTGAATGAATGAACGCCTCTATTTGCAACGTCACACAGCACTTTACACTATACTTTCCGCCTTAATCAATCAACTTCAGTTAACATATATATAGCATTTGTGTATTTATTTTTATATATATAATAATTTATACATATTACATAGTTATATATTTATTTATTTCATAGAGGTACTTTTTGTAGTGATTATCAATCAATAACTACTAATAATAAATCTGTAAAGGTTGGTCATATATTATGTATGTTCCTCTATAACTCTTAAACGAATTAACTGAATTTCATGAAACTTGGTAGATAAACATACAGGACACAGGATAGGCTACTTTTTTCTTTTTCAACGCAGACGAAGTTTCATAGAGCTACTTTTTGTAGTGATTATCAATATATCATCAATACTAATAATAAATCTGTAAGTGTAGGTATTGTATTGTTCCTCCATACTCTTAAACGAATTAACTGATTTTCATGAAACTTGGTACATAAACATTTAGACGTACAGGACACAGGATAGGCTACTTTTTCTTTTTCAACGCAGACGAAGTCGCGGGCGCCAGCTAGTACTTACTTTCATATAACTAGATGTGATTGTAAGCACCCCGATTTTATGCACTGACTTCCGAGATACAGAGGTGTCCAACCTAGTTCGGGAGTTAGAGAACTATTATTATTCTGTTAAAAATTTGCATTCACTAACAATATGTCGCTGCTTAAAAACTAAAGGGCCACAAATCAAAATTACACTTTTTACAGGAGAGGCTCAATCGAAAAAAAAAAAATATTTTTGACAATTTTTTTCTTATTAAATATATATCAAATATATACATATTATACACCGTTAGAAGCGTATTTTTATATAGCATTAAATGTTTTAGGTACTTTTATAATAAACTGAATACTAGAAGAGATATAAGCATATAAGTCACTTTTGAATATATAAAAAATGATCAAAATATACTAAATATGGAATAAAACAACCGTAAGTCTTTTTGCAACATACAATAATTATGAAGGACTGTGATTGTATTTTTGCAATAAAAGCATTTTTTGATTTACTTGTTTTATGGCCCTTTAGTTTTTAAGTAGCGATGTGTATAAGCTCGTTTAAAAAAATGTGTTTTTGGACAAATAAAGATAAAGATAGCAGACGCTAGCAGTAGGTAGTATTTTTTTTTTGTAAGAGAATGTCACCTGTAACCTGTAACCCAACGAAGTAGACGCGATTGGGTATGCATGCGAACTTTAAAGCACTGGCCCGATTACACGGGTCGCGTGGTTAGATTATGCGATGCGAAGCATGACGCCTCGTTTGTGAGACTCTTAATTGAAGAGGTGATGTTTTTAATACTTAAGAGCGGGTGTAAAGAGAAATAGCCAATCCTAGATTAGATAATTTTATCTAAGTAAACAAAGTCTAATTTAATTAATTTTTTTAAATAGATAAATACATTATAAATGAAAGTGACGACTGTAACAGAAAACATAATATAATGAAATTTTCTCGATAGAAAAAAATTACCAAGTGAGCTCTCATTTCCATCGATTTTAGTTTTATTTTCAAAATGACACACATTACAAAGCTAAAAGTGTATCGGTAATTTCACTTCACATATTATCTAAGGCTGTATGTAACAATTTTTCATTTGACATTGTAGTTTACGAATAATTAATATGTAGTACTTTTGGCACTTATAACATTTTTATTGAGCGAGATGCGCTATCTTCCGTCGCATGTTGTGCTTAGTTCTACGTATTTTGTGTCACTGTCATGTCCAAGAGGCCACGCGGGTGAAATTACAAATTTTGTTTGCTTTATACCCATTCTTAAGTCAATAATTTTTTTTTTTTTTCATCTCAACCTGTGTGTTCTTGAGTGATAAACATTTAGGGACGAGCCAATGCGGTAATTCTTTCCCAAAATCGATTTTATTGCCTCACTTTTTATATCAAACTAGCTTGAAAAAGAAAAAGTAGCCTATCCTGTGTTCTGTACGACTATGTTTATCTAGTTACCAAGTTTCATGAAAATTCGTTTTAAGAGTTATGAAGGAACATACATTCATACAATACCTACTCTTACAGATGTAGGTATTATTATTAGTATTGATAGCCTTTTGAAACGACTTTTAAAAAAGGAGGAGGATCTCAATTCGACTATGATTTTTTTTTTTATGTTTGTTACCTCATAATTTTCGAATACAACAATTAGTTAAAGGAGCAAAAAAATATCATCATCTTCAACAGGCTGTAAATTGAAGACGAATTGTCGTAGTTACAGTAAAGTTAAAAAAAGCAAATTGTAGCTACAAGTGTCTAGTTTTTGAATCTGACCTACAATTTTTTTTTTTCAAAATTTTTCTTCGAGTAATCTTTAGAAGACGACTGACAAAAAATTTTTTGAATTTTTTTGGTTTTTCTTTTTGATCTACGATCTACTTGAAATTTATTTTTTGTCTTAACCATCATATGGAGCGGATAACATGTTCATTCAGCTTTAATTTGTTGTTTTTGAAGACCTTGATACGACCATTGTTTGCTGAGATAACTTGCTGAGATCATTTCGTCTTTGACCATGAATATCTCAGCAACCAAAGATCGCACAGAAAATTCAAGGTAGATTTTGAAAAGTTGAATAAATTCTCTACAAGAATTGTTTATTGATTTTTCAAAAAAAAATGTTTTCCATACTTTACATGAATTTGAAAAATCATAAAAAACGGGGATTTTGATAGTTTTTTGAAAAATCAAGCACTGAATCAAAAATATGAAGAAAATCACAAATTTTGTGTGCCTTTTACAGTTCAATATTCAATTTTTACAGTTCAATAATATAGATATTACAAATTATCTAAATTACAGAAAAAAACCGAATCAAAGTCTGTTGCACTATTTAACGTTTGACTCCTAATCTTTAAAACTAAGCCTTGTGCCTTACTATTTAGAGAAGTTCATATTTTTTTTGTAAAAATTGAAATTTGGGGAACACCCACGATAGTTATATCAATGTACACAGGTTTCTTATCAAAACATCTGCCCGGGTTTCCTGTTCTTATCGTCCTGTTATGTGCTTACTACAACCGTTGGAGATCCCTTGGCAGGCATTAGGGGAACCTTATCTGCATAGGATACATGGAGTGTGTTCATTTTGGACTTTAATATGCAAATAGTCTCTTCGCGAAAATAAAACAAGATGTCCTAGAGAAAAAATAAGGAATTCAATAGGTTTCTTTGAAATGAATATTTAAAATAAAGAATAACTAGCTTTTTTCTTACCTATGTATATATGTATTTCTTTATCACTTGTTATCTATATCTATGCTAATATTATAAAGAGGAAATATTTGTTTGTTTGTTTGCATTGAATAGGCTACGAAAATACTGGACCGATTTGAAAAATTCTTCGACTGTTGGAACTATATTATCAGCGAGTAACATAGGCTATTTAATATTATAAATGTGAATGTGAGTTTGTTTGTTTGTTACGCTTTCACACAAAAACTACTGAGCCGATCACCATGAAATTTTGCATACACGTTGTCTGGGACACCAGAAAGGACATAGGGTACCTTTCATCGTTCAACGCGGACGAAGTCGCGGGCACCAACTAGTATGGGAAAATGTAATGTAATTTAATGTAACGTTACCGAAACCTCTGTACATTTTCAGATATTAATTTAAAATAATTTAAAAAAAGAACAATTTTTGAGATGGGAAAAATTCATTGAACTCGCGACACTGTCATGTAATGTAATTTATTGTAACGTTACCGAAACCTCTGTATATTTTCAGATATTAATTTAAAATAATTTAAAAAAAAGAACAATTTTTGAGATGGGAAAAAAATCATTGAACTCGCGACACTGTCATGTAATGTAATTTAGTGAAGCTTTAGTTTTCACTTCTGACGTGCATTCCAATGACTGACATGTTTTTTTTACCGAATAGGTTTTTTTTTTACTTATTAGTTATCCTTAAAAAAACTAACAGCGCGTGCGAAGTTGTGGCCACCTTGTAGTTCAATAATATATTAAATCTTCGTACGGAACCAAATATTAATTTAAAATTTAAACTTATCCCTAAGATACCTACACACAAGTTCAACGCAAGTTCAAACGCAAGTTGATACGACTCAATATTTAATCAAATTTACACTTTATTGCTATAGTTGTAAAGACTTTATTGCCGTATTTCACAATGAGTTATTGTAAATAGAGAAATCAATGTTATTCTTTTGCAATAGGGAATATTATTGTTTGTACTCTGTTTAAAAGAGGTTAAAGTAAATATTTGGGTAAACTGCATACGGTATTTACGGTTCCAAGGTGTTTCTCTATATTTAAAAGCAATTACAGAACATGTTATTTTTTTAAATGAATTAGTTATAATCTGAGAGAAATATTTCTTTCAGTTCAATGTAGTTATGGGGTATGGTTTTTGTAAACAATTGCTTCAGTATTTTTTAACATATTACTTTGAGGTTAAAGTTAATTCTTAAGGTTTTTGAGTAATTTTGGTCGTTATTTAAAAATGTCAATAAAAGTAGACCTTCCTTTTAAAATCTCATTTTTTCCATTATATTTTTTGTTCTATATCTAAACTTTGTGTTTGTTTGTTACGTTTTAAGGCCTCAACTACTCATAGCCTAAGATCCCACTGCTTGATCGTGCAGGTATCTGTTTTTTTGATGAAATTAATTTTAAATAAATCTTGAGAATATATGCAATGGATTAAGGATAGGTTGCCTTGTTAAAATTAGCCGCAATTACCTGTAATTAATTTTAATGTCATTAATATACAAATATAACTTGCAGCTATATGTTTTTTCAGTCAATTTTACATCATTTGAAAGAAAATGATGTAACAAATTAAAATAAAAATGGTTGCCAGCTCTCAGTCGGCCGCAGCGTTAGGGTTGCCAGGTATAAACAGGTATATTACTGTTAATTAACTGCACTCACCTGTTTTTTTTTAAATTTTGATACAAAATTAAAGTTTTATATATATTGAACACGAAAATCCATGGTTGCCAGTTGCACAATGGCCGCAAACAGAGGTTGCCATGATTTTTGTGAACGACTCTCGCTCCAGGTAAGTGGAGGCACAAGAGAGAAGATGCACACATTGTTACGTGCGATGAATAAGGACAAAGCATGGCAGCTGCGACACTTATACAGTTTATGTGTAGTATAGGAATTTCTTAGTTTACAAAAGATGAACACGCCACTTTGTCTCGTTGGTTGATTGATGTATATTGATGTGTAGTAATTATCGCCAATGAAATATGATAGTATTGATGAAAATATGAATTATATAAAAATTTATGTTGCATCTTAGAAGGCTCGATTAACGATTCATAATCAATTGATTTGCAGTCCATGTCTTAAAATATTCTATTGCTCAGTTGCTTACCATCAATAAAAATGTTTTGTTTATGTCTAAGGTAATTTAATAATTTTTTATGTCTTTTTTTTAAATCAAATAATTAAATAATATGTTACGACGTAGTAACTCTTAAAGGGATGATTTACATTTTTTACAATTCAAAGTTGGCTTTAGAATGTTTTATGATTGTCAATAGTATTTATGAATAAATGGTTTGTATAATTTTTGCACTATTTACGCATAAGAATATGTGCAAATATTTAAGGTGTCCATATGGAAGAGAAATAAAATGCAACAAAAGGTGTAGGATAAATTATAAAAGTAAAAATTGTTTGTATAAAAAAGTCGTTGACTTGTAGCCATGCTAATTTATTAATCAAATAATAGTATTCATTTGAGATTTAAATTGATCTCACGATAAAGCTTTCAGGAGAAAAATGAATAGTCTCACTGAGTACATTTTATGTTTACTTACAAATAACACAAGCATTTGAGTAAAATAATGATTACATTATTGATTAGATTATAGATTATATATGATTAAAACCTCCTTTTTATGGAATTCACTTTAATAATAAATGGGCGATCTATTTCATAAGCATCAATATAAATAATATTGTTAAAATTAATAATAAAAGCAAATGTAGTTCTTAATAAAATAAAAGCAAAAATATAAGTATCCATGAACATGGAAGATACAAATGAAAAAACTCCAATTTTCTCTAAAAATGGGTCTTTCCTCAAGCGATAAAAATTGTAATTATGCTCAAAAATTTATGTTTAATAAATAATAAGTAAAAAAATCATAAAACTTAATTTTTACCACATTATAGTATTGTTTACAGCACTTAACAATGTGTGCATCTTCTCTCTTGTGCCTCCACTTACCTGGCGCGAGAGTCGTTCACAAAAATCATGGCAACCTCTGTTTGCGGCCATTGTGCAACTGGCAACCATGGATTTTCGTGTTCAATATATATAAAACTTTAATTTTGTATCAAAATTTAAAAAAAAACAGGTGAGTGCAGTTAATTAACAGTAATATACCTGTTTATACCTGGCAACCCTAACGCTGCGGCCGACTGAGAGCTGGCAACCATTTTTATTTTAATTTGTTACAATATTTTCTTTCAAATGATGTAAAATTGACTGAAAAAACATATAGCTGCAAGTTATATTTGTATATTAATGACATTAAAATTAATTACAGGTAATTGCGGCTAATTTTAACAAGGCAACCTATCCTTAATCCATTCCATACATTCTCAAGATTCCTTTAAAATTAATTTCATCAAAAAAACAGATACCTGCAGGATCAAGCAGTGGGATCTTGTGCTATCAATCAACATAAAATTTTGCATACACGTTGTCAGGAATACAGAAAAGAACATAGGGTAGTTTTCATCCAGAATAATGTTGACGAGGATAAATGTTTTTGTGAAAAACTTGCATCTAGTAAATGATTTATTATAAAAAAAAATCAACGCGTAATAAAAAGCAATAAAACAAAAAAGCGAAATCGCGGGAAAAATCTAGTTCTAAATGAGTATCTTATTGCTTCCTATATTATTAGCATTTTTTTCCATGTTTTTCATATTACGAATGTGTAAGCTGGACATAAAATTATTCGTATTTATTTTTTGGACAAATTTTAAGCCAATCAATCAAGATTGCTTCACATAATTACTGTTTGGACAATCTTATTACATTATTAACTTTTAAACTCCTATATAAATATTAATTCTTTCTTTAATAGTCAATTTGTTTGAAGTGACTAACGTTTAATTAAAAGTCTAAAGTTTCATGACGGCGACCGTTAGATGTCACTGATGTTTTACTTGTTAATGGTCAATTTAATTGGTATTATAATAGTCAAAAGCGCTATAGTAATACCCATTTGTAATACGATAGTCATTTTTTGTTTAATCAACAGCTAATCTCATTAGTTAAGGAGAAAGTAACGTTTGTTTAGAAAAGAAGGGAGTGATGGCAAAGGGACTTCGCGAAAACGTTCGTTTAACTGACTGATACGATTTCAATCTCACCGAATGAATCTGAATGAATGAACGCCTCTATTTGCAACGTCACACAGCACTTTACACTATACTTTCCGCCTTAATCAATCAACTTCAGTTAACATATATATAGCATTTGTGTATTTATTTTTATATATATAATAATTTATACATATTACATAGTTATATATTTATTTATTTCATAGAGGTACTTTTTGTAGTGATTATCAATCAATAACTACTAATAATAAATCTGTAAAGGTTGGTCATATATTATGTATGTTCCTCTATAACTCTTAAACGAATTAACTGAATTTCATGAAACTTGGTAGATAAACATACAGGACACAGGATAGGCTACTTTTTTCTTTTTCAACGCAGACGAAGTTTCATAGAGGTACTTTTTGTAGTGATTATCAATATATCATCAATACTAATAATAAATCTGTAAGTTTAGGTATTGTATTGTTCCTCCATACTCTTAAACGAATTAACTGATTTTCATGAAACTTGGTACATAAACATTTAGACGTACAGGACACAGGATAGGCTACTTTTTCTTTTTCAACGCAGACGAAGTCGCGGGCGCCAGCTAGTACTTACTTTCATATAACTAGATGTGATTGTAAGCACCCCGATTTTATGCACTGACTTCCGAGATACAGAGGTGTCCAACCTAGTTCGGGAGTTAGAGAACTATTATTATTCTGTTAAAAATTTGCATTCACTAACAATATGTCGCTGCTTAAAAACTAAAGGGCCACAAATCAAAATTACACTTTTTACAGGAGAGGCTCAATCGAAAAAAAAAAAATATTTTTGACAATTTTTTTCTTATTAAATATATATCAAATATATACATATTATACACCGTTAGAAGCGTATTTTTATATAGCATTAAATGTTTTAGGTACTTTTATAATAAACTGAATACTAGAAGAGATATAAGCATATAAGTCACTTTTGAATATATAAAAAATGATCAAAATATACTAAATATGGAATAAAACAACCGTAAGTCTTTTTGCAACATACAATAATTATGAAGGACTGTGATTGTATTTTTGCAATAAAAGCATTTTTTGATTTACTTGTTTTATGGCCCTTTAGTTTTTAAGTAGCGATGTGTATAAGCTCGTTTAAAAAAATGTGTTTTTGGACAAATAAAGATAAAGATAGCAGACGCTAGCAGTAGGTAGTATTTTTTTTTTGTAAGAGAATGTCACCTGTAACCTGTAACCCAACGAAGTAGACGCGATTGGGTATGCATGCGAACTTTAAAGCACTGGCCCGATTACACGGGTCGCGTGGTTAGATTATGCGATGCGAAGCATGACGCCTCGTTTGTGAGACTCTTAATTGAAGAGGTGATGTTTTTAATACTTAAGAGCGGGTGTAAAGAGAAATAGCCAATCCTAGATTAGATAATTTTATCTAAGTAAACAAAGTCTAATTTAATTAATTTTTTTAAATAGATAAATACATTATAAATGAAAGAGCGGGTGTAAAGAGAAATAGCCAATCCTAGATTTGAATTTTATCTAAGTAAACAAAGTCTAATTTAATTAAATTTTTTAAATAGATAAATACATTATAAATGAAAGAGCGGGTGTAAAGAGAAATAGCCAATCCTAGATTTGAATTTTATCTAAGTAAACAAAGTCTAATTTAATTAAATTTTTTAAATAGATAAATACATTATAAATGAAAGTAACGACTGTAACGGAAAACATAATATAATGAAATTTTCTCGATAGAAAAAAGTCACCAAGTGAGCTCTCATTTCCATCGATTTTAGTTTTATTTTTCAAAATGACACACATTACAAAGCTAAAAGTGTATAAGTAATTTCACTTCACATATTATCTAAGGCTGTATGTAACAATTTTTCATTTGCCATTGTGGTTTACGAATAATTAATATTTAATACTTTTGGCACTTATAACATTTTTATTGAGCGAGTTGCGCTATCTTCCGTCGCACGTTGTGCGTAGTTCTACGTATTTTGTGTCACTGTCATGTCCAAGGGGCCACAAGGGTGAAATTACAAATTTTGTTTGCTATATACCCATTCATAAGTCAATAATTTTTTTTTATTAAATAATAATGTTGTATATATTTTTATATTTCATACACACTAGCGGCTCTAGTTATACCGGCTTCGCCCAAAAAAAAGGAAAAAGCCTGTTGCGTTGTGTCGCTTAGAGGGCGTCAGCGTCAGAAAGACGCAGAAAGATATTTCAAATTATACTATGTAAAGATATTACTTAGTTATAATGTGATGTTTTTCAAGATGTAGTGTAAATAAAAAGTCGGGGTTTAGTTTTTAGTAAAGTCTAGCTTGTATAAAAAAATGTGCTAAATTAATTTCAAAACTAAAATTGGCTTCACACGGATTTTCCGGGCAATTTGTACAATTTTTCTCTTGGTCCTTCCCTCGGACTTCAACGAATATTTTAAATAGAAAATTTAACCGAATTGGTCCAGCCATTTAGCGATTTAATTAAATAGTTATTAATAAGATTCTCCTAACGATACTTACTGAAAACTGAAAAACGTAATTTAGAAGAATTAACTGCTTAAACAGACAGACACGTTAAGCAAATTTATACTGGTTAGTTAGGACTCAATGAATTGTATGAAAATGTTGATTTTCACATTTGGACCAAACACGAAAGGTGGGACTGGAAACAAAGGTAAAATTGATTACATTTCCTGGGACCGAATATGTTCAGATTCGAAATTCTTCCGCAAATTGTGTCCAAAAATCAATTAACATTTGAAATGGGTCATCGAATTTAACGTGGAATTAATTGCGAGACTTATTGTCGCAGCTTCCATTGTAATTTGCGGGATTAAGTTGTAAAATTATTTATGTAGATTAAACAGTGTTTCAATGTACCGTAGGTAGGTACTTATACCTAGATCGCATGAAATAGACAAGTATCGGTTCGGCATCCGTATCGGATTGATAGAAAAAACGTTATATTAAAGTATCTTATAATAACTAAACGAGGAATCCTGTATGCCACGACGATCTCGCAAACGGCTCTAACTATTTTGACTAAAATCTAGGGTTGGGGGTTTTTTAGGTCTAGAAATCGATCTGTCGGGGTCTTATCTTCGAGAAAATTCGTTTTAGGTATTTTTTTAATGGAGCGATTATAAAAGTAAGGTATTACTTTTATAATCGCTTGCTATAGCAAACGCCATCTAGCGCCGAGCGAGCGAACCTAATACTTTTTTTGCTACTTAATAACACTACTCGATAATAGATGGCGTTTGGACCGGAAAATTCGTTTTAGGTAGGTAGTTTTTTTTAATGGAATGCTTACAAAAGTAATACTGCTTGCTCGTTTTATAATATTTTGAATTATTAATTCAAGTGTTCTTGATTTTTTTTCTATAGTTAATGTTTCAAATACTTTCTTTCTTACATGTTCAACATCAACTTTAACCTTTCATTGGCTCAAGCGAAGCTCGGTCGCCCAGTCTAGTATTCTTAAAACTAGCTAAACCCTTACCTAATTAGACATCGCTGTGAAAAATTGCCCCCAATTTGTCTGAGAATTGTCACGTGTATAAACTATATTAAAAAAGTCAGTAATGAAAAAGTGCTCCATGGTGCCGGTGTGACCCGGAAACTCTAGATAGGTATCCATACCTATCTAGTATTTGCGTGCAGGATATTTCGTCACATTTAACCTCAACACATGTTAATCTCTATATTATGTAGATCTGCTCGCTAATAAATTCTATTGAAAGCCATAGCAGGGACACATCCATCCGAGTCAATTTGGTTGATGTGAAATGTTCACATTTTTTTGTTGTTCGCCAATAACACCTTACCAGGGTTTTGCGGTATCCAGTGTATTAGAAACTAGCTGGTGCCCGCGACTTCGTCCGCATTTAAAATGTTATAGTTATTGCCCAAAGCCTTTGATTATCGCGCCCCCTCGCGGTGAGTAGCCGACTTGTTGAGTCAAAGCTGTTTGTCTTAATAGTTCTGCCACTGAACGATAGATGGCGTTTATCTAAATAAGGATAATATATATTTTTATTTTTTTTAGCCTCTTAGGTCACACTAAATAGCCTAAAGCCTTCCTCGATAAATGGACTACCCAACACAAAAAGAATTTTTCAATTCGAACCAGGGGCCCTAGACAAAGTGCCATAACGATAACGATAACGAAGTTCGATAGTTATAAATGTATGGGAAGTATCACGTGATTTAGCGAAGGCATATGTCAATCCCATACATTTTATTTTTAGCGAATCGAATCGCTACGGAGCGAATGCAACTTGTCTAGGGCCCCTGTAGTTCCTGAGATTAGCGCGCACAACCAAACAAACAAACTCCTCAGCTTTATATATAATTATAGTTTATTAATGGTAAGATAATGCAACGTTCAATAATCTCTGACATTGACTTAAGTCAAATCGCATCTCTAAGTCAAAAGTCATGGTACAGGTGACAGCTGTCACCTGTAGCGGGAAGTGGTACTATGGCCTATAAACACGATATCTCTGAAAACAAAGTTACTTACTCCATGACCAACCCTTACAGATTTATTAGTAGTATTGATTGATATGTATATATTTTTTAATTAATAGATAGTCATGCGTTAATCTCGCATAAACTCAAGAATGGCTAGACCGATTTTTATCCGGTTTTCACTTATGGAAGAGGGATAAACGGGGAAGGTTTGTATATAAAAATTACACCCCGGGCCAAGCCGGGAGCGGGTTACTAGCTACTTATAATTATCCTTTCATAACCCTGAATCACTTCAATATTTTACACTTAATTATAAACAAACAGTTTACATACGCTTTAATTATACTGCTACCTCTGAGCTGTAATTACTTAGCGTCGAAAACGCTATACTGTCACCTAAGCAGCGTGTTTCGTTAATGCCCAGAGCTTTACCTTAAACCCCGACATCTATTACTTCACTGTGACAACGCTGACATAAATTTGTGTCTTCATAAACCAATGTTTTCAGAAGCTGATAAGATATATTTACATAGGTACAGTCGGCCGCATAAGTCGATTAACACATTCAAAAGTGCAAAAAACTGAACACTCCTTACTTAATTAATTACTACTTACTCACTCACTAACTCATTCACTTACTTACTGAAGCTTTTTACGATCGTTTGTACGTGAAGTTTATTTTGTTCTCTAGTCGTGACAACGACTTATGGCGCGTTGAGTGTTCAGTTGTTTTGAGCTTTTGAATGTGTTAATCGAATTTTGCGGCCGACTGTACCATGTATACGGTTAATTGATACGCCCATTGGATGAGTGCTTTTGCGTCCGACTGTACCATGTATACGTCATGATACGGTTAATTGATACGCCCATTGGATGAGTGCTTTTGCGGCCGACTGTACCATGTATACGTCATGATACGGTTAATTGATACGCCCATTGGATGACTGCTTTTGCGGCCGACTGTACCATGTATATGTCATGAAACGCTTGATTGATACACCCATTGGATGTGTGGCAAGGGTACTTGTCTAACGTCTCAGGGGCCCCGGGTTCGACTCCCGGCGGGGTCAATTTTAGAATAGAATAGAATAATACTGTATTTGTAGCAAAGGACATTTAAAACATACATAAGTAACATAGTTATAGAAAGACAAACACAAACGTGTCCCCCGCCACAAACCAGCTCCAACTCAGTACAATGCAGGTTGTAAAAACTTGTGCTGGTCTTTCGTTAGAGCTGATGGTGAGGTTACCCTGATGGTCAGCCTGTCTGCCCATCTTTACAAAAAAAAATTTACAGCAATTTATATAACAACACTTACATATAAAACATAATAACGATAGTTATAGCCATTTATTTATATTTTCAATATCAAATCAAACCTGGCCAAGTTAATAAATGGTCCATTATAGTAATTTCCATTTCAATTGCAAATGTACAGCTCTAATGAAATTGGTGGTATGTCAAAGGAACAAATAAATTATATCTAACGGTCAGCAAATTACATTCGGAGCGTTTGCTTTCATTGAATGTTCGATTTGCGTGTGTACATCTAATTTAAAAGCTTCAGTTCACTATCGGTTGACTTTTATGGACGGTGTTATGCAACATGTAATGTACACGGAAGCAGTAATTAGTCTTAGTGTACATTGTTACATGTGCTTTAAACTCAGTACTGAAATAGAAGTACAATGGTGACTTAACGAAGCAGTGGTTTTTCTTATATTACAGTTGTATTATTTTTTTAATTAATTTATTTATGTGTTATATGGATAGCCAACGTAATAGTGTATCTACTTATAAAATTCAAAACAAATTGCATAACAGAGTTCAGCTTGCACATTGAATTAATTGAATTGATGCATTTTATTTTCATACTAGCTAGCGCCCGCGACTTCGTCCGCGTTGAAAAAGAAAAAAGTAGCCTATCCTGTGTCCCGTACGTTTAAATGTTTATCTACCTAATTTCATGAATATCAGTTGATTCGTTTAAGAATTATGAAGGAAATTTGTTGTTTTAGAAATTTTACTATATAATTTGTATAAGGACCACTCTTGTCTAATATAACAGTCTAATAGGCCGAGGTCTGTATCAAAAGAACCAATGAAATAAATAGCTGACTTAATGGCTGAAAAATTACAATTCATACTTATTCCTGATTTTAGTCGTTTTTGTTGGGTGTATATCTTAAGACAATTAATTACGATTACGTTGGAGTTTAATCGTACTTGCGACTGCTACTGTATGCTTTTTATTATATTTCTAAAATAAAAGTAAGCTAACATCCGTTATATGCCGATGAAAGTGCTGTCAAAATCGGTCCAGTCGTTTCGGAGATTATCCAGAATTTTTATTATTTGGTATTTTGTTAAAGTACAGTACATACTTTAATATACATTTAGCAAATGCAGTTATTTTGACATTACGAACAGACACTTCAATTTTATTTATTAGTATTGATATAATAAAAGTTTAAACTAATTTTAATTTGAAATTGTCTCATTGTTGCATTGTGTCGACCGTGCGTGAGTTTGTGGCGTGCGATACGTCTACTGTCCTAATCTTTGAATACATTAAATGTTGTCACTAATACATTTCCTATGGAAATATTTATAGTTTCATTGATTAAATATATTGAATGGGATTTATATTTATTAATTCAGGGGAGGATTTGATTTATTATAAAAATATATAATTAACTAACTAGCATACTCCATCTAGGTAGAGCCTAGGTAGAACCAAGCATTTTTTGCATATCACTCTTTCCACTAACCAGTGAGAACCGTCTGAAATGCTGTATGGTTTAGAAGAAGTTAACGGACAAAAAAGACGGAGACAACACTTTTATCAATACTAATAATAAATCTGTAAGGATTGGTCATGGAGTAAGTTACTTTGTTTTCAGAGATATCGTGTTTATAGGCTCTATACATGATACTGAAACTAAATTGACCATTTTTACAATTTTTTCTGTATGTATGTATGTTCCTCTATAACTCTTAAACGAATTAACTGATTTTCATGAAATTCGGTAGATAAACATTTAGACGTACGGGACACAGGATAGGCTACTTTTTTTCTTTTTCAACGCGGACGAAGTCGCAGGCACCAGCTAGCTAGCTAAATATAGCTAATATATAGTATACGAGTAACTACCATTAAGTAGACCGTCAGCCTGTATGAAGACCTTAACAAAAAAGGCGATTTTAGAGAATCACATCGAGGTACTTTTTCCACTGACTTACCAAATATACTGTGAACCACCTTTGCTTGTTTAAATAAACATAACTCAAGGCATTTATGGTGAAGCGTGAACCGTTTGTTTATTGTAAAAAGCATTGTAAACTTAACTTGCTAAATTCAGTGCTTACATACACAACAATTTCATAAACAAGCGGAGCGGTTGATGCAAATTACCCGAACCGAGGACTTGCATCGGCAACTTGGGTGTGGTCACATTGCAAGCGGGCATGATCGGTTTTTGCTTTAAAATTTTTGTTTAAATATCTCGTAGCAGCGTCCATTCATTTATCATCGTTTTTTAATGTTTAGGTCGTCAACAGGCTGACAGTCCATCTGATGTCGTCGTGGCTACCGTCGCCTATATCTCAAACAACGCAATAGGTGCCACAAGTGCGCTGCCGACCACGTTAGGATTAAAAATAAAGGATTAGGAAGAAATAGTGTGGCTCTGGCATCTAAGGGATTCCAGAGCCATACTCACCGAAATATTAACTTATTTTTTCCAATATTATTTTTAAATTTAAGTAGTAATCCAAATTAGTAAGTTTAATTTAACATCAACAAGCAAAAATTTAAAAAAATCACGTTTTTGTAAGCCCAATACTTCATTGAGACTACTCGACTAAAACAACTTTTTTTGATTAATTTACTTTTTTGTGGCAACTCTGGATTCATGCAAATTAATAAAATTATAGAAAGAAATCAAAGAAGAAATTATTTGGCTCCATTGTCCTTTCTGCTGATACTATACCATCTCAAAGAGCAAAAAATTCACAAAATGTTTAATCGCATATATTTCGAACGATTTCTCCATAGTTTTCTGTTCTCTCCGAATACCCAGTTACTACTAGCTTATTAAAGCATAGGAAGGCGCTCCTCTAACTACGAACTAATTTCTCTAAGTGCTAATTCACGCTTGCATCATGGCTCCAACCTAGATACTTAAAATGTACGGATATCGTGCCGAGTAATTATTAGCACAGTTCAAAAATATATCTCGAAAGGAGTGTTTGTGTGTGTGTGTGTGTGTGTGTGTGAGTGTATGTATGAGTGTATGCTTTCTTTCATAATAAATTAACTTTTACTGATATGAGAGAAAGTGTTTAGAAGTATCTAATATCATCAGTTTTGTGTTTATTAACATAATATGCATATACGATAAAATTTCCTAATATTTCGTTTTATATTTTTTTATGTCCTTACCGTTTACGAGTTATTTCGTTAATTCTAATATATACGTTCTAATTAACATCATATTGACATGCTCGTATATAATATGCTATAACAATGAAAATAGCGAGAAATTTCTTTCGAGAGCCGATTTCTTAAACACTTCTTTACGAGGTTGAAACCCATCAGGTATATATTTTTTTATTGTTTATTACAAAAAATTCGTCCTCTAAAAATTGTCTAAATTATTTTTTTATTATTTAAATGGAAACATTTTTTTCTGACAATAATCCCTAAAATTAGTCATCGGTACACACAGGAATGGGTGACAAAAAAACCATTTATCAATCTATTCAATGTTCCAAACAAAAGGCATCGTTTAATAATTCTTTCGGACATCTCTGTTCAGAGAAAGATCAAGCCTCTTTCTCGTATTATACTTTTCGCGGTGACACTTTAGCACAATAGAGGTGATTTTATTCACCTTGAGACTAATGTCAGACAGTCATTACAAATTTATATCGATCTAGACTTTTATAGGGATAGTCAAAGATTTAAATCGAGAGATGCGGCATTATTAGCGAAAGTGTGTTACAAAATAAAACATACATAATAAAGACAAAAGTATAAAATACATATAGTTACCTTTGTCTAAACACACTTTTAAACACAGACAACACATTCCTTACGTCAAACGTGACTGTGACGATAGCGACGCTCTCAACAAGCGACTGTCACTCACTGTAGCTGGCGTGCAACTGTAGTTGTGTTGAGCGCCTGCGCCCAACCCATTGTTAAGAATTTTCGGTGTGTTTTTAGTATGGCACGAGGAGATTACGCCGCATCTTCGATTTAAATCTTTGGGGATAGTCCATAAATATAGGAATATCCAAAGAATTGCTTCATGAATAACTATGTTTAAAACTTTTTTTTACGTCAAGAGATCGGCAGACAGGCTGACTGCCCTACTTGACAGATTTGCACCAATGATTCGACTTTACCGTGGTCGTAAAAATCCTAAGAAAATGTTTGAAGGCACTATAATTAAGCGCCTTAATGAGCTTGTAAATTAAAATACCCATACCTGGCTATTCTTTGGAAAAAAACGTTAATTTAAAAAATCTACAAGGCCTGCATTCGCGTCTGAATTTCACGTGAAATTACTGAGACGCAAAAAAAAATCATAGCCAGGAAATTGGGAGGGCAATTGAACCAAAAGTTCGTTTTGGTAAATTCGGTCTATCGTTCGCCTCCGTTAACAATCTAACGGAGAAAAAAGAAACTCAGTACTATAGTTTGCCAACAAACAATATTCCCATTGTTTTAGTTTCGTAGAGTAATTAACAATGCGATGCGAACTTGGTTTGGTGCTCATTTGCAAATGGTTTATACGTACAAATTAAAATGCCTAAAAGTATTGTGTATAGAATTGGGGTTAGTGGTTCATAATTTATTACTCGCTAGCTGGTGCCCGCGACTTCGTCCGAGTTGAAAAATAAAAAATAAAATGTAAGAAATATAACGCTTAACCAACATTTCGCTGCTTAAAAACTAAAGGGCCATAAAACAAAAAATCCAAAAATGTTTTTATTGCAAAAATACAATCACAATCCTTCATATTGTATGTTGCAAAAAGACTTATGGTTGTTTTATTCCATGTTTAGTATATTTTGATCATTTTTTATATATTCAAAAGTAACTTATATCCTTATATCTCTTTTAGTATTCAGTTTATTATAAAAGTACTTAAAACATTTAATGATACTTAAAAATACGCTTCTACCGATGTATAATATCATATTTGATTATATCTAATAAGAAAAAAATTGACAAAAAATAAATTAATTTTTTTCGATTAGCTCTCCTGTAAAAAGTGTAATTTTGATTTGTGGCTCTTTAGTTTTATAAGCAGCGATTTGTTTCTGTGCAAACCTTCATAGTTATTATGTCTCAGAAATGTCATGATTTTTTTTTATGATATTGCTACGAGCAATAACTAATCAGTTATCATGGAATTACGTAGTATGGAATTGCTAACTTAAGCTGCTCTCGTTGGAAAGTGGTCTCTTAAAAGGGCTCGAAGCTCCAGTTCCATTACCATAAACTATAATTGCACTTCATTCAACACAAAGCGAGTTGTTTAATAAAGTTAATGACGAGGCACTATTCATACAGAAGTCTTTTGTAGTCGTCTATTTTCTCCAAAGAAAAGGGGAACTTTTTCTTATTGAAAGTGTCCAATAAATCGCACCAGCTAAGGGCGGAGCATTAGCAGAGTAGGGAAACATCAATTACTCTGGCAATTTGAATAAAGGCGTTACTTTCCGTCTAGCTGATTCCGTCAGACGGCTTGCGTTTACAACAGATTTTACCTTGGTAAAGTATTTGAATTAAATTTAACAGTTGTATTTATTCTTAAGACAAGGATTAACCTCAGACCGAACACAATTTTGACCTGTGAATTTTGGTGTAATATTGCAAAACAAATTTTTGTATAATAGCTGTCATCTTACAATCTGTCCATGACGAAAAATTCTGGTGAAAAATTCGCTTCAAAAGAGGCTTGTGAAAATTGACTGTTTCAATTTTTTTGTCAATAGGGACGAGGACTTTTATGAGAGAGGTATAATGAAATTACCTTCAAAATGACAACAAGTTATCGGACAAAACGGCGTATATTTGATCTAAATCGGATTATTCTAACTATGGTAAATAAGCTTTCAATTTCATACAAAAATAATGGATATAAGGTTTATACGAGTATATTACTAGCTGGCGCCTGCGACTTCGTCCGCGTTGAAAAAGAAAAAAAAGTAGCCTATCCTGTGTCCTGTACGTTTAAATGATTATCTACCAAGTTTCATGAAAATCAGTTGATTCGTTTAAGAGTTATAAAGGAACATACATACATACAATACCTACACTTACAGATTTATTATTAGTACTAGCTGGCGCCCGCGACTTCGCCCGCGTGAAAAAAGTAGCCTATCCTGTGTCCCGGACGTCTAAATGTTTTATCTACCAAGTTTTTTGGAAATAAGATTTTTGTTATAAGATTTTAATGACCCTTAAATAAATGAGTTCAATAGCTATAAAGCCCCTTTCATTTCGTGGCTTTAAAAAGAAGTCAATGAAAAACAAAGAAGGGTACCTTTGAAACTAAAAAACAACTCGCAAGTAGAACTCTCTCTAGTAGCAACAATACGGAACGGGGCGAGGCATCTACGGCAGAAAAACACTAAAAATAATGAAGATCCCTTGTTATATCTCTCATCATGAACACTGCGAAATAAGACGCTATTCTACTTTACCTCTGGCTTCATTATCTCTACATAGTTATTATAAAACAAAGACCTCCGCCGCATCTGTCTGTCTGTTCGCGGTAAACTCAAAAACCAGTGCACCTTTTTTCATGCTGTTTTCAACAATGTATAGAGTGGTTCTCGAGGAAGGTTTTAGTATATAATTTACAAAGTTACGCGGGCGAAGTCACGGGCAGCAGCTAGTTTATTATATTTCTAATACATTAATAATTAACGCTGCTTAAAAACTAAAGGGTCATAAAACAAAAACATCCAAAAATGTTTTTATTGCAAAAATTCAATCACAATCCTTCATATTGTATGTTGCAAAAAGACTTATGGTTGTTTTATTCCATATTTAGTATATTTTTATCATTTTTTTATATATTCAAAAGTAACTTTTATGCTTATATCTCTTCTAGTATTCAGTTTATTATAAAAGTACTTAAAACCTTTAATGCTACTTAAAAATACGCTTCTAACGATGTATAATATGCATATATTTGATATATTATATCTAATAAGGAAAAAAAATAGACAAAAATAATTTAATTTTTTTCTATTAGCTCTCCTGTAAAAAATGTAATTTTGATTTCTGCCGCTTTAGTTTTTAAGCAGCGATATTATGTTTCAAATCTTTATTATACGAGTATTTATATTTCTTCTGTGCGTGTGTTTGTCACTCAACTCCTCCTAAACGGCTGGACCGATTTTAATTCTGTCTTCACTTATGGATAGAGGGATAAAATTGGTCACGGACGAAGTCGCGGGCACCCACTAGTATCTTTATATACATCTATACTAATATTATAAAGAAAATTTGTATTTTTTCTGTTTGTAATGAATACTTAAACTCAAAAACTACTGGACCGATTTTGAAAATAGGCAATATTTTATAAAGATACGCGGGCGAAATCGAGTGAAACAGCTAGTATATAATAAAACCTAATTGTATTTTTTTTCTGGGCAAACCCGGGAGCGGATCCCTAATTACATATAAATATAATAAGAAAAATTGTAACACGGTTTACCAACAATATCCTTACATATTACAAAATATTATAAAACAAAGTCCTCCGCCACGTCTGTCTGTATGTATGTTCGCGATAAACTCGAAAACTGTTTTCATTAATAGTTAGTGGTTCTCGAGGAAGGTTTTAGTATATAATTTACAAATTTAATAAAAAACACGTTTCACATCGAAAAGTGGGGCTCTCTTGAAGTTTAAATTGAAGGAGGAGGAATATTTTTAATATGTCAAAATTTGTCATATTTTAATATCCCCCTGATTAAAAGGACGAGACGGGGAAAATTGTTTGAAAAAAATATAATAATGTTAAATGCCGTCGTCATCATTTTCACGACGATTGAATCGGGGGGGAGGATCCCTGAACTAATTAAAACTTACACCACGTCAAATAAATTGAAAAAGTTTGTGTCTGATGACCGACTTGATAGGATTTCAGCTTTACAGTGTCATTACCAAGACGTGCCTAATTTGTCTAATATTTGACTACAGTTAGTGCAATTATATTTTGGAATAGTCGGTGCAATGATATTCTAGAATAGTATATGCAATAATGTTCTAGAATAGTCGGTGCAATGATATTCTAGAATAGTATATGCAGTAATGTTCTAGAATAGTCCGTGCAATACTATTCTGGAATAGTCGGTGCAACACTACTCTGGATAATTCTATTATAGCGATACTATTTCAGAATTGTCGATGCAATACTATTCTAGAATAGTCGTTGCAGTACTATTCTAGAATAGTCGTTGCAATACTATTCTAGAATAGTCGTTGCAATACTAGTCTGGATTAGGCGGTACAATAATATTCTAGAATAATCGTTGCAATACTATTCTGGAATAGGCGGTACTATTCTAGAATAATCAGTGCAATACTATATTTGAGAATAGGCGGTGCAATAATATTTTATTGTATTCTATATTCTATGATAGCGATTCTATTTCAGAATAGTCGATGCAATACTATTCTGGATTAGGCGGTACACAATAATATTCTAGAATAATCAGTGCAATTACTATATGTATTTCAGAATAGGTGCAATAATAATTTATTGTATTTTTCTATTCTATTCTCCTAACATTAAATAACATCATAATGATTTCCGGTAAGTGAGTAAGGTATGCCAGAGCCCATTTTCTTATCTATCCTTAATCCTACCAAGGAAAGATTAAGATACAATATAAGAAGCATGTCTCCAAAAATAACATTTTAAATAGTGATATTAGCGACTACCTGGCGCCCGCGACTTCGTCCGCGTTGAAAAAGAAAAAAGTAGCCTATCCTGTGTCCTGTACGTCTAAATGTCTATCTACCAAGTTTCATGAAAATCAGCTGATTCGTTTAAGAGATATGGAGAAAAAAAATCTAAAAATCGTCAATTTAGTTTCAATATCATGTATAGAGCCTATAAACACGATATCTCTGAAAACAAAGTAACTTGCTCCATCACCAACCCTTACAGATTTATTATTAGTAGTTATTGACAATTATATTATGTACGTACTTACTCGTAGACGTATAAGTAGGCTTAGACATTTGTTCAGACAAATTTAAATTTTCTGTTCTAAATTGTTCAAAATTATTTCACCTTGCAATAGACCGCCGTGAAACTCATGATGTTATGTTTAGTTTAAAGATTAAGAAGTTACGAATACACCTTAGGTGTTATATAATATACAGGATGATACTGAAATATAACTATTACAAATTATGACAAAGTTTGTACTTAACTACATTCAATTTAAACGCCCGTTATTTGTGTAACTAATTTGGGGTTTATAACTAACAATAGATAACGGGTGAATGTTACCGCAACGGTTTCAGATAAGTTTTGGGTAACATATGTGTTACTTGAACTAGTAATATTTCAATTTGATTCATTTAAAATGTAATGAGTTTCGAAAGTGCACTTCCGATATTATTTTTTTAAATCATTTTTCGTCTCATTTATTTATTTATTTTATTTTATTTATTTATTTACAATAACATATTATATTTCAGTTAATTGACTGTTAATTAAACTGCCAGTATGGAACTTCCTGCCGGCGTCTGTGTTTCTGAGCACATATAACCCAATACAAATATTTTCAAAGTTCGAGTGAATAGACATCTTCTGGGTGAGTTCGCTCCATCTTAGGCCTCATCTTCGCTACATGGTTGGATGCTGGCCAAGAGCAAACCCATCCCTAAAAAAAAAAAAAAAAACAAAAAAAAAAAAAAAAAAAAAAAAAAAAAAAAAAATGTGTGTGTCAGCTCCGACACAAGATTAGAGTTTACTCCTTACGAACGATTATATAATTTAAATTCGCCGAAGGAAAAATATTGTTCTTTTTTTAAATAATATTGTGTAGATGACGCAATATCACTGACAGTCATTTGTGCAGCCCGTCTAATTGCAGTAAGGGGGTGGCCGTTACAGAAAACCACCGTGAAATAACAGCACACGTGCTGTTGAGTTTCGTTAAGTGAGTATGGGATGAAAGAGCCCACTTTCCGTAATCCTTATCCTTAATCATACTGTTGTCGACAAAGCACTGGCAGCATCTGATGTCTAGGCAACGGTAGCCACCTACCATTAACCTACCATCACCAACAACGACCTTAACCGTCTGCAGAGTTCAGTTCTTTTTTCCCAATCTAAAAGTGCCCATGCCTAATGAAGTTTTCAATTAAATAACTCTTTTTAACAAAAAAAAAAAGACTTCAAACCGTTTTCTCATGTATGCCATTGTCAGAACTGAACCAAATTGAAATGGGACCACACGGGAAGCACCATCAAAATCGGCTCACCCAGTAGAAAGTTCTGAGGTAACAAACATAAAAAAAATAACCCTTTTGGAAGTCGGTTGAAAAAATATCTCTTTTTAACAAAAAAATAAACCGACTTCAAACCGTTTTCTCATGGATGCCATTGTCAGAACTGGACCAAATTGAAATGGGACCACACGGGAAGCACCAACTTTCAAATAAAAAAATAATCATCAAAATTGTTTCACCGAGTCGAAAGTTCTGAGGTAACAAACTTTTTTGGAAGTCGGTTGAAAAAATAACTCATTTTAACAAAATATAAACCGACTTCATACCGTTTTCTCATGAAAGAAAGAAAGAAAGACATTCACTGCACGAAGGACATTAACATGACATTACATAAGAAACAGAACCAACATATAAACAAAATGACACAATTAATTTATTAAAAACAGGACCGGTAAGGTGTGTGTCCTCGCGGCAGTGAATTTCATTGTCAGAACTGGACCAAACTGAAATGGGACCACACGGGAAGCACCAGCTTTCAAATAAAAAAAAAATACAGCCGAATTGCTTTTTTTGGAAGTCGGTTGAAAAAAGAAGTTGTCTCACCGGGATTCGAACTCATGTATGCCGTTGCGGTAACCGATAGCTCATTCCATTGAAGCTTTTAAGTTAATAACAATACTTAATGCAGAATCTGATCGATCTATGTTACTTGTTCGCAAGTTGACGTAAAACTTCGCTACATGTATTAAGTCATTAACTTAATCACCAATAAATAACTTAACGATGCATATTGCCACCGTGGTGGTATAAAACTTCACTCTTGTAATTACTGTTAGTTTTTATAGTAAATATCAGCTTCAGTATTAATTTTTTATTGAGTCTATAACTTTAGTGCCAATGAATTTTTAAGTTGTAAAAGTTTTACTAATTTTTGGTTTTTTGTTTAAAAATTAAATTTAGAAATAATTTCTAGGTAATATATTTCTAGGTATAGAAAAAATTTTTTTTTGCAAAAAATAAATCGGATTTTTGCATTTCCTCAGATTATATACAAGATAACTTTCCTCGCTTATCGCTCCTATGGTTTAGAAGAAATTAGCGGTATCAATAGATTTTGAAATAGATTTAAGTGAAATTTATTTTATAATAGGGATTTTTTATAATCAAATCTAAGGAATTTCTCAAATTTGTAAAGAGAACTTTCGGAGTCTATGAATATTCAAATTCAAATTTACTTGTATTCTCTTACTGAATGTATTTACTTTCTATTTACTTTAGGAAAGTATAGCTTTACGATCTTAACGAAATAGTTATTTAGGAAAACATATTATATGCTATCGCTCGTGCGCTCTTGCCCCGGTACTTTTTTTGATGAAATTTCCATTTCGGGAGAAAACAGTTTCCACTAAGTAAATCTTAACAAATCACTTTGATTTTCATGTCGATCCTTTCAGCATAATATATTCTAGGTTTATAGGATTCGCTTTTTTTAAAAAAAAAATAGACTGTTTTTATAAAACAACGGTTTAATTCGACAAAGTTTTAATCACAAAAATTAAGTCATTTGAGGTGCCTATAAGTTTGAATCTATTGCAAATTTTGAAAATAGGAAAACCTATAAACTTAGTCTTTCATTTTGTCAATAACTTACAAAAAAATCATGGAGATTGGAAAATATTTAAAAGTGGAAAAACATTTTCTCTTTTTGTATGGACGAGTAAGTAATGGTACTATTCATCCCTCTTAAACAATTTTTCACTGACTACTCTCACGTATTTAACCCCATAAAACTCATGTATTTGTATGGGTAGACCATAAAACTACTACAACATGGAACCCGCGTGCCATACAAAACACTACGAATTTTATGGAACATTTAAAAGTGTCATATGCGTAGAGCATGAACTGTCATTTAAAACAAAACAAACATAATAATAAGTACGTAATTTAAAGAAAATGTGACTTCAAATGTGACGTCAACCCATTAGTTTAAAATGAAATAGTAGGTTGATGGTTACTACCTTTTACCATTGACGCGTGAAGGCAAGAGTCCGCCATGATTCTGTCAAAGGCGTTCTTTTTATGTGCCGCTTTGGCATTTGTGACGCAACATCCATTGTAGTATTTCGATGGGGTAGACAATCTATTATTAAAACTGATTCACTCTAGTTTATATCTGACTTTCCAAATCATGAAGATTATCGATTACATTCACTCTAATGTCAATATACTAAGACCCATTTTGCAACATACGAGTATATACAGTAACTATATCTATCCATGTGTAATACAAGTGTTAACTCATTACTTTGTTGAGATAAAGTCGAGTTTATAGCTTAATTACTTCAAGTATCTTCATCAAAGCAATTAAGCCATAGCAATCACATTGTTGATGGGGTTCTCGCGCAGTGTAAGTAAATAAACGTTTACTTAGTTAAATACTTAGTGAAGGGGATAACCTTATTTTTTCCTTTATTTACACTGCTTATTATTTACTTATCAATACTAATAATAAATCTGTATGGGTCGGTCATGGAGTAATTTACTTTGTTTTCAGAAATATCGTGTTTATAGGCTCTGTACATGATACTGAAACTAAATTGACGATGTTTAGAATTTTATCTGTATGTATGTATGTATGTATGTATGTTCCTCCATAATTCTTAAACGAATTAACTGATTTTCATGAAACTTGGTAATTAAACATTTAGACGTACGGGACACAAGATAGGCTACTTTTTCTTTTTCAACGCGGACGAAGTCGCGGGCGCCAGCTAGTTATAAATATAAATAAATAAATATAAATATCTTCACACATTTCACCCAGCACCATCTAGGCTTGTACGAATATTATAGATACCAGACAGTAAAGTTGATATACTACATAGATAACTTATTTTTTGTAAATACATACATATTATAAATACAAAACATCCATGACTCAGGTACAAAGGTAAAATGTTAAAAAGATGAACATTTGCCTCTTGCGGGATTCGAACCCACGACCGTTTGGTTACCAGCTAGGGTTAAACCACTAGACCAAACGTGTCGTAAATTTCTTTTTTTTTACTTTACAGTAGTGAAATTTTCTAGTTTTTAGTTTACACTGCGTCGTAACCAGTCCAGTCGATCATAACATTAAAAACAGTGCATCATATGAGCTATTGTGTTTTGGTGAGTGAGTAAGGGATGCCAGAATCCATTACCTCATCCCTTCCTTATCCCTTATCTTTAATCCGTCTTTGATCGCAGTGCACTCGCAGCACCTATGGTGTTGCTTGTGTTATAGGCGACGGTAGCCACCTACCATCAAGTAGACCGTCACCCTGTCTGTCGGCGTTAACATAAAAAAACCTCATTTTTATAACAGTCACTGGAAGAACACAGTGAGATGTCGGAGCCTCAATGTCGCATCTTGGTACTTGGCACTAGGAATGAATTTGGACCAAAGATTTAAATCACAGATGCGCCCTGTGCTTCTGAAAACTGTCCACGTAATATGTGTATGCAACGTGAACCGCTCACTGCTTCCTACAAGCGTCGATTGTAGAAGTCGCTTGAAGCAACTGGCGGGCAGTGAGTGACATATTTTCGGCCGCCTGAAGTATAGCAAGGGCGCATCTGGGATTTAAATCTTTGATTTGGACAGTATTTTTTTCTAGATTGGTACCCATGTCCTTTCAGTTGAGTAGTCAAGGCGTGAAAAGGTAACAGACAGACAGAGTTACTTACACAATTATAATACCTATTAGTATGAATTATATTTTTCAAATAGTCAAGTTATTGAGCAGTGCTGAATCAAGACTATACGTATGGGACTTCCAAGCTAAAATCTTATGAGGAACTGTTCTTATGATTGCCACACGGGTACACCGCGCATGTATGTTAATAAAAAAAAAATGTTCACACATTCTACACAGCACCATCTAGTTCCACAGTAAGCAACTAATGATATATAATACTATACATAGATTACTTTTTTTCGTAAATACATACATATTATTTTTTGTTAAATACAAAAAATCCATAACTCAGGTACAAACGTAAAATGTTAACACATAAACATTTGCCCCTAGCGGGATTCGAACCCGCGACCGTTTGGTTAGCAGCTAGGGTTACTAGCCACTAGACCGAACGTGTCGTCAAAATGGAGTTATGTTATTCCGTTTTGTTACTAACCATCCAATAATAATAGTGATTTTAAGACAGTTACACACATCTCGTTTACCAGTAAAATTATTTCCTTTAAATATCACAAAACTAGTACCGAAAAGGGGATAAAAAAATAATAAGTACCTAGTCGGTTGAACTTGACGTCTCGCGTGTTATGTGCGGACCCCTTATTTGTTTGATTACTGTCATTAGGGATCCGTTCGTCCGCTGCGGGCTACTTTCGACACATTGTTTTGGGTTCATGGAATTATCACTTTGCCTCCTCCTTTGTACAGCCGTAGACAAAAGTGTTATTGTAACTACCTATATCAAATTTTATATTTTTATATACTAAATTTAATGTGTCAGTTACTTTTATATGTACCTATTTATTATTAATTTAGTGTATATTTAGTAATTTATAATTTGTTAATATTAAGATTAATATTTTTATTTTTATTTTATTTTTTGATATTTATTTTAAATATCAAAAAATAAATTAATAATATTTTAAATATCAAAAAATAAATTTTAATCAATTCATGAAGCACACGATACAGGCTTGCAAGCCTAGTGTGTGCTTTCATGGCCAATTAAATTAAATATAATATGTTATTGTAAATAAATAAATAAATAAATAAATAAATAAATAAATAAATAAAAATATACTAATAATAAATCTGTAAGGGGTTTTTCAACGCGGATGAAGTCGCGGGCGCCAGCTAGTTATAAATAAACTAACTAATAGCTGTTGCAAGCGACTTCGCCCGCGTTGAAAAAGAAAAAAGTAGCCTATCCTGTGTCCTGTACGTCTTAATGTTTATCTACCAAGTTTAATGAGAATCAGTTAATTCGTTTAAGAGTTATGTAGGAACATACATACATACAATACCTACACATACAGATTTATTATTAGTATTGATGATAGCCTATGTTAATCGCTGATAATTTAGCTTTATTCAAGTGTAAGAATTTTTTAAATCGGTCCAGTAGTTATGAGTTTAATATTACTTACAAACATACAAAAATACAAATCGTCTCTCTTTGTAATATTAATAATATAGATTATTAAACGTGGACGAAGTCGCGGGCACCGGCTAACGTATTTTATAATTGCTTTAAATTAAAATCTTTTTATTTTTTCATTATTTCTTACATTTTCTTTTAGTTGATTTCTATACTTATAGTGTCATCAAGTCTCATATTTAAGGCTACCAGGCCTTTTTAAAACTTCTGACAGTTCTAAGTTAGGTATGTTTCCTTCTAGTCTCATAAAAAACTGACATCATACATAAATAAGTCTCTGGTCTTGAAATACGGAATTCCTGATCGTATAGTCGCTTAAGAAAATAACCAGACCTTCCGTTGCTTACAATTTGGTATGCAAATGGGGGTCAAATTATAATTGCGATTTAAATTTAGTATACCAATTTACTTGACCCGCGTCGCCATGTTAAATGTAGGCGACGAGAGATCTACAAGACTGGTGATACGTTTGAATTGTTTCTTGTAAAATAACAATGTAGATTCAGACGTTTGACTTCGTTAGTTTTTAACGAACTTCGCCTTTACCTGAATTATTAATAGTATCATTTGAGAAATAATATTGTTGAAAAGTTCTATAAGTATATACAAACCTTCCCCGTTTTTCTTTTCCATAAATGAAAACTAAATAAAAAACGATTCTTGAGTTTTTGTGAGAATGCGATCGACTACTGGTCAAATTACTGGACCGATTTTGAAAATTCTTTCACCTATAGAAAGCTATCGGCAAGTAACATAAACTATATTTTATAAAGT
The DNA here is from genome assembly GCA_945859745.1 of Synanthedon formicaeformis. Classification (NCBI taxonomy): domain Eukaryota; kingdom Metazoa; phylum Arthropoda; class Insecta; order Lepidoptera; family Sesiidae; genus Synanthedon; species Synanthedon formicaeformis. The sequence continues at coordinate 4,184,634 of OX243979.1, forward strand.
TACGCGGGCTAAGTCACGTGCAACAGCTAGTAATATAATTTAGCTAAAATCACAGATATGTTTAAATTACATATAATATTCTCTAGGTAATAGTTATTAACATGTATGTATATTATAACTTTTAGCCGAAGCATATTGATCGAATATAATAATAGGTACTCATGCGTAACCTTGCTCCTGGATCGTTCATGCGTGTCTTAATTCAACGCTCTGGGTCCAATTCCCATGCAATTACCATTCCATGATACGCTATTCAGTCTGCAAAAGTAAAAATAGGAACAGAGTGTAATCTGGTTAAAGAATTCATTTTATAGCTACACTAGCTGCTGCAAGCGAATTCGTCCGCGTAACTTTAAGGCTTGATTTCCTCCTACGCTGACGCCGATCGCTGACGTCGGTCGAGCGTACCGTCGGTCGCGTATGACAAAGAAAAATACCGCAGTGCGAAACCGATCGCTGAACGGAACAGTAGCGAAGCCCTAGCGCCTTTCTGCTCGCCTGCGCCTACCGGTCAACTTCACACTGAGAGTGCGATAGTGGTGTATTAAGAGGATTGTGAGGTGCCGATACGCGGCGCGAGTAGGTATTTTCAAAAATTCTAGCTGTTTCACACCGCTCTGCCTCCCATCCTAGCGTGCGATAGAGAGAGTTGCAAGTCCTGGAGGCAATTGCCTACATTTCCTTTTTGTAATATGCTTTCGGGCGATAACGTTTTTACCCCCCTAAACGTTTACGAATTAGGACAATTTTGATGTCATTGGATTCAGTACACCTTAATCTAAGTCTGTACGTTTTTCTTTTTTAGTAATTTAGTTTAATTTAATTTAAAAAAATAAAAACGCTAGAGGAAGTTTTTAAATAAAAAAAATATAGATTTTTAGATGCTAATAACTTATATCATAAGCAATATTTCTTAAAAATAAAAACTTATGGACCTAGTTATTCATTATGTCTACAACATTTCCAAAAATTATGAAAATTGGACTGTGTTTACTGGGGGGGAAACGTTATCGCTTTTTATATGAAAATTTACAGCTTGACAATCCTCTTAAGTATAAGTATTTAATTCCGATTTGCGTCAACTCTAGCGCCATCTATCAGTGAATAGTGACATGAAATAAATACTGGCAGACTGCAGTGACAAAAAGTCTTTTTCATCGCATCAGATGGCGCAAATAGCAACTGTTTTTTTTTTTTTAAATTATTTTTACGATATCTCATCGTATAATAATTACTCATCATATATTTTCTTTTTCAACGCCGAACAACTTTACAAAGTAAAGTAAGTAAGTTTTTATACCTAAAGTTTAATTACTGCAGTATTTTTAATATTGTGAAACCACAATATTGAATGGCATCGAATGTACCTGTTTTGTGCTAAAATTAAGGTGTCCATGTGTCAGTGGTTTTGGACATTCGGTGCACGTAAATTGTGTGATTGAAGAGACCAATTTAAATCAAATTAATTATGGGTTTCCACATTATTTATTAGGCGAACCATACCGATAAGGTATGCCCATTTTAGGCATCAATATGTAACATTTTAGTTCTCTTCCTATATTTTCTTTACATAGGCATTTATTTATTAACTAGCTGACGCCCGCGACTTCGTCCACATACATACATACATACATACATACATACATACATACATACATACATACATACATACATACATACATACATACATACATACATACATACATACATACATACATACATACATACATACATACATACATACATACATACATACATACATACATACAGAAAAAAATTCTAAAATTGGTTAATTTAGTTTAAGTATCATGTATAGAGCCTATAAACACGATATCTCTGAAAACAAAGTAACTTACTCCATGACCAACCCTTACAGATTTATTATTAGTATCGATGATAAACATTTTCATTTTAACGTGAGAACTTCTTTAGGCGAGCTTTTGCTGAGGAGTGAACGTAAGTGAAACGTCACGCTTGGGACGGTGACGCTCAATTGGACTAAGTCTTGACTAGTGTCCAATTAGTGTCCAATTAACAAGATACACTTAATAATAAGTGGAGCCCCTTTTAGCTCCGCAATAATATTTGATTTTAATTTATAATCTTCTTTGGTTTCAGGTAATCAAGAATTTCATGAGGCATCACTGTTATTGAATGGAAGCCAATAATTGGTAGGCTATGTAAGACGTATAGTTTATGCTTCGGTATTTAGTGAACCCATTTAGTTGAACCCAGTTGGCACAGTGCTTTGTTGTTTTTATTACAAGATGAATGGGTTGTACTTGTTTGCACTCTTGCAATCGATTTAGTATACTTGGCGAAGCCTATGAGTATTACTGGGATGACCGACTTTTGTATGGGTATCAGTGAATTACGGCCTGTCTCAATTATTGTACTGGAAAGGAAATGTAGTGAGAATATTTTTAGGTAATATCATTTTAGTATTAATGCAATTACAAATAAAGATAATATTAGCACGAAATATATATTGTTACATGTTTAAGCGCACTTTACAAACGTCAAGTAGGCCAAACTGTCATTTAAAGTCTCCGGTAACCGGGGATAATGGAGCTGACATACTTTTGTTTGTACGGTAAACGTCCCAAACATTAAATAGAAAATATAAAAAAAATCGGCTATCGAATGATGTAGTAAACCGAGTGCATAATTCAATATAACAGAAAATGATTTCTAAAAGTAACTAATCAACAATTTACTTGTAGTTTGTGAAAGAGGCCCTTAGTATATTTCACGCTGATCGAAACTCAATATATGTAACTAAAGGTTTTGTTGAATTTTTTTTTAAGTTTTGAATATCTTAGCCAATGACTACACTATTCAAGTTATTTTTTTTTAATTTATACGCCACTAGCTTATGCCAGTGACTTCGTCCGCGTATCTTCTAGTGTATTTAATCATTTAATTTTTGTTATTAGATGATTCCTCGGAAACAATACTTTTTTGTAGATGAAAGTACCCTATGTCCTTTTCTGTAACCTTAAAAACGTTTGTGCGAAATTTTCATGATGAGTAATTGAGTAGTTAAGGCGTGAAAGCGTAATAAACAAACAAACTCACATTCACATTTATCTTTATCCCTTTGACGACGTGTATGCGAGATTCCATTATGACTAGTCGAGTAGTTAAGGCGTGAAAAGGTAACAGATAAACACACAGAATTACTTTTACATTTGAAGACGTGAGTGGATGAAGGTGATATGTCGCATAATTCCAATTTTGAATAAATCGAGGTTAAAATTTTACTTTTAATTTTTGAGATAAGTCGCCACATAACTGATTTTTGTACTAAATTATGATGCAAAGTTGTGTAAACAACCTAAAATATTAATGGTATGATAGTAATTAAACACGTGTATATTAAATTTAAAAAAAAAATGTGAACATAGATCCCTCTTCCATTAACAGAAGTAAAGTTTTCTGCACTTTTTGCTTTTTAAAATTAACTGTACATAACACCTTTTTCAACTTTTTATTTTCCAAAAATGTTTTAAATCGACGATCTTAAGGTACTGTACCTTAAGACATATTACCTTCATCAACGCAAAAAAACGAAAAAAACCCAAAAATGCGACATATCACCTTCATCCACTCACGTCTTCCTTTATAATATTATTATAGACTAGCTGGCGCCCGCGACTTCGTCCGCGTTGAAAAAGAAAAAAGTAGCCTATCCTGTGTCCTGTACGTCTAAATGTTTATTTACCAAGTTTCATGAAAATCGGTTAATTCGTTTAAGATTTATGGAAGAACATACATACATACATAAATACAGAAAAAAAATTCTAAAAATCGTCAATTTAGTTTCAGTGTCATGTACAGAGCCTATAAACACGATATCTCTGAAAACAAAGTAACTTGCTCCATGACCAACCCTTACAGATTTATTATTAGTATTGATTGCCTACAATGTTTGATCCGAGCAGTATGTATGCGAACAAAATCTCTCTTGTTTACAAAATATCAGCATATAATCCGAATGGTTTATTCGATTCTTTTTGTTCCCAAAGCAAAACTGTTTTCAATATAAATCATCCGACATACGATGATCGAAAGTAAATGGGAGCATTCATCAATCATTCACAACCAAATGAATTTTCATCGAGAACCGTATAATGTTGTGTTAAGATAAATCGTTCTATACAAAGTAATAGTTTTCCGGAAATACTCATCTACAATAAATACTTGGTTTCTATTCAGTTTGGTGATGAAGAGCGAATTAAAACATTACTACTAAAGAAATAATAATAATTGACGACACGTTTGGTCTAGTGGCTAGTAACGGTCGGTCGGTCGGCAAACGGTCGCAGGTTCGAATCCCGCTAGGGGCAAATGTTTATGTGTTAACATTTTATCTTTGTACCTGAGTCATGAATGTTTTGTATTTATAATATGTGTGTATATTTACAAAAAAGAAGTAATCTATGTAGTACATATCGCTGCTTAAAAACTAAAGGGCCACAAATCAAAATTACACTTTTTACAGGAGATCTAATCGAAAAAAAAAATAGATACCTAATTATAGATACCTAAGAAAAAGTAATAGAAAAAGTATAGATACCTAATTGCCGAATCCTTCGCATACTAGTTAAGGGAATCGCTGAGGCAAATGACATTAAAAAAAATTAAAATTAAAAATAGAAGACATCAACGCTTATATGAAACGTTTCATAGAAGACTGGTAATATTTAAAAAAAATACCTTAATGTAGTAATAGGGTTAAGTATGTTCTTCTATTGTTTTCCAAATAAAGGCAAAAGAAAAGTCTAAACAGGGAATGAAGGCTTTTTTCTTTGTTAAAACATTTTAAAAGTAGATAAAGCAACAGAAAGCTAGAGGCTAGTAAAGAGGTCTGATACGGTGAAATGGAAGATTTAGTTCGTTCTACTTAGTAGTTTTAGCCTAGTTCCGAGTGTAGTGTTCAGTGGGGAAGCTAGATCTAGATAAGTGTTACAAGAACTCGATAGACTTACTATAGGAAACCACATTCTTTGCTATTTTTAATCTGGAAGGGATGAGGGTCGCCCGTATAAGTAAAACCAGATGTCTGAAGACTTACCAATTACCCTCGAGTTACCATCGAGTTGACTAACGAGAGGTGATATCTCTCTTTAAGAGGCCACTTTCCAACTCGAGCGGCGTACCAATTCCATACTACGTAATTCCATGATTACTCATTAGGTATTGGTCGTAGTAATACATGAAAAAATATGACTTTTCTGAGACATAATATGAAGGTTTACATCGAAACAAAAAACTGAAATTTATTTTATATCTAGTATAATTAATTTCTAAAATGTGCAGAATTTGTCACATTTTCTCTGGTTGAGATCTCGTAATTTTTGACTGAAAGCCAATAATGTTTTCCAATGAAAACATCCTAGCTATAGTGTACATTAAAAATTGGGATGTCAATAGTTACTATCTATAAAGGTTTTTCTAAAATATTGAAATTGCTGGCGTATGTTTCGCCAGCTGAATAAGTGCGCGAATGTGTTGCTTCGCATTCTGTCTTAGGTTATTAGCATTATAGTAAGTTGAGACAACAAATTCTCCCAAATACCTATTACTGAGTTCCCACGCTCGTCCAGCGCCACCTTAACTCCATATATCGCACCTTCGGCAAGACAACGGCATAATTACACTTTTTGTTAATTTTACAAGAGAGCCTTTTAAAGTTTTTTATTTTTGCATTAAATGTCGTATTCTTCTCTTTTTGCATCAAATAAGCTTCATACTTTTGTAAATATTTTTTAAATTTAATAATGTTTTTAAGACATTTCTGCATTATTTAACTCATTTTACAAATTTTTGTAAGTTATGCCCTTGTCTTACCGAAGGTGCTGTTGCGCGCGGCTTCGTCTCGCGAATTATTTAAGCTTTCTATAGGTGAAAGAATTTTTATTCGGTCCAGTAATTTTTGAGTTTATTATTATTACAAACAAAAATACAAAATTCCGTTTTTCTTTTTTTTTTCTTTTTATAATATTAGTATAGATCAGTATTTTATTTTAGTAGTGAACATGTGGCAAAATATATATGATACTGTATAATATAATATGTATAATAGTAAAAATAAATAAATAAAAAGTATATAAGACTAAGACGCCTATTTCACAAACGTCAATTAAACCAAACTGTCATTTAAAGTCACCGGTAACCGACAATAATTTAGCTGATATGCCTTTGTTTGTACGGTAAACGTCCCAAACATTAAATAGGAAATAATTTAAAAAAATCGCCTATCGAATGATGCAGTAAACCGAGTGCATAATTTAATATAACAGAAAATGATTTCTAAAAGTAAGTAATCAACACTTTAATTGTGGTTCGTGAAAGAGGCCCTATGACTATGTATATCATAGTTATTGTAAGACTTCATATAAAAAAAATATTAGATTTTTTTAAAAACCAATAAAATACGGTCATTCCAATAAGAGGCCCTACGACTATATCATAATTATTGTAAGACTTCATATTAAAAAAATATTGGATTTTTTTAAAAACCAATAAAATACGTTCATTCCAATAAGAGGCCCTACGACTATATCATAATTATTGTAAGACTTCATATTAAAAAAATATTGGATTTTTTTAAAAACCAATAAAATACGTTCATTCCAATAAGAGGCCCTACGACTAATCATAATTATTGTAAGACTTCATATAAAAAAATATTGGATTTTTTTAAAAACCAATAAAATACGTTCATTCCAATAAGAGGCCCTACGACTATATCATAATTATTGTAAGACTTCATATTAAAAAAATATTGGATTTTTTTAAAAACCAATAAAATACGTTCATTCCAATAAGAGGCCCTACGACTATATCATAATTATTGTAAGACTTCATATAAAAAAATATTGGATTTTTTTAAAAACCAATAAAATACGTTCATTCCAATAAGAGGCCCTACGACTAATCATAATTATTGTAAGACTTCATATAAAAAAATATTGGATTTTTTTAAAAACCAATAAAATACGTTCATTCCAATAAGAGGCCCTACGACTATATCATAATTATTGTAAGACTTCATATAAAAAAAAAATTGGATTTTTTAAAAACCAATAAAATACGTTCATTCCAATAAAATTAATAATGGCGTGTATTTGAAATAGCGTTAACAAAGTTGTAAAATGAATTCCGCTTTCGCGTATCGGCTCTGAACGTTCGATCGAGGATCATTTTCCCAATTCGACCTAATTTTCGGGTGAATCCGGTGTACTTCCAGTAATCCCGGATGTACTAAACGGTCCAAGTCAGAGGCGACGAGCTGTTGAAAAAATACGCTAAGCACATAAATATTGGAATATGAATTCTCTTAGTGCTTTTATTTTAGGTTTTCCCTTCATCCTTACGAATGTGGTGTAAGGCAATCCTTATGAAGTATCGTGGGTAAGGTAAACCCGAACTTATTCGTGTCCTCATGTTACACTTATTCTATTTGTACCCTTTTTGCGTGATCAAAAACGTCTGCCTGTCCGTCATAATTCCACTTAAAAATGAAATCAGTAAATAATTTCTATATTTGATCCAATTGTAAACAATATTGTTTAAATTATAGTTTACGTAATTATGGAAATTTTGAAGTTTGTTTGTAACCAGATTTCGACAAAATCTTATTTTAATAATAATATGATTTTATTTTTAAGTTAGTAAACATGTGAAAAAATAGATTTATCGTGCTTTTTTATGTCGTTGAAATAATTTCATTATATTATTTTTATTGTTGCTTGCTTCATGAAACCGCTGTTCGCTCCCAACTTGGAGCAACGTTAGAGACATCGCACCCTAAGTGACCCCAACTTCATAAATTGACGGAATTTCCAGAAGTTTTCTTTATACGTATCCAATTGGGCTGAAGTTTTCTCAGATGTTCTCCTGAACGAATAAAATTTTCGGCTTATTGTTATTAAAGACTTGCTTCTAGAAAACTCGCTTTTTCTAATTATCAAAGATCGATATAGCAAGAGTACTGAAATATGTACCTACTTGCTACTGGCCGTTTTCCAAACATCGCTAGTAATAGCTTGTATATGAATTTAAATTCGGAAAAGCCGCAAACTCGTTCAGTGTCAGTAGAAAAATCCATTAGCTAACGTGCTTTTCACTTTAGTTCCAATAAAATTTTCACTCACCTGAGCTTTTACTTTTTTAAGCGAGAATATTAATATTTAAGTACTACTACCTGTTGCACGCGATTGCGTCCGCGTAACTTTATGAAATATCCTATGAAGTAACTTTATGAAGATTCTATAAGTAGGTGAAAGAATTTTCAAAGTCGGTCCCGCAGTTTTTGAGATTATTCATTAAACATACAAAAATTATATAAAAATATCTATTTTTATATTTTTTTTTATTAAAGACTATGATTAATTGAAGATATTTAAACATAAAACTCTGTAGCCTTCAAGATTTCCTCAACTTTCAAATCGTTCTCAGTGTCACGCACACAAAGATATATTATTTCGATGCACGCACACATCTAAAACAACCATGATTTTATAGACTTCATATTTCATATTCCGCTTACATATTAATTGTGTAAGTAAGTCTTGTCATGAAAATAGAATTTATGTATATTGACAAACTCCTTCGTCGAGTGGTTTTGATTCCCGATTTAACGCTCTATCTCAGAAGTTCTTGGTTCGATTCCCGTCAGGTTCAACTTTGGAAATTAAGTTCATTCACATTGGCTTGGTATGCCAAGTAGTGGCAGGGCACATTGCGTTTTACAAACCTTCTTCCCTTTTCCCATTAGTGAAAAAAGTATCAAAATCCCTTGAGTGGCTTAGAAGTTAGTGTAGAAACAGACAGAAGCGGGCATCGATTTTATTTTATTATATAAAAATTTATAATTAAGTAAGTTTTGTAACATATACATAATATGTATTATGTATTTATATATAAAGATATTGTATAAAATTATGGATTCGTTTCGCATTCTTTATCAGAACTAGATTACTTTTTCAGCGGTTAAATATGTTTTATATATTACTAGCTACACGCTCCTGGCTTCGCCCGGGTTCAAAATAAAAACTTTTAAGTTGGACCAAAAAACACATAGTTACGAAGTTTTATCATAATTGGGTGGAGTTCATTGGCCTCAAACAACGTGACCCATAATTTTTATATACATTATAGAGATTATAATTATTCTTGCATTTTTTATTGAAAAAAAAAAACAAACGGTACTAAACTAAGTTAAGTTAAAGAAATTAAATTAATTAATGATATAAAGCAAATTTTAATTAGACGTTTCCCGCTACCGCTTAAGACTTAGGGCAATACCTCAGCCTAAGCACGTAGTTTCATAAATCCGCGAATTCTTTTGGTGCGCGCCTCGAATAATTTATATTAAAGAGTTACTACTGGGGCGAGCTGTCGACGTGTGAAAACGCGAACTTATGTGGGTTGTTCATTATACTTGTGAGTACAATGTGCAAATAAAGTTTATTTGTTTGGAGTGTGAAGGACGAAATACACGATCAATCATTTGACGTGACTCCAAACTACTTAAATCAAATGGAGCGATGCCAAACATTGTGCCCACACACGGTCAGTCCAATTTTCTGTCATTTATGCGTTTGACTGGGTCGAGTGACGTTGACATGAGCTCTGATTCGGAAGCGCGGCAAGATGCTACGGCGTAGTGTTTCTACCAAGGAGGATAGAAAACGTATTCTATCCTCTTTGGTTTCTACACTCACGATCAGTTGGCGGCTTGGCGCGATAAACTGACGCGACGCAATGGCGTGATTTGAAATCCAGTGTTGGACATCAAGCCATCAGTTTTTACCATTCACGATCAAATTTTGGCTTCACGTCAGTCAATTTGACTAGATGCACTGATCGTGTATTTCGTCCATTACAAACGTCCTCTATCCTTGACCATACCAAAATACAAAAATCGTTTGTTTTTAGAAGCAAAATCTTCATTTCTATTCTTCTAAAATTTGGGAGACTGTGGACTATTATCCGTCACCTTACTTTTCGTGCCTCTCCAATAATGAAGGTCGGCAGTTATTTTTTAAAATCTTTCCTTATCTTTTGTTTACATACTTTTTTTTACATGAAAAGAAGTAAATCCATTATGGACGTATGTGCTAAAAACCCCTGCTGCAATACCGCTCCTCATGCAGTCGTCCGTCCCGGAAATAAATTATATATAAATATATATATAAAAAAATAAATAAATATCTTCACAAGCAACTAATGGATTACGGTATGTATCACGGATAATAGACAGTTGATATAATGCATAGATTACTTTTTTTCTAAATACATAAGTACCTGTTATAAATACAAATTATCCATGACAGGTACAAATGTAAAATGTTAACACATTTGCCCCTAGCGGGATTCGAAGCCGCGACCGTTTGGTTAACAGCCACGGTTACTAGCCACTAGACCAAACGCGATCCCACGCTCTTACATTTTCATTACCGAGGTGATGTAATACTGGTTCACTCTCGCATTACGCATGTTATGCAGTCAAGTAAACTTTTTTTCTATAATAGATGGAAAAAGAGGTTAATTAAACTATTCGCCTTCCCCTCAGGCAACCTGTGAATGGTAGCATCTGCAAAAGGATTGTGCTAAATTTAGCATTTTCTTCTTTATCATGCACAAGCTGTCTAAATGTACCTTCAAGTTGAAATAGCATTACCCACTTTACCTATCTAAATGGCGGATCGGAGGTGCAAAGGGAAATTGAAGAGTCGCAAATTGAAAACTCCACTGGATTAAACATGAACAAAAAAAAAGTCGTTTTAACTTTTTCAGGTTTCATTAGTAGATATCCGATGTTTTCAGAATGTACTTCTTTTAACTTGTCGTTAAGAGTGACTTCACTTATTTGAATACTAGTTGGCGCCCGCGACTCCGTCCGCGTTGAAAAAAAAAGTAGCCTATCCTGTGTCCTGTACGTCTAAATGTTTATCAACCAAGTTTCATGAAAATCAGTTAATTCATTTAAGAGTTATGGAGGAACATACATACAGAAAAAAATGCTAAAAATGGTCAATTTAGTTTCAGTATCATGTATAGAGCCTATAAACACGATATCTCTGAAAACAAAGTAACTTACTCCATGGCCAACCCTTACAGATTTATTATTAGTATTGATATCTATCGACGGCCAAAAGGAATAAATAGGAAAAATAGAAGCTGGGTTGTCCACATAGTTATTGCTTCATTGTATTTTTCAAAAAGAAAAATATGTTGCATTCATTCCATCTATGCGAAGATAGGACGTTAAGAAATGAATATGCCCTTGCAAGTGTCAATGGGTTTCCTCCGACATCCACCACAGCAAGTCGCCGACTCAGTAAATAATTCATAAAGAAAAGGAAGTAAAAAAAATTCTCTTTCTTATAAAATGAGGAAGCTCTCGGAATGAGACGATACAAGAGGAATGCTGATGAGGTGAGAATGAGATGCAAGATGCGCAAATAAAACGCTAGAAAGAGACAGATGCTTGGAGCAAGCGATGTGAGGATTATCTGAAAACAAGGGCATTGGTAAATTAAATTTAAAGGAATTGGAAATTACGTCCAAGCGTGCACCGACATCCGTTAAACTGAAATTAATAAATTAAATGAAAATTACTTTTAATTATACTGTTTCAAGGTTTAAAATTCAAACTAAGCACAGTTGCTCCTTGGATAAGTGGTCCCGTCGTAAGACTCGTAAGGTCCCCCGAGATGGCTGGCGTACCTCCACTTTCGGGTACGCCGAGGTTCTGACAGGGAGCGTAGCCCTCCCCGCGCTGGATAGCCGTGGCGTGGCACCGATGTCGTGTCATAACGACCCCGCCCATCAATGCTGCTTTAGCCGGTACGAATCCGGCATAACCCCATAGAGTCCCCGACACTGCCGGGTGTCCAAGAGGATTTCCCAACGTTAAAAAAAGGGTGCTTGCCTTATATAACCCTCTGTCTTAGAGGTCCTGGGTTCGATTCCCGGCAGGGTCAATTTTGTAAAGTACAACGTTATAAAGTACTTTTTTTCCTTTACTGGAAGGTGTACCATGACCTTTTCTATATCCTTTGACATTGTGTACTTATTCAAAATCTCATGGTGATCGGTTACTGAACCCACTTAAACGTAACAAAAAACCTCACTGTCGCATAATATTAATTAGGATATTGAGAACCAAAGCTTATGATGACAAAAACATTTACTCTTATTTTTATAAAAATAATTTAAATTATTTTTATAAAAAATCAAATTCCTTTTGAAAATAGTGAAACTGTATTAAAATAAGCATAAGACAGATATCTCTTCATCTATAGTTGCTTTTGCAATTTTGTGACACCTCATATTAGCATGCATGAAGTCATGTCTTTTCACAAGAAAATAGAAATCATATGAGATTTATACGTGAACATATTACTGAAATATTTTATGATATTTACTAGGTTATTAGTTTTAAGAAAAGCGTTAAATTCCTTATTAATGATGAACATACGAGTATTATACTCGCAACATACAGTAAATATAATCTTTAGCAAAAATTGTAATATTTTGGGCAGCCCGTCTGAAAGCAATAACCACCCCTTACAGAAGACCACCTTGAAATACAAGTGTGCTGTTGTGTTTTGGTGAGTGAGTAAGGGATGCCAGAGCCCATTTCCCTATCTTTTCCAATCCCTTATCTTTAACCCTTCGCTTTATAAGCAATGGTAGGCCATCAAGTGGACCGTCACCCTGTCTGCCAACTTTACATAAAAAATATGACAAATGTTAATATGAACATTCAAAATTGCTTCCACTCACGTCAGCTATTCGAAACTGAAAAAACGTAGTGTTGATTAAAGTTTTTAATTAAAACCTTTTTTGGTCTCAGCGGACTCAGATACCGGGGCGCGGTTGTTGAAACTTCGGCGCTTTTTTTATATGTACGTAAAATTTCAAAAATGCCTATCAGTTTTACACATATGGTTAATTATCTTTTGCATACATTTTGTGAAAAATTATTTTACATGTGCAACGTAAATATTTGGTTTTGATACCGATTTCTGTTATTCAATGAATAATATGAAAAAGGCTTTTCCATATGCACAAAAATATACCCAACTATCTGCGGTATTTATCTATTGTATCTGGGTGTTATAAGTTTGTACGTGTGTGCACATGCAACTACTACAACATGGAACCCGCGTGCCATACAAAACTACGAATTTTATGGAACATTTAAAAGTGACATATGCGTAGAGCATGAACTGTCATTTAAAACAAAACAAACATAATAATAAGTATGTAATTTTAAGAAAGTGTGACTTTACGTCAACCCATTAGAGTTTAAAATGAAATAGTAGAAGTTGATTGTTACTACCTTTTATCATTGACGCGTGAAGGCAAGAGTCCGCCATGATTCTGTCAAAGGCGTTCTTTTTATGTGCCGCTTTGGCATTTGTGACGCAAATTCCATTGTAGTATTTCGATGGCGTACATGCGTGCGTGCATGCATGTGTGTGCGTTTGTGTACGTGCGAGTGCGTGCATGTGTATGTGTGTTATCTGTGTGTGGCTGCCTGTGGAATGGTAGCTCCTAAACGGATGTTATGTTATAATTTTAATTATAGCTTGTATCTCGAAATTCACATTTGAAAAATATAAAATCCAAGGAAAGTAACAGGATACTTCAATTTAATGAAGGGTTTGATTGATTTTATACCATTTTTTTTCGAATATTTCTAAGATGGCCAGCACTTGTGTCGAGTGCTCCGATCTTATCCGATGTTAAAAGCCTTGAAGGTAGTCTTTAAGTGCTTAGGGTATATGTAAAGTACATAATAACCGTACGACTGTTGCAAGTCTCATTGAGAAGTATCAAGATTACTCGGAAATTCCCGTATTCTCGAACACGCAAGTGCGTGAATAAAGTAAAATGTAATGCTGTAGTCTCAAGTTAAAAGCGGAAGCGGGAACCCTTTTAAATGGAATTCAAAATGGACTACTATTGTAGGACGCCGGACTCGGAGGTAGGTGGTTGAAATGAGGGTCGCTGGATTTCGGTTATAACACATTTATTTATTTACTAGTTGGCGCCCGCGACTTCTTCCGCGTTGAAAAAAAAAGTAGCCTATCCTGTGTCCCGTACTCCCGTCCCGTCCGGGTTGTTCTGTTAGTAATTTTTTCAATCCACTTAGCTTGTTGGTTAGTAATCATTCTATGTAGTACCGACTCACAAATTGCCAAATTTATGCCCAACATTGTGACATAAACTTCACATGAAAAGAGTTTTCAAGTAAATATTAATCCTTTTCAAACCTAATTACGAGTAACACTAAGGATCTTCGTCAATAATAGCCCTTGTAAGTTTCAGGTGTACGGAACAGTGATGTGTTAAGTAAGTACTAGATTGAGCACTCCCTACGATTTTTTGATAAATTCATGTTCCAACGCGGAAGGTGCGCGGGGGACGGCGCGGCAGTAGTGTCAAGGTCAATACGTGAAGTCGTAGACAACCCTAATATTAATATGGTCGACCCGATAAGCACGTCGGTTTTAACAAATTAAATATTAACCTATTAAAAGTTTCAATATTAATAAAACTTACCTATGGAACATCACACCAGCAGTTTTACCAATATTTTTTGTTGTATTTTTGCAATATCTCACAAGACGGCATTTTTATTGGTTTTGAAAATAATAACGCGCCTAATCTCTACGAGCGCGTATGACAGAATGTGAACGGGTAGGACGTCGGAACTCCAATCACTTGGAACACTCATCGCGTCTTGAGTGTTCCATCTAGTACGTAGTACTTAACATATCACTGAGTTTTCCCAGGAAGTGACCTGGACTTAAGCTTTTGTGCCTTGTACCACACGACAATTTAATACCGCCCCTTTCATCCTACAGTCGAAGAGGCTGTGTAGGAGAGGAAATAATCCCTCCTTTGGGACAATTCCCGTTATAACATTTAGTGAAGTCAGCGTCAGTATAACAGTTTGATTGATGGATCGCTTTGTCACATTTTTATATCCAATGATTCTTTTATATATTGATAATAGACAAGGTCATTTTTCTATTTTCTTTGTTTTCTATGTCCTAATTTGTGGAAATTACAACAATACGTGTAACAGCCGAGTATTTTTATGATAATTTGTGGCACGCATCCTGAATACTTGATTTCAAGTGACTAACATCGTCCATAAATACGGGAAACACCAAGTGATTGGAAATATATAAGAATTTAGGTGCTCGTAGACAAGAATTAATTTATAGCCGCCAAAAAATCCGAATAAAACAGTCCGATTATTAAAAAATATTTGTTTGAGGACTATAGTCTGGTCATATACTCGTATGTATAATAATGTCGGAAAATTAATAATACTCACTTAGGGTATTAAAAAGCTTTTTAATGAAACCAACACTTAGTAATTATTGCATTTTTTTAACAATTGATTTGTGTGAAAAAACAATGTTAAATACCTATTTATTTTACCAGGTTTCAGATCACAGATAAGTCGCTGTCGCCAGCTAGTACATATATTATAAATATATGATAAATATGAAAAAGGCACATTTACCTGTACTCACTCAAGCAAATTGGAACATAAAGGTATAAAATTCGAGAACCCGATACAACCCTGCATGCCCTAGTTTCTGAAAATGTCTTGTAATAGTGATTGAACGTATTTTAAAAGGCAAAATATGGTGATTCATTAATAACATGAACATTTTAATGTTTATGTAAATGACGTCAGACAAGCTTGGACCTTGCCTATGATCACAAGCAACGTTAGAGGTACTACAACTGAGTTGCAGACCTTAGTAGGGGGTTAGGGAGGGATGGGGAAATGTGCTCTGGCATCCTTTGTATAGTATAAGAAAGAAAGAATTTTATTCCCTGCACGCAACACAAAGACACATAATACAGAAATTAATAAAAAAAAGGTAAAAGATGTATGTGTCGTCGCGGCAGTGAAACGGATAATGGCTCATCATATTGCTGCTTAAAAACTAAAGGGCCACAAAACAAAATTACACTTTTTACAAGAGAGAGCTAATCGAAAAAAAAAAAATATTTTTGTCTATTTTTTTTCTTATTAGATATATATCAAATATATGCATATTATACATCGTTAGAAGAGTATTTTTAAGTAGCATTGAATGGTTTAAGTACTTTTATAATAAACTGAATACTAGAAGAGATATAAGCATATAAGTTACTTTTGAATATATAAAAAAATATTAAAATATACTAGATATGAAATAAAACAACCATAAGTCTTTTGCAACATACAATATGAAGGATTGTGATTGTATTTTTGCAATAAAAAACATTTTTGGATTTTTTTCGTTTTATGACCCTTTAGTTTTTAAGTAGCGATATTGTGCTGTGATGCTAGACAAGCACCTGCAGCGCTGATTTATACTATCGGTTATATGATCATAATATCTATAGTATGATTATTGTAAATCTATAGTACTGTAAAGAGAAAGCGGTATTTACATAGGTATGTACATAAAAGCGATTTTGAAAAACAATGTCCCTCATGCCCTCATTCTTGTCACGTACAAATATTTAAATTGAATTATAGCTTCCCATTATATTCAAAGGTCCCTCCAATCGATCTACATTATCTAATAAGCCAGTTGTGACAGTGTTCCAAAATGTTAACTCTCGTCTAACTCAAAATGTCCCAAAACTCCCCAAAGACGCACCTGTACTAAGCCTGTTAAGAACTTGAGGGTTAAGGTCTGACATTTACAATTAAGTACCTCACTAATGGTTGATATTTACTTAAGCTCAATACAAATTGATAAATAATTACCAGCAATTACAGTACATAATTTTACTGATGCTTAATTTTAAGGCATTCCGTATTATTGGCTCAAGTTTCTTGTTAAAATACAAACCTATTTATATTTTTAATTTAAATTTATCAACAACATATACTTAACTTCTCTACTTTAAATGGAATGTATGTATTTTTAATTTTTCAGAACCATCATATTAAGTTATTCTGACGTTTCTATTTTTTGTAGCAAAAGTTATAAACCGTGCATGGCTGTTTGCCCTGCATACTTACTTACAATTTAACGATTGAAAAAAACTTTTTAAAATTCGCTTTACTCTATCACTGACATACAGACTAACATTTATTATTACTATTAGCTGACGCCCGCGACTTCGTCCGCGTTGAAAAAGAAAAAAGTAGCCTATCCTGTGTCCTGTACGTCCAAATGTTTATATACCAAATTTCATGAAAATCAGTTAATTCGTTTAAGAGTATGTATGTATGTAACATACATACTTACATACATACAGAAAAAAAATCTAAAAATAGTCAATTTAGTTTCAGTATCATGTATAGAGCCTATAAACACGATATCTCTGAAAACAAAGTAACTTACTCCATCACCAACCCTTACAGATTTATTATTAGTATTGATTGATTGATGATGACTCTCAAATTATATGTACACTATAACAACTTCTTTTGCAACTTCTTTTCCTTTCTCGCAACTACTTCTGCTTATTATTTACTCTTATTCTTGATTATTATTATTTCACTTGTTATTGCTTCACATGGTATTGCAATTATAGTTCTAATTGCAATTCTTTAATCTCTAGATAAATTCTTCTTTACATGTTATTTACATAAGAAGAATTTTATCAAATATTTCAATAAAAAGTCTAACCAGTTCCATTCAATTATTTGCAAATTTTCTCTCAATTTCCTAATGGTTTCCAGGAATGAATTAACAATTGTTTGCAAATTCAAAACAACTCTACCCCATTCTTCAAATAACCAATAAGTAGGTCATGAATTTGAAATTCACTTAGGCACAATAATTTACATCCCAGTGTTTTCACATATTGTTATCATTAGTCATGCCAAAATAATTCTACAATAGCCTTAGGATTATGTATAGAATGATTAATATATATTAATATTGCATGTAAGGTTCTTTTCTTTAATAATGATTGGTGAGTTTACTTTCAAAATCAAAATTTGATTTTTTTTTTAATTTTTTTTTTTTTGATAAAATATTACGAAACCTAGAGTTTGACGTAGGTGGCACACCAAAACTTTTATTTCATTAACTAGCAGGCGCCCGCGACTTTGTCCGCGTTGAAAAAAAAAAATTAGCCTATCCTGTGTCCTGTACGCCTAAATATTTATCTACCAAGTTTCATGAAAATTAGTTAATTCGTTTAGGATTTATGGAGGAACATACATACATATATACATACAGAAAAAAATTCAAAAAATCGTCAATTTAGTTTCAGTATCATGTATAGAGCCTATAAACACGATATCTCTGAAAACAAAATAACTTACTCCATGACCGACCCTTACAGATTTATTATTAGTATTGATGATAAAATGCATTATGTAAAATAATCATGCAATATTCAAAAGCCCATAAATCAATCGAGGCGACATAATCAATTTCTTCTTTATGAACACACGCGACACCAAGCCAAGCATTAATAGGTACAGATTTTGATTATGATAATAAAGGACCGAGAGTACATCCCTGTGGCACACCCGAGTTAACTTATTTATGTTTCACAAGACCAACAAAAGTTAATTTATAATTTATTCTCAGGCCTGACCTTTTCGTTTCCGTTCTATTATTATTTCCATGAAAATTGAACAGGGAAATTGATAGTTCAAAATGTAATTTCATTTAATGAGTAGCTTTACCCACTCTGCATAATCTAATAAATTATTAAGATTATCATTTTCCTATTACGAATGTCAAGTCGAATAAAATATTCGAAAATTACAGGCCCTATAAATAGTAGGTTATAGAAAATGAAGCTTAGAGCGTAAGCACACGGCGTATTTTAAACGCGCAGATGACGCGCAGACGGCGCGCGTATACGCGTTTCCAACGAGATTCGAACGCAACTTTGTAAACGTGTCGACAGTGGAACGCGCGTCTACTGTGCGCAAAGATTTAAATCGAGAGATGCGGCATTACTAGCGAAAGTGTGTTACAAAATACAACATACATTATACTAAAGACAAAAGTATAAAATACCATTGTCTATACACACTTTTAAACACAGACAACACATTCCTTACTTCAAACGTGACTGTGACGATAGCGACGCTCTCAACAAGCGACCGTCACTCACTGTAGCTGGCGTGCAACTGTAGTTGGGTTGAGCGCCTGCGCCCAACCCATTGTTAAGAATTTTCGGTGTGTTTTTAGTATGGCGCGAGGAGATTACGCCGCATCTGTCGATTTAAATCTTTGACTGCGCTTATACGCGCAGATACAGCCATACAGACGCGCTGTAGTTGTACAATGGCGTCGGTTGATATTTCGGTATACGTATATTTTGGTTCCATTTCAAACCAAAATATACGTGCAACGTACAGTAAACTATTATTGCAACTGCGGTGCGGTCGGTGGCGGGTCGCACGTACCTCCTCCGCCCCTTTATATCGCGTTTTAAGCTAATTTGAATCGACACAAACGCAATAATCGGCATCTACGGCGCCGAAAACGCGCGTTCCTGAAACGCGCGTCGTCTGCGCGTATAAAATACGTCGTGTGCTATGTGCCCTATTTTCATTTTCGCGTTTATTTCATTTGACAAGAAATAAAAAGATTATTTCATTTGGACATAGCAGTTATGTATGGTCGAACAGAAAAGTGCTTTTATCAGTTTCGATAACAAATTCCATTCGTTTCAAAATTCGCTAAGGCTTAGATTAAAAAAGGTATTGATTACTGATTCACATAATTGTCACTTTGAATTTTCAAAGTAAAACAGACCTTATCATTTTACAACATACAAAGAATGTTCAATCTTAGTTTGTTTTTTAATCTCAGACAAAAATGACATTACATGTGACATGCATTACATACATTACATGGTATCATTAAGTATGTGCAAACTTGACATTTGCATGTGTCATTTTTGTCTGAGATTAAAAAACAGACTTTAGGGTGATAAAGCACTTTATTTGTCGAATTTACCTGAAACTTGAATATTGCTTATTTCAATACTAAATGTCACACCTGTCAGAAATACGTAAAATGTTTCACCAATAATATGTACCTTTTGTTCATCCCTATTATAGTTTCTATGAATAGTTAATTAGATTTTCAGTTCATTGTAAGCCGTTATTGTTGTTTTGCCACAATTGTTGATTTGCCACAGAAAAATTATGTGTTGTTTTGCCACAGTCGTTTTTTCGGTACAGACAGCAGAGAAACCAAAACAAGAATAAAAATAATATTTACAGATATTGCCTTTGATTTTAGCCATCATAACTAAGTTGTGAAGGTTCGTAGTTCTGACCGTCTTATTTGAGTAAATCGAGCTAAGATTTAAAAGCTAAGTCTATTTTTAACCACATAATTGTTGCTTTTAAAGATTTTATTACTATTATATTATATGTTTATTATGTACCTACCTATTATATGTATTATGTTCAAGTATATAATTCTGTAATAGATATGACTTCACATCCGACATTTATTGGCAACTTCTTCCTATTGACCTCGGTAACGTATTATATGAATACTAGCTGGTGCCCGCGACTTCGTCTGCGTTGAAAAAGAAAAAGTAGCCTATCCTGTGTCCTGTACGTCTAAATGTATATCTACCAAGTTTCATGAAAATCAGTTAATTCGTTTAAGAGTTATGGAGGAACATACATACTTACATACATACATACATACATACATACATACTTACATACATACATACATACATACATACATACTTACATACATACATACATACATACATACATACATACATACATACATACATACATACATACAGAAAAAAATCTAAAAATGGTCAATTTAGTTTCAGTATCATGTATAGAGCCTATAAACACGATATCTCTGAAAACAAAGTAACTTACTCCATAACCAACCCTTACCGATTTATTATTAGTCAATGACTGATATCTTTTTTTAATATAAAAAAAATATTTTAGGAAAAAGAAGGATATAAGATTATTCCTATGTTTAAGTGCAATGTTGTGTAAAAATTTTAAGGCAATCCGTCGGCCAGTATTCGAGTTCTTGTAGCATACACAAACCAACACAACATTCTAATCAATACTAATAATAAATCTGTAAGGGTTGGTCATGGAGTAAGTTACTTTGTTTTCAGAGATATCGTGTTTATAGGCTCTATACATCATACTGAAACTAAATTGACCATTTTTACATTTTTTTTCTGTATGTATGTAAGTATGTATGTTCTTTCATAACTCTTAAACGAATTAACTGATTTTCATAAAACTTGGTACATAAATATTTAGACGTACAGGACACAGGATAGGCTACTTTTTTCTTTTTCAACGCGGACGAAGTCGCGGGCGCCAGTTAGTATGTATAATATATTAGATAAAGATAGATATTTGAAACAAACGACAATAGGAAGGACGACGCACTTAGTGCTCCAATTTAAAGAAGTAATCTTCACTTGAACAAAAGGTTGTTAAATCTTTTCACAAACTTTTTTACAATCAACCCTTATTGTTTGTTACAAAGTTGACCTTTTTTGGCGACGGAAATTAAGAAAGTTAATTTACTTCGAAGTTAATTTACCTTTCTGATGGTTAATGTGACATTTAAATTCGCTAAAGGGTTTGTTAGGACGATCATATATTCAGCTTTGCTTGGAGATAGGTTATTTGCAAAATGGACACATTTTTTTTTTTAACGCAAAAGTAACATTTTGAAGGGGATGAATGTTTGTATGGAGATCCGAATCGTAATCTATACACGCTAATCTCAGGAACTATTGGTTCGAATTGAAAAAATCTTTTTGTGTTTGATAGTCCAATTTATCGAGGAAGGAACGCGGACGAAGTCGCGGGAACTAGCTAGTTATATAATACGTTACCGAGGTCAATAGAAAGAAGCTGCCAATAAATGTCGGATGTGAAGTCATATCTATTACAGAATTATATACTTGAACATAATACATATAATAGGTACTTAATAAATATATAATAATAATCATCATCATCATCAATACTAATAATAAATCTGTAAGGGTTGGTCATGAAGTAAGTTACTTTGTTTTCAGAAATATCGTGTTTATAGGCTCTATACATTATACTGAAACTAAATTGACCATTTTTGATTAAATATAAATAATCACGAACAACTAATTCTACGCAGACCAAGTCGCAAACATCAGCTAATAAATATATCAAATTAAGAAAACAACCTAAGAACTAACCATTAATAAATAGACACAAACATAAAAAAACATAATTTCGTTACTAAAACTTGAAAATTATTACACGTGATGGGTGGATATTTTTTTTTATTTTATTTTTTCGTTTTTAGAAAAAAATTAATGTAGATTAGCGGTGTTTGTAAATTAAACATGTTTTTCAAAAAAAAAAAAACAATGTGTAGTACCTACACGTTTTACTTATGTTAGCTAGAGGCATCAAACTACTACAACATGGAACCCGCGTGCCATACAATACACTACGAATTTTATGGAACATTTAAAAGTGACATAAGCGTAGAGCATGAACTGTCATTTAAAACAAAACAAACATAATAATAAGTACGTAATTTAAAGAAAATGTGACTTTACGTCAACCCATTAGAGTTTAAAATGAAATAGTAGAAGTTGATCGTTACTACCTTTTACCATTGACGCGTGAAGGCGAGTCAGTCATGATTCTGTCAAAGGCGTTCTTTTTATGTGCCGCTTTGGCATTTGTGACGCAAATTCCATTGTAGTATTTCGATGGCGAGAGGTCAAAAAAATATTTTTTAGAATTTTTGTCTGTGTTTGTCACAGATAGTTCACTATCTAGATTAACTTATAGGATACTATCATTCTGGAAAATGTTAGGTTCCCGATATCGTCTATTCGTCTATTATATCGTTAGGTAGATATCCTATTCTGAATATATGTAGACGAAGTCACGGGCGCCAGATAGTATAGAATAATTTTAGCAGTTTCCATTCCAAGTGGGAGCAATCCGCTATTTGACTAATTTTAGAAAATCATTTTAAATTATTCTATATTACATAATAAGCACACTACTAATCTACTGTATTATTAATAAAAATCAATGTTAAAGTTTAAATTTCCAAAACCGCGCCAAAAACGCTGTTTCGCTGGTCTTTGATACGTGTGACGTCACACGCTAGTAAACAAACAGAACTGAATGATGACACAGAGAACTAATATTAAGTGAATAAACACTATTTATTACTCTATGTCTGATATGTTTACTAGCGTATGACGTCATCAGAGTTGCAACCAGTCACACGGCGTTTCGGCGCCAAGATAAAATTTCAAAAATTACGATTTTTTTTTCATATAATTTGCAGAAAATATACATAATTTAGCTTCAAATAAAGTAACATATTGTTTTCTTACTCTATTTTCTGATAGGATAACCGCAATTTGTAGTGTATTTTAAACCTTGTCAAATAGCCAATTCCTATAACAGTACATGTACTCGCATCAAACTACGGAGTATTAATTATTCTATGCAGTAATTAAAACTGAGAACCGCACCGAATGCATCAAGGCTCTTAAGTTTTCTCATATGCTCCAAGACTTAAACAAACATTAATACACTAAGCTACAAAGATTTTGTTATGTATAAAGTATTAGTAGAAAACCAACTGCGCTATTGTTTGGAGAATAGTATTTCACTCGACTTTTTAGTTTCGTCCGCGTTGAAAAAGAAAAAAAGTAGCCTATCCTGTGTCCTGTAGATCTAAATGTTTATATACCAAGTTTCATGAAAATCAGTAAATTCGTTTAAGAGTTATGGAGGAACATACATACATACATATACGCACGCATGCACGCACGCACGCACGCACGCACGCACGCACGCACGCACGCACGCACGCACACACATTGATTTGTTATTGATAACTCAGTTATTAACAATTTTATGCAAAAAATCGCTCATAACATTGAAACTCAGGATGGTTATGATGGTGTCAACAAAAAAATTGTAGATAATGAAAACAAGAAAGGCGTTCGAAATGAAACGGGTTCGAATCCCACTAGGGGCAAATGTTTGTATTAACATTTTACCTTTGTACCTGAGTCATGGATGTTTTGTATTTATAATATCTTTGTATTTACAAAAAAAGTTATGTTTGTAGTATATCAACTGTCTTGTATCCATCATACGAGCATTAGTTACTTAGTGTGGAACTAGATGGTGCTGTGTGGAATGTGTAAAGATACTCTGTATGATTGTTTCTTTTACACGGTTGGGTAGTCATCGCCTTGAGTGACTACCCAACCGATCATCATGAAATTTCCCATCCCATCCAGAAAAAATCATTACTCTCCGAGTCATAATGACAAAGAGAAACCTATAGCAAAGTGTTAATAAATGCAGTTTCTGTGCCCTTTCTCAAAATGACCACTTATGTTAAAAAGAAAAGCAACGCCCGTTTAATTTTCGCAAAAGCAAGTCACAGCTTTACAACTTCAGTCGCCAGCAATAACAATAAAAAAATATAATAACAGTCACGAAATTGAACCTTAGGACGCAGGTGTTTAGAAACAATTCTACAGTCTCATGTACTTACTATAAGCACGTATGGCGAAGACCTCGGTTTGTGATGCGATAACTGTTAGTGGAATACTTTAGTGTTGAGAGGAGCGATAAGCTGAGCGGGATTGTAAGAAAGAATATTTGTGCATGTAGGTAATAACTAAATGTATGTATTCAGCTTAGAAATAATGTAATCTATATCTAAATACATAGTATAAATTGAAGTCACTGTCCACTATCTGTTTCTCCGCTAACTCCTAAACCAACTAACGGATTTTGATATGGTTTTCACTACTGGAAAAAGAGCGTTAATCGAGGAAGGTGACTTTCTATGATAAGATTTCCTAAAAGTATATTATTCAAATAGCTTTTTACATTTTACTTAAAAAAAAGATTTAATTAAAATAAAATAAATCGGTCTTAATGCATAGCAGCGTTTTTTGTCATTTATGTAACTAACTCTGACTGTACATTATTCTGGCGCGCGAGTTAACTAACAAAATCTTTCTTTATATATATATTTCTTCTGTGCGTGTGTATGTCACTGAACTCCTCCTAAACGGCTGGACCGATTTTAATGAAATTTTTTGTGTGTGTTCAAGGGGATTCGAGAATGGTTTGTATTAAAAAAAAAAATTGGTCGCCGACGAAGTCGCGGGCATCCACTAGTATTATTATATATTTCTTCTGTGCGTGTGTATGCCACTGAACTCCTCCTAAACTGCTGGACCGATTTTATTCCGTCTTCACTTATGGATCTCTATCCATAAGTTATCCCTGTGGATAATCAGCAATGGTTTGTATGTAAAAAAAAAATGGTCGCGGACGTAGTCGTCGGCACCAGCTAGTAATAAGTAAAAAATAAACATGATAACGGCGGGCTCACGCGTTAATTGCCCGCGAGTAGTCTAATAACTCGTCAACTTATAGGCATAGTGATATTATTTTTATCAATCATCATCAATCAATATCAATATTAATAATAAATCTGTAGGTGCATGTATGTATGTATGTTCCTCCATAACTCTTAACCAAATTAACTGATTTTCATAAAATTTGGTAGATAAACATTTAGACGTACGGAACACAGGATAGGCTACTTTTTACTTTTTCAACGCGCACGAAGTCGCGGGCGCCAGCTAGTAAAAAATAAAAATAATATCGCCTTTCGTATGCTAATGAAACCGTGGCCTCATTTTGCGTTAACCCTCCACCTGATACTACCCATCCACCCTTTTGCTATTTCAGGGTCGTTCGACCATTCGGGATTCCCATGAATAACGTAACATTTTATAGAAAACTGTTTCAGTAAAACGATACGAGGGTAGTTTATAGAATGTTTACTGTATAGTAAATATAAAAGAGGATACTGTTAATATGTACTTACTTCAGTGCCGTAAATATTTATCGATATAACCCACTCTGTTATAATGACTCGATGGATATAATCAGTAGCACGCGATGTGAAACAAAAAAGCGATGGAAAGTGTTGCAATAATTTTTTTTTATTTTTCGCAATAGAACTTTTTTTATTGCGAAAAAAAAATAAAAAATAAAAACAGCCACATTTAGTTTCAAAAAGAGGAATTTTGATTTTTTTTGAAAATACCTTTTTTCCAGTTAACACCCGTAGTTAAAAAATTTGAAAATTTTTGTTTTTTGAATATCTGAAAAACATCAAAATTTTTAAAAAATCATAATAACCACATGTAGATTTTGCAAAAATCTTCAAATGTCTTTTTTGAAATTAATTTTTTAAGTGATTTTTCATGTAGATATCTCTTATCAAAAAATCTAAAATGAATTTCAAAAAAAAAAAAAAAAAAACCACATTTAAAGAGTCGATTTATAATTACTATAGGTAAGTCGAAATTAATTTTTAATATGTAATTCAATAATACTTAGAGAGCTAATACAAAATTATTTTTGATTATGAAAAAATATTTTACAAAAACAAAAATTTTTGAAATTAATCACATGCACACTCATCGTAAGGCCTACTGTACATTAGATCGATATGGTCTACGTTTGAAGATAAGTTTAGAAACGATATTTTAAGGCATTAATAGATCAGCAGTCTAAATAAAATTAGAACGCAAATTAGTCACAGGAATGTGAAAATCACAGGTAAGAAAGTGACAGCGCAATTTACCGTATAGTATACTTTATAAAATATGTTGCTTGCTGATAATTAAGCTTTCTACAGGGGAAAGAATTTTTGAAATCTGTCCACCAGATTTCAAATTTTTATTTTTTATGTATGTGTAATTTTCATTTTAAACCCAGGCGAAGCCGGGAGCGGGTCACTAGTATTAGTATAGATAAATATCTAGATATATTTAGATAATATGTCCAAAACATAATATAGAATATACTTTGAGATAGGTGTGTATTTCAGAACCATGTACGCTTAGTTCCTGTTAATTCTCAACTAAAAGTTTTGATGGATTCAACCCCCTAAGCTTTAAGTTTACAGCTGCAGGGTAGTTCCAACTTGCAGTTACATTCAATCCAAAGTAGATACTGTCTAGCGAACTTACCTTAGATTAGGTTTAGACTATCGACAACCGACTGAATTCTTCTTACACACTTCTTTGACGACACGTTTGGTCTAGTGGCTAGTAACCCTAGCTGTTAACCGAACGGTCGCGGGTTCGAAATCCGCTAGGGGCAAATGTTTGTGTGTTAACATTTTACCTTTGTACCTGAGTCATGGATGTTTGTATCTATAATACGAGTATGTATGTGTATCAAATGTTAAAACATGTTGCGCTAGATCACTGCTAGGATATAATTTTCTCACGATGAAAAGGTTGTAAGCGCCGCATTTTCTACGGCGCTTACGCGTTTTGTACAAATCCGGACTAGATAAGGTGTACAGAGTACAGTACAGTTCTATGAAACACATTGGTTGGTCGAAACGTAAGATCTACTACGTAGTACATTTATGTTGTTGGTAATAAACATACGATCATAGAAATACGAGTGCCATGATTTAAGTTGTGGACCTATCTAGTTTGAAATAATTTATTTTATCAATTTCAATTCTAAAGGTAAGACCGTAAGGTCTGAAGTAACATAACACTTAAAATCCACGCTCGTAATCCATCTTGCCAACCCACTTCTCTTAACATCTTATTGCAAGGGACGCGTCTAATAGCGAAGTTTAAAATTGCCTTTTGAACGAGCTCAAAGCCAGAAGTAACTTTAACTGCGAAGGCGAATTTTGATAATCACTTTTGAGTTTATGATTACGTCAAAAATTATATCTCGATCCTCTTTCTCGTTTTGTGACACTTCAAGAATTATACTGATGTGTCCCTAATTTAATTTTTTATCAATTTAATGCTATCTTAGGTACTTATTTGTTTTGCTCTCTTTTTTTGTGCTTATTTATATTTTTTCATTATTTTTAATTGAAAAAAAAAAACATGATTATGATTGCTCGTTACAATTGTTATCTTTATATAAATATTTTTTATTGAAAGTAGAGAACAGAGAACAATTTGGTAAAAGAAAACAATTTAATAGCAAATGGAACCGTTAATTGGATGTAATCAAATGCAAACGCAACTTGTGTGTGTTTTAGTTGAAAGGGTAAAACATTGTGCACCCAGTTGACACTGTTTTGTGCAGTCTGCAAACTTCAGCCTGCACTGTAACAAGATTTGCATTGAGCATGCTCTTACTGAACGAAATACACACGGACCCTTAGAATGATCTGAAACAATAACTCATGAAAAGTTAAATGAAATCAATCAGTTGCGTTTTAACTGTTGAAACATGCCCTGTATCATTAAGAAGAAATTACAGATTAGATTTTACTTTGGTTATTATTTTGGTAATGGGGTTTCATAGATATTTAAGTTTGAAAGTATTAAAAAAGGCATCTAAAAACTACCGACCTCTCCGCCATTTTGATGACGTAATCTCGTGACATACTCAGTACCGTTTGCAACGCTGGCCTTCAAGCTTACATTTGCGTATGATGTCACGTGGATGTCAATGTCACAAGGTTCTGCGAAATTATTTGCGGGGCTTATAGATGGCTAATGTTGCCATAGGGGTTCCAACTGCGCTGCCGACTTTAATGGAATATTGAATAGGGAGAGTATAGAGGAATTAACTATGGCATCCTTACTGAAGTAATTAACTGTGAATAGATTATGTACTTAAATGATTTTATGTAATTTAAGAATTTTATTTAAATTTATGGTGATAAAACCACAAATCACAATGATTTCTGATATTTAATTTGTTTTTATAAAATCCTTTTAAATGTGAAAAGGCAATCTCTGAATAAGAATGTAATAAATTAGATGTAGCATCGGAAGGGAAAATACATTTTCTAGTAATCACGTTAACTTTTTTTAATACTGTACTTTTTGTTTCAGGTAATGTCTGGAAATCTAATAACGTCTTCCTTTAAGTTAACCAAGAGGCCTTCAAACCGAACAGCCGTATGTCACCGTATGCATAAATACTAGCTAGTTTGTATTCTCTCGTTCCGTTTTACTTTCCCATTACACTTCTTGGGTTTTACGTTAAAAGGAACGTTACTCTTTTCACATGTCAGTAAATTGTGTCCACATTTGCGAAGACCACGGAAAATGTTGTTCGAAACACAGAGCGAAGAATCGTCGCGCCGCGCGCTACTAGAGACGGCATGGTCAATGCTTTCCATACAAGTTCAACGTGTCAAGGGGCGTTATTGTTTATTCAATACCAGTACAACGCACTATACGGCCCTAGGCAGTATACGCCTGATGTATTGTTTAGGTTTTGTGTTTCAAAACAATCAGCTAGCAATTTTTACTTATGATATTTATAAAACACCAGAATTTCGCTTATTCGTGTTTTCACTTTGATTATTAATCCAAATCATAGCACAATGAGGCAACGTGCAACTAGCAACTGGTGGCCAAATGCGGCAATTGCGCAATATTAATATTATTATTAACAAGCTGGCGCCCGCGACTTCGTCCGCGTTGAAAAAGAAAAAAGCAGCCTATCCTGTTTCCCCTTACGTCTAAATGTTTATCTACCAAGTTTCATGAAAATCAGTTGATTCGTTTAAGAGTTATGGAGGAACATACATACTTACTTACATACATACAGAAAAAAATCTAAAAATTGTCAATTTACTTTCAGTATAATGTATAGAGCCTATAAAACGATATATCTGAAAACAAAGTAACTTACTCCATGACCAACCCTTACAGATTTATTATTAGTATATTGATTGATGATGATTGATGATGTAATGATTGATGCCGTCTCTAGTAGCAGGTAGCGCGGCGTTTCTTTGCGCTGTGGTTCGAAACGTACTGAAAGGAAACATGCAACTGGCGAACGTGTTCTCTTTTAAAAATTTTTTCGTCAACAGACATTAAAGAGGCCAGTGTTTTTTGTTATTTTGAACAAAATGACATTATTGCATTACGACATAAAAATATGTATGGTATTTTGCGTTCTTTCATGTTAGTCTAAAATGTAGGTGCACCTGGTTTCTAATAAAATCATCCTATTATTTTATATTATACTAGCGACCCGCCCCCGCCTTTGCATATAGTTGAAATTTTCAAAAATCATAAATAGCATTGCTTGTGTTAGTTACGATAGTCTGACTGTCTGACTACTTTTACAAAAAATGTAGGTCCTATAACCTTTCATGGTCAAACTACTTTTTTTATTTTACTTATTGAACAAGCAGACTGCCGGCGACTTCGTCCACGTTTAAAAAATATAAAAATATAACATCTAAGAAAATATCTCACAATTTTATCGCTGTGACGACAGTAGTGCCTGTTTTTTGACGATTCTTTGGGAACTTAACATTTTTATTTGTTAAACATTTTAATCCATGTAACGAACTATCTGTGTGCTAAATTTCATCCGAACCCGTAGAACCGTTTTTGTGTGAAAGAGCAATCCATACATACATCAATATTCACAAACTTTTGCATTTATATTTTTATAGTATGCGTACTTTCGATATCGATCGATACATTCTGTTACTTAATAGTACTTAACTGTAATAGCTTTAGCATGAAAATTGTAATGTACAAGCGATAGGTAAAGTGGTATAATTTATCTATAAATGCTCCAATTGCATTCACCCTTTCAAGTGGGTTGAAAGTATTTTAAATCAATACTAATAATAAATCTGTAAGGGTTGGTCATGGAGTAAGTTACTTTGTTTTCAGAGATATCGTGTTTGTAGGCTCTATACATGATACTGAAACTAAATTGACCATTTTTAGAATTTTTTTCTGTATGTATGTATGTTCCTCCATAACTCTTAAACGAATTAACTGATTTTCATTAAACTTGGCATATAAACATTTAGACGTTCAGGACACAGGATAGGCTACTTTTTTTTTTCAACGCGGATGAAGTCGCGGGCGCCAGCTAGTATAAAATAAAACTAGCGACCCTTTATTCGCATAATAAAAATTCTGAAATGAATATAATAATAATAATAATAATCATTTATTTCAGATATAAAACATCCATAATTATTAATATAGGTACATAGGTATTAACAAAATAATAACAAATATATACATCTATGTGAATTGTAATATATAAATATTATTACATCCTTACTACCTTATGTGAATGTGAGCTAATGTGAATATAATAGCTATTTGTTTGACATAATTTTTTTATATTTTGGTTAGTAATTTAAGTGGATACCTATAGTGGATTACCTAAATTTATCACACTAACAAAAAAATTGCTCTGTGCCAAAAAGAAAATGTGTGTGAGCACCGACACACGACTGGAGTTCACTTCTTACGAACGATTATAAAATTTAAATTTTCACAATTCCAACACGCCCAAATATTGTTCTTTTTTTAAATAATATTCTGTAGATGGCGCAATATCTATGAAACTTTATATTTTTTAAAATATAAAAAAAAAGTAGAACGTAACTTTTCAAACGCATAAAATAACGCATTCGTGTAACAATTTTGATTTTACTCCCATAATTTTCATACCACGGGCTTATATATTAAACTCCAAAAATGCAAAAATGCAGTTAAGAGAGTTCCGGATGAACGTAATTTACAATTGGTAACCCTTTGTGGCGTGAAACGCTGAAGATCTGAAAACAAATGCTGCCAATGCCTGATTTCATTCCGAATACAAATAAGTTAAATTCATGCGCTCTCCTAACGCTGAAACAAGGCTGAATGGTTAAACATTTTCAGCGCGCCAGTACAATCAAGAACATTTTTGGCAGCTCGCCAATCGCCGCACATAGGTAACAAAGCGGCAACGCACTTTATCTCACGAGTGTACCCCACCTCCATTAGCATAGAAATGTGATGAGGCGCCTTAACATTCTACGGTCGTGTGCGATAGGGGAAGCTGTCTTAACTGTTTATTTGCTTTTTGACACTCGCGGAATGAACTACTGCAAGGCAAGGACGTCGAGTGTCTTTGACAGTACCATAGTACCTGTGAAGTCAGAAGGAATAGAGACGTCGTTAAATAAGAGAGGCGCTTAGAGGCGTCAAATGGGTACCTCCTTAGGGTCAGCGCCGACCGACGGAGTGGCGGCGAAGAGACTAATGAGCAATCATTTGAAAATCGACTTTAGTTACTTCTGTATGTGATTGAAAGTGGTAAAATAATCTCGCGTCGGCAAGCGCGGGCGAGCGGCGCGCGGTGAACCTTCAGCTAAAGAAATTAAAGTCGATTTTCAATTAATAGCGCTTTAGTCTCTTCGCCGCCACTCCGTCAGTCAGCGCTGACCCTTAAGCCTACTCCTCGTTTATGGTTAGACCAAAAAGCTTGAAACAAAAATATAAATGTATTATCAAAGTTTAGACAACATTTGTTAGATTTTTTTTCGTTTCACCTAAACTTCTACATAGGTGAAGATACATACATATTTGAAGAAATGTTAACAAAATGTGTTTTTTGGCTCGAATTATCTACTGCCCTTAAGCAGGTGGGGTGTTTGGAAATATTTTATTTACAAGCCAACAAATTAAGAATCTTAATTTAATTAAATTTAAATACAACATAGCATATTAAGTATTTTTAATCAAAATTTCCATTCAATACAAATAAAATAATTCCGAAACGCGGCACGTTTGTAGCGGGTTACACCCCGCACAAAGAGAAAATGCCATTGACGACTCTAATCGCCTTAAATAAGGGATAAAACAACCCACTGTCACCTTTCATTGTTCACTACCTTTCATCCCATATCCGCGCGTCTACACCCTACTTAATTGATCTATTTCCTCGGGTGTAGATCTTATTAAGTAGGGATTAACATTGTGGCCGTATTAGTTAACTATCGAATACTCATTCGGATGAAAGGTTTAAATCCTATAAATTCGAAAGTTTGTGACGATATATGGATGTTTGTTAAGGCTGCCATTCACGGGCACTCCATTTGGCAGCGCTCCACTTCATTCACTCCAATGGCCGAGGTCCAACTCACCGTGAATGCGAAACTCGTGCGCCACGTGGCACCGTTCCACGCCGCGCCACTCGTGAGCAGTGATATGTTAAGTAAGTACTAGATTGAACACTCCCTACGATGTCTTGCTAAATTCATGTTCCAACGCGGAAGGTGCGCGGGGGTTGGCGGGGGACGGCGCGGCAGTAATGTCAAGGTCAATACGTCAAGTCGTAGACAACTGAATATTAATATGGCCGACCCGATAAGCACGTCGGTTTTCACAAATTAAATATTAACCTATTAAACGTTTCAATATTAATAAAACTTACCTATGGAACGTCACACCAGCAGTTTTACCAATATTTTTTTGTTGTATTTTTGCAATATCTCATCACACAAGACGGAATTTTTACTGGTTTTGAAAATAATAACGCGCCTAATCTCTACGAGCGCGTATGACATACTGTCAACGGGTAGGACGTCGGAACTTCAATCACTTGGAACACTCATCGCGTCTTGAGTGTTCCATCTAGTACTTACTTAACATATCACTGCTCGTGAGTTCCATTTTGAGCTCTTTTCGTCATCGTCCACCGATGCGGAGCGCTGCCAAATTGAGTGCCCGTGAATGGTGGCCTTTACTTTTTCACGCAAAACAGATTAACGGATTTAGATGAAACTTTGCATACAGATAGTTTATTACCTGGTATAACTTATAGGGTACTTTTATCTTGAATTTTTTTAGGTTTCTGTTGGATCGTTTAAAAATATAGAAAAAAATGGCGCCACTTGCACCTTTGAAAAAAGCCTAAGTCAGTGAAAAAGTCCTTTAATAAATTGTACTAAATTCCCGCCAGAGCCCCTAATCAGATATTATTTTTGGTCGACGTCTCTACAGTAAGAAGATGATTAAACCAAAAATGAGTTTAACTAACAACTATTTGAATGACATTAAACGCAAGTACAGTGTTTATTTAACAGGCAAGTTCCGAGTAACTTATTTACAACCTTACTTGGACTAAGTTAATCTAAGTAAAACTACCTAGCGAAACACGTAAAAGTGCAAATCAGGTACAGTTATTTGCTTGGCGTGTTCAAGCTTGTCTTTCAGACTTTTACACGTTTAGATTTAGTCAAAAATTACAAATTTTCTTTTGATAATTACAATGTACCTACTACAAGCTAGCTGCCCACTTTTTCGTACGCTTGGTAGATATATTGGTATTCGGTATAACTTTTTTGTTTATAAACCCATTGGAATGAAATACGTTTTTTTTATAGAAATGCCTACTAACTTGTGTCCACGACTTCGTCCGTGTTGAAAAATGAAAAATATAACATGATATAACGTCTGACACAGTGGCGAAGATTTTTTTTAATTTATAAGCCGCCTTCGAAAACAACTTTTTTCACGATAAAAAGTATCCTATATGTTAATCCAGGTAATAACCTATCTGTGTGCCAAATTTCTTCAAAATCCGTTGAGCCGTTTTTGCGTGATTGTGCAACAAACTATCGCATTTATAATAATAATAGGATTACCAAGTTCGATTCCTGGTTGCGTATGAGCTTAATTTAAAAAAGTTTAAACAGTTTTTTCTTTATTAAAATATAAAACCCTAAGAATTCTTAGTTCTTTGGAACTAATTTCAAAGATTTTTTTTTTGTATCTCTTACGGTTTTACATTTGCGCTTACTGACCCATTTGGATTGATCAGCCTGTAGATCTATATGGTGATTGATATGAACGCAAAAAATCTAAACATTCTTTTTATTTGCTCTCAGTAAAATATTGCGTTCTCATTATGGAAGTCTGTTGAAATTATTCACACAGTGACAAGCTAAGATACGCGCCAGCGTAACATCCATCTCAATAAAACACGTGAATACGTGACCTTACTAATGCGTACAAGGCAAGAGCGGGAGCGATTTTTACAACAATATACAGGGGCCCTAGCCAAGAGCAAACCAATGCAAACGGGATCGTTGCGTATTTACGAAACGATAGAAAATAAAACCCGGTGATTGGTTGTTGTAACGCCCACATAAAATTTTGACCAATCACTGGGCTTTATTTTCTATCGTTTCGTAAATACGCAACGCTCCCGTTTGCATTGGTTTTCTCTTGGCTGGGCCCCTGGTTTGTTATATTTCCTATACAGAAAATACAAATAAAATGCATCACCCTCGCACAAGTATGGTATTAAAATATTTTTTAAATAATACAAATTAGTTTAAACTTATACCAATGCTGATTTTTTATGATAAATATTGATTAATTACAAACAATGTTGACACAAGTAATTATGACATACAACATTTTATACTTTAAGAACTATATATATGTACTGTATTTATGTGAGAATTGGTTTTTCCTAGTATTTATCAACTGTTACTACCAAACTCTGTATTAGACTCTGTACTAAAATAAGAAAATATGTAAGACAAGCTGGTTCCTGCGACTTTTTCCGCTTTGAAAAATAAAAAATATATGAGTAATATAAGAGCTGACAACTTCATAGCTGTTACGACGGTGGCGCAGCCACCCTAATTTTTTTTTAGTAAATCTCACGGGAACCTATCATTTTTCCACGATAAAAAGTATCCTATATATTAATCCAGGTAATAAACTATTTAATTGCTAAATTTCATCCAAAACCGTTCAGCCATTTTTGCGTAAAAACTAACAAACTTCCATCCTCACAAACTTTATAATATTCAGGACAACATTGCGCCAGTGATACTCGTACAGTTATGTTTTTTAAAAGAACGCTTGTCTCTTATATTTTGCACCACTTCTCATACTCCTGTGTCGTCTCCACTCCAGGGGTCAGTTAGACAAATGACGTCATCAATGCTGATAGATGGGCAGCCCCAGGAATGTGGACATGTTGCTTCTATACCAGTGTCTTGGGGTAATGTATCTAGTTATTGATACCTTCATGTATAGCAATGTTTGATAGTTGAATGCTGGTCGGAGATTTATTAATGGTTATTCGGTTTCGGAATACATGCGGTTAGTATTCGACCTGAATAACTGTTTGCCTGCAAATTTCCTCGTGTTTCAGTCTACGTTATGTATACAGCTATAGGACAATTTCTGTAAGGCTGGCTTATATAGAAAAGACATCATTCAAAATCAGGCCATTGCTTTTTTTAACTTACATTTTGGAGAAATTGATAGTAAATTTCTTTCTCAATGTCATTAATTTCCGGTGAATATTTCAGATTTATAGTTTAGATTTATAAAATTTACTTTAAAAAAATTAAAGTTTGACTTGTATTTGGGAAATGCACGATATTTCAATACTCTCAAACTTAAACCAAATCACGCGATATTTTCCCAGACCTAATGGTACAATAAGTTTCAACAGTTAAAACTACAATAAACTAATGGCCGATCTCCATACAAAACCGACTGATCTTTAGTTTTTTTTATTTAGAATTCGAATTTTTTTGACTGCTGACTTATTATTGCCTGCATGAAAATTTCCCTTCAATGAAACATTCACCGATTAGAAATCACCGATTCGTTTGGTTTAAAATCCTTGCAAAACAAATCATCTCTCGACTGGCATCAATAATTCCCGCGCACCTATTCATCTTGACATAGGTCGTAATAAGCGCGGGGTTTTGACGTGAATGGCGTACCCAATTGACATGTAGAAGTCGGTGGAATTGCGCCATTGTGCCGCTGACACGGGGTCTATTCGAGCGATCCACAAAAACGTATAGCGGTGAGGTACATTACGATATAAGATATACATACACATTTACTCGTATGTACGCACCTGTATATTACATTTGTGTAGATTATTCCTTAGAATACAGCCATACTTAGAACACAGCTATACTTGGAATGCAGCTAAACTTGGAATACAGCTATTGTACTTAGAACACAGTTATACTTAGAATGCAGCTATACTTAGAATACAGCTAGCTATACTTGGATTACAGCTATTGTACTTAGAACACAGTTATACTTAGAATGCAGCTATATTTAGAATACAGCTATACTTAGAATACAGTTATTCTTAGAATACAGCTATACTTAGAATACAGCTATTGTACTTTGAACACAACTATATTTAGAATACAGCAGCTATACTTAGAATACAGCTATACTTAGAATATACAGCTATTGTACTTAGAACACAACTATACTTAGAATACAGATAGCTATACTTGGATTACAGCTATTGTACTTAGAACACAGTTATACTTAGAATGCAGCTATACTTAGAATATCGTTTATCCTAACTAACTATCAAACGCACAGACAAAACTACTAAGTCTATAAGGCTGTTTGGAACATAGATTTATTTTATAATGAAAGCATCCATTAGGAAAGGATTTTTGAAAATTATAACTCCGTGCAAATTCAAGGGCAAGTCGCTAGTTAAGTAATATATCAATATTTACGTATTTTTAGTAGTGACACAGTAGTAGGTACATCTCGTCTCGTAGCCACCTACCATTATGTCGATCATCCGCCTGCCTTCCTTCACATACATCCTAACTATAGGCAATCATAAATTCTAAAGTTTAGTTTTTTTATTTGTTTGTTACGCCATCACGTCCTAACTACTCGAAAGATCATCATGAAATTTTGCATACAAGTTTTTCAGAAAAGGACATAAGGTACTTTACTTTCATCCAAAGAAATTAGAATAAAAATAAAAAGTGTAATTATGAGTAATAAAGATTGAACAATTTTTAGCACTTAAGAAAAAAATGCCGCATAAGAAGTCGCGGGCAAAAACTTATATATGTAATTTGTAAATAATTTAGAAAATTTAAATGTAACATGGGGTCAAAATTTCAAAATAACAACATATTATGTACTTTGTACTGTAACTATTGTAGATAGGTATAATAATTATGAGTTAATATCCTATGGAAATGTATATTTATTTCCTGTTTCTATTTTTGAACCTACAAATAATAATCCCACGTTTCGTTTGAAGTAGGTTGAATTTGGTGCCTACGAAAAACCATTTATTAAAGGGGTAGTATTAGAAAAATTCCGAAACCGCCCCGATATGGTGTAACATATGTTTCATATGTCAAGTGTCGTCTGAATTTTTCATTGTGCTCGATTCGCTGATGGTGAATTTATTGCCATCGACTTCCGCCTTTACGTCATGTTCCTAATTGCGTGCTTATAGAGAAAAAAAAATTGTGTCAGCTCCGACACACGATTGGAGTTTACTTCTTACGAACGATTATAAAATTTAAATTTTCACAATTCCAACACGCCCAAATTTTGTTCTCTTTTAAAATAATATTGTGTAGATGGCGCAATATCTATGAAACTTCAGATATTCTAAAATATTCTAAAATATTCTAAAATATTGAATGTAACTAACGCATAAAATAACGCATAATTTTACTCCATAAATTTTCATACCACAGGCATTATTCATTATTCATCAATCAATATGAAAAATAAAAAAAAACTCCAATACGAAAAATAAAAAGAGATCCATTCAACCTTCATACCTTATAATATGTGGGTTCTACATGCTAACGAAAGTAAAATGTTTCCTTTAACCCTTTAACCGCCAGAGTCGGATTTTTCCGACAATTATTTTCGTGATCATTTGGCCAAAGTTGTATATATATGACAAATTCCTGTACTTGTATAATGTTTATTTTTAAATCATTACAAGCCCTTTACATAAAGGTTATTTTTATTAACAGCGCGTAGAGTGACTATAACCTTACAGAAGAGCACCGTGAAATATATTAACAGCATATGTGCTTTTGTGTTTCGGTGAGTGTCCTTAATCCCTCTATTGTCGGTATGCAGCACCTATGGTGTTGCTTGTTTAATAGGCATAGGTGACGGTAGCCATCTACCATCAAGTGTACCGGCAGCCTGTTGTCTGTCGACCTTTATATATATATAAAAAAAAATTAGGTTTAAAATTTAAAATTATAGTACTTTTTTACCCAGTAGATACTTGTTACAGTTAAACTTTTAGATATTTTTTAATTTATTTAAAATTATGTAACAAGTAGATACTTGTTACAGTTAAACTTTTAGATATTTTTAGATTTTTTTAAGTTATTTAAAATTATGTAACAAGTAGATACTTGTTACAGTTAAACTTTTAGATATTTTTACACTCATGTTTCCAAATAAATTTGGGTTACGGAAGCAGTAGCCGTCTCTGTTAGTTGTATGTAATTCCATACGTTAGAACATATATTTTTACCTGTTTCCCTTTCATTTGGCGCCATTGCGTAAAGGATTTCCTTTCCAGTTAACTAATTAATTAGGGGAAAAAATATTATGTGGGTCACCCTAAATGGAAGTTTCGTAACACGGCCGCTGCTGACGTCACGCAGAGAAATGACATTTAGTATATAAATCTAGTTTTTTTTTTTATCACAAACACGTAGTTTATATTTTACACTGTTTTTTTAACATAATCTGTCACCGTTTAATTAATTAGAAAGGAAATCTATCCCTATAATAATCATCAATACTAATAATAAATCTGTAAGGGTTGGTCGTGGAGTAAGTTACTTTGTTTTCAGAGATATCGTGTTTATAGGCTCTATACATGATACTGAAACTAAATTGACCATTTTTTGAATTTTTTTCTGTATGTATGTATGTATGTATGTATGTATGTATGTATGTATGTATGTATGTATGTATGTATGTATGTGTATGTATGTATGTATGTATGTATGTATGTATGTATGTATGTATGTATGTATGTATGTATGTATGTATGTATGTATGTATGTATGTATGTATGTATGTATGTATGTATGTAAGTATGTATGTTCCTCCATAACTCTTAAACGAATTAACTGATTTTCATGAAACTTGGTATATAAACATTTAGACGTACGGACACAGGTTAGGCTACTTTTTTCTTTTCAACGTGGACGAAGTCGCGGGCGCCAGCTAGTTATAAATAATATTAATTACATTCGAATGTAATGATGAATTAACGTCATTATAGCAATCTGCACCAGTTCGAATAAACTAGGTACAAAAGCGTCTTGTCTGTATATAAACAAAAGTGATAAGTGAAATGAGCTTTCGTACCCTTTTTACAAAGAGTTAATTCAACCATCAGTTTCGAGGTTAATTTTTTTCTTTTATTATCAGTTACCAAGCCATAATTGGATTTCACGAAAAGGCCAGTGACTTGATTCCCATATATACGATTTACAAAATGTCTGTAGACTAAAAAAATTGATAAATTCTGAGATACTCGTACATACATACAGAAAAAAAATTCTAAAAATCGTCAATTTAGTTATAGTATCATGTAAGAGTAAGGCGCTACGCCCACATGAAAAGTCGAGGCGCGTCGTCAAAAAATAATAACATTTGGTTTATTTTTAAATTTTTTTTTGTTTTTTTTTTTCAGTAACACAAAAGAAAACTGTTTCAATTTTTAGTCGTTTTAAAAAAAATTTGGTAATTCAATATGAACTTCCAATTTAATCGTCCTAGCAAGTGTACAGTGAAATTCCGTATCTCCTATAAATAATTCGTGTGTGCATCTTGGTTCGGCAGTTGTATACTGAAGGCTTTGACAAATATCTATTGTAATCGAAGCCCGACCGTGTT
The DNA here is from genome assembly GCA_945859745.1 of Synanthedon formicaeformis. Lineage (NCBI taxonomy): Eukaryota > Metazoa > Arthropoda > Insecta > Lepidoptera > Sesiidae > Synanthedon > Synanthedon formicaeformis. Next base: position 4,225,191 of record OX243979.1, read on the forward strand.
TCAAACGATCCGGACCATGACGAGACGGAAACATGGAAAATAATTTTCCGGAAGTGACTTGTGATAATTGTGTTAAATATATCGCTGCTTAAAAACTAAATGGACATAAAACAAAAAAATCCAAAAATGTTTTTATTGCAGAAATACAATCACAATCCTTCATATTGTATGTTTCTAAAAGACTTATGGTTGTTTTATTCCATATTTAGTATATTTTGATCATTTTTATATATACAAAAGTAACTCATATGCTTATATCTCTTCTAGTATTCAGTTTATTATAAAAGTACATAAAACATTTAATGCTACTTAAAAATACGCTTCTAACGATGCATATATTTGATATATATATATTTAATAAGAAAAAAAATAGACAATCACTCACTCTTTACGTAATTTTACTTAGGTAAAATAAAATAAGAAGATTATTTTATGCTTTTCAGTTTTTTCGGCGGTTTTATTTTTTGTTAAAAAGTTTTATTTTATATTTTTTGTGGCTATTACTACATTATTTACTACATATATTTACTACATGCTTAATTTTTAATTTTCCCACCCCCATTTTCCCACCCTTAGGGTAGGAATTTTTTTTCCAAAATTATACGAGACCAACTTCGAGGTATACCCTATCTATTAAAAAAAGAATTATCAAAATCGAACTACTCTGTAAAAAGTTATGCGTGGTTATACGCTACAATCGGTGAGTGAACAATCAATCATCCCCTGTTTTCCTATCCTTAGGGTTGGAATTTTTTTCCAAATTAAAATGGGACCCCCTCGAGGGTGCACCCTTTCAAATAAAAAAAGAATTATCAAAATCGGACCACCCTGTCAAAAGTTATGCGTGATCATACATAAAAAAATATATATACGCGTCGAATTGAGAACCTCCTCCGTTTTTGTTTTTTCGTTTTCGTCGGTTGAAATTGCCTTATATTACATAATACCTATTGTAAGTTATTTGTTTGTGCCTACCTTTTGAAAAAAATTAATATATTTTTTCTTTCAATGATCTCTATGTCTGTGTAAGACCGCTCCCATTCTTAGTACGAGGTAGTTCTGCCCACCTGCCATGCAATATTGATTCGTATTGCCTTACCGCGTGTGTGGAAAGTAGTTCAATGCTTTATATTTTACTGCCTCTACACCTGTTCGCGAGTGTGATCGCTTGGACATTATTTACGAGCAACTAGGACGTGAACGTTTATTTTCATGCTTGATTGTTTGAAAAGTGTAGCGAACTCGATTTTTGAATTGACCTATTTAAACGGAGGTTTGTATTATCAAAATTGCACCCCAGGTGAAGCCGGGAGCGGGTAGCTAGTTTTTAATGAATTTATTATTTACTAGCTGGCGCCCGCGACTTCGTCCGCGTTGAAAAAGAAAAAGTAGCCTATCCTGTGTCCTGTACGTCTAAATGTTTATGTACCAAGTTTCATGAAAATCAATTAATTCCTTTAAGAGTTATAAAGGAACATATATACATACAATACCTACACTTACAGATTTATTATTAGAATTGATTCATTATTTTTATTTATTTATTGTTATGTTCGATAATAGTAATACAAAATAAAAAATTGGATACTTTTTAATGATTTTCTTAATTCCTCACTATTGCTTTTTTATATTTACAAAAAAATAACTATAAACCAGTAACTACTAGCAGACATTTTTCTGCAAATTATCTATACTCTTCCTCTTTTTTCGCTTTTTTCTCTTTTTTCGGTCTTTTCGCTGATCAAAAATCTTCCTCTTTTTTCGCCATTTCCATTAGTGAAAACCTTATCAAAATCCGTTGCGTGGTTTAGGAGGAGTTAGCGGTTAAACAGACAGACAAATGCCTAAAGTGACCTCAATTTATGTAGTAAGGATAAAAATATATGTACCTAGTAACTAATTATATATTTAAAAGAAGAACTTATTACAAGTTCTAAGTGCAGATGTCTATATGAAGCAAATATTATTAGCCTGTAATTTTAAATGAGTTCTTCGTGACTATTCCTTTATTTTATTATTTCATTATTGTCTGAAGTTCAAATTGGCTAGGTGTTCTTTGGAATAGCATTCTCAAGTTGTCGGCGTACTGTGTAAGTTATAAGTTAGGTGTACAAGTTTAATTAAGTTAAGTTAAAGATTTATAAAATGAACTTACTTAACTATCCTCTAACAAAGTGTGTTGCCATGAAAATTCGACCTTAATATCTAGATATTCTCTCTTTTTTGTACGTCATTGTGTATGAATGTATTATTATTATTAGGTAGGTAGGTAGTATAGGTATACTACCTACCTACCTACTAAACTACTAAACTAAAGCTCTCTACCTAGAGAGCTTTAGTTTACATGGCAATCACAATATTTCAGCAATGGACGAAGTGATACTGGTTCTCTAGCAGACAGAAATAGCCACAAGCAGATAATAATAATAATGAATGTATGCTCATTATTTGTAATCAAAAAATTAAATCAAAACACCAAGATTTGCAAACCCCGACAGGGATTCAAATCTACACCTTCTGACCACCTTTCCTTTGTGATTCCCTTGGACGTCCAACAACACCCCTTCTCCCTTCTGGTTCTTTCCATCTCGTTGTCGTTATAATATTAGAATAGATTAATACTAATAATCATCAATCAATACTAATAATAAATCTGTGAGGGTCGGTCATGGAGTAAGTTACTTTGTTTTCAGAGATATCGTGTTTATAGGCTCTATACATGATACTGAAACTAAATTGACTATTTTTACATTTTTTTTCTGTATGTATGTATGTATGTATGTATGTATGTATGTATGTATGTGTGTGTGTGTGTGTGTGTGTGTGTGTGTGTGTGTGTGTGTGTGTGTGTGTGTGTGTGTGTGTGTGTGTGTGTGTGTGTGTGTGTGTGTGTGTGTGTGTGTGTGTGTGTGTGTGTGTGTGTGTGTGTGTGTGTGTGTATGTATGTATGTATGTATGTATGTATGTATGTATGTATGTATGTATGTATGTATGTATGTATGTATGTATGTATGTATGTATGTATGTATGTATGTATGTATGTATGTATGTATGTATGTATGTATGTATGTATGTATGTATGTATGTATGTATGTATGTATGTATGTATGTATGTATGTATGTATGTATGTATGTATGTATGTATGTATGTATGTATGTATGTATGTATGTATGTATGTATGTATGTATGTATGTATGTATGTATGTATGTATGTATGTATGTATGTATGTATGTATGTATGTATGTATGTATGTATGTATGTATGTATGTATGTATGTATGTATGTATGTATGTATGTATGTATGTATGTATGTATGTATGTATGTATGTATGTATGTATGTATGTATGTATGTATGTATGTATGTATGTATGTATGTATGTATGTATGTATGTATGTATGTATGTATGTATGTATGTATGTATGTATGTATGTATGTATGTATGTATGTATGTATGTATGTATGTATGTATGTATGTATGTATGTATGTATGTATGTATGTATGTATGTATGTATGTATGTATGTATGTATGTATGTATGTATGTATGTATGTATGTATGTATGTATGTATGTATGTATGTATGTATGTATGTATGTATGTATGTATGTATGTATGTATGTATGTATGTATGTATGTATGTATGTATGTATGTATGTATGTATGTATGTATGTATGTATGTATGTATGTATGTATGTATGTATGTATGTATGTATGTATGTATGTATGTATGTATGTATGTATGTATGTATGTATGTATGTATGTATGTATGTATGTATGTATGTATGTATGTATGTATGTATGTATGTATGTATGTATGTATGTATGTATGTATGTATGTATGTATGTATGTATGTATGTATGTATGTATGTATGTATGTATGTATGTATGTATGTATGTATGTATGTATGTATGTATGTATGTATGTATGTATGTATGTATGTATGTATGTATGTATGTATGTATGTATGTATGTATGTATGTATGTATGTATGTATGTATGTATGTATGTATGTATGTATGTATGTATGTATGTATGTATGTATGTATGTATGTATGTATGTATGTATGTATGTATGTATGTATGTATGTATGTATGTATGTATGTATGTATGTATGTATGTATGTATGTATGTATGTATGTATGTATGTATGTATGTATGTATGTATGTATGTATGTATGTATGTATGTATGTATGTATGTATGTATGTATGTATGTATGTATGTATGTATGTATGTATGTATGTATGTATGTATGTATGTATGTATGTATGTATGTATGTATGTATGTATGTATGTATGTATGTATGTATGTATGTATGTATGTATGTATGTATGTATGTATGTATGTATGTATGTATGTATGTATGTATGTATGTATGTATGTATGTATGTATGTATGTATGTATGTATGTATGTATGTATGTATGTATGTATGTATGTATGTATGTATGTATGTATGTATGTATGTATGTATGTATGTATGTATGTATGTATGTATGTATGTATGTATGTATGTTCCTCTTTAACTCTTAAATGAATTAACTGATTTTCATGAAACTTGGTAGATAAACATGTACAGGACACAGGATAGGCTACTTTTTCTTTTTCAACGCGGACGAAGTTGCGGGCACCAGAGTTAATTAATAAATGGTCTCGTGGGTAAATTTAAGCCCATGGTGGGCCGCATCCGATCTGCGGGCCGTGGGTTGATCATTAAGACTGTCCACCTAAGTATCATAAATTCATCATAAAAAAACTTCACGTCATTAAAGATCCACCGCATTTCCTGTCTAACATGGAATGGTTTGACCTTAATTGTCTTATGCACATAAAATTAGATTAAATTAACTTTACCACGATCAACCGACCAGATCACAATTTGAATCGGACTCGTCTCTGTCACCGCTACACAGTTCAAGCTAAAAACGATTTTAAAGTTACAGCAGTAGAATTTAAAATCGATAAACTTACTTCAATAGAAAACAGACTAATAGTTCAAGCCGTCAGATACTGTAGTGCAATGATAATAAAGTCTTGTTTTGAGGTTTTAGTTGAAATGTAAGTTTATGCCGCGCTCTAATGAGATTTGCTTGAAATTTGTTAGGGATGAGACCAAGATTATCTCGAGCGATGGAGACGCGAAGATGAACTAGCTACTGAATTTTTAATAAAAAGATTTAGCGCCTTTTTCACCAACTACAGGTAAAGTGTTGATTAATTACTTTTAGAAATCATTATCTGTTTTATTGAATTATGCACTCTGTTTAATGCATCATTTCTTTCTATTTAATGTTTGGGACGTTTACCGTACAAACAAAGGTAGGTTCCCGGTGACAGGTGACTTTAAGTGTTGGTTTAGTTAGCCTACTTGACGTTGGTGAAAGAGGCGCTTATCCTACTTGTGAGTCTTTATTAAAAGCAATACCAAGAGGTGTTTTTAAGAGCTCCTCTACACTATCGGCGATTACAAACGATTACGGACGAGCACTAATTGTGTAGAGGGCGTGGCTGTATACTCCAATCGTGGTCTATGATCGCCTGCGACCCGTGATTTGTTGGTTTTTCATGTTGAACGATAAGCGTACAAGATTTCCTTTGAAGCGTATGAAAAACCAACAACACGGGTCGCAGGCGATCAGGGTTTTTCATACGCTTCAAAGGAAATCTTGTACGCTAAGGCTCAACTCACACTGGCGCAGAGTTGAAGCGACGCGACGCGTCATGTTTTGCAGGGCGACGCGGTCTGCGTCCATTTCATTTTCATCATCGTCCATTGTCGTAGTTCAGCACTGCCGTCCGTCCGTTGTGGTCGGCGTCTGACGCGTCAATGCGCCCGAGTGCGCGCGGCTACTCACAAATCCACTCGACTCCAGCCGAGCGTCGAAGCGCGAATGCGCATGTTGACGCGCGCTTCCATATTTACATAGCACAAATTTGTACTTAAATAATAGAACAATAGAGATGAATATGCCGTAGGTAGAAAAACATGACGCGTCGCGTCGCTTCGACTCTGCGCCAGTGTGAGTTGAGCCTTACCGTTCAACAGACGATTGTGTGGATGCTTGCACGATGATCGTGCGATCACACGATCACACGATCATCGCCGATAGTGTAGTGTACGCGTAAGGGCAGCCTGTACGCGCAAGTAAAGTAATAGGTGAATTTGTTGTTTCAATTTACTATAATGGGAATAACCGAAGGCATGTGTGTCCTGTCATGTATGTATTGCTATCACCAATAACTAACGAGTAATCGTAGTATGGAATTTCGTTGTATGGAATTGGTAAACTTCTCCCGTTGGGAAGCAAGTGGCATAATGTTTAATGTCGAAACTATATTTAACCACTAATGAAAATTTGTATGAAGCCACGAGAAAGTTAATTGTAACGTATAAATTATAGAAACATAATTATTTTTTACTTTTAATTTACAAGATGTCTTAAAAAGACTGATACAAATTCAGAACAATGTTTTTACTTGAATCAAAATTTCATGTCAATTTTTTTTATTTTAACACTCAAATCTTGACAGAAATATTAAATGAGTGAACAAATTCAAAGCTCCCGTAAAGTAAGAGATTAAAGGTAATATTTTATGGGTCAGAACCCCTCAAGGGTTGTTACAAAGGTAAATGCTTGTTTCGACCTCCTACAGAATTACTCGAGAGCAGTTACAAATTCAAAACTCCGCGAATTAAGACTGTGAAGTCGCGTCTGGGCGTTTGGAGCACTTTGTTTTTTAATAAAATTTTGTGTAATATTTGCATTAAGAATTTGTCAATTTAATTAATGACGATTTTTTAAATTTTATTGTATTACTACCTGTGTCCTGCGGTATCACCCGACTATTAATTTAAATTGCCAAGCCAAACATTATTTATTCTGCACATTATCTTTCTATTTTTCTTTCGTACACATGTCGACTCTTCTCGGCAATGCTGGATAGAATTACCGATAGCATGACCAGGGGTGGCAAACCTAGTTCCTTTTGCATAACGATGGGAGGCTCGTCAATGTCAATTCCGGTAGAGCCCACAGTTATTGTTGCTATAGGCGGTGCGGAGAACATGGCCTCCACCACCTTTTTTTTTAACGTTGGGAAATCTCTTGGATACCCGGCAGTGAAGGGGACACTGCGGGGTTATGCCGGATTCCTACCGGTTAAAACCCAACGACCATCTATCGTGACCGTTGATGGGCGGGGTCGTGGGGACGTTATTACGCGCGCGTGGGGACGGTGCCTCGTTACGGCTATCCAACGCGGGGAGGCCTGTGCTCCCTGTCAGAACCTCGGTGTACCCGAAAGTGGAGGTACGCCGGCCTACTCGGGGGACCTTACTACGGGCGGCAGTCTCCCCCAAGACTACCGCCCAGGTCTCGGTCAGGGTGGAAGGCGGCGGATATAGGCCACCCGCCTGCGCCCGAGCCTTCTCCGGCGGATTGGCTGGAAGAGGGGATCCTCTTCCCGCTGCCTTTGCATTGCATGTATGTATGTTCCTCCATAACTTTTAAACGAATTAACTGATTTTCATGAAACTTTGTAGATAAACAATTCGAAGTACAGCACACAGGATAGGATACTTTTTCTTTTTCAACGCGGACGAAGTAGCAGGCAACAGCTAGTATACAAAAATAAACATGTAATAAGAACCTTTGTAATTGAAGACCTAATTTTCAGAAAAAAAAAATCAACCGTGCCAAGCCAGGAGCGGGTCGCTAGTAATAAATATCTATACGATTAAGATAAGTAAAAACCAATTAATGATTTATTACAGCGCCTTCAGTTCCATTCATCTTCTTTGACAGGTCATGGATTAGCGAACATTACTTCGAGCATTTATCTTTGTTCAGATACCCTCTTTGGAATGGATGAATATTACCTATGTATTCATCACCGTACGCAATCGCCGATTAATTATAATTATACCTATCCTATGTTCTAATATTACACCAATAATTGGTAAAATATCCTAAGTCGTTTATATACAAATTGCAAATTAAATTTTCAAGCGCACTTTAACTCAGCAGCGTTTCAAGTACTACCTCCTGGTTTTTTTATAGATATCTTTGTTCAGATACCCTCTTTGAAATGGATAAATATTACCTATGTTTTCATCGCCGTTCGCATTCGCCGATTAATTATTTAATTATACTTATCCTATGTTCTAATATTACACCAATAATTGGTAAAATATCCTAAGGTAAAATACAAATTGCAAATTAAATTTTCAAGCGCACTCAGCAGCGTTTCAAGCACTACTCCTGTTTTTTTATAGATTTATATTAATTAAATACGCGACTTAGTTGGTTCCAGGAATGAGAATAAATTAAAAGGGATAATACGGGTTTACTGTTTCTAGCATTCCTAGATTCTTGCTTCTTTACTATACTTCCTCATAATCTACTTTTATATGGCTGTTCTTGATATAAAATATATTTTCTTCCATACAATGTAACCTTCTTGACTCCTTCTCTTTTATAGATATGGTGCCCGCGACTTAGCCCGCGTTAAAAGTGAGGGATGTGTAGCGCCTGACTAAATGTGTAAAGCAATATAACGCCTGACATCTTTGCTGTTATAAAATTTTCAAGGGTTGTATCTTTATTTTTAGTAGATAGCTGGTGCCCGCGACTTCACCCGCGTTGATAATTATATACTAAAACCTTCCTCTTCAATCACTCTATCAATAAAAAAAAACCGCATCAAAATTCGTTGCGTAGTTTTAAAGATCTAAGCATACATAGGGACAAACAGACGGGAAGCTACTTTGTTTTATACTATGTAGTGACTAGCTGCTGCACGTGACTTCGTCCTTATACGACTTTTTAAATATGGCCTATGTTACTCGTTGATAATGTAGCTTTCTATAGATGAAAGAATTTTTGAAATCGGTCCACTAGTTTTTGAGTTTATTGATTACAAAAATACAAATATCTTGTCTTTATTATATAATAATATTGGTATAGAAAAAGGACGTATTTGTATCGGGGATTTTTTTTTTGTATTTTATAAGTAAAAGTTGCAATAAAATATATTAGATTTTTTTATTGATTCTTCTTATTTGTAAAATATGCGTAATTTTCGTCTGGTAAACGTCTACGTAAAGACAAATAGATCCACTGGACAACCTACTGGACTGTCAGCCTGTCTGTCACTATTTATATTTAAAAAATCCTCACTATTTCAACCTGTGTCAATAAATTTCTATCTCACAATTGTCACGTGGGTTTTACAGAATAGTACGGAATTGTTTTTTCAGCGTTAAAAAGTTCCCTAGCAATTTCACTACCTCGGCTAGTAGAATTTTTGAAAAATGTAACCAAAACTGAGTCAAAGCTATTTCTACATAAAAATAACGCTACGAACAGAGTGCTACGGCTCGTAGACGCGCTACGAGCTACGAGCATACGGCTACGGTCGGCTACACTCAAAATTTCCGCTAGATTCAGAGCTTAAAGTGAATTTCGCATTTTCCATAGTGCTCCAAAAATGTTCTTTTCTTATTGTGAAAATTTCAATATTATGGTATCTTTAGTACCCCTTCACAAATGAAAATATCGATACCTTAATTCGCAAAACGAATAACTCCACTTTTGGTTGAAAATAACTTTTTGATACAGGAGAAACTTAATGACAATTAGAATTTAATTTTTAAAAGGTCTATCGGTTAATACGAGCCATAATTTCCAATGTAAAATTGTCTTTTTTCTTTTCTCGTATCATACAAAAAAAAAATTATAACGTGTTTAGTCTCCCCTGTAAAGTTTGGCTCACAGAGTTATTTGGTTTGCGAATTAAGGTATCGATATGTAAATTCTTAGTTTATATCAATACTAATAATAAATCTGTAGGGGTCGGTCATGGAGTAATTTACTTTGTTTTTAGAAATATCGTGTATATAGGCTCTATACATCATACTGAAACTAAATTGACGATTTTTAGAATTTTTTTCTGTATGTATGTAAGTATGTATCTTCCTCTATAACTCTTAAACGAATCAACTGATTTTCATGAAACTTGGTAGATAAACATTTAGACGTACGGGACATAGGATAGGCTACTTTTTTTTTCAACGCGGACGAAGTCGCGGGCGCCAACTAGTATTATATTAAAAAACATTCAAAACAATATTTTATAGTACCTGTTGATCGCATCGCAGGTATCGCTATTTTTAATGATTAGGCACGATAAAAAAAGAAAAACAATGTAGACAGAAAGAAGGTACTGTAAACGTATGTCACGAAGGTATCTACTGTAACTATTTATGTCGACTGAAATTGATTGAAAAGTGCTTCATTCATTCGTTCGTTGATTCGTTCAGATTCATTCGTTGGTATGCTATTCATAGGGTATCAGTCAGTTGAACGAACGCGTTCGCGAACATAGTTCGTCGTAGTTGGAATACATTCACCCACACACACACACACACACATAAATTAACTAACTACAATAGAAGCTGAAATAAACCGATTTCCTAGCAACCAAGCAATCTCAAGAAAGACGTCTCTGAATAGGGTAATTGAAACAGTCAATATTCTGAGTCACAACTTCAATAAGGAAACATAATTATCCGAACTTCGGAACCAATGAATGTGTTTCCAATTCGTTTCAGTTAATCCCGTTTTAAATGCGGCTGAAAATTCGCTTCAGTAAAATTGCCTCTTTTTTACTCCTCCAGAGTCTGACCGTTCCGTTTTCGATCGACGTTTCGGATAAAGAATGCTTTTTAGTTCAAACGAGAAAAGTTTACTGTTTTTTTTTTAAGTGCACACAGCTTTTATCCAATTGCGAGTAAATCTATACTGATATTATAAATGTTAATGTAATTTTTTCTGTCTATCTGTTACCTTTTACGCCATAATTACTCAACCGTACGTACGCGCCTGGCAAAACGTAATAGCAATAAAGATTGAATAAATAAAAAATAGGGATAAGCGGGGAAGGTATATATCAATCAATACTAATAATAAATCTGTAAGGGTTGGTCATGGAGTGAGTTACTTTGTTTTCAGAGATATCGTGTTTATAGGCTCTATACATGATATTGAAACTAAATTGACCATTTTTACAATTTTTTTCTGTATGTATGTATGTACATATGTATGTAGATGTATGTTCCTCCATAACTCTTAAACGAACGAACTATACGTGACTAATAAGAGATAATTTAAGACGTGAGTTGATGAAGGTATGTCGCATTTTTGAGTTTTTTTTTTCATTTTACGTGACTAATAATGTTAATAAATGTTAATAATGTTAATAATAGTAATAATGACTAATAAATGTTACTACGACTTAAAAGACTATATGTGTGATAATTTTGTGGATAGTGGTGATTAATAGCTTATTTTGTTATGTAGTGTTCTCAAAATATTTGCACACCCCAAAGGGTAGAATGTAGCGAGCCTTATACATTATAAATAAAAACATTGTAAATTACCTATATTCAGCAAATAAATTATTATTATTATTATTATTATTATTAATAAGAGATAATTTAAGACGTGAGTTGATGAAGGTATGTCGCATTTTTGAGTTTTTTTTTTCATTTTTTTTTTGCGTTGACAGGTAATATGTCCATAATATGGATGATTACAGACCTTAAGATCGTCGATTTAAGACATTTTTGGAAAATAAAAAGTTAAAAAAAGTGTTATGTACAGTTAATTTTAAAAAGCAAAGAGTGCAGAAAAGTTTACTTTTGTTAATGGAACAGGGAGCTATGTTCAATTTTTTTTTCAATTAAATAATAGAAGTGTTTAATATTGCTATCATGCCAATAATATTTTAGATTGTTTACACAACTTTGCATCATAATTTAGTACAAAAATCAGTTCCGTGGCGACTTATCTCAAAAAATTAAAAGTAAAACTTTAACCTCGATTTATTCAAAATTGGAATTATGCGACATACCACTTTCATCCACTCACGTTTTCAATTATATTTTATTAAGCGTTGCGCTTCATTTAAGAATGGGTATAAAGCAAACAAAATTTGTAATTTCACCCGCGTACCCCATTGGACATGACAGTGACACAAAATACGTAGAACTACGCACAACATGCGACGGAAGATAGCGCATCTCGCTCAATAAAAATGTTATAAGTGCCAAAAGTATTAAATATTAATTATTCGTAAACTGCAATGTCAAATGAAAAATTGTTACATACAGCCTTAGATAATATGTGAAGTGAAATTACTGATACACTTTTAGCTTTGTAATGTGTGTCATTTTGAAAATAAAACTAAAATCGATGGAAATGAGAGCTCACTTGGTGATTTTTTTCTATCGAGAAAATTTCATTATATTATATTTTCTGTTACAGTCGTCACTTTCATTTATAATGTATTTATCTATTTAAATTTTTTTATTAAATTAGACTTTGTTTACTTAGATAAAATTCAAATCTAGGATTAGCTATTTCTCTTTATATCCGCTCTTAATAGTATAAGAGGTGGCAACGTTTTCGAAAGAGAATTTCAGGTCAGCTGGTTTTTTGATATGTCGTCTCTCTTGCCCTTTCGGTTAGGATCTGGGCAGTCTGGCTAGCGGTAGCGGTTGCGTTTGCCTGTGCGCATCCTATTTGTGCGGGTAATATACTGACTTTTAAAATCATTTTATGAAGGTTCAATTTGCATATTTTAGCTTAAGATAAGTTTAACAAACATCAATCTCTTATTGCCAGACATTTTTATCGTTGCTAATAATGAGCCAGACGAGAATTTTGATTTCATTTTTATTAAAAAATTAAGTTATTTCAGAATGTCTGTCATTTTAATATTATGTTGTTTAAGTATGAACAGACCTAAAAATAATTTGCCAGACATTAATTCAGTTGCTAAACCATGAATCAGAACGATTAAAGTCCTGAAAACTCTTACAGTATGATTCTACTGGTCACAGAGAGACAGTTCAGTGCTCTCAGCTATAGATGGGTAAGCACTGTAGTATTACTCAAGCCAGAGTAAATACTCAGTAAAAACTATTTAAGTACTTTTTTTTTTTTACTTTATACTCAGTATTACTACGAAAACTTAATGAGCTATGGCTATCGTTCATTACCACGATTCATCATTAAATGAAGGATTAACGCGTGATGATAATTATTATTATATAAAATTGTTAGGTACAATGTTTAAATTATCTATACTAATATGTAAAGCTGAAGAGTTTGTTTGTTTGGTTGTACGTGCTAATCTCAGGCTGTCGGGCTAGGCATCGCGTTGGCCACGATCTACGAGCCCGTAGGTTTGTTGAAAAAGTATCGATATTTTTAATTAGATATATTGACATTTTCCCTCGATATATCGACGTCGATATTGATATTTTATAAATGAAAATTAATACCGTTTTATATTTCCTAATTATAGTTTTTAGAACACTAGCTGTTGCACGCGACTTCGTCCGCGTAACTTTATAAAATATAGCCTATAACACTCGCTGATAATATAGCTTCCCACCAGTGAAAGAATTTTTCAAATCGGTCCAGTAGTTTCGGAGCCTATTCAATACAAACAAACAAATCTTTCCTCTTTATAATATTAGTATATATAAAAATTCAACAAAACAAAATGCAGGTGCGTCGGCAATCTTTTGTATCTACTTGTAGGTATCATCCATAAATGATAATTGTTTTGATGAAAAAAAATCTCTTGTATCCGTATGACTCATTTCTGTTTTAGTTTTAATGTTTGAACAAAAGCAATAAAAAATGTTCCGTGTTTACTTAGAGACCTTCTATCTAGTTGTCTTGTTTATCAAAGTTATCATAGTAGTACTATGTGAAATAGTTGTAACCTCTGCTATGCCGCCGATGGGCGGTCTCGGCATGTGAGTATAAAATTGGCTTTTAACAATTTATAATTTAATTTTAATTTTAATTTTAATAAATTGACTATTAATTTTTACAATATAATTAATAAAGTCAAAAAATATCTAAAATAAGAATTTAGTAATTACTTATATGATGTCAAACAGGTGACATGTAACATAATTCTTTTGTTTTTTTTTTTTATATTATAGGTATTTCTTATTTGGTTAATAATCTTTTCTTGTGAGAAAATTAAGAATTTTAAATTAAGATAAACGCAAAATTCACTGCAATAATAACATAACTAGTAAATTATAATAATATGGTGTAGAGTTAACTTAGTTGTAACTATATCTAGGTAGATAAAAATGTAGGTTTTTCACTCATCTTTACATACTTCTATGTATTCTTCTAATTTCCATGCAATTAAAAGGTTGTTGACATCGTCATCCATTAGGAATATTTGTAAATTATAAATTTTTTTTAGGCAATACGAGTTTATTAAATACGAGACGCAATGACTATCACGCTAGAAAGATTTGGACGAAATGAATGATTCGTTTTCACTTATAGGTAACCCATTTTGCTTTGCTAAGTATTTTTACTTGGTTAATATTTAGTAAGCTGTTTGTAAATATTAGCAAATGTGTCATGGTAAAATTTACAATCGCACTTATTTAATAACAACAAAATATCAATGGCTATTTGTAACCGATTACGTTGTAGGTGGTAACAGAGATATATTGGTTAATTTTAACCAAAAAAAGGGTTAATTTTAACCCTTTTTAAACATATTTAAAATTACATACATAACTTGGTTAGATTTAACAATATTAAGTATTAAAATTTAAACAAGTCTGAATTGGTTCAGAATGCTAACAATTTTGTTTAAAAATTATTAAGTGCAATGTTAAAAATAACCAAGTATCCATAACAATGTTGACGTGTTAGATTATAACCAACTGCGCTTATATATTCTTAAACGAGTTTTAGTTAATTTTAAATAATCTGCCTTTAAACGAGCCAAAATGTTAAAGTAAAATTTTCTCAGTGTATCATAGCGACAAGAGTATTTCAAATAAAAAAAAAACTTTTAAATTTTCAATAATGTTGTTTGATTTCCTGCTATCTAATTCAATCTCATTTCAATTTTTTTTTATGTTAAAATTTGCTAAATGCTAATAAAAAATAATATCCCTAATTTAAAAAATATTGAACTTACGCAATTGTATATCTATTGTATGTATATATAGATATACAGTTTACATAAGTCCAATTCATACTGTAAGAGTAGAATCATACTGTAAGAGTTTTCAGGACTTTAATCGTTCTGATTCATGGTTTAGCAACTGAATTAATGTCTGGCAAATTATTTTTAGGTCTGTTCATACTTAAACAACATAATATTAAAATGACAGACATTCTGAAATAACTTAATTTTTTAATAAAAATGAAATCAAAATTCGCGTCTGGCTCATTATTAGCAACGATAAAAATGTCTGGCAATAAGAGATTGATGTTTGTTAAACTTATCTTAAACTAAAATATGCAAATTGAACCTTCATAAAATGATTTTAAAAGTCAGTATATTACCCGCACAAATAGGATGCGCACAGGCAAACGCAACCGCTACCGCTAGCCAGACTGCCCAGATCCTAACCGAAAGGGCAAGAGAGACGACATATCAAAAAATCAGCTGACCTAAAATGCTTTTTTTCCCGACGTTGCCACCTCCCGGACTATAATGAGTGGCTTACATTCATCGTTATAATATATCTTTGGTTACATTGCGTTTCACAGCAGTGCAGCGTTTAGAAATCAGTAGGAACTCCTACTAAACCAGAGTATTTGCCACTAAAAAAATTCTACACAAAAGACGTTCGGGCAAGATAATCTAATCTCTAACGTTAAGAAGATAAAAACCTTTTTCGCTTGAAAAAATTTGCACTCCGTGAAAGCTCTTTTATCATTCGATAAAATCAGCGTTTTGTCGTTTATCGTGTACCTCGAGAGAGCGTGGTAGGGGGGCGGGCGTGACGTCATCAATCACGATGACATCCTCATTTGTACCAGTCCATATATTTTTAGTTATTCATTTTTTTTGTGTCATTTATATGATAAAATATCTTCGCACGTTCGACACAGATAGCTTATTCAAAAGGCCTTTTGATGAAGTACATACTTACATAAAACCAATTGTATAACTAGCTTGTGCCAGCGACTTCGTCCGCGTTGAAAATTAAATAATTGCAGCAATTGACGCATTAGCGCCTGACATTATATTTTTGCCAAACGTTATATTTTTATTTTTAGATCTAGTCGCCCTATTGAAATATTTAGCCTTTGTCCCTCCGAAATGCTATTCTAAATATTGGTCAAATATTTTTTAAATCTAATAATCAAAAATTACCTCCTACGTATATTTTCATGAAAATTTGTATACTATACATGTTGTCAGGGGTATCAATACTAATAATAAATCTGTAAGTGTAGGTATCGTATGTTGTATGTATGTTCCTCCATAACTCTTAAACGAATTGACTGATTTTCACGAAACTTGGTAGATAAACATTTAGACGTACAGGACACAGGATAGGCTACTTTTTTCTTCTTCAACGCGGACGAAGTCGCAGGCACCAGCTAGTACAGAATAAGATAGTACTTTCATCCAGAAAAAAGTTACTGTTCCCGAGAGACGCAGACGAAATTTTGGGTTAAGAGCAAGTGAAGTCAATAATATGTATATATTTATGAGAGAATAGGTCTCAACTTATTATTAAAAACATTCGCGCCACTTATTGAATTCGCGAAAATAATACAAAAACAAAAATAAAAAAAGAATGATAAAATGTCACAAATTCTGCACATTTTAGAAATTAATTGTACGTACTAAATATAAAATACATTTCAGTTTTTTTGTTTCCATCAAAACCTACATATTATATCTCAGAAATGTCATGGTTTTTTTATGTATTTCTACGGCCATGACTGAGGCGTAAGGGACATGACTGTTCACATGACCAAACGTCCAAATGGTTCAAATGGTAGTATGGGAGTTGGTAAGCAAGCTCTCTTTGGCAAGTGAGCTCTTAAAGCTTAGTAACATCGAAATACTACAATGGAATTTGCGTCACAAATGCCAAAGCGGCACATTAAAAGAACGCTTTTGACAGAATCATGGCTGACTCTTGCCTTCACGCGTCAATGGTAAAAGGTAGTAACGATCAACTTCTACTATTTCATTTTAAACTCTAATGGGTTGACGTAAAGTCACATTATCTTTAAATTACGTACTTATTATTATGTTTGTTTTGTTTTAAATGACAGTTCATGCTCTACGCATATGTCACTTTTAAATGTTCCATAAAATTCGTAGTGTTTTGTATGGCACGCGGGTTCTATGTTGTAGTAGTTTGATGCTTAGTAAGTATTTTATAAGTAACTAAAAATGTAATCATTCCACGCATTACCACGACAGTAGACAAAGAGCAAATCCGTATAAACACGTCGTTGATTTCCTTTGGGAATTACAGTTGCTGGCTTAGTAGATGTACCTTAAATGCCCGGTCACAGTACAATAAAATTCTCAAACCGCTATTCGCTAAGGTTGGCAAAAAAACTATTTTTTTATTGATTTTTTTTGAATCAGAAAACTTAATATATTTACTATTTAATCAAAAATGTTTCTGAATGATGTTTGTTGTGCAATATAATTTAACTATGTCAAATAAAATAAAGCGTTTTGTGACAGATCTTAATAAATATATAAAAATTACTTGTCAATTGTTCCTCCGCGATGGACTCCTAAACTATTGAACTGATTTTGATCAAACTTCGTAACTATCTGTAATTTAAAGATAAAGATAAAGATAGCCTTTAATTGCGAAGAATCCTAATACAGAAAAAAATAAGATGTTACATTACATTACTTAAATTAAAAAATTCTCTTTTATTATTCTTCCTCGCCTGTCACATGACATAGGCCTCCTCTAAGTTCTTCCATCGTTTTCTGTCCTGTGCCTTTCTCATCCATGTTGCTCCTGTTACCTTCCTTATATCATCTTCCCATCTTCGATTCTGTCTTCCTCTTTTTCGTTTCTCCTCTTTAGGGTACCAATGTGTAATCTTGTGTGACCATTTATGTGGATCTCTAGTCATATGACCCGTCCATCTCTATTTGAGTTTCTTTATAGTTTTAATAATGGGTATTACATTTGTTTTTTCCCTTATGTCTTCCAATCTTACCCTGTCCTTAATTTTTATTCCAAGGATGCTTCTTTGCATTGAATTTTGGCATACTTCTAATTTTCTTAAATTCTTATTGGTAAGGGCCCATGTTTGGCTGTAATTTAGTCCAACTTAAAAGATAAAGATATCAATATCAATCAATCAATACTAATAATAAATCTGTAAGTGTAGGTATTTATGTATATATGTTCCTCCATAACTCTTAAACGAATTAACTGATCTTCATGAAACTTGATAGATAAACCTTTAGACGTACGGGACACAGGATAGGCTACTTTTTTTCTATTTCAACGCTGATTAAGTCGCAGGTACCAGCTAGTATGTAAATATAATGTAGATTTACTAATCCTTGTTTTTTTACGTGTACAAATCTTACCAAATTAGATCTACATACTTTGTTAACTTTATATTGGTTACTGTAAGCGCCCTTGAAGCTTAAGGTGAAGGCTTTCGTCTGCCGGCGCTTTGAGAGGCATTGATTTTACTCAACATTGTTAATGATGCAAATTCTACAAGAGATACTTTGAGGTTAGGCTAAAATAGGTACGAAGCCCTGTTATCAAGCAGTCTCAGCTTTTGATGACATCATAAACTTAAGTATGACTAGTGAATCACAGTAGTGAGATGACAGTAGAGATACTGATGAGTATTTAATATTTATTTTATTTATTTACTAAGCAGCTAACCTTACAGCTTGTAAAATGTCACAAATACATAAAAAAATAATTATATCTGGCCTAATAACAAGGTTAGACATATTAAAATTGATAAGTATGTACAAAAATTATAACAATATACATACATACATACATACATACATATATACATACATACATACATCCATACATACATACATACATACATACATACATACATACATACATACATACATACATACATACATACATACATACATACATACATACATACATACATACATACATACATACATACATACATACATACATACATACATACATACATACATACATACATACATACATACATACATACATACATACATACATACATACATACATACATACTTACTTACTTACATACATACATACATACATACATACATACATACATACATACATACATACATACATACATACATACATACATACATACATACATACATACATACATACATACATACATACATACATACATACATACATACATACATACATACATACATACATACATACATACATACATACATACATACATACATACATACATACATACATACATACATACATACATACATACATACATACATACATACATACATACATACATACATACATACATACATACATACATACATACATACATACATACATACATACATACATACATACATACATACATACATACATACATACATACATACATACATACATACATACATACATACATACATACATACATACATACATACATACATACATACATACATACATACATACATACATACATACATACATACATACATACATACATACATACATACATACATACATACATACATACATACATACATACATACATACATACATACATACATACATACATACATACATACATACATACATACATACATACATACATACATACATACATACATACATACATACATACATACATACATACATACATACATACATACATACATACATACATACATACATACATACATACATACATACATACATACATACATACATACATACATACATACATACATACATACATACATTATATATTACGCATTATATTTTATACTATTATAAGGGCCTCTTTCACTAACTACAAGTAAGGTGTTGATTTATTACTTTTAAAAATCATTTTCTGTTTTATTGAATTATGCACTCGGTTTACTGTGTCATTTGATAGGCGAATTTTTTTATTATTTTCTTTTTAATTTTTGGGATTTTTACTGTACAAAGGTATGTCAGCTCCATTATTCCCGGTTACCGGTGACTTTAAATGACAGTTTGGCCTACTTGACGTTTGTGAAAGAGGCGCTTAATCTATTTATACTTATGTACTGTGTGTTTAAATTACTATGACGATTCTCTAGCGACAAAGTTGCATACTTGTTCTCAGCTTTGTTACCGCGATAATAACTTGACGTACTACACAGATAAGAACTATAAAGTTTTTGCAAATAACCTAGTCAAATGTATCTCTACTCTAGATACTGTACTTGTAGGACTGTGTGTTTAATATTTTGAAAAACCTGCAAGCCGAGGAGCAGTTACTTTTCTTTTATTGATTAAAATATATTCAATCCTATAGGTATAAATAAGAATAATCTGTGAAGATGAAAACGCTCTCACTTGCTGCAATAGCTGACATGCACATTAAGGGGGTAGTTGATATAATTATAAATATGGTATGCTAGCTTTGTTAGTTTCAATAGGGAAGTAAAAATGTAACATGGGTTACCATGGAATTACCCCATAGTAAAAAACCTTGTTTTAAACTCTTTAAACCAACATAAATAAACCACTAACAGACCTTCTATCTTACATACACGGTACATTAAAATGGATCCCACCAACCACAATAACAATCAAGATACCCTAATCTCATCCTATCCCATCCTTCATAACGTCTGATGTAAGCCTCTTGCGGTCCATAACTCAATGTTGCGGTTGGCGCGTTTGGCAAACGTTTTGCAAACATTTGTGACAAATGTTTGTTGTAAACTCTATTTTTCAAGTGAAAATTTGCGCGTTGGGCATTTTTGAAATGGGAAAAAACCATTGAACTCGCGACACTGGTACCGTTACCGACACTGTAACCGTAACCGACACATCTGTTGACAGTTATAAAAGAACATAGTAATTTCAAAAAGATTGAAAAAAACCATTGAACTCGTGACACTGTTATCGTTACCGACACTGTAACCGTAACCGACACCTCTGTTGACAGTTATAAAAGAACATAGTAATTTCAAAAAGATGGAAAAAAACCATTGAACTCGTGACACTGTTATCGTTACCGACACTGTTACCGTAACCGACACCTCTGTTTACAGTTATAAAAGAACATAGTAATTTCAAAAATATGGAAAAAAACCATTGAACTCGCGACACTGTTATTGTTACCGACACTGTTACCGTAACCGACACCTCTGTTGACAATTAATAAAAGAACACAATAATTTTAAAAATATGGAACAAAACCATTGCACTCGCAACTGTTACCGTAACCGACACCTTTGTTGATTATCAAAAAATAAACACGTAATTGTTCAAGTTTTCACATCTGTCGGCCATCCATAAAATTTTAGAATGTAAATATTTTGAAAATACCCCAATTTACATACATTTATTTAATACTAGCTGGTGCCAGCGACTTCGTCCGCGTTGAAGAATAAAAAATATAACACTTTGGCCCAGGCGTAAGTTATTTATTTTATTTTAGATGATACCTCGGTAACAGTACTTTTTTTCTGGATGAAAGGTACCCTATGTTCTTTCTTGTATCCGTGATAACGTGTATGCAAAATTTCATGATCAGTTGTGTAGTTAAGGCGTGAAAAGGTAACAGACAGACAGAGTAATCCATACATTATAGTATGGATTAGTATGAACCAGCTGTGCCCGCAACTTCGTACGCGTTGTAGTTTGTTTTTTTTTTTAATTCTAAGGAACATAACATTTTTCCAAGATAAAAACTAAAGGGCCACAAATCAAAATTACACTTTTTACAGGAGAGCTAATAAAAAAAAAAATATTTTTTGACAATTTTTTTCTTATTACATATATATCAAATATATACATATGATACATCGTTAGAAGCGTATTTTTAAGAAGCATTAAATGTTTTAAGTACTTTTATATTAAACTGAATACTAGAAGAGATATAAGCATATGTCACTTTTGAATATATAAAAAATGATCAAAATATACTAAATATGGAATAAAACAACCGTAAGTCTTTTTGCAACATACAATATGAAGGACTGTGATTGTATTTTTCCAATAAAAACATTATTGGATTTTTTTGTTTTATGGCCCTTTAGTTTTGAAGCAGCGATATATATTAATCCAGGTAAAAAACTATCTGTATGCTAAATCCACCATTTTATGTATATACAAACAAAACAGACGCAAGGGTGTATTTTGTTTTATAATAATATGAGGAAGTAATTTAATTTAACGTAAACAAAATTTCCATCAAAAGATATCTTGCAATAAAAAGAATTTTTCTTTGGTCTTTTCGCGTTGACAAACAAATAAATAGAATGGGCTTAATTCATTTAATTCTGTAAACAACATCAGAGGGCGTAACATTTGTGCTTTTAATATATTGTCATGTTGGATATTAACTTGACCTAAAAATTTTGCTCGTTTTAACATAAACCCGGTATGATTGTGATGAGCGTAGCGAGTTAAGAAAAATTAACACTTAAAGTTATAGACAAGTAGCTGCTGCCCGCGACTTCGCCCGCGTAACTTTGTAAATTATATACTAAAATCTTCCTTGAGAGTCACTCTATCCATTGGTGAAAACAGCATGAAAATTGATGCAGTAGTTTTTGAGTAACAAACAGACAGACAGACATACGCGGCGGAGGACTTTGTTTTAGGCATACTAAATCCCCAACTCATACTATAAGGCTATATGGCCTTATATTGTGACCTATAAGGCAAAACAAAACTACTAGACGGGCAGTGCAGTTTTAGATAGTGCAACTTTTTTTTAAGTTAAGATCGGCAGACAGGCTGACATACCTATATATCTCCACACATTCCACACAGCACCATCTAGTTCCACAGTAAGAAACTAATGCTTGTATTCTGTATACCAGACAGTTGATATACTACATACATAACTTTTTTTTGTAAATACATATATATTATAAATACAAACATCCATGACTCAGGTACAAAGGTAAAATGTTAACACATAAACATTTGCCTCTAGCAAGATTCGAACCCGCGACCGTTTGGTTAACAACTAGTGTTACTTGCCACTAGACCAAACGTGTCGTCTTGATACAACTTGATGGTCTATAATAGAGAAGTGGACTCTGGCTCCCTTCTCATCGAAACACAACAACACACGTGCTGATATTTCACTGTGGTCTTCTGGAAAAGGGTGTAGAAGGGCTGCTCAAATGACTGCGAAATGCAGTGTGCCCTGCCACTACTACTTTTTGACATACTACTTACTTACTTATTGACGTCTTTATCTTATTTCTTCACGCAGTCATAAACAGAGCGGCCCAGTAAATATCTCCTTACAGAAAGTCAACGCAAATAATAGTTGGATAATTAAGTCTCCCCATCTCTTCCTTTTCTCTAGGTCAAGGTCCTATGAATGTCGAAGTCCTACTGTAGAGATCTAACATCAAAGCGACCGTCTGCCTGCCTGTCGACATTTACATTAAAACAAAATAAAACATACACACATATAGATTGGTGGACTCTGAATGATAAATGAGTTAGGGATGGATGAGTAAGTTGTCCCAGAGCTTCCATATCCCTTCCTAGAAGTCCTACAAAAGGTTGGTAGCTCAATAAAGTGACGGTAGGCACCTACCATCAAGTTGATTGTTAGCCTGTCTTAGGACCTTTACATTGAAAAAAATATAAATGGTTTTATTCGTTTCACGCTTCCGCTACCTCGTATGCAATAAACCGTCGCCCTAATCTACATGAAGTCGGTCCCAACAAATGGACAATATACGAGACCTTTGGTGCGGAATCCCTTCTAAATAGATTCCTTCATGTCCCTTGTTTTGTATATACATTACTTGTGACCGTGTGTTTATTTTGTAGACGGTACCTACGTAATGTGTTTTACTTTTTTTACTCTGGGTAAAAGCTCTACTTCTTGTGCTTACTTTATTCTTCAAAAAATGCGTTACTTAATACCTACTTGAACCCAACGATAAAGTGGTCAGGCGTTATATTACTCATATATTTTATTTTTCAACACCGACGATATCGCGGACACCAGTCAAAATGTTTCTGTATGAATTTAGTTGGTTTTAAGAAAAATAATTTTATGGGCAATCTCAAAATAGCGCTGAATGAAGGCAATTCTTAAATTTTGACTAAAATATAAAAGTCTCTTGTACTCTTACAAGACTGCGGCATCCCTCAATCATAACAAGAACCCAATTACCACAGTGAAAATTATTTACATTTGAACGGGGGCGAGAAAACAGGGAAAAATATTCAAATATTGTCAATTAGATAACCCCAATGAAGGAATATTTTCCAATTTCACTTTTCTACGTAAACAATTCTTTATTTTCCTCGAACAACTGGATATTTTTGGAATTTATTCCTTAAGAATCGATTTTCATATACTTAAGCCCGGCGTACGAAAATTTATGCTATACATATTAAAATAATATAATAAATAAAATATATTAATATAATATTTTTATATTATCGTTCGTAAGGAGCTACGAGCAACTAACCCTATTGTATTATAGCACAGTATATTAATATATATTATAGCTACGTTTGTGACGGGCTTTAAATATGAACAGTTTTCGATGTGTGTGTTATGAAAAATTCTTATACTTCATAAAATATTTCATTAATCATAAAAGCCTTTTGTCTGATTTATAGGTCAGACATACGTAATAAGAAATGAAACTTGGAAGTAGAATAAAATAACATATTATGCGTCTTGTACGAACAAATCATAGTGTATCGAACAAAGCGAGAAATAGAATACAGTAAGCGATCCGTTTTCTCATTTCCTCTCGCACTAAAAACGCACATAAACCAATGATGTCACAGTATAGTGGATAAAGAAGATAATTATACTCTCTTTTAAACAGAAAATATTATATTGAGAAAGATTCTATTATTAAAATAAGTTTTTAGGCAGGCTGGCTAAAGATCCACTCAAAGTTAAATCGTAGTAGCTTACAAGGGCCTGGGCGGTAGTCTTGGGGGAGACTGTCGCCCGTCGTAAGGTCCCCCCCGAGTAGGCCGGCGTACCTCCACTTTCGGGTACGCCGAGGTTCTGACAGGGAGCACAGGCTCCCCGCGTTGGATAGCCGTGGCGGGGCACCGAAGTCGTGTAAAAACGTCCCCACGACCCCGCCCATCAACGGCCGCGATAGATAGAAAGTCGTTGGGTTTTAGCCGGTAGGAATCCGGCATAACCCCGCAGTGTCCCCTTCACTGCTAGGTATCCAAGAGGATTTCCCAACGTTAAAAAAAAAAGAAGTAGCTTACAAGGGGTCCTTTGTGTTTACAAGGAAAACCATTGGGCACTTTTTTATGTTAAGGTCGAGATGTCACCAGAGTAACCAAATTACACGATATTTTTTATAATTTCTTCTCACACAATGGTACAAATTTCTAAAGTTAAAACGAAAATAAACAGATTAGTAACTAATGGCTTGATCTCCATACAAAACTGATTGATGTCCTTTGAATGCGAGCATAACTATGAGACACAGGTTAGTAGGATGTTAAAACTGGGAAAGGATAGAAAAAGCTCTGGGTTGTTACCATTTGGTCTAATGGTTATTAACCCTAGCTGTTAACCAAACGGTCGCGGGTTCGAATCCCGCTAGGGGCAAATATTTATGTGTTTAACTTTTTACCTTTGTACCTGTGTCATGGATGTTTGTATCTATTATATGTATGTATTTACAAAAAAGTAATCTGTGTAGTATATCAACTGTCTGGTATCCATAAAACAAGCCTATATAGTTGTTTAATGTAGAACTATCTAGTGCTGTTTGGAATTTGTGAAGATATGTATTTATTTATGCAAGTTGTATGTTTTCTCTTCTTCTGATAACTGTGTCACTGCATCGCACTCAATCTGGGAAGAACATAATTCAAACACAGATAAAGGCCGAGACCGGCGTTAGCTGACTTTTCTAAAGTGTGCAAAAGTGTTCTGGTCGTTTTTGTATAAAACATTTACTAGCCACTAGACCTTGTGGCTCGCTAGGTTTTTTAATCTTCATACGTCTTTTTAAAAATAGATGCTTCCGACCAGTCCTTTTGGTAAATTATGAGGGAGGCCTATGTCCAGAAAACGTCCTAGAATTGAGATAATGATAATGATCACGTAAGAGTATAGAATATCGCTGCTTAAAAACTAAAGGGGCACAAATCAAAATTACACTTTTTTAGAGGAAAGCTAATCGAAAAAAAAAGGAATTCTTTTTTGTACATTTTTTTCTTATTAGATACGAGTATATATCAAATATATGCATATTTTAAGTACTTTATAATAAATTGAATACTAGAAGAGATATAAGCATATAAGTTACTTGTAAATATATAAAAAATGATCAAAATATACTAAATATGGAAAAGTCTTTTTGCAACATACAATATGAAGGATTGTGATTGTATTTTTGCAATAAAAACATTTTTGGATTTTTTTGTTTTATGGCCCTTTTTAAGCAGCGATAAGCATTTTAAACTTTTTGTCAGTTTTGAAAGTAACTCCACCTTGAACTATGCTGTGATTTTCTAGTCTAAAGGCCTCTTTCACCAACTACAAATAAAGTGTTCATTAGTTACTTTTCATGTAAAGCTAATTGGCGAGTAAATGTTACGAGTATCTTGTGTCAATTTCATTGAAGTTACCCTTGAGTAATGCTACTCGAAGATGGCGAAACTCGTACGCTTTCTTACCGGTGACTTTAAATGGCGGTTAGCCTATTTGACACTTTACTCAGAGATGGTGAAAGAGGCCCTAATAATAGTATAATCTACACACAACTAATGACATCCAGACAACGGTAAGTGCACTTACACTTGCGTCACCATCATAAAAAGGCAAAATGCTTGGCTTGGCTTGGAAAAATGCTGTCATGAAGAGTTTTTTGTACTGTTCTAACTTTGTTACTAAATCGTCCTAAGCCAATCATGTCCATGATTTCTTTAGAAATTCATAATAGATTTTCCTTTAGGTAGCTATAAATTAAAATCCATAAAAGTGGCTATCGCATATTGAAACCCGACATAAATATGCTTAAGATGCTCTGGTCCGTTCTTCAATAGCCTTTGCAGCTACCGGGTAATTTTCAAAGGATTCTGTGCCAAGAAACTTCGCCATTGTGATGCATTGGTTTAAAAGAATACTGTAAAACTAACCGTAAGTTATATGAACTCGGATTTTTTCAAATAAAATATTAGGTAGGTGGCTAAAAAGGTAATGATCTAATACATCAAGCTGCAGAGATTTGGTATGAGCATTATATGTAAAAAGTCTTAGAAGAAAACCAACTGCGCTATTGTGTGAAGAATAGTTTCATATGATATACTGACATGTTTTTCACTCGAGTTTATTATTTATAACATTGTTATTAACAATTGTATGGAAAAAAATCGCGGTTTTTTTTTAGTTTTTTTTTTTTGCTTATAAAATTGAAACTATCAGGGTAATCACGATGATATTTGGCCGGTTTTTTCCGATTATCTCCTAAACTAACGAGTCCGATCGAGTCATTCATTTTTTTTTATTTTGTTCGTATTTTCATTCTCTACAAATTGTTGGTTAACATCATTGTGATTACCCTGATGGTTTCAATTTTATAAGCAAAAAACTAAAAAAACAGCGGATTCTTTGTAGAAAATTGCTAATAACAATGTTATAAATAATAAACTCGAGTGAAAAAGATGTCAGTATATCATATGAAACTATTCTCTATACAATAGCGCAGTTGGTTTTCTTCTAAGACTTTTTACATGTGAAAACCTAGGTAGATTGGCCTATACTTGAATACTTGACGACACGGTTTATCTAGTAGCTAATAGTAACCCTAGCTGTTAACCAAAAGGTCGCGGGTTCGAATCCCGCTAGAGGCTAATGTTTGTGTTAATATTTTACCTTTGTACCTGAGTTATGGTTGGTTTGTATTTATAATATGTATGTGTTTACTAAAAAAAAATATATGTAGTATATCAACTGTCTGGTGTCCAGTTGCTTAGTGTGGTACTAGATGGTACTGTATGGAATGTGTGAAGATAAAAAAAATTACTTGTTTCTACAAAAGAATCACAAGGAATACGAATGATATGTTGATTTTTACTAAAAAGACCCTTGGTATGGTTAAGGTGTTTGTTTTAACGCTCTGTTTCAAGGGTCCCGGATTCGATGCTTGGAAGGGCCATATTTTGAAATGAACTTTTCATAGTTAGCTCTGGTTTGGTCTGGTCAGTAACCACCGTTAAATAGCTGAACTTAAACCGTCAGTAAAAGCAAATTGGTGCAAAATAAGCCTAATTCTTTAGTTTATACTTACAAAACATTTAATACACACTCGTAGCTTCATTCTTTCCCAGAATGCTCGTGTCACTGATTTTAAAAACTGAGACATTAATGTTCTGATTTCGAGTGTTTTTATTTTTATTTTTATTCCAAATAAGCAACGGTTGCAAAACAATAGTTGGGGAGACATTTTGCGGTCGCCGGATTTTAATTTTCGTGATTAACGCCGCGCTCATTACGGAGTTTTCGACTTTTCAGGTCTCTACTTATACTCGTAGCACTACTGTACCTACTGTACATTTTAAAACTATGCTATTTCTTTGCATAGTAGTGTATGAATGCATATTCAATACTTTATTTTATCTTTTAACGTCAAAGTCCAATGTAAATCTATTTGGGACATAATGGGGAAGCTAAGGAAAATTTTAAATTATCATGAAATTTTGCAAATTTGTTTGTAGGGTAATCTTAAAATTTGGTCTAGTCTAGACGACATGTTTGGTCTAGTAACCCTAGCTGTTAGCCTGCTTTGTGTGGAACTACAGATGGTGCTGTGTGGAATGTGTAAAATAATAATAATATTTCAAAGCCAAACAAAATTACATGATCAACAAAGATTGAATAAATTTTTTAACACTTAAGAAAAAGATGTGCAGATGAAGTCGCTTTTCTGCAATAAATACTCTAAGTCTAGACACAGAAGGTTGAGTTTCCATTCTCCTTACGTTAAAAAAGTGGGTAGTTAAAACGCGTTTAGTAAACAAGCGTCGCCATCAGAGCACGAAACTATTTGTTTGTCGCACGGCTCATTTAACACGATTTTTTCCGCCATTTTCTCACACATCTTCTCAAACCCGGGCCCGGGTTTTATTTCAACCCATTTCAGCCCCCGTTTCGCGCCCCGGCAATGTCCCGGTTGATTTATTCGCGGCGAGGAATTTAAATTAAACCGGCATTTCCACGACTCACTCTTTAACACCCGGTTTGTGTGCAAACATTTTGTGTACACCAAATATTTGGTTTTTCCAGGTTACGACGCTCTGCCTCTCGCCCTTCCTAGTCGTTAAGGACGTGTGTTTGAAAAAAGTAACGCTCGAAGACGCGTTCCATTATTTTAAATGTTCTTGAGATTATTTTGTTTCCATACTTTTTAATATTATAAATGTGAAAGTAACTCTGTCTGTCTGTCTGTCTGTCTGTTACCTTTTCACGCCTTAACTACTGAACCATCATGAAATTTTGTATACACGTTGTCAAGGATACAGTAAAGTACATAGGGTATCCAGAAAAAGTACCGTTACTGACAGGATCATCTAAAATTAAAAAAAAAATAACGCCTAGCAAAAGAGTAATATTGCTTTTTTTCTATTATTTTTCAACGCGGACGAAGTGCCGTCAAATGGTTGCTTTCTTAAACTTAGTCCTCGTTTTTAGGCTAGACCAAAAAGCTTAAAAAAATAGATATGAACGGAATAATTTGCTACAACTTTTTTACATAACTACGAGCCTTTATTCAAAGGTTATTTATTGAAAACATTCAAATAAATAGGTTAGTGGTTCACAAAGGTAAATGTACCTACGTAATTGGTAGTTGTTTTGATTGATTGTTTCTTTTTTTTTCTACATTAAAATTCCCTGTTATGACTAGGGCATGGAACATTCTCGAAAGCGCCCTGGGCGCATAGAAAATTCCACATGTGTTCTCCACGCCCACGATAGATAGATGGTGACCACGCCCCTTTTGTAATTCCACTAACAGCAATAGCCTTCCAGAAACTTTAATAAACCTGTTTACGACTTTTGAGTTTCTAGTATAAATACGGGTGCGATCGCTCGAGAGGGACAGTTCTGCGACAACTAGCGATACGATAAAAAAACTTGGGAGCTTTTGCGAAGATATCTGCAACAGTACATTAGTGACACGTTGAGTGAATTAGTGCCGACTTTTGGCAAGTTTTACGGTTTAATTGGAGAAGCTTTGTAATATTGGAAGTCAACTTGGTCTGCGACAATAAATCGTGTTCTTATACCCCTAAACGGCATTTTAACTTACCCTGCACGTAACAATACAATCAATTTCGTTTCTTCTTAGGATTATTAAAGGGTCTGTTAAGGTTCTTAATAGGATTATTAAGGTTCTTCTTAGGATTCATATATTCTGCTTAAAGAATGATTGGGCTGCTCATATGACTGCGAAACGCAGTGTACCCTTTTGTATTATTATTGGGAAATCCTCTTGGATACCCGGCAGTGTAGGAGACACTGCGGGGTTATGCAGGATTCGTACCGGCTAAAACGCAACGACTTTTTAGCGTGGCCGTCGATAGGCGGGGTCGCGGGGACGTTATGACACGACATCGGTGCCCCGCTACGGCTGTCCAGCGCGGGGAAGGCTACGCTCCCTGTTAGAACCTCGGCGTACCCGATAGTGGAGGTATGCCAGCCATCTCGAGGTACCTTACGACGGGCGGCAGTCTCCCCGTCGTACCCGACAGTGGAGGTACGCCGGCCATCTCGGGGTACCTTACGACGGGCGGCAGTCTCCCCGTCGTACCCGACAGTGGAGGTACGCCGGCCATCTCGGGGTACTTTACGACGGGCGGCAGTCTCCCCGTCGTACCCGACAGTGGAGGTACGCCGGCCATCTCGGGGTACCTTACGACGGGCGGCAGTCTCCCCGTCGTGTGTCTTATTTTAATTTTAGCTCTGCCACTGCTAAAATTCTCCAAAATTTTGAGCCTGCTTAACCGAAAACCTTCCTCGATAAATGGACTATCCAACTGTTCATGAAATAGTTAAGTTGTCTGTGTCACATCACTAATCTGTTGCTACAGCACTACACCACTACTGTCAAAATTTAATATGGCTACCTAGTTTTAAGAAAAAGTGAAAATATAGTCGATTCATTCATAGTGAGAGTTTTATTTAAAGCAGAAATAGTTTAAAATAGTTAACAACAATAAAAAATAGTAAAAACAACCCAAACATTGGTCCAATCGTACCGGATTTAAGAAGAACAAGCAAAATGGAGGTAACAAAAATTCATAAAGTACAAATAGACGCATTTGCGCAAATCAAAAGATTAGTAGACAATTTCAAAAAGTGTCCCAAAGAACGATTAACAAAAGGATATTTAGAAACAAGATTGGAAATATTAGAAACATACTTTGCCGAATTTCAACAACGCCATTCTTCCCTCATGTCTAGTGTCAGTGAAGAAGAAGCAAAAGTTTTAAGTTATTTTGCAAATGACACGTACGAAAGTACTTTGGAACTATATTTAGAAATGAAAACGAAAATTAAGGAACACTTATTAAATCATAATTCAGGAGAAAAACAGTTAATTTGTGAAAAAGAGGTTATTAGTAATAATGAGGTCATTAATAATTTGGGCAGATTACCCCCAATAATGCTACCTAAATTTTCTGGCGAGTATAAAGATTGGATTTCATTTCGTGACTTATTTACCTCATTAGTTCATGAAAATAGTCAAGTCAACAAAGTTAACAAATGTCAATATTTAAAATGCAGTTTAATCGGGGATGCAGAAAATTTAGTAAAACAAGTTCAAGTGTCTGCTAATAATTATGATCTGATTTGGAATACACTTAACAAGCGTTACGACAATCCTCGCAGTTTAATTAATGCTTATATAGGAAAGTTGATGAATCAACGGAAAATTACCATAGAATCTCCAAAGGCATATAAAGATCTGTTGGACACTACAAATGAGTGCTTGTTTACTTTAAAAAGTTTAAAACGACCTACTGAAACATGGGATGATATTGTAATATACATCATTATTCAAAAATTAGACCCAGAATCACACAAATTGTTCGAGCATAGGTTAGAATCAAAAAACATATTACCCACATGGAAAGATATGGAAGAATTTTTGGAATTCAGATTCAGAACATTAGAGGCAGTGAAAGGCAAAGATAGCATGCAAATTAAATCTTCACAACCTATGAAAAGTTTTGTTACAGAGTTGGTTCAACAATCAAGGTGTATGTATTGCAAGGGTGACCACATTATATACAGATGCAATGATTTTTTACAGTTAAATGCAAATGATAGACAAAATTATATTCAAAAGAACAATATGTGCTTCAACTGTTTAAAACCAGGTCACAATAGTAAAAATTGTATACAGTCCACAACATGTCGAAAATGTAATCGCAAACATAACACTTTATTGCACGGATACTCCGTCCCACCAAATAGTACAAAGATGTCTTCTAATTCACAGCCGGTTGACATGCCAAATAGTAATGTTGCCACTTTGAAAACTACTATGTCTGACTGTCCAGTGATCTTAGCTACTGCGCTTGTTCACATACGATCTTTAAAAGACAACACGATGCATACACTACGTGCACTCATAGATCCTGGATCACAAGCATCATTAGTAACCGAAGCAGTGTGTCAGACATTAGGCTTGAAACAGAAATCAATATATGGGACCATAACTGGAGTTCATCCAAATAGAAACAGCACAAGAGCATCAGTAGCACTACAAATAGAATCTATATATAACTCAAAAATCAAGTTAAATGTTTCTGGATATGTATTAAAGAAGTTAACCTCTAACTTACCTCAACATACCATCAATGTCATGTGGCCGCAATTAAATAGTTTACAACTAGCTGATCCATCATTTAATAGTCCTGGGCGAATAGACCTAATCCTAGGTGCAGACATATACCCAGAAATAATTCAAGAAGGAATGATGATCTATAGAAAATATAAGAACCCACTAGTCGCTCAGCAAACCACCCTAGGCTGGTTAATAACCGGTAAACATAGAAATCAAAATACAACCGATACTAGCCAATTCAAACAGGTACAAGTTCATCATATTAAAATAGACATAGATAGACAATTACAACAATTTTGGGAACTTGAAGAGCCTACGCTTGCTAATAGAATAATGACAAATGATGAGATAAAATGTGAAAACCACTATGAGGACACTCATATTCGACAACCGAACGGGCAGTACCAGGTTCGCTTGCCGTTCAAATCTTATCCACCTGATTTAGGTGATTCACTCCATGAAGCCATGAAAATGTTTGCTCATTTGGAAAGTAAATTTAAGAAACAGCCAGACCTTGAAAAAAGATACAAAGAATTCATGAAAGATTATATAGACCAGCAACATATGGAATTAGCACCTAAAAATGACATCTCCAACAATGTGTATTACTTGCCTCACCATGCAGTAATAAATGAACAACACACTACAACCAAATTAAGAGTTGTCTTCAATGGCTCGGCAATGACTAGCAACAAAAAATCACTCAACGACAATTTACTAACAGGCCCTGCCTTGCAAAATGATCTAAGAGATGTTGTGCTACGATGGAGACAACATGCTGTAGTTTTGTTGGGAGATATTCGTCAAATGTACAGAAGAATCTGGATAGACCCAATAGATAGAGATTTTCAACGTATAGTATGGAGACCTAGTATAAATGAGCCAATTCAAATTTATAGACTCACTACAGTAACTTATGGTACCTCATGTGCACCATACCTAGCCATCAAAACACTTAAACAACTAGCATTGGATGAACGTGATAACTTCTCCATAGAAACTATTCAAACATTATTAAATGACTTTTATGTCGATGATTTATTAACTGGAAGCCATGATATTGAAACAATGGTAACACTAAAAGCTAATCTCACCACATTATTAGAAAAAGGAGGCTTCTCACTTCATAAACTTGCTTCAAATGAACCTTCAATAGTCAGTGAAAGTCAAATTAGACAAGTATTAGGCATAAATTATAATACTAAAACTGACAAATTTCAGCTCAAGATTAATATAAAATGGAACAATGGTACTACCACCAAGCGTGCAGTACTACGAGATATAGCACAAATATATGACCCAGCTGGATGGCTGTCTCCAATTGTTGTATCTGCAAAACACATCATGCAGCAATTATGGATGGAATCATTAGATTGGGATCAACCCTTGCCAGAACCACTGATGACAACATGGATGTCTCTTCGACAACAGCTCATCAATATGCCTAAAATAGAATTTAACCGATGGATCGGAGTAACAAAAGATGTTATCCGAATAGAACTTCATGGCTTCTCCGATGCCTCTGACATCGCTTACTCGGCCGTTGTCTATAGTCGTGTTGTAACACCGCATAATGTGAAAGTCACATTAATAGAAGCAAAAACGAGAGTAGCACCTGTAAAGAAAATTTCAACGCCTAGATTAAAGCTGTGCGGAGCTACTTTGCTCTCTAAATTAATGCAAAGAATACAAAATGCATTAAATGTCCCTAACTCCAACGTGTATGCTTGGACTGACGCTACAATAGTCCTGGCTTGGCTGCAAAAACCACCCAGTTATTGGAACATTTTTGTTTCAAATCGTGTCGCAAGCATAACAAACATCATCGCTAAAGAGAGGTGGAGTCATGTCACTTCCTGTGAAAACCCTGCTGACGTCGCTTCACGTGGCATTCTTCCTGCAGCATTGCCATTACATCAATTGTGGTGGAATGGACCAACTTGGTTAAGTGAATTCAATAGTGTCAATAGTGTACCCAGTGATCAACTAGACATTGAACCCACTACCCTAGAGATGAAAACGCCTTCTAAGGTTATAATGTACAATAGTATAGATGAGGTATGTGATTTCAATATTTTTGATAAATACTCTAGTTTAAGTAAATTAGTTCGTGTTATAGGTTATTGTTTAAAATTTTATTTTAAATGTATATCTAAGTGTAAATTAAATATTCAAACTCCCTTTCATATCACGCATAGCTACTTAACAACTATGGAACTTAATATGTCATTGGAAAAACTAATTAAAATATCACAGGAGAGAAGTTTTGCAAATGATATAAATATGTTAAAATCATACTCCTTAGATAACTCAATAAATTGTAAATATTTAAAGAAATCTAGCAAATTGATTAAATTAAATCCATTTCTTTCTGTAAATAATTTATTAAGAGTTGGAGGCCGTATTCAAAATTCAATTGTCAATGAAAATGTAAAACATCCTATAATATTAGAAAAAACTTGTAAATTATCCTATTTAATAGTAAAAGATAGTCATTTTAAAACCTTACATGGTGGAGTTCAGTTGATGTTAAATTACATTCGAAACAATTATTATATATTTGGTGTGAAATATCTTGTTAAGAAGGTTATACATAATTGTACTATATGTTGTAGACATTCTGCTAGACTTAGAACCCAACTAATGGGAAACCTACCTAAAGAAAGGGTCACTCCACAAAGACCATTTGCTGTTAGCGGTATAGATTTTGCAGGTCCAGTTACTTTAAAGCTGTTTAATGGTCGTGGATCAAATAGAACTCAAAAGGCATACATTGCTATATTTGTGTGCACCTCTGTAAAAGCTGTACATATTGAATTGGTCACTAGTTTGAATACCGATAGCTTCATAGCTGCATTTCGAAGATTTACCTCACGCAGAGGACATTGTAGTAAATTAATAAGTGATTGTGGAACGAACTTTATAGGAGCTAGTAAAGAATTAAAAATAATGTTTAAAAAATGT
Organism: Synanthedon formicaeformis; assembly: GCA_945859745.1. Taxonomy (NCBI): domain Eukaryota; kingdom Metazoa; phylum Arthropoda; class Insecta; order Lepidoptera; family Sesiidae; genus Synanthedon; species Synanthedon formicaeformis. The sequence goes on from OX243979.1 coordinate 4,261,051, forward strand.
TTAGCTAATTTATCACCAGAGATAGGCGAATTGTTGGCACAGGAGGGCACTGATTGGCAATTTATTCCAGCTGGAGCACCTCATATGGGAGGCCTATGGGAGGCTGCAGTTCGCTCTGTTAAATTTCACTTAAATAGAATTCTTGGTGATACTAACTTAACCTATGAAGAATATAGTACTTTATTGTGTCAGATAGAGTGTTGTTTGAACTCTCGTCCATTGACCATATTAAGTGATGTTAAGGAGGATGGTTGTATTACAGCGTTGACTCCTAGTCATTTTTTGTTAACAGAACCGTCTAGTGTTGTGCCTGAGAGCAATTTGTATAATGTTAAGGTTCCTTATATCAATCGTTGGGTATATATTCAACAAAAATTGCAAACATTTTGGCGCAAATGGAGTCAAGAGTACTTAACCACCCTTCAGAATAGGGTTAAGTGGACTAAAGTTCATACAAACATTGAAGTCGATGATGTCGTTGTGATAAAAGATGACCGGCTGCCCCCATCTAAGTGGTTGTTGGGGAGAGTGGTTGGCGCGCATCCGGGTAGGGATGGCCTGACCAGGGTAGTTGATTTAAAATGTAGGAATGCAACGATTAAGCGACCGATCCACAAACTGTGCAAGTTACCTACTTATGCCGATTAGATTACTAATACAATTTTTAGTTAGTGTTAAAGAACGATAGTCGCCCTTTAGAGGGGCGGGATGTTCATGAAATAGTTAAGTTGTCTGTGTCACATCACTAATCTGTTGCTACAGCACTACACCACTACTGTCAAAATTTAATATGGCTACCTAGTTTTAAGAAAAAGTGAAAATATAGTCGATTCATTCATAGTGAGAGTTTTATTTAAAGCAGAAATAGTTTAAAATAGTTAACAACAATAAAAAATAGTAAAAACAACCCAAACACCAACACAAAAAGAATTTTTCAATTTGAACCAGCAGTTCTTGAAATTAGCGCGTTCAAACAAACAAACAAACTCTTCAGCTTTATAATTAATGGTATAGATTAACAAAATGGATGAATTACACACAAATTATACGGCGAAATTTAATTCAATGTTAATCTTAAATCTTTAATTAAAATTTCTTTCAGCTTCAGCTCGAAACCTCCAACATAAGGTCTGGGGTTCATTAAGAGACCTTTCACACGGGGCGGTTCAATAAAACCTTGGGTTATCAGATTTAGATAATCTTTATTAGAGACATTCGGCCCTTTCTGTGTTGAAAGGTTTTAACGTGGTCACAGACGGAATACTATTTGAAAGTGTTTCGTGCGTGACAAAATTTAGATTTTGTGATTCGATTTGGAAATTTAAGGTTTGTTTTGCATTGTGTGAACTAACTTAACAGTAATAGCACATACAAGCTTTTATAATCCACTAACGACTCGCTCAAAGCTTCATACAGTTTTTTTTTGCAAATCTTCTTTTTTAATCAATACTAATAATAAATCTGTAAGGGTTGGGTTTTCAGAGATATCGTGTTTATAGGCTCTATACACGATACTGAAACTAAATTGACCATTTTTAGAATTTTTTTCTGTATGTATGTATGTTCCTCCATAACTCTTAAACGAATCAACTGATTTTCCTGAAACTTAGTAGATAAACATTTAGACATAGGACACAGGATAGGCTACTTTTTTTCTTTTTCAACGCGGATGAAGTCGCGGGCGCCAGCTAGTAATTATATAAAAGGCGATGTGTGCATGTATATATGTATGTCTCCTATAGACTCCAAAACCGCTGAAGAGATTTTGATGAAACTTTCAGACAATCTGAAATCTGAATCTTCAGATTAGTCCAGCAGGTGTTCTTATGAAGTTCGGTAGCGAAGGGAGGCGAACGAAGTTTTTTATTAAAACACTAGCTGATGCCCGCGACTTCGGCCGCGTAAGTTTGTAAATTATATACTAAAACCTTCCTCGTGAACCACTCTATATATTGGTGAAAAGAACGTGAAAATCGGTGCAGTAGTTTTTGAGTTTATCGCGAACAAACAGACAGACGCGTTGGAGTACTTTGTTTTATAATAATATGTAGTGATATATATTTTTATTTTTCAACACGGACCAAGTCGCGGACACCAGCTAGTATAAGAATATAATAAATTAAAATTTATAACAAAGGATACCTTTTATCATTAATTTGTATCAAACTTAAATCTAAATATGATACGAAATGTTGATACACAGTCTGACTTTGCTTTGCGATTGTTGCCAAGTTCTATATTAATTAATTTTTTCTAATATCAACCTTAACCCGTGCAAAATAAGGTCTAGAAGAGAAGTAGAGAGAGTTTGTAACTTTTAATCCGTTGGATAGCCGCCAGAGAGCGCTGTTACAAAATGGTAGTCGAACAGTCAAACAGACAGACGCGGCGGAGGACTTTGTTTTATAATATCGCTGCTTAAAAACTAAAGGGCCATAAAACAAAAAATCCAAAAATGTTTTTATTGCAAAAATACAATCACAATCCTTCATATTGTATGTTCCAAAAAGACTTATGGTTGTTTAATTCCATATTTAGTATATTTTGATCATTTTTTATACATTCAAAAGTAACTTATATGCTTATATTTCTTCTAGTATTCAGTTTATTATAAAAGTACTTAAAAAATTTAATGCTACTTAAAAATATGCTTCTAACGATGTATAATATGCATATATTTGATATTTATATCTAATAAGAAATAAAATTGACAAAAATTATTTAATTTTTTTCGATTAGCTCTCCTGTAAAAAGTGTAATTTTGATTTGTGGCCCTTTAGTTTTTAAGGAGCGAATACGCTTGTGTTTGATGTCGTTTTGAAAGGAAGCGTCTGAACGCCGCATATATATTCAATAACCTATTTACTTCCTAATTGAAAACCTTTCATTACATAATTATCACGAAAACATACTAAACGGAAACGGTGTGTAATTAAATTTTCACGAGTTTATCAAATATGACTGTTGTAGATTAAATTTGCAATATTCATTTAACTTCGATTTGAACGCATGAATAAAGTTATGCGTAATTCGAATTAATGAGCAATTAGAGTATTTATTATACTGAAATTAATTCGTTTTAATGGATTCCCATTAATCCGAATCATATTTCATTATTTATTACTAAATTTAACCACCGAAACCACCATATTTAATAATAATAAAAAAAAGATATTTTAATCTGCATATTGTAAGAGTGATGTGCACATTGACATCAACATTGAAATTAATTATAATAGATGGATTCTGTATTCTATTTTATAAACTAGCTGGCGCCCGCGACTTCGTCCGCGTTGAAAAAAAAAAGTAGCCTATCCTGTGTCCCGTACGTCTGAATGTTTATCTACCAAGTTTCATGAAAATCAGTTAATTCATTTAAGAGTTATAGAGGAACATACATACATACAGAAAAAAATTGTAAAAATGGTCAATTTAGTTTCAGTATCACGTATAGAGCCTATAAACACGATATCTCTGAAAACAAAGTTACTTACTCCATGACTTACTTCCTGACCCTTACAGATTTATTATTAGTATTGACTAGCTACGCTCCCGGCTTCGCCCGGGTTCAAAATATAAACTATCCTATCGTTTAAGTTGGACCAAATTACTCATACCTAGTTACGAAGCTTTATCAAAATGGATTTAGGGTTTAGGAGTTCATTGGCCTCAAACAACGTGACAAGTAATTTTTATGTAAATAGAGACATAATAAATTAATCACTACATATTATAAAACTGTCTGTCTGTCTGCCTGTCTGTACGCGATAAACTCAAAAACTACTTACGAGTACCAAATACAAATTTTTCATTTAAAGTTGGCCCTGCCTTGAATCGAACCCGGAATCCAGAGAAAAAGAGCCTTAAATCAAGCATGTTTACCATTCGGCCAAGACTAAACATTTCTTTAAACCAGACCAACTCAGTCTCATAGATAAAGGATTTTATTCTATAATATTTATATTAAAATAAAATAATCTACATTTTATACTAAAAACTAGTTTAAAAAAACTATAGAACTATTCGTTCAAGACAGTTAATCCGTCGTACGCCCTCTATTATACAAAAAAAAATAGATAATACAGAAAATGTATTACAGCGAATGTCCTCGATTAATTTTAGTGTTGTGTTGTTGGGTCATCTGTGTGTAAAGGGCATGATTAAACTTCTCCTCATATAAAGGCTACAGGCGACAATATTCTCCGAGAGTATTACACGCACCGTATAGTTTTACGAGAGAGCTACGCACCCTTGTACACTTCAGTGCAAAATAAATTCACCAAAACAATTACTTATCTCTTGTCTAGCATCTCAGCAAAATGCTTAGTCAGTATCAGATTCACTGCCGCGAGGACACACACATCTTTATTTTATTTATTTTATTCACGCAACACAAAGACACAAACATAATACATAGTTTATTAATTTCTGTCTTTTGGTTTGTGTATTATGTTTGTGTCTTTGTGTTGCGTGAATAAAATTCTTTCTTTCTTTCTTTTTCTCGTAGTCTTTAGTCCTTATTTCTTGTGCAATTATTTTAATTTGACTTTGAATTTGAATAAGTGTGAAAGTAATTCTGTCTGTCTGTTACCTTTTAACGACTTAACTACTTAACCGATCACCATGAAGAGAACCTGTCATCTGGAAAAAAATACTGTTCCTGAGGGACATTAAAAATAAAAATAAAATAAAACACCTGTCAAAACTATAACAGCAATAAAGATAAAATTATCATATTTATTATATATAATAAAATGTGAAAGGTAAAGCACCAAACGATCTAGTATCTTCTATTAACATCGGCTAAAAAAATCTTAATGTAATCCTTTTTAATTTGTCCCCAAGTGTACCTATTTCGTAACACATACAACACATGTAATGTTTTCAAGTTTTCCGTTTTTGCGTCGACGCGAGAAACTTCAGCAGTTGACGGGGAATTCAACAAAAGTTGGGCACAATTTGCGATATCTTTTCTAACTGGGGGCGGATGTTGAGGGAAAGTTGTTTTTATTTGCACTACATTTCCTAATACACTATTGTTTTGCTTTAAGGCTTCACTTTTCGAGTGAAGAGTAACGCAAGTATAAAAATATACTGGCGCGTTTTGAATTTTAATATAGAGTAGTTGAACATGGCAATGTTTATCTCACAGTTGGATCCAGGAATGCTATAGTCAGTGACTATAGCATTCCTGGATCGACTTGATCCAGGAATTTGACTTGATGAATTTGACTTTAAATCAACTATCCAAGAGGAGCATAATGCATTAGAAATGTAACCAACTCGCACGGAACACCGTCAATTGGCTGAGAGCCGTCAATTTGCAACTATCTCTTCAAATTAGTTGCCAGGTGCTGTTCTGCCACAGTACAAAAGAAACAGTAAGTTTTCTTATGACAGAATAAGAGCATAAATGCCTTCATCAGGAAGAAACTGGGCTGTAACAACCTTTTACCGAAGGAAAAACTTTTTATAACTCAGCCTGCAATACAAAGATCTATACTAATATTATAAGAGCTATGAAAATAGCCATGCTAAGGTAGCAGTAAGACCTGATTGTCGACCTTGATAGATATCCTTTACTGATCACCGAAATACTTCATCACAACAAGTGCTGATGATGAAACAATGATGATGATGATGATGATGATGATGATGTGATGATGATGTGATGATGATGTGATGATGATGATGATGATGTGAATGCAATAACAGTATGATTTCACCGTATGAGTCAACCTTGAAGGATTGTACTCGTACCTTTATTTTTGAAGTCATAATGAGATTACTTACTGCAATCAAGCCGAATGTGCAAATGTTACGCAATACTACTCATATATTAGACTTATGTCAAAGGAAGTGACGAAATACGTGCTCGCTTTAACAAACGAATCGTAGGTATTAGCAAATAAATGTGGTCGGGATTACTCTGGCTAAAACGGCTGACGGAATTTGAATGAAGCCTGATATTCGGCAGCTAGGGGTAGTTTTCATTGAGTTACTCAACTTAGCTATTCTGTATGCAAGTTAATTCAACTTTAAATAAGTTAACTTAACGGAAGATAATTTTTACAGATGCAATGCCCACATTCCTGACATATCCTGACTATAATGTTATAAATGCAATAATGAGTTTGTTTTTAACGCTTTCAAAACTTTCAAAATCAAGCGATCATCATGAAATTGACATACACATTTTCGGTTTAGTTGTCATCTCGACCGATTTTATTGGGTGATTTTTTGGATTTCATTTCTAATATTTATTATAAGTCCCTCGATCCCTCAATAAAGCACCCGTGAAGTACATATTTAATCGAATTTCAAATATAAAAAAATCAACACTCGGACAACGTTTAAATAAAAATTGTAACGTAATTTTGGCGAAAATTTGAAAATACTATTTACAAGCTAATATTTAATTTAACTACAAAATAAAATATTGTGTAGGAATTAATGTAAGTTTTTCATACAAACTTTTTTTCCTTGCCCGAACTAATACGGTATCTATACAAATCGCGCAACAGGTGTGCACTAAGTATACAGATTTAAAATTCTTAATTGGCTGTTCACTATGTTTTGGTTTTTGTCTGTAAATTTTATCTTGAGTGTTGTGGATTTTGAGTAAATGTATAAATAAATAAATAATGTTGCACAAGTATACAGGCGATACCACGATCGTTCCGTCTACTTGTCCATAACACATCCTATTGAAAAATCGTTGATAGCAGATAGCAAAACAAGCAATGTGAAGAAATCCTTATATGGCAGCGGATTTAAAAGCAAACATAACTCTGCGTAAAGTGAAATATTGTTATCAATTACAATTCTGGCGTTTTCCATTTTTGCCGGCTTTTAATTTTCTCGTTTTTAAAAGAGCGCGTTAATCATAACGCTATCCGGTCCGGTGGCAAAGGCGCGTAACTCGCGTTTCAAGCTATTTAATCTTTCATTCTTATTACCCACTCACGTTGGAACATTACACTTTTTTTCGAATGTGGTTTTGTGATTTATTAACATAAGTAACAAGCTGGTGCCCGCGACTTCCTCAGCGTTAAAAAAATAACTCTTTCTAACAAAAAAAACCGACTTCAAACCGTTTTCTCATGAATGTCATTGTCAGAACTGGACCAAATTGAAATGGGTTCCAGCTGACACGGGAAGCACCAGCTTTCAAATAAAAAAAGAATCATCAAAATTGTTTCACCCAGTCGAAAGTTCTGAGGTAAAATAATACAGTCGAATTGAGAACCTCCCCTTTTTTGGAAGTCTGTTGATGAAATAGAAGAAAGAAGGAATTTTATTCGCTTCACGCAAAACACAGACACAAACATACTACAAAAACAACAAGACAGAAATTAATAAAAAACGAATGAAATTTATGTGACACTTTAGTTACTGCATCAATCACGTCGTGTAAGAAAATCATATGTTTTCTTATTTCGTGCGCAAATTCAAACATTGCACTATTCTGGTTGAGAGGCACGTTTGTTATACGAAAACTTCGTAATGCACCACAGATTCCAGCGACGACATTAATAATGTGGATTTCAACCCAAAATCATGTGCAATTCGAGCTTCTGAAATTCTGCACAGTGCTTGCATACTAAACTAAATAAGAAAACATCGCGGGTGTTCAAGGAATCATAATGCGATATACCTACTTTTTATACTATATTTATAACTCCTACCAACATACCAATTTTAACTTAGTTAAATTTTCAAGGAAGTTTTCCATCAATTTATATTGATAAAATCTAATTAAATTTTTATGTAAGTACATCCAAATCGCTGAAAAATAAATTTACATGGCTTGCATAGTATGCATAGGCTAATGATACAGATATGATAAGATAAGAGATACATAAAAATGTTGTACTGTAAAATTGGAGTTCTTCTAAAATACTTATAAAAACTCCGTGATAATATTATTATTATACGAGTATCACAGTTGACTTTTACGGTTGACTCAGAGTAACCATTTCTTTCGTTAAATCTAACATATTATTAGAAATATGTTATACCTGTTTTTCGCTAACTACTTCTAAACCAACAAACGTATTTTAATACGGTTTTCAATTATTGAAAGAGGGTATAAAGAGGAAGGTTGTGTATATAATAATGGTATTCTGGGCGAAGCCGGGAGCGAGTCTCTAGTTAGTTTAATTAGTTCAAAGTAATACACACGTTCAGGATCAAACCGTAACATTTTTGACTCGCTAGCAAGAATTTTCGTCTTTGGACTGAGCTCTCTCTTTTTATGTGCATCCCTTATGAGTATTTTGACCGTTTTTGTTATAAGAGACTTGTAAAAATCTTTAGGAGCAATTGCAAGAGATAGCTCCCACAAGTGGCAATAACAGTTTTCATCCAACCTCGGCTGGGACACGTACAAATTCAATAAATTGCGTCTTCGCCGCCAAGAATTTATCTCCACTTGGAAACATTCGATACGGATATTGCGTACGGATACGCAGATGTTTTACTATATTGCAAGGCTAATAAGAACATATAACGTTCTCATCAAATAAAATATTTGAAATTCAATAATATTTTTAAAGTTGGAATACAAATATTGTGTCATGATGTGTAAAAGATTTTAGTTAAGGCTTGGTACATGCGAGGTTGATTCTTCTGGGAGCTTATAAAATTGTAGAAAATTATTTTCTTTATTAGAAAATGCTAAGAAAATATAATCCTTTTTTGTTAATTGTAAATATGTACAGTTTATTTAGAAACAAATGATTACTTAAAATAAATTAGATAAAATATATATGGTTACATAGATCAACACAATACAATTCGTTTGGCAGACAACTGTTTCCAGGGAATCAAAAAAAATTGCCTTTTTATCCATAGCGATTAAACCAATACCAGCATGTAATCCGTGATTTAGCTAATTTAGAGGGATTTTAGTGCCATTTTGACGACCCCATTTGATTGGTGGTAAGGGTGCATAAAAATATAATAAAAACAAAAAGTACAAAATTATCATTTTCGTTAAAAAATTCTAATATTATTTATAAATAATTAATTAAATGTGATAATTTAACTGCTTCGGAAACGCTTGCAATAGCCGCCCGTATTTTCCATTGAAAGGTCTTCCGGATGAATCAGCGACTTTTTAAGTAGGTATCTATTTGAGGTTGTCAGCGAGACTCGGATTTTCCTTGACTATTTCTACCTTTAGTTGACAGATCACCCTTCATATTTATTTAATCGATCCGGTTTGGGTTGAACGGATTTTTTACAAATCTATCCTCAATTTTAATGCTGTGTTTTACTGTAGATATAATTAAATATATGTACCTTTAGGATTTCACTTTCTGGAAGCGGAAATGGGTTGGATAAAGCAATTTTAACTTATTCGTAATCCATAAAAACCTCTACAAATAACATTTGAATGAGGAAAGAGAATAATTGGGTATTTTTCTCATCATTTGCGGAACATCAGAGAGTGACTGATTGAAAGATTTCAACGAGTGATTGAAAAAATTGAAGAATCCACTGATTGATTATAATTGAAAATATTCATTCATTGAATGAATGAAAACTAATAACAATAATAAATCTTCATACATAGTATAAATTCGTTAAAATATGACCTGAAAGATGACCAAAGTTCTGGTCGACCTTCTGAAGTTGATAATGGCAAAATTCATGCTATAGTTGAATTGAATTATCATAAATTATAACTGCAAGAGATTTCAAAATTGTACGAACCGTTAGTTTGTATTTTATCTAGTGAGATTATAAACTGTCGACAGATTGTGAACTGACATTAAAATTTACAATCTAACGCTGATAAAATAATCTCACTAGATAAATTACAAACTAACGGTTAGTACAATTTTACGGTGACATATAGTACATTTGATTATTTTTTTGTATTGAAATATAATCAAATGTTTACTATACAATAGTTTTTTTTTTTTATTAATGTTTTGTTTCACATTAAAAACCGAAATTACCTTCTTGCCAACCCCATACTTAAAAAAATTGGTATGAATGTTGTAATTTCCTGCATTTTGGTATAATGCCAACGGGTATTAACTTCGGTTGCCCAATTTCGGGAACGGAATTAATATTTCGTATCGCGAAATGAGATAAGTTCGTTGTTTGCTGAGGACTTCGTCTCTTGTGTGGTTGGCCTGGTACACATGGGTATGGTTTTCTTCACACACAGTCAACTGAAAAGTAATATTCTATGAATTAATTATAACACATACATACATCGCTGCTTAAAAACTAAAGGGCCATAAAACAAAAATTTCAAAAACGTTTTTATTGCTAAAATCACAATCCTTCATATTGTATGTTGCAAAAAGAGTATATTTTGATATTTTTTTTTATATTCAAAAGTAACTTATAATGCTTATATCTCCTCTAGTATTCAGTTTATTATAAAAGTACTTATATTTAATGCTACTTAAAAATACGCTTCTAACGATGTATAATATCATATTTGATATATATCTAATAAGAAAAAAATAGATAAAAATAATATATTTATTTTCGATAAACTCTCCTGTAAAAAGTGTAATTTTAATTTGTGGCTCTTTAGTTTTTTAAGCAGCGACATGTCTCTCACAGGTCATGTTATAATGGACATTGTGCTAAAAATTTTGATACACATATTGCCTAGGTGCGGTGGGAATAATCTTCAAATCGATTACCCAACGTTGTCCTTGGGCTGTGTTGAGTTTTGATTGAGTAAATACTAAGTACTTTTTATGAGAAAGCCATTTATGTTACACGTGTCTAAATAACGGTTAATGGCTATAATGGTTATTGGGAGAGTCTAGATGGGAGCCTTATATAATTTCAAACATCATATGTAATTGCTAAAAGTATATTATTTTAATTCTTTATTACACTGGAACTATTATAGCTTACACGCAGAAGAACAGCGTCGTGGCTCATGCTGCGACTATATGCTGAGCGGAAATTATTTTGATACATTCCTATAAATTTTATAATAATAATAATAATAGTTTCCATCTTATTTTGGTTTTTGGAGTTGAATTGAGTGAATAATAATAATTATAATAATAAGTTCTTTATTCAGGTTACTTAGACCTAAAATGTTATTAAAGTCTTACAAAATCTATTGTATATCGATACAATATCATCAATACTAATAATAAATCTGTAAGTGTAGGTATTGTATCTATGTATGTTCCTCCATAACTCTTAAAAGAATTGACTGATTTTCATGAGACTTGGTAGATAAACATTTAGACGTGCAGGACACAGGATAGGCCACTTTTTTTCTTTTTCAACATGGACGAAGTCGCGGGCGGTAGCTAGTTATAACAATAAAAGTTCTTTTTTCAGGTTACTTAGACCCAAAATGTTAGCAAAGTCTTACAAAATCTATTGTATATACAATATAAACATAACTTTAACTAATTAAACATATATATAGACATAACTTTAATTTCTTTATTATATTATTATATTAGACGACCACAGATAGGCCTTCAATGGTACCGTGCACTTCTGTAACAACTTTTCATAAATAAAGAAATAAATCGTAACTAATCATTAAAAAACTGAACATGCAATATTCGAACTTACAGAGGTTGAAGCAGTAAGCGTTTCAAAGTTAAAACATAGATTTACGTTAGTTATATACAGTACGATTTAAAGCTAAAGCAAACTCTAACAAAAAGTACCCTTCCACAAAGTTGTCGTATACCTAGCCATTTTACGTCGCACTATAACGCCCACAGTAAGTTTTCTTGGATTTTCTTTAAAAAATTCATTACAGTTTTTTCTACTTTTAGCCATCTACTTGAAATGTTTGTACTTTAGTTTAATTAATTTCATGTTATTCTAGCTTTGTATTTTGCAGTAATTGACTAAGAAAACAAAATTCAATTAAATTATATTAATTTTTTATTTCTTTTTAAGTTTAATCTTACCTAAGACAAAGTCTTATTGATTTTGACGTAAAAGCATCTTTTTTCCTTCCAAAGTGGGAGGCAATTGAGAAAACTGATGATAACAAAATCAGGGGAATACAATTTGATGTTGATGTTATACAATTGATGTTGTAAGTGATATATCTACATACATCCAAAATTTAATTACTTACATAAATTCGTAAAAGTAACTTACGTAAAAGGATCAATGATTTTTTTGGTATTTATGATATATTTAAATTCGTTACGTTCAAAGAATATAATTAACATACATATTTATGTAAAACACACGGCTGTGTCCACGACATATCCATTTTTTGTTTGCTTAGCAGTTTGGTTCAGTTCATTTCTATTTTTAATTTCTATTAGTATTAATTTCTATTTTTAAAAAGTCTTATATCTTGATCAGATAACATACTGTCTACAAAATGTTGTCGGCTTGCACATTGCCTCTGAAACGTGTCAAGTGAACACTTGATCTAGTAGAACACGGTTAAACATAACCAGTGTAAGTTGGCCCTCAATTCTAGGTTACTTCACCGGCCTTTTTACTGCACACTACTCGCTATATTACAACACTTTGACATTCACCCTGCTATTATTGGTACTGGCACTGTGGAATTTCAATAAGAAGAAATTGAAAATCACTACATTCCGCTTTTGAGAACTTAGAAAATGTAAAATATGTTAATAATGAAAGAGCTTATTATGGACTAAGGGCCTCCTTCACAAACTACTAGTAAAGTGTTGATTAGTTACTTTTAGAAATCATTTTCTGTTATATTGAATTATGCACTCGGTTTACTGCATCATTCGATAGCCGAATTTTTATTATTATTTTCTATTTAATATTTGGAACGTTTACCGTACAAACAAAGGTAGGTATATCAGCTCCATTATCCCCGGTTACCGGTGACTTTAAATGACAGTTTGGCATACTTGACGTTTGTGAAAGAGGCGCTTAGACTAACCCGCGTGGCACAAGGCTAGGAATTTTTTCATTGATGTTTTATTATCGGTCAATTAAGAAAAAACCGGTGTGGCAGGCATCTCGCGGTTGCGTCATCAAATAAATTTTTGAATATCTAAAAAAAATTTTTTTATAACCTTCTCGCATAAGGCTGAAATTTTAAAGGCATATTCTATCAATACTTTAAAAAGTTTATGCAAAGAGCCAGCCTATTGTGGCGGTTGCAAGTGCCTGCCAGACACGTATATATTGTTGGCAAAACAAGCATGTCATCTAAGTATGCAAAGTTGTTATCGGGATAGTAATTCCTAACCTTCTCTGTAATTTTAAGGGCATATTCTTTCAATTAGCTTGGATCCACCGTGGACTACTTATTGACCGGTCCTTTTGGAAAATAATGGAGGAGGCCTATGTCCAGCAATGGTCGTCCTACGACTGAGATTATGATGATTATTATTACTATTATTCACAACAAATACCCCGGGGAATCCCCGGACACAGTATAGTAGTAGTAAGATCAAAGTAAGTAACGAAATTAAACAGAATTCTATATTTAGTGCTTCTCCTAATGGCTCCAGAATACTTGAAAATCTGGGTTTTTAGTTTCCAATTAACAACATGCAGTTCGTACCAGTATAAGGTTATTCAATTTCAAAATTAGACGGTTTCATTTTAAACTTTTGAACAACGTATATTCAGCTAAGTTGAACTTCCTCTGGGTTTCAGTGCCAGGAAACTTTTCAATAGCCACTTATCTCGTTTTAGCACGGTTTTACAATTAATTACGAAATTGCGGCAAAATGAGGTGGGTAAATCTTAAAGCGACCTTATGCTGTTACTTCACCGGGTAAAGTGAAATTTTTGGAAAAGATAATGACAGTTTTACGGTAATGGGAGACTTTATGAGCGTGTTCATCGAAATACTACAATGGAATTTGCGTCACAAATGCCAAAGCGGCACATAAAAAGAACGCCTTTGACAGAATCATGGCGGACTCTTGCCTTCACGCGTCAATGGTAAAAAGTAGTAACGATCAACTTCTACTATTTCATTTTAAACTCTAATGGGTTGACGTAAAGTCACATTTTCTTTAAATTACGTACTTATTATTATGTTTGTTTTGTTTTAAATGACAGTTCATGCTCTACGCATATGTCATTTTTAAATGTTCCATAAAATTCGTAGTGTTTTGTATGGCACGCGGGTTCCATGTTGTAGTAGTTTGATGAGTGTGTTTTAAACTCGTAAGTGGTATATTATGTTGAACATCGATACTGTGTCTACTACACTGTGCCTGTATTTTACCTGTGAAAAATAAAGCATGAAAAAGTGGTGAAGATAAAAGACAACATCTGAGCTGGATTCGACGATTGTACGAGGACTCGTAAAATCCCAAAACATATTAAAGACTAGCTGGCGCCCGCGACTTCGTCCGCGTTTAAAAAGAAAAAAAGTAGCCTATCCTGTGTCCCGTACGTCTAAATGTTTATCTACTAAGTTTTATGAAAATCAGTTAATTCGTTTAAGAGTTATGGAGGAACATACATACTTACATACATACATACAGAAAAAAATTCTAAAAATCGTTAATTTAGTTTCAGTATCATGTATAGAGCCTATAAACACGATATCTCTGAAAAGCAAAGTAAATTACTCCACGACCAACCCTTAAAGATTTATTATTATTAAAGATATAATATTGTAGAAGTTACGTATGTAAGAAATCTTGCATAAAATCATTAACAAAATATTTTTTCATGTTAGTCACCCCAGTACTATACAATACCAGGATTAATATTCACGTTAGACAAGGTATCGCAACGCAAGCCAAATTTGCCTCCCGAATTTTCCCACTAGAGCAATAACTTTTAACTTATCTCACACTAATGTATTACAAGAGATAATTTACATTTTTAACTCGTAATAATTCGTAATACAGTACCTCTTACAAAAGCAAAAGTGTGTTCGTTGGTTTGTTTATCATTTAAAGCAGCAACAAAAGTCAGGATTTTTGAATAAAAAACATGAATATAGTTAATTAATTGATCATCCCTTACTCCCTGAAACTCCTCCTTACTCACGTGCCTAGCACTATGGGGTGGTTACAGTCGCTAGACGGGCTGCCAAATGACTGTAAAACGCAGTGTGTATCCACTGAAGTCTAAAATACTTACCAAGACTCATACTATACGTTCCTGAAAAAAAAAATCATACGCAAACATTTCCACAGGACTGCAGTAAGGTCCAGTACTTCTGGCACTAGGGGAGACTACCGCCCGTCGTGAGGTCCCCGAGATGGCCGGCGTACCTCAATTTTTCGGGTACGCCGAGTTTCCGACAGGAGCGTATCCCTCATCGCGCTGGATAGCTGTGGCGGGGCACCAATGTCGTGTCATAATATCCGCGCCACTCCGCCTATCTACGGCCGCATTAGGGAGGCGTTGGGTTTTAGCCGGTAGCCGTCCCTTTCAGGGCCTATTCTTGAGGATATCCTTACGTTATAAAAATAGGATTATACCTACTGGCTCAAATATAATATAATTAGTTTATTTATAACTGAAGACGTGAGTGGATGAAGGTGGTATGTCGCATAATTCCAATTTTGAATAAATCAAGGATAAAGTTTTACTTTCAATTTTTGAGATAAGTCGCCACGGAACTGATTTTTGTACTAAATTATGATGCAAAGTTGTGTAAACAATCTAAAATATTAATGGTATGATAGCAATTAAACACTTGTATTATTAAATAAAAAAAAAAAGTAAACATAGCTCCCTCTTCCGTTAACAAAAGTAAATTTTTCTGCACTTTATGCTTTTTAAAATTAACTGTACATAAACAACTTTTTCAACTTTTTATTTTCCAAAAATGTCAATTGACGATCTTAAGGTCTGTGATCATTCATATGGACATATTACCTTCATCAACGCAAAAAAAAAAAAAACCAAAAATGCTACATAGCACCTTCATCCACTCGCGTCTTCAACTCTTTTTTAAGATTTCAGTTTATTCTATTAACACATTCGTTTAATTGATGATTGCATACGTTGGCAAACTACAGAGCATGCGTAACGTGGAAACCATCCCATATGTTTGCTAAGGGAACACCTAATCGGATGAGGCGTCTACGAGTGCATACATTATGCAAATTGATGACCTCAATACTGAAAATCGAGGTATTGGAAATTTAGTTCTGAATCTAGAAACTATGGGAGCTAATTCAGAATTTCAGTCGTATTGGAAAATCTAATTGGGTTATTTGATTTTCACGGAATGAATACTTTTAGCGCTCAGTTTTCTCAGCTACAGAGATTTATGCTCTCTGGGAAAGAAATTAATAAAAGAAATAATCGAGAGATTTTATCTATAGCTATATTGATCCATACTTCCATACTAATGTTGGTTACTCTTTCACACAAAAACTACTGAATGGATTTCAATAAAACTACAATAATATAGCTTATACATCAGAATAAGACATCTTGTACTATTATAAATGTGAAAGTAACTCTTGGTGTATATCTGATAAATGTATATCTTGGTAGATATACATTTAGACCTACAGGACACAGGATAGGCTACTTTCGCGGGCACCAGTTAGTAACTATTATAAAAAAAATGTATTTTTCTTCAAAAGTTTGTGGACACGACACCGGTGCCCCGCAAAAATACGGACACACAAGCCAAGGGGACACCCGGGTATGAACCAGTGACCTCTCGATCTGCATTCAATGCTCTATCACTGAACTATACCCCAATAGTTACTAATGTGCCGAAACCTTAGCAGCGAATCACTAATTGGTACTTATGTAATATCGAAATCACAAACCCATTAATTATTCAAGATCGTCCAATAAGACGCGTTTGGCTTAACGCTATTAACCAACAAATTTATCGATAATCGATTCTCTGTCGTGAATACAGCACTAATACGTGTTAACACTAGGGTGTGACACACTTTACATAAAGAAAGATGCATTTACAAGGAAATGTCTGGAGCAATTTATGAGAAAGGCATAGATTGTAGGAAAAACGGGGGTACAAAAATAAATTTGTAGTAAGGACGTTTTGTTATATTCGTTTACTTGCGTCTATTTACATTATACAAAAGTTTTCTGTGAGCCATGTCAACATTGCAAAATTAATATATTTTTATTACGTCGACATGCCCTCGTACGAGCCAAGCAGTCAAGCCACTCAAGCGTTAAACTCACGACAACTGTCATAACATTCACATTCAGTGAGTCTAGTATGTAACTACCGCATTCTCTAACGAGAGGGTAAAACTTTTTTTATTGACGACACGTTTGGTCTGGCCACTAGTGGCTTTCAAAGTTGATCCTGCCAGGAATTGAACCCTTGAACAGAGCGGTAAGGCAGCGCCCTAACCACTTTGACGTTGACAACTGTCAATTTGACATTGACAACTGTTAATTTGACATTGACAACTGTCAATTTGACATCGACAACTGTCAATTTGACATTGACAACTGACAATTTTCCATATTTTTTACACTCGCTAGCGAGTGCGGTTATTATAAACTCATGCTAGACCCACTGTATGTTTGTAATGCTATGTTTATCGGAATAGGCGACACTCACTGTTTTATTATTAACTAGCTTGTTGCCCGCGACTTCGTCCGCGTTCTCTATAGCCTGTAGCCTTCCTCGATAAATGGATTATACAACACAAAAAGAATTTTTCAATTCGAACCACTAGTTCCAGAGATTAGCGCGTACAACCAAACAAACAAACTCTTTAGCTGTTATATATTGGTATAGATTAAATTTAATAATAAAAAAGCTTTCTTTAACAATAATAAAAACCTAATCGATTTTTGATGAACATTCAAGACTTATAGCATAATAATCTGAAAAGGCTTTTCTGATAAAAAGGTGCGGGAACACCCGCATATCGCCGCTCAGACAGTTTAAAAGCAATATATCCTCTGAATCCTTGTATTAGCGCGAACATCGCTTGCAAGCTTTACCCATCAACTGTGTTCACATTACTATATAAATTCAAAGAAGAGAAACTCTAATCAATATATTTATATGTGTTTTTATTAGAGTTTAAATTTTCAAAAATCTTTTCTTAGCATACTTTATACTCAGACCAAATAAGAACTAATTTTATGGACATTGTGAAGCCGGTTCTATAAATATGTGGGTGTAGGCCTTTTACTGTATTGAGATTTTTATTTACTTGTCATCTCGCACGATTTTCTTTGGAAATGTGCGAAAAACCAACTAAATTTAAATATATCTTTTAGAAGTCATCTCGCACACCTATGTTTTCTATATTTGGTTGTTTTGGCTGTGCGTTAATAGTCAGGAAAAATGATGTTGTACACATTAAACAAAGGAGCAGTGTTTAAATATATTTTTTTATTATGCAAAATTCTGAAAAACTAGTTCCAACGGTGTTTTCCAAATAAAGTTATTTTGTCATCAAATAAAAAAAAACTAGTGAAAAATACACGAAAAATGCACTGATCATTTTTTCTGTATACTGCTGACTAAAATATATTGTGATTTCTAACAAAGCCCATAGTTGAAACCCTATATATCATATAATACAAGTCCGAAACACTGGAGACAATAGCAAATGTAAGTGACAGCTTAGTGAATTTGAAAACACACGGGATGGTTTTTGGGATCAATCTGCGTTCACGTCTGTCCATGTATCCGCAAACTCACCTTAACCACACAACGAATTTTGAAGTATTTTTTTTTACCATCAGTTAGACAATTTATCACGGAAGGTTTATATATATGATAAAACCTAATTTACGTTTGTATGTTAACAATATTTTGTCCATGTCTGGCTGTTTTTCCGCTGACAACTTTAAGCCACCCAATGGATTTTGATAAACTAGGAAGGTGATATTATTTTTGCAATATATATATATATATGTTCATTAGAAAAAAGCGTAGGTATTTTATTTAACTAAGCGTCTCTTTCACCAACTACAAGTAAAGTGTTGATTAGTTACTTTTAAAAATAATTTTATGTTTTATTAAATTATTCACTCGGTTTAGTGCATCCATCGATAGCCGATTTTTTTTTATTATTTTCTATTTAATGTTTGGGACGTTTACCGTACAAACAAAGGTATATCAGCTCCATTATCCCCGGCACCGGTGACTTTAAATGACAGTTTGGCCTACTTGACGTTGGTGAAAGAGGCGCTAAGGGGTAACTTTGTTACAAAACTACATTTTGTCCGTAAATTCGTCTGCGCTCCTTTTTCTTATGTGTAGAAATATTTATTCTATTCTAAAAAAAATTGTCAGACGTTGAATTTTGGATTTTTATTTTCTCAATGTAAGGTACCCTTTTCCTCGAGAAAATAAAATGTCATTTTCTGTATCCCTGCCAACGTGTATGCAAAATTTCAAGATGATCGGTTGAGTAGTTGAACCGGTGAAAGTTGAAATAAACAAACTTCGCATTTATTTTATTTTAAATATCAAAAAATAAATTATAACTAATTCATGAAGCACACTATACAGGCTTGCATGCCTAGTGTGTGTTTTCATAGCCAATTAACTAAAATATATATGTTATTGTAAAAAAAGAAATAAAAATAAACATGAACATAATATTAGTTAGGATATAGTGTGATGAACATAACAGTGCTTAGTGAGTTGTGTAGTAAAAGATTCCAAAAGGTTGAACAAGCAACAATTATGTAAGAACATGCCGTATCCTATGTATTTATTCCATCAACGCGTACAGCTCTGAAATAAATGATCGTATGTTTTCATCGCTCGAACGAGTGAATGCACTAAATGTGATTCCAGCAGAGAATTCGCAGCTTATAATATATTACATAACATTCATGATAGGAATATTCATTGCCATTTCCTAATTAAATTTTGTAATTGTATTTTACATGAATTATATCAATTTTGATAATTAAATATTAAAGTATCTAAATTTCTATTAAAATATTTCACATAATCACATTCTTTGTGTAAATTTTTAACGCGAGCGTGCTTTAACTCGCGACGCCAGACGCAAAAGAGGGGTGTTATAACTTTGACCTATGACTAATTTACACGTACCTACTTATGTTACTAAAATAAAAAAAAATTGTTTGTCTGTGAGCGCTAATTTCAGAAACGACTTAGGGCCTCTTTCACCAACGTCAAGTAGGCAAAACTGTCATTTAAATTCACCGGTAACCGGGGATAATGGAGCTGATAATTATACATTTGTTTGTACGGTAAACGTCCCAAACATTAAATAGAAAATAATAGAAAAAATCAGCTATCGATGGATGCACTAAACCGGGTGAATAATTTAATAAAACATAAAATTATTTCTAAAAGTAACTAATCAACACACTTGTAGTTGGTGAAAGAGCCGCTTAACCTATTTGAATGCGGTTTTTCACTGATGTATTATAGCAAGTTTTTGTTTCATTCCAATCGGTTCACAATTAGAAAAGTTATACCGAATATCAAAATACCCGTATGAAGTTGCGGGCACAGCTAGTCGTGAATATGTTTATAGCTTTGAATTCGCTTAGCTCACTTAGCTCTGTGTAATCGAGCCTAACTAAACGCCGATATAGTTACATTTTGTTTAATTTAAAAGATAAGCCTACTTTATTTGTATTGTTGCCGTAGGTGTGGGTTCGTCTTTCGCTGCCTACGCTCCTCATAAATTATTGTCTAACGTCTTAATAAGAAAGCCATATTGACCGCTTCAGATATAAAATTGTGGATAATGTTAGTTTGCTTGGATTGCGCGTAGTTTAATACAAAACACAATAAATTTCTTGTTTTTTATTTTGTGGGTGGCCTAATGTGTCAATGTTCGTTTTCCATCATACGGGTTTTACGTAGCAAATCAAAACCAAGAGAATTCAAGATTTTATTATTAGGTCTTAAATATTTTTTTGTGTTAAGTTCGACACCTATCTAAGAGGGATGTTAGCGAATATTCTTCGGTATCTAAGGTTATTAGACAATATCTTAGGTATTGACCTTAAAAAAATCTTATCAGGGACTTTAAAAATGTAAGATATCTGCGAAACACAGTGTGATCTGACAATACAACATTTTACAGATTATAGGCACAAGTACAAGTTTATATTTTATAATAATAATAATGAATTAGGTAAAAATGTAAAAATTGTCTTACAAACCACAAAAATTAATATAAATTCTCGATAAAAGTCCTTTGAAATGGAACCCATTACAAAAAACATAACAATATTTTCAGCTCATAACTCATTAAACAGAGGGTCGAATTACAAAATCCAGGAAAAGTTAGCTAAATTGCTTTTTCATGCTTCGTTCGCCAGTGTCACCACACATAACATACAATACAGTATATAAAGTATTAGTGTTTGACCGCGACTTAGATGGCACCACTTTTTCTCAGGCGTTGAGAAATTTATTCGCCTTCATTGGATGGACGTTAAAGTCAAACAACTTATGAGCAGAATTTCCTAAATTCAAAAGGACTTTTAAGCAGCTCGTCCTGTTAACAATATCACCTAATTGCAAATGGTCCCAATATCAAAAGGACATATTAGTAAAATGCATTACAATTCCTTATACAGTACAATGTACAATCCTTAGTGTATATATAATTGACATGAATTGAGACAATCTTTATTATAACGAAAATTTTTGTCAGGCGTTAAATTTTAATTTTAATTTTTGATGTTCATTCGGGAATAGTACTTTTTCAGGATGAAAGATATCTTTAGTCCTTTTCCTGTATCCCAGAAATCGTACTAAACAAACTCACTTTCAGATTTATAATATTAGTCTATACTAATATTATAAAAAGGAAAGATTTGATTATTTTTTTGTTTGTTTGAATTGAATAGGCTCCGAAACTACTGGACCGATTTTGAAAATTCTTTCACCTATAGACAGATAGATTATCAGCGAGTAACATAGGCTATTATACTTAATAAAGTTACGCGGACGAAGTCGCGTTCAAAAGCTATAGGTTGGTCTCAGACGGTCTAGAACGCAATTTGATTATCTCTAGTTCTTATTTTATCTGAGGCAATAAACGAAGACACTAAAGAAGAAGTGCCAAATAGTTCAATTACTGTGTTCTTGTACTGTGCGCTTCTCTTTCCAATATTATTGTTTGCTTAAACACGTGTGCTTCGTCGTACACATTGAAACAAGGCCAAAAAGTTGAAAAGACGCACTGACACAAATCAGAAACGAACACATTTGTCCCCGGCTTACAAAAAATGTATTCAATAATTTTTAAATGAAACGGAATATTCTTGCAACGTTTTATCCCGTGCATGTTATTGTTTTATCGCATTTTATCGTACAGCTTAAAGCTAGTTTTACATGCAATATGCATTTACTAAACAATAATTTATTATTTTAAAGATGACAAAAATTATTTTACAATTTTAACACCCAAATATCTAAAAGCATACAAAACAGAAAACGAGTTATTGATATGTATCGAATTAATACGCATTTTTTCTGCAAATTAATTTATCTAATCTAACTAATTATAAAAATTGTTCTTTTTTAAAAAAATTAAATTAATCGGTTACACTGTAACACTGTAGGTCGCGAGTTCAATAGTTTTTCCCATCTCAAAAATTGCCAACGCGCCAAAGTTTTCACTTTAAAACCTTTCTCCTTTAACGCTCTTTCCATTAGGCTCTGTTCACACGAACCACAACCACACCACATCGCAGCGACAAAAAGTTGTCAAGCAGTGGTTACGTGTGAATAGGGTCGCTGCTGCATTTTGCAGTTAAGTTGTAGTAACTACAAAATGTAGATGTGGTTGCGTTGTCGCTAGTAGTTGCGATGTGGTTACGTTGTGGCTTGTGTTTGGAGGCAGCCAGACAGATTTCGTGCTTACGCACCTCATTACAATACAGAATGAAAGAAAGAGAGGATTGGAGCGTTTAGGAATAAAATTCACAAAGCATTTGAGCGCAGTAAGAATCACTGGGGTAAATATAATTGACAGTGTTCTGACATCCTGAAGTTGCATTGCATTGTATGTAACTTCTGCATGTAATTCGGCGTAGGCTGTTTGTATATATGTATATGTATATCTGTAATTATAATTATGTTTTTCTATAAAACTATTGTAGTATAAGTTTTTGTTACCGTTTTTATGGCAAATGCTGTATACGCCTATAATTGGTACTCGTGTCAGCCGAAATACTGTGTAAACCTTTATATCATGAATATTCTTAACACGTGTACTGTTGGTGTATCCTAAATAAATATATAAATAAATAAAAATAAATAAAAGAGAGAGAGAGAGGGCGCAGGCGTACGCGCAGTGTGGTTGCGACGACGCAACGTTGTGTTTACGAGGTGGCCGTCCGCTAGTGGTTGCGTTGTCGTTGCGATTTTGTCGGTACCGACTACACGGTTGAATTTGATGGCAAAATGTGGTCCTTGTGAAAGCACCTATTAATTTTCATACAAATTATCGCCCGTCCACGTGTTGTGATTGTGGTGTGGTTGTGATTTGTGGTGTGGTTGTGGTTCGTGTGAACAGAGCCTTAGTGAAAACCACATTAAAATCTGTTACATACAGAGGTACAGTCGGCGGGAAGAGACTTTGTTATATACTAAGTACTTAAAGATATATATATATACATCTATATACATTTTAATTTGTAACTTGAATTCTCTTTTGTACTTGTTACAAAAGTGTAAGTATGACCTTAGTAACAAGGGTTCGGACACCCGAATATTGAAATCGATATTTACTCAATAAACTTCAATAAACTGAGCTTGAGAATTGTTAGGAATTTTAAGGGTAAGTATAATTCAAAACACCCGTTCGCCCTTCAACATCACTTAATTAGAACTCTCTTAGAAATATGCTTCGTATAAGATTAAAACGTATTTTTAAGGTTATATTATAGTTTTCATTATATATATACTTAGAGAGAAAATTTATATTTTTACATGCTTGTAATGAATAAACTCAAAAACTACGGGGTTGATTTTAAAAATTCTTTCCTTTTTTTTTTTGAATTCTTGATTTTAACATTTTATATTTTATGAAATTACTTAGGCGAAGTAGCGTGCAACAATTAGTATTAATTATTATAAAATAAAATCCTGACTAATATAATTCAAATTTTAAAAAATATATAGAATAGAAAATAAGAAGTCAATGCCTTCGAAAAATAAATGAGCAATAAAGATTAAAAATATAAACCATTTAACACCGGGAAATTTAAAAATGGGGCGCGGACGATTAATAAAAAAATAATAATATTGACTTTATAAGAAAGTAACTGTAAAAATGGTTTATATTAAACTTATTTTGTAGCCAATTTAAGTTCTGCGTGCTTAAATTGGAGCTCGCGAGATTTATTCATCGTTCCCTAAGTAAAGGCTAAGTGTTATCCCTTAAGTAGAGACAATTTTCCTTAGTCACGGCTAAATTAAAAACGTACAAGGGCATAATAAAACTTTGAACCGGAAGGCTGTTGAATTATTTTTTTCTTTATGTTAAATTCGACAGATAGGCTAACGGTCCGCTTGATGGTAGGAGGCTCCGGCTACCGTCGCCTATAACACAAGCAACGCGACAGGTCGCTGCTTAAAAATTAAAGGGCCATAAAACAAAAAAATCCAAAAATGTTTTATTGCAAAAATACAATCACAACCCTTATATTGTATATTGCAAAAAGACTTAATGGTTTTTATATTCCATATTTAGTATATTTTGATCATTTTTTCTATGTTAAAAAGTGACTTATATGCTTTTATTTCTTCTAGTATTCAGTTTATTATAAAAGTACCTAAACATTTAATGATTCTTAAAAATACGCTTCTAACGATGTATATCAATACTAATAATAAATCTGTAAGGGTTGGTCATGGAGTTAGTTACTTTGTATTCAGAGATATCGTGTTTATAACCTCTATACATGATACTGAAACTAAATTGACGATTTTTAGAATTTTTTCTGTATGTATGTATCTATGTTCCTCCATAACTCTTAAACGAATCAACTGATTTTCATGAAACTTGGTAGATATACATTTAGACGTACGGGACACAAGATAGGCTACTTTTTCTTTTTCAACGCGGACGAAGTCGCGGGCGCCAGCTAGTTTATTTAATAAAGTACACAGACAGAATACAATTATTTACATGAATTAAAAAAAATATGTGTATATGGTAATTTACTAAATTGCAGTCCTAAATAGTATACATAGCACAATTAACTTAATTTCAACTAAAAACTAATGATCTGTTAATGTTAACAATAATTAATTTTGGCTCTGGTATCTTATAATTCTAAACGAGGAATGTATGCCATTCACCACTCGCATATCTCGCTAATGGCTCTAACGATTTTAAAGAAAATCTAGGATTAGGGAATTTTTAAGGTAGAGAAATCGATCTTCAGGGTCTTATCTTCGAGAAAACTCGTTTTAGGTAGTTTTTTTAATGGTACGCTTGCTACAGCTAACGCCATCTAGCGCCGAGTGAACCTCCACTCTCGGGTACGCCGAGACTGACAGGGAGCGTAACCCTCTCCGCGTTGGATAGCCGTGGCTGGGCACCGAGGTCGTGTCATAACGTGCCAATATTCGGCCGCGAGAACATTCTCAAAACCCCGCACTACAAACTTTAATTTTATTCAAATGAATACAAGCCTTGTGTCGTCACGTCGCTTCGCTTATATGACACAAGTCTGCTCTAAGTTATTCATAGAGTTAATATTAAACTGGTTCATATGATATACGAGAGGTCACGTAAAACATCCGCTCCCAATTAATTCGACACACAATCCGTGGGCTTTTTCCAATTAATTCATGCTTTCATAATTAAAATTAAAAAAAAACAAACACGTAGTAAACATTTGTCATTAGCTATGGTTAAAAATCAATGAAAATTGCGGTCCAAGTTATGAGCGTTGCTCGTGATTTTTTTTTATAATGTTTACATAGTATAAAAAAAAGTTGCTGCCCACCGTCTGTCCCCTTCGTATGTACGTTTAGATCTTTTAAACAAGCCAAAGGATTTTAATGCGGTTTTCACTAATGGAAACATCCTTAAACTAGGAAGGTTTTTATGCATATCGCTGCTTAAAAACTAAAGGGCCATAAAACAAAAAATCCAAAAATGTTTTTATTGCAAAAGTAGAATGACAATTCTTCATATTGTATGTTGCAAAAAGACTTATGGTCGTTTTATTCAATATTAAGTATATTTTGAGATTTTTTTTATATTCAAAAGTAACTTATATGCTTATATCTCCTCTAGTATTTAGTTTATTATAAAAGTACTTAAAAGATTTAATGCTACTTACAAATACGCTTCTAATTATGTATAATATGCATATATTGATAATCTAATATAAGAGCAAAAATATTCTTTCGATGCCTGAACATGGTCCTAATGCAAAACTTCCGTGTTGTAAAAAGGCTTAAATAAATTAAAAATTAAAAAATTACATAGTCCATAAGTTAGGAAATACTGATTGCAATAAAATTCTAGCTTTCTTTAGAAAAAGTTTCCTTTGTCAACTTCATACAAATGAAATTTAGTATTCTCAACCTTATCTGAAGAAATGTCGGTATGCATTTTCAAATACTTATTTGAAAATACACCACTTGCAGGAATCTGATAAACATTATGAAGGTGTTTGCTAATAAAAAATATTTTTATTGCACTCTGGATAAATTCCCAAACTGTATTTTTTTTAGTAACATTCATGATTTCTAAGATCAAAAAAATATTTTAAAAATAAAGTTATTGAAATTTCGATCCTATTTATCATCATAGAACTTACTTAATTTTTGCCAAACATAGGGAAAATGTTCATTTTTTATTATACTGATGAATACTCGTATAGTAACACTAAATAATTTTTCTTCTTTTTTAAGGTCATTGTATTATTTTATGGTATTCTTAATTGCCCTTATTCAAACTACTGTAATCGTAAACTTTGCAGTCTCGCTGTCGCTTATGCCTTACGCCACTTTATTGATGATATACGACGCGCTAACATAAAAATCCTGTTAGCTTTGAATCAATTCGATAGTCATTGAAATTGAATATTTTTTAACAATATTTATTATTTTTGTAAAAACCTTTTTTATTTCTCTATTGAATACAAATTGGCAGACGAGTATTTAAAGCCTAGGTAATTGGCAATATATATTTTTTGGAATATGTATTCAAAAAGGCATAGAAATATACCCACCAACCTCTAATACTTGGAAATATTTAACGCTCAGTACATTCTCCTTCAGCTCAGTGAAGGCGAAGTGATGCCTAAATCAAATTTATGCCTCGTACGTCCCGATATCTTGTCCCACATTCCAGAAAAATCCTCTTTTGTCCCATAACAATATTCAATTCCTGGTTTACTTTAAAAAAAAAAAATACTGTAAATTTCTTCTTGGAATATACTCGTAAAGATGCGCGTTACGTTCAAGGCGACTTCAAAAATTCAAACAAAAGCTACCTAGTATTTTACAAAGAATAACAGCATTCTACGAGGCTCGTCGAGTTTCTACATAAAATATCGCGTGTCACTTTTTCACAGAAAGTGAGCAGTAAATCATTATTGAACAAAAGTGGCACAAGTGCCGATTCCTCTCGAACCAATGAGTTCATTTTAAGAAGTTCCGCGTTAGATTGATGTGTCAATATCTATCAATGTTGCCGTCACAATGGGCAGGTTTGACGTCACCGGTCTTTCAACAAATTCACAATAGCTTCGAAGATGTTCGTTTCACAGAAGTGGTACACGATAATATGAAGAATAACTATACATTTTTGATGCAGTGCTTATACACGATTATACAATGATATCTATAAAGCTGCTTTTGCGGTTTAGTAGTGGTTTTGCACAATTTTGTTTCGTAAGAATACATGCCAGATTCTGGTAAAAAGCGCGATTTAACATATTTTTAATATTTAGATAAAAATTTGACTATATTTTGAGAAATTAAAATATTTTTCAACTAAAGTAATAGTACTTTGGCAGTGTACTTACTGAATTTTCGTACTTATAGTTTTATAACAAGACTGATACGCAATTGTTAGCTAGGAACTTTGGATGTCAAAAAAAATCTAGATTTTCTCTCCATAAGAACCTTAATCGGATTTCAAAGAAAAATATCTTTCGTAGGCCAGGATCTGCTAAGTACTATAATTCATTAGGTAATTTTATTTAATAATAATAACAGATCAATGTATAGTTTAACGAAATAAATACTTACAAATTAAGATAAGATTGCTTATAGTTATCAATAGAAAATGGTGAAGTACTCGGTCCCCCATTATTATCAGTGACAGACCACCCACTTCAAGTCTAATTGACGAATTGAACAATCCCTCATAAAAGCGGTCACGTGAAACCGAATTTCAAATAACAGTAAGTAATCTTAGCTCTGAGTACAATGCCTTAAGTAATAATATTACTTATTCTGTGGTATAAGGATCAGGAGGGAATAGTGTAATGGGATCTGTCATCACTTACTCAACGGTCATCAGCAAATGTGTGCTTACTGTCACGAGACGTGCTGTTTATAATCGCAATAAAGGTAGATAAATATTTCAATTTCAGTAAAATACAACCATGCAAAACTAAAGAGGTAACATTGCTTAGTAAAAACCCTACTGTCTTATTGTTTATACTGTGCAAGAAACTGAGTCGTATAATTAGCCAATTGGGAGCGAACTGAGACTCGATCGCTCCGATGTCACACAATACTCGCGAGTGACGAGTGATACTCTTATTGCTGACATTGTATTGGGTGCCGCATTTCACCCTATTCAATTCGTCGAGATTTGTATAAATAAATTAAAAATCGTCAATATTATTTCTATCAGAAAGGCCACTAATGGTTCTATGCTGATAATAAATTTTATTTGAGCTCGTTTGACCTTTAATTTTATCCACTTTTATTTTTATTTGACCTTAGCTAAAACGTACATAAATGCATATACTCATTTATTTATTTGGTTAAATATTAAAGAATATTTAACTAGTGTTAATTTACCGTTTCTATTTTAATACTAGCAGGCGCCCGCGACTTCGTCCTCGTTGAAAAAGAAAAAAGTAGCCTATCCTGTGTCCTGTACGTCTAAATGTTTATCTACCAAGTTTTATGAAAATTAGTTAATTCGTTTAAGAGTTATGGAGAAACATACATACGTACAATACCTACATTTACGACTTACGATTGTAAAGAAATTTTTACAACTAATTTTATAGTGCCAGCGTTACAAAAAAAAAACAGTTAAATAAAAACAAAATCTGAAAAACAGATTCGTATGGCACCGTTGTTTTTCCCGGTAAATCTGTCGCAAATAAAAACAAGCAACACAACCCGTGTCGCTGCTGATTTTGCCATACAAAATCAGCAGCCGACCATTACAGGATAAAAAATAAAAATCAATGTGGGAAAGGCACTAAAACAAACAGATTATGAGAGAGAAAAAAACTTCTATTCAGAGAAATGTTGATTCTCTATGAAATCGACTGTACCGAATACAGTGACCGCAATGAAAAGTTGAACATCGATACGTCAAGTTGACGCCTTAATTTGAAACGCCACCGTTTATTAAATGTCAGTAAAAGTCTATATAAAAAGGCTTCCCGATATTCTCTTGGGAGCACTTTTTTAATTTTTTGTGAAACACATCAAATGTGCAAATTTAAAATAAAAAAAAGGAAAACCTCGAGTCTTCTTTTTTAATATTATAAAGAGTGGCAGACAGGCTAACGATCCATTTGATGGTAGGTGGTTACCGTCGCCTAAGAACACTCTTATCCCATCAGTCTCGGCGGCACATATTTGCATTAGCAGTTTATGTTGATTATATTTATAGGTTATATATCTACCATTAAAAGGACCGTCAGCCTGTCCGCTTTGCCTTACCTTACATAGAGATTGGAGTTAATTGACTACTCGCCCAAATGGGCGAGTTGTCATGTTTGTTTTACCTATTATTTCAATTGAGTCACAGCGTACTTGTTGTCTTATCTAGTCATATGTTTAAAGACGACGCTGTTGGACATAGTTCTGTTGGAGGATGTCCACCGTTGGACATAGTCCTCCCGTAAAAATCCTATAGGAGGGAAATGTCCCTTATAGGACATAATTATCCCTCCTATAGGACCGATCGGAAGTAGCCTGCATCCACTGTCGAACCGCGGCCCTTATCAGGTCATCTGTCCATCTTGTGAGTGAACGCTGCGCTTGCTGGTCCGTGGTGTCCACACGAGGACCTTCCGACCCCAGCGGCCGTCGGCACTCCGAACTATTGTCCTGCCCACTGTGACTTCAACTTACTGATCCGCCGGTTCATATCGGTAACTATCGGTACGTCTACGGACCTCCTCATACCTGATTCAATCTCCTAACCTGATCCGCTGGCTTATGTCGGTAACTATCGTACGTCTACGGACCTCCTCATACCTGATTCGATCTCCTAACTTGATCTGCTGGCTTATGTCGGTAACTATCGTACGTCTACGGACCTCCTCATACCTGATTCGATCTCCTAACTTGATCTGCTGGCTTATGTCATTAACTATCGTACGTCTACGGACCTCCTCATACCTGATTCAATCTCCTAACCTGATCCGCTGGCTTATGTCGGTAACTATCGTACGTCTACGGACCTCCTCATACCTGATTCGATCTCACAGTGTAATCCCAAGAATGGCCCTCTCCATAGCTCCATAGTCCGTAGCTAGAGACCGCACGTTTCAGCGCCATAAGTCACGAGAAAAATTGATTTCCACACAATTTAAATGAATGTTTTCTTTGTTACAGAAACGGGTCAATGGAGCGATAAAACTAGTGCTATACGGTGAATAGTGATGTGCGTCTCGAGTGTCGATTACCCGTTTAGATAGTGTTGCGATTTACCGACAATGTTCTGCTCAAGATCGAGGGTTGTGACAAGTGTGTTTGTGATTCTACTGGTGCAGTGCTGCGTCGAGAGCCAACAGGAGAATCTTATTGAGGAATCATGTGAGTAAGATTTTTTTACACATAGCGCCTCTTTCACCAACTACAACTAAAGTGTTGATTAGTTACTTTTAGATATCACTTTCTGTTTTATTGAATTATGCACTCGGTTTACTGCATCATTCGATAGCCGTTTTTTTATTATTATTTTCTATTTAATGTTTGGGACGTTTACCGTACAAAAAAAGGTATATCAGCTAAATTATTCCCGGTGATAGGTGACTTTAAGTGACGGTTTAGCCTACTTGACGTTTGTGAAAGAGGCGCTTAGTATAATATGTCATAATTTTCATACAAAATTCATAGGGATCTTATGTTCGATTCCCGGCACGGGTTAACTTTGAGGAGGCAGTGTTATGTGCCACTGATGTCTAATAAATAATCTGTACTACAATTTGTTAGAAATCTAGCAAATATATGAGTCAAAATTCGCGCTAATATATCGCACCTTCGGCAAGACAAGGGCATAACTGCACTTTTTGTAATTTTAAAGGAGCCATTTAAAGTTTTTTTTTTTTGCATTCAATATCGTATTCTTCTGCTTATATTGCTTTTAAACAATTCTTCATCAAATACACCCCATGGTCTTGTAAATATTTTTTAATTTAATAATGTTTGTAAGACATTTCTGCATATATTTTAAGTTTAACTCATCAATCAATCATCATCAATACTCAATACTAATAATAAATCTGTAAAGGTTGATCATGGAGTAAGTTACTTTGTTTTCAGAGATTTCGTGTTTATAGGCTCTATACATGATACTGAAACTAAATTCACCAATTTTGGAATTTTTTTCTGTATGTATGTATGTATGTAAGTATGTATGATCCTCCATAACTCTTAAACGAATTAACCGATTTTCATGAAACTTTGTGGATAAACATTTAGACGTACGGGACACAGGATAGGCTACTTTTTTCTTTTTCAACGCGGACGAAGTCGCGGGCGCCAGCTAGTTTTAAATAATTTGTAAGTTATGCCCTTGTCATACCAAAGGTGCGCGATGTATATTACCTCCCACTATGGAAGCAAAAAAGACGTAACTTTGTAAGATTTCTTTGTGGAACAAAGACATAACTCCTCAATATTATTATGTTGCATAAAATGACTAAGTCAATACATAATTCCCAGTTTTATGTTGCAGTCATTTAGACAGCAATTAGATACGTACGGGCTCTATTACTACTCTTCGCAATTAAGTTTTTATTGCTTAGACAATAAAGCTTATTTTATGTGACATCGGTAGCACGTGGCGGTTATTATGTTATTACGATAGATCGTATATTGCTTTCGTTCCTAGAAAGAGTAAATTTAACTTCTATATTACAGTTGTAATTTATATCTATACAAGCTGGTGCCCGCGACTTCGTCCGCGTTGAACGATAAAAGATACCCTATGTCCTTTCTGGTGTCCCAGACAACGTGTACACAAAATTTCATAGTGTTCGGTTCAGTAGTTTTTGCGTGAATGAGTAACAAACAAACAAACTCACATTCACATTTATAATATTAGTAAGGATAAGGATTAATCTACAATTTTTATCTTCACTTTCTATACTAATAACTATTATTGATGTGTCTGTTTGTAATGTCAAAATCAAAATGTAGATTTATTAAATACTAGTGTTAAACGCGACTTCGTCCGCGTTTCATATCTTATATAGCCTATGTCTTATTCTGATGTATAAGACATAGGCTGATTTCAATAGTTTTTGTGTGAAAGAGTAACAAACATCCAATACAAACTTTCGCATTTACAATATTAGTATAGGT
The DNA here is from genome assembly GCA_945859745.1 of Synanthedon formicaeformis. Lineage (NCBI taxonomy): Eukaryota > Metazoa > Arthropoda > Insecta > Lepidoptera > Sesiidae > Synanthedon > Synanthedon formicaeformis. The sequence goes on from OX243979.1 coordinate 4,293,713, forward strand.
AAGGATGTTACTCGCTGTTAATGTAGGTTTCTATATAAAGAATTTTCAAAATTGGTCCAGTAATTTTTGAGTTTATTTATTTATACAAACATACAAATCTTCTCTCTTTATAATATTAATATATATAATATTATAAGAGATATAACGGACGAAATACACGATCAATCATTTGATGTGACTCCAAACGACTTACCTAAATCAAATGGAGCGACGCCAAACATTGTGCCCACTCATGGTCAGTCCAATTTTCTGTCATTTATGCGTTTGACCGGGTCGAGTGTCGTTGACATGAGCTGTAAGGGTCAGCGTCGACCAACGGAGTGGCGCCGAAGAGACTAATGAACTATCATTTGAAAATCGACTTTAGTTGCTTCAGTATGTGATTGAAAGTGGTATAATAAAAAAAAATACTCTCGCGTCGGCAAGCGCGGGCAAGCGGCGCGCAATGATCAGCTAAAGAAATTAAAGTCGATTTTCAATTGATAGCGCTTTAGTCTCTTCGCCGCCACTCCGTCGATCGGCGCTGACCCTGGGCCCCTATTCTCTATGTGTGGTTTTGCTGTGGTTATCGACTCGATGCGGTTATAGACTCGACAATTGTCTACTTTTGTATTCACTAAGCACATGTCAAAATGTCTACGACGTTTTTTCCGTAGTAATACATGTCGATGAAGTTATTGGCGCGTTATTGTGTGGTTTTTAGTTTGACAAAGTATTATTTCTAATTTAATGTCGACATAGGCCCGCTGATTCGGAAGCGCGGCAAGATGCCACGGCGTAGTGTTTCTGCCAAGGAGGATAGAAATGTATTCTATCCTCCTTGGTTTGTACACTCACAATCAGTTGCGCGATGAACTCGTGACGTGACGCATCGGCGCGATTTGAAATCCAGTGTTTGACAACAAGCCATCAGTTTTTACGATCAAATTTTGCCTTCACGGCAGTCTATTTGACGCGATGGACTGATCGTGTGTTTCGTCCATTATACTAATATTATCCTATCCTTGATTTGAACTAGTGGGAATAGACGGATTCTACTGTAGTTGGCGGCTGACTTGCAGCTTCTGTAGCGTTTCTTATTATAGGCGACGGTAGCCACTTACCATCAAGTCGACTATCAGCCTGTCTGAAAACTTTCACATAAAAAAATGTCAATACAGCTTTAGTTTTGATTAAATTCGTATTATAAGCACACCCCAAGGGCAGTTGTTACGAGCTCTCTTTAATCCCCTTGTATGTTATGTTAATATCAATATAATTTGTTTTGTTAACCAAAATAATTCTGCTAATAAATTATAAACTCACAGTAACGTGTAGTTTAAACAAACCATTTATATTACTGTGTGTCGGCGATCCATGAAGGCTTACGCTGGCTAAACCCTAATTACCTTCGGGCATTTAATGTAAATTCAAATTTGCCTGCAGCTATTTATTTATTTATTTTATTATCTAACATGTCATTCTACACATCGCTGCTTAAAAACTAAAGGGGCACAAATCAAAATTACACTTTTTACAGGAGAGCTAATCGAAAAGAAATTAAAATATTTTTTGTCTATTTTTATATAATATTGATATATATTAGATATATATATCAATATTATACATCGTTAGAAGCGTATTTTTAAGTATGTAGCATTGAATGTTTTAAGTAATTTTAAAATAAACTCAATACTAGAAGAGGTATAAGCATATAAGTTACTTTTTAATATATAAAAAATGATCAAAATATACTAAATATGGATTAAAACAACCATAAGTCTTTTTGCAACATACAATATATGAAGGATTGTGATTGTATTTTTGCAATAAATTTTGGATTTTTTTGTTTTATGGCCCTTTAGTTTTTAAGCAGCGACATGATGATAACAATGTCTGTTAAACCTTTTAAATTTTAATTTACGCTATGACAACATTTTGTGTTTGTTTCGTTCCAATCGGTTTACAAACAAAAAAGTTAAAACACCTCACACTGAAATACCAAGCGTACGAAGTTTTTGTTACAGCAAATACGTACCTAACATAAATCTATACTGAAATCTTTTTACATTAATTTAACAGCGGCTAGACTTCACTTCAAACATTACAATGAACATATCACCTACCTAGAATCCAAAATAACCCTAACGTAGACATTACGAGGCACAAATCGACGAAATAACTCGTCGCCAAAAGCTTTCATGCAATTTGGCGCTGAAAGCTTTTTTCACTTTTACATATTTTTACATAAAATCATACGGAATATACGTGACTGTATCTTTTAATGCTTTGACATCACATTCTCTTAAAAAAAGGTTGTATTTCAGTCAATTTTACGTTTAATTTTAAATGCTTTTAAAGAATTACTCGCATGTTTTAACTGATACCTACTACTATATATGTATACATATTCTCATCAGAAATAGAATAGGATAGTGATCCTATTTGAGTATATGGGAGCTTATTAGGTACCTTAACTGGGTAATATCATATTAGAAACAATAAGGACACCGTTATTGACCTGGAATCTGGAATCATGGAAGGACCTAGGGTACCTTTCATACAGAAAAAGTACTGTTCCCAAGAAATCATCCAAAATAAAAAAAAAATACATGTCAACAGCTTCACAAAATTATTGATCGCAAGAAATACCAACAAGAGAAAATATCACTGACACACAATGGCAATAATAATTTCATAATGACAGACCATTAAAAAGGTTTGATGTTTATATGAAACTATTTTATTGGTCAGAGGTGTAAACCATATTGATCCTTGTTTTCATATCTAGTAAGTTTACTTTCATATGTAGTTGTCTGCTTAGTACTTATATACAGAGCTGTCAATTTCGGTAAGGTAAGCTAACATGACGAGTTCAATGATTTTACCCCATTTCAAAAATGCCCAACACGCTTAAAGGATAGCGGTGCCGTCATATAGCGGCCGTAATATTAGAACGCAAAAAGACGGCCGTCTTTACGGTTCCGACATGTCGGTTTCCTAGGATAGCGGTGTCGCTATTACACCATCTGTCATCTTTTCGTATCTGTATACAATATATTAAAAACAGCTTCACCGCTATCAATAAAAACGTTCAGAACCGACAAGACGGCCGTCATGCAAATGGTGGCACCGCTTTTTGACGTTACGGTGTCAATTACCGCTCTCTAGGAAACCGCGCCATTTTGTTTACATAGACAACGTTCTAGTGACGTCATTCACCGCTGTATTACGGCCTTTATATGACGGCACCGCTATCCTAGGAAACCAAAGCTTAAGTCTAACTAAGAGGTCAATCGTTATATTGCTTACTAGCCGCTGCCCGCGACTTCGCCCGCGTAACTTTGTAAATTATATACTAAAACCTTCCTCGAGAACCACTCTATCCATTGATGAAAACAGCATGAAAATTAGTGCAGTAGTTTTTGAGTTTATCGCGAACAGACAGACAGACGCGGTGGAGCACTCTGTTTTATAATAATATGTAGTGATATATATTTTTATTTTTCAACACAGACAGTCGCGGACACCAGCTAGTATAAGAATATAATAAATTAAAATCTTCTATTTGTTACAAAGGATACCTTTTATCGTTAATTTGTATCAAACTTAAATCTAAATATGATACGAAATGTTGATACACAGTCTGACTTTGCTTTGCGATTGTTGCCAAGTTCTATACTAACTAATTTTGTCCAATATCAACCTTAACGCGTGCAAAATAAGGTCTAGAAGAGAAGTAAAGAGAGTTTGTAACTTTTAATCCGTTGGATAGCCGCCAGAGAGCGCTGTTACAAAATGGCGGAATAAATTATGAAGCACACTGGTTGTATGTTGGGCCAATGTCTAGGTTTTATTAATAGTGGGCAATTAACTCAATTGAATTATGTTGTTGTCTGTTAATAAATTTGTAATATAGGTTTTTTTTTATTAATAATAACCTCCCATGTATCATTATTTGTAGATTTTATTTTTTGCTTTTATTAAAGCTCGTAAAGCTAAGTGAGTTTCTGGTCAGTTTACATTACTCTATTACTCAAATTGTCTTTTTAAAGGAATATTGATCGCGTTATATTGGAAACTAACTGGTGCACAACATACTATTAACAAACAAACAAACTTCAGATTTATATATTGGTATAGATTTATTACAAAGGACATAATTCAAAACCAGACCATTGTTTTTTTCAACTTACTTTGAGAATTTTGTAATTTGGTAATCGGTGATTTGGTCTTAATGTCAATTGACTGTGAATATTTCAGATTTATAAGATTCAGATTATAAATTTTATATTAAAGATTTCATAAAGAAATATGAAAATTACTATCGCTTTTTATAAAGTGACAACCGCATCAAAATCTGTTGAGTAACTTTAGAAGAAGTTTGCGGAGAAGAAGGCAGGTGGGGAACGAGTTGGTTGTACTCTAGAGACCAGCCCTGGCTTCGTACTTAATATTCCATGTTTATCGCTCTTTCCATTAGTGAAAACCGCATCAAAATCTGTTGCGTGGTTTAGAAGTTAGGAGTAATAAGCTAAGAAACAAATAGTGACGGACAGGTACTTTGTTTTTTCCATGATGATATACGCCCAACAAAATGTTATATTATAAACTAGCTGGCGCCCGCGACTTCGTCCACGTTGAAAAAGAAAAAAGTAGACTATCCTGTGTCCCGTACGTCCTAATGTTTATTTACCAAGTTTCATGAAAATCAGTTGATTCGTTTAAGAGTTATGGAGTAACATACATACTTACATACATACAGAAAAAAATTCTAAAAATGGTTAATTTAGTTTCAGTATCATGTATAGAGCCTATAAACACGATATTTCTGAAAACAAAGTAACACTCCATGACCGACCCTTACAGATTTATTATTAGTATTGATTGATAAATGTAAAAAAGTTCCTTACATTACTTACTACAAAACAATATCCGTTTACATACTAAAAGTAAAGCTCAGAGCTAATTTAACCAATTTGTTTAGTAGTCAAGAAAATAAGAACGAACTGTCTGCGTTCGATATTTCAAAATTAACTGCGAAAAATATTAAAGTCGACACACGTCAAGCGTACGACACGTTGCAACTGTCCACATATTAGTAGTAGTGTGACCATAATCTTTGGAAAAAATAAACCAAATTAAATTAAATTAAAAAGTAAATAAAATCACCTTATGGGTCTTAAAATTCTTAACAAAATCGACAAATCCTTAATTATATATTAAAACTTTAATTATGTCCATAATAACTACATACTGTCTGTCTGTCTGTTCGCGATAAACTCAAAAACTGCCTACTGCACCGATTTTTCATGCTGTTTTCACCAATGGATAGAGTGGTTCTCGAGACAGGTTTTAATATATAATTTACAAGGTTACGCGGGCGAAGTCGCGGGCACCAGCTAGTAATCTAAATAATAAAAAAATCGCTTATCGAAGGATGCAGTAAACCGAGTGCATAATTTAATAAAACATAAAATTATTTCTAAAAGTAACTAATCAACACTATACTTATAGTTGGTAAAAGAGGCCCTAAGTGAACTACTTTTGAATCTAGAATTATTAAACGTGTCGGTAAAGCTCTAGAAACGAGTTGCTTCAAACAGGAAAGCGTCTCTTTCAATATAGATAAACTGGATTGACAACCTACTTACCATTGTAGTCTCTAATAGACTGGGAATAACATTTAACCTGGATTTCTTTTTAGGAGAAAGTTATTTTGTATTTTTTTAGGGTTTCCCAATTCAGAGGAAAAATCGGAGCACGCATTTACATTTGTTTATTGTTTTTCCGAAGGTCATCTCCCTTTTTCTCGCGAAGTACCAGATGAAAATTAATATAGACATATAAATTCAAAGCCCTTTTATCTTAATATATAAAAAACAAATATTATTATATAAACTAGCTTGATTTTAAATAAAATACTTTATTGAAATCATATATAAAACTATACACCTTTTGACTTGGATACATTCCTGTAATTCGAGCCGTTTCAATTCCACATTATGTAAAATTAATAATGACAAAATTTGTCTGATTAAACTTCAAGGCTGATAAAGGATTTTTTTCACGTCTTTTTTCAACCGATATCATGGAATTTCGCATACACGTTGTCAGGGATACAAGAAAAGACATACGATACCTTTCATCTAGAAAAAAAGGAGGAATCATCTAAACCATTATTTTTGCTCATCTTTAAAATAATAACATTTACAATAATATTAATAATTGCATTTTTTTACAATATTATTATTATTTATTATTATTATTATTTATACCCAAAATCAAAGTATATACAATACTAATAAACATAGTATGAGCTCTGAATCGCTTAAATCCAGGCTTCGTTGTCGCTTAACCCTTTAAAAACCGTTTGGTTGTCGCTTGACTCGTAATTTTTTTAAAGAGAAAGCAACGTAATTAAAAAAATTAAAAAAAAAACTTTATACAAGTAGAATTTGTCGTATATATACGGCTCTGGCGAAATGTACAAAGTAAATGTCGGCTAAAGGATTAAATAATCAGAGATTCTATAATAGCTTTTCAAAAGGTGCTTTGTTTTTGATTATGAAACGCATGGTCACCGTACTCGACACGTTATGTTCCGTTTTAATAATTCCCACATGAGATTTATGCCGTCTCGTACGTTTCCTACGAGTATAAATTATGACGTTACGTTTTACGCACGTATTTAGTGGTAATAAATTAGAAATACGACTTTCCGGTCGCAAAGTTGTGGTTATTGCGTTTAGAGGAACGTTTTTTTTTTGTTGTTTCTTTTATGGACACACAAAAGATATATACAAACAATTTGTACGCAGTGAAATACGCTGACGGCGTAAAAAATAGATTTCCACTATGGCCGTGTTTTAATTGCGTCCATGTGTTTCGTCTAGACAGCTTTTACGAGTTTTTTCATCGCAATACCGAATTTATAATATTGTTTTCATTTATTTATTTATTTATTTATTAGGAAGCCAACACAGTATACAACAATCTATACACTTATTCACATTTAAGCAAACTTTTATAATATTGTATACTCCCACTTATAGGCTAACTCAGCATGCATTAAAAACGAACACAAGAGACATTTTCTGTTTATTTTTTTTTTTTTACAAAATAAAACTAATAAAAGGAGAACAAAAAGCCAAACTATACAAAACAAAAGAACATTCATTGAAACATTACTTTTTAATACTTATTTTAAACATTTTTTAAAGGTATTTTTTGACAGACTGGCTTGTGCCCGCGATTTTGTCCGCGTGGAAAAATAAAAAAAAACATAAGCCATACAACGTTTGACAACTTATTTGTTATTACACTTTAGCCAGGCGTTATTTTTTTATTTTATTTTATATTACTCTTACAGTACTTTTTTCTGGATGAAAGGTACCCTATGTCCTTTCTTGTATCCTTGACAACGTGTATACAAAATTCCATAATGATTGGTTTTGGCGTTAAAAGGTTTTGGCGTTAATAGACAGACAGACAGAGTTACTTTCACCTTTATAATATTATATAGTTTAGATTAGTATGGATTTAAGAAAAGTTGTTATATTTTTATAACTAGTTATAGGTGATTAGGTTACCAATAATTAGAATAAAATCTTTTATTTAGTTGTGTTCTAATATAACGTCAATCAATTCAACAATAAAAATGGCTCCATAAAATAATAATATATAAATAATAATTCATAAAAAAATAATAAGTTTATTTTTGAATTTTATCAAAGAGCGGGTCGACAATTAAATTCGAGGAATTTTGAAAATAAACATCAATACAATTATTATTAATCAGTATCATTCTTGGAATTTGAGCAATTTTGATTCTTTAGCAATTAATAACAAAACGAGATTGGGGCATTCTTCAATGGAAATTATTTGAACGAAATATTAACATAAAATATTTATATCAAATTTAAGAACTCATCTGTTAAGTTAAGAGGCTTCTCTCTGTCAACACAAATTCATTCGACTTAAAAATTTTGAACGTTGAAAACCGTATAAGAAAAAAGATATTAATATATGTTTGTAATGAATTAACCCAAAAACTACTGGACCGATTTTGAAAATTCTTTCTTTATCAGGGAGTAACATAGGCTACATTTTATAAAGTTACGCGGACGAAGTCGCGTGCAACATCTAGTGTTATATACACCTATTCGGAATTTTAAACCATAATATCAACAAATTATATTTTTTTTTTATATATTTACTAGACCCCAGGCTTCGCACGGTTTTTTTCTGAAAATTTATAGAAAAACAACGGAACGGTAGTATCATCAATACTAATAATAAATCTGTTAGGGTCGGTCATGGAGTAAGTTACTTTGTTTTCAGAGATATCGTGTTTATAGGCTCTATACATTACACTGAAACTAAATTGACCATTTTTACAATTTTTTTCTGTATGTATGTATGTTCCTCTATAACTCTTAAACGAATCAACTGATTTTCATGAAACTTGGTAGATAAACGTTTAGACGTACGGGACACAGGATAGGCTATTTTTTTCTTTTTCAACGCGGACGAAGTCGCGAGCGCCAGCTAGTCATAAAATATGTCTATGACAAAAACCTTCCTCTTTTAACGCCACCTTTTCTTTTCATTAGTGAAAACCGCATTAAGGTGAACAAAGGCCAATCCTAAAAATTTGCATTGTTTAAAAAAAAATGTTACAAGAAAGTGTCAACGCAATTGGTTTGAAAAAAATATATGTTATACTTAAGCATGTGAAGAATAAATTGTATTGTTTAGAATTTCCATCGAAGTAATAGAAACCCCACAATAAAAGTTATTAAGTTATTAATATAAAAGATAAGAAGAATTTGACTTATATTGAAAATTGTTTCGAAAACGGCTTATTGCGCGCAAATGATTCCTGCACCGATTAATAAGTCAATGCGCCTCTTTCACCAACTACAAGTAAAATGTTGATTAGTTACTTTTAGAAATCATTTTCTGTTTTATTGAATTATGCACTCGGTTTATTGCATCATTCGATAGGCGATTTTTTTTTTATTATTTTCTATATAAGGTTTGGGACGTTTACCGTACAAACAAAGGTATTCCCGGTGACACGTGACTTTAAGTGACGGTTTAGCCTACTTGACGTTGACGTTGGTGAAAGAGGCGCAATGTCAGTTAAAAAAAATTTTTTTTAATAATGTTTTAATGGTAAATACAAAAAAACCACAATTGTCAGGCCTGTTGAATTGTTTCCGCCGCCTGAGAGCTCTAAATCGATACCTTAATTCGCAAAACGAATAACACCACTTTTGGTTGAAAATTACTTTTTTGAATGGAGAAACTTAATGACAATTAGAATTTAATTTTTAAAATGTCTATCGGTTAATACGAGCCATAATTTCCAATGTGAAATTGTCTTTTTTCTTTTCTCGTATCATATAAAAAAAATTATAACGTTTTTAGTCTCCCCTGTAAAGTTTAGCTCAGAGGAGTTATTTGGTTTGCGAAATAAGGTATCGAAATGTATGGAGCTACTGTGTCTCAGTGACTGCGTAGAGGTGTGGACTACGTTTGTTTTTATCGTTTATTGGAATTAGTTTGTTATATATAGACATTTTAAAGGTCAAATCGGTGAAGCTCAAATCGTCAATGTCATTGGCCTATGTGATCCTTAAAATCCAATGCGGAGTTTAAAAGATCTAAGCGTACGACGGCGGGAAATGACTTTGTTTTATGCTATGAAAAACTTAACAGTAATAGGGGTTGAATAAATTATTACTCATATATTTTGTCAGGCGTTATATTTTTCATTTTTTAACGCAAAGTCATGGACACATACTAGTCTCAACATAAAATATCATTATGTCTTTAATAAATTTTCACGAAGGTTAGTGTTTACCAAAATAGATCCAATTAAGTTTATAGACACCGTATACTCAGGCTTATGTAGTCATTATATTAATATGTAATAAAATTATATTTGATATACTATACACGGTAAACCATAGAAATACCTTTGATATTTGGTATTTCGAGAAGGTTAAGGAACACGAACTCATCCCTTACTCATGGCTAATATTGACTTGGGTCTGGTTCGACGGGTAATTCTGAAACAATTTCATATACACGCAAGTCTTTGTCATATCCGTCGGTTTGTGAACAATTTACAATTAGAAATTACAATTATATTTAGAAATTACAATTACAATTAGAATTAGAAATTTACAAGAAGTGGAAAAAAATTATTTGAAACAAATATATACAATACTTAAGCATATGAATGACAAATTGTATTGTTTAGAATTTTCGTTAAAGTAATAGATAAGTAAAGTAACTCCACCAAAAAAAATTGAACACAAAAAGAATTTGACTTATTGAAAAATATTTGGAAAACGGCTTATTGCGATGCATTATGAATTCTGCACCGATTAATAAGTTAATGTCAGATCAAAAAATTGAATTTATTTTCTTAGAGATGGGTTTGCTCTTGGCCAACAACCAATAGAAAGGCTCTAGGCTCTAGGCTCAATAGAAAGAAGGCGGGTAGTTCATTTTTTTTATTACAACTTTAATTTAATTATTATTTATAAACAGTCAGTACCTCTAATTATACGAAAAACTGTCAACTGTCAATGTCGCTAGCGCATTGTAAACTCATCGTAAAGGTCCTGGTCTCATCAGTTTTCTTAAGAGCGTGTATAAAGAGAAATAGCCAATCCTAGATTTGAATTTTATCTAAGTAAACAAAGTCTAATTTAATTAATTTTTTTAAATAGATAAATACATTATAAATGAAAGTGACGACTGTAACAGAAAACATAATATACAGAAATTTTCTCGATAGAAAAAAATCACCAAGTGAGCTCTCATTTCCATCGATTTTAGTTTTATTTTCAAAATGACACACATTACAAAGCTAAAAGTGTATCAGTAATTTCACTTCACATATTATATAAGGCTGTATGTAACAATTTTTCATTTGACATTGTAGTTTACGAATAATGAATATTTAATACTTTTGGCACTTATAACATTTTTATTGAGCGAGATGCGCTATCTTCCGTCGCATGTTGTGCGTAGTTCTACGTATTTTGTGTCACTGTCATGTCCAAGGGGCCACGCGGGTGAAATTACAAATTTTGTTTGCTTTATACCCATTCTTAAGTGTCTGTGGCTAGCATAGCATGTGGCCATAAAACTGGAAATAGCTACAGTAGCAAGCAATGTTTCAATTAAGTTTATTGTAAGTTGTTTAGTTCAGAATACACCGGCCAATAAAGTCGTACCTACAATGTGGCAATACACAGGGCCGGTAATGAGATAAAACGGTTGCCCGGATGAATTTTGGTCGATACAAATTTGCGTGAGGCCCGGGTCTAAGTCAATAGACGCTCGCCAAATGAATTAGCTTATATTGTGTAATATGATTTAATTTTGTTAGTAAAATACGAAACGGATATACGAAACCAAATTTATTTATTTAGTTTTAATAGGGAATTCTCCGAAATTTACTATCTGTGTAATGTTTAATGAAAGCGCGTCTACTTTACCTGTAATATGAACTAAGCTTTGTTCCAAAATGGAGGCCAGGCGTATTAGCAATTTGCGGGGCTTATACCTATATTTTAATTGGAGGTGATCAGGTATCCCTCTAAAAGTTTTAGACCAAGCCAAATTAGGATTATATTAAGGTGCCTAAAAACTAATAAAAAAAAACATGTCAGTCGTTGGACTCACGTAAGAAGTGAAAACGTAGCTTCACAAAAATAATTATTTTTATTAATTTATAATTTAAATTTATAATTTATTATAAATTATATTAATTTAAGTTAATTGATAAAAAATAAAAATTCACAAAAAAAATAAAAAAGATATTTAAATTCCTTCGCATTATCGAATTCGGTAAATTTATATATGACACTGACACACAATGACAATAATAAATTTATAATGACAGACCGTTAAAAAGGTTTGATGTTTATATGAAACTATTTTATTGGTCAGAAGTGTAAACCATATTGATCCTTGTTATCATATCTAGTAAGTTTAATTTCATATGCAGTTATCAACGCTTACATGATAATTTATATGACTATGACATTACATTACATGACGAGTTCAATGATTATAAACCATCTCGAAAAAGCGCCTAAAGTTTTCATTTAAAAAAAATATCGTGTATTTTTTTGAAAAATATATAATAATATATTTACTTACTGCAGTTATAAAAAAAACATTGTTTACTCCTAGGCATTTGTTGCATTGATTTTATAGTCGCATGACGAACTCATATGTCAATTTAAACACAATACTATGCAATCAATGTATTTATTGAATTGTTTATTTGTATTCAATCGCACAATAAAACGCATTGACACACAAATTGAAAACGTTCCCCACTTAATGCCGTATTGAAAACAGGCCAAAATTATTTCCTGCTGGTGACGCCTAGATGGCGTCATTGTCGTTGAGTACAGAATTCGAATTAACTTTTTTGTCTACACTACCGCTCCAATTTCAACCCTATCGTTGGACGGTAAGATTCATTTTTAGTTAGATCAGTTCTTCGCGATATCAACGATTATGGCTGCCGCATTATTTTGTAATGAGCCTCTTTTATTTCCTCCTCCATAATGTATGGATTATATTTCGGTTTTTAAAAAGAGGAATTTTATGCGGATTGTCTTGCTTTGCCGACCCTTTTCTGATCCGGATTAGGTAAGAATTTTAATAAAAGAGAAAATATTTCGGGTTGGAATAAATATTATGACTTGTTCGAGATTTTAGCAAGTCATTGTGCAAATCCAAAATGACAGAATAATACCATTTATAGTTTTGAAACGTCAGTTTCATCATCTAGCATTAGATCAACGTCAGCTATCATTTCTTTTTAAAAACTTCTTTCGAAACTTGTATAAGTAAGTATCGAAAAATTTTCGAAAAAGTATCGAAAGAAAATCTGATAGAGAAATTGCCTAAAACTTTTTTTGTCGTAGTTTTTACTATTTAGTTAAAAGGTCATCTATACCTTTCCTATATGGCGTTGCCTAGAATTATTTTAAGATGTAGGAAATAATTGCCAGACCTGTAGTTGAATTGTATCCTTGTATTAATTAAGGCAAGGGCTAACCTCAGACCGAACACATTTTTTACCAAAATGACCGCAACCTAATATCCTATGAATTAAGGTGCATTATTGAGCAACAAATTTTTGTAGCTCTTCGGAGATAACCGAACAGATTTAAAATTGGAAGGTTTTTTTTTTAAATATTGTGTAAAATATGAACAAAGAAATGGCCGATTCAAACTTTAGTGTAAAACGTAAGTTAATAAATTAATAAACCTAAAAACAAAAGTAGTTGTCACGGAAAATTCTAAGTACTGTGAACAGTATGTTTTTTAGCAGTATTTTACTAATTTTTTTTCTCAGAAAATAGATTTTTTTTTATAAATCTGCCTGATTCAAACTTTTTTCCATATAGTCTTTTATGCACTGTATTTTTATCTAAAATGTGATTTTACTCTAAGGAGTCAAACTAGGCGACGAAAATAATGCTTTTCAGCTAAGTCCTCGCCTTAAACACTAGCTCTTGGACGCGACTTCGTCCGCGTAACTTTATAAAATGTAGCCTATATTATTCGCTGATAATATAGCTTTCTATAGGTGAAAAAATTTTCAAAATCGGCGCAGTAATTTTTGAGTTTATTCATTACAAACATACAAACATATTTCTCTTTATACTCGTATATTATTAGATTTCATATTTAAAGCGTTGAAGGTCAAATCTTCAATGTCATTTGCCCAAGTAAATCCTTTCGTCCAATGATTTCGTTAAATAATGAAACAATACACTTTTTCATATTAAAAAAAAAACATTCAAAGAAATTTAATATCATAACATCCATGAAATTAAATAAATTGATTGATTGATATTGATATTGTCAGTACAGTATCAGGAAATGTGAAATGTATTTCGGAACACGCATTAAACCCATTTATTTTAAAGAGAATAAAAATCCAGCCAATATTTTAATCCTACATTGTGCACAGGTTACCTTTTATATTCATGATTCATACAAAAATAGGCAACCCTTTATTATATGGCCTTTGCCTTTATAGTTGTGCAAAAGGGATCGCCATTGACTCGCACGCCTTTTGTGATAGGTGGGCTTGATAGGACTGTACGATACTAAAAGATACCAACCAAAAAGCCTTACAAAAATTACTACTTTTCTGAACTACTCGATTGAACTCGTTTATCATACAAATGCTTACAAAAGTAAGCAGTTATAGATATTTAAAATTTACAAAAACCTAAAAAATGAAGGGTCTTGAGAACTTTTAAAGCAATCAAAAAGCTTCGCGGTCGTCATTGTGTTATTTAAAAAAAATGTACAGCCGTGTCTGCATTTTTTTAAATAAAAAAAAAAAAAATATTAAGATTACATACAGCAATAAATTTAAAAAAATATATTATAGATTACAAATAGGCCGAAAATCATAAAAATTATATATTTACATTTATCTATTTGTGTTGGATATATGTGTAAATTACTCGTATATTTAAACACTAGCTGGTGCCCGCGACTTCGTTCGCGTTGAAAAAGAAATAAGTAGCTTATCCTGTGTCCTGTACGTCTAAAGGTTTATCTACCAAGTTTCACGAAAATCAGTTAATTCGTTTAAGAGTTTTAGAGGACGTACATACATACAGAAAAAAATTGTAAAAATGGTCAATTTAGTTTCAGTATCATGTATAGAGCCTATAAACACGATATCTCTGAAAACAAAGTAACTTACTCCATGACCAACCCTTACAGATTTATTATTAGTATTGATATATCCAACACAAAAAGAATTTTTCAATTCGAACCAGTAGTTCCTGAGATTAGCGCGTACAATCAATAAAATAATAAAAAAAAAATAATAATAATAAAAAAAGTAAAAAGAGAATAGCGCGTAAAATGCGTACAATCAAACAAACAAACAAACTCTTCAGCTTTAAGGTATATTGGTATAGATATTTTATACCGCTTATGTATGTAGAAGCATTAGATTAAAGAAATTTGATCGTAATATTAACAAGTAGATATTGTAACGGAATAGCCCTAAGCAAAAATCGTGCTAATGTTATTAAGACCACTGTAACCGTATTGGGTTACAGAATAAATGTGTCAAACATCTTGCCTGTGTCAATTCAGCTGTCATACGTTAAAGTATGGATCGAATTAAGATCACAAGGTTTGACAGTTTAGTGAGGCGATGTCTCGTATCTTTATTATCTATGTATATTACTAATATTTATTATATACTAGCTGGCGCCCGCGACTTCGTCCGCGTTGAAAAAGAAAAATTAGCCTATCTTGTGTCCCGTACGTCTAAATATTTATCTACCAAATTTCATGAAAATCAGTTAATTCGTTTAAGAGTTATGGAGGAACATACATACATACATACATACATACATACATACATACATACATACATACATACATACATACATACATACATACATACATACATACATACATACATACATACATACATACATACATACATACATACATACATACATACATACATACATACATACATACATACATACATACATACATACATACATACATACATACATACATACATACATACATACATACATACATACATACATACATACATACATACATACATACATACATACATACATACATACATACATACATACATACATACATACATACATACATACATACATACATACATACATACATACATACATACATACATACATACATACATACATACATACATACATACATACATACATACATACATACATACATACATACATACATACATACATACATACATACATACATACATACATACATACATACATACATACATACATACATACATACATACATACATACATACATACATACATACATACATACAGAAAAAAATTCTAAAAATCGTCAATTTAGTTTCAGTATCATGTATAGAGCCTACAAACACGATATATCTGAAAACAAAGTAAATTACTCCATGACCCTAACAGATTTATTATTAGTATTGATATTTATTTTATTTTATTTTGAACATAAACTCCACAGCAAAACAAAATAACATACAATAGATACAATATTACAACACTTACAGGGTTTCATTATCTAGGACTTAAATAGACTAAATAGATGACAGATTATGACAGACAGGATGACGTTTTCTTGATGGTAGGTTGTACTTCAAAAAATTTATTTTCAAAGTTGACTCTGCTGGATATCGAACCCGAAAACGAGACAAATCGCTCTTACAGATCTTCCACTGTGAAATAATGTCCCTATAGTGCTATTTAATTTCTGCGCATGACTGTGACATTATAATCCAGGCCTCAATAACTGTTATAACCTCTATCACTTACCCTAACCGTAAAAGGACAGTTATCTCGCCTACAGCCCTTATCCAGTCATTAAAAGCCACACACATTACACATCACTAACCGAGCGTCCGTCATTGCCTACAGGAATATCATATTACAAAATGATCCCCCTCACCCACGCCAAAACATTGGTTTTACCCACGCCCGTCTCTTTCGCACACCACAAATACGGCTTGGTGTGAAAGAGACAGCGACAGTAAGGATATCTTGAAAACTATCAAGTGTGCGGCACTGATTTACAGGATGTCTTTGTATAACGTCTTTTAAGAAGGGTCAATGATTTTTATAGATTTTTTTTTTATAATTCAATACGGTATTTCATTTATAATGTATTTTAACGAAACAAGTGCTGTAAGCTCGCTGTCGTCAAAGTTTAGATAACGGCAAAGATTTAAATCGATAACGGATTAAGAAGGCATAGGGAAATAGGCTGTGGCATCCTTTACTCACTAACAAAACACGGCAGCACAAATGCTGTTATTTCATAGTTTAAAAATAACCGCCATATTTGACTAATACTAAAATTGCAACTATACGTTGCTACTTATAAATGCGAAAATTTATGAGGATCGATGGATGTTTGTTACACTTTCACGTAAAAACTACTGTACTGATTGGGATTAAATTTGACACACAGATAGTTTATTACCTGGATTAACATATAGGATACGTTTTATCACGGAAAAATGTTAAGTTCCCGAAGGTTCGTCTAAAAATATAAAAAATGGCGCCACTGTCGTCACAGCGGTAAAGATGTCGGGAGTTGTATTAACTACTCAATATATTTTCTTTTTCAACTCGGCCGAAGTCGCGGGCACCAGCTAGTTTCTTATAATCTTGAGGTTATAAGAAACAAGCTTCTATAATATAGAATTATAGAACATTCAATCTATATTAATGCTGATTCATTCAGGCCGCTGTCTAGATTGAAATTGGCTTCCACAGACGGTATCTGTCTATCTACTTATGTAATTGATATTAGTTTTTTCATTAAACTAACTGTAACTTATTTGGCTTTGTTCGCTTCTTCTAAATTGTTGTAATAAAATAATGTAGCAATTTTGTGCGCATTATCTTGAAGCGTCTATAAAATTGAAAAGAAATATTCTAATCCTACAAATAATATGCGAAAGATTGTGAGGAAGGATGTATGGATTTATTGATCTACTAGTTGGCGCCCGCGACTTCGTCCGCGTTGAAAAAGAAAAAAGTAGCCTATTATATCCTGTGCCCTGTACGTCTACATATATGTTTATCTACCAAGTTTCATGAAAATCAGTTAATTTGTTTAAGAGTTATGGAGGAACATACATACTTACATACATACCTACATAGAGAAAAAAATTCTAAAAATCGTCAATTTATCTTCAGTATCATGTATAGAGCCTATAAACACGATATCTCTGAAAACAAAGTAACTTACTCCATCACCAACCCTTACAGATTTATTATTAGTACTAGCCGGCGCCCGCGACTTCGTCCGCGTTGAAAAAAAAAGTAGCCTATCCTGTGTCCCGTACGTCTAAATGTTTATCTACCAAGTTTCATGAAAATCAGTTAATTCGTTTAAGAGTTATAGAGGAACATACATACATACAGAAAAAAATTCTAAAAATCGTTAATTTAGTTTCAGTATCATGTATAGAACCTATAAACACGATATCTCTGAAAACAAAGTAACTTACTCCATGACCAACCTTTACAGATTTATTATTAGTATTGATTGATGATTTCAATGTAATATAGTAAGTCAATGATTATTATAAAATTTTACTACTATTACTGACTCCACGTTCGTACAGCGGTTCCTTAACATAGCTTTCTTTAGAGCCACAGAAGCTTTGATCAAAAAATTTTAATTGCCATTTACTCTAATTAATGTATAATTGACTAACTTGACTTCCCTAGAAAAAAATTCCGTCGACGCAGAAATCGCGTCTCCAAAACCTCCTCCCACCACACCGCCCCCCGTCAAAGTTGCCAGAACTAATTTCATTTCCCTATTAATTATTGTCGTAATAGAATTTATCAGGGTTCCGTAACAATAATTAATTAGGAATGAAATTTTCAAAGGTCTCCGTCGATTCATCAAACGTACGTTTGTGAAGAAAACCTTCGCGGAATTATGTTAATCGACGACTTTGTGTTTCACGGTAGCATTTTTAATGTTTTGCAGCCAATTAACGAAACAATGTCGACATAATTGCTCTGATCGAAAAATACAACTTTTTATTTATTTATTACTACCAAGTGTCCGCGACTTCGTCCGCGTTCAAAATGTTATATAGCCTAAAACCTTCCTCGATAAATGGACTGTTAGAATTTTTCAATTCCTGAGATTAGCGTTTACAACCAAACAAACAAATCTTCAGCTTTATCTTTATTATTATATAGATAATAGGCAGAAGAAAGACATCCTGCCTGAAGAATTTAAGATTATTTCGGATTGAGCACTCGCTCCCTTTTCAACCGACTTCCAAAAAAGGAGGAGGTTCTCAATTCGAATGTTTTTTTTTATGTTTGTTAACTCAGAACTTTCTACGCTAGTGCTTCCCGTGTGGTCCCATTTCAATTTGGTCCAGTCCTGAATGGCATCCATGAGAAAAGGGTTTGAAGTCGGTTTATTATATAGGCATGATGGTCGCCAACCTTCGTGGAGAAGTGGCACGCTGAGAAGAAGAATAATTTTATTATACATGGCATTTGAATCTCTTGGCTATAAGCATTTTCTGAAAATTTTAAAGGACTTCTTTTTGAAATCACACATGACCCTCTTAGTGTTGTGAACGGTGACAAGACGCTTTCTGGTCTGGTCTTTAATGGGAACTCCAGACCTGAGTAAGGCCGATGTGGTTAGACAAGAAAATAAGTCGAAAACTATTGTATTACGACCACGGATCGGCAAATGAAGCGTTGGACGTCCACTCACAAGGTGTATCCATCACTCACCGGTCAGAAGCAGTCTGTATCCATCATCCAGTCATCTGAAGGTCTAGTGCGAGTTTTACTCGATCAAACGCGTCGAGCGCGTAAACGTCAATTTGTATAGGAATGAAGCAGCGCCACCTAGTGGTTAACGTGTACGTCTGCTTCATTCCCATACAAATTGACGTTTACGCGTTCGACGCGTTTGATCGAGTAAAACTCGCACTAGACCAGACTAACCATGGATACAGACTGCTTCTGACCGGTCCTGTTGGAAAATTATGGGAAAAGCTTATGTCCAGCAGTGGACCTTCTAAGTCTGAGATGATGATAAATTTTTCGTTTAAAAGCACGATACAATTTTGTGGTCCTTCGAGCTCACCGCTCACTAAAAACAGATAATGTTACTTGTATTTTATATATAGATAGGTACATGTAACATGTTTATATAATGTTGAAAAAAAAACCGGGGAAGCGCCTTCATGCGTGGAAATTGTAAGCCATAAATGTAACAATTTGCTACCATTTAACGTACCGTGAAGTAAATATTGCTCAAAGTTTGTGTACCCAACAATGGTTCGGTATCATCTTGCCCCAATAAATAAACAGACAAACTGATTTATTATTATATGTAAACATATTTGATCAATACAAAGCAAATTATGGCAACAAAAAGTTTTTGAATATTTGATAATGATGTTGTAGTCGAGGTAGGGTCTTTGAGAGGGAAAGCTTTCTTTTCTTCGTTTACATTACGTATTATAAACCGTCATCGTCTTAGTATACATAATTATAATAAAATCGTAAACGATCCGTGTCTGTACATTAAAAAAACAACTTGTACACGTTGTACGTTTATATAAAACTTGCATTGACAATGGCGCGGATTTCGTTCGGTAAAGTAAGCTACAACTCCGACGGTATTGGTAGTAGAGAAATAAGTTTTAGACAAAAGTTGTTCGTAATTAAAAGATCTACAACTTTGATAATAGGAATAAATTCATAAAATTGAACGCTTGGGGAGGAAATGGCGAAAAATGAAATCCAAAAATTGGGAGAAAAATTAAAAAAAAAATTGCCTTTCGGAAGTAATAAGTTGAAAACTATTAATGTTAGAAAAAAAAGTTTCAGATAAAAAAGTTATTAAATTTAATTTAGAAGGGAAAAGGTCTCTACAATTTTTTGCCTAACACTAACCGTTCTCGAGATATCGAAATAAACGCGTTTTTATTGAAATGAGGTAGGGTAAAAGCCGGATAGTTGCCTCGGACGGATACATGCCCCGGTTTTTAATACACTATGTTAGGAATATAAGTTGTGTTGGCGCTTTACTACAATAAGAAGTGACCCCCCCGCAGGCCTCAGTGCCACGTAAGCCATCGGAATAGGCGCACGTGTTTTGTCCGTGTGAGCAAAAATCTTCCGCGGCGAAACTTTGACGGGCGTTATAATTATATTGGTAAGTAATTTCTATTGAATATTTTTATTACTGATCGTGGTTTCAGTCAACTTCTTGTTTCTTTGCATGCATTAGAGTTTAAATTACGTTGTTTATTATGTTTTATTGCTAAATAATTTTTATTTATTTCGCAAATAAAAAAGGGCAAGTATCCGCATCAAAAAGGATAGTCGCCCTACTTACTTTCGCGGATAGTTGCCCCTAGTGAATTAAAATGTTTTAACAAGCAGACGGTTTTTTTTGTTTTTTTTTTTTCGAATTTACTGTGACTAACTTGTTGTAAATAAAATAAATATCTACTTAACTGTTTTATATATATTTATTCTAGATAAGCAAAATGCCTCGCAAATATAAGCGAAAACCAGGCGTGGTGCCACGCAACATCAACTGGACAGAAGATGGCTTAGCACTTGCCTTGGAAGAATTGAGACAAAAAAAAAAAGGTATCAATGAAATTTCTCGAACATACGGAATATCCTCTCGAACCTTAAGAAGACGTTACGAAAAGAGTAACCAGCAACTGCTAACTCAAGGTATATTTTCATCTAAAGGTGTATCTAGCTGACGTATCTGTCGTAATCTGACGTACCTGAATTTTTTTTTTTCACTTCTAGGAAAATATCCCGTTCTTGGTTTCGACAATGAAAAAAGACTGGTAGCTCATATATTGAAGCTCGGAGATGCCGGTTTTCCTCCTGACAGAATTGTGATTCGCCAATTAGCTTATCAGTTTGCCGAGAAATTGGGATTAAAGCACAACTTTAACAATGAGAGTAAAATGGCTGGACCGCAATGGCTAAAAAGCTTCCTTGAAAGAAATCCAGAAATCCTGAAATAGCTTTGAGACAAGCTGAGGGTTTATCAATTGAAAGAGCGAAGGGTCTCAACAGAACAGAAGTTGCAAATTTTTTCAAACTCTTAACAACTATTTTAACTGAGAATAACTTGCTGGATAAGCCTGATAGATTATATAACATGGATGAAACCGGTGTTCAACTCAATAATAAAATTGGCAAAGTAATAGCTAAGAAAGGCGCTAAAGCAGTTAAATCAGTTACTTCCGGTGAAAAAGGAGAAACAATTACTGTTGTTGCTTGTTGCAACGCTATTGGCAATTTTCTCCCACCGGTTCTAATTATCAAAGGCGTAAATAAGAAACCAGAATTCGAAGAGGGACTTCCGCCTGGTTCTCAAGTTTACATGCAAAAGAAATCAGCATACATTACCTCAGATCTTTTTTATAAATGGCTGACTGAACATTTTATTCCACGCAAACCGCCAGGGAAGGTATTACTGATTTTGGATGGTCATTCATCACACTCAAGTGCTGTCAATATGCTAGAAACTGCTCGGGACAATGATGTGATATTACTTTGTTTACCTAGCCACACTACTTCAGCTTTGCAACCATTAGATATATCAGTATTCGGACCATTTAAAAAATATTATAATGCTGAGACAAATAATTTCATGCGCACCAATCCACAAAAAAAACTGAATCGGTACAACTCAGGTCAGCTAATATTCAAGGCATGGATTCGAGCAGCTGTCCCCTCCAATGCAATAAGTGGTTTTCGTGGCAGTGGAATCTACCCAGTCGAACCAAATGCTCTATCTGACGCTGAATTTGCTATATCAGATCTTGCGTTGGGGGAACTTGCACAGAAACGAGAATCTAATCCTCTGAATGTTCAAGTACCAGGCGTTTCTGGAGTGTCTGCGTTAGAGAAACGCTCACAAGATTCTGAGCAAGGTCTTGCGTCAAATGAAAGAGACCAAGTGCCATCCCTAAACAAAAAAGTACCAGGTATTTTTACCGTACCGGAATCTCAGTCTAATCAAGGTCTACATCATCAAAACGAACTGCTTCCATCAGGATATCAAGTTCCAAGTAATGCTGATAATCTGGAAATTATCGTACATGAGTCTGAGCTGAATAACGTGAATCAGAATTACACGCCACCGAGGCCGTCTTCAAGCCTATTAAATTTGTCTCAAGATTGTTTAGCCTTAGAAGATTGCGACATTGAAGGTTACATCTTTGATAATACTGAGCTATCATTGCCATCGCTGATATCTTTAAATGAATCCCAGAACCAAAATCATGAAAAAGAAACACCGTCTAAATATTTACATCAAGCATCTCCTATACCAAGAATACCACTAAGCATAACTAAAAGATCTAAACAATCTGCGGAAATTTTAAACTCCAACGATAAAATTGTCCAGAAGAAGAATAAAGCGGAGAAAATAAAGAAAACAAGTAAAATTAGGGAAACTAAAATTACCAAAGAGACAAAAAAAAACAAACCAGCTGGGGACAAGAACAGCATTGAGAAGAAAAAAGGGCTACCGCAAAAAAAGAAAAAGACTAAAAAATGTATTGATATGACTAGCAGTGAAATTGAATCTGATAACACAGATATTATGAAACAAAACAAAGTAAAAACATTAAGGAAGAGAAGATTACAAATTTACAGTTCTGACAGTTCTGACATTAGTGAAAGTGAAGAAAATGTCTTCAGTTCAAAAACGCTTAAAGGAAAAGCCACCGAAGGACTACCAATCAAAAGAAACAAGGAGGAAAAATCGATAAGAGACACTCAAAAGATATTAAAAGTCAAAAATGCTAATTCAAAAGTAAATACGACTAAAAAAGTTTCAATTGAAAGTTATTGCGTAGAATGTTTTGAGAATTACAATTTGACTAAATCAAAATCAGATTGGATTCAATGTGAGATGTGTCGGATGTGGTTGCATGAAACATGTACAACATTCAAAAACTATTGTATGAGATGTGGAAAGTTAGAAAACTTAGCTTCTGGTAAAAATCAATGTTAATACCAAAGTTGATTACCAAATTGTTGTATTCTTAAGATAAATGCTGATATTTTATAATAACTTACATAACTTTAAGTTTGAATAATATTTTTATAATTTAAATCATTAAAACTGAAAACTATTTAACAATGTTAATTAATATTTCAAATTGTACTTAATAAAAGATCTCAGTAAATTATAAAGTAAATTATAAAGACTGTTAAATAAATAATAAAGATTACTTTAATTGATATAAATTTCTTTCTATCCAAAATAAAAATCATACCGAGGTTACTATCCGCGCACGAGGCAAGTATCCCCCGAAGCATTTTCCACGCTAGGCTACTATCCGCCATAGTAGGCAACTATCCCTTTTCTGAGAGGTGAAATAAAACAGTATTTATTCAAAACCATTGTTAATAATTTATACAAAAATAGGCTATTATAGAAGATAAAAGACCTATGTTTTGAGATACATACTAAATAATTTTCAGCAAGTTCATATTTTTAAAAAATATAGCTTTTTCGAAAAGTGGGGCAACTATCCGGCTTTTACCCTACAGTTAACCTTCGAAGAACCCCTCAAATTTAAATGTATGCTCAGAATGCACCCCCCTATCGATCCTGAAAATCTCCAAACTATATAATTTAATGTTTGAAGATTTCGTAATTTTATTGGGCTACTGAGGTAAAAAAAAGTAGTTTAATGCAACAAATGGTTACAGTGTCAATCGTAACAAAAATAGAGATGTCATCGCGGAGTTTTCTTTAGGCTTTTAGAAGACCTACAATTCTCTAGTACTTATATCATTTTTACATACTAAATTCCTTAAGGTTTGTATTCTTATTGTGTGCAGTCACAGATTAGATAATAGTTACTAAGCAGAGTCTAGAACAATACATGTACCCAGAGTGCCTTCCTGGGGGCGATTGACAGAAGTTTTCTAACTGCTCTTCTATAGCTCCTGGCCAGCGCTGGCCCAGCGAGATGGCCATGCGATGATTGAAACGCAACTACACAATGGCGACATTCAGTTGTGATTCATTCATCGCTGGCCCACTACTTACCTTTGATGTGTGGCCGAAAAACCGACACCAATGCCATCCGACGACCATCGCACGCGCCATATGCCATAAGACGCCACTACACCAGAGGGTACAATGGCTACAATTGCCCATCCTAGTGGGCCATCACGAGGGGCCATCGCGATAATCCACTATGATGGGCCAGCGTATAGAGGGCGTACATCAAAGGATAGTAGGCCAATGATGGCGGTACTTCATTTACACATGGGCCACTACTCAATCAGTGTTTGTTCGTGAACAAACACTGAGTGAGTAGTGAACGTGATTGAATATTGACACTTGTAGTCTTTTAGTCTAGTCCTGAGTATATTGACGCTTGTAGTCTCCCATCTTAATTTGCTACGATTAAAAGTAAACGTCGCCATCGTGTAGATGCTTTGCGACCATCGCATAGCCATATTCGACCATTTGATGGGCCAGCAATGGTCCATCGTGTAGAGGTGGCATAACAGTCAAATTCTTACAATTCCGGCCGGCTTCAACTTAGGTGCTAAACTAGGTGTGTTTTCACATGTCAATAGACAAATAATAGCGCTTTTTCCAATAATGTCCACCATACTTAATCCCCTAAAAACGCTCGTTGTGCTTACAATTTAACTTACCGGTTAGCGACTACGTTGTAACTTTAAATTTAGTTGACTGCACGCGAAATAATACGTGCCTTCGCTTGCATAGTGAGCGCGAAACTTTAACGAGGGCTGGGAATGTTATCTAAACTTCACACTAGACGCACAGTGTAACGCATTGTAACGCAGTGATCAAACTCATTGGAGTTAGTGAAGTAAGCTTTATAATATTAATGTTTGCTACTTTTTTTATATGTATTAATACTGAAATATAATTGTATGTCTTTTTTATTGTAGTCATTGAGTAAAAAGCTACTTTACAAATAAATATATTTACTCATGTAGAATTAGTTGCAAACCGACGCGGCCTACACGTGAAGCAAGCAACCTGAAACGTGGCCTTTTTCGTGTTGTCAAAGTCAATTACTTCATTTAATTCAATTCAATATAATATAATATAATATAATTCAATATAATATAATATAATATAATAGGTGTTAGTTCTGAAACTAACACCTATAGGTTCGTTAATTTGGAATACAGTAGTGTAACCATACAATAGTTATATTATAGTTTTATCAAAATCATTTCATTAGTTTATTACTTTTTAATAACTTTCTCACCTTGCGAAGAATATTTGTTAGAAATAAATGTTCAAAGTATATTTATTTAAATGACCTCAAAACCTATGGAATTTTAATGAATGCCATGTTAGTCTAGTAACCTTATAATACATAACTTTGCGTTAAATCCGGTAGTTCTAATTTTTTTGATTTAGTTCTAATTAATTCTAAGTAAGCAAAAAATCAGAACTACGGATTTAACGCAAGGTACTTCCCTTTACAAGCGACAAGGTTACTGGACTATGAACACTGAGCCTTAAAACTTTTTTAGTGCCAGTGTTCACTCACCGCCAATCGCTTGTACTGTGTGCTAAATAATTAAAGGCAATACAGCCAGTGCCTTTAATTTACAGACACAAGCGACGAATAGAAATTAACATCAAAATTAAAGCTTGAAAACCGAACAAACGTTCCTTCCAGTTGCATAACATTTAAACGCTTTTGTTGACGATTGTCTCATCAACTACTTACCAGTACTAGCTTTTTATAAGGGCCTCTTTCACAAACTACATGTAAAGTGTTGATTTGTTACTTTTAGAAATCATTTTCTGTTATATTAAATTATGCACTCGGTTTACTGAATCATTCGATAGGCGATTTTTTAAAATTATTTTCTATTTAATGTTTGGGACGTTTACCGTACAAACAAAGGTATATCAGCTCCATTATCCCCGGTTACCGGTGACTTTAAATGACAGTTTGGCCTACTTGACGTTTGTGAAACAGGCGCTAAATCTTATAATACTAAACGAGGAATCCTTGTATGCCACGACGATCTCTCAAACGGCTCTAACGATTTTGACGAAAATCTAGGGTTAGGGGTTTTTTAGGTCTAGAAATCGATCTGTCAGGCTCTTATCTTCGAGTTCGAACGCGGACGAAGTCGCAGGAACCCGCTAGTGTTTGATATGTGAAACGAGAAATCGTCAATCATAATAAGAATTCTAACTTTAGCTTTTATGTTCTAAATCTTCTTATTGTAGTCTGAGAGCTGATAGACAATTTTGTTTTATATACT
The DNA here is from genome assembly GCA_945859745.1 of Synanthedon formicaeformis. Taxonomy (NCBI): domain Eukaryota; kingdom Metazoa; phylum Arthropoda; class Insecta; order Lepidoptera; family Sesiidae; genus Synanthedon; species Synanthedon formicaeformis. The sequence goes on from OX243979.1 coordinate 4,320,604, forward strand.
ATTTCTATTTTAAGTATTAAAAATAATTTGTTGTGTTGTGACTGTGTTTCAATAAAATAAAATAAAAAAAGAACCAAAAAATTAAATGACATTTCACTCTTTTGAAAATAAAATGAAGTAAAATTCTAAAGTGCTGATTTCATAATTTTTTATAAATATAATATATTAGTTTATAAGTCCAGCTTATGTATAGATAGATATGATAGGTGTATATAGATCCATTATACATAACTGTCCTGCAACATTTTAAGATTCAACTAAATGGCTTTTTATATTTTATATTTTCCGAATTCCTTAATGAAAATTATTGAATTTTACTTAAAAATTATAATTCAATGATAATAGAACTCAAGCGGTGATAATTTCACGTCATCCTTAATTCTTTTACTGACTTAGGTAGAAAGAGTCATACGCAGTTTCATAATTTTTTTTTCTTCAAAATACTGTCTTCCAGCTCTCGTACTATTACTGTCATAAGCAAAATCAAACATGACAATTGACTCATTTGAGCGAGTAGTCCATTAATTCACAGTTTCATGGTATGTTTAATTCTTTTCAAAATACTGTCTTCCAGCTCTCGTACTATTACTTTCATACGCAAAATCAAACATGACAATTGGCTCATTTGAGCGAGTAGTCCATTAATTCACAGTTTCATGGTATGTTTAATTCCTCTCAAAATACTGTCTTCCAACTCTCGTACTATTACTGTCTGTTATATTTGTCGAGATCCACGAAACTTTCTAGCGGACGTTCCACTTTTGGAGCTTTGTGGAAAAAATCCCGCGGGAATATATTTGGCGTTTTCTGATTTATGCGGCTTCGGTCGGGAGGTCACACTTCCGGAGCGATCCCGAACTCCCAGCTCCGAAACTTTGTCCTGTTCGTGTAATGAAACGTCCTAATCCTCGCGAAAACTGTAATGCGAAATAACGGGCTAAGTTCCTTTCTGAAAAAATCGCTAAAATACGAGCACGTGAAGGGGGCGCAAAGAGCCAAGTTACAAATTGTCTTAAATTTGACTTTGTCCCTTATTCGGATTCGGTGTCGTCATATTTTGCTTTTACTTTCTTAATTTTTCGCGGACGGCAAAAGCTTTTATAATATACGCGGCTTCAATGTTTCACTTTTCACTGATAGATTATAGTACATCATCTAAGGTTGCATGGGCTAATGGGACACCATGTTTACCCACTGTACTCATTAGTAAGCCTTCAAAAGGTCAAAATGGCATACAAGCAATTTTCCTTATACTAATGATGTTTTCTTCACACCTAGAGGAAGGAATACTTTTTGTTCCATATAAAAAAAATAAAAATTCAGATGTGCCGTGCGATCGAATTTACGTCTCTGTGTCTACTCAAACGCTCAAGGACCGCTGTCACATTTAAAGTGGCAGTTAGCCGTTCTCATGGCAGCCGCTGACCGTTGAACATCAAAGAAAACCACAGCGAAGTGTGCAAGGGCTCACCTAGTTGTTTATACTTTTCGAATTAAGAAGCCTTAGGGCCTCTTTCACAAACTACAAGTAAAGTGTTGATTAGTTACTTTTAGAAATAATTTTATGTTTTATTAAATTATTCACTCGGTTTAGTGCATCCTTCGATAGGTATTTTTTTATTATTTTCTATTTAATATTTGGGACTTTTACCGTGCAAACATAGGTATATCAGCTCCTTTATTCCCGGTTACCGGTGACTTTAAATGGCGGTTAACATGAGACACGGTGAAAAAGGCGCTTAGGGCCTCTTTCACCATGACTAAGCGCCTCTTTCACCAACGTCAAGTAGGCTAAACCGTCACTTAAAGTCACCTGTCACCGGGAATAATTTAGCTGATATACCTTTGTTTGTACGGTAAACGTCCAAAACATGAAATATAAAATAATAAAAAAAAAACGCCTATCGAATGATGCAGTAAACTGAGTGCATAATTCAATAAAACAGAAAATGATTTCTAAAAGTAACTAATCAAGACTTTACTTGTAGTTTGTGAAAGAGGTCCTTAGCGCCTCTTTGATATACAAAGGTATATCAGCTAAATTATTCCCGGTGACAGGTGACTTTAAGTGACGGTTTGGCCTACTTGACGTTGGTGAAAGAGGCGCTTAGTGTAATAAAATTGATAAAAAAATAATCTTACTCGTATTTTGTAACGAGATGGTTCTCTACGAAGGTTGGCTCTATGTCCATAGATTCAGTTAAAATATGGTAGATCAAAACAGAAAGATAAACAAAAAGAGCTCATATTCCCACGTAATAAGATTGATACAAATTACATTAGAATACAGGAGGCTAGGACGAGGCGGAAGGAAACTAAAATAATTGTGCCCCCTAAAGCTTGGCAGCTAAAACACCCGTAAATCTAATTGGAGTGGAGCTATTCTTGAGCGAACTCCCTTGTACCCTGCTCAGGGTAAAATCAGGAAAAATGGACACCCATCAATTCAAATAAGGTGAGAGGGGAGAGTTGGGCGAGAGTTCAAATGTTACTCATAATTTTTCGTTGGAATATTATTTCTAGGTAGAAGACAGAGATTCTGTACTTACTGACTGACAAGTAGGTATAATAATAATAATAATAATAATAATAATAATAATAATAATAATAATAAAGCCTTTATTGTTTCCCATCACTTAAGTATTACATGTATTGTTTTTATTTTTATTTTATACATGATTTTTAAATTATTTATTTACACTATTTACACTGCTTATATACTTATATCTATAGTTTCTTCATTTAAATGTTTATGTACATCACGATTTTCTTGTATAGGAACCCCAATTTGAGTATAGGCCTCCTCCAGTTTGATCCAGTCTTCTCTGTTTTTAGCTTGGTTAATCCACTCCTTTCCTGCTGTAGCTATAATGTCATCGCTCCATCTTTTCATCGGTCGCCCTTTACGTCTTTTCCCAATAGGTCCTTTCCACCTTGTCGCTTCTATAGTCCATCGCTTATCATTATACCTTGCTAAGTGGCCAGCCCATCGCCATTTCAATCTCTGACTGTAGCTTAGAACGTCTGTTAGTTTGGTCTTTCTTCGTATAGATTCGCTTCTTATTTTGTGTTTTAATCGTATTTTTAGGAGGCTCCTTTCCATGGCTTTCTGGCAATTTACTAGTTTTGTTTTTGTTTTGTTGTTGTATGTCCACGACTGGCAAGCATACGTAAGAGTCGGTAAGATGCATGTATCCATTGCTGTTTTCTTTAGGTAAAGCGAATAGTCCCCTTTCATTAACTCTTTGAGCGACCAGTACTTTTTCCAGACAAGTAGGTATATTATAAAAATATATTATAAAATATATATACAAAAAGTATATTATAAAAAAAGTTTTGAAAGAACTATTTTCTTAAGCATATAATTTCCAGATGGAAGACCGAAAGTTACTGTAATGATAAACTGGCAAGTATAAGGGCCTCTTTCACCAACTACAAGGAAAGTTTTGAATAGTTACTTTTCAATTAAGCGCCTCTTTCACAAACGTCAAGTAGGCCAAACTGTCATTTAAAGTCACCGGTAACCGGGGATAATGGAGCTGATATACCTTTGTTTGTACGGTAAACGTCCCAAACATTAAATAGAAAATAATAAAAAAAAATGTGCATAATTCAATATAACAGAAAATGATTTCTAAAAGTAACTAATCAACACTTTACTTCTAGTTTGTGAAAGAGGCTAAAGCTAATTGGCGAGCGAGTAAATGTTACGAGTATATATCTAGTGTCAATTTCATTGAAATTACCCTTGAGTAATTCTACTCGAAGATGGTGAAACTCGGTACGCTTTCTTACCGGTGACTTTAAATAGCGGTTAGCCCACTTGACACTTTACTCAGAGATGGTGAAAGAGGCCATTAGTATACAAAACGAACATTGAAAAGTATATAAAAGGCCAAGAGCAATCCGACGTTGTTAAAAGCTAACGTTAACGTTGTTAAACATGTTTAAAGCTAAACCTTGTGGAAGCTTTGCATAATAATAGATAAAGATAAAGAAAGAAAGATAACAATTATTGGTATTTTAAACATAAAAAAACAGAAAACTGAATTTCATTCAAGACTAGCTTTTATCTGTGACTTCGCCTTACCTCCTTTTATTAGGTTTAATACATTTATTCAAACTTTAATGCTCGTATATTTGATTTTTAATTTTTAGATGATAGAGCCTATTTCCTTATCCTTAATCCTTACTGTACCTAGTCGGTAGCGCACTTGAAAAACCTTTGTCTTTGCTTGTGTTATAGGCGACGGTAGCCACCTCTACCATCAACTAGAACTTCAGTCTGTCTACCAACCTTAACATAAAAAAGATCCCTCGGGAACTGTACTTTTTCTTGGAGAAAAGGTCTTTTTCAGAAAAATATGTCCTTTTCAGATCTCCGAAAACGTGTGTGAAATTTTTCATTATGATCGGTTGAGTAGTTATGGAGTGAAAGCTTAACAAATAAACTTAAAAGCTAAGATTAAAGGTTGTGGGTTATGCTTCGTATATTTTTTATGTCAAAAAAAAATAAAGTTGCATTGTGTTTTCAAATATAAACAACCCTGTTGGTTTTAGCGAGATTGGGGTTATATTTTTTACCGTTTCAAAATGGCGGACGCATCTTATCTCGTAAGCTGTCGGGAAACGGAAGTGTCTGTTTCCCATCCTTTTTCTTGTTAAATTAAACTTTCAGTGGATATATTTTGTGAAAAATTTACTAGGAGAACGGAGTTGGCTTGTTCTCTGAGAAATTTCCCACTATTTTTCCTTTATTTAAACATCAAATATGAGGACGAATCGCATGAAATGTTTTCTTATACTTTTATGGTACAGTTAAATATAATTGAAGACGTGAGTGGATGAAGGTGATATGTCGCATTTTTGGGTTTTTTTGTTTTTTTGCGTTGATGAAGGTAATAATATGTTCATATGAATGATAACAGACCTTAAGATCGTCGACTTAAGACATTTTTGGAAAATAAAAAGTTAAAAAAGGTGTTATGTACAGTTAATTTTAAAAAGCAAAGAGTGCAGAAATGTTTACTTTTGTCAATGGAAGAAGGAGATATGTTCACTTTTTTTTTTAAATTAAATAATAAGTGTTTAATTTATCTCATACTATTTAATATTTTAGGTTGTTTACACAACTTTGCATCATAATTTAGTACAAAAATCAGTTCCGTGGCGACTTATCTTAAAAATTAAAAGTAAAACTTTAACCTCGATTTTTTCAAAATTGGAATTATGCGACATACCACCTTCACGCGAGTGGCACGTCTTCAATTATAAGAATGACATTTACTTTGTAAATGCTCTATTTTGAGTTTTAACAGAAACATGCTATTACCGTTTAAATCTAATGTCTATTTCAATATATTTTATTTGCTAAAATCATTAGATACAGCGACATTACGAAATCCTACTTCGCCGAATATACCAATAAAGTATAATAAATTCTTGGCGTTCCTCGGAGGGTCCCTTTCGCCTGGGCCAAGTGAGTTTCCATGTACGCACGAATTCATGGGGAAATTGTAAAAAATGTCCGTCCCCTATATTTATATGTTTTCGGAAAATTCACGTTTGTTGTGGATTCTTTGAATAACTCTTATATATAAAGCCAAGTGTACATTGTGAATTTTTTACAATAAATATATTTTTTTACTTAGTTACCTGACATCTACATATATTACATTAAACGAAAAACAGGGTAACGCGACGTATTCCTGCCAGGACGTGAAAGGGGAAATTATAAGCCATACCAACAATTTTTTTTTTAAAGTTTACATATCATGTTTCAAAAGATCTAAAAAAAATCTACTACGCTAAGAGTACTATTAGAAAAATATCTACATTTAATCAGCTTTCCAAAAAAGGTATAAATGTCATGGGCAAAACATGTAATTCATAACACAGGAGATGTTTTACCGGTGCAGGTAGAGGACGCCAAAGGTTCCACACCTTTGTTAATTTTTCAAAAGTAACTGATTTTAAAACGTTTTTTTTAATTTTTTATCGCATGGTTTATAAAAAGCTCCCTCTTTGGTTAGTTTTGCATGTTTTTGGTTACATTAGAGTCGCACTTAGCAACAAATCACGTCCTGGCAGGAATACGTCGCGTTACCGGTAACCCTGTATAAAGACGGATAGATAGACACATTTATTATATCCATACTTCCATTCTTAATATTATTCCATACTTAATTTTGATAAAATGTAATTTGATAAACAATTTTTTAGATATTTTTTAGGCTTATTTAGTTTTTATTTTTAGATTTTAGTTTAGTTTAGTTAAGTTTTATTTAGTTTAGTTTAATAATTGTATTTTCTTTTTGTATATAATATTATATAGGATATTTGTATGGGTATAGTATTTATATTGTACTAAGTACTTGGTATAATAATTTAATATTTACACACCTGTATACAGGTAAAATTATAATGTGTCTCCTACTGCATTAATTATAATAAATAATAATAATCCTATTTATAATAAATAAATAATTATTATGTAAAAAAAAAAAAATTTAGAAATTATAATACATTATTTAAAATGTGAACAACCGATTAGTGAATGATTCTGAAGCGTCAGTAAATATTGGAATACAAATCTATCACTACGTAAATATATAGCTTCATCTCACTAAAAGTTAATTGTGTACAATTCACTTAGCGCTTCCTCTCGTCGTGTGAGTAATCTCCTTAACAAAATTTCGTTTAGCAATTATGAAAATCTTGTTGATATTCCATTATGTTCTTAGAAGTCTTCGCGAAACCTTATTTTCTACCTGTTCTACTATCTAATTTGTCGTCTTTAATGAAATGTCAAATTTTTATATTATCAGAAACTAGCTGTTGCACGCGACTGCGCCCGCTTAACTTTATAAAATATAGTCTATATTACTCGCTGACAATGTAGCTTTCTATATAGCTCCTTAAAAACTAATGGGCCACAAATCAAAATTACACTTTTTACAGGAGAGCTAATCGAAAAAAATTAAATTATTCTTTGTCTATTTTTTTCTTATTAGATATAATATCAAATATATGCATATTATACATCGTTAGAAGCGTATTTTTAAGTAGCATTAAATGTTTTATGTACTTTTATAATAAACTGAATACTAGAAGAGATATAAGCATATAAGATACTTTTCAATATATAAAAAATGATCAAAATTTACTAAATATGGAATAAAACAACCACAAGTCTTTTTGCAACATACAATATGAATGATTGTGATTGTATTTTTGCAATAAAAACAGTTTTGGAATTTTTGTTTTATGCCCCTTTAGTTTTGAAGCAGCGATATGTGAAAAAAATTTTTAAAATCGGACCAGTAGTTTTTGAGCTTATTCATTACAAACATACAAATATTAGAATAGATTGATGAGTCCAGGAAAGTTTACTAACAAATCAAAATTTGAGGGAATTTTTAATTTTATACAATATTATCTGGTGCCCGCGACTTCGTCCGAGTTGAACGATGAAAAGTACCCTTTGTCCTTTCTGGTGTCACAGACAACGTGTATGCAAAATTTCATGGTGATTGGTTCAGTAGTTTTTGCGTGAAAGCGTAACAAACAAACATTCACATTTATAATAGTAAGGATGTACGTAATATTGATGGGTTAAAGAAATTTTCGAATCTAACCTTTAGAAGGTGTGGGAAAAATGAAAATAAAATTACTTACGACCTTACGACGGGCGGCAGTCCCATAGAACTCGTTGCAATTTTTTTTTGTTCTATTATAAAGATAGTAGGTTAGGGGCCCACGATGCTAAATGTGTAGTCACTCGAGCGTCGTGAGGACCTATTGGACTTTGAAGATTTGATGGTAAGAAGAAAAAAAGGTTATATGAAGTTTTTCATTTCAGCGGTGGGGTGAGCGTATACAGGCGTTTAAAATTTTGTAGGCGCTGTATTTTAAAAAATCCTCCATATAATCGTCAGATTAAGAATCAGCACGGTCAGGAATTCAGGCTGAACCGTCTGTATGAAAATCTGATGCTTTTCAAAAAGCTGCCACGAGCTTGCGTTACATCCGAATCGTCTGAATTTTAAATGGGAGCTTAGTTTAGGTTCACTTAACGTCCCCTCTGAAAATCTGACGCGCTCGAGTTGTATTTAAAATTTTACTCCCACCCCCGCCAACACCATCAACCAAACCGTCAGATTATTACATACCCGTTATTGGAGACACGTGGGGTATATACATTGGCAATATCTGACGCGCTCCAGTAAATCCAAAAATCCCCTCTTGGGCTCCCCTACCATACAGTTTGGAAATTATTCGAGTCCAATCTGTCGTACTGTGCAGTAGAACTAGTTGGAAATATTTTGTCCAAACAGTTCTATCGTAGAACTAATAGTAGAATTGTTTTGAACAACCATCAGGTATATCATCCCTAACATTGTATCATATCGCGCACTTATCACTTGTACCAAACACTAAACGGTAAACATTGTCCATAATTAATTGGGAAAACTTACCTTCCGGCTTCTTCCTAGTTTGACTCTCCGCAAATGTAAAAAAAAGGCCCGAAGCGATTTCAATTTCTTTCTAAATTCTTATAGACATTATAAATTAGCAATTTGCAGCACAGTGGCTCAGATTAAATAAGAATTTCTATCGTAAACAGTGGAGTTAAGGTTGTCTTTAGGTTAATGGTTATATAAAGTTTATTGATAACACTAAGTTTTTACGTAATCGTGCATTGAAACTCCGGTAAAAAATTTCTATGGATATTTAGGTCGATGGTAACAACTGTACCGAATTTTCTCCTACAGCCCGATTTTCGCACCTTTTTCCGTGGAAATGACTGATTTTATCAATAAACTTTATATCACCGTTTTTGTGAAGAATTTTCCGTTCTTTCTTTTTCATAAGTATACCTCATAGCGGTAAGATCGACAGGAACGACGATATAGGCAAAAAACCGAAAAAAGATAATTGTTTTCACCGTTTTTTTGGCTGTCAAAAGTTATACCCACACTTGGACTCGTGGGACTTTTCAGAGGTTATTTGGGGAGCTAAAAGGTACGTGTATACAAATTTTCAGCTTGGTTGGAGTTTTTCCGATTTTTCGTCTAGTTACTGAATTATACGTCATTTTGGGAAACATTAAATTTTTAGGATCGATAAACGGGTCTAATACTATAAATGTTATTAAGGTCATAGATGAAAAGCTCGAAGTCTCTTAAAAAAGCACGAAAATACAAAAGCACATGTGGATTTATTTCTCGGTGGGATTTTTAATGAAGAGTTGTTACGACTGAGATGATGATGATTGCCTATCTTAATTGTTTTAATAGTTTTCTTGAAAATTTATTATCTAACTAGCTGGCGCCCGCGACTTCGTCCGCGTTGAAAAAGAAAAAAATAGCCTATCCTGTGTCCCGTACGTCTAAATGTTTATCTACCAAGTTTCATGAAAATCAGTTAATTCGTTTAAGAGTTATGGAGGAACATACATACTTACATACATACATACATACAGAAAAAAATTCTAAAAATGGTCAATTTAGTTTCAGTATCATGTATAGAGCCTATAAACACGATATCTCTGAAAACAAAGTAACTTACTCCATGACCAACCCTTACAGATTTATTATTAGTATTGATTTCTAGGAAATAAATAGTCAATATTAAATATGAAATTAAATCGAAAAACCAAAACCCTGAAAAAGTTTTGAGTTTTCTAAGGATCGTATAGAAAATGTAAAAATTTAGGCGCCTCTATCGCCATCGTCACAGCGAACATGGTGTCAAAAAATTTCTCATTTGTTATATTTTTTAATTTTCAACACGGACGAAGTCGCGGGCACCGGTTAATATTAGCATAGATTAATTCTCCACATTAGTTACAAAGAATTTAAAACTTAATTGTACATACAAACTGTGATTTTTGTCCTTTAGCTTTTCCTAAAGTTTGTTTTCTGGCATACTAACCAAAGATTTAAATTGAAAGATGCGGCGTAATCTCCTCGCGCCATACTAAAAACACACCGAAAATTCTTAACAATGGGTTGGGCGCAGGCGCTCAACCCAACTACAGTTGCACGCCAGCTACAGTGAGTGACGGTCGCTTGTTGAGAGCGTCGCTATCGTCACAGTCACGTTTGAAGTAAGGAATGTGTCGTCTGTGTTTAAAAGTGTGTTTAGACAAAGGTATATATGTATTTTATACTTTTGTCTTTAGTATAATGTATGTTGTATTTTGTAACACACTTTCGCTAGTAATGCCGCATCTCTCGATTTAAATCTTTGATACTAACTATATTTGCTTGCAATGCAGCGGCAGTAATTTGATAAATGAGGCAAGAGCCAACCCTGGAGTCATTAGTATTGTCGACTAAGCGTGTAAGGAAAGTTTCTAACATAGGGATTCGACACCAGAGTCTACTTCTGACTCACACCGCCAGCTTTCAACTAACACATGAATTAAATTTCAAAGTACAGTCGGGGTCAGAAAAGGTTCGTCACCTTTAAGAGCGGGTACAACAGTATGATCTATTCTTTTTCTATTGATCAAAAACGTAAGCAAATATAGCGTCGCCATGGTCACTGGACTGTTTTAAAGATGGGATTTGTACATTAGGCATTATCAAAGAGAGTTGACTCATTTAGAATTTGTTCGTATTGTTTGTTAAGTTCTATATCGTGAATTATTGTTTGTTTACCTTTTTGATCAATGAAAAAAGAATACATATTAGGTACATTCACTCCTTTTAAACAAAATTTATGATCTAGCTAGAGGAATGTGGCTGCTTATTTGGATCAAATTTTGGTGAAACTTTATAAAAGGTATTAGAAAATTTTAGACATATTAACTGAGGGTATTTATTGATTTGTTATTCATAAAGTCACGAGATATTGTTTTAAAGGAGTGTACCGTTTTACGTGTAAAGTCGACAATCAAAAATCAAAATCAAAATATTTATTAATCAATTAGGTTTCTACAAGAAACTCTTATGATTTGCTTTGCTCTTATGATGACATTTGCTTGCAACAGGATAAAATTATTAGTTATGCCAAAATATTATTTCAAACATCTGTCAGTTTCTGCTTAGTGCTTTAGTTTCGAAAGGTATTAAGAGTATTTGACTTAAAAAAGAAATTTTTCGTATCAGTACTAGGGGATTTATGGGTTCGTCATACTGCGTTATGTCCTAGAAGAAAAAAAAACCCACTACGTCCCAGTTTTTATGTCCCGTTTGTCCCATTTTGTATGCTTACTTCGTCTCACACTTTTTTTGTATAGATTAAATAACATTTCTAGTACAGTCAGCCTAAATATATATAATTTTCTATTCACGGTAAAATATTTTAACAAGTTTTCTTATTATATAAAAATAATGAAAATTGCCATTAAGTTTTTTTTTTTTTCAAGAAAAGGTCACATCAATTTATTTCGTACCAATTTTAAGGTTTTAAGAGAGCGTGTAATATGAAAAATCCCTCGAGGGAAACCTTGTCTTTTATCTTTAGTATAGCGATTTCGCTTGGAGACATCCAAATATGCTCCATGAGCGATTTTATAAATACGATTTTCGTAATTGTGTATTGGTAAAAAAATATACGTAGATATTGCCATTTTACATACAACCTTAATCGGATTCAAATTCAAAAGGAAATTACGCTCAATAGAAATGTAACCAGGGGCATTTCGTTTTGACATCCTATGTAAAAATTTATTTATTTTGTCTCATGTAACTACAATTATTCCTTTTTTTTAAATATAAATAAATATTTATTTTTAATTTTTTTATTTATTTTATTTTGGTTTCATACAGTCATTAATTAAAAACAAATATATTTTCTTAAAATTGGCCGGGCATTATGATTTTACCTTATTAATTACTTGACCCGTAACACATACTTCTTCTATACGTATAAACTTTAAAACTAAAGTTTCTGGTTATTTTATAGTACAGAAGGCGATACATAAATCTCATGTTAGAAAAATAAAATGTACTTGTAAAAGTTTTATATAAAAAAAAAGTGTTTACGAGTGTACGAAACAATCTTTGTCCATTTATTTTCTCAGACTGACAACGGCAGAGTATTCGAAGTGACAAAGAAATATTATCTCCAGGGATATCTTACGAGATTTAATATAACTTGTAAAGGTCAATTTTGTTTTGCGCTGTATTTGGTAATTCAATTTTTAATTAAATTTATAAAGTAGTGAGGACAATTTTAAAAATATTTAATTTATTGATTTAGTGATGATTTATGGTATAATTTGCGAAGTTCTTATTTTTTATCAAACTTTTTCTGTTGGCAATTACCTAGTGCAGTTTTTGTTTGAGATGATTATACTTTGACATGTAATCTGACAACACGAGTATTTTGGAGGCTTTGCAGTTTTTGTTCACACATTTTTATTGATAAACTTTTTTACGTAGATGATTGCTTGCTTAAAACGGCAGCTTACACCCTAGTTAAAATAAAAAATAAAATAAGTGCAGGATTGCTCGCACAAAACAAACTGTACCCTTACTGGTTACAACATTACTCAGAAGGTGTGACATTGTCGCGGCGTACTGTACTAATTGAAATACTTAATTCCAACAAACTAATTAGTGGATTACACTTGAAAGTTTTGCATTTGGATTATTTAAGAATATCTCATTTTGAATTATATTATGGTGAATAATTTTATAAATTGGGCAAAAAGGCAAATTTTTTAAATTCAAACGTACTGAAGACTGAAATTTTATTCCTTTCTTATTTTAGCTAATATCTTGGTCAAAAACCAATCAAAAACATAATCTATAATTGACTTTTATTTTAATAGTCTCTACCGAGGAATTCAAAATAACGCCTTCTGGGAACAAAATATTACTTTGCCCCTTGTAACATTGTAACCCTTGTAACTATTGCTCATCAATAAGTGACGTCAGCGGTTCTCTTCTTAGAATTTAGAAAGGAAAACTTTTGGTATCAATAAACAGGTGTAACATTCAGTGTGTTATCAAAAACAAGCTCACAGCTCCGCGTTACATGTGAACCGCATAAATCAACACCTACACAAAGAAATCGAGTTCCAAAAACCTTTGGTTCCCACAAAAATGCCTTCATTGTTCTGTGGCATTCATTTTTTAAGATAAACCCTCACATTAGGTGAGGCGCGCATTACTGGCCGACCCCCCGCGGTCTCTTTTGTTAACTCCAAAGAACGTTTGTTAGTCCATGTTATGGGGCTAAAGTGAGTTCCAAACGGCTTTTGATTATCGAATTACATGAGCTTTTATTGTATTTTTTTTTTTTTAATTTTAAAACGTGGACTTGCTAGAAAAGTTATTTTCGTCGCCTAAAAATTGACAGCGCCTGTTTCACAAACGTCAATTAGGGCAAACTGTCATTTAAAGTCACCGGTAACCGGGGATAATGGAGCTTATATACCTTTGTACGGTAAACGTCCCAAACATTAAATAGAAAATAATTAAAAAAATTCGGCTGTCAAATGATGCAGTAAACCGAGTGCATAATTCAATATAACAGAAAATGGTTTCTAAAAGTAACTAATCAACGCTTTACATGTAGTTTGTGAAAGAGGCCCTTAATGGAGTAAAATTAAAACTTAAATAAAAATACAGTGCATATAATAAATACAGTGTAAGTATATATAGTGTATTAAAAAAATAGAATTGGGCAAAAAAAAAAATCGAGGAAAAAAAATAGTAAATTACTCCCAAAATAAATACGTCTTTCATGTCACGGCAATAAAAAATTTCCGCGACAACTAACTATATTGGTTTTTAGTTCTGTACTAAAGTTTTAATCGACAACTTTTATTTCGTTTTTCTTATTTTACGTAATACTTAAGAAAAAGCTTCCAATTTTAAATTTGTTCGGTTATTTTGGTTATTTTCGAGAAGCTACAAATATAAGGTTCTCTATTACTCTGTAAATTTTAACAAAAAAAGGAATATTTTAATGTAAAACAAAACTAACTCGTAACGAGTTTTTTTTTCTAACTCTAGTACTTATTTATTGTATAAATTTGAAAAACACCTAATTTTTGTTCTACACTCTACAGGCTGGAATCTAATATTTCTTTCACCAATCGATATTTCTTATTTTCTAGAAACTTTTATCAAAAATACTAGCTGGTGCCCGCGACTTCGTGCGCGTTGAAAAAGAAAAAAAAAGTAGCCTATCCTGAGTCCCGTACGTCTAAATGTTTTATCTACCAAGTTTCATGAAAATCAGTTAATTCGTTTAAGAGTTATGGAGGAACATATATATAGTTACATACAGTATACAGAAAAAAATTGTAAAAATGGTCAATTTAGTTTCAGTATCATATATAGAGCCTATAAACACGATATCTCTGAAAACAAAGTAAATTACTCCATGACCGACCCTTACAGATTTATTATTAGTATTGATATCACAAAGTGACTCAAATTTTTATTTGTCAGTAATTTTTCCTTAACTATACCTGTTTTCTCATGTCGGAAATACTGAAGTCGTGGCTATAAAGTCTTACTTATTTATTTATTAAACTGTACTCTGGACAGATTTTATGGACCGAGTGAGCGTACAGTCGGCTAATTAAATTTCCTTCGCCACTCAAGAAACTTTATTCTGCAAGAGATGTAATTTTTTTTTTATTATGTGAAGCTCGACTTAATAAACTTTCCATTAGTGAAAACCGCATTAAAATTAATTTGCGTAGTTTAAAAGATTTAAGCGTTCATACAGAGGGACATACGGTGGGAAGCGTATTTGTTTTATACTATGCAAAGAAGTTAGGGTGACCTCGCTTGTTAAGTACTAGCTGTTGCCCGCGACTTCGTCCGCGTTCTGGATGAAAGGTACCCTATGTCCTTTCTGGTGTCCCAGACAACGTGTATGCAAATTTCACGGTGATCGGTTCAGTAGTTTTTGCGGGAAAGTGTAACAAACAAACTCACATTTACATTTATAATATTAGTAAGGAAGTAAGGATGTTAAATATTGAATTTAAAAAAAACATAATTCGCAATATTAATATTAGATTTGAAATAAAAACTCAACACCGTCGGATACTAATGTATAATTTTCATTTGGACTTAAAATATTATATTTTTTTCAGGAAAATATATCATTGTTATTACTCTCTACTTCGGGTACTTTAATTAAACCATTTTATGTTTAATCCCAATACTTTATTGTCATACTGATATATAAAAACTACAATTCTAACTAAATTGCGCGGACATAAAATAAAGATCTTAGCGAATGCGTTCGTTCAACTGTCTGATACCTTTTCAATATATCACCGAATGAATCTGAATGAATGAGCATATCTTTTTGCAACGTCACAGAGCACTTTTTAATGTACTTTTCGTCTTAATCAATCAACTTTAATCGACATAAATAGCAGACGCTATCAACATGTATGTTAGTATATTTTTAATAATACATATCAACGATTAAGAATTTCATTTGGACTTGTAAGTCCACAAGCGATTTCCTTTTGAATTATTTATGCTGAGTGTACCTTCGCCTAGGTCTTTACAAATGGACACACAAGTCTTAAGGCGTATATCACGCGGCCTCCATTACTCACTTGTCTACCATATTTAGAATGTATTGTTGCCAATTAATAATTTTTACCATAAACGCGGAGATAACATAAATAATATTGGAAGTGTCATAAATTAGGTCGGCCATTGTGTTTATTGGGGGGCAGTGTTTCCTTAAAAGGCGTAGGAATGGTTGATGTCTTATGTGCTTCGGTTGAAATGTTTTTGTGTCATATTCGCATGAGAGTTGAAACAATCAGTTATGTGGGAGCGCTAGTTCAGCTGGTTATCATAGCAGACACTGGCTATGCTAAGGTTTAAGTCCCTATCAGGCCTGTACATTACCATAATCTCTGTCTGTCTGTTTCCTTATCACGCCTTAATTAATCAACCGATGATCATGAAATTTAGCATACACTTTGTCAGGGATACAGGAAAGGACATAGGGTACCTTTCATCCAGAAAAAGAGGACTGTTACCGAGGGATCATCCAAAATAACATCTGGTTAAAATGTTATATAGCAACAAGTCTTGCTTATATTTCTTCTTAACAGGGGACGCTACCAGCGTTTTTCCATACAAATGTAATCCCCTGTTTTCTCCCTGGATAATCCTTCTAGAGCAAAATTTTTTTGTTATAAAATCTAGGTCTGCTAAAGCTATGCCTCTATTATTTCTTTTTTTCCACAAACTAATTACATAAGAAAATATGACTTCTCAAAAATCGTAATAAATGGCCCTTTTATGTCACTCTAATCAGACGACTATAAAACAAATTTGAAAGACTTTTAAGATAAAAAAAAATAATAGGGACATAGATTCGTTCTTCTTGAAAATATTTGTGTAAAAATTATTCGATAGGCTCAATTTTTAGAGGAAGAAAACAGGGGAATACGAAACCTCGATTTAGTCAAAAAATTTGTAGGTATAATCGGTCTGAGCTGCATTTGTCCCTATTGCACAATACGGGGGAAAGCTGGAGGGCAGCGCGATGGCAATAGTTTCTTCAAATACCTATTTTTCAAATTCTGCTGTACCCGCGTCCCCTCTTAATTTTTTAACGCAGGACGAAGTTGCGGGCGCCAGCTGGTGATAAATAAATGTACACAAAACTATTAGATTCAAGTTTCGTCCCAAAAACTTAAGAAGTTTCAGTCAAAGTTATAAATTACTAGCTGGTGCCCGCGACTTCTTCCGCGTTTTATGTCTTATATAGCCTATGTCTGTATGTCTGCTGTAAGTCTGTATGTATGTCTTCTGTCGTATATAAGCTATATTATTGTGAAGTTTCGTTAAAATCCATTCAGTAGTTTTTGCGTGAAAGAGTATCAAACATTCATACATCCATCCATAAAAACTTTCGTATTTATAAAACTAGCTGGTGCCCGCGACTTCGTCCGCGTTGAACGATGAAAGGTACCCTAAGTCCTTTCTGGTGTCGCAAAAAACGTGTATGCAAAATTTCAAGATGATTGGTTCAGTAGTTTTTGCGTGAAAGCGTAACAAACAAAAAAACTCACATTCACATTTATTCACATTCGCAAAATTTCATGGTGATTGGTTCAGTAGTTTTTGCGTGAAAGCGTAACAAACAAACAAACTCACATTCAAATTTATAACAATGTACTCAAGGCGCAAAAGAACCTCGCATTTGTTCATTTTGTAAACGCCTTCAAAGTATGCGGGCTAACTAGAATTCTACCCTTAAGTAGACGACTAACTGGATGAAGTTCAATCTAAGTTAGTGGCGCATAACATGTAAAGATAACAGGGACATGTGATAACTGCTATTTAAGTTCCAAGTTTCAAACTTAACTTCCAACTTCACTGTAGTTAGAGATCAGAAGATATAGTTGTTCTTCCGCTTTTGACATGAGGGAGTTTTATGCGGGATCTAATTTATAGTTGCTTTGATAATATCGGATATTTGCAAACATATAATAAAATTCAATTATTTGGTACAGTAAATGCCCTCAACTTTGTCCGCGTTGAAAAATTAAAAATATAACACTTGAGTAAATATGAAATAATGTGACGACGTTTGGCGCCGTCACATTTTTTATATTTTTAGAAGATCCCTCAAGGACAGTACTTTTAACATTGGAAATGTCTTTTCGTTCGCTTCAGTATAGGCCTCGATTTCACGAAAAAGTGCGATCCCCTTATATCTCAGAGAGTTGTGAAGATATTATATTCATAAAGGGCTCAAAAGACGCGTATTAACAAGAGCTGTAAGTTGCAAAAAGAATTTTTCGAAAAAGTCAAAAACGAAAAAAGTTATGGCCGAAATAGTGAAAAAAAATCATTTTTTTTTTTACGATTTTTTGATTTTGGCGCTCGATATTTTGGAAACGAAGAATGATATCAAAAATTTGAGAAATACTCCTCGGGACAATTTAGTGAGTTACAATTTAAGCCTAAAATAAAGACGATCGGGTTAAGGGTTTGCCCTGTAGCTTAACCTTTTTGAAAGAAGTCAACAAGTCAGAACAACATATTTTTTCGAATTCCGTAGATACATTTTCAATGTGCTCGATAATCGTGTGAGGCACGAAATCTGTGATTTTTTTCTGGATGAAAAATAACCTGTGTGTATGCAAAATTACATGATGATCGGTTAAGTACCTAGTTAAGGCGTGAAAAGGTAACAGACAGAGATACCTTCACATTTATATTACAGTGCAAAAATATACACATACAGTGTGTCCTGTCATGGACTAACTATATTCTAGGTTCATAAATTAAAACTATTTTAAAATACAAATACAAAAAAATTAAAAGGGCCGTACGTGCTGTTTTTGCAGTATTTTTTTGGCGTTCAGTATTTTTTTAATTTTACGAAAACTTACGAAGGCCTGCGTTGAAATTATATACTAAAACCTTCCTCTTGAATCACTCTATCTATTAAAAAAATCCGTTGCGTAGTTTTAAAGATCTAAGCATACATAGAGACAGACAGACGGGAAGCTACTTTGTTTTATACTATGTAGAGATTATGTACTGTATTTTTATTTCAATTTTAATTTTACTCTAAGAAGTCAAATTTGGCGACGAAAATAAGCTCTTTTTCTCCTAAGTCATCAAACTACTACAACATGGAACCCGCATGCCATACAAAACACTACGAATTTTATGGAACATTTAAAAGTGACATATGCGTAGAGCATGAACTGTCATTTAAAACAAAACAAAACAAACATAATAATAAGTATGTAATTTAAAGAAAATGTGACTTTACGTCAACCCATTAGAGTTTAAAATTAAATAGTAGATGTTGATCGTTACTACCTTTTACCATTGACGCGTGAAGGCAAGAGTCCGCCATGATTCTGTCAAATGCGTTCTTTTTATGTGCCGCTTTGGCATTTGTGATGCAAATTCCATTGTAGTATTTCGATGTCCTAAGTCATTAACGTAACCGAATAAATCTCACATCTCACAACACATCCTATCCCAAATCACATACGTTTTAAAACAACGAAACATAAAGATAAATTCATTATTTAATTTTGTTTGCCTCGCACACGATTGGATGTTAAATTATTCCAGAATCTAATTAAACCAATTATAGGAATCCGGAAAACCCTCATTGTCATTTCCTGTGCTGATTAAACGTTTTTGGGTTCTCTCTATATAACTAATTGTTATTCTGAACTACTCAATTATCCTGCCCTTATAGTTTATACATGTAATAATGAATTATTTACTTAAACTTAAGAAATAGTTTGTCCTGACTGACTATAAC
This sequence comes from Synanthedon formicaeformis, assembly GCA_945859745.1. Classification (NCBI taxonomy): domain Eukaryota; kingdom Metazoa; phylum Arthropoda; class Insecta; order Lepidoptera; family Sesiidae; genus Synanthedon; species Synanthedon formicaeformis. The sequence continues at coordinate 4,339,855 of OX243979.1, forward strand.
CAGTACCAAGTCTAGAAACAGAAATTTGCAACACAGTTTTATTTTAAAACTAGCTGTCACACGCGACTTCGCCCGTGTAACTTTATAAAACATAGTCTATGTTATTCGCTGATAATTTAGCTTTCTATAGGTGAAAAAAAAATTAAAATCAGTTTAGTAGTTTTTGAGTTTAATCATTACAAACTTATAAATCTTTTGTATTTACAATATTAATATAATAATATTGAAAATTTCAACTATTAGATTTTTTTGAAAATTTCTATTCGCTCGGGTTGATAGTTGGAATATTTAATTTTTGATATAATATTTATATATATTTTTGATTTTTTGAATTTGGAATATTTAATATTTTATTTTGGATAGTTGGAATTTCATATTTTTAAAATACTATTATTTTTTTAAATCTTAATTGGTAAGATAAGACTGTCTATAAACAATAAAAAAAAAAAAAAACAATTTATAGTTCACAGATAGACTAAACAGATTCGAGTACTAGTTGTGCTGTTCTCAGTACTAGTTATGTGTCTTGCTACTGTCATTCCAACTTAACAAACTATTTTTACTATGTAAAGAGTTTTTTACTATGTATAGATAAAGACTAGAGACCCGCTTCCGTCTTTACCCAGGGTGTAATTTTTCATCCCTCTTTCCATAAGTGAAAACAGATTGAAAATCGGTTGAGCGGTTCATAGAGGACAAACATACCTACTTGCATTTTTTTTTATATAAAAGAAGATTTTCAATTTTCATTTCAATTTTATGAACAACTCTGTTACGTACGCTAGCTCAAGCGTGACGCACCAATTATTTTAATTTTATACAATTTGTGCTGCGAAAAATTGTGATTTATTATCTCAATAAATATGAATATATAACATTGGTGATTGTCCTCATTTTATACTCAAAGTACTGGACAAATAATCTGTTTTAGTTTAGATACGGGTTTTGGGGCGGTTAAGCCCCCCCTCATGTATATTTAATGAGGGCGTATCATAAAAGTTTGAGTATCAATGTGGGTATTTCATTTATTTTGCGTTTTAGTTCGACGTATTTATTCCTTTATTAAAAAAATTAATTGTATAATAACTTAAATTGTACGCAGTTGACACTTCTTTGTAACGTATAAAAATACCCTGTGGCACAAGCGCAGAACTCCTACCTGGCGTAACTCTTCTGTGACCTGTGAAGGGCTTGACGTAAATGTCAATATTGTCATAATGAAATGGACATCTGTCATTTGTCATTTGACAAGCGCAGCGTAAGATTTGACCATCACATATAATAGTATAAAACAAAGTCGCTTCCCATCTGTCTGTCCCTATGTACGAGTATGCTTATAACTTTAAAACTACGCAAAGGATTTTAATGCGGTTTTTTTTAATAGGTAGAGTGATTCAAGAGGAAGGTTTTAGTATATAATTTCAACGCGGGTGAAGTCGCGGGTACCAGCTATCTACTAAAAGTAAAGATACAACTCCTAAAAATTTTATAACAGCAAAGATATGCTAGTGAAGGCACCAGCTAGTGGAGAATAGAGGTAAGGAGGCCCAACACTATACATGAGAAAGTGTCAGTCGAATACGCTCATTTAGGCGGCGCTGTAGTAGCATTAGTGTGTGACGCACTGACGTACTAGTTCATTAACTACGCAACCAACCAATCATATCAAACACCAATGCTACACTAGCGCCATTCTGGTCAATTTATGAACCACTATTTAATACTTTTATCTTGACACTTAAGTGGGACCTTACATTATTACTCCTTACCTCTATTCTCCATGGATTTTACGGTGGATGCAGACTGCTTCTGATCAGCCCTTTTGAAATTATGGAAGGGGCTTATGTCTAGCAGCGGACGTCTTACTGCTGAGATAATTATGATAATGATATTTGCTATTTTTCGCCGCTACACTCTTAGTCTAACTAGTTCAACAAAAAGAACTTGGCACATTCAAACTGGTTTTTAAATATTATACTCCAAAACATTAAAAGCAATTTGAAGAACTGTGAAGATGTGACCACTTAAGAACACACATAGGTTCATACGTAAAATCTAAATATCGTCCAAATATATCTTTTTTATAGCGAATTATTATAACATCACTATTCCACTAAAGTAGAACTTCGAAACTGTTTTATAATTCATTCGTTATTATATGAATTTATAACTTCTATTGTACTATTACGATCGACTCGTTCCTTACAACTCGATTAAATAACGTTTAAAGCTAAATCTGTAATGGTTTGAATTGATGATATGGTTTTTAGGGCGTGGTTCTATTACACAAGATATGCTATAGCTATCACAAAATATATCTTTAAGAACGTGATTTTAAATACGCCTTTTTGAGAGTTTGCTTTACTAGAGTTACTTATATAAATCGTATAAATCATGATAAAGTAAACGTCGTGGTAATAATTAAATAGTAAAAATTCAAGTCACTGCCCGCGTCTTTCTGTATGTCTGTACTCCACCTAAACCACGCAACGGGTTTTAATGCGGTTTTCACCAATGTAAAGAGCGATAAACGAGGAAAGTTTTCATAACTATATAATTTGTAGAAAAAAATTTAGTGCAAAGCCGGGGGTGAGCTTAATTAATAATAGGTACTTAATAATAAATAATACTCGTTGTCTTAGTAACACTTAGGGCCACTTTCACCAACTACAAGTGTTGATTAGTTACTTTTAGAAATAATTTTATGTTTTATTGAATTATGCAGTCGGTTTACTGCATTCTTCGATAGGCGAATTTTTTTTATTATTTTCTTTTTAATGTTTGGGACTTTTACCGCACACACAAAGGTATATCAGCTCCATTATCCCCGATTACCGGTGACTTTAAATGACATTTAGCCTACTTGACAGATGGTGAAAGAGGCCCTTAAACTAATAAGATATGTATCTACATCTAAACTAGTATCAATAACTCTACCAGGGCCCTGATTATGTATGGCAACTACGATTCCACACTCTTGTCTTACTTTTTTCAAACCACGTCAATGTCTTGCCTTGTCGTGTCACGGAATTCTTATGTCTCTATTCTGTATGCCCAAAGACAAATTATCTATAGTACGTTATGATTTCACAAAAACCACAGTATACTATTGTATTTATTTGACAATTATACTGATGAGTGACGTGGTTTTGAAGTAAGGATTCGCGAAATGGCGTTACAGAATCAGGGCCCAGCACTCAGCTGAGAAAAGCCAGCCATGAAAAGGCCATTTCTAGGGAGTTATTAATTCCGAGCAGGCCGGCGTACCCGAAAGTGGAGGACTTTCGGGTACGCCGAGGTTCTGACAGGGAGCACAGGCTCCCCGCGTTGGATAGCCGTGGCGGGGCACCGAAGTCGCGTAATAACGTCCCCACGACCCCGCCCATCAACGGCCGCGATAGATAGAAAGTCGTTGGGTTTTAGCCGGTAGGAATCCGGCATAACCCTGCAGTGTCCCCTTCACTGCTGGGTATCCAAGAGGATTTCCCAACGTTAAAAAAAAAAGGGAGTTATTAATTAACTTAGGTAACCTATTTTAAAGTCTATTTACTCATATAATTTATTTACTAGTCTAATAATAAATCCTACATAATGAAACCCTGTAATTGGCAATTTAGGTAATAATATTCTATCTTTTGTATGTTATTTTGTTTTGTTTTAGGATTTTTGTTGAAAAGAAAATAAATAAAAAATAAATAAATCTACTAAAAAAAGAAAATTTTAAGCCCAAATTAATTTAAATTAAATATTTCATATTTAATTTAAATTGGTATAACACCAGTGAATTCTCATTTGTAAAGTTTTTTACTGTTGAGTAAGTAGTCACAAAAAATTTAAAAAAAATTATAGCGAAGCATATTATTACCTACATTTTAATGTAAGGTATGTTGCTTACCTAAAATCGATCCCTTGTAAACAAACTTCCTTTTTTTTTTCAGATTGACCTATAATAATTCGAATCGTAATAAATCGTCAACTCCATCGATGTTCGAGTTTATGTACAATCAAAACAAATTAGTTTTTGATTAATGATGCAACACACACAACACTGCATCGCTCTATTCAAAAATATCCTTCTTTTAAAACATATTGTGCCATGCGGCTTCACTTGCAATAAAAATAAAAATTAAAGTTTATTCTGGTTTAAATGTTATGACTTTCTCTTTGATTAACTATGCATATCAATATCAATACTAATAATAAATGTGTAAGGGTTGGTCATGGAGTAAGTTACTTTGTATTCAGAGATATCGTGTTTATAGGCTCTATACATGATACTGACACTAAATTGACCATTTTTAGAATTTTTTTCTGTATGTTTGTAAGTATGTATGTTCATAACTCTTAAACGAATTAACTGATTTTCATGAAACTTGGTAGATAAACATTTAGACGTACAGGACATAGGATAGGCTACTTTTTACTTTTTCAACGCGAACGAACTCACGGGAGCCAGCTATTATATTATAAAAGGCGATGTGTGTAGTTATGTATATATTTCCGTATGTCTCCTATAGACTCCAAAACGGCTGAACCGACTTTGATGAAACTTTCAGACAATCTTCAGATTAGTGCGAAGGGTGTTCCTGTGCAGTTTGGTAGCGATCGGACGCGGACGAAGTCGCGCCCAAATATTAGTCCTTAGATATTATAAAACAAAGCCCTCCGCCGTGTCTGTCTGTATGTATGTTCGCAGAAAAACATTGTAAAAATCTTCAATTTAGTTTCAGTATCATGTATAGAGCCTATAAAAACGTTATCTCTGAAAACAAAGTAACTTACTCCATGATCAACCTTTACAGATTTATTATTAGTACTAGCTGGCGCCCGCGACTTCGTCCGCGTTGAAAAAGAAAAAAGTAGCCTATCCTGTGTCCCGTACTTCTAAATGTTTATCTACCAAGTTTCATGAAAATCAGTTAATTCGTTTAAGAGTTATGGAGGAACATACATACTTACATACATACATACAAAAAGAAAAAAATCTAAAAATCGTCAATTTAGTCTCAGTATCATGTATAGAGCCTATAAACACGATATCTCTGAAAACAAAGTAACTTACTCCATGATCAACCCTTACAGATTTATTATTAGTATTGATAAGAAAGATCTACTAAATTTTAATATTATTATTATTATTATTTATTAGTAATAATAATAATAATTTACTTTCATAAGTACTCACTTATTGAAGAATCCAGCGTCTAAGATACAGGCTCGGCCTAGTTTAGACGCTGGTACTCAACATAATTGAACTATATATGTTTATAACAATGATTTGTGAATAAATTATTATTATTATTATTATTATCTACTAGCACTAGCGTATTAAAAGAAATGCGAAAAGAAATTCATCAAGTTCAAACATGTTAAAATTCCACCCTCGTGTGTTCATTGGATCTCTAACGAAGAGATCTAAAGAGAGTTAGTAGGCTATAGAAAACTACATGTTCCGCTTTTACGCCATTTCTCAGGCCACAAAATTGCAAATATTATTAAATTTGCACAGCGTTGCGAAAGCTTTTAAAGGCAGCGCGGAATTACTTAGTTCAATTTAGTTGCCTCGTCACTTACGGAAGGGTAATTTGTGAAGAAAATTCTCAAAAGGGTTACTTACATGTCTATAGAAATGGAAATGGAGACAATAAAAATTTGCAGATACATCGCTGCTTAAAAACTAAAAGGCCATAAAACAAAAAATTTCAAAAATGTTTTTATTGTAAAAATACAATCACAATCCTTCATATTGTATGTTGCAAAAAGACTTATGGTTGGTTTATTCAATGTTTAGTATATTTTGATATTTTTTTATATATTCAAAAGTAACTTTTATGCTTATATCTCTTCTAGTATTCAGTTTATTATAAAAGTATATAAAACATTTAATGCTACTGAAAATACACTTCTAACGATGTATAATATGCATATATTTGATACGAGTATATATCTAATAAGAAAAAAAAATAGACAAAAAAACAATTTTTTTTTTCGATTAGCTCTCCTGTAAAAAGTGTAAAAGTAAAAGTAAAAAGTCCTAGATCACCTTCGCTAGTAAGTAGCTTGAAAAAAGATTAACGAAGATTGTTATTTTCTATACTAATATTATAAAGTGGAAATATTTGTTTGTTTGTTTGGACCGATTTGAAAAATTCTTTCACTGTTGGGAAATATCATCAGCAACTAACATCTATATTTTATAAAGTTACGCGGGCGAAGCCGCGTGCAACAGTTAGTTCTCTGGAATGTGTATTTGAACTTATTTTTTACAAAAGAAAACTCAATTAAAACAATAAACATTTGCCCCTAGCGGGATTCGAACCCGCGACCGTTTGGTTAACGGCTAGGGTTACTAGCCACTAGACCAAACGATACTTTGTTGACGATACTACCAAACGATACGTCTGATACTTTACTATTATTTTGTTATATTAAACAAAGTTACCAAATAACTTTTACGCGTCGATAAAAATGAAAGAGCTGCAAATACATTGGATAGTGATAGTAAATTTCGAATGCTGCCTCGATATCGGCTATATAATATTCAAAAATGTAAAGTTTTATACTTATTTTATAGAGGCGACATCTCGTAAAGTGAAGTTGGAGACTGCTATCGGAATTGTTAAGCTTAGACTACATTGTAAACGCAATAAAGTTTTTTGTCTGCTTTGAATCTGCAATCAAATTATAGTCCCCGATCTTTGAATTTTGAATAGCTGAGGGAGACCTTTTAGAGAAAGTGGAATGGGTGGTTGGGGCGCTCTGTTTCCGGGTTCGATTTTCGGCAGGGTCAATTTGGAAATCATATACTCATTTTGGATATGAACTTTTCAAAGTTGGCTCTGGTCTGAAACTAAGTTCAGTAGGTTATAATAATAATAATGGATAAATTACACTACATTCTACCCTTCGAGGATGTGCAAATGTTTATAATATTAGTTAGAAATTACAAGAAATACGATACGTACAATATATTTTTTAATGCATCTCTGTTTATTAAACTTAATAAGTTCAATAAAATATGTATTTGAAAGAAGATATCGACTTGTTCTTTATTGACATAATAAATTTTGATTATCACAAATAATGTAACGTGTTTATCACGGAGCAACATTGTTGTCACGGCAACGTGGTTGTCATGAAGCAACGTGGTCGTCACGGAGCAACGTGGTCGTCATGGAGCAACGTGGTCGTCACGAAGCAACGTGGTCGTCACGGAGCAACGCGGTTGTCACGGCTAATACGCGGTCGTCACACCGTCACACTCACATCTACATGGATATTTATAATTTCTACTTATAGCCTATCCCACCAGGACTCCATTTTCTATCAAACCAGGACTCCATTTATAGGGAGCCCTTGTGGGATAGGCTATTATTGACTTATTATTAGATTAGGGACACTTTTGTGTATACCTTTTTACTAGAACCTGTTTAAAAATAGGTATTAGGCGTTAAGATTGAACTTAGTTAGTCTTACTTAAACGTAAGCCAATAACTTTCACAATGGTAAAGCAATGCGATATTATCACAAGTGTACACCCACCTCTAAAACAGTTATGCAAATTTGACGCTTTATTAGAAATTAAGAAGGCCAACGCAGTCAGTATTGTCTCATTAGGTGAATTGAATTTTTATCGATTCGGGCCCAGTCGGGGGGGAAATGAGATGTCAATGTTTTCCGGTTTAGCTCTTTTTGAAAAAGGAAACAACCGTCCGATAAGGTTCTTTATCGATGTAGTTCCTTAATGGGTTTTTTATTATGATTCTGTTTACTTTTATGTTGTTTTAATAGCGTGATGTGGGTTAAAGATTGCCGGAATTTGAATATTAATAATATGTATAACTTATGTATGCGTAATCTAATGACTACCTATTTACTAGTCACAACTCGGTCATACTAAGAAATGAAATTGTTGTCTTCGTCAATTTTCTTAGGCACTATCACCTTTTTCGAAAAAAAATTCATCACCATCACCACCACTGTCTCAAAGACCGCAGAATTAAACTGTCCTTGGCTGGCACCGACACCAAAATAAACTGATTATAAATTGTATGTATAAGTATCAATAATTTCGATGATTGTCCATTAATGCTCTTTGCTTTAAAGTATTTTAAAAAAATACGACTTTTTAGTAAGTTTGTAAACTCGACTCGTACTCGAAGTGTAATAAGCTTTTAAAGTTGTAAAGTTTCTAAAGAATGATAAGGTCTGTTTTCCTTTAAAATTCAAAGTGAAAATTATGTCAATCAGTAATCAATACCTATTTCAAATCTAAGCCTTAATGAATTTTGAAATGAATTGAATTTTTTATCGAAACTGATAAAGCACTTTTCTGGTCGGCCATACAAGTATCTGTTGAAATCTGTTCTTGTTTTTTTATAAAAAATAATTTTATTTACGTTAAATATATATAAAAAAAACATTGTGTGCTGGTGGGAAATCCTCTTGTATACCCGGCAGTGTAGGGGACACTGCGAGGTTATGTCGGATTCCTACCGGCTAAAACCCAACAACTTTCTAACGCGGCCGTTGATGGGCGGAGTCACGAGGACGTTATGACACGACTTCGGTGCCCCGCTACAGCTGTCCAGCGCGGGGAAGGCTACGCTCCTTGTCTGAACCTCGGCGTACCCGACAGTGGAGGTACGCCGGCCATCTCGGAGGAGCTTACAACGGGCGGCAGTCTCCTCCAATGAATAAAAAATATGTCTTGTCGAAATCCCTCCTTTTCGGACCTTTGAATTGAGTGAATCGAAAATTCTCGATAGTGGTAGCTAAAAAATCAGCTGGTTAGTATACCCATCCATCCCAAAAAACCACTCCCAATAAACCATAATAATAAGGTCATAAAAATTATTACCAACCATCTGATTTTTTGTGTGCAGTTTAGTAAACATTTGTATAATACAATGGCCGCATACTCCTACAAATTGAGTACATTTTCCCAGTCCTACGATTGGAAGTTGTTTATGGCTGCTAACTCCTTTAGCTACCACTATCGAGAATTTTCGATTCACTCAATTCAACGGTCCGAAATTGAAGCTACTCACAAAGATTCAGCCTGAGTAATCAGAAAAAAATTCCTTTGAGGAATCTTGGACTATTTATAATGCGCACTGCCAAGATTTGGCACTCCGTACCAGCCTCTGTATTTCCGAGCTCATATAACCCAAATATTTTCAAAGTTCGATTGAATAGGTATCTTCTGGGTGAGCTCGCTCCATCAAGGCTCCATCATAGGCCTCATCCTTGCTACACAGCTAGTTGTTGGCCAAGAGCAAACTTCATCTCTAATAATAATAAAAAAATATATAATCGCTGTAACAAAGTTCTATTGAAATGTGACACTCTCCTTAGCCGAAAAGTTCGCGTCGTTACTGATTGGAACAGAACAAATGGAATCTAATACAGTTAGGAAGGACAAACACGTTTGTTTACCAACCTCACGTCGTTAAGTTTAATAGGGAAACTTTATAATTTGTTGTCGCGAGGTCAACTTTGTAACGGCTGCATTAACTTTGTTTCTGAATAAAAGGGTTTGCAGAAGTTCGCCGGGATTGTGTACCCTTTAACTATTAGCACGATGGTAGAATTTACGATTTGCACATATTTTGTTTAGGAGACAAGTGGCCTTGGAAGGGTCGACGTGCCACCTACATATTATATGGACTATCCTATACTTATTCATTGAAACGAACTTATAGGGAGATAAAGCGTTCGGCTGTGATTGGTGGAGATAAGAGACAATGTGTGTGAGACAACAGACAGAGTACATCTAGTCTGTTCGTAGAACTCTCACTGTTCAGATGCTCTCACTGTTATTATACTGCGTTTTTTAATTTTAATTCGTATTATTGTTATTTTAAGGTTTGAATTTCGTTTAACTAACGTCTAACGTATTATGATTATATCAGGAACCAAAATGTCTATTATTTTAATTAATAAATAATTCACAACTTAATGGCTAGAATAGTTTTATACAAAAAATAAAAAGTGTAGGGTTGTGGATAAGTACGTAGGTATTACTATAATATTTTATCTATCTAGCCGAACGAATAGGATTGCGTGTTAGTGTGGCTCACACTAGGCGTAAAAATGTCTTTTTGACGTTGGCGACGCGCGTAACAACTATGCCAGGAGCTCTGTGTTGTGTAGAATCGTGCGTACATACGAGAACAAATTTAAAGATCTGGACATTTACTTTCTGAGTAGACGGTCATTTATCGGGCGAGTGTTAGATGGTCTGCAGCATATTGCAAAATGACCTGGTCCCCTCCACTGAGCAGTACCACACACACACACACACACACACACACACACACACACACACACACACACACACACGCACACACACACACACACACACACATACACACACACAAATTCACGCATATGTGTTTATATCTATGTATTTGTATATAATGTATAATATGTTTATATAATTTATAGATGTACTCGTATATTGTTATCTATTTTTTTTTTAATTAGGTACCTACTAGCACTTTTTTTTTGTACATATAAACTTTAAGATGCCTAACCTTGTAATAGGCTATATAAAAATTTTAATCTATTATATGTAATTTTTAAATATTAAAATAAATGCTGTAAGGTGAGCTATTAAATAAATAAATAAATAAATAAATTATAGTTTACAAAGCTAAAAGTAGCGTAGAATGAACGTTCATCTATTATTGTATACGCCAACTCAAGATTTGCTGTCCTTGTCTTTTGTATGGAATTGAGTGAAAGAGAAAGCGCTATATCGTTTCAGTGAATCAACTGTAGTTATAATATATTAATTCTGTTACCAACATATCTTATCACTATAATCGATGGACATATTTATGGATAGCTGTTGTTCGACAAGCCCGTTGCATGAGTGGAATAAAACATAAATAGAGAAATAAATTAAAAAAAATATTTATGACTGATTCTTCGTCATAGAATTTGCATTCGGTATGTACTGTATTTGTCAGAAAATAACCATTGGTACTAAAAATTATTTCTATGCAATAACAGATGAATGATAATATTGATAACTAGCTGGTGCCTGCGACTTCGTCCGCGTTGAAAAAGAAAAAAGTAGCCTATCCTATGTCCCGTACGTCTAAATGTATATCTACCAAGTTTCATGAAAATCAGTTAATTCGTTTAAGAGTTATGAAGGAACATACATACATACATACATACAGACATACATACATACATACATACATTACAGATTTATTATTAGTATTGATTGATTGATGAGAGAATTTTGCCTTTCAGTGCAGACTATTACTAGTATTAAAACTAATTAACATAATTATTTCATAAATATTACATCTATTCCACAATTTGAAAATATTTTAATACCTACATAATTTAAAGTTATCATTACTCAAATACAAAATATACTTAAGTACTGAGCTTCTGGTTAAACGTTTTTTTAATTAATGACGTTCGATTTTAATTATAAATTACAAATACGTAGCAAAATGTTCCAATTATTATTTTTAATTATAGCATATTAAATTATTGTTTTATGAATTTCTTTCAATAATTTTTACATACATTTTTGTTTCAGGTAAGTTCCATGTAAAAATTGTTGAACGTTACGTAAGTTTACTTATGAGTTTTTTTCTTATAAACAATGTAACCTTTGGCTTTGATCACGCCAATATTGTTATCAAGAAACTTCGATGGAGAAAAATTGAACTTTGAAAGAAAGAAAGAAAAATATACAAAAAAAAAAAAATAGACAAAAAAAAATTTTTTTTTTTCGATTAACTCTCCTGTAAAAAGTGTAATTTTGATTTGTGACGCTTTAGTTTTTAAGCAGCGACATGTTTATAAAATGTTGCCCTTCCTATTTGGTCTGAGCTTATAATGTAGTACGAACAAATCACCATTTCCCTCGTGTCCTAAAATAATAATTTCCTCTTAATTAAATCACCCTTCAAATTATAAGCTGAATTCAAACAATAGACGCCAGAAACAAAGCTTTGTTTAAATTATAAATTTATTTTAATCAATTCGTTATTAATTAATTGCTTTGTCCGCGTCGTGAAACGTTTTCACTGTTGTGAGAGCATTGTCTTTTTGTTTAACTGAGTGTGAGATTTTGATGAACTATTATTAATAAATTTTAAGGCAACAACTTGTTCATTTTTTTTTACTATTAAATATCAATACTGATAATAAATCTGTAAGGGTTGGTCGTGGAGTAAGTTACTTTGTTTTCAGAGATATCGTGTTTATAGGCTCTATACATGATACTGAAACTAAATTGACGATTTTTAGAATTTTTTTCTGTATGTATATAAGAATGTATGTTCCTCCATAACTCTTAAACGAATCAACTGATTTTCATGAAACTTCTTAGATAAACATTTAGACGTACAGGACACAGGATAGGCTACTTTTTATTTTTCAACGGGGACGAAGTCGCGGGCACCAGCTAGTAATTAAATAAAATTGATCCACAACGCCACCGTCGTCACAGCGATTTATATATTTTTATTTTTTTACGCGAACGAAGTCGCGGTCACCTAGCTAGTATTACACATTAATATGTACAGAATAATGTAAAAAAAAAACATATAGAGTATTAGGAATGTCTTTTTTTTATTTAATGTCGAACGAAACCCTAGGCGGTAAAACTGGTTATAGTGTCTTCTAATGCAATAAAGCCCTTCAAACAATGGCTTGAAACGCAATAAAATGCAGTCGTCTTTATCAAAGGATAATCATATGGAGTTAAAACCCCACGGCTTAACGACTTCCATCCCATGGACGAAGTACCCTCACCATGATTGTTCTGTCTGCGATAGTTTATGAGGAAATTACAACATAATTTAAAACTTGATTGACCCCTACTATTGCAAACCGAAAAAGTGTCGACTTAAGAGCGGGTATAAAGAGAAATAGCCAATCCTAAATTTGAATTTTATCTAAGTAAACAAAGTCTAATTTAATTATTTTTTTTAAATAGATAAATACATTATAAATGAAAGTGACGTCTGTAACAGAAAACATAATATAATGAAATTTTCTCGATAGAAAAAAATCACCAAGTGAGCTCTCATTTCAATAGATTTTAGTTTTATTTTCAAAATGACACACATTACAAAGCTAAAAGTGTATCAGTAATTACACTTCACATTATATCTAAGGCTGTATGTAACAATTTTTCATTTGATATTGTAGTTTAGGAATAATTAATATTTAATCTGTACTTTTGGCACTTATAACATTTTTATTGAGCGAGATGCGCTATCTTCCGTCGCATGTTGTGCGTAGTTCTACGTATTTTGTGTCACTGTCATGTCCATATTGTCACGCGGGTGAAATTACGATTTTTTTTTTGCTTTATACCCACTCTTAATACATGATAGTAAATTCTTGTAGCTAGAATTTATGTATATATATAGTTCGTTTTATGCCAGGTTAATGCCAAGTCATTTAATTTCTTTTTAATATAATTAAATGGCTGTTTCATGTACACTTTTAACGAAACTAAAATATAAAAAGTAATAATACAAAATAAGTAAATAAATAAAAAAGAAAAAAAAAACCTACTTCTAAAAGCAAGGCCTCGTTGTTTGTGGTTTACTGTACTAAGTGAAAAGCAAAAAAATATATATGATATATAATTTATTCGAATCGGGGGCATCCACCACAGGTGCGTTCACCACTGGGGGCATACGCCACGGACCCGTTCTCTCGATGGCTTAAAATACCTTAGAATCATTTCTAAGCCTAACCTTCAAACCAAAGTACCAGAAAATAATATACACTGGACCGCAAAGAAAAAGGGTCGGTTAGAAAATCTTCAATATCTTCAAAAGTACCTGGCCTAGCTTTTATGAAATAAAAACTTTTATGGCTATTTTTTTGTTGTTTGTTTGGTTGAATGCGTTAATCTCAGGAACTACTGGTCGGAATTGAAAAATTCTTTTTGTGTTGGATAGTCTATTTATCAAGACAGGCTTTAGGCTAGGATAACATTTTCAACGCGAACGAAGTCGCGGGCAACAGCTAGTAAACTTGTATTTGTATGGTAAAACTAACTAAAGATTTTTGGGAAGTTTTGAAACCAATGAAACATGCGACTTCATAAATCGAGAACTCGTGGTAGTTTCAACAGTAGTAACGATACGCCGTTAAATTCCAACGTAAATTTACGACCAATCCGCGGTCAACCCTTATTTATTTTGAACCACCTACCTATAATAACATTTGAAATATAATTCGAAACGATTTTGTAACGATTTAAAATTCGAAAATTGTGGAGTGGATTCCACTCGGTGGAGATATTTCAACGACATCTCACAGTTTATTGAAGTACACAATGGACCCTGGATGACAAACTGGATAGGTATTACCTATAGATTGAATTTTTGTCTCCCATTGGGATTTTTTTTACTATAATGATATTGGAATTTTTTGTACACTGGGATTTTTGTACATTGTGATTTTTTGTACATTGGGAGTTTTGTACTTTTGACTTGACATTGGGATTTTTGTATTTTTGACTTGACAGTCATTGAGATTTTTTTACTATATTGGGATTTTTTGTACTTTGGGATTTTGGTACATTGGTATCTTTTTCACTAAGTATATAAATCAACATAAATAAAATAAAATAAAATACTATGTATATAATATTAATACTATGTATATAAAATTCTATAATTATTGATATAGAATACATGTTTTCTGATATTAATCTCCACTTAAAACCATAATAAATATTAGCCATTATTTAAAAAAAAAGAGTTTTCAAACTGTCATAAATAAATCGTTACAACCATCGAAATACTACAATGGAATTTGCGTCACAAATGCCAAAGCGGCACATAAAAAGAACGCCTTTGACAGAATCATGGCGGACTCTTACCTTCACGCGTCAATGGTAAAAGGTAGTAACGATCAACTTCTACTATTTCATTTTTAACTCTAATGGGTTGACGTAAAGTCACATTTTCTTTAAATTACGTACTTATTATTATGTTTATTTTGTTTTAAATGACAGTTCATGCTCTACGCATTATGTCACTTTTAAATGTTTCATAACATTCGTAGTATTTTGTATGGCACGCGGGTTCCATGTTGTAGAAGTTTGATGGTTACAACAATGAAAATTACTACGACAATGGAAGCTATATATGTGTCGTTCATTGTAAAAGTGAACTATCTCCTTGTAACTGAATTTTAGAATAACGAGCTTTTTGCGAATTATAGTGTAGGAAAAAAAATATAAGCATTCATTCATTGTTTTCATCTATGGGATTTTAATGCAACTATTGGAGTTACTTTACTTTTATATTGAAAGTTATGACTAAATGTGATACCATTAGGCAAGAAAATATGGTTTTAAAAATAGGGATTTACACCACTTTTACAATGAACGACACATATATCGCTTCTATTCTTATTTCCTCTGAATTATGAAATCACAATTTGTCAAAACGAGGGCACATTATGCGGCCAATCAGGCTAAGGGTCTGTTTTTTAATCCTTCCATGTTATAAATCGAGTCAAATTGGGACCCGAGCGTATGATCCCTACGCAACAACACAGTCCGTATTTCTTCATTTTACAAAAATGTTTATTATTATATTGTTATTGGCCTTAAAATACTGGCGAGTACAAAAGTGTATCAGTGAAAACTTTTTTTAATCATAAAAAAATAAAAATAAAAAAGTTTTTTATTCCTTGCATTATTTTGTACAATTTTAACTTATTTCTAATAACTTAGTTTTAGCGAGTTAGCGCCTCTCACCAACGTCAAGTAGGCTAAACCGCCACTTAAAGTCACCTGTCACCGGGAATAATTTAGCTGATACACCTTTGTTTGTACGGTAAACGTCTCAAACATTAAATAGAAAATAATTTAAAAAAAATCGCCTATCGAATGATGAAGTAAACCGAGTGCATAATTCAATCAAACAGAATTTTTTTTCTAAAAGTAACTAATCAACAATTTACTTGTAGTTAGTGAAAGAGGCGCTTAGTCTTCTTATAATGATTTAATTTATTTTATCTGTTTGTAGATTGTTAATTAATCTTTTCCTTTTTTTTTAGTTTACCTCTGCAAAGACCTCGGGGTTAATTTTAACGAGCCCCTTAGATGAGCGGTTAGATACTTGCCTAACGTCTCAGGGAGCCCGGGTTCGATTCTCGGTGGGGTTCAAGTTTGGAAATGACCTTTTCAAAGTTTGCTCTGGTTTGGATTTAAAAAGTAGTATTGTTTTGCGATCATTTGAAATAATAGCATGTGTGCTGTTGTGTTTCAGTGAGTAAGTAAGGAATGCCAGAGCCCATTTTCAATATCCCCTCCCAATTCCTTATCTATAATTACATTGTCAGCGAAGCCGGGGCGGATCACTAGTATAGCAAAAAAACGTATGTGTAAATGCAAACTAATTTATTTTGGAAAAGGACATTGAAGGTGTAGAACTTGAGATAGTGTGAACATTCTTTCAAATGACACTCATATTCGAACGTTTGTTAAAATCAAAATGGCGGCCGGTGGCAATAAAAAAATGTACGTGCCAAAGTCGCAAACCGCCGCAATAAATATTTATTTGTTGTCATTTTTTTCTCATTTTCTCGAGTTTCGCGTGTATGTGTACAGTGCAGAGCAATAAAATAGAATGTCACAGAATACACTTTTCCGCGCGACTGTACCAATTTCGGTGCGGTTGTAAAATGAGCGATGGGCTCGTAAAAGCTCCGTTGATACATTACTCCTGTTACCAAGTTATGGACGCAATAAAAACAGACAAAATTATACAAATGAATACACACTGGAAAATTGTACGTTCACAACAGAGTTCACTGGATTTCATTGGATTTGACGAGCCCGTTGGACGAATGGCAAGGGTCTTGCCTTAAGTCTCAGGGACTCCGGGTTCGATTCCCGGCGAGGTCAACTTTGGAAATTTTAATATAATTTTCAAAGTTGACTGGTCTGGATTTAAAAGTAGTGGTAGGGCACACTGTGTTTCGCAGTCATTTGGGCAGCCCGTCTGGCGGCAGTAACCACCACCTTACAGAATACCACCGTGAAATAACAGCATTATGTGCTATTGTGTTTCGGTGTGTGAGTAAGGGATGCCAGAGCCCATTACCCCTTCTCTTCCTTATCCCTTATCCTTAATCCTTCTATGGTCGGCAGCGCACTTGTAGCACTTATGGCGTTACTTGAGTTATAGGCGACGGTAGCCACCTACCATCAAGTGGACCGTCAGCCTGTCTGTCAACCTTAACATAAAAAATAAAAAAAATGTCTAAGTGCACCTTGCACTAGTATTAATTACGGTCTGTGTTTTGAGGATGTACTCACTGCTGGACATACGGTTAATTATGTTTAACTGTACACACCCTCACGTATGACAATATACTATAATAATATGTGAGATAATGAAAAAAAAACTAACGTTTAGGATCTAAACTATCATCTTTCCTAGGAATGAAATTAAAGCTAAGATAATTTCAATGAACTTAGAATGAGAATAAAATAATAACAATAATATATTATATAAATGGCTTCAAATGATTTTTACTATGCCGTAATTTTTTTTTTTGAAGTTTCAAAAACGTTGAAATTTTTTGTCTTCGCTTTGTGTCTTTGGGATAGCGTCAAAAATTTTTTTCTCTCTTGGAATTATTGCACCACAGCGAACTGTATTTTCCTACAATGAGCTGTTATTTTAGCTGATTTTTTTTTTATTAAAGCGTAGGTCAGAGTCTAATGTCCATCAGTGACACGATCGTCTTCTATTGAGAAAGCGTCCAAATCAAACTGTTTCAAGTTGTAGAGAAACTCATTGCTACCACAACAACTATAGATTCAAAATATAGTTAAAAAATATAACTTTCCTCTGTAATAAAAACTTCCTGTAGATCTGGGCACAGTTATTCTCTTAACTCCTTTTTTATTGTCTCATCAATGCTCTATATTTCTCTACTCAGTTTGTCTCACCCTGTTGCCACGGCGTAATGGAAACCACAGTGCAATAAAGCAAGCAGTAAGTGAACACGAATTAAATAAATCTTAATACAATCACCAATTAGTTTTTCAAGCAAGAAGTGTTTCTATAAATATTTTATTGCAAAGGAAAAAGTAGAAATCTCTCTTCGTAGGTAGTCTTTTTTTTAAACTTTTTATAGACAAATTTTGTATGCAGTTTTTGCGACATTTAATTACGATTACAAAGCGTGGGGCAGATTTTTATCTTTCTAAAACAAAATGAACCTATTCTAAAAAGTGTTTTAATAATTGATTATACGTAATGAATTGCAGAATGACATAGGTTTTTAAAATATTTATGTTGTAGTTTATTACATTATCTTACTTCATACTTCATATAAAGTCGTAAATGAAAAAGTGTCTCAGGTTATATGGATGTTTGTCACCTTTTCACGCAAAAATGACCTAACTGGTTTAGGTGAAATTCGGCACACAGATAGTTTATTACCTGGATTAACATTTAACATACTTTTTATCCTGAAAAAAAAAATGTTAGGTTCTGAGGGATCGTCTAAAAATATAATAAACGATACGAAGTAGGTATTTCAAGATCGCGTACCAAGAGTACGAACGCTAGTCGCAATGATTATAATCATATTAGTAGAGGAAGTCTCTTAAATTCTAACAAAAACATGACTTAGTGAATATAAGTGTTAACATACTGTATTGTTATACTGTGTCCCTAGTTACTTACTGGCCCACGGGACACAGTTAATGGGCCAATTGTCTCGCCTCTTTCATTAAGAATAGAGTCGAGTGGGTGGCTTTTATTGGGACATTTTGGGCCTTCTATTTCCCTACTCTAGTTAACTGTACTGCTTATCACAGCGTAACGTACATTGAGAATACTAATTAAAATACTTTATTTTTAATATTAAGGTTGACAGACAGGCTGACGGTCGACTTGATGGTAAGTGGCTACACAAGCAACTCCATAGGTGTTGCATGTGCACTGCCGACCATAGAAGGATTAATAGCGGGTATAAAGAGAAATAGCCAATCCTAGATTTGAATTTTATCTAAGTAAACAAAGTCTAATTTAATTAATTTTTTTAAATAGATAAATACATTATAAATGAAAGTGACGACTGTAACGGAAAACATAATATAATGAAATTTTCTCAATAGAAAAAAATCACCAAATGAGCTCTCATTTCCATCGATCTTTGTTTTATTTTCAAAATGACACGCATTACAAAGCTAAAAGTGTATTAGTGATTTCACTTCACATATTATCTAAGGCTGTATGTAACAATTTTTCATTTGACATTGTAGTTTACGAATAATTAATATTTAATACTTTTGGCACATAACGTTTTTATTGAGCGAGATGCGCTATCATCTTCCGTCGCATGTTGTGCGTAGTTATACGTATTTTGTGTCACTGTCATGTCCAAGGGGCCACAAGGGTGAAATTACAAATTTTGTTTGCTTTATACCCACTCTTAAGGATAAGGGATAAGGAAGAGATAGGGTAATGGGCTCTGGCATCCCTTACTCACTCAACGACACACAAGCACATAATATGCTGTTAATTTACTGTGATTTTCTGTAAGAAGCGGTTATTGCTCAATATGTTTTTATACTTTACTTTTATATACTTTTAATTATTGTAATTAACTAAGTACTTATAGACTTCCAGGAAAAGCCTATATTCATCAATTACATGAAAAGTGTGTCAAGCAAGCATAATAAATTACGAACAATCGTTCAATCGATTGTCACTTTAGTATCGAGTCGTATGAACAATAAAATTGTTTGTCGACACTTGATTGCCTGTTTCTACATGAACTAAAATTGCTTTGTTTTGAGTAACAAATAACAATATTCATATAAAATCAAATGCTAGAAATGCCGAAATTCAGAGCTATTCTATGTTTATTTCTGGCAGATGTATTTTAAGTAAAAAAATTATTTCGAAGCAGTTTTTAAATAAAAAATATATATAAATGAGTTAAAACGCGAGATTTTACAAAAAAAAGATTTTTTTATATTGTTCCACTACTTCAAAAAATTCAAAAAAAATCCTGAGTGTAGAGGAGTATAAGAGACATTATCTAACGAATTTTGGTGAGTGACATATTTCAAAAAGGCTAAAAAAATAAAGATTTTAATTTTCTTTTCTCCGCCAAAAATCGGCTTTTCGTTTAAAAATCATGATAATATTATTTTTTCATGTCTTAAACTCCTAAAAATTGGGAAAAAAAAATCATAATTAATTAATTTTGAATTTCACTATAAAAATAAAATAAAAAAACAGGTTTTTTTTAAAATCTCGAAAACCGTTTGAGTTAAAGAGCTAAAAAGTTAGGTGAATTATTTTTATTCGACACCAAATCGATCCCCTGAGTGCGAGTCGAAAAATCCGCTGGGGCAGATTTCCCATATTAATTCGGCTATACCAATTCGCACCTTTACTCCAATACCGTCACTATCATAAATAAGCAAATTATGCAAGAGAGCTATTTTAGTGTCGTTTTAGGAATGAAGGGAGTAGAATTTTCCTTTAGTGTCGATAGGTTAACAGCCGCCCTATAAATCAATGACTAGAAATTATAGCTTAGGAATCGAAGCAATATTTTAATTAGTGCTCAGAAAATAAATGGCGTTTAAACAAATTTTTGAAGAATTTCGTTTAGTGACGGTATTGGAATAAAGGTGCGAATTGTTTTTCTACAACTAAAAAATCTACTTATGAGGCTTATAACCAGAAAAGTATATTGTTGAGGTTATGAACATTTTACAAACTAGACGTTTTGGCTTCTTAGACAAATTGCCCTTCACACCTTGCTAGCAATTCAGACATTCACCTACTAAGACCATTTACATTTTAGACATTATATTAAAGACATCGTTGAGTAAGTTAGACTATATAAAATGAAACCTTCGATTTTTTTATGAAATACCAAAGTTATTTTAAACTGTAAACCATATCTTTCCGCCATAGTGCTTCTTACTTAATTCCAACAATAAGATTCCTCGGAACAGTTCTATATTTCAAATTATGTAAATCAATATTGGACTGTAATAATAATGCTGCTGGGCACTCGTTGCAACTTCAATTGGCTGTACGGTGCGCAAAAGAAATAGTAAAAACTTTGATCAAAAGGATTTTTGTAAATTATTTTTGACAAAAATTTTTTTTACTAGCTTTTGTCCGAGAAATTGTCCGGGTCTATTTTTCTTAAGCATTAAAATATTGATTCAAAATTTAATGCTATTATTTTTTGTTTGTTTTTGCTTAGCCGGTGAATTTGTTAATTTTATTTCTAGATTATCTCTCAGGAACAGTACTTTTTGTGTAATAATAACGCTATCTTCCTCTTTCTGTTTCTCCGTTAAGTTCTTCTCTAAACCACTGAACAGATCAAAATCAAAATCAGAACAAAAAATCAAAATCAAAATACGGTTTACACTATTGGAGAGTGCGATAACCGATAAAGGTTTGTGTGTATAATTTGCAGAAAAAAATTTCATGTGTGCGATATTGGAAGCGAGTTGCTAGTATTACCTGTAATAAAAAAATAATAGTAACAAAGCATTAAATGTTTTCTCCTATCTGTACACTCTATTAAATCCACACTGATGTGAGTGGGGTCCCTCAACTCGCTGATTGATCGTGACATCTCCCTTTAATTGCTACTGCACAAAATGACTGCCGGGGTGATAAGTCTTTCTTTTGTCTCGTGATTTCTCAATAGTTTTACGTAGTTGAGATTTATAGTTTCCGGGTAACTGTTATTGGCAAGGACTGTTGTCACACTTGGGTTGTGAGGGAACAATATTTTTATTTTTCACTATATAGCGACCCGGATTCGCACGGGTGGAATTTAGAAAAAAAGTGGTGAAACTTGCGAAGTTATGTACTGTCTTTAATTATATTGTTTTTTTTTTATTAGAGATGGGTTTGCTCTTGGAAGATAAGGCCTATGATGGAGCGAGCTCGCCCAGAAGATGCATATTCACTCGAATTTTAAAAAGATTATTTGAAAAGATTAATTATATTGATTTTGATTATAAACTTCTTTATAAACAATATTTGTAGCTGACCTAAGTTTTAATGAAAGTTGAAGTTTTGATAAAAGAAATGATTAGTTTACTGCTACCATTCATTGCTTTTGAGGTGGTTACGGCAGCACAAATGCGAAATGTTGCTAAATGACTGCAAATTTATAAGTTCCTTCAGCGTTTCATTTAGCATATAAACTTAGCGGCCAGAGCGGATGTATATAGCCTACTAGCTGTTGCATGCGACTTTGTCCGCGTAACTTTATAAAATACTAGTTGGTGCCCGCGACTTCGTCCGCGTTGAACGCTGAAAGGTACCCTATGTCCTTTCTGCTGTCCCCGACAACATGTATGCAAAATTTCATGGTTCAGTAGTTTTTGCGTGAAAGCGTAACAAACAAACAAACAAACAAAAACAAACAAACTCACATTCACATTTGTAATATTAGTAAGGATAGCCTATATTACTCGCTGATAATATAGCTTCCTAACAGTGAAAGAATTTTTCAAATCGGTCCAGTGTTTTCGGAGCCTATTCAATTCAAACAAACAAACAAATTTTTTCTTGTTTATAATATTAGTATAGATGTGAAATAAATAAAAAAATCTGAAAGAATAAAAAAAATGGGATAGTGATATTAAAAGTAATAATTTGATAATGTTGTTTTTTTGTTGACGCTACGTATCCAACTCTGAACTGATTGATCAGAAAGGCACCGACAAATTGCCAATGATTGGCTTCTCTAACTCGGCCGACGTCGTTTCTGTATTCAATTATACATTATAAGATATTTATTTAGAACTTTGTGGCTTCATCAGAACTAAATTAATTGTTTCTATAACTCAAATTACAATAATTTAGAAATATTTGAAATTAAGAAATATTTATATAATATGTATTTAAGAAATATTTATATAAATACATATTATATAAATATATATATTATATAAATATATATTATATAAATATACAATCATATAATAAAATAAAAAAATTGTGCACAATTTTGATTCTACTTATTTTCAACTGACACAAAAAACACACACATACTTAATAGAATTTTATAATTTAACAATTATGCAATTAAATATGTCTAAAAAATAAAAAATGTTTTTTATACCTGACCTTGAAAAAATATTCGCTTCGTTTCTTCCCTTGTATCAACCTCAAAAATTGAGATTTGAGATATAAAAAATACTTGTGGTTACAAATACTCCATCACATTCTTGTCATTATATTACATTAGCTTACAATTTGTAATATCCAGTAAATCGTACACGTACAATCGTACATGTTGCGCAGTCATGTTCATCCGCTATCATAATCGATGTGAAGCGATGCATCGAACGCGTGTATCGAATGATAATATCGAGACATTACTCGTTACTTGAATGTATGGTTTTTTTTTATAAAACGGCAACATGGATATTGAGTTATTAACGTGTTTGCACGCCAAAAATGCGGTCTTTTTGTTCTAGATCTGCATATCTTTCTATATACTAATACTTATCTCTTATTTTATATTTTAAAGCGAGGACTTAGCAGAAAAGCGTTATTTTCGTCGCCTAGCTTGACTTCTTAGAGTATAATCACAAGTTAGATAAAAATACAGTGCATAATAGACTATATGGAAAAAAGTTTGAATCGGGCAGATTTATAAAAAAAATCCATTTTCTGAGAATTTTTTTTAGTAAAATACTGCTAAAAAGAACTTACTGTTCACAGTAATAAAAATTTACCGTGACAACTACTTTTGTTTGTAGGCTTATTAATTATAACTTACGTTCTACACTAAAGTTTGAATCGGCTATTTTTATTTCTCTTTTTATATTTTTTTCATCTCCGAAGCTATACAAAAATGTGTTGCGCAATATTGCACCTTATTTCATAGGATATTAGGTTGCGGTCATTTTGGTAAAAATTGTGTTCGGTCTGAGGTGAGTCCTTGTCTTAAATGAAAGAAAAGCTGTCAAGCGGACACACTGCGTTTCACAGTCAAAAAGTAGACACTACTGGCCCTGTTACCTGGACAAAATCTGGAAGGACAAACCTAGTATCACAGACAATAAGTCACAAGTTGCAAATGCAAACCGCAGAAAATACTTAGTTTAATATGTACTAAGTGAAATATAATTTTAATTCCATATTGTAGACTACACTATCAAGCTGACAGCAGTGAGTTACTGGCCTAATTTTAACGAACTAACATACGTCATACGGAAATGATTAATCCACCTACAATGTTTCCAAATTATTTCAGTGCTATAAACTGCGTATGCATTCCGAATGCGGTGTTCCAATTATGATTGGGTTACAATGCGCACATTAATTGAATGTGCGACATTTAACTAAGGTTTACAGCATAGCGTAAAAAATAAAATAAAAAATGAGTGGTCGTTTCGCACGATTTTATTTCGTCGAAACGTGCGTAACGCCCACTACAAATATATTCCTAGTTGTCGTTTCGCGTGGTTTTTTTAACGAACTCCAAATGTAAATATAATTTTAGTAGTCATTTCACACAAACATTATTTCCATGCGTGCGAAACGACACCTTCAGTTCGTAGTAGGCGAATGGCACACATTGGGTTTTATGAGTGAATATCAAAAAAATTGTACGTAACACAAAAGAAACACAATGGAATATTAACATTTCTGTAACACAAAGGAATATAAAGGTGCATTATACCAACAGTGTATTTGCTTACGGACATTATTTTATTTTTTACATTTTGTATTTTAATTTGACTTGAATAAATGTATTTTATACTAATCAACATTTGACATGACGCAAAACTATAAAGTTTAACACATTATGTAGAATAGTTAAGGTAGTTAGGTATTTAAAAAATAAACAAAAATAAAATAGTTTAAAAATCTTATTTATATTATCACTAATTAAAAATCTTAAAGAAAACAATCTAAAATGCAACATTTTGCAAGTAAAAACAATAGTAGTTTCTCCGGATTTTCTTGACTCAACTTTTGTCGATATCTTCATTGTCTCTCTGCTCCAGAAAGCACAAATTGTAACTATGGTTCTATCACGTAAATACACCAATAGAGGTAATTATATAATTTTTCACATTAAAAACGGAAAAGAAAATGCCAACATAGATTTTTTAAACATAAATGAAAAAGTATATATTTAGTTAGGTAATGTAAACTGGTCTAAGTCTATTGATGTTTTTATATTTTTCGTTTTAGTTCGGTGAGTTTTTGAAGTTCATATTTCTTATATAAAAAAATTCTTTTTCTTTTTTATATTTAAGGCTTTTTAGTGCAGAGTCTATACATGGGCAATTTCGTACTGTGCTCCTCACGGTGTTTTTCTTTACAGTAAGTAAGAGCGATAAGTTAACGAAAAAATATGCAATCGAATGGCGAAAACAGCTTTCAAATCGGATCAGTAGTTCTTTATAAAATCGCGAAGATACATATAAACGAGAACCAACTTTTTTTTAGTCGGTTTAAAATAAAAAAAAACATTACAAAATTATCATGAATTAATGGATCACAATGAATTTTTATTCATATAAATTTAATATTTTGAATGTAGAAATATACAACGTAAATATATTCAGACTACAACGTACATTTTAAAACGAAAAAATGTGTCACACGAAAGAAACATAATGGAATATAAAAATTGCCAATGTGTATGCACCCTTTTTTTGTGTGGCGTCACCCAATGGAAGCAAAATATAGCCTATCAAAACAAAAAACCACGCGCTACAAACAAAGTAAAAAGATTTTCACAATTCTTGTCTATCACACGATTTACTTATTACAAATAGTATCATAAGATAATATGTCTGTAGTAAAATCATTAAACTTACCTGAGATATTGCGTAACACAAGTAAATATTTTACAATGCAACAAAACGGTAACCTTACAATTCAAAGCAATACAGCAAAAGTAAGGTGGCTGACGTTTTGTTTTGTGAGGTTGAGTGGTAAATCGAGTGTTTCCGGATGTAAAAAAATAGGGATGCGTTTCGAAAGTGTATAACAGGACACATAATATCGTCACACAACGGTCGTCACACAAGGTAATGAAATATGGAGACATCAGTTTTACTTCAGTTTTCTTATTTATTACAACGTTTCTAAAGAAATAAAAAGGTTTCTTATGCACAGTGATCGTTTTCCAAGTACACTTTATAAAAAAAAACTGTGTTCGATGGATTATGAAAAAGTTATAATTTTTTTCTTTTAAAAGTACCACGGGAGACACTACTTTTTTGTATGACAAAAAAAAACTTCACTTCATTAGATTTGGTTTTTATTGTATTCCTTTGGACTAATTCAGTTGATCTGGTATTTATATACCAAAGAATGAATATTGAAGCGCCTTTTTAAAAAATACGGCTTATTTATTCACCATAGGATTTTTTTACACCTGTATTAATATGGGGACATTGAGCTTTTTCAAAATGTACAATTTTTTTGATATCGCCTCATATAGAATAAAAAAAATGCAAGTACAGTAGAACCAAGTAGTACTAAACTTTTATGAATAGTATGGTCCGAGTTCAAATATCGCACATTGTTTTATCGAGCGTATTGTAGTGTTTTCCATAGCCCCAATACAAATTATCAAGCGGTTGCAGCCAATTACACCTCTGTGTTCGTAACGCAGTTTGATACCAAATGCTTAAGCGTTAGGTTTCCATGTAACTTTAGCCTTTATTGCAATAGCAGTGTATTGTATTATTCTACACCAGAAATACGAGTAAATGCACCTACAATAACGTTATTCCCTTATGACTAGACTAAAATTTTGTTGGTCCTGAGTTAGTTTATTTGACGCAGGCAGGTGAGTCTGCAGAGCAATTTGGAACCCCCAATGCTCGTGTTTGTAGGCAACTGTCGCCACATACCATCCAGTGGACGGTCAGCCCGACTGCCGACCTATAAATAAAAAAAAGATATTTCTTTTTAACAATAAAACATGTTATAAACCAGTCAATTAAAGATGATCGGTTCAGTAGTTTTTACGTGAAAGAGTAACAAACATACATATATCCGTGATCAAAAACATTCGCATTTATAATATAACTAGGATTATGTATCACGAAAACGCAGAGGTTAAATATAATATGGTACCAGAAGCCGCTATTAATTAACTGTGTTAATAGTCCAGGAAAATGTACTAACAAATGAAAATTTGAGTCCCTTAGATTTTGAATTTTTTTTTTTTCAAATTTTTTTTTAATTTTTTTTTTCATTCATTGTCATTCAAAAATTTCAAAAAAAAATTTTGAAATAAGATTCTAAAAGTATCGATGGATGAAAGAAATTTTCAATTACAATCTGTAGAAAGTAAGATATAAGTTTGTCACAGAGGCTGTTACTTAACAACAGCCTGTGTGGCAAACTTATCTGTGGCAAAAATGCATAATATGAAGTCCCGATCCCGCAAAAAGTTTCCACTTCGTTAAGAGAATTCCTCCAAAAGCTGACACGCGACTGTCATTTACGATAGCCATCCTTCTAATATATCATTCCGCGTGGCCTTCGTTCCATTCGTTCGATCGCAATAACTCAAATCCATTTTGCAGACTCATCTATATGTTTTTGATCGACGAGGGTATTTGATAAAAAAATCTCACTTTAATAAAGACTGAAGTTAAGAATTTTATATGGTCTCTTGATTTATTTTAAGAGTGCGTATAAAGCAAACAAAATTTGTAATTTCACCCGCGTGGCCCCTTGGACATGACAGTGACACAAAATACGTACAACTACGCACAACATGCGACGGAAGATAGCGCATCTCGCTCAATAAAAATGTTATAAGTGCCAAAAGTATTCAATATTAATTATTCGTAAACTACAATGTCAAATGAAAAATTGATACATTGAGCATTAGATAATCTGTGAAGTGAGATTACTGATACACTTTTAGCTTTGTAATGTGTGTCATTTTGAAAATAAAACTAAAATCGATGGAAATGAGAGTTCTCTTGGTGATTTTTTTCTATCGAGAAAATTTCATTATATTATGTTTTCTTTCCGAGTCTTCGCTTTCATTTATAATGTATTTATCTATTTTGAAAAAGTTTTTAAATTGGACTTTGTTTACTTAGATAAAATTCAAATTTAGGATTGGCTATTTCTCTTTATACGTGCCCTTAAGTCTAGCATTTTAGAACGCGAGACGCGCTTCACACAAATGGACCGATATCGGAGACTTCAGCCATCTCCACCGTCGCTCCCGGGAGCGGGTCGCTAGTTATAATATAAAACAAATTATTCTTATTAGAATAAATAAATAAATAAATAAATATCTTCACATAATCCACACATCACCATCTAGTTACAAAGTAAGCAAAAAATGTTTGTATTATGAATACCAGAAAGTTGATATATACTACATAAATTACTTTTTTTTGGAAATACATATTATAAACTAGCTGGCGCCCGCGACTTCGTCCGCGTTGAAAAAGAAAAAGTAGCCTATCCTGTGTCCCGTACGTCTAAATGTTTATCTACCAAGTTTCATGAAAATCAGTTGATTCGTTTAAGAGTTATGGAGGAACATACATACATACATACATACATACATACATACATACATACATACATACATACATACATACATACATACATACATACATACATACATACATACATACATACATACATACATACATACATACATACATACATACATACATACATACATACATACATACATACATACATACATACATACATACATACATACATACATACATACATACATACATACATACATACATACATACATACATACATACATACATACATACATACATACATACATACATACATACATACATACATACATACATACATACATACATACATACATACATACATACATACATACATACATACATACATACATACATACATACATACATACATACATACATACATACATACATACATACATACATACATACATACATACATACATACAAAAAAAAAATCTAAAAATGGTCAATTTTGTTTCAGTATGATGTATAGAGCCTATAAACACGATATCTCTGAAAACAAAGTAACCATGATGCTCCATGACCAACCCTTACAGATTTATTATTAGTATTGATACAATACATCCATGACTCAGGTAAAAATGTAAAATGTTAACACATAAAGATTTGCCCCTTGCGGGATTCGAACCCGCGACCGTTTTGTTAACAGCTAGGTTTACTAGCCACTAGATCAAACGTTTAGTCAAACCGTGTGTGTGTTATTAGAAGAATTAACAATTAAAGTATCCCATTATGATTGTTTTAGAGTATTTGCTTTTCCCCCTGAATATATATTTTTTAAATGCACAGGCATAGTTATAAAATTTCAAAGCCACACAAATTTAGATAGGCCCAATTCTTGCGCCTATCTTGTGGCAATTGAACTTTCAGATCACATTGAATGTTTTCACCCCATATATTGTACTTGTCCAACGCAACCCCTTTGAGATACCCCTCCACAAAGGGATATTTGGGCGTGTTATTGCGATTTAGGATATATTTACTCCGCGAGCTGAATATCAAAGAGATATATCCGTTCTTTGGACGGGCACAGAAATGAGAAATCCTTTACGGGAAACCGGTTTCATAAAAAAAATACATTTTCTTTGGCAAGTATGGTGAAGAATTGTTGAAAAATTGAATATGGGGAAGACGGTTTTTTTATGTTTCACAGCTAACAATTATAAATTTTGTTAACAATTTTTTTTTTAATACTCTTTCACACATAGGGAACACCCTAAGCACTTCTGCTATAAGGACAGCAGTTTTTATACTACTGCCCTATTTTATGCAAGTTGACTTCTTCAAGCAATGAATTTTTATTGTGTTTTAATTCAGTGTTAATATTTTTTTTGTGTTGTTTTTTTTGTTTAGTCTTGTTATCAAGTGTAAAAAAAAGTTTTCTTATCATATTAAAACTAGCTGTTGCACGCGAGTTCGCCCACGTAACTTTATAAACATAATTATGGCCTATATTACTTGCTCATAAAGCTTTTTAAATTTTTTTTTTTTTAAATCGGTCCAGTAGTTTTTGAGTTTATTCATTACAAATATACAAATCTTCGCTCTTTATAATATTAGTATTTTTGTCGAGGAGAAATCGTCTTATTGATCCCCTACCGCCTAGCCAGCGGTAGGGGTATGTGGGACTCGACCAGCATACTCAGCATGCAGGCAGAACTGGCCCCTACCCACTAAAACTCCCCGGTGTCTTCTTGCCCTTGAGTGGGGGGTGGACGGGCTCTGCCGAGGCAACTGCTCCGACCCACCCTCCTCGGGCGGCCTAGCCATTGCTGGCTAGGCTGACACCAACTAGGCTAGGCTGCTGTCGGAAAAGGTGTACATTGTAAACAATATGGTCAGCAACAAGCAAGGGCCATATCGTAGTACAGCCACCGAAATTAAGCTAGCCATAAAGGCTATACAGGGGTTCTGCGAGAGAATTAAAGACACGCGTGTTAGACTCATGGTTGCGAGACTTAAGAGAGACGAAGAGCGAGAAGCTACCCCAAAACGACAAAGGAGAGACCGTGACCGACACGAGAAATCTACCACCACATCGCCTATGGGAAAAGGGGTGGATATTGGCGTTAACACCTCGGTCTTAAGCCTGATGACCGGACTGGAAAGGGATCCATACATGGAGTTAGCATCATATGGCGTGAATACAGCTCTTTCGGTAACAACGAAGGAACCAGCGATGGACCCCAAAAAACCACAGCGAACACATCAGAAAAGAAAAGTGGAAAAAAGAAAGGAAAAAAGAATAAGGAAAAGAAGAAAAAGAAGGAGTCAGGCAGAAACGAATCACCTGGACAAATAGAGGAGATAAGACCCAGCCATGTTACAGTAAGGTTAGAAGGAGGACAAATTAACACGGGAAAGAGATTGTCAAAAGGAAGCAGACCGAAACCGGAGGCCCTTCTAGTACGAGTCCCCGACTCCGCTTACTCAGACGTGCTCAAGAAAGTGAAAACCAGCCTGGCTAGTAGTACGAAAGATATTACCTTTTCCACAGTAAGGAAAACACAGAAAGGTGACCTACTATTAGAGCTGGAGAAAGGGCAGATGGATGCGGAAAGAATTAGGAAGGCGTTGGAGCAGTCATGTCCTGAAATTAGTGTCAGAGCGCTTCGTGACATGGCGTCTATTTTAATATCGGGATTAGACGTGGCCACCGAAAAAGAGGAGATAGAAGAAGAGTTAAGAAACCGCTACAAGGAGTTCACAGTAAAGCGGCTGTGGACAAGCGGCTATGTCGCAAGGAGTGCTATAGTGGAACTGCCTAAAGCGGATGCACGCAAACTAGCAGCTGAGAGAAAGGTTCGTATAGGATGGATGCGTGCCACTGTAAGGCCTTACGAAGAAAGGATCATGTGCTTCCGGTGTCTGGAATTCGGTCACCGTGCGGCACGGTGCTCAGGCCCAGACCGTAGTAATAGATGTCGGAATTGCGGAAGCACGGAGCATAGAGGCTCAATATGTAAAGCGGAACCAAAGTGCACTGTTTGTGTGGACAAAGGTCTAGAAAAACTGTGGCATAAAGCGGGATCCAGACATTGCCCATCCTGGAATGTCAATATCCCACCATCAAAAAAAGTCACATCTCCAAAAAACGTGCAAAGTCAAAGGCCCAGTCCTCCGGGACCACTAGAGGAAAAAGACGTAGAGTCACAAAGCTGCGATTTATCCAAATAAATTTAAATAATTGCCGCAATGCTCAGGATTTGCTTTTCTTGGAGATGAAGGAACTCCAAATCGACGTTGCGATTATCTCGGAACCCTACAAACCTAAGGACAACTGGCTTACTGACACGACAGGCAAAGCCGCAATTGTCACTGGCAGTTTTGGAGACATAGAGCTACTGGGCAGGGAGGATGGTTTTGTGTACGCTAGGGTCGGCCAATTCGTCGTCTTCAGTTGCTACTTCTCTCCAAACGCTAAACCCGAAAAATTCGATGAGGACCTGCAAAAACTTAAACAGCACATCGTGAGAAACAACCTGCCAAAAATAATCGCAGGCGACTTCAATGCAAAGTCACCAGAGTGGGGGGCAAACAAGCAGGACTGGAGAGGCCGACTTGTCGCTGAACTATTGGCGACCTGCAACTTGACAGTCGGGAACACAGGCAAAAAGCCAACATTTATAAGAAGACAATCCGAGTCGATTCTCGATATTACCCTTGCCGACGACCTGGCAATAACATTGATGACAAGGTGGAAGGTCCTTGATGTGGAAACACTGAGCGATCACCGCTACATAACCTTTTGCATCTGTCACGAAGCAGAGGCTATTAGAAAGGTAAAAACGGGGTGGATAGCCAGAAAATTCGAGAAGGACATCTTTACCTTTTGCATAGAACTCACCGCCTGGAAACCTGCACCGGAAAACCCAGAACTATACGTGCAAAATTTCACAGCCCTGCTAACAAAGTGTTGCGATGTTGCCATGCCCAAGAAATCGAACCAACAGAGCCGTAAAGAGGTATATTGGTGGTCACCAAATATTGCCAAACTTCGGGAGAAATGTGTCAGAGCTAGGAGGGCTGTTAAAAGGGCACCCACTCAGCACAGAAGCGAACGCATTGAAGAACTAGCTGTTGCACGCTCGAATCTCGGAAACGCCATTCAAGAAGCAAAATACAACGCATGGAAAGAAACTCTTGAACAGCTAGACCATGATCCATGGGGAAGAGGGTATCAAATTGTTACCAAACGGCTAAGAACGCCACCGTTGACCGATTCTCTCGACCCTGAGAAGGTACGACAAATTGTAAATGTGCTTTTTCCGGGAGATGAGGACCTAAATGATTTGGAGTTACCAGCAGTTGAGGAGATACCACCAAACTGGACTCAAAAGGAGCTAGAAATGGCTCTCTCTCGGCTCAAGATGGGTAAGGCACCTGGGCCGGACAACATTCCGGCCGTGGCGGTAAGGGCTTGCGGCGAGGCCTTCCCAGATAGTATGTTGGACCTTATGAACACGTGTCTCAATCTTGGATGCTTTCCAAAGACATGGAAGCGTGCCAAACTGGTACTGCTGAAAAAGCCAGGGAAGGAACATTTAAGCACCCCAAATGCTTATCGTCCGATATGCCTGCTAAGCCATATGGGCAAGGTTTTCGAACGTCTTATCGCAGACAGGCTGATCACAGATCTCCAAGGAAAGGGGGATCTTGCGGACTCGCAGTACGGCTTCCGGAGAGCACGGTCCACTGTTGATGCCCTGGTGGCTATTTGCAAGGCGATAGATCACGCCCGGAGTGGCACCTGGCGCACGCGAAAATTCTGTGCCGTCATCACCCTTGACGTGAAGAACGCGTTTAATTCGGCCAGGTGGTGCTTTATCCTAGCAGAGCTTCGAACCAGGAAAATCGAACCATACCTGGTCCGACTTATAGCCTCTTACCTGGAAGATAGATGCATCGAAATTGTGCACCGAGAGGGGACCGAATCTGCTAAGACCAGACGCGGTGTCCCCCAGGGATCCGTGCTGGCCTCACTGCTATGGAATGTCATGTACGACGGAGTCCTGAGACTAAACTTCCCTCCGGGCGTGAGTGTCATCGGTTTTGCGGATGACTTAACATTGATAGTGTCCGCAAAGCACGAGGAAGGGGTTATGGCCAGGGGAAATATAGCAGTGAGACTGATCGGAGATTGGATGACCGAACGGGGATTAATGCTCGTACCCGAAAAAACTGAGGCGATGGTGGCGACAGGCAGAAGGAAGCACATACCGATGCATTTCACAGTGCAGGGCCAGAGGATAAATCCTGCTGGCACAATCAAGTGCCTGGGGGTGCTCCTTGACAAGTCAATGTCCTTTCTACCACATATCCGGGCAATAACGAACAGGGCAGCAGCACGTTGCCAAGGGATAGGGAGACTGATGCCACGCATCAACGGTCCAAAAACCGTCAAAAGGAAGTTGCTGGCGGGAGTTGTGAAGTCAATCCTATGCTACGCTTCGCCGGTATGGAGTCAGGGGCTAAAGTTTGCCAAAGCAAGGGCCCAGCTAAAAAGCTGCTACAGGCTCGTTGCTCTGCGTGTCGCCTGCTTATACAGAACGGTCTCGTATGAAGCCTCCATGGCCATCTCAGGCATCATACCTATTGAGATGATCATTGACGAGACAGACCGTCTGTTTAGGGTAGTACGACGCACAGGCAAAATAAAGGCGGAGGCCAGGCAGCAAACTCTAGCAGAATGGCAAGACCAATGGAGCAAGCCTGGCAAAGGAGAGTGGACTAGGATAATCCTGCCCGACATAAAGATCTGGCACCAACGAAAGTTCGGATCCCTGAACTATTATTTGTCGCAGTGCCTGTCAGGCCACGGGATCTTTAACTCCTTCCGGAGAAGGATCGGCAAATCTGCAACGGACACGTGTTGGTTTTTGTCCAAATGTAGACACCGCAGAACACACGTTGTTTGCCTGCCCTAAATTCTCTCCGGAGAGAGCAGAAATGATTAAAGATCTAAAAGTGCCTATAAGCAAGGGGAACATGGTCGAGGTCATGCTGCAAAGCGAAGAATGCTGGAACCGTATTGCGACTTACATCACCTCAGTGATGAAAGTGAAGGAGAGGCATGAGCGTGGGATCGAGGCTGAATGCTCTGCTGTCGTCCGAAGGAATAATACATAGTCCCGGACGACTGCAAAAGGAGCGGTATTGGAGGAGAGGTTTTTAGCCCGTGAGAGTCGGGCACAATGTCCATAATGGATTTTCCCCTCCTCATTAAAAAAAAAAAAAAAAAAAAAAAAAAAAAGGCTGACACCAACGAGGGGGATTGCCCGAAGACACCCGAGCAATCCCCACACGGGGGTGACCCGTGCAGGCACACACAGCTAGCCAGCTATGTGCGCAGGTCCCCAAGGGCATTTGAAGACGGGCTAGTGCCCGCCTTCTCCTGCCCGATTATATGTTAAGGGAGGACTCAATGGACACCAATAGTGTTCATTGGGGAGCCCTGACCCTCAACGAGCAGGGGACCAGGGGCCACCCCCCAGGCCTCCCTGTTCCCCTGAACTCAACCTTAACCCCCGACGACAGCTGACGAGACATGCATGGAGGGCTACATGCCCCGCCCCAGCCGCCGGGAGGAAACCTCACCAACGAGCAGGGGACCAGGGGCCACCCCCACAGGCCTCCCTGTTCCCCTGAACTGCATCTTATCCCCCGACGACAGCTGACGAGATATGCATGGAGGGCTACAAGTCCCGCCCCAGCCGCCGGGGGTAACATCAACAATGTGCGCTCCGCCACCAACTCCGCTGAACGGAGCCCGCTCGGAGCACACGGGTGTGGGCCTTCTTGGTCCCCAACAACAATCCCATGGGACGAGGAAAGGCCGGTGAGAACCACCGGCCCCCCGCGACCCCATCGGATTATCGAGGGTAAGCCCCCCCCACCACGACAAGGTCATGGCCCACCTAGGGGGGGATATCTAAGATCTAGATATCGTTATCGTTATCTGGATTATCTGTCGAACTTAACATTAAGTTACAAACATTAAGTTACAGGGGAATAAACGAAAGTCCTACCTCAACGTCCGATATACATCAAATTTAATAATCTCGCTTTGAATAATTCCAATATTTCTGTAACTGTATAACTTTAACCAAAGTAAGCCTTAACACAGCAGAATAGAGTCCGTTTTTGCTACGTGACACCGTGACACTGAGGTATGTCTGCGATTTTCATTAAGCATGGTTCACATTGCAGTCACGTGCTGAAACAGCAATTAGTGAGTGCACTATTAATTGTTCTGTGTCAAAAGAAACTTATTGAGGTCGCAATCAAAGTGTGAATTTCGATATTCTCTGCAATAACTGGGTCTGGCTGAAACTGTGCATTCAAACATTTTTAAATAGTACAAGAAATCGCTCTCCATATATGTAATTTTTATGATTTGATTAGTTTTTTATTATCATTGGGAGCTAGGTAAATTGATTAATATTATATACATATTTTATATATTTTTGCGTGTCTCAGCCTGTCTGCCTGTTCATAATTTCATCTTTTATAAATTTATAAAAACAGACATAAATTATTTAAATTACACACTTTTATACTGGAAAAATGTTAGGTTTCCGATAGATCGTCTAAAAATATTTAAAAAAATTGGGCGCCACTGTCGCTGTGGCGGCGCCACCGTCGTTCTCTTTTCTCAGGTTTTATATTTCTTATTTTGACACGCTTACAGTCGTGGGCAAAGAAATGCAGCAAATGCATAAATACTTTGTTCTATCTACAATTCATTGTTATTTGTACAAGGATTGTCAATAAATTGTAAACAATCAATTTTAATGTCCTCGGCACCACTCCACATGTGGTCACCCTATGAATTGACCGATCAATACAGCGTTTAATCCATTTGTCACAATTTATATTCGCAGCTGGATGTCCACTTTAAAAACAATTTATGGACACCGAGTGCTTTCTTCGTTTTAAGATGTGCCAGGCAACAAATGTGTATTGAAATGTAATAATAAGGAGTATTGAGCACTTTTTTAAAAAGAAACCTAATTTTATTATTTTGTAATAACTTTTCGACTTTTCATAGTGGTGGCAAGGCACACTGTGGTTTGCAGTCACTTCTGTATTTGTATTTATCTTCTCTTCTTTATGTATATTTCTTCTGTACATAAGTTTTATAGGTCCGGGGTGTTACTGTTTTGCCTATATTGCCTGTAATAATAATATTAATAATTATAATAAATACCTAATAATATAAGTATTTTATGCAGACACTCGATGCAATGTTTCATATTTTGCAATGATTTACTTAACAACACATTTAGCGATTCGCTTTTTTTTATATATATATCATACATATAGTACATAAAATTAGTTGTCTGTCTAGTTGTTTCGAGTCAACAAACAGCCGCCAGGACAGGAAACCAATAACCCGAACGAGTGTAGGTAATTTGTTCTGCGGTCTTGTGTCTGTCAATAATTCAATATTGTTGCATTGCATGCGTGAAATTAGTTTATTATGAATACGTCTAATTGTAATACTTGTAGTTGTAAGAAAGAATTGTATTTGTTATAATATTTCGTTTTAGAGATGACAAAAACAATGGTATCCTTCTCAGGATCATCAACATTTTAGCTATTTTTTTATCTGATAAAGGTAAACCTATTTAATGATTAATAAGTGTTTTATTCTTCAATTTCTTCTTCATTGCTTTATCTTGAGTAGACATTGTGTATTAATTTCCTATTCTATATGCTACTATAGACTGAATACCTTAGCAATATGGTAGTGATTTGAATATTCGTTCACAAAAACTCAAGAAAAATATCCAATACCCGGGTTGGCACTACAGATAAGAAGTGATTTTCGTTTCCATGTGTGAATAAAACTATGGACATAGTTATTGCACGCGTCTTTGTCCGTGTAACTTTAAAAAATAATTCAAATTCGATCCTACCCTGTTCGATTTCGTGCGCATTTAAAAAAATACCAAATTCAAGACATTCCCAGTCCCTGGTCCTTCATAAACCCATACGGCGTTAATTACACAGTATGGAGCAATTCCTATACTTATAAAAGTATTACGTTAACCTTGCCTATAATTAAATACGTCTGGAGTAAGACCAGCAATGAACATTTTAAAATTTTACACAAAACCGCAGTTTTACTTCATAATTACGCGTAGTTACGACAAGACTTGTAGGGGCTATTACGCAAATTACGACCCTGTCACAAGTGCATAAGTTGCATTTTTATTTTTTATTTTCACAGATTCTTTTAATTGCTTGCAGTTGTAGAAACTAATTTTATATTTTAAAGTTTCTAATAAAAACCATTTTTTTTTTACATGTTAAGTTCGGCAGACAGGCTGACGGTCCACAGGTGCTGCTCTGGCTACTATAGTACGATTAAGGATAAGGTATTAGGATGGAATAGGGACTCTGGCATCCCTTACTCACTCATTGAAACATAAAAGCACATATGCTGCTATTTCACAGTGGTCTCCTGTAACAGGGTGGTTACTACCGCCACACGGGCTGTTCCTATTCCTATATTGCCTATGCTGCCTCAATATTACCAAATTTAAAACTACATACGTAAATTATTGTTATTATTTTGCCTTATTCTCAAGAAAATTCGGTTTCGGTTTGATTAGCTAGACACTTCATGAAAACCACAATTTGACGTTGTGTATGCAACATTAAATGCATTTATTTATAGCGAAAAACCGCGAGTTGTACCAACCTATTGCAATATAATGCGCAAATGAAACCAGTTAAAATAAAATATGTCCAGTGATTCTGTATCAGATTACAAATTTATGTTATCCTAACTAATATTATTATAAATGCGAAGGTGAGTTTGTTTGTTAGGAACTTTCATCCAGAAAAATTCTGTTTCCAGGAATCATGTAAAAGTAAAGAAATCAACGCCTGACAAATATATATGAACAATAAAGATTGATTGAAAGCTTAAGTGGTTTAGTTGTCATCTCGCACGATTTTATTTCGTACAAAATATGCGAAAAGCCAACTTTAAATTAAAATATATTTCTAGTAGTCATCTCGCACACATATTATTTTCTTGCGTGCGATATGACACCTTCAGTAAATTGTAGTAGGTGACTGGCACAAAACCTGCATCTGGCGAATTGGCAGCCGTCCTTTCATATAACTGGACAGTTTCTGGTTGTTCGTTTAATAAAAATTTTATATTAAAACTACGAAGGAGTTTTCTCATTTGTGCTCAGTGTGAAGTTGGTAATTTCTTTAACCTTGTGGTAATACTGTTATTTAGAATGTAAAATAAAATCTCTTGGTCTCTTTTAGACCTTAAGCTGAGATAATTGAAAAACTATTTAAATCAGTTTAAAAACATAATAATAATAATAATAATCATTTATTTCAGACATAGAACATCCATAATCCATATTACCTGTTTCTTATTAATTTAGTGTATTTAGTAATTTATAATTTGTTATTTTTTTTTTAATATTTACTTTAAATATCAAAGAATAAATTCATGAAGCACATGAACACACTAGGCTTGCATGCCTAGTGTGTGTTTTCATAGCAAATTAACTAAAATATATATATGTTATTGTAAATAAATAAATTGAAATAAAATTTAAAAAAATTGTACATTTCTTTTACAACTAGTTGGTTCCCACGATTTCGTCCGCGTTGAAAAATGTATAAGATAAATAACACCCTGATATAACGCCTAACTTCGTTATGGTTGCGTCGCGACTGTGGCGCCGCCACTGACGGCAATGTTAACCAGACCAAAAGTTAAGCCGTTGTTTCGTGAAAGAGGATCACACATTCATACATGCTAAAAACTCTTATATAACATAGATTATTATAATAGGCTCCTGCGGTATCTTACTAATATGAGCTAATACATCGAAGCATGACCAAAAGCACATGTAATGTTAATTTACAAAAGTTTTCTGTATTTAAATAAGTAAAATAACAAATTGCTACCAGCCCTCAGAAAATTATACGGTACACATCGCCGGTGTTCCGGTGTCCTAGTATGAGTTTATAATGTGCGCATTCGTTTGCGACAGCGTAAAATATTAGTATGGAAAATTGTAAATTGTCAATGTCAAATTCATTGTCAATGTCATGAAAAGTCGGTGCGGAGTGCGGGCTTCATAAAAATCACACGTCTAGAGCCAACTGATCTATGAGGTGTAATTCCTTTGGTATAATCATCAAACTACTACAACATGGAACCCGCGTGCCATACAAAACACTACGAATTTTATGGGACATTTAAAAGTGACATATGCGTAGAGCATGAACTGTCATTTATAACAAAACAAACATAATAAGTACGTAATTTAAAGAAAATGTGACTTTACGTCAACCCATTAGAGTTTAAAATGAAATAGTAGAAGTTGATCGTTACTACCTTTTACCATTGACGCGTGAAGGCAAGAGTCCGCCATGATTCTGTCAAAGGCGTTCTTTTTATGTGCCGCTTTGGCATTTGTGGCGCAAATTCCATTGTAGTATTTCGATGGGTATAATAGCCAAAGATTTAAATCTTGCTATAATGCTAATAACCTAAGACAGAATGCGAAGCAACACATTCGCGCACTTATTCAACTCACGAAACATACGCCAGCAATTCCAATATTTTAGAAAAACCTTTATAGATAGTAACTATTGACATCCCAATTTTTAATGTACACTATAGCTAGGATGTTTTCATTGGAAAACATTATTGGCTTTCAGTCAATAATTATGAGATCTCAACCAGCGAAAATGTGACAAATGCTGCACATTTTAGAAATTAATTATACTAGATATAAAATAAATTTCAGGTTTTTGTTTCGATGCAAACCTTCATATTATGTCTCAGAAAAGTCATGTTTTTTTCATGTATTACTACGACCAATAACTAATGAGTAATCATGGAATTACGTAGGATGGAATTGGTAAGCCGCTCGAGTTGGAAAGTGGCCTCTTAATTGTAATTTCCCACCGTAGCACTTATAAGTCCAAGTGTCCAACTAAAACAGCTGTCTGTTTTCTCTGACTAATTTTTTCAGCTGTCTATTTCGCTTTTAATAATTTATAGTTATAATCAAGGCCCTGGTCGAAACGTAACTAATATATAATTTGTTTTATAGAAAATGACACAGATAAATGATATTAAGTGAAGTGTCGGAAACTCGATGTCTTGGTTGGTGTAAGTACACTTCAATTCAATGAAGCCTCGACAAATTATCGCAAATTAGAGCTGCCATAACACTTGTGCACAGTAAGCAGAATATAAGAATTCGATGTACACATATCGCATGAATAATCTCTCACATATATGAACAGTCTTATTATTATTACTAGCTGGCGCCCGCGACTTCGTCCGCGTTGAAAAGAAAAAGTAGCCTATCCTATGTCCTGTACGTCTAAATATTTATCTACCAAGTTTCATGAAAATCAGTTAATTCGTTTAAGAGTTATGGAGGAACATACATACTTACATATTTAATACTTTTGGCACTTATAACATTTTTCTTTCGTCGCATGTTGTGCGTAGTTGTACGTATTTTGTGTCACTGTCATGTCCAAGGGGCCACGCGGGTGAAGTTACAAATTTTGTTTGCTTTATACCCACTCTTAAGGAGCAATGTAAATAAATGGAGCAAGTAAGTCACGGAATGGTATCCAAGAGACGAAGTTAGAACACAGGGGTGTCCAATAAGAAGATGGGCAAGCGATATTATTATTATTATTATAACAACAGATTTATTAAAAAAAATATTACTTTATAACTAACCACTGGAACGTTGCTAGTACTGTGGCGACTGACGTCACGTGTTCTCTATTAAACATGATTTATAGGCACTAACATTCAATAGAAATTAATTGGGACTAGAAATATGTGTCTGGAAAGTAATTTTAGACTGGCTACTTAATTTTATGTAGACATCTTAATTGGTAAACCATTATTTTTGTTTCTTCATTTTCCTACGTCATTAGTAGTATGAGCTTACATTCTAGCTTTTATGTAGATATGTTTAGATAGATATGTATTATTTCTACCTAAACATATCTAAATGTTAAAAGCCTTTCCTCATCATGAATAACTAGCTGGTGCCCGTGACTTCGTCCACGTTGAAAAAGAAAAAAGTAGCCTATCCTGTGTCCTGTACGTCTAAATGTTTATCTACCAAGTTTCATGAAAATCAGTTAATTCGTTTAAGAGACAAATACATACATACATACATTATTACATACATACATACATACATACATACATATATACATACATACATACATACATACATACATACATACATACATACATACATACATACATACATACATACATACATACATACATACATACATACATACATACATACATACATACATACATACATACATACATACATACATACATACATACATACATACATACATACATACATACATACATACATACATACATACATACATACATACATACATACATACATACATACATACATACATACATACATACATACATACATACATACATACATACATACATACATACATACATACATACATACATACATACATACATACATACATACATACATACATACATACATACATACATACATACATACATACATACATACATACATACATACATACATACATACATACATACATACATACATACATACATACATACATACATACATACATACATACATACATACATACATACATACATACATACATACATACATACATACATACATACATACATACATACATACATACATACATACATACATACATACATACATACATACATACATACATACATACATACATACATACATACATACATACATACATACATACATACATACATACATACATACATACATACATACATACATACATACATACATACATACATACATACATACATACATACATACATACATACATACATACATACATACATACATACATACATACATACATACATACATACATACATACATACATACATACATACATACATACATACATACATACATACATACATACATACAGACACACACACACACACACACACACACACACACACACACACACACACACACACACACACACACACACACACACACACACACACACACACACATACATACAAACACACACACACACACACACACACACACACACACACACATACATACATACATACATACATACATACATACATAAAAAAATTCTAAAAATCGTATCATCTAAAAAACAGTATCATGTATAGAGCCTATAAACACGATATCTCTGAAAACAAAGTAACTTACTCCGTGACCAACCCTTACAGATTTATTATTAGTATTGATGATAGCCTATGTTAATCGTTGTGTTTGTTCAATATACACAAAAATACAAAAATACAACTTTTCTTTAATACTTATTAGTTATGAATACTAACGACTGCGATTTGAGAGAAACTCTTATGTCTATAGGTGTGCTATAGGTACTTTAATGAATGATATTATCCATCATTAGAGAAAATTATCATTGGTGTGATCATCAAAACTTAGAAATGACTTCCAACCTTTCTATTAAAGCCCACGTCCAAATGTGTACTTAATACGCTATAAGCTCTGAAAAAAAAAAAACAAAAATAATGATGTCTATTCAAACCATACAAAGTGCTACGACGCTAGATCGCTGCTAAGATTCGCGATGAAAAGGTTGCATGCGCCGGTGCTTACGCATTTTGTTCAAAGCCGTACTATGTAAATAAGGTTTACAGAGTACAGTAATCTAGGGTTATTAAAATCTAGTACATAGTACATTTATATAGTTATTAAAAGGTAATAGATTCGACATTAGCCAATAGAAGACGATGGTGTCACTGAACACTAAACTCTGTCCGATACTTCAGTCGTAAAGAATTCAACCAAAGAAATAGCTCATTGTAGGAAAATACAGAAATCGAGAGATGCGGCATTACTGGCGAAAGTGTGTTACAAAATACAACATACATTATACTAAAGACCAAAGTATAAAATACATATACTTTTGTCTAAACACACTTTTAAACACAGACAACAACATTCCTTACTTCAAAGGTGACTGTGACGATAGTGACGCTCTCAACAAGCGACCGTCATTTACTGTAGCTGGCGTGCAACTGTAGTTGGGTGTAGCGCCTGCGCTAAACCCATTGTTAAGAATTTTCGGTGTGTTTTTAGTATGGCGCGAGGAGATTACGCCGCATCTTTCGATTTAAATCTTTGCAGATCGCTGACACACGTCACGTTTGGTCTAGTGGCTAATAACCCTAGATGTTAACCAAACGGTTGCGGGTTTGAACCCCGTTATATTAAGGGCAAATGTTTGTCGGACACTTGACCAATGTCTTAGAAGATTTTCCTCCTCTCAATAAAAAAAGTATACTGCTATACTACTAGAAGTAGTATTCAAACTACTTCTAGTCTTGAATCTTGAATTAAAAAACTAAGAATATATGTTACGAAAGTAAAAATACTATATTATGTAAATATAATGTCTGCTTGAATTAATTAAAATTTAATAATTAAAATTCTCCTCTCAAGGACGTCTTGAGATAAAACCGTAACAACCTTGTAGGTCGAGGTTAGAATCTCCACTAAATGTATTTGAGAATTTAAATAAATATAGCACAAATCTCACTATTGAGTATAGAAAATAAAAGTTAAATCTAAATATTGATACGATTGTGACCCGATACTGGTTTACAGCAAAAAACAACACTGTAAAAGGACAAAATATACGTTCGAGTATTTTTATTACGAAAAAGGTCGCTACATATCGAAGGGTAGTGGAGAAATCAAATCAGTAAGGACACGTTGATGTGTGGTCCAAA
Organism: Synanthedon formicaeformis; assembly: GCA_945859745.1. NCBI lineage: Eukaryota > Metazoa > Arthropoda > Insecta > Lepidoptera > Sesiidae > Synanthedon > Synanthedon formicaeformis. Next base: position 4,384,278 of record OX243979.1, read on the forward strand.
TTACAAACTTGGAGCGAAATGTTTTTCTACTTGATTGCGTCACATTTTCATTTTAGATTCCTTTTTTTTTTTCTCTTAGTAGTATTTTTAAAGTTAATATTTTTTCCTTATATTATAGAGGGTGGCAGACAGGCTGACTGCTCACTTGATGGTAGGTGGTTACCGTCGCATAAAGACAGAAAAACACGGTGGTGTTGAGTTAGTTCTTAGATTCTACTCAAATTCAATATAATAAATTAATATATCTTGAATTCGTATGAATTTTCATTAAATTATGATTTAAATCGTCACTATGTAACAAAATTTCATAACGAAAGATCATTAGATACTAAATTGGCATCGGTTCACTTTTTTCCTCTTAGCTATTCAAATTTCAACGCGATTTTCGTTTTTTTTTATCCTGTGAAACATCTTATGTATAACATTTTAATGTAAATTATTATTATTATAAAAATAAAAAAAATCTTATAAGCTCTTATAACTAAAAATGTTTTAGATTAATTAAAGTGTCATCATGTGTGTTCAATTATGAATATTAAACTCCATGTGTTTTGTGTTTTTATTTATCTAAAGGTCGTAAGACAGGATGACGGTTTACTAGATGATAGGTGGCTACCGTCACCTATCACACAGGTGCTGCCAGTGCCATGCTGACCATAGTAGGATTAAGGATAAGGAATATGTAAGGGTACAATTTAAACATAGCTCGTATACATTTTTGTTTTCCCACAATTATTATTTACTAACAAAATTAAAAGCTTGCCAAGTTGAATCCAAATCGTTTCTGTTGTGCGTTAATGAGTAACAAATCAAACATCATAAATTTTCAACCAGTAATCAAACCTGCTTTGACCTTTTACACAGAAAATGTGATATTATTTCTTCACCATAGTTCTAGCTTCCTCTAATTCTTATGCAGTCTTAGGCTAAGTTCACACGACCGCGCTGATAAACTGGACAGGTCGATACACAAAGATTAAAATCGAAGATGCGGCGTAATCTCCTCGCGCCATACTAAAAACACACCGAAAATTCTTAACAATGGGTTGGGCGCAGGCGCTCAACCCAACTACAGTTGCACGCCAGCTACAGTGAGTGACAGTCGCTTGTTGAGAGCGTCGCTATCGTCACAGTCACGTTTGAAGTAAGGAATGTGTTGTCTGTATTTAAAAGTGTGTTTAGGCAAAGGTATATGTATTTTATACTTTAGTCTTTAGTATAATGTATGTTGTATTTTGTAACACACTTTCGCTAGTAATGCCGCATCTCTCGATTTAAATCTTTGTCGATACATATATGTTTATACGAGTAGGACAAGAAACACTGTTTAGTTTGAACTTAGCCTTAGGTTTGTGGCGGTGGACGTTTGTGTTTGTCTTTCTTTATCTCTGCTTAAAAACTAAAGGGCCAAAACAAAAAATCCAAAAATGTTTTTATTGCAAAAATACAATCATAATCCTTCATATTGTATGTTGCAAAAAGACTTATGGTTGTTTATTCCATATTTAGTATACGATTATTTTGATCATTTTTTTTTTATATATCTATTCAAAAGTAACTTATATGCTTATATCTCTTCTAGTATTCAGTTTATTATAAAAGTACTTACATTTAATGCTACTTAAAAATACGCTTCTAACCATGCATATATTTGATACTAGCTGGTGCCCGCGACTTCGTCCGCGTTGAAAAAGAAAAAAGTAGCCTATCCTGTGTCCCGTACGTCTAAATGTTTATCTACCAAGTTTCATGAAAATCAGTTAATTCGTTTAAGAGTTATGGAGGAACATACATACATACATACATACATACATACATACATACATACATACATACATACATACATACATACATACATACATACATACATACATACATACATACATACATACATACATACATACATACATACATACATACATACATACATACATACATACATACATACATACATACATACATACATACATACATACATACATACATACATACAGAAAAAAATTCTAAAAATCGTCAATTTAGTTTCAGTGTCGTGTATAGAGCCTATAAACACGATATCTCTGAAAACAAAGTAACTTACTCCATGACCAACTCTTACAGATTTATTATTAGTATTGATACTATATCTAATAAAAAAAATAGACAAAAAAAAATTTTTTTTTCGATTATCTCATGTAAAAAGTGTAATATTGATTTGTGGCCCTTTTGTTTTAAACAGTGATATGTTATATATGTTTTAAATGTCCTTTGCTACAAATATAATAAAATCTTATTCTATTCTATTTATTGTCAAAAATCGCCATATTTCTTTCCCTTAGACCACAGACTTGAGATGATGTTAATAAAGGAGTAATTTGGGAGTAATCCTCAATTTTCTTTATAGAATCTTTATTAAGGATAACATGTGGTAGGGTTTTGTTTGGACCCTCGCAAAGATGCCTTGAGCGTTTGAAATAATTCTTTCTGATTATTTTTATGTTCCCTTTGAAAATGTTAAATTGTCTGTACATTATTAACCTTAAGAGCTTCTTTAGATGAATATGATGATTTACCTGCCCCTTTTGTTAATAATATAACGTACTGTTAGGTTTCATTAATTTAAAAAAAAATATATTTGAATTTTGCTACATTTGACAGAATTTGTAATCCATACTATACCATAACTTTTCATCCAAAAGAAGTGAAAAGCACTTAAGATTAAGAAAAATAACGCCAAAAGTGATAATGTCAGGCGTTACATTGCTTATTTGTTTTGTTTTTTTAATTTTTTTATTTTTCCACTAGGACGAACTTTGAATAACTGTTTGAAATATATTTTGACAATTATATAATACATAATGTTAGTGTAATATATAGATATTGTATATAATTATAGTTATATAAATGTACTAGCTGGCGCTCGTGAGTTCGTCCGCGTTGAAAAAGTTAAAAGTAGCCTATCCTGTGTCCCGTACGTCTAAATGTATATCTACCAAGTTTCATGAAAATCAGTTGTTTCAGAAAAAAAAATCTAAAAATGATCAATTTAGTTTCAGTATGATGTATAGAGCCTATAAATACGATATCTCTGAAAACAAAGTAACTTACTCCATGATTTATATTGATAATAAGATTACAACATGCAGAAAATAGAAAATTGAAACCATTTAATATGGTCTTTATAAAGTAACATAATGAATGACCCTTAATAGTCCGTGAGCCAGCGACAGATTTTCTTGACCAAGTTCCTCTCAGTCTAACCCACCACTTTATAATTAGCTGACAATTTTGTTTCTTCAAAATATTAGGCTAACTTTAATTTAATGAATTTTTAATCGGGAATAAATGATTGAAAATATATTTTTTTATTACTGCTCAACCCACCCTCGGAGCCGCAGCTGACGTTCACAACGCTTCATGATACAACTCTCAGGCATTTTACGAGTTATCGACTGAGAGGAAATAATTGATGAAATTAGCGCCTGGCTCACGGACTATTTCGGAACGCCAGATGGCGTTCTAAAATCCGTCTGACAGCAGCAGATTTCCTACCGCTGGCTAGACGGTAGGGTATGTGGGGGTCTCCCAGCACCTGATCATAGCGGCACTGGGAGTACCCACTAAAACTCCCCGGTATCTGCTTGCCCTTTGAACGGGATGGACCGGGCCCTGCCAAGGCAACAACTCCGATCAAACCAAACTCACCCCTAGTGGTTAGGGAGCCCACGATGCTAAATGTGTAGTCACTCGAGCGTCATGGGGACCTATTGGACTTTGAAGATTGGATGGTAAGAAGAAAAAAAGGTTATATGAAGTTTTTCATTTCAGCGGTGGGGTGAGCGTCTACAGGCGTTCAAAATTTTGTAGGCGCTGTATTTTAAAAAATCCTCCATATAATCGTCAGATTAAGAATAAGCACGATCAGGAATTTAGGCTGAACCGTCTGTATGAAAATCTGACGCGCTCGAGTATTAAAAAATGAGAATCGCCAAAAATATTTTTTGCATTTTCAAAAAGCTGCCACGAGCTTGCGTTACATCCAAATCGTCTAAATTTTAAATGGGAGCTTAGTTTAGGTTCACTTAACATCCTCTCTGAAAATCTGACGCGCTCGAGTTGTATTAAAAAATTTACCCCCACCCCCGCCAACCCCACCAACGAAACCGTCAGATTAATACATAACCGTTATCGGAGACACGTGGGGTATATACATTGACAATATCTGGCGCGCTCGAGTAAATCCAAAAATCCCCTCTTGGGCTCCCCTACCATAGGAAATAACTTCGTAAAAATATGTGGTTAATATTGCGTGTAAGTCTGCTATAGGTTTTAGGCAAAGGTAGAGAGTATCCATCTACCAAGTGGATCGTTAGTCTCTAAAATCTTTGGTCTCTAAGGCGCTTTTTTTATTGAAAAACAAAACTAATTTGTTTTTAGTTAAAAAAGAAATTAATTAATTCTAAATTGCTCAGTGAAAAGACACGTTAATGTTCTTCTATTCTTAAAAATTGTCCATATTCTTTAAAACTTTGATCATTTGTGAAGAACTAATGGATTTATCGAAGGTTTTTTAAATATAATACATACCGCATGGAAGTGAAGTACTAATTGCTATTCATGTTCGTATAACTTGACTACTTAATTTCAGACACTTGCTATTTCTATTTTTTTCTTTTTTTATATTTTAAGGCACACGGGCTAATCGGTCGACTTGATGGTAGCTGGCAAAAGCACACGTGCTGTTATTTCACGGTGGTATTCTGTTTCTTTTTTTGAAGTTTACTCCTTAAGGATCGATTTTCATATACTCGTATAAGCCCGGGGTATGAAAATTTATGGGAGTAAAATCAAATGTCAAATGTCACGTGTCACAAGTTATGCGTTAGAGGCTACACTATGCTTCAATACATATTAATATAATATAAAACATATAATATATTTATATTTATATCCATTGATATTTATTTGTGAATTGAGAAAATAAACTAATAAAGCTAACAAAATGCATTCATTTACTTATTAATAAATCTATGTATTGTATAATTGTTCGTAAGGAGTAAACTCCAGTCGTGCGTCTGTGCTGGCACACACACTTTTTTTTAAAATATGAAATCGCCGGTCAGCCTGACAGCTTTAGCATTTTAGGTGGCTACCTAAAAACTATAAACTCAAATCGTGAGACTTGTTCTGTGAAAACTTTTATTTCTAAGTATTTTATAACTTGAAAATTGTCTGAATCGTCTAATATCACAAGATATGTGAGCGATTACGCGAAAAACCTCAACACAATAAGAAGCGTCCATATTGTACTTACTGTTACTTGTATTTAAAATTTGTTTGAAAGTTTGAAGTCTTTGTCTCAGTTTTAATCTATCTCTTTATTGTGTTTCAATAAAATCGTTTAAGTATTTTAGCCATGAAATCTGTTACTTTCGCATTTGTAATAGCAATTTGTATGATTTTGATATATAGGTACATTTCTGGACAAATTAAAAAATATCAGTGAACTTTTCGAGTAGTCGTGTTATAAGTACTGATTCTATATTGTGTAGAGAAATTTCATTAGACTTTGTTCGGAATTCGAAATGGGTTTCGGAAAAGCCGTTTCCACAGCAGGATATAATATATATACGAGTATATGCAAATAAAAGTTATGAAAAAAGTTATAGATGTTTGGAAAAAAGTCACTTTTTCCAAACATCACCAATACTAATAATAAATCTGTAAGGGTCGGTCATGGAGTAAGTTACTTTGTTTTCAGAGATATCGTGTTTATAGGCTCTATACATGATACTGAAACTAAATTGACCATTTTTAGCATTTTTTTCTGTATGTATGTGAAAGTATGTATGTTCCTCCATAACTCTTAAACGAATCAACTGATTTTCATGAAACTTGGTATATAAACATTTAGACGTACAGGACACAGGATAGGCTACTTTTTTCTTTTACAACGCGGACGAAGTCGCGGGCACCAGCTAGTAGTATGTAAACAATAAATATTTCAACTGAAAAAACTTACTTTGAACAGTTGATTCAACGCGGGAATAAAAATGTCACATTTTTCGCACTAAAGAAATAAAAATGGTAAAGTTTGAAACTATGTAATATTTATAGAAATTCTTTTGTGCTATTTTGACATAGGGCCAGTTAACTTACGATCCCTTTTTTCGTTATTTACGACAGTCCAATGGCACGAGACGTAATCCCAGTGGACCTATAAAGAGCTATTTCGGGCCCCATAAACGGGGCCCTTATCCTGGCCCCGAGCGAGCAATAAGGCAACATTCTTTTTTCAAAGAAATCATTGCTCAACTTCATTAAAATGCGACGCTCAATAACTTATTCAAACTTTTAGTCTTTTATAGCGCCTAAATGTTGAGTCGATTTGGAACGAGATACGAATGAATCCATGTACAGTCGGAGTAAGAAAAGGTTCGTCACCTTAAAGTCGATATTTGCTTGCACCAGGGCAATTGTCAGTCATGCCAAAACTTCATTTCAAACGTCTGTCAGTACTCTGATTAGTGCTTTAGTTTTAAAAGGTACTAAGTCTACGACTTTGATAAAGGAATGAATTTGAAAACTGACGAAGATTTTTCGTACTCCGACTTTACCTAATGTGAAGATTTGTTTATTTTTGTTAAATGGGGAGAAATACTTTTCGTACCGAGTATTGAAATCAAGTAGGCCACACTTTTGAAAATATTTTTTACTGATTTTATTGAACTTGCATTCAATGTTGCTCTTTTTTTTAAATACTAGACTGGATGACCCGAGCGAAGGGCCAATGAAAGGTATAAAGTTTTTTACATGTAAGAAAGAAAGTCTATGAAACATTATTGGAATAAAATCAAGAACACTTGAATTAATAATTAATAATTAAGAATATTACAAAACGAGCAAGCGGTAATACTTTTGTAACCGTTCCATTAAAAAAAACTACCTAAAACGAATTTTCTCGAAGATAAGACCCTAACTTTTAGTTGAAAGTTAAAGCTTTAGCATATAGAAAAAAATTCAAGAATACTTGAATTAATAATTAATAATTAAGAATGTTATAATACGAGCAAGCGGTATTACTTTTGTAAACGTTCCATTAAAAAAACTACCTAAAACGAATTTTCTCCAAGATTTTCCCTAACTTTAAGTTGAAAGTTAAAGCTTTCACTATTTTCAGTGTAGTTCTAGAAAAAAGGGATAATGTTTTATGGCGTTCTAAAGAGATAGGCTATTAGCAAGTTATCATAAATGTGTAGGTGTCAGTAATGTATGAGGCCGAACTTTCTAAGAAAACCCGCCTGTCTCCTTTTGCATACACAGTGTCAGGGATACAGGAAAGGACATAGTGTAGACATACCTTTAATCTAAAAAAAGTCCTGATAAAGCGGAAGAAGTCGTGGGAAAAGCTAATTATATTTCAAACTACAATATTGTTACGTGCGGGGTGAGTTAAAATGCCGTTTAGGGTTGTAAGAACACGATTTATTACGCAGACCAAGATGACTTCCAAAATATCAGAGCTTTTCCAATTAAACCGTAAAACTTGCCAAAAGTCGTAAATAATTCACTCTATGTGTCAACAATGCACTGTCGCAAATATCTTCGCAAAAGCTCCCAAGAGTTGTTTTCGTATCGCTTGTTGTCGCAGAACTGTCCCACTCGAGCGATGGCACCCGTATTTATACACGTGCAGTCAGCCGCGATGTTTTTGGAAAACACTAGAAACTTTAAGGTAAACAAGCTCGTACACAAGTAAACAAGTCATAAAAAACAAACATCGTAAACAACTTTCTGGCTTAAGGGAATGTGAACCTTATGTCGCGAACATAAGGAACAATTTTCTCTGAGACAGGAGAGCTTCCTTCTACGTATGGAAATTTCCATACGCCCAGGTCTCATGATAAACAACAACACGCTGTTTGTTTATGATAAACAAACGCTTCTAGAATGTTCGGTCGTAACATTACCCCCCTCTTAGTTATGATCGTCCCGATCATCATTCGTGCCGTGATACTTTGTCAAACGGTCAATGTGTACGACCTTCGGTTTTCCTCTTTGCCCCTTTTTGATTCGATAGGTGACGTCGTTGATTTTTGTAACCACATTGTAAGGTCCTTCCCATCGTGCTTGCAACTTTGGGCTTTTGCCCTTTTTCCTGAAGGGATTATGAAGCCATACGAGAGTTCCCTCTTCAAAACCGTTGATGTTTGATCTCCTATCATAACGGGTTTTCATTTTTTCACCGGTCTTGAGACTGCACTCGCGAACTAGCTTATGCACTTCATCCAGCTGTTCTCGAAGATCGCTGACATAATCCGTCACAAGTCTTGGGCTATTCGGCGGAGACCCTGTTATTGCATCGACTGGTAGTCTTATTTCTCGTCCAAAATTCACTCTGGCAGGGGTAAAACTAGTACTATCATGTACAGCGGAGCGATAAGACAGCAAGAAAAGAGGAATGTACTGGTCCCAGTCTCTCTGATGTGAGTCGACTACTTTAGCCAAATTATTTTCCAATGTTTGGTTAAACCTTTCGACCATTCCGTCAGACTGAGGATGAGCTGGTGTCGTACGGGTCTTATGTATACCGAGAAGGTTGCACATTTCTTGAAATAGGGCTGATTCGAAATTTCTCCCCTGATCGGAGTGTATTTCCAGAGGTACGCCATACCGACAGATTACATCCTGAACTAGCTTCTTGGCAACAGTTTTAGCTTCTTGGTTAGGGGTCGCAAACACTTCCGGCCATTTGCTGAAATAGTCTTGCACTACAACGATGTATTTGTTCCCATCCTCAGTTTCAGGAAATGGTCCGGCCACGTCTATAGCGATACGTTCCCATGGTGCTCCTACATTGTAGAGCTTCAGTTTTCCCCTACTTCTTGTCTGTGGTCCCTTGACTGAAGCGCATGCGTTGCATTTACGACACCAATCTTCTACGTCTTCCCGGCAATGGACCCAGTAGAACCGCTGTCGCACTTTCAAAAGGGTTTTCTTCACTCCAAGATGACCACCAGACACCCCATCATGGATATGACGTAGTAGAGGAGATACCTTACTTCGAGGGACTACAACCTGTACCGTAACCTGATGTCCGGTATTAGACTCCCATTTCCTGCACAAGATTCCGCCTTCCAGGGTCAAACTATCCCATTGAGCCCAATAGCTTTTTGTAACAGGACTGGAAGCTGATACATCCGCCCACTCAGGTTTCGCTCCCTTTTTTATCCAATCTAAGATCAATCGCAGGTCGTCATCTTCCTCTTGCGCCTTCCTCATATTTTCTCCAGACCAGTCGTCGTCTAATCCTTGGGTACGGATATTTTTTACTGATTCCTGAGACTCTTGTTTCCTGCAGTGTTTACAGTTTTCAGGACATAGTCTTCTCGATAGAGCGTCAGTATTACCATGACCTTTTCCGTTAGAACCTTGTCTGACAGTAATAGCAGGGGCTATCTTTCTCCCAGCCGGTGCCTGCCCCTCGGCCCTGGCGACGCTTAGTTTTAACTGCTCTTCGTCAACTTGGGTCCCCATCTCAGAGAAACTCTTTCTTTCCTTCTTTGGGCAGTCTATCCTTATGTGGCCTTTTTCACTGCAGCCATAGCAGGTCGGGCCATAGCGAGGCTTTCGCTCCTCGGCTACCAGCTCCCTGACCTTGAATGGCCTCGTGTCACGCCGCACAGCTTCCACTTCCAGAGCATGTGCCAGTGCACTCTTCAGGGTCTGGTGGTGACCCAAACGTACCGTTGCGCGAACTTCGCCGTCCCTTATCCCGTCCACAAAAGCTTGGAGTAGAGTTATTTCTACTGCATTCGGTGTTGATGTATAGGCGCGACGAACTAATCTCTCGATTTCGTCAGCCCACTGCTGGAGTGTTTCCGTGGGCTTCTGCGTGCGATCGCGTAGTTGAGCCCTATACGTGTGCTCCATGTGCTTGTCACCATATCGTGTCTCTAGAGCTTCCAGTAGGGCTTGCAGAGATCTTCCTTCTGTAGGGAGTCGCTCCAGAATCAGTTGGGCGTCTCCTCTTAAGGCTAGAGTCAACGCCATGAATGCTTGATCCTCAGTCCAGCCGCTGCAGTTAGAGAGGGTTTCGAACTGGTACTTATAGGCTGTCCAGGAAGATGTGCCATCAAACCGTGGCAAGTCCAGCCTACCTTGTGTAGGTACCGGCGCAGTGAAGACTGCCTCCCTCGTCACCAACTTCTGCACTTTCTCGGCGAGCGCCTGGTGGCGAGTGTCGGTTTGGTCGAGTCTCTCTTCCAGGCCTTCGACTTTCACTGAGACCCCTTTAACTTCGGACTCTACCTTTTTAACTTTATCGCAGATGACTTCAAGGCTTGTGTCCAATTTCGAAAGCAGCATTTGGCTAGCAGATTCCTGTTCACGGCGAGCGGCTTCCTGTTCACGGCGAGCGGCTTCCTGTTCACGGCGAGCGGCTTCCTGACTGGCTTGTATGCTCTGCACAGCAGCTTCCTGACTGGCCTGTATGCTCTGTACAGCAGCTTCCTGTTCACGGCGAGCGGCTTCCTGACTGGCTTGTATGCTCTGTACAGCAGCTTCCTGTTCACGGCGAGCGGCTTCCTGACTGGCTTGTATGCTCTGCACAGCAGCTTCCTGTTCACGGCGAGCGGCTTCCTGTTCCCGGCGAGCGGCTTCTTGACTAGCCTGTATGCTCTGTACAGCAGCTAGCAGCGCAGCGAGGTCCATCGACGGGCTCGATGTAGGTACTGCCGTAGGAAGCAAATCAGCATCGGTGCCTTCCTCCGGCTCCTCATGTGCTCGTTGTCTCGCAGCATCCATCTCCACTTGCCTCCTGGTCCGTGGAGTACGAGTTCCTTCGTCCCGTGGCATTAACGGCATCCCACTTCTGACACCAGTTGTTACGTGCGGGGTGAGTTAAAATGCCGTTTAGGGTTGTAAGAACACGATTTATTACGCAGACCAAGATGACTTCCAAAATATCAGAGCTTTTCCAATTAAACCGTAAAACTTGCCAAAAGTCGTAAATAATTCACTCTATGTGTCAACAATGCACTGTCGCAAATATCTTCGCAAAAGCTCCCAAGAGTTGTTTTCGTATCGCTTGTTGTCGCAGAACTGTCCCACTCGAGCGATGGCACCCGTATTTATACACGTGCAGTCAGCCGCGATGTTTTTGGAAAACACTAGAAACTTTAAGGTAAACAAGCTCGTACACAAGTAAACAAGTCATAAAAAACAAACATCGTAAACAACTTTCTGGCTTAAGGGAATGTGAACCTTATGTCGCGAACATAAGGAACAATTTTCTCTGAGACAGGAGAGCTTCCTTCTACGTATGGAAATTTCCATACGCCCAGGTCTCATGATAAACAACAACACGCTGTTTGTTTATGATAAACAAACGCTTCTAGAATGTTCGGTCGTAACATTATATAAGATAAAATGTTTTATGCCTCGTTCGTTCCTATATTTTGTCTAACATTCAAATATATTTCCTTTTTCGTCCCATCACAGTGTTATAGATTTTTGTTTCGTACCAAAAACCTAACAAGTTTGAAGTACGAGTACAACACAATCATGTTACTTCTTTGTACAACTTTTTATATTACATTAAAAATACTGTTTTCATATAAAATACTATCACTACTAATAATAAATCTGTAAGGGTTGATCATGAAGTAGGTTACTTTGTTTTCAGACATATCGTGTTTATAGGCCCTATACATGATACTCAAACTAGGTAAATTGACCATTTAAAAAAAAAATTCTGTATATATATATATATATATGTTCCTCCATAACTCTTAAACGAATTAACTGATTTTCATGAAACTTGGTAGTTAAACATTTAGAAGTACAGGACACAGGATAGGCTACTTTTTTCTTTTTCAACGCGGACGAATTCGCGGGGACAGCTAGTTAATTTATAAAGCATGTTTGTGTACTAGCGCTTATTAAAAGTCTCACTAGTTCCGCCAACAGAACTTCTTCGAGAGTAGGTACTACTGGGAATAATCCATTTTAAATTCACGAATTACATAATGAACACATTCTTGGTTCGAATCTAAGTCGAAGCACATCTGAGTAGAAAAAAATAAAAGAAGGTCGAAACGACAATTCTCGACCGCGAGTCTGACGTGCCGCCATTTTTTCTCACTGTAGGGTTCCACAGTTACATTTTTATAGTCTCACCTTTATTATCACATAAACCCGCAAAATGCTACAGCGTCTCGCCGCCATTTTTGTGACGTCATCTCCTAAAAAAAGCATTTTAAAACTTGTAGACCTCGATCCGAGCATTTTCACTGAGATACAGTACAGCATTTTGAATAATCACTATTTCTGAAAATTTATAATTATGATTATGATCATAATCATAATCATAATATGATTATGATTTTGAATTTGAATTTGAAAATACTTTTCAATAACAACTACTACTACTAACTTTCACTTCCATTAATATGTAGAATTACTAAAAAATAATTTTAATGCTGGGCAGTGTTGCCCTACCACTACTTTTCAAATCCAGGCCAGTCAATTTTGAAAATTACATTAAAATTTCCAAACTTGACCCCGCCGGGAATCGAACTCGGGGCCCCTGAGACGTTAGGCAAGCACCCTTACCACTCGTCCAACGGGCTCGTCAAAATACAGTCGAATTGAGGACCTCCTCCTTTTTTTGAAGTCGGTTGAAAATGAGCAACTCTAACGAACTAACTTATCGATTTCAATATCGAATTACAAAATCGTTTTAAAGCTAAACCCAAAAATAACCTTACCGAAATAGTCTTTGAACCTTGAAAGTTGATTCCCCAATTTGTTACATTTGTATATTTTGAATAGTGTACGTAGGTATATTTATTTTTCCTTGTACGGAACCCGGCGTGAGGGATTCCTTTTTTAAAATTAGTGGCTGCGACTGGCGTCAATAGCACCTCGTTATTATTCCACCAAATAATGATTCGACCGATTTTACGTTCCCGATAATCTGGAGTTCGAGGAACGTGCAATAGATTATTCAACAAATGAAGGGACTCTTTGTTAGTAGTGAGTTTCGGTGGAGATTGGGAACACCTGGCGTGCTAAATAGTGTTGTGCAAGCGTTTATCGATAAATTTCAATTTAATTTTTTCGTATTTTTAATATTATTATTATTTGTATTTAATATGTACTATAGTGAAATAAAAATAATAATAAAAATTACGGAAATATAAATTATTAGTATGTAAGTAATGTAAATAAAATGGCATCAGCGGAAAATCAGCGTCATGATGAACAATATCAATGAGCGGAGACCATTTTGCTACAATTTTTTATACCAATACAATGTATGTATTTAGAATGTACCAAATAAACATTTTTCTTTCTTTCTTTCTTTCTTTCTTTCTTTCTTTCTTTCTTTCTTTCTTTCTTTCTTTCTTTCTTTCTTTCTTTCTTTCTTTCTTTCTTTCTTTCTTTCTTTCTTTCTTTCTTTCTTTCTTTCTTTCTTTCTTTCTTTCTTTCTTTCTTTCTTTCTTTCTTTCTTTCTTTCTTTCTTTCTTTCTTTCTTTCTTTCTTTCTGTCTCTCTCTCTCTCTCTCTCTCTCTCTCTCTCTCTTTCTTTGTTTCTTTCTTTCAAATTGGCTTGAATATCTATTGAAGCATTCTTTGCAAGAGTATGCCTAAAGGCAGTTACACAAAGAGAGTTTCTCGCATGCGAGAATTCAAGTTGTCGTGACACAGTATAACTATCGGCTAGTGTAAACAATGTCCTCTCGAAAGAAATTATCGCCCCTTTAAATTACTCGTTCATTGCCTGATAAATTTTTTTCAGTCGCGTTCGAAACTCTCACATTAAACTCTTCCTGTGTAACTGAGCCTTTAATCGATAGAAAATTACGCAGTGCTTTGTTTAATTTTCTATCGATATAGCTTATCGATACTGAAGCCCAACACTTCGCAATAGACCCGTCCGATCGTAAAACTGTGCTACAAAGGAATTCCATCGCCCAGACTTAATTTGTGAATGGAGATTAAAAATGTGTTTAGTAGTTTGCAAATTCCAAATATGGCAACGCCTTTATAAATGCAATATTATTGTAACATCACAGTAATATTTCTGAGTATTAATGTTTAATATTATATGTTATAGACCAAGTGATTAATGTACCTTTTATAATTATAGGATAATAGTCAAGCTACGTACTACTATAGGCTACTATAGATTAATTATGAAAAACAGTGCTTGGGAAAGATGAGCACACCTACTTTTCTTATTGTCACAATAAGGGGTTACTGCGTTCGCTTGACCTGCTAGAAATTTTTTCAACACAAACCAAAGCTTAACCTATCCTGTCTTAATAATTTTTTACATAACTTTTTCAAATTGTCTGGATATTATAAAATAATTATATCTGTTACGATATTTTTTTATATTTTTAGACGATCCCTTTGGGAACCTAACATTTTTGCAAGATAAAAAGTATCTCATAATAATATATTTTAATCCAGATAATAAACTATATCGCTGCTTAAAAACTAAAGGGCCACAAATCAAAATTACACTTTTTACAGGAGAGCTAATCGAAAAAAAAAATTTTTTTTGTCTATTTTTTCTTATTAGATATATGTATATCAAATATATGTGTATTATATATCGTTAGAAGCGTATTTTTAATTAGCATTAAATGTTTTAAGTACTTTTATAATAAACTGAATACTAGAAGAGATATAAGCATATAAGTTACTTTTGAATATATAAAAAAATGATCAAAATATACTGATTATGGAATAAAACAACCATAAGTCTTTTTGCAATATACAATACGAAGGATTGTGATTGTATTTTGGCAATAAAAACATTTTTGGATTTTTTTGTTTTATGGCCCTTTAGTTTTTAAGCAGCGATATGTGTTGCAATATTCATCAAAATCGTTTTATCGTTTTTTACGTGATTGAGTAACAAACATACAAACTGTATTTCCGAGCTCATATAACCCAAATCTTTTCAAAGTTTGAGTGAATAGACATCTTCTGGGTGAGCTCGCTCCGTCATTGGCCTCGTCTTCGTTACACGGCTAAATGCTGGCCAAGAGCAAAGACATCTTTAATAAAAAAAAGCCCTAGAAAGCCAATGAAATGAATAAAAGAATTTCCACTTCAAAAAAAGGGGCAACACTCTATATGTCAGATTGCTCCGTTTAATTAGCAAAGTAATTAGCTTTAGCGCCTGTTTCACAAACGTCAAGTAGGCCAAACTGTCAATAATGGAGCTGATGTACCTTTGTTTGTACGGTAAACGTCCCAAACATTAAATAGAAAATAATTAAAAAAATTCGGCTATCGAATGATGCAGTAAACCGAGTGCATAATTCAATATAACAGAAAATTATTTCTAAAAGTAACTAATTTACTTGTAGTTTGCGAAAGAGGCCCTAAGTATAATATTAAGTACTAGCTGGCGCCCGCGACTTCGTCCGCGTTGAAAAAGAAAAAAGTAGCCTATCCTGTGTCCCGTACGTCTAAATATTTATCTACCAAGTTTCATGAAAATCAGTTGATTCGTTTAAGAGATATGGAGGAACATACATACTTACATACATACAGAAAAAAATTCTAAAAATGGTCAATTTAGTTTCAGTATCATGTATAGAGCCTATAAACACGATATTTCTGAAAACAAAGTAACTTACTCCATGACCAACCCTTACAGATTTATTATTAGTATTGATATATACAGTTATGGCATTCCTCACTAAAATTGTGGTGTCATGGTGGTCTTTCTGACTAGATATATTTACTTAAATATGCAATCGATACAACAACGCTTCGCAAGTGTTACAAATTTGAAAATATTTCAAACTCCCATCACAATTTTTTGCATATTCAACAGCGGGAACACACGCAAAAACTTAAAATTCACTTTTGTAATTTAGCGTAACCGAAGAATATATTAATACGCTGCAACAGAGTAATTTCAAAGGCAACTTTTGCTTAAATATTTTTAGCTCGGACTCACTAAGGCGTGAGCGTAGTGAATCGCACATCTCCATTGTAATCGAACTTGAAAAAAAAAAAACAGTTTAGCGACATTTTATTGTTGCTTTTGAAGTGAAGCGAAGGTGTGGATCCAAGTGGAAGGTGGCGAAATAGGTGCCTTTTCTTGATAATAATCAATACTAATAATAAATCTGTAAGGGTTGGTCATGGGGTAAGTTACTTTGTTTTCAGAGATATCGTGTTTATAGGCTCTATACATGATACTGAAACTAAATGTTCCTCCATAACTCTTAAACGAATCAACTGATTTTCATGAAACTTGGTAGATAAACATTTAGACGTACAGGCCACAGGATAGGCTACTTTTTTCTTTTTCAACGCGGACGAAGTCGCGGGCAACAGCTAGTTATAAAATAAAATAAAACACAAAGTCCATTTATTCCTTCACCAAAATAATACTGAAAAATTATGATAATGAACCGAAACATATGTGATCTAAATTGGTCCATCCATTTACGATTCCACACACGTCAAACTTATAACACCCCGTTTCAGCGTCGGCCGTCGGGGTAAATTATTTTTCTCTAAAAATGCCAATGTAATTTGAATGTCTATTTTTAAAAATAAATAATCTTGTTATTGAATA
The DNA here is from genome assembly GCA_945859745.1 of Synanthedon formicaeformis. Lineage (NCBI taxonomy): Eukaryota > Metazoa > Arthropoda > Insecta > Lepidoptera > Sesiidae > Synanthedon > Synanthedon formicaeformis. The sequence continues at coordinate 4,400,871 of OX243979.1, forward strand.
ATAAAAGGAAAAATTTAATTAAAGGTCTAAAAAATGGAGCCGAAATCGATGAAGCCAATAGGCACTGGCTGTCGGTGTTTAATTACTAAATTAGAATAGAAATTGGATTTCAACCTTTCGCTCTTTGAATGATTCCGTTTTGGTGATCATTCAATTAAGTTACAAATTACTGGCTACGGGTTTTGGGAAGCTATTTTGTTAAATAACTTTGTAATTTATTTCCTCGATAGAATTATTATAGACTAGCTGGTGCCCGCGACTTCGTCCGCGTTGAAAAAGAAATAAGTAGCCTATCCTGTGTCCCGTACGTCTAAATGTTTACCTACCAAGTTTCATGAAAATCAGTTGATTCGTTTAAGAGTTATGGAGGAATGTGCCACACATCCTAAATCCGTTCGGCCGTTTTTGGGTGATTGAGTAACTAACTAACATTATAACAAATTATTAAAGTTAAAAAAACGGTCAATTTTAAAGTAAATATAATTTATAGCCAATGGAAACCAACCAATCGGTAACCGTTGCGAACAGCAGCCAAGCTGTAATAGCGTTATCATGCAAATCACTACTCATCGCCAGGTATTACGGATACGATAAACACAGTGTGTAAAAATCGCTGCTTAAAAACTAAAGGGACATAAAACAAAAAAGTCCAAAAATGTTTTTATTGCAAAAATACAATCACAATCCTTCATATTGTATGTTGCAAAAAGATTTATGGTTGTTTAATTCCATATTTAGTATATTTTGATCATTTTTTATATATTCAAAAGTAACTTATATGCTTATATCTCTTCTAGTATTCAGTTTATTATAAAAGTACTTAAAATAATTTATGCTACTTAAAAATACGTTTCTAACGATGTATAATATGCATATATTTGATATACATATATCTAATAAGAATAAAAATAGACAAAAAAAAATTTTTTTATTATCTCTCCTGTAAAAAGTGTAATTTTGATTTGTGGCCCTTTAGTTTTTAAGCAGCGAAATGTTTATTCTTTGTTTATTCGCTGTAAAGGGAAATTAAATGTAACCAATGAGAAATATGTTTGTATGCTCACTTGTATATTGTACTAGCTTGTGCCCGCGACTTCGTCCGCGTTGAACGATGAAAGGTATGTCTATGTCCTTTCTGGTGTCCCAGACAACGTGTATGCAAAATTTTATGGTAATTGATTTAGTAGTTTTTGCGTGAAAGCGTAACAAACAAACAAATAAACTCACTATCACATTTATAATATTAAGTAAGGATAGCCTATGTTACTCGCTGAAAACGTAGCTTTCTATAGGTGATTTTTTTTAAAACAAACAAACAAAACTTTCCTCTTTATAATATTAGTAAAGTATAGATATTAATATGGCTTTGCTCTTGGCCAACATCCAGTTGTGTAGCGAAGATGAGGCCTATGATGGAGCGAGCTCACCCAAAAGAAGAATTCACTCGAACTTTGAAAAGATTTAGGTTATATTAACTTGGAAACACAAGAAAAGCACTGTTCCCCATCAATCATATAAATGTAAAAATATAAAAATCAACGCTTAGCAAAATTATATATATGAGCCATCGAAATACTACAATGGAATTTGCGTCACAAATGCCAAAGCGGCACATAAAAAGAACGCCTTTGACAGAATCATGGCGGAGTCTTGCCTTCGCGCGTCAATGGTAAAAGGTAGTAACGATCAACTTCTACTATTTCATTTTAAACTCTAATGGGTTGACGTAAAGTCACATTTTCTTTAAATTACGTACTTATTATTATGTTTGTTTTGTTATAAATGACAGTTCATGCTCTACGCATATGTCACTTTTAAATGTTCCATAAAATTCGTTGTGTTTTGTATGGCACGCGTTTTCCATGTTGTAGTAATTTGATGATATGAGCAATAAATATTTTAACACCTAAAATAAAGGGGCGCGGATGGAGTCGCGGGAAAAAGTTAGTTTTTTATTTTAATATAATCTGTATTTTTAACACGTTTTTCATTCGAACTAATCTATAGTTACTCTGAACTTCGAATGCTAATTTTCGCCTCATCTATCAGTTTTGACGCTTCCAAAAACCCATAATTTATTTAAGTAATAAAATCGCTTTAAAATCTCCAAGATCATTATCTTTTTGTGCAAGAGGATATATAATTTTATCGCAATATTTTAACACAGAAAACGGCCGTCGATTGCGTTTATCGATAATACATCTAAATTCTTTATAGCTTTAGGCGAAGTGTGGTTATCGAAGTGTATTCCAAAAAGACCGACACTGTGTTTCAAAATACGTCGTCAAGTAAGCAAGCTATACAATATTCTTATATGTATCTCTACTTGAGCACAGTGAAATACGAGTAAAAAATCTAAATTTACAAAAACTCGAGAATGGCTGGACCGATTTTAATTCTGTCTTCACTCATGGATAGACTGATAATCAAGGAAGGTGCTTACGTAAAAAAACGCAATAATATTCGTTAAATTATTTATTTATCGTTCGTAAGGAGTAAACTCCAGTCGTGCATCGGAGTTGACACACTTTTTTAACGTTGAAAAATTCTCTTAGATATTCGGCAGTGTTGGGAATTGATGGGCGGAGTCGCGGGACGTTGTGACACGACTTCGGTACCCTGCCATGGCTATCCAGCGCCGGGAGGGGTACGCTCCCTGTTAGAACCTCGGCGTACCCGAAAGTGGAGGTACGCCGGCCATCTCGGGGGACCTTACGAAGGTCGACAGTATCTCTAAAGACCACCGCCACAGAGTGCTATAATTATCATGACAAACAAGAATTAATGTTGGAAATAATGTATTAAAATGAATGTTTTTCTTTGTTACAGCGGCCATAGAATCATTGCACGCGCCGACAGGGGGCGGCGTAGAGTTGCCCTGTGACGTCACGCCAGTGTTGCCAGACGACAGAATGGGTTTGGTGATATGGTACAAGCAAGGTCACGACATACCCATATATTCGTGAGTATACCTTTACCTTTTTTCTTATCTGTCTCCACATCCAATACAAAACTGATCTCTAGACAAAGCTGATTGATCTGCTTTTAATTATAATAATAACAAATAATAATAATAAATATCTTCCCACATTCCACACAACACCATCTAGTTTCACAGTAAGCAACTAATGCTGGTATTATGGATACAAAACAGTTAATATACCTACATAGACATTTTTTTTGTATATACATACATATATTATAAATACAAAACATCAATGACTCAGGTACAAAGGTAAAATGTTAACACATAAGCCAACATTTGCCCCTAGCGTGTTTCGAACCCGCGACCGTTTGGTTAACAGAACGTGAATATTACTTCACAGTACGGGCAAGAATTAATATAGCAAAAAATGATAATGAGCCAAAAAATGTTGCATAGCAATGTAGCATAAATCGCTGCTTAAAAAAAAACTAAAGGGTCATAAAACAAAAAAATCCGAAAATGTTTTTATTGCAAAAATACAATCACAATCCTTCATATTATATATTGCAAAAAGACTTTATGGTTGTTTTATTCCATATTTAGTATATTTTGATCATTTTTTTATATATTCAAAAGTAACAAGCGCCACAGCTTGCTTACGCCTAACCAGTTCGGATTCAGACAGAGCCGATCAACTGAACAAGCGGTAACGCTTTTGTCGAATTTTGTCTTTGATCAAGTGGAAGGAGGGAAAGCTTGTCTGGGTGTCTTTTTAGATCTCGCAAAAGCTTTTGATACCGTCTCAATCCCTATTCTCCTCAGGAAATTGGAATTGCTTGGGGTCAGAGGTCTAAATCTGGAGTGGTTTATAAGCTATTTATCGGGAAGATCACAGCAACTTAAAATCAATGACAAACTCAGTGGCAGAAACGCGGTATCGTTTGGCGTCCCCCAAGGAAGTATTTTGGGTCCCACTCTCTTCCTGACGTACATTAATGATATTGTGCAGGTTCCCCTCAAAAACGCATCCGTCATTTGCTACGCTGACGATACTGCGATATTGTTTCATGGCCCGACGTGGGGTGAGGTATACCGGGATTGTGCACTGGGGATGTCTACGGTGGCAGAGTGGCTTGAGAATAATCTGCTCACCCTAAATGCAAATAAAACTAAATATGTTTGCTTTCACAATACTGCCGCCACTGCTCCTAAATCAATTCCAAACACCATTACTGTCTGCACCTGTGGAGGATGCTCTTCACTCGATAGGCCTGGTCGTGCATGCAATATCATAGAAAGGACTAACACCATCAAATATTTGGGTGTTCATGTAGACGAAAACTTTACCTTCAAGGACCACATCGTTGCAACTGCAAACCGTGTGCGCAAACTTATTCATCCAATGAAGGCACTTAGAGAAGTAGTCGACAGACCTCTTTTGCTTTCAATCTACACTTCTGTCTGTCAATCGCTTCTAACTTATTGCATTCCTGTTTGGGGCGGTTGCGACAAGACTAAATTGATTATCCTTGAAAGAGCCCAGCGCTCTGTTTTAAAAGTTATGCTCGCCAAGCCCTTCCGGTTTCCTACTTCAGAATTATACCAGGAAAGCCAGGTACTCAGCGTGCGCGGGCTTTTTGTCTACAAAGCTGTAACCGCCTTCCACAGGCACCTGCTGAACTCCTCTTTGTACCAGGAGTGTTTAAATCGACGTATTTTTAAAGTGCCGATGCCTACGTTCAAAACACGCTTCGGAAGGCGATCAATTGAATACCTACAAACACTCCTGTACAACGGTGTGGTTAGAGGCTGCGACATCAAGGACAGAACTGTGGGTTGTGCTAAGCGCATGGTCTTAAAGTGGCTGCTAAGTCTGGGTTATGGGGACACGGAGCGATTGGTTAGAAACGGTTCCGTGTCTCCATAGCCAAAGTAAACTCATGAATAAAGATTTTGCGTCCACGCACGACACACACATACATACATACATACATACACATGCATACACATATACATACACACATACACGACATAAATTATACTTTCATGCACATACACACATTCACGACATATATTACATACTCCAGCCATATACATACTCCACACTTACTTGCAGGACACACACTTACCTGCACGAGGTCATATATAACAAAGGCTCAACAACACCTATCATTAAACACCTAATGCTGACTTGCTTGGGCTTTCTTTGTACTTGTCAATTACTAATTGACCCCTACGGTACAAGCTCAGCTTAGTGTAGGGGTCAAAATCAAATCTAATCTGTTTGTAAATTGTTGAGAAATAAATTATTATTATTATTATTATTATTATTATTATTATTATTATTATTATTATTATTATTATTAACTTATATGCTTATATCTCTTCTAATATTCAGTTTATTATAAAAGTAGTTAACACATTTAATGCTACTTAAAAATATGCTTCTAATGATGTATAATATGCATATATTTGATATATATCTAATAAGAAAAAAATAGACAAAATATAATTTAATTTTTTTCGATTCGCTCTCCTGTAAAAAGTGTAATTTTGATTTGTGGCCCTTTAGTTTTTAAGCAGCGAAATGTTTACCTTGATAAGCTTCTATTGACTGGTTACACTGAGTAATTTCTCTTAGATATTTCCACGTCTCAACTCAAACGTCAATGTGCGCCACACCTTAATCCCAACGGCTGTCGTGCCACCGTCTTCTTATCCAGGATTGGCCCACTTATACTCAAAAAGCGCCGCAACTCTTAACATTAACTCATAGTGTGTACATGCTTGCTTAAGCATTCGTCTAAGTTTAGACAATGCACGTTTCCATTTGTAGTTAAATATTACCATAGACAAATGACTAGGTAGAGAGGATTGCTCATCATAAATTAAATATCAATCACCAATACTAATAATAAATCTGTAAGGGTTGGTCATGGAGTAAATTACTTTGTTTTCAGATATCGTGTTTATAGGCTCTATACATGCTACTAAAACTAAATTGACGATTTTTAGATTTTTTTTTCTTTATGTATGTATTGTATGTTTCATGAAACTCGGTAGATAAACATTTAGACGTACAGGACACAGGATAGGCTACTTTTTTTCTTTTTTAACGCTAACGAAGTCGCGGGCACCAGCTAGTAATATAATAAAATAGTTAAAAAAAAAGCTTCTTTATTTCATAAATAGCTGTTGCCCGCTACTTCGCGACTGAAGGTTAAGATGGACAAAAAAAAATTAAAAAAAATTTCATATTTAGTGCCTACGATTAATTTCTAAAATGTGCAAAATTTGTGACATTTTCTCCTGTTGAATTCTTGTAATTTGAATTCTTAAACGCAATAAAAGACAGTCAGGGAATGAATCCGAATAACTCAAGTCAAGTAAGGAAAATATTTTATCTGGAGAAATAAATACAACCCTTAGAACAGTCTAGAGTCTAGTGTATTTTAAATTTTGTATTTGATATTAAAATGAAGTGAGATGAGAAAGATATAACAAAACTAGGTATAGAGCCAAGTGTAATTTTAACTGTATATTCACGTGTATATATATGTATATAGGTATATGTAGGTACATATATAAATCTGAAATGAAGGCGTTAGAATAGATAAAAATAGAAGCTTATGTGCTTGGGTGCTTCATATAAAAACAAACACCCTTCTTAAGGTGATTCTATCACAATAACTTCACAGTATAATCTACTCGACAGAATACAATCTTACTGTTCTGACCAACAATTAGTTTGACTCTATGAAGAAAATGTATGTAACTAGCTGACCCCCGCGACTTCGTCCGCGTTGAAAAAGAAAAAAGTAGCCTATCCTATGTCCCGTACGTCTAAATATTTATCTACCAAGTTTCATCAAAATCAGTTAATTCCTTTAAGAGTTATGGAGGAACATACATACATACAGAAAAAAATTGTAAAAATGGTCAATTTAGTGTCAGTATCATGTATAGAGCCTATAAACACGATATCTCTGAAAACAAAGTAACTTACTCCATCACCAACCCTTACAGATTTATTATTAGTATTGATGTTTACGCTTCACTATGGTTTTCTTTGACGTTCAACGGTCAGCAGCTGCCATGACAACAGCTAACTGCCACTTTAAATGTGATAGCGGTTATCGTTGGCGAGCTAGTTCTTCTCGCTTTCGGCAGATGGCGCCGAAATCAATCAATACTAATAATAAATCTGTAAGTGTAGGTATTGTATGTATGTATGTTCCTCCATAACTCTTAAGAATTAACTGATTTTCATTAAACTTGGTAGATAAACATTTAGACGTACAGGACATAGGATAGGCTACTTTTTGCTTTTTCAACGCAGACTAAGTCGCAGGCACCAGCTATAGTTATACATATATCCTAACAAATTATAAAACAAAGTCTTCCGCCACGTCTTTCTGTCTGTCTGTTCGCGAACTACTGCACCGAATTTTCATGTTGTTTTGACCAATGGATAGAGTGGTTCTTGAGGAAGGTTTTAGTATATAATTTACAAAGTTACACGGGCGAAGTCGCGGGCAGCAGCTAGTTAATTAATATAAACCACTACTTGTTTAGTTATAAGGTGGCATTGACGTCTCGCACAATATAATGAAAACAAGGCACGTAATTGTTAAGGAGGTGCCACGGTGCCACCCTCTATATAAGGTTACCTCCACTTTGAATATCGGATTAGTATTAACGATCTACCGTCCCAAGGAAGCACTCTATATACATTTATAACGTATCTCATTTTGTAACACATTTGTCCTTTTACATATAACTTAACTAGCTGTTCCACGCGACTTCGTCTGCGTAACTTTATAGAATATAATACATTCGTGTCTGTGAAACCATGGAAATACACATACAAAACTTCAACCCAATCGGTCAAGCCGTTTAGTAGTTGACATACCGACAGCAGCCCCACCTACCGGGTCCAATTGTATTTTTAAATCATGCAGGAAACCATCGAAATACCCATATAAAATTTCAACCCAATCGGTTCAGCCGTTTAGAAGTTATGTGAAAAAGATAAGTACGGAAAGATAATTCTTACTACCCGTTGTCCTATTACCCGTTTTCCCGTAGGAATTAAGTTTTTTCCCGCGGTAAAAAGTAGTAAAAGTAAAAATGTTCATCAGGGACAATGTCTGCTTTTAATGGTAAAAGAATTTTTCAAATCGGTCCAGTAGTTTCGTATAGATATAGATAATATTAGTATAGATATAGACTAGCCAAACGACAAGCCAATCTAAAGATATCATCATCAATCAATCAATCATCATCAATCAATACCAATAATAAATCTGTAAGTGTAGGTATTGTATGTATGTATGTTCCTCCATAACTCTTAAACAAATTAACTGATTTTCGTTAAAACTTAGTAGATAAGCATTTAGACGTACAGGACACAGGATAGCCTAATGTTTATCAACCAAATTTTATGAAAATTATGAAAATAGTTTAAGGGTTATGGAGGAACATACATACATACAATACATACACTTACAGATTTATTATTAGTATTGAGTATGATTATGATACTGGTTAAAGAATTCTTTAAATCAGATAAGTATTCCCAGGAATTATCTCACCACAACGAAAATTACAAATCTTTAAAATATTACTATCTGAAAGCGACATAAAATGTTATATTTGTCTAGTACATAATGTACAATACATACAAAGGCATTACTAACATAATCCTAATAAATGAACATACATAAAATGAACCTGGCAGTCGTGAAAACAGAATCGATGTAATATTTTCTCGATGTGCGAGTATATCGAATAACGTCTAATGCATCGACAACCAATGTACTGATACAGATCTTTATACCCCAATTCAAAGGAGGTAGCGTTTTTAAACCTATTTTAACGCTCGAGCATCGAAATACTACAATGGAATTTGCGTCACAAATGCTAAAGCGGCACATAAAAAGAACGCCTTTGACAGAATCATGGCGGACTCTTGCCTTCACGCGTCAATGGTAAAAGGTAGTAACGATCAACTACTATTTCATTTTAAACTCTAATGGGTTGACTTAAAATCACATTTTCTTTAAATTACGTACTTATTATTATGTTTGTTTTGTTATAAATGACAGTTCATGCTCTACGCATAATGTCACTTTTAAATGTTCCATAAAATTCGTAGTGTTTTGTATGGCACGCGTGTTCCATGTTGTAGTAGTTTGATCCGCTCGACGCAAAAAAGGGATGTTTCTGTATGTATTCTGTATGTAAGTATCGTAGCTCCCAAACGGATTAACCGAATTTGATCCGATTTTTGGTTTGAAAACTGACGTGATCGGGATTGTTCTTCAAGGTTGTCGTTCTAATCTAATATTGCCCTATATTTTTACATCACTATTTAAAGAATACGGTATTTCTCGTCCGCTTCCTCTCCTTCTTAGGATTTCCGTTCTCTTTCTTTTTCGACGCATAGTTTTACTTTATTGTTATTTATCTTGTATTATTTTCTATTTATTTTACTTCGACTATTGGGTTATTTAAATTTGATTTCTTATAAACTCCTTTAATACACAAAATTATACACACTACATACAGGTCCTTAGAAAAAATTGTGTTTCTACACACATGAGAACTTACATGTTATCTTTGGCTTCAGTAAAATTAATAGCTTATTTGATTAAACCAATCTTAACTAGATTAATTAAAAAATAATAATTAAAATACCTTGATTGTATCTTACATCTTACAAAAGTACACTCTTTTTACTTGATGCTTCCAAAGTAGTATAATAATATCTTCCAAATATTTTTGTATTAGTTAGAGAATAAATCCGCTTCCGTTTCCGCTCGATCTCATAACTTGAAGCAAGCTAAGACGAATGCAAGCGCTAAGTGCAATGGACAAGGCTCACAAAGTGCTCCAGCAAGTACGTTCTACCGGGTTAGGGTAAACGTTACACATGTTAGTACTACTGGAGCACAATCTGAAATAGGTGTATTGTATTGTTTATATCAAGCCGGTGTATTCTGTTTCAAATGTGTTAGTACCTACTTTGTATTGGGACATATCTATATATCGATACCTTAATTCGCAAACCAAATAACTCCTCTGAGGCAAACTTTACAGGGGAGACTAAAAACGTTATAATTTTTTTTTATGATACGAGAAAAGAAAAAAGACAATTTTACATTTGAAATTATGGCTCGTATTAACCGATAGACCTTTTAAAAATTAAATTCTAATTGCCATTAAGTTTCTCCCGTATCAAAAAGTCATTTTCAACCAAAAATCCAAAAGTTGAGTTATTCGTTTTGCGAATTAAGGTATCGATATATATATATATTAATTAAAATACTCGAGAGGGCGCGCATGTGCTCGTGTTTACATCGGATCTGTTGTATAATAGTGTTTAGTAATATTAAAACATGTTAGTCGAAGTGAAATAACGATAAATATACAAAATAAGCGGTGAATTTACTGAACAAATGTTATGTGCTTCATAAATTCGATATTAACTTATAAATATCCAATAAATCGCTGACAATTAATAGCAGTGTTAGTCGCTTCCACTCGTGAAATACTGAAGAAAACAACCACAAGGAAAACAACAACACAAGGAAACAGCAAGAAAAGAATAAATGCGTAAAATCTTTTTAGTTAATAATATATAAAATCTTATTTAAAACATAAATATAAATAATACCCACATTAGAAATTAAATAATCGCAATCAAAGTTACCTATAATAGTGCCATCTATTTTCGTGATACAAAACTATCTACATGTTATGTGTCAAATCATAGCGCCATCTATCTTCGAGTTGCAAAACTGTACAAAGATCAATACCTAATACTCGCTTCGATCACAACAGAGGGCGTGAGTGGTACGTTCATGATGGAAGAAATATTACAAATTTTACAAAATATACAAGAAGACATATCGAATTACAAGCAAGAAATGAAAGAGATGGAGCTAAATATCAAAGAGTCTATAAATAATAACATAGACGAGAAATTTCTCATCTTCGAAACTAAAACTAAACATTTGGAAACGAAAATCGAACAACAACAAAGACAAATAGAATTTTTAGATAAACAGCTCAGAAGGAAAAACATTATATTTTTTGGCATTGAAGAAAAAGAAAAGGGATATGAAAGTCTACTTTCCATGGTTTTAGACATCATTAACAACGATATGGAAATACCTTGCCAGAAATGGGAAATAGAACACGTTAATAGGATGGGGAAAAAGTCAGGAAAAGTCAGACCAGTGGTTGCCACAATAACAACAACAAGCAAGAAAATAGGGATACTTAAAAAGAAAAAATCGCTGGATGGTACAAATATTTACCTGAAAGAAGATTTTCCTCCTAGCGTGCTGCAAAAACGTAAAGACTTACAAGAAGAACTGAAACGCGAGCGAGACTTAGGAAAAAGAGTAGCTTTACGCTATGACAAAATTGTGATACTAAAGACACGAGATTCCGTAGTAAACACACCAACACAAACAAACACTAATAAACGTCTTATATCTGAATCGCCAGTGAAAACAGAAAAGGTGATTTCAATGGTGTGCGATCAAGAAAGGCCAAAACAAATAATTAAAAGAAACAAGTTACAAACCATGACCAACTTTTTACGCCCGTCCCAGCTAGGTCTCAACAGTCGAACCGCATCAAGTCCAAATGTAAATGCGGAAGATATAAGAAAAAACTAACTAGCGCCTCCCCAAACTCTCTACCTTCTCCAAGCCGGCCGGTCACCGTGGAGGAGTCAGACCATCACCTCCTAAATCACAAATCAAAACTATTAAACAAGACTCATAATAAAAATATAAATAAGAAACAAAAATCACAAAATCTTTATATAGCAAGTATCAATGTAAGGACCTTATTAATGGACAGTAAAATAGAAGAATTAAGATACGCTATTATGTCAATAAAATGGGACATTATAGGTTTATGTGAAACAAGAAGAGAAAAAGAAGCAATAGAAGAACACGCCGATTTTGTTCTATTTCATACATCTGGGACGAATGGAAGAAATGGAGTAGGATTCCTAATTAAAAAACATTTAAAGAAGAATGTAGTGAATTTAAAAAGCTTTTCGGACCGTGTGGCGCTACTAGAAATACGAACACCTGATAACTCTGACTGGTCACTCGTCCAATCATACGCCCCCACAGAGAAATGTACTAAAGAAGACATAGAAAATTTTTATGCAACAGTGCAATCTGCTTTGGACTCAATCCACACAAAAAATATAATCTTACTTGGAGATTTTAATGCAAAAATAGGTAAAGGTAAAAAAAACGAAAATAAAAATATAGGACAGTATGCACACGGAAAAAGAAGCCCACACGGCCAGAGACTTGTAGAATTTGCGGTCGAAAATGATTACTGCTGTATGAACAGCATGTTCCCATGTAAACCACACAAAAAATGGACGTGGCGATCCCCAAATGGTCAGCATCTCAATGAGATTGACTACATACTAACGAACCAACCAACCAAGATAAAGAATTTCGATATAATAAAAAACCTGAACTTTAATTCTGACCACAGAATGATTAGATGCGAATTATCCTTGACCTCAAAATCACAAAGATGGAAAATAAAAACGCCGACATACACTAGAGAATTACTAGAAATTCCAGATGACGACGCTAACTACTGGGAAAATAAATTTATGAGAGCTATAAATACACATGCAGAAGTACAAAAACAATATGACAAGTTAGAAATAGAATTAAAAAAGCTCTTGAAACAGTTACCACTAAAAAATAAACATGTTAACAAATATATCAACGAAGAAACAAAAAATGTCTTAGAATATAGGAAAGAGCTGTACAAGAGGAAGAGAACAAAAGAAATTAAATGTGAAATAACAAGAATAAGCAAAAAAATAAATAGAAATATTACACAAGAAAAAGGAAGAATACGTCAAAATACCTTTGAAAAATTTATAGGTAAGGCGGGTGCCCTACGTAAAGCCTATAAGGAATTGAGCGATAAATCAGAATGGACAGAAAAACTAAAAAACAAACAAGGAACTATACAATCAAGACGCCCTGATATATTAAACGAAGCCACACAATTCTATAAAAAACTCTACACTGCTACAGATACTACTTACTCCTACACATGTACAAAACCGACCAAATACAATACCAATACAGAGATACCAGTCATTCTCAGATCAGAAGTCGAACACGCAATAAAATCGCAAAAGAATGATAAGACCCCAGGAAGCGACAACATTGCCAACGAAGCTCTTAAAGCACTATGTGTTGCACTTTCGAAACCGCTTCAAGCATTATTCAATAACATACTTATAACCGAAACCACACCAGATCAGTGGTCAAAATCTACAATCATACTACTATTCAAAAAAGGAGACAGAAGCGATCTGGGAAATTACAGACCAATTAGTCTCATGACAAATTTATATAAAGTTTTTTCAAAGATCATATTAAACAGGATAACAAAGAGTCTCGATGAAAATCAACCGCGTGAACAGGCGGGATTCCGCAAAAGTTACTCAACTATAGATCACATACAAGCTATAACACAACTAATTCAGAAAGTAAAAGAATATGGAATGACATTATATATGTGTTTCATAGATTACACAAAAGCGTTCGACTCCCTACACTTCGAAGCTATATGGTCATCACTAATACAACAAGGCGTTAACCAGAAATACGTTAATTTAATTAACAGTATATATACAAAATGTCACGCCAAAGTGCGCCTAGAACGCGAAGGTACAGAATTCCCTATACAAAGAGGTGTAAGACAGGGAGATCCTCTCTCTCCGAAATTGTTTTCAGCGGTGCTCGAATCTATTTTCAGACGTTTAAATTGGGAAACAAAGGGAATACAGGCGGATGGAGAATCACTAACCCACTTGCGCTTCGCGGACGACATTGTGGTCTTTGCAGAAAGCGCCACCGTACTGGAGAATATGGTGACTGAACTAGCAATAGAAAGTCAAAGCATGGGATTATCAATGAATACAACCAAAACCAAGATTTTAACCAATGGCGTACCTCACGATATTGCAATAGCAAGTGGAAAGATCGAATATGTTAAAGAATATATATATTTAGGGCAGCTAATATCATTCGAAAATAGTACAGAAAAAGAGATAGAAAGAAGAATAACTCTAACATGGAGGAAATATTGGGGACTGAAAGAAATAATGAAAAATAAAGATATAAATATTAATATAAAGAAAAAACTCTACGATGTAGTGATATTACCATGCCTGACATACGGTTGCCAGACGTGGGCAATGAGAAAAGAAGATGAAGAAAGAATTGCTATCTGCCAACGTAAAATGGAAAGAAGTATGCTTGGTCTAAAACTATCAGATAAGGTTAACAGCGACAACATCAGAAAAACAACAAAAATAATAGACGTAAGGAAAAGAACAAGATTACTCAAGTGGTATTGGGCGGGACACATCTGCAGGATGAATAATAACAAATGGACGAAACGTTTAACAGAATGGATACCAAGAGACAAGAAAAGAAAAAAAGGGAGACCAAGTAAAAGATGGAGAGACATTTTCAACCTGAGATGTGGTCCCTTATGTAAGGCTAACCTATTATATTACATTGGCCATAATATTGTCTGTGAACCTAATTTAGTAATGTATGTAATGGCACCACAGCTTACGATCATAATATTGTTTTTGTTTAGGCTGTGGCCAAGTTACTGATATGTTCTGTAGCTTGGATGAAGGGAGTCCATCTTTTTTTTTCTAAAAAGGCGAACAAAGGTTTTTGTGATATTTGCATTGTCTTTTGGAAAATGTGTAATTGTGTCGACATTAAATAGAAAATGACTTTGGAGAACGTAGTTTAATTATTGAGCTGAATTTATAACTCTTTTAGCTCAGAAGTGGGATATCAAAAGGCCGCCCATTGGCCTGCCCACATTACGCCCAAAAAGTTATCGAAAAGACGGCAATTATGAGCAGTGATCATGAGAGTTACCATCAGCAAAGACGAGCACGATCCCGGAAAGATGATGGGAGAGCGTCGTCTAGCAAATCGACCGACAGGGTTCGTGTGAACAAGAAACGTCATTACGACAGTCGGGGTGAGCCTCCTGAACAATATCGTCATGGATCAAGGAGAAGCCGTGGTAAGAAAAGGCATGGCAATGGACATCAGACAAGAAAACAAAACAAACAACGACGAAATGACGCATCAAGTTCGAGCGAGAGCAGTCATACCAAGCGGAATCGCAGCAGACGGCGTCATAGTTCTGATAGTGATCAGAATGTGCATCCTGCTCGCAGGAGAGGAGGTCGTACAAGCCGAAGTTACAGCGCTCGGAGTCGCAGTGGCACCCGTGACAGAAGTAGCCATAGCGACCAGCGGTGCAGTGCCGGCCGTGAGCAGAGTTCGCGGGATGCAACTAGAAGGAATTATAATGAACAAACTCGTAAGGTAGGAGGCAGCTCCTCAATTGCAAATAGCCAGGTTGGTCGCACTTTTTGTGATGATGAGACGCGTTTTTTTTTAACGGAATTATTTAAAAATTTAAAAGATAACCGATCGGAGGGGAATAAATTTCCTATCCTGGGTAATGTCATTCCAGAGTTTGACCCTATGATTAAAGGTCAAACTATTCAAACTTGGTTAAGTAAGGTTGAGGAGTGTGCCAAACTGTATAAGTGGGGTAACGATCAAATAATTCATTATGCATTACCGAAATTAACTGGTGTCGCGAAAGCCTGGTATCAAGCGTTGCCAACCATGTCATTCTCATGGTCCGAGTGGAAAATTAAGTTAGTTGAATCTTTTCCCAGTAGTGACGATTATGCGGAATTATTAACAGAAATGTTATCAAAAAAGTTCAAGTATAATGAATCTCTAGAAATGTACTATTATGAAAAGATTAATTTGTTGAATCGTTGTGAAATACAAGGTAAACGCGCGGTGGATTGTTTGTTGTATGGCATAGAGGATAGGTCGCTAAGGTTAGGTGCAAAAGCAGCGAAATGTCAAGAACCGGAACAAGTTCTAGAGTACTTTCAATCTATAAAGCAGCAACCTCGTGAATTAGACCGGGCGAAAACACAAGACAAACGGTTTGTTTACAATATTCTTAACAGTCGTACAGCTAATGCGGGCGCTACTCAAAGAGGTCCGAGAACCGAGGCAAGCACCTCGGTTAAATGTTTCAATTGTAACGAATCTGGTCATTTTAGTTTTAGATGTACAAAGAAAATATTGAAGTGTAATATTTGCAACAGATTAGGCCATTTAAGTACTGATTGTTCTAAATTACCTAGAGGATCGAATAATAATTTTAAAGAGAAAACTGTTATGACACTTGATGTCGACGAGATGAATAGCAAATATATGTTACGTTTGAAATTAAATAATAATGTTATCAATGGTTACATAGATCTTGGTAGTCAATGTACATTGATACGTCAAAGTGAAGCGATAAAACTTGGTGTGAAATGGAACGATCATAACTTACCGATTATGAGAGGGGTGGGCAATAACGTTGTTTTACCTTTAGGCTCTATTCGTGTCACATTAGAGATTCAGGGAATTGCGGAAGACGTTGACGCATATGTGGTAGAAGACCACATAATTAGGTATCCGATACTTGTTGGACACAGTTTCACAGAAAAGCCGGGTATAATAATTACCAAAACAACAAGCTCGTTAATTTTTGAACGAAACTCAGCGCTGAAAGTGCATTTAGTGGCATATGAAGACAAGCCTATTGCGCCCCACGAAATGGCTGTTATTATGATTAAAAGTGAACCCGTTCATTCGGGCTCAGTTTATGTAAACGGGACCTTACGTGGTCGTCCCAAATATGAATTTTATTTACTACCGGGTGAATACAGTATCGAAAATGGAATAGGAGGGTTGGTAATACAAAATCTTTCCAATAATACATTGTCGATTGCAAAGGGGTTATTAATAACTCGAGCTCGTTGCATTAACAGCAATTTAAATGTGAATACATTGAATCTAGATCAGCCGGATTCACAAGCAGACTTAAATCACTCATCACATTTGACCGACCAGGAAATACAGCAATTAAAAGATGTTATAGTACGATATGGCAAATGCTTTGCTAATAATTTAAGAGATTTAGGATACACAACTATTGACGAAATGCAAATAAAATTAATAGATGACAAACCTGTAGTATACCGGCCTTACAGGTTGTCGTATCCGGAACGTGAGCTAGTACGAACAATGGTACAGGAAATGGTAGAGGCTGGCATTGTATGTGAATCGAACTCGCCATACGCTAGTCCGATTCTACTAGTAAAGAAGAAGACTGGAGAGAAAAGGCTATGTGTAGATTATAGGGCATTAAATAACAAAACACGAAAAGAACATTACCCTCTACCATTGATCGATGACCAGTTGGATATGTTAGCTGGACACTGTTTATTTACTACCCTTGACCTTTTTTCTGGATATTATCAAATTCCAATAGCAGATAATTCACAAGATAAAACAGCATTTGTAACTCCGGACGGACAATATCAGTTTAAACGAATGCCATTTGGCTTAGCTAATGCACCATCGGTTTTTCAGCGGGTAATGAATACAATTCTATCCAAATCTAAGGTTAAATACGTTGTGGTCTATATGGATGACATATTGATACCGGCTCATTCATTTGAAGAGGGCATTGAGAGGCTAAATGAGGTTCTCAATTTGTTATGTGAAGCCGGGCTAACTCTGAAACTTAAAAAGTGCCATTTTTTCTATAAAGAACTAGATTTTCTAGGTTTCCAAATTAGTGGCGAAGGTATACGACCTGGTTCCCTGAAAACTCAAGCTGTTAGTAATTTTCCTGTTCCACAAAACGTGCATGATGTTAGACGTTTTATCGGTCTTGCTAGTTTTTTCAGAAGATTTGTGAAAAATTTCGCCCTTATAGCAAGACCACTTACTGATTTATTAAAGAACAAATTTGCTTGGTCCTGGAATGATGAACAAATAAAGGCTTTTGATACTTTAAAACAAAAACTTACGGAAAGGCCTGTGTTGGCCTTATATGATGCCAGTTTAGAAACTGAATTACACACGGATGCATCCAAATTTGGTATTGCTGGAATTTTGTTACAGCGTAGCAAGGACCACTTATTGAGACCAGTAGCATACTACAGCCGAAAAACGACGAATGATGAGCAGAAATTCCATTCGTTCGAGTTGGAAACTTTAGCAGTCATTGCATCTCTGAATAGGTTTCGCGTATATTTACTGGGCTTAAAATTTAAAATAGTGACTGATTGTAGCGCATTGAGAACCACACTTACCAAAAGAGACCTAATTCCTCGCATCGCTCGCTGGTGGGTTCAGTTTCAGGAGTATGATTGTGAAATAGAGTACAGAGCTGGATCGCGCATGGCACATGTAGACGCTTTAAGTCGTAGTCCTGTGACTGAATCCACCACTGATGACGATATTCGAGTCATTGATGTGCTAAATATTGATGTAGGAGATTGGATCGCGACTGTGCAAGGCGATGATGATGATGTAAAAAGGATTAAAGAAATTTTGAAAAGTGACGACATCAAATTTGTAGCCGATGTATATAAAAATTATAAATTGAAAGGTGAACACGTTTACAGGTTAACAGAAAAAGGAATGAAGTGGGTGGTACCTAGGGGAGTGAGATGGCAGGTATTACGTATGAATCATGATGATATTGGACACTTCGGTTTTGAGAAAACTCTCAATCGCATTCAGAGCGTGTTTTGGTTTCCAAAAATGCGCCGGTTTGTAAAAAAATACGTAGCGGCTTGCCTGGAGTGTGCTCATCATAAAGCTCCAGGTGGACGTAAAGCGGGCATGCTTCATCCTATCCCGAAAGTAGAGACACCATTTCATACGTTGCATGCGGATCATCTGGGACCATTCGTTCGCTCCAAGAGGGGAAACACTTATCTGTTAGTGATTGTAGATTCGTTTACAAAATTTATTAATATTAAACCAGTTAGAGATACTAAATCAACAACCGCAATCAAGGTTTTGAAGGACCATTTCAGTTATTTTGGGTCACCCTCTCGTCTTATCACGGATAGGGGTACATGTTTTACTAGTACGAAATTTAGTACTTTTATGCATAAGTTAGGGATAAAACACATATTGAACGCTGTAGCTACCCCAAGAGCGAATGGACAGGTAGAGCGGTATAATCGTACCATAACGGACGCTTTAAGTACTAAGTGTCATGGTAAAAAGGATAACACGTGGGATGAGTACGTAGGGGAAATACAATTGGGTATGAATACTACAAAAAATAAAGCTACAGGCAAAAGTCCTTCCGAATTATTATTTGGATTCAAGTTAGTTAGTATGTCAGAAAACTTATTAAATGATGTCATCAATGAAACGGTAAATATAGTAAGCGGCGATGATTTAGAAAAATCCAGGTCGGAAGCTATCACTAAAATCAATGATCAACAAAAATATTCAAAACAAAGGTTCGACCGAAAAAGAAAACTAGGTAAAACATATAATATTGGAGATTTAGTTAGAATCGAAAGGACCATAGTAGAAAAGGAAAGTGTAGGTAAACCGAAAAAACTTTTATCTAAATTTCATGGACCTTATCGAATTCTTAAAATCCTTCCTAATGATAGATTTTTAGTAGGCGATACACCTGTAACTAGGAGAGGAAATAAACGATATGAGAATATTGTTGCTTTAGACAAAATTCATCCTTGGCTGAACTATAAAGATCCATACAACGAAGACAGTGAGAGTGACGTGATTGGTAGGGGTGACAGTGATTCGGGATAAAGAATATAACATATTGTAACTATAACATATTAAAGATTTAATTTTAAGATTAAGAATATTATCTAATATAAGAAGTACTAATGGAAATGACATAGTTTAATTGAATATGATTGTGATAATGGAAGTAACATGATTGTGATAATATTGATTTAATAATGCATATAAATACTTACCAACAATAAGTTAGTTTTTAAGATTAGATAGCATGGGTTATGAGCGTTCAGTGCAGATAGCGAACAGCATTGAGCAATCAATGTTGCACAGATGACCGCAGATCATGACAGACCGTGCCATTTAGTATTAAGTATAGTTCTAAGATTATATAGCATGGGTTATGAGCGTTCAGTGCAGATAGCGAACAGCATTGAGCAATCAATGTTGCACAGATGACCGCAGATCATAACAGACCGTGCCATTTAGTATTAAGTATAGTTCTAAGACTAGATAGCATGGGTTATGAGCGTTCAGTGCAGATAGCGAACAGCATTGAGCAATCAATGTTGCACAGATGACCGCAGATCATAACAGACTGTGCCATTTAGTATTAGGTATAGTTTTAAGATTAGATAGCATGGGTTATGAGCGTTCAGTGCAGATAGCGAACAGCATTGAGAAATCAATGTTGCACAGATGACCGCAGATCATAACAGACTGTGCTTAGATTTATAAGAATTGACTTTAAAATCAAGATGTGACAAAGATGAAGAAAATGTGAGTGCGATAGTGAATATTTCAGTGAAATAGTGATTGCGTTACTGATTTATAAATGGTTTAGTAAAGTATTTTTGTAGACTTGTTTACAGGCATTGCAGATCATGGTGTTGTTTTATTTCAATTGTATACTTTAGCTTATTCAAATATAATTGTAGTAAACTGGTTCTGCAATATTTCATGTGTTCAAAAGATTTCCTTTAACTTAATCATAAGTGAAGGGACTCACTTAAAAGAGGATGGCCGAGTTGTAAGGCTAACCTATTATATTACATTGGCCATAATATTGTCTGTGAACCTAATTTAGTAATGTATGTAATGGCACCACAGCTTACGATCATAATATTGTTTTTGTTTAGGCTGTGGCCAAGTTACTGATATGTTCTGTAGCTTGGATGAAGGGAGTCCATCTTTTTTTTTCTAAAAAGGCGAACAAAGGTTTTTGTGATATTTGCATTGTCTTTTGGAAAATGTGTAATTGTGTCGACATTAAATAGAAAATGACTTTGGAGAACGTAGTTTAATTATTGAGCTGAATTTATAACTCTTTTACTTATGGATGCGAGAGGCGCGTGAGAGGGATATATGGAAGGGTTTAGGAGAGGCCTACGCCGCAGAGGCGACTACTACAAATATAAATTAACATATAAATATACATACATAATAAGTGTAGTAGAAAATAAAGGCTATTTTTATTTTTTTTATTTTTTTATTTATATATATATAATTTTGTTGTGTTGGTTTGTGTATAACGCTTAAACTCGACAACTAGCCGACGGATTGACATGAAATTTTTACACAATATGCAATCCTTACCAAGGATTGATAATGTCTATATTTTTCGCGTAATAATATAATTTCAATTGCGAGAAAATTGCTTTTTTTACGCCGCCATCTGCCGAAAGCGAGAAAAACTGACTCGCCATCGAGGACCGCTGTCACATTTGAAGTGGCAGTTAGCCGTTCTCATGGCAGCCGCTGACCGTTGAACATCAAAGAAAACCACAGCGAAGCGTGCAAGGGCTCACCTAGTTGTTTATACTTTTCGAATTAAGAAGCCTTAAACAATAATTTTTCAGTGTTACTGTGAAAGCTTTTCAAAGAGATGGGATTATACTGGTCTCTTTTTAGAGGATTCTCTTTTACAAGGCTTTCTTACCCTTGAGTTTCGAAAAACCCTTAAGGTTAAGTTCGGAAGACAACATTTTTGTGATCGTTTTTTTAGAATTAGAATCCTTAGGTTTTATTTTTTATTTTATTTATAACAATAATTTAAAATTGGTGAACTTCACAATGAAATACTTTCGCGTACTAAGAATGACTCGATAAAATCACCTAACCAACTTCTAAAACTAAGCCAGTAAAAAGTTTCAACATAAACGCAGACAATTTGCAGTTTTATTCAATTCCTAACTGTGACAACAAATCGTTTAAAACTTTTATTTTCTACCGCCATTTTACTATCAATTACTCTGACTTTGTTTAGGAAGAGAGAGTAAAAAGGATTTTATTGGCACGCGTCAGACGTACGACAAAAGTAGTAGATACGTGTAACATTCAATGTGAAATTGATTTTACTTTTCCTATAAGAGATTTTCAATAATAAACAAAGCAATTTTTTTAAAGCTAAGCTCGATAGACAGGCTGACGGCATTTAGGGTTGCTATACATATATATTTCAAACGGTGACAGTCGAAATTAACAATCGTATATTGCTACATGATATTGTTTGTCACTGTCAAAGTTAAAGGGTTTGCCATTATAAAATAATGTAATTTTCCTAGGTTATCGTTATAATATTTTTTTTTTAATATGGCAACATTCAAAGTCACCTGTCTCAAAACTGTCACAGTTGACTTAACCGAAACAATAACTTTGACCGGCCAATATCGAGCGGTTAAGGTTATCGCTAAGTTATGACGTCATTTAACTGTTGTAAAAATGATGCAACGCATATTATACTTATGCGAAGATTTAACGGCTATATTGGATATGGTTACCGTTAAAGTTAGATGGTGCAACCCACCCTTAAGGGGTCTGGCCACCTTGGCCGATCGGACAATGGGTATATTTAAAAGAAAAATAATACACTCGAAAGTATAAGCCGGATTTTTTTTTTTTTATACAACGTCAAAAAGGGCTTTGAGAATAACGTCAAAAAATTTCCATTCAAAATATTAAAAAATGACGCCGTTCTGCTCATTGCCGCGGAGGTCCTTCGCATGATATGCGCGGTCGTTATCCCATCTGTTACTTGGTCATGTCACATCTGGAATATATATTTATTATATCAGCTTATTCGTAAGTAATGTCGCTACAATGTAGCCTAGCGGTTTCTTTTTTTCGAACATTAAAAAATTTATGGTGACTCGAAGAAAAAAAAATGGATTTTTCACTTAAAAATTTCGAGCGAAAACAATAATAAAACAAAAACTAATCAAGTTATCGCAAAAATCCTACGTGACATTTTAGATAATGTATCTAAAAGTATTGTTTAAAAATTTTAAAGCAATCGGACCGATAGTTTACGATATTTCGATG
This sequence comes from Synanthedon formicaeformis, assembly GCA_945859745.1. Classification (NCBI taxonomy): domain Eukaryota; kingdom Metazoa; phylum Arthropoda; class Insecta; order Lepidoptera; family Sesiidae; genus Synanthedon; species Synanthedon formicaeformis. Next base: position 4,423,827 of record OX243979.1, read on the forward strand.
GTACCAGTTCAAAAAATGTAGTTTCGAGATAACCACAAAAGAAAGGAAATTTTTGACGGAATTTTTTGAATGGAAATTTTTGACGTTATTCTCAAAGCCCTTTCTGACGTTGTATAAAAAAATTGAAAAATTCCGGCTCATACTTACGAGTGTATAATTTTTCTTTTAAATATACCCATTTTCCGATCGTCCAAGGTGGCCAGACCCCTTAATAAATAACCGCCACCAACGCACAAGCAACTCCAATGGCGCTGCAAGTGTGCTGCACACCATGTCAGCAGCGCCTTGATTGAAGTCATAGTATTAGGGGTAAGAGAAAAGACACGTTCATGATAATTATAATGAAAAATAGCCTCTGACGTTGCTTACTCGCACACTGAAATACAACAGAATTCGTGCTTTTATTTTGACAATGGCCTTTCTGTAATGGATTGTTCATAATCGTCAGAAATATTGTCAATTTTATGATTACTTTTCTTTTTGTTATTGTTTTTTTTTTCTTTTATTTTAATTCAAGTTTAAGTTATAATAATAATTGCTTAGTTGCTATGCGTATTTTATCGTTCGTCTCAATTTCTAGTTTGTAGTTTATCTGTGTATGCTTTAAAATTGCCTTATGATACCTACAGTACCTTTTGAAAAATAAATAAATAAATAAACTACATACATTTTTGAGTGGTATGCCATACTGTAAACACAGTACGGTCTGCCACTCAAATATTGTACAAATATCTTCAATCCATTGCCTAATTGGTACATTGTCTTCGAGACGTAATACGACTGGGATTCTTGACCCTTTTAACTTATTAACCAGCGCTACACAACTTAAAATACCAATGCGGGATCTGTTTAAAATGATCTGTCATTTCTAACCGCCTGTCGATCGATTGCCTTTGCCGCCTGTCAGTTTAAAAAAAAAACAAAATTCTCAATCATAGCTTACAGTCACTCGTGATGAAGAGATTTGGGCGGCGAATAAAACGGATATCTATGTTAGTGTCATGTAAAGGGTAGGGCACACTGTTGCGTAACTTAATGTTTAATCTTAAATACGATCTTAAGCTGATGCATTTTCTATATGAACACTATTTTAAAAGATTTAACGAAATGATGGAATACAGAATAATACAATTTTATTTTATTTTATTATTTTTTGGGACATAAACAGATATAAAAACAAACATACAGAAAAAAGACAAAAAATTTAAAATATTTTACACAAGTGTCAATAAATAGATAACTTACATATAGAACAGAAACTATCAAGACAAAAATGAACAAAAAATATTATAACAAAAATTAAAAATTAAAACAAATTTAAGAAGAAAAAAAAACAAGTCTTTACAATTATCTTTTTTTTACAAAAACTAATATCAAAGCAACATTTTAATTTTAATTTAATCGTAGGATAAATGAAAAATATATAATTTTTTTTATAGCAAACATTAAAAAATAATCAAAAATATTATTAAATTAATTGTTATTCCAACTTCTTTTGCATCCGTAATTTACGTAATAATGCTTTTTATTATGTTTGTTTAAAAAACCCTGTGCGCAAAAAGTGCTATAAGCAAAATGACCTCGTCCTTTTAGCAACATGACAGTAACTAGCGAATGGTCCCAATATCAAAAGAACATGTTACCAAAATGTTTTACAAGTTTCAGTACGCTCAATAATACAAATTAAATATTCATTGGAAATAATGTATACGTATAATAATGGCAGCACAATAGTGTGCACTGCCCCTTATATTATAGAATATTTTGTCGGCATATTTGAAATGCAATATCGGGTGTTGACAGTTGAATAACTATTCAACTTATTAACATTACTTATTTCGTTGCTGTTATTTTTAACGTATAATAGCATCGTTACTCGTTATTTGGATTATGTTACGTTATCACTGTCTTTGAAGGTGTTAATGTGACGTTTATATGATTATTTATGATATTATTAAATTACATTTATTGGTAGAATAAAATTTAACCAATTTTGAAAATAATTATACATGATATTTTAATTTAATGTAATGAAGGTATATTATTTTATGATAGAAGGCTTAACTACTGTCATCGTTAATTTATAAACCACATACCGTCATCAAGTGAACCGTCACCGACAGTGGTTATATATAACGCCTTACTTGAATAAGTTTGTGAAAGTATTGATATTGTTGCACTAAAAAATATATCAGTTTCCAGAACGCTGAATTCAGAAGATAGGTATTGTGTAGTAGGTATAATATTATTTTAGAAAAGTCAGTTTAAAACTTTTAGCATCACAAATCGCTGCTTAAAAACTAAAGGGCCACAAATCAAAATTACACTTTTTACAGGAGAGCTAATAGAAAAAAATGTAATTGTTTTTGTCTATTTTTTTCTTATTAGATATATATCAAATATATGCACATTATACATCATTAGAAGCGTATTTTTAAGTAGCATTAAATGTTTTTAATTACTTTTATAATAAACTGAATATTAGAGGAGATATAAGCATATATATAAGTTACTTTGAATATATAAAAAATGAAAATATACTAAATATGGAATAAAACAACCACAAGTCTTTTTGCAACATACAATATGAAGGATTGTGATTGTATTTTTGCAATATTTTTTTTTTAATTTTTTGTTTTATGACCCTTTAGTTTGTAAGCAGCGTTGTGTACGCTTCAGAAACTCGAGAATGGGTAAACCGATGGGGTAAACAGATTTCAATTCGGTTTTCACATATGGAAGAGGGATAAACGGGGAAGGTTGACCCAGGAGTTGGTTGCTAGTATGTACTTTATAAATTCCTTATAAATGCAGCTATTAATGGTCGTTTGACTTTTATTTTTTTATAAAAAAATTCTAAAAATCGTCAATTTAGTTTCAGTATCATGTATAGAGCCTATAAACACGATATCTCTGAAAGCAAAGTAAATTACTCCATGACCAACCCTTACAGATTTATTATTAGTATTGATAGGTTAGATGCAGGTTAGGGACCTTTTTTTAATTTTTTTTACCTTTCTTAACAATTATTATTATTGATTATAGAATCACATTTTTGTCTCCAGATTGGATACCCGTGAAGGGGTCACCTCTCACTGGTCAGATCCGTCGACCCTCGGCAGTAGAGCAACATTCCGGAGTGACACCACACCAGCCGTATTGGTGTTGACGAAATTAAGGTAATTAGCGATAGAGATGCTGCAAGTACGCTTCACTTCAAAGAATCTATCAAAAATCTTCGTAGAGTGAGCTCAGGAGCTGCAGGAGCTCATACTGCCCCCCCCCCTTTCTTCCATCAGACATACTGATGTACGGCTGGTTACCATCCTCATCTTGTCGAAATTTCTCTTTTTCGAACAAAACGATTTAAAACATCACTACATAGTATTAAAACAAAGTAGCTTCCCATCTGTCTGTCCCTATGTATGCTTAGATCTTTAAAACTACGCAAAGGATTTTGATGCGGTTTTTTTAATAGATAGAATGATTCAAGAGGAAGGTTTTAGTAAATAATTTTCAACGCGGGCGAAGTCGCGGCGCCAGCTATTTACTAAAAGTAAAGATACAACCCCTGAAAATTTTATAACAGCAAATATCAGTTGTTATATTGCTTTACACATTTAGTCAGGCGCTACACATCTCTTACTTTAAACGCGGGCGAAGTCGCGGGCACCAGCTATCTACTAAAAATAAAGATACAACTCCTGAAAATTTTATAACAGCAAAGATGTCAGGCGTTATATTGATTTACACATTTAGTCAGGCGCTACACATCCCTTAATTTTAACGCGGGCGAAGTCGCGGCCACAAGCTCGTCTATATAATGTGCACTGCCATGGTATGGAACTTCCTGTCGGCGTTGTGTTTCCGAGGTCATATAACCAAAATGTTTTCAAAGTTGGAGTGAATAGTCATCGAAATACTACAATGGAATTTGCGTCACAAATGCCAAAGCGGCACATAAAAAGAACGCCTTTGACAGAATCATGGCGGACTCTTGCCTTCACGCGTCAATGGTAAAAGGTAGTAACGATCAACTTCTACTATTTCATTTTAAACTCTAATGGGTTGACGTAAGTCACATTTTCTTTAAATTACGTGCTTATTATTATGTTTATTTTGTTTTAAATGACAGTTCATGCTCTACGTATATTATGTTACTTTTAAATGTTCCATAAAATTCGTAGTGTTTTGTATGGCACGCGTGTTCCATGTTGTAGTAGTTTGATGTGAATAGTCATCTTTTGAGTGAGCTCGCTCCATCATAGGCCTCATCTTCGCTACACCATCACGGCTGGATGCTGGCCAAGACCAATCTCTAATAAAAAAAAGTGCGCCACTAACCTTAGTAGGATTAAGGATAAGGGTTTTAAATATGGAGAGAGAAATGAGTAAATGTACTCACTCACCGAAACACAACAGCACACATGCTTGTATTTCACTGTGGTCTTCTGTAAGGGCAATGGTTACTTCCACCAACCAGATTGGCTGCCCATATGAGTGCAAAACGCAGTCTATGGTCTTGTTACTAATGCAAGACCCAAACCAAGGACAAATTTGAACAGATTATATCCAAGTTGAAGTTCCGGGTATAAATCTGGAATACTTGAGACAGAGTTTAACTTTTTAAGGAAATGGACTTGTCTGATTCTCATTAAAACATTTTTGGTGAAAGATTCCTTAGATAGATACTTAAATATTTCTCAGGAAATTGTCAAAGCCCCTTTTTGTTAAATATAAAATATTCATTGGTACAGTAATAATCCCAATATCTCTGTAAGCATTGCTTTTGTAGCGGTTCATGTTGGAAATGTTTATGCCTTGTAAATATTCTATCAATTTCGGGAACCAATCTAAACATCAAACGGCTTGATTTACGCATGTACCGAATAAGACCGATGGATGCTTGGCCCAAGTCATAAGAGGAACGCTTCTGAAATAAAATATTTTTTTTTTCGTGTATTTTATGGCTGCTAATATATTGTGATTTATATTGCGTTTTTTTTTAAATCAACGGTCGCTTTACGTTATCACATGCCTTTTTCTGAATAAATCATTTCTTATGAAGATAATTCTTCTTCTTATTCTTAATGGCTACAGTTTATATAAGGTTGCAACTTATTTAACTTATATTAAGTTTATAAACAGTATATATAAGTTTATATTACTTTTACATCTCTCCTATACATCGCGTGTAATATTTTTTAGCCTCATATTTCCTTAGTAATCAAATGATAAATAATACACTCACGATCGTTGTGAAAACAATCACTGGGAAAAAGAAATTAGGTAGAAAAAGCTATGAGACGTGCTTCAGTTTATAATATGAATACTGATACTATATATTGTATACTAGTGTGTACCTTAAAATTGCCTTGTATTATTTATACCTATTATAAGTTTTTTGTTTGTGCTGTTGGACCTTTTCAAAAATATAAAAAATTAAAAATTAAAAAATAGTGACCCTAACCCGGCTATTTTTTTTTCGCGTCACGTTCCATTAATGTTTCAAAATCCGTTGGATAGCTTAGAAGAAGCTAGCAGAAAAACAAACAGAAGCGTAACCCAACGATTTATTATTATTTATAATATGTATAGATATAGATACAGAAGTTACTTTTTAGTATAACTATATTTATGTAGACGAAATTTAAGATATTTCTAAATACATCCTCATAGCAACAATCCTTTAGAAATCTCAGTAATTACTCATTGACAACGACCAGTAATAGGAGGGACAAAGATAACGCTCGCCTCTTATGACTTGTTTAAATTTGAACAACAATTTTAAAAAGCGATCGATTCCCAAGCACGTGGAAGTGACGTAAGGGCAGCATATCAAAAGGTTAGCTTTTGTAGTGAAAAAAAAACTCGTTTTAGTTTTAGGTTTCTTTTCTTTTATAACTGGGAAGTGGGCCAAGAAACTTAATACTTCTTGTGAACTATTCCATGTGGGTTCTCTATAGATCTCGAATCAGTTGCGTAATCCCTTTTATTTGGTTTCTATTTATGTTCGAAGGCTTCGTGTGAATATTTATTTAGGCGTAAATAAATAGCTTTCCACCATTTATTTCAAGATTCACTTATTTATCACTAGCTGGTGCCCTCGGCTTCATCCGCGTTGAAAAATGGAAAATATATATAAGCAATATAACGCCTGACACACAAGTTTGTGTGTTGTAACACTATAGTAATTATTTTAATACTTGTTTCGTGACTGTTATTACCTAACTGTTTCATCCCATACTGATGGGAGTGAAAATAGTTTTGCATTGAAAATAGTGACCATGACGATATTACTAAAAATAGTGACTATAATAAAATTCCTAAATGAAAATGGAGGAAGAAACTAATTGAAACAAATCTTCTTTTTCAGGCCAGAAGACAGCGGCCAGTACAGATGTAGAGTGGACTTCATAAAATCTCCAACGAAGAATACGAGACTCAATTTAACTGTACTGAGTAAGTAAAAATAAGTTTTACATGGAGCTATTAATTACTAAACCAATTTTGTATATACTTAAAGGTCAGCAGCTGGATGACTGTCCATTTAATGGTAGGTGGCTACCGTCGCTTATTAGGTAACATAAGCAACACTTCTGTTATTTTAAAAAAGAAAAAAAAATTGAAAATATTCTTTTTAATAGTTATTTTTTTATTATTTCTAAACGCAACTCAAACTCAACAATTTAGATACAATATCTAAATTATGTCTTCTCACTGTATAAATGGAAATATGGCTGGACATAGACACCTTCCCCATTATTTTCCAGTAGGACCTGACAGATGCAGTCTGGTTCCAGCGTCAACCCTCAACCCCTATTAGGCCATCGGGCCATCTATTGAGTGGCCGTACTACTACTTACCGGTCCGTGGCCTTAACACCAAAACCTTTAGGCCCCAGCGGGAGTAAATAATTAATAATTAGAGTAATCAATACTGTCCCGATAGTGTGTCTCTACTCATTCACCGAAATACACAGCTGCCAGGCCATTTGTTCAGTTTATGACTGCTTAACGCAGTGATTTTGTATATAAATTTATCTTAAATGGCAGCTATATACTTTAGAGGAGGTCGTGCATAAAAACCTTGTTCAATGGTACAATTATTATATTGCAATCCACTCTTTAAAACTCGTCTTTATCAGTTTATCTACACACAGCCTTATTCCCAGTTAGAAACAACGAGCAGCGGTCGTTTCGTCCCGGCACCCCTGACATTCGAAAAGATTTATACCAACCATTCTGATAACAATCTCTTTTTCGGTGGACTGAGTTATATACAACATCGTCGCTCGGTTGTTCAATTAAATTGTAATGTAGTTATTGTTTTAGACACGTCTTGTGATTAAGTATTTGATTAATTGATTGGATCCACTCTTGATTCCTGCGGTAGTTTTTGACAAGACACTCACGAATTCATTTTGACAATCAATTCGTAATAAGAATACATAATATGTAGTTTGACTTGATTTGGTATTTCTTTTTGGTAAACCAACGTTAGACGTTAAAAGTTAGAGAACGGAAGTTTAAAGCGAGGCCAACCAGACAACGCATAGATAGAATATAAATACGAGTAATATAGGGTTGTCAAGATGGCTTCTTATACCATGAAACAGATAACGCCGGCCGCTACGAAAAGGACAAAAGGCCGGATTTGTTTACATTGTTAGCGTTGTCTCCTTGGCTTTACTACAGTAAAATTAAAATTTGTTATCCACTAGCGACCCACCCCGGCTTCGCACGAATCCATTTTTTGCTGCATATTATATACACAATTTTTCCACGTTTAAAACTTTCTATTACTTAGTGACAATCGTTACAAATTCCGTCAATTGGTTTAATATTGGCTCCAGAACATTCTCGTTTCCTATATGTTACCTAAACTTACCTCATAATTTGTGACTTTATATAATTCCTATTTGTAACCCCCTCGATATATACTGTAAAATATGCTATAAAATAAAGTTTTATACAAAAAGTTCTTTCAGAGAAGTTATTGTTTCTTCTATTATTTTACTAACAATCATTTAAGACTGCTATGTGTTTTTACATTTATATAAGACATATCAGATAACTGTGATCTCTGCTAAGCCTAACTATCTATCTATAAATATATATGATCACAAATGGTACTTACTCTTGTTAATTAATATGTTTTTATTGTTTAGTTAGGACTTCAATCCAATTCCATTACTAGATATTTACATTAGTCTCGAGGTAATTATCTCCATCGCGTTTTGTGTTGTGAGAGACCTATTTCAAATTTTGTTATCAAGATCTTTTTATTGCTTTGCTTAATTAAATACAAAGTTTCTAATTTGATAATTTTTTTGTCCGCAGTACCACCTGAAAGATTGATAATACTCAATCAAGAGAATAATGAAGTACAAGGTGGTGTTCTGGGTCCTTACGACGAGGGAACAGAAGTTAATTTGACTTGTGTCGCAGTTGGAGGTAAGTATATATCATAATATTTAATTTATATTCCAATACTTCACACACGCTAACTACGGTTGAACAATTTCTATTGGTCAAAGTATTTAAAATCAATTGTACAGATTGGCCGTACTGCCGACATTCAGACAATGCTAATAACTTCGAAACGGTTGTACCCAAATCAAATGTTGGTGTACGGGTGTAAAAATTCCCATTTCACTCGCATTCCAACGGCGTTTGGTGCAATTCATAAGCTACGAAGAAAACTTGCTTAATAAATGTCACGTATTTATTAGAAGATTTTATTAGGTACAAGAGCATTAATACAAAACTTAAATATAACTTAAGCGATATGAAGAATTTAGAGTGCCACGTATATGGGCGCGAACGCCGACTGAAATTGACACATGGGAAGTCACAGACCATAATATTATATAAGACAATAAGTGCTGCTGTTCTTGTAATTAAGAATGTTTATTTTTTTTTATGGTTATGGTCTGGTTTTAACACAAAACGCTGCTAGGTTTAAAAGTTGAAAAGCAGACCTTGATAATAGAAAAGATGAGAAGTATAAAAATCTTAATAAGAGAGAAAGGGAATTAGCACTATCACTTATTTTGTTAATTCACAAATTGCAAGGGATTTTGTTACTGTCGCCATATAGGCTTTTTAGTTTAAAGGAGTAATTTTATGACAAGTATTTAAGTAATTAGTATGTTGTTATGAAAAACACAGCCACCAGGATTAAAGCACATTCATCTCCTAGGACGTAGAGTAGAGTAGAGTAGAGTTGCCGACCCTGATAACATAAAGAATTAAAGATAAGGTTATCTTAAGCATTGATTCACAGCATCATACGTGCTGCTATTTCACAGTAGTCTTTTGTGAAAGGACCCCCAGATTTATGACTTCTGAGCGCATTTATTAAACAAAAGCCGAGTTTTACTTGTAAGCGATCGGATATGACCATAAAAAAAACCACCCTATTGGATTTCCGCTACCGCTTGTAAATTGCACCAGCACCAGTCTTTTGACGTGGGTCGTTCCGTACCCTTTGTTCTACACGTTTTTTCCGCGATGTACGTTGTTTTCGTCCACGACTTCCGTTTGTTGTTCCCAGGCTTCCGGAATTTTCGGTTATTTCGTTTAAATTTTAGCGCTTTGTTAACATTGAAATACGAACGAAATGTCCTTGGGTTTGTTTAAAAAAAATTGCTTTGTTTTCTCCGCATAACCTTATTTTTTTTTCTACTTGAAGATTGAAGGAACATTTCATTCAAAACTGTTTTACTCCACATCCAGTAAAAGAGATTTGGCATCCCTTACTCATGCACTGAAAAACATTTATTATTGATAATTTTCAACGTCAAAATTCCTACTAATATGTACTAATTTTACTAATTTTGTGAGGATGTTTGTTACTCTTTCACGCAAAAACAGCTGAACGGATTTAGATGGAATTTGGCACACAGATAGTTTATTACATGGATTAACATATAGTATACTTTTTATTCTGAAAAAATGAAAGGTTCCCGAGGGATCATCTAACTAAAAATATGAAACTTTGGTGTAGCAACGTCATTACAGCGATAAAGATGTCAGATATTTTTCTCAAGAGTTATATTTTTAATTTTTAACGCGGACGAAGTCGCGAGAACAAGCTAGTGTTCAATAATCTAATTTGATATATCAATTATATTAAGCCTCTTACTAAAAATACTAAAAATGTAATGGTTTTGTAAAAGCCTTTATTTCCATTAAGAGTGACATCAGTGACACACAATACGTAGAACTACGCACAACATGCGACGGAAGATAGCGCATCTCGCTCAATAAAAATGTTATAAGTCCCAAAAGTATTAATTATTCGTAAACTACAATGTCAAATGAAAAATTGTTACATACAGCCTTAGATAATATGTGAAGTGAAATTACTGATACACTTTTAGCTTTGTAATGTGTGTCATTTTGAAAATAAAACTAAAATCAATGGAAATGAGAGCTCACTTGGTGATTTTGTTTTATCGAGAAAATTTCATTATATTATGTTTTCTGTTACAATCGTCACTTTCATTTATAATGTATTTATCTGTTTAAAAAAATTAATTAAATTAGACTTTGTTTACTTAGATAAAATTCAAATCTAGGATTGGCTATTTCTCTTTACACCCGCTCTTAAGTGACAATGGTTTTGACAGGTCGACCAACGGCCCGAGTGTCCTGGTGGAAATCTCACGCTCTTCTGGCTAATTCAGAAGCAAGAGCCACAGTCTCCTTCAGATTGCAAAGGTCCGACTTCGGCACGGATATCACTTGTCAGGTAATTTTTTTTACATTATAAATAATTTTATCATAATCTTTTTTATCATAAATTATCATAAATAATTTTTTTTATTATTAAGGGCCTCTTTCACAAACTACATGTAAAGTATCGATTAGTTACTTTTAGAAATCATTTTCTGTTATATTGAATTATGCACTCGGTTTACTGCATCATTCGATAGCCGATTTTTTTTTTTATTATTTTCTATTTAATGTTTGGGACGTTTACCGTACAAACAAAGGTATATCAGCTAAATTATTCCCGGTGACAGGTGACTTTAAATGACAGTTTGGCCTACTCGACGTTTGTGAAAGAGGCGCTAAGTATATTAATTTTTTTTATCATAAAGTAATCTATGATTTTTAGCAATACATCCTAGTATATAACAAAGTCGCTTCCCGTCTTTGTTTTGTCTCTAGATCTTTAAAACTACGCAACGGATTTTGATGCGGTTTTTTTTTAATAGATGCATTTTTATAGGTGATTCAAAAGGAAGGTTTTAGTATATAATTTCAACGCGGGCGAAGTCGCGGGCACCAGCTATCTACTAAAAATAAAGATACAACCCCTGAAAATTTTATAACAGCAAAGATGTCAGGCGTTATATTGCTTTACACATTTAGTCAGGCGCTGCACATCCCTTACTTTTAACGCGGGCGAAGTCGCGGGCACCAGCTAGTAATATTATAAATGCGACAGTTTGTGAGGGATGTATGTATGTAATTTGGCACAAAGATAGCTTATTTTCTAAAAGATAGTCTAAAAATATAAAAAATTGGGCGCCACCATTGTTTTTCTCATGTATTTTTTTTTTTTATTCTTCAACTCGGACGAAGTCGCGGACACCAGCTAGTATATTTCATATAAATACATCTCTAATCTATATATATAAAAATTTCGTGTCAAAAGTTTGACGCCAATGAACTCTTAAAGTACTGAACCTATTTTGGTAACTTCGTAACTATATGTAATTTGGTCCAACTTAAAAGATAGGATAGTTTTTATTTTGAACCCGGGTGAAGCCGGGAGCGTGTAGCTAGTAACATACTTTCTTATAATCGATAATATAATATATTTATATCGTAATACATTATGTTTATGCTTCACAGGCTGTAACGGATCCATCAATAACGCCAGTATCAGAAAGCCTGACCATCGACATCAATCGTAAGTATATAAGTATATTTTCACATTATCCCAACTTCTTAACTAATATAAAGTGAATTTGTTTGTTTGTTACGCTCTCACGTCTTCTCACATCTCAATTGATCATCATGAAATTTTGCATACATATTTTCAGGGATAGAGGAAAGGTCATTCTGAACCTTCCATTCAGAAAAAGTACTGCCTAGGGATAATCAATACTAATAATAAATCTGTAAGGGTTGGTGATGGAGTAAGTTACTTTGTTTTCTGAGATATCGTGTTTATAGGCTCTATACATGATACTGAAACTAAATTGACGATTTTTAGAATTTTTTTCTGTATGTATGTATGTATGTATGTATGTATGTATGTATGTATGTATGTATGTATGTATGTATGTATGTATGTATGTATGTATGTATGTATGTATGTATGTATGTATGTATGTATGTATGTATGTATGTATGTATGTATGTATGTATGTATGTATGTATGTATGTATGTATGTATGTATGTATGTATGTATGTATGTATGTATGTATGTATGTATGTATGTATGTATGTATGTATGTATGTATGTATGTATGTATGTATGTATGTATGTATGTATGTATGTATGTATGTATGTATGTATGTATGTATGTATGTATGTATGTATGTATGTATGTATGTATGTATGTATGTATGTATGTATGTATGTATGTATGTATGTATGTATGTATGTATGTATGTATGTATGTATGTATGTATGTATGTATGTATGTATGTATGTATGTATGTATGTATGTATGTATGTATGTATGTATGTATGTATGTATGTATGTATGTATGTATGTATGTATGTATGTATGTATGTATGTATGTATGTATGTATGTATGTATGTATGTATGTATGTATGTATGTATGTATGTATGTATGTATGTATGTATGTATGTATGTATGTATGTATGTATGTATGTATGTATGTATGTATGTATGTATGTATGTATGTATGTATGTATGTATGTATGTATGTATGTATGTATGTATGTATGTATGTATGTATGTATGTATGTATGTATGTATGTATGTATGTATGTATGTATGTATGTATGTATGTATGTATGTATGTATGTATGTATGTATGTATGTATGTATGTATGTATGTATGTATGTATGTATGTATGTATGTATGTATGTGTGTGTGTAAGTATTTATGTTCCTCCATAACTCTTAAACGAATCAACTGATTTTCATGAAACTTGATAGATAAACATTTAGACGTACGGGACACAAGATAGGCTACTTTTTCTTTTTCAACGCGGACGAAATCGCGGGCGCCAGCTAGTTAAATAATAAAAATGAAAATACAACCTTTGACAAATATATTCTTAACTAACATTATAAACGCGAAAGTGAGTTTGTTTGTAAATGACGCTTTCACGTCTTAACTCTAAAATTATCAATACACTGTGTCAAGGATACAGAAAAGTACACCTTTCATACAGAAAAAAGTACTTTTTTCGTGGTATCATAAAAAAAAAGTTTATTTGTCAACTCTGACGCACGACTGGAGTTTTAGAACAATAAATATAATTAAAACATATTAATATAACATAATATATTAATATGTATTGAAGCATATTGTAGCCTGTAACGCGTAACGTGTGACATGTGACATTTGATTTTACTATAAATTTTAATACGGGGTATGAATATATGAAATTGATTCTTAAGGAGTAACCTCCAATAAAGATTAGACAAATTTTATTGATCATATATTTTTGTCAAGCTTTGTTTTTTTATATATTTTTCAACACTTAAGAAAAATTTGCGCCGATGGAAGTCGCGAGCGCAACCTTTTTTTCATTATAAATCGCTGCTTAAAAACTAAAGGGCCATAAAACAAAAAATCCAAAAATGTTTTTATTGCAAAAATACAATCACAATCCTTCATATTGTATGTTGCAAACAGACATTATGGTTGTTTTATTCAATATTTAGTATATTTTGATCATTTTTTATATATACAAAGGTAACTTATATGCTTATATCTCTTCTAATATTCAGTTTATTATAAAAGTACATAAAAAATTTAATACTACTTAAAAATACGCTTCTAACGATGTATAATATACATATATTTGATATATATCTAATATATGTATAATATACATATATTTGATATATATCTAATAAGAAAAAAAAATTGTCAAAAAATAATTTAATTTTTTTCGATTAGCTCTCCTGTAAAAAGTGTAATTTTGATTTGTGGCCTTTTAGTTTTTAAGCAGCGAAATGCGTATTTTCATTACAAAGCTTACCCTTTCATGAACTCGGTATTTCTGCTTGTTATTTAAACAGGAAGTATTTGAAAGTACGAGTATAATACATTCTACTAACCGTATTTACCAAAGCGAAACTAAAAGGGGAGAGGTAAGGGGTTTATTTTTTATTTTTTCTTTTAGTCTTCGGTCTTTGTAAGTAACGAAGCGTTGAAAAATTCGTGCAGTTTCGGGAGTTCCGATTTTTCACAAAGCTCATAGTTGCCAGATGTTTAAATAGACTGGTCGGAGAGTAACAATTTATTAAATAATAATAATAATAATAATAATCATTTATTTCAGATATCGATGGTCCCTATTAACAATGTCGGATATACATTTTTACCATAATTCACTTTTTTACATAAATAGAATCATAATAAGAAGATCTATCGTACATAATATTTTGTTTTATTGAAAATCATGTTATTTAGTCAGTTTCTTGGTTAATATTGTCGATTGTAATAACTTTGTCCGCGTAACAGTGTTGGTAGTGACGGAACCGGCGTTGTTCGCGGGACGGAGAGAGCGCGGATGCGCGCGGATCTGCCACAACGCACTTTGTTACTGGGGCAGGCGCTCGCGCGGCCGAAACTGCCATAATTGATTTATTATTGTTCTTGTGCGTGTAAACAAGTGAAGATCCCATCATTTCGAAACGTTCTAAACGGATTTAAGATCTAGTAAACTCTAATGAACAAGTTAATATTTATCTGCTGAAAGAGGCAACAAGTGACTGTCAAGATTATTCCATACCTACAGAACCTGGTAAGCACCCTTTATGTTACTAAGTAGGCATATAAAGTGACTGAAGATCATACAGCCATTTCAATATTGTTTTTTATGATGATCACTACTTTTTATGAAACTTGCATAAATTATACAAATATTATAGATATATTCCCTTTAATAAAGTAGATTCCGGTAGATACAACTATTTTCGATGGACTTGAAGCAGACGATTTTGTTGGATATACCACTTCCGACTTTATTACATGTACATATAGTAAATCATTTTGTTGGATATGCCACTTCCAACATTATTACAAGGATGAAAAGTAAATGATTTTGTTGGATGTGTCACTTTCGACATTGTTATACGTATCCTAAAAGCAGACGTTTTGTCAGATATGTCACTTTCGACATTATTACCCGTAACTTAAAGTAATCAGTCAGTTGGATATGTCACTTTCTACTCTAATAACTGCATTATGTACAAAGTTTTTTGTCGGATATGACTTGCATAAACTTTAAATTGGCTAAAACAAATCTCTTGGATCGTTGGTCGATAGGTTAAGTAGACGTCATCTCACTACGCTCTATAAACGGATCATTTTCACCTAACACTTTCATCCTAGGAATTATCTATCTTTGCAGATCGAGAGTCTTCACCAATACGTGTGCATTCCGATGAGGGATTGACACAATGTCTACAAGATATTATGATGGATGATGATGTATTCAGTGACAGGGACGAGCTTGTAAATACTTCTAAACCTAAATAGAGAATTCCTGAAGAGGCAATTCTTAAGAGGAGAATCCCTGAAGAGACTGAGGTTTCCGTAACAGAAGAAACGCAGGCAATATACAAAGGCGCATCAACGTCCACTGACAATTCAACGCCAAACCGTCACCAGTTCCTGTTCACGAAGACCCATGTGGAAATCAATTCTGTGTCATATGCTTGGAAGCTTATGCCATTAGGCCTGATGAAGTTTATCTAAATCTTCCAACACCTTCAACTATAACAGGCACTTCCACTAACGTAACACTGACTTCACAGAAAGGTTTCAGGAAGAAAACTTACAAAACAGATAACTATAGGAGAGAAGAGACTTGTACACAAAGAGAATTGGTGTGTAGTTCAAAAAAAAAAAAATTGAAGAACAAAGGAAAATTGTATACAAATAAAAATGGTAAACAAATTGCAACAAATAGGGCAGCCGTGTGGAAAGAAATGTCGCTATAAGTGTACTGAAAACTACGATCTAAAGCAAAGAGAGGCTATCTTTTTAAAGTTTTGGAAACTGGGCGATCGTAGTAAGCATTGGGAGTTTATTATAAAGTACACAAAAAAGATTAACAAAAGGCGTAAAACTACTGAAATAACTAAACACAAAAAGAAACACCCAATGCCAGAATGATTTTAAGATATCCCAAGCTTATGATGGCCCCGTTCTTATTCCATATGGAAAGAATATGGAAAGAACAAAAATCTTAATGATATGTGCAGATCTGGTGTCATCCCGAAAAAATATCATGGTTTTTATAGAGACTTGCCACATGTTTCCAGTAATGCAGCAGAACCAGAAAGTGACTCTGAATGAACAGCTGTATGATTTTCTTTTGATACTATTTAGTTTTGAAGTTCGTGATTTATTATAGAATTATTTTTAAGTATGATAAGGTAACGTGCCTTAAGTTAACTAGAGAGGTTAGGTATAGACTGATTATTAAAGTACAAAACTAAGACTGAACATTGGTTGTAACAATTAATTATTTTTAGCCACAAAAAAGTTCCTAAAGGTACCAGATATTACATTTTTAAGCTAGGTATGTTTAAAACTTTGTGATACCTACCATCGTAAAGGTGTTTTGTCCGCTATACTATTTTTTTATTGTGTTGATTGTTCATAGTTTCTTGTAAATTTTATTTTTAGTTTAAAATAGACGCTCTTAAGACTTGTTTTTGTTTTTTTTTTCATTTTAGTACGTACTTTACATACCTACTTTCAAAACAGGAAGAGAAAGGAAGAAAATTATCGTTTGCACTTCCTAAACTATTTTTAAATGTGATTAAGTGTGTTGAATTATTATGTGATCTCAAAGTGTACATTCCTTAGCGACTTCGTCCGCGTTCTTGATGAAAGATACCCTATGTCCTTTCTGGTGTCCCAGACAAGGTGTATGCAAAATTTCATGGTGATCGGTTCAGTAGTTTTTGCGTGAAAAGAGTAACAAACTTCCATACATCCATACAAACTTTCGCATTTATAATATTAGTACGGAAGTACGGGGTTTGTGTTGATTGTAAAAGGTTCAATAAATGCATGGAAAAGTTGATTAAATAAAATATTTCATAACTTACGTAAGTAAACCAAACACATACGACAATACTTATTTCTAAATCTCCATTTAAAAATGTTGAATATACCACTACCTACTTAAATGCATTTTAAATATCCGAACAAAACTGTCGTTTGTGTCACAACCGACAAATCTCCTCGAAAATAGCCCATGTGAAAACGTCGGTAGTACATTATTTCTTAAACTATCAAATAATTCAATATTTTGTCTATGTCAGTACTTAGTAAACAATACATAAAACAATCAGTACAAATTTGAGCATTCATAGTCTTATAATATTTTTTTAATCATCAAAACAAACTTTGAACTGCTCTACTGAACAGTACTCTTTTTGCAAAACCGACATTGTTAATAGGGACCATCGATATAGAACATCCATAATTATTAATATAGGTGTACATAGGTATTAAAAAAATAATAACAAATATATACATCTATGTGAATTATAATATATAAATATTATTACATCCTTACTACCTTATGTGAATGTGAGTTTGTTTGTTTGTTACGCTTTCAAGCAAAAACTACTGAACCGATATTAAAATTAAATTAAAATAGTTGTGTATAATACTTTTATTTTTATTTGTTTCTACAAAATAATATTTAGGGCCTCTATCACAAACTACTTGTAAAGTGTTGATTAGTTACTTTTAGAAATCTTTTTCTGTTATATTGAAAAAATTCAATATAACATAACCGAGTGCATAAGCACTCGGTTTACTGCATCATTCGATAGCCGATTTTTTTTAATTATTTTCTATTTAATTAAACAAAGATATATCATATCCATTATCCTCGGTTACCGGTGACTTTAAATGACGGTTGAGCCTACTTGACGTTTGAGAAAGAGGCGCTAAGAGAGAAATCTTAATAAATAAATAAATAAATATCTTCACACATTCCACCAGCACCATCCAGTTCCACTCTAAGCAACTAATGGAGTCCAGAAATTTGATATAATTCATAGATTACTTTTTATTTCTAAATACATACATATTACAAATACAAAACATCCATGGCTCAGGTATACAAAGGTAAAAATTTAATATTATATTACATGACAAGGTCGCGAATTCAATGGGTGTTTCCCACTTCAAAAATTGTTCTTTTTAAAATTTATTTAAATTCAATTTAAGCACAATATCTGAAAATAAAGAGGTTTCGGTTACATTACATTACATGACAGAGTCGCGAGTTCAATGGTTTTTTCCCATCTCAAAAATTTTTCTTTTTTAAAATTTATTTAAATTAAATTTAAGCACAATATTTGAAAATAGACAGGTTTCGGTTACATTACATTACATGACAAAGTCGCGAGGTCAATGGTTTTTTTCTCACCTCAAAAAATGCCTAAAGAAGTTTTCACTTCAAAAATGACCTTAAAGGTCCACCGCCCTTTATCTTAAAAATGTAATTCCCAGGCAAGTTAAAGGAAAAAATATTCTTTTCCTTTCTCGGCGTCTTTGCCTTATAATTTTTTAATAAGCGTGGCGGCCATCAAAAAATTTACATCATCAATCCCATAACAATGTGATTGACGTATCATTACCGACAAGGAATATATCTTAGTGACTTGCGTTTTTCGTGATCTCGCAAAGTGATTTGTTTGTCTCGCTCGCACGTTAGAATTACTATATATATTTGCATCCTGCTCTGTCATCCAGTTATTATGATAGGATGCATTTAATGTTACGAGATTTACTTATTACGATCCTTTTGATGGCCTATTTTGATAGGCTATGAGCATTTGGGATTTTCGAAATAGGCAGTTGACATAAATATTTGTTTACCGTTGACGTTTAGTTAATATTGAGCACTAGCTTTGTAGCTAGTCCGCGTTGAACGGTGAAAGGTACCCTATGTCCTTTCTGGTGTCCCAGACAACGTGTACGCAAAATTTCATGGTGATTGGTTCAGTAGTTTTTGTGTGAAAGCGTAACAAACAAACTCACATTAACATTTATAATATTAGTAAGGATAGCCTATGTCACTCGCTAATAAAGTAGCTTTCTATATGAAAAATAATTTTTAAAATCGGTCCGGTAGTTTTTGAATTTATTCAATACAAACAAAAATATAAATCTTTTCTATTATATTAATATTAGGTTTGGCCCGCGACTTCGTCCGCGTCCGATCGCTACCAAACTTCACAGAAACACCTAAAGATTGTCTGAAAATTTCATCAAAATCGGTTTAGCGGTTTTGGAGTCCATAGGGAACGTACATACATAAATACACACATTGCCTTTTTATATAAAAGAAGATATATGTACAATAATTATCTGGAAAAATATTAACACATGTAGTTTAAACTATGTATTGTGTACTTATCCTTATTTATATTAAGGTTGACAGACACACTGACGGTCCACTTGATGGTAAGTGGCTACCGTCCCCTAAAACACAAACAACGCTACAGGTACTACAATAGAGGGATTAAGGATAAGGGCTTAAGGAGGGAGAGGTTAATGGGCTCTGGCATCCCTTACTCAAAAAATATGGAAAGTGCGAAGCCGGGGTGGGTCGCTAGTATGTACTAGTATGTCGCTAGTATGTCTATAAATTTTAATTATTACTATAGTAATGCCAAGGAAACAACGCAAATAATGTAAACAAACCCGGCCCTCTGTCCTTTTCCCTCACACGAAGTGGCTGGCGCTATCTGTTTCATGGTATAGGAAGCCATCTTGACAACCCTTGAAACTTTGTTAATTTGCATTGTCTCGTTGGCCTTGCTTTATATAGTTACTAGCTGGTGCCCGCGACTTCGTTCGCGTTGAAAGATAATAAACTAGCCTATCCTGTGTCCTGCACATTTAAATGTTTATCTACATTAGATCTACATATATGCATACATACAGAAAAAAATTCTAAAATCGTGAATTTAGTTTCAGTATCATGTATAGAGCCTATAAACACGATATCTCTGAAAACAAAGTAACTTACTCCATGACCGACCCTTACAGATTTATTATTAGTATTGATTGATGATACGAGTAACATTGCGATATAATTATGTTGCACACTTATAATGATGCTGCCTCTTCGTGATCAAGAAAGGAGGCTCTTAATTTGCTTTCTTAGGATTTCCTTTTAAAATCAGCACTAACCGTAAATTTCTTTTAACAAAAGCTCGCTAAATAAAGCGCTGTAACACGCGAAAGCTATAATAGTCCAAAGTAATTTAAGGTAATCTTTCCACTAATTGCTGACACGTTAAAGCTTTCAAGCCGCCCGTTGATTACTTAATATAGCAATTAAAACATTACTAAGAGGAAAATAATATGTTTTGACGAACGATAAATAAATAATTTAATAATATAATATATTATATTAAAATGTATTGAAGCATATTGTAGCCTGTAACGCGTAACGTGTGACATGTGACATTTGATTTCACTCCCATAAAATTTCATATCCCGGGCTTGTATATGAAAATATATATTAAAAAGAAATCGCTGCCTTGATTTTATATAAAAAAAAATCGATTCTAAGCAGTAAACTCCAAAAATAATTGGGGGCGGTAAGATGTAAACGGAGGTCGACGATAGTGGATCTAAAACCTATTATGTGTGATATTCTACTGTTACCTAAACTTTTCTACAGTTAGAAATTAGTCAAAAACACATTTGGAGTTGATGGATTTGCAAAAATGCAAAATCTATCTAAACCCGAAAACATAGACATGGTCTGCGAGACATAGAGGTTTGAGGATCTCTGCCTTATGTGCGTTAAACGAGACACAGAATTATTATATTAAGTTATCTGTTTCAAAATTTGTATTCCATTAAAATTTTAGCAATAGATTATTTCAATCCTTAAACATTTATTAAGCAACTTTGAACTTATGCGCCATATAAATACGTCTCCTTTTAAGGTAACCCATTACTTTATCCTCTGGGGACAATCGCAAACAAAAGTATTTCAGGCCTGTCAATTAAAGGCCTCATCTAAGGATTAGCATCTCTCGGTTATTTATACTGTCGAGATCTTAATCGCATGTGAACCACGGGGCTTCCAAATAAGGATTTATTTCCACGTTCAAATTTTGCGGCAATTATGTATGCTCTTCTACATGTTGTTAGATCGGAGATAACCGTATCAAAGATGGCCGCCATTTTCCGACCTTTAAATTATGATACTACAGGTTTTTAAGGAAAAAATACGAGAGGTAGAAAATGAATGTTTAGTTGAGTTTTAAATTTTGTTTAATCAAGACTTTGATGGTTTAATAGAGGTCATGTAATTAACAGTTTGTGACTTTTTTTTACTTTTTTTTTTACTAGCTGGCGCCCGCGACTTCATCCGCGTTGAAAAAGAAAAAAGTAGCCTATCCTGTGTCCTGTACGTCTAAATGTTTATCTACCAAGTTTCAAGAAAATTAGTTAATTCGTTTAAGTGTTATGGAGGAACATACATACATACAGAAAAAAATTCTAAAAATGGTCAATTTAGTTTCAGTATCATGTATAGAGCCTATAAATACGATATCTCTGAAAACAAAGTAACTTACTCCATGACCAACCCTTACAGATTTATTATTAGTATTGATTGATATTGATTACTGTGACACGAAAGGTTTCTTTTTGAGCTATATAATACATAATAAAACACGGACGAAGTCGCGGGCATCAGCTAGTAATATTTATAAACGTGAAAGTAACTGTCTGTCTCTTACCTTTTGACGCCTTAAATACTCATCCGATCATCATGAAATTTTGCATACACGTTGTCAGGGATACAAGAATGGACATAGGGTACTATCTTTCATCTATAAAAAAAGTACTGTTCCCAAGGGATCATCATCATCAATACTAATAATAAATCTGTAAGTGTAGGTATTGTATGTAAGTATGTATTTCCTCCATAACTCTTAAACGAATTAACTGAGTTTCATAAAACTTGGTAGATTTAAATTTAGACGTACAGGACACAGGATAGGCTACTTTTTTCTTTTTCAACGCGGACGAAGTCGCGGGCACCAGCTAGTACATTATAATAAAAAGTAAATCACAATTGACTGTCTCCCTCGCACACAGCAAGTCGACAGAGACAGCAATATCAGTATCAATTTCCGCTCGGCTTCGGACTTTGAATTAATGGAGTTTTTTTTTTTATTTCTTAATTTAACTCCAGTAAGCTAAACTCTTAATGAACTCGTTATCGCGATCTTTAAATTAAACGGACCGCGTGAACAAAATATATTTATAAAGAATTCATGTGAATATTAAGACGAATTTTATATGTTTGATAGAAATATTTTGAGGCCATACAAAAATATGTTTTCATATGTTTCACATATTACACATACCTACGAAGCTATAAAGTAAAGATAAACTACATATTTTGTACTTTTTACTTTCTACCCCCGACTTTCTATTGAGTCTAAACACGCTATACCGGGTGTTCCAAAACTATGCGACATAAAGGGAAAGTACCTTAAATATCTTAGATAGGATATTTTGCTGAAAGAAGACTTTATCTTATTTTTTAAAGTTAGTAATACTGCATTCAAAGATTTTCTAAAAATTACTTGCTTCGTCTGGGAATCGAACCGACTTAAATGTGAAAAAAAAATCACCCGTATTTTTATGATGCCAATCGAAAGAAATATTAAAAAATATATATATAAATTTTTCTTAATTAACATAGTATCTTAAAAGAAAGGAATAACGTTTATTTATTGCCGACAAAGACGTAATTTTTAGAAAATCTTTAAATGCAGTATTACAAACTAGTAAAAATAAGATATAGTCTTCTTTCAGCTAAATATTCTATCTACGATATTTAAGGTACTTTCCCTTCATGTCGCATAGTTTTGGGACGCCTGTATATCTGCTGTAAGTTCCTTAGGAGTTTGGGTATACCGCAGACTATTTGATATTACAGTAACAGGTCAGTTTACCATATATACAGTAGAAATATCACCGAAGTAACAGTATACTCGTACAAAAATTTTACATCAAATCCCATCATTAACTAGTAAATGGGGTGATGGTTTTCAAACGCCTGAAATTTTTGTGATTTTTTTACGAGTCCCTTGGATGAGTGGTCTAACGATTTGTCTAACGTCGCAGGGTTAAAATTCTCGATGGGGTCAAATTTGGAAATGAACTTTTAATATAAGTACATCAAACTACTACAACATGGAACACGCGTGCCATACAAAACACAACGAATTTTATGGAACATTTAAAAGTGACATTATGCGTAGAGCATGAACTGTCATTTAAAACAAAACAAGTACGTAATTTAAAGAAAATGTGACTTTACGTCAACCCATTAGTTTAAAATGAAATAGTACAAGTTGATCGTTACTACCTTTTACCATTGACGCGTGAAGGCAAGAGTCCGCCATGATTCTGTCAAAGGCGTTCTTTTTATGTGCCGCTTTGGCATTTGTGACGCAAATTCCATTGTAGTATTTCGATGTATATCAAAAGTACATGAAATTATCAAAAAACTGAGATACCTTCTGCGCCGGGTTAGGGTAATTTTGTATGAAAGTATTTTTTTTTTCTTCTTTTCCTATTACTTTGTTGAAGCGATACTAAATTCGCTTAAACGAAATATGTATTGTTGAATATTAGATCGTAAACTGGGTTAGTGATCTGAAAGTTGCCAAAGTTACAATAATTGTTAAATGAGTTATGGCCCTATCCGCCGACCCGACCCACTTCCGTCTGACATCTTGCGAACTTGGGAACTCTAAACAATATATCATTCAATTATTAAGAACACCAATGTTATGTGGGTTTTCTCTCTATAACGGAAAGCTATTTAGAAATAAAGCATAACATCGTTTTTCATTAAAAAAAACATGTCAAAGGACTGCAAAAAAAAATTTTTTTTCGACGACAGATCAGCTTAAAAACTAAACAGCCATAGAACAAAAAAATCCAAAAATGTTTTTATTGCAAAAATACAATCACAATCCTTCATATTGTATATTGCAAAAAGACTTATGGTTGTTTTATTCGATATTTAGTATATTTTGATATATATATTTTTTTAAATTCAAAAGTAACATATGGTTATAATATCTCCTCTAGTACTTAGTTTATTATAAAAGTACTTAAAATATCTAATGCTACTTAAAAATTCGCTTCTAACTATGTATAATATGCGTATATTTGATATATATTTAATAAGAAAAAAATAGACAAAAATAATTTTTTTTTCGATTAGCTCTCCTTCTATTTTCACATAGTTTATTTTCATACAAGGTTTCTATTTTCATACAAGGTTTCTATTCTCATACAAGGTTTCTATTTTCATACAAGATTTCTATTTTCACATAGTTTATTTTCATACAAGGTTTCTATTTTCATACAAGGTTTCTATTCTCATACAAGGTTTATATTTTCATACAAGGTTTTTATTTTCATACAAGGTTTATATTTTCATACAAGATTTCTATTTTCACATAGTTTATTTTCATACAAGGTTTCTATTTTCACATAGTTTATTTTTTCGATGACAGATGTCACAGTGCTGGCAAGTTATAACGCGTTATCATTTCGTTCCTTCACTACACTTTCATACAAGATAAGATATGAAACACAACAGCACACGTGCTGTTACTTACGATGGTCTTTACTGTAAGGGGGTGGTTACTTTACTGCCCAAATGAATGACTGCAAACGCTGTGCGCCCTGCTGCCACTACTAGATATTTAAAAAAATATAAAAATTATATTTATATAAAAAAATTATAAAAAAAAAATTAATAAAAAAATGTCGAAAGGAATCCAATTGCTAGACGTCTCTAAGTAAAAATGTTTTTACATATTATTTTAATATCGCGCCAAATCAAAGGCAAGCAAGGATCCATTCAGAATTGCCCTTATCAATTTAAAATCTCAAACACACTTCAAATTTGTAGTGCACTCGAACACTAGGAAAATAAAATTCACACTTCGCCCGTTGAAAAATTATTTAGCGGTACGCTCGAGTAGACAAGTGTTTGAACGAATTTAAAAAAAAATAGCCCGACACGTTTTTCAAGCATTTTAAAATATCGTTTTTCAAAGCATTCCCAGTTTTGAATTCTTTATTCGTTTCGCGATTCCATTTTCAAAGGAATTTAGTTTTCAGCTTTTCTAATAAAGTTGAATAATATATGCAAATCACTATACATAGTATAAAACAAAGTCGATTCCCGCTGTCTGTTTGTCCCTATGTATGCTTAGATCTTTAAAACTACGCAACTGATTTTGATGCGGTTTTTTTAATAGATAGAGTGATTCAAGAGGAAGGTTTTAGTATATAATTTATACGCGGGCGAAGTCGCGGGCAACAGCTATTTATGAAATAAAGAAGCTGTTTTTTAACTATTTTATTTTAGTATAGACATAGCTATGTATGGATCTCGTATGGACCAACATCTTGTCATTCACAGCAATAAAGATGTCAGGCGTTACCCACTTATTATTTTCTCAGACATATAATAAAAAAAAAGGAAAAAAAAAAACTGTGAGAAACCAGACCAGAGCCGACTTTGAAAAATTGATTTCCAAAGTTGACCCCACCGGGAATCGAACCCGTGGCTCCTGAGACTTTGGGCAAACACCTTTATCACTCATCCAACGAGTACATAATCAAGGTATTTTCCGCTGAATCAATACTAATAATAAATCTGCTGTAAGTGTATTCGTATAATTCTTATACGAATTAACTGATTTTCATGAAATTTGATAGATAAACATTTATACGTACAGGACACAGGTTAGGCTACTTTTTTTCTTTTTCAACGCGGACGAAGTCGCGGGCGCCAGCTAGTATCTTTATAAGAAAATATAGATTACAAAAATCATAACTTCTGTCCGCGTCTGTACCTAACACCAAAGGGGTAAGTTAACAAAAACGACCGCTTAATTGTCTTAAGTGGTTTAAAAAAAGGGGTCGAAAAAAAGGCTTTTGAATCGTTACGCCCGTACCTTTGTGCGGATCAAAAGGCCATTGTCGCATCACAATGGGTTTTTATAATGAATTCCCTTTTTTTGTATACCTACCCACCATTTTTCTAAGCAAATGTTTTACCTACCCTTTGTGATTTACTCCTGATGGACTAAAAATTGGCTAGATTGTCCTGAAATCTAATAGGAGACCTAAATATATTTCTTATTTTGCAATGATCGGTGTATTATTTATCAAATTTATTTTGTATTGAAATCACTTTCGTTCATCTGTTTGTTTACTTGACTGTTGAAAAGGTGACATGTTAAGAAGGCAAGTAAAATTTTAATAATAATAATAATAATTATTTTATTTGTAACATCTTACCGCTCGGAAACGTGTTACAGGAAGCCGGGATTTATAAAACACTCTATTTGATTTGACCAATGTTGCAAAACAGTGAACAATGACCACAGTGTTGCAAAAGAGATTTAGGGTGGGTTACACCATCTAACTTTAACGGTAACCATTTTTACAACGGTTAAAATGACGTCATAACTTAACGATAACCTTGACCGCTCGATATTGGCCGGTCAAAGTTATTGGTTCGGTTAAGTCACCTGTGACAGTTTTGAAACAGGTTTCTTTGAATGTTACCATATTAAAAAAAAATTACTATGACAACCTAGGAAAGTTACATTATTTTATAATGGCAACCCCTTTAACTTTGACAGTGACGAACAATATCATGGAGCAATATGCGATTGTTAATTTCGACTGT
Organism: Synanthedon formicaeformis; assembly: GCA_945859745.1. Classification (NCBI taxonomy): domain Eukaryota; kingdom Metazoa; phylum Arthropoda; class Insecta; order Lepidoptera; family Sesiidae; genus Synanthedon; species Synanthedon formicaeformis. The sequence goes on from OX243979.1 coordinate 4,450,803, forward strand.
CACCGTTAAAGTTACCGCTAAAGTTAACTTTGACCGTAACAATAACCAAGCCTACGGTACAATATTTAAAATAATACCCTTAATATTAAAAAAATCGGTAAATCTGCAGAAGAAAAAAATCGGAAGAATTCCATTCTAAACTAGCTGGCGTCTGCGACTTCGTCCTCGTTGAAAAAGAAAAAAGTAGCCTATCCTGTGTCCTGTACGTCTACATATATGTTTATCTACCAAGTTTCATGAAAATTAGTTAATTCGTTTAAGAATTATGGAGGAACATACATACTTACATACATACAGAAAAAAATTCTAAAAATGGTCAATTTAGTGTCAGTATCATGTATAGAGCCTATAAACACGATATCTCTGAAAACAAAGTAACTTACTCCATCACCAACCCTTACAGATTTATTATTAGTATTGTTGATGATTTATACTAAAAAATGGGGGAGAATGTGTTTGTTAACAACATATTTGTCAATTTACACCTTTGCCGTGAGCGTACTTGTGAATTAGCGAATGCGTCCATCAGTTTGCGTATCCTTCAAAAAGGTCCGTAACAAATTTCACACCCACGGCTTTTCAGATATAATCATCTGCCATTGATGGGTTTTTGATAGAATTGAATGTTAATTTGACTCGTTTTAATTCACCTTAATGGATTCACTCGACAGGGGCACAGAGTGGTTTTTGTTTTTTACTACCAACAACAAAATCATTAAAATTCAATTTAGGCCCTACACTCCGAGTGACATACGGTAGTAAAGAATCGACATCAAATTTAAAAAAAGACATAAAATTAAAAAAGAAGTTGAAATTAATTGTACAATTAGGGCCTCTTTCACCATCTGTCAAGTAGGCTAACTGCCATTTAAAGTCACCGGTAACCGGGGTTAATGGAGCTGATATACCTTTGTTTGTACGGTAAAGTAGGTTTGTAGGTAAACATTAAAAAAAAAAAAAAAAAAAATCGCCTATCGAAGGATGCAGTAAACCGAGTGCATAATTCAATATAACAGAAAATGATTTCTAAAAGTAACTAATCAACACATTACATGTAGTTTGTGAAAGAGGCCCTAAACAGATAATTTTAACCTACATTACTATCCAATAGATTTTGATTTAGCCAGTATAAACTATGTGAGCAAAAGTCGACTGTGGTAGTCGACTGGTCGATTGAGTTCGACGTTCAATGCAACCGTGTGTCACCGGAGCGATCTTAAAATGCTTTACGTGTTCGTTAAAGAGTAGTAACAATTGATTTTAATTTAGGAACTCGCTCTGATTGTTTTGTTATCAGCCGTTAACGAACCAGTGATCATTTAATTATTAACATTTGCTTTGATGAAATGTAAGAGACACTCTTAGTATTAAATAACCCAGTTATTGTAATTTACTGTCTTCATTTAATTTAATAATAGATCCAAAATATAATACAAGTAATTAAACTTCTGCTTGTTAATTCGAAATAAAGGGTTCTTGAAATAATTTCAGATTACAAAATATATACATACGTTTTGGTCAAACTGGCAGTTTGTCCGTAGTCATTTTGAAGGGGAAATATTTAATTGTACAAAAAAAAAATAAGGTTTAGGTCATGTTAGTCTAGAAACAGACAGACGCAAATACAGACTCTATTTTATACTTCTTCCGCATTGAAAAATGTGCCGAGATGCTATTAGCACCTACAGCGCTGATTTTCAGCCAGCACCGTTTGGGACTCACTAGGTACACATTGACGCTACACAAACATATTGAAAACAATCACTCTATACACTATACAAACATATTTTATACAAAATACCATCATATTTAATAAATTACTTAGATACGATCAATATAAAGAAATAAATAATTTAAACAATTGAAATACATAGATAAATGATAATATTATATGATAACAAATTACATATACTACATATACATACACAATGCAAAGCTTCAATTAATAAAAATAAAATTTACTTGGTTCATTTATGCGGATATAGATAAAAGTGAAAAATATTATAACGCCTTAGATCATTATGGCTGTAATAATATCTTATGGCCTTAGAATAAGAACGCCTAGAACGATAGTTTCATATCAAAAGACTGGCGAGTTTGAGGCACAAATTTAATAGATGTATGCGTAAGCCACACGTAATGAGTACGCTCGGCGACACGCACACATGTATACAAAAAATGTTGAATACTATGAGCACTATGACGCGAGTGACGCGAGCTGTTCGCTTACCAAACTTATACGGCTTGGTAAAAGTTGCCTCACTTTTCATCCGTGTACTCGGTTTCTAGGCGTTGTTATTCTAAGCTTATGGCAATCTGAGGGCCTAGTTCGAGTTTTACTCTATCAAACTCGTCGAACGCGTAAATGTCAATTTGTATGGGAATGCAGCAGCGCCACCTGGTGGCTAACGTGTAACGCTGCTTCATTCCCATACAAATTGACATTTACGCGTTCGACGAGTTTGATAGAGTAACTCGCACTAGGCGCTCAGTATCTAAAATTCTTTATGGCAATATTGCCAAGCGTTGGATTTTGTTTTTAGGTAATCTCTCGGAAAAAAAAATCTATAGTTATGAAAGGTACCCTATGTCTTTTTCTGTATGCCTGTATGCAATGTGTATGCAAAATTTCACGATGTATTTAAGGCGTGAAAATATTACTAGTAATACTAGTTGGATTATAACAAGCGACTTTATTTTATAGAAGCATTAAGTTACTTTTGAATATATAAAAAAATGATCAAAATATACTACGTAAATATGGACTAAAACAACCATGTCTTTTTGCAACAGACAATATGAAGGATTGTGATTGTATTTTTACAATAACATTTTTGATTTTTTTGTTTTATGGCCCTTTAGTTTTTAAGCAGCGATATACTCGTAGCTAAAATGTTAATATTTTGTCCACAGTTCGACCGCTCTGGTTGCGTCTTCAAGGCGGCAAAAGACCTCTAGTCGCGGGACAGACCACTGAACTGGTCTGTCAAGCAGTTGGCGCTAGACCTAAACCTTCGATATCGTGGTGGAAAGGCGGAACTAGATTGAAGACAGTCAGAGAAACAGTGAGTAACATCTTTACGTCCTTCTCCTTAAGATGCATAAGCACAGCGTCACAATCCATACAGTTGGGCAACGCCTTTGATGTCGGGCGACGCCGCCACTCACGCGCGGATGTGCTAGGGTTCATGGGCGTAGCGAGGTACGGGCAAGAGGGGGCAGCTGCCCCCCCCCCCCCCCCCCCTAGAAGTGCGGTTGTTCTGTTAAACTGTAATTTTTATGAGCTTCATAGCTTGCGACGCTTCTTATAAGACCTAAGAAAAGAAACTAACAGGCTTGAAGGCTGGCTTGTGAAATCCAACAATACGGGATGTGATCTCCAAGTCTAGGCAAAAAGTGGGTTTTCTGCGAAAAATAGAAGTCTTCCAACAATATGAGCGATAGCTCATTCTACGCGGAATGCAATTCTTGGAAAGGCGCTTTTTGGATTTTTTCTGCCAATAAAAATTGCAATTGTTATTAACAAAAACAAAAAAGCCATTTAGATTTTTGATGATCTCAAAAACTATAAATGATAACGGAAATCGCATTTTTTAAAATCATAGAATGACAGAATTTTTTTTTTCAAAAATATGAAACAGCTATTAAAAAAAAAACTTATCTAATACTATTAAAAACAACGTTGAAAACAATATAAGTAATCTAGGATGTTCTTTGTCTGCCCCCCCTTATATACAATCCTGGCTACGCCCATGCTATGGAAAATCCGCCACCGCCCACTCAACTCGCCATGTACGCGCGTTCTGCAGAGAGGTCTCTTGGCCTACCCACGCAGTGTATATACTAAAAACAAAAACCGGGTGATTTTGCCGATCAGGTAAGCCGAATGAAAGTTAAACATACTCGTATGTAGAAACTACTTCGGGTCGGCTTTGTTGTTCAACAAAAATTGCCGGCCCGACTATATGTATGACAAATTCAAATTCAAATAATTTATTTACAAGTGACATGGGTTAATGTGAACCAGTTCTTATTGGCTTTAATATGCCACCTCATGCACTGCCACGTCTGGCGTGTAAAATCGTAATTTACATATAAAATAATATTATTAATAATATAAAATATGTCGTAGTCAATTTTAAAATTTAATTAAATGTCAAAATAATCTTTAATATTATAAAAACATTGGTCCAACAGCCACTTGGTCAATCATCTTCTAAACAAATTTCCCTTAGATCATAAGTTTCTCAGTGCACGCTAATCTCAGAAACGGCTAAACCTATTTTAATGCGGTTTTTCACTGATATATTGTAGCAAGTTTAGTGTTTGTTTCATTTCAATAGGTTTACAAACAAAAAAGTTATATTGAATACCTACCAAAATTCCAAGTGTATGAAAAACTAGCGAGCGGAGCTTTGATTTACTACAACATTTTCTTGGCAATGCGACACGATGGCGTCTCGTCTAAAAAGGCTAAAACCTAACCGAATAAGGCATACGCTGTGTATTTCACATTTCAAAGTAAACTTAAATGTGACACAATTCAGTTTATACAAACCGAGTATTAGATAATCAATACGATCCATAGGAGTGACAGCACAATAGCTATGTGTAATGATGGAAAAACTAAGACCTGGTTTCCATTGTATCGGCGTTCACTTTACTACTAACATATAACGTAAACGGATTGTAATTAATGTCTATGTAACGGAATTTTATTTATGGAATCTAAAATGTATTTTGAATTTGAATGTTGTAATTAAAAAAAAAGTTGCGTAAACGCAAGACTGTCAAAAGTCTCTTCAGTTAGCGAACTTTAGCAGAAGTTAGCGTGGAAACAGACGGAGGCATGAATTAGTAATTTGACTTCATTATTTTATAATATCCTCTTGCTCTTAATGTTTGTGTGTAAAAATATATTATACCAAAATAATATAAAAATCCATACTTCATACGAATATTATAAATGTGAAAGTAGCTCTGCCTATCTGTTTGTCTGTCTGTAACCTTTTTACTCATCGCAAGGATACTATTAAGGACATTAGGGTACCTTTCATCTAGAAAAAAAGTAGTGTCCCGAGGGATCATCTTAAATAAAATAAAAAAAACTAACGCCCGGCCAGTGTATATATATAGCAACAAGGGGTCAAGCGTTTTATTGCTTTTATATTTTTTTTAACGCGGACGAAGTCGCGGTCACCAGCTAGTAATAAATAAAATTGAAAAACCTTTATTTTTCATTGGACACGTTGAGTGAGACTTGAAATAACAATATTTTTGGCGTTGACTGCGTTAACGTCGTAACGACACAGTGGGAACCGGCCTTTAGATGCACCTACAATAGATATACATACCTTTGTACAATCGATTTGTACAAATTGAGCGACAGTAATTACCTTTATTCGATCGAGTTGTATTGAGTCCATTCTGATAGATAATATCAATGATGAGGTTAACCGCACAGGTCTCCCGTTGTCCAATTGAAGTAGAATTGTATACAAGGTTTTCATGTCAGTAATAATGCTAATGAGGAAAATTACATCTGTACCTCTTAAGAATAAGCCTGTTAAATGAATTTGTTTTATTCATTTATAATTGACTCGCTATCCGCTCCTGACTACGCACAGGATGCAATTTTTTATATACACACACACCTCCTCGTTTAATTCATCTTTCCATTAGTGAAAACCGCATCAAATTCCGTTGAAAATACGGACATTGAAGTATAAATTGACGTAATTAAAGTATATTTTGACGAGCCCGTTGGACGAGTGGCAAGGGTGCTTGCCTAACGTCTCAGGGGCCCCGGGTTCGATTCCCGGCGGGGTCAACTTTGGAAATTTTAATGTAATTTTCAAAATTGACTCTGGTCTGGATTTGAAAAGTAGTGGTAGGGCACACTGCGTTTCGCAGTCATTTGGGCAGCCCGTCTGGCGGCAGTAACCACCCCCTTACAGAATACCACCGTGAAATAACAGCATATGTGCTTTTGTGTTTCGGTGAGTGAGTAAGAGTTGCCAGAGCCCATTACCCCATCCCTCCCTTATCTCTTATATCCTTAATCCTTCTATGGTCGGCAGCGCACTTGTAGCACTTATGGCGTTGCTTGTGTTATAGGCGACGGTTACCACCTACCATCAATTGGACCGTCAGCCTGTCTGTCGACCTTAACATAAAAAAAAAGCGTTGCGTTCGAAAGTGGCGACAAAAACGCTTGCTAGAGATATTTCCAGTAACTTTCTGCTGCAATAAGTTCAAGCGTGTGACTTCTATTGCCTTATTATTCCGATTTCTGTGGTTGAGTACTTACAGGAATCAGAATATTCCAATATCTGTGCTGCCACCAGACGGGCTGTCCATATGAGTGCGATTCTAACAAGTTTGTTAATCTTGTTAGACTACTAAATAGATTAATTGTTCATATATAATTTAAAAAAAAAAAAACATTTTCTCTCCCATTCAGACATCCTCTGATGGCAATATCACGAGCAGCGTTTTGACATTCGTGCCAGCCATCGAGGACGCCGGTAGAGTCATGTCTTGCAGAGCCGTCCAGCCCACACTCTCTCACTCCACTCACGAGGACGGCTGGAAAATGGAAATACAACGTAAGTGACGTCATCATTTTGCCACTGCTTCCTCTAACTCTACAGTATGCTTTCATTTGGTCTATCTAGCAGTGGAGACACAGGTTGATGATGATGATGATGATGATGATGATAATGATGATGTCATATGATGATATGGTGATGATATTGTGATATGATGATGATGTCATACGGTGATGGTGATAATGATAATGATGATGATGTTGGTGGTGGTGATGATGATGATGATGATGATGATGATGGTGGTGGTGGTGGTGGTGGTGGTGATGATGATGATGGTGATGATCATGATCATGATGATGATGAGTAAGCAAGTTTGCCAATTTTTTTATATTTTTAGGTAATATAAAAAAAAAATTCGAGACAAAGTATATGTTAGTACTGGTAATAAACTATCTGTATGCGAAGTTTCATTCAAATCCGTTAGTTTTGGATTTATAATATGAGTATTAATCTTTACTTTTACTAATATTATAAATGTGAATGTGAGTTTGTTTGTTACGCTTTCACGCAAAAGCTACTGAACTGATCACCATGAAATTTAGCATACACGTTGTCTGGGACACCAGAAAGGACATAGGGTACCTTTCATCATTCAACGCGGACGAAGTCGCGGGCACCAGCTAGTAGGATCATATTTTTTTTTAATCTTGCAGATTTGCCTGTTGTGAAACTGGAGTTGGGTGCCAATCTGGACGCAAGCAAAGTTGTGGAAGGTTCTGACGTATATTTAGATTGCAGGGTGCGAGCAAATCCGTGGCACAATCACGTGTATTTCACCCATAATGTGAGTATCATTCTCATACAATTGAAACTGTGTTGATGTGCATTTTGATTCATTAAAATAAGTTACAGTTAAAATTAAAATTTTTAACCAATTACTTACTGAAATTTCCCGACCTACGAGTAATAACTCTAATGTACTACTTTGGGACTGCGAAGCGCAGTGTGTCATATCATATCATGTGTGTTTCTATATCATGATTTTTTTATATTTTCTAGAGTATGATAGTGAAGTCTGGTCCGGGAGTACTTTTGGCAAATCAAAGTCTGGTTCTTCAGAAGGTGTCGCGAAAAGCTGCCGGAGCTTATGTTTGTTCAGCAAGAAACAGTCTCGGAGAAGGATCTAGCGAAAACCTAATATTGGACGTTAAATGTAAGTCTAAGGCTGGCCTCACACAGCCGGAATGTCTCTCTGAATCCATAATCTAAATTCCGCCTCACACATCTCTTAAAAATTCAGATTTATCAGCAGTTTCGTGTTTCACGGCACATGCAAACGTCTTTATGAAGGAGGAATTAATAGTTTTCGCACTGTTTTTGGCTCTATATGATTAAAAAAAAAATGCAAACGCAAACACAGTGATTACTTTTTAATTTTCTTTCGCTTGTCAGTATCATTCTTACACAGCGATCTGAGAAATTCATAATTTGAAAAAATCAGAATGTGTGTGGGACATAATTAAAATGTGAGGAATTCCGGGCGTTCTGAATTAATAATATGAATTCAGATTATAAATTCAGAGAGACATTCCGGCTGTGTGAGGCCAGCCTAAGTCTGTAACTGAATTAAATACAAATATTGAGACATATCTATACTTAATATTATAAACTGTTAATGGTACAACAGTCCAATGGTAACTACGAGTATATCCTCCTATCAAAGTCAAAACGAAATTTTCTCTTCGACCAATATGTAAATTCTTTTTTTTGTAGATTCACCGACATGCAAAACTATTCAGCCTATTGTTCTGAGAGCAGCTAGAGGGGAAGTGATTGAAATCGATTGTGATTTGGACGCCAATCCAAAGGTAAGCTTTAAAGCATCAATGTACTACAACCATGAACCTAGAAATTCCAGTTCCTAGAATGGAGGAATTCCATAATATACTAATAAAGTGAAGCACCGTAGTATGCTCGGTAAAGTGTATTTAAGAAAGAAAGAAAGAAAGAAAGAAAGAAAGAAATGACTACAACTATGGATTACGCACTCCATACAAAATACTACGAACTTTATGGAACATTTAAAAGTGACATATACGTAGAGCATGAACTCTTGTCATCTGTCATTTAAAACCAAAGAAACGTCTGTCGTTTAAAGAAAATGTGACTACGTCAACACATTGGAGTTTAAAATCAATAGTAGAACTTGGTCGTTACTAACTTTTACTATTGACGCGCGAAGGCAAGACTCCGCCATTATTCCGTTTTAAGCGTACTTTTTATATGCCGCTTTAGCATTTGTGATGCGAATTACATACTTGTAGTTACATCGATGGTTTAAAGTCAAACATTTCAAACATACGATTTTTAATTAAATAATATTTTCTATATTCGACCAGTCGCTAGTTCCGTATAAATTATTTGCCATACGATTAAAAACAATCCACAATACAAGGGGCTCATCTGTTTCATAGCGAACGTTGTTTAACATAAAAAAAATATGCACGGCTCTCTCAATACCCGGAATTAAAATGTCCTTTCCAATTTCAAAGGATGATTTCATTGAATCGCAATCAAAAGCGAAATTGAAAGTAAGCACACCTTAATTAAAAACTTAACATGCACCACAGACCAAATGAGAACTAAATATACAATTCTGCGAACAAAATAGTGAAGCCAGTTTTAAATACATGTGTGCATAGGCCGGTGTTGCCATAATAATACATAGTACAAGTAATTGACCACTTTAGGTTTTTATCAATCAAGTAAATCAAGGAATTTGACAAATCAGTTTTGACAAATGTCTGTATATCCCGAATATACTCGTCATGAGCATACTGATAATAAACCAAAAATAGTCAAATATTCAGGTTTATGGTTACTTACTAAGGTAGTTACTTACTAAGTACCTACTTACTTACTAAGGTAGTAGTATCTACGTATTTTCCAAGTCCCGACTTGCACTTGGCCGTTTTTTTTAAGTAATGTCATAAATAAATAAAAATGGGGTAATTATAACGCTTAATAAAGGCAACACTATAATATTGAGTTTTATGTTCCAAGCTATAACCTCAATTTTTATTTATTTTTATTGAAAATATTGATTTCCAAGTTAACTTACGTTTGAAATGTGATTCCATCCTGCTTTTTATTTTTCGCAGACTGGTTTTTATACCCTTCCAATACGCAATTCGGCATTTTAATTTAGTTAATATTTTTATAAGGTTAAGCGTAGTTTGATTGCATTTGTATGCGTGTATTATACATACACGGCTGGGCGTAGTTTTACTGGCTTCACTGTGCTGTCCACAGGTGTCTATCTTTAGTTCTCATTCTGTCTGAGGCATGCACACGATTAAAAAACAACATTACGGCTTAATGAAAGACCGGGGGACATGACGTGTAAATGAATTTCGATTTATTCGAGCGAGCCATTTGTGTCAATCAGTCCGACATTTTTGTCAAACGTACGATGACGTGAATTAGCCAAACTGTCAGACACACACACAACACACACAGCACACCGAATTGAGTGACGTGTATTTTTAATTAAGCATATGAAAACAAGTACTTGAAAAAATGTTTCACAGCGATATCAATAACTGACAAATTTTATATTCAAATCCTAAATTTTGTTTATCTAAAAGGTAACACGACATTTATTGACTGTTAGGCGGTACGAAGTTCGCCTGGTCAGCTAGTACCTAAATAAATCCCACTGAGTGTGCGTCAGTATCTGGCTAAAGAGTTGCATACACTCATATATCATATATGCGGTCCTTTCATTAAGAGTGCGTATAAAGCAAACAAAATTTGTAATTTCACCCTTGTGGCCCCTTGGACACGACAGTGACACAAAATACGTAGAACTACGCACAACATGCGACGGAAGATAGCGCATCTCGCTCAATAAAAATGTTATAAGTGCCAAAAGTATTAAATATTAATTATTCATAAACTACAATTTTAAATGAAAAATTGATAAATAAAGCATTAGATAATCAGTGAAGTGAGATTACTGATACACTTTTAGCTTTGTAATGTGTGTCATTTTGAAAATAAAACTAAAATCGATGGAAATAAGAGTGCACTTGGTGATTTTTTTCTATGGAAAAAATTTCATTATATTATGTTTTCTGTCCGAGTCTTCACTTTCATTTATGTATTTATCTATTTTGAAAAAGTTTTTAAATTGGACTTTGTTTACTTAGATAAAATTCAAATCTAGGATTGGCTATTTCTCTTTATACGCGCTCTTAATATAGTGATCTTTTTCGCAGGAGTCAATGTCTTACCACTGGTGGTTTAACAGTTCAGCTCACAGCAAGCACGAGTTGACAACAACCGCTGCTAATACGGGACAAACGCCGGGTGAGTTGTTCGTTTTTATTAATAGATTTTACTTTCATAGGAAAAAAAATCCTTGCACAATTATGAGAGAAAGGGAGAGAAAAATTGGAAAAGTTTGCTAGGAAAAAACCTAAAAAAAAAATTATTCTTCTTCGCATACATAATTTCCTAGGTGAATTTTAATTAAATATGACGTGAGATAATTTTTGAAAAAAACTACTTCTTCTTATTCTTCGCTTTTAATATCTTGGCTCCATCAGATTTTCTCCGATGATTTTGCCAGTGTCATTTGTGCAAATACCAATTGAAAATAGCCTTAAAAAAACAACAACAATACTTAAATCAAAATCAAAGGTAGCAGATTACGAGACTAGACAGTGAAGTCCACAATTTTTCTTTAAGTTTTCCAAAAAAACGGGTCCGTCAAGGCCAAAACAGTCAGGTCAAGTCCGACATAATCCTTATATACTAGAATAGCTAAGATTATCTAATCACTGACCTGTAATATATACCACTGGACAGGTTGACCCATAAAAATGACAGCAAATTTTTTGTGCCATTTTCAAACGCCGCTCTCGATTGTCCCGAGAACTAATTTTGACTTTTGCGTATTTTTATTCCATAGATATGTATATATCTATAGATATGTATGATCACTAACTTTAGTTCCATGGACACTCGTTCTATAAGCCTACAACGCCAAAATTGGGTTTTTTAAATAAGCACAAAAATAATTTGACAGCTGCCTATCCAGTGGTATATGTATATTACAGGTCAGTGTTATCTAATGAATGGGTATAGGTAAATGTCAATCTTATAACTCAAGCAAGGATTTAGATATGTAATAGTTTTGCGATATAGGGGTGCTGATATGAAATACTTATTTTATGTAACATGTCTGGTCCGGCTAAGTAAGAACAATTTTCTAACACTATCAACTAACAGGAGTTACGAGATAGTTAGCGAGTTGTTAACGTGCCTCTGAAAAGTTAAACCGTTTTAAAACTTGCTGCAATGTAATTAAAACGCATAGTTCATTGCATAGGGGTATCTATTTTATCTTTTTTTTGTCTTATATAGCCTATGTCTTAGTTTTATTGAAATCTATTCAGTACCAATTCAGTAGTTTTTGCGTGAAAGAGTATAATGGACGAAATACACGATCAGTCCATCGCGTCAAATTGACTGACGTGAAGCCAAAATTTGATCGTGAAGGGTAAAAACTGATGGCTTGATGTCAAACACCTGATTTCAAATCGCGCCGTTGCGTCACGTCAGTTCATCGCGCCAACTGTACGTGAGTGTAGAAACACTACGCCGTAGCATCTTGCCGCGCTTCCGAATCAGAGCTCATGTCAACGTCACTCGACCCCGGTCAAACGCATAAATGACAGAAAATTGGACTAACCGTGTGTGGGCACAATGTTTGGCGTGGCTCCATTTGATTTACCTTAGTCGTTTGGAGTCACGTCAAATGATTGATCGTGTATTTCGTCCATAACAAACATCCGCATCCATCCATACATCCGTACGGATAGTTAATATAGTATATATAGTGTATTATATAGTATGGATTTGTAAATTTTTTTTCACAGGTACTTTCTTATACATGGTGAATACTTCTTCAGACTACGGTTGGGTACAGTGCGCCGGAACCAATTCCGTCGGAAGGCAAACGAAGCCGTGTCTCTTCCATATACTACCTGCAGGTGAGTTTAACAAAGCTAAAAAGGTATAGACAAGAACCATAATAAATAACGCTCATCGAATCTTGATATTTTTTTTCACCATTTTTAATTTTTTTGTATTGTAATTTGGACAATAAATACAATTATTTGTTCTACTAATACTATTATTAGTATTAGTAGTACTAGTAGTAGCACTAGTACTAGCTAAAGTTTAGACCAGCATAACGAGTAGATGTTAAAATTGTACTCGAATTGCTAATTAAATATGTAGTAAATTTATATTGTTGCCCTTTAGATAGGATTTCAACTTTTAAGCATGCGTACTGCTGATCTTTAGAGGTCTGTGTTTCTGAGCTCATATAACCCAAATCTTTTTAAAGTTCGAGTGAATAGACATCTTCTGGGTGAGCTCGCTCCATCATTGGCCTCGTCTTCGTTACACGGCTAGATGCTGGCCAAGAGCAAAGACATCTTTAATAAAAAAAAGCCCTAGAAAGCCAATGAAATGAATAAAAGAATTTCCACTTCAAAAAAAGGGGCAACACTCTATATGTCAGATTGCTCCGTTTAACAAAGTAATTAGCTTTAGCGCCTGTTTCACAAACGTCAAGTAGGCCAAACTGTCAATAATGGAGCTGATATACCTTTGTTCGTACGGTAAACGTCCCAAACATTAAATAGAAAATAATAATAAAAATTCGGCTATCGAATGATGCAGTAAATCGAGTGCATAATTCAATAAAACAGAAAATTATTTCTAAAAGTAACTAATCAACACTTTACTTGTAGTTTGTGAAAGAGGCCCTTAGAGTAATATTATTACTCTAAAGTATTATAAAATTTCACAAGATCAAACCTTATGTCCATAAATCTTTGTAAAACCTCTAGCGCAGACCGTGTGTTTACTCACCCACTTCCTTATGTTTGGCAGACAAACCGTCTACTGTGAAAGCGTGCGAGATAACGAACGTAACGTACGACTCTTTAACCCTCAATTGCACCCCGGGACACGACGGTGGAATCAGACAGTCTTTTCTGTTGCAAGTAAGTCTAAAATTTTATTATTTCTCGTTTTTCCCCATCAACTGCACTGCACTACTATGAATTTTGCACGCCATACAAAACATTAAGCCCGTCACAAACGTCTATAATACTTTAAATATGTTAATATACCCCGCTATAATATATTGCTTGTAGTTTATATACAATATAAAATATATTATACCAAGCTGCCACACACGGATACGATGCTATAATATATAAATATATATATATTGCTTTGCTTTGCCTTCATTTCATTGATGGTCTTAATGGTCGCTCGGGCCAATGAAAGATTTAAAGTTTTTTACATGTAAGAAAGAAAGTCTATGAACATTATAGATAAAAGTTCAAGAATACTTGAATTAATAATTCAAAATATTAGACCTAAAAACCTTTTGAGTTTTCCTCACATATATATTAATACTTTTTTAATACAGGTGTACGAAATGGGCACCGGTCTATTGTTGCGGAACATCAGCAGCGATGAGCCGGAATTCGAAGTGTCGGGTCTGTCTGCGTCAAACTCTTTGGCCGTCGCGGTTAGAGCTTACAACCGGAAGGGCTCGAGCGAGCCACTCACGCTCACTTCAAGCCTCTTGAAGTACCCGCAGCGACACACAGGTACATAATTACAAAAATTTCCCACGAGTGGGAAATTTTTGTATTGCATTCGGCAAACATTTACCATTTTTATATGTCCAATATTTGCCTATTTGACAAATGTTTGGTGTGCCAACTAAAATTAGGATTTATTGTGCAAACTGGCACACTAAAACAAGATGATTTAATGTGCTAGTTCGGAAAAATGAATCATATCGAAGAAAGCATAGTATAGATCACTATTCTAATATGTGTAAAATAGATAACTTTATTTAAAAATAGCTGCTGCCCGCGATTTCGCCCGCGTAACTTTGTAAATTATATACTAAAACCTTCCTCGAGAACCACTCTATTCATCGGTGAAAACAGCATGAAAATCGGTGCTGTAGTTTTTGAGTTAATCGCGAACAGACAGACAGACACGGTGGAGAACTTTGTTTTATAATATGTAAGGATTTAAGAAGTAAGTAGCTGTGACCGGACAAACGACGTTCTCGAATTTTTTATGAAAATAAATAAATATGGGATTTCCATTTTTTCCAATTTTTCTCTTCATTAGTACATTTATCTTCCTCAGACTTACCCACTCGTAGAAATACAAGTATTTCATTTTCATAATAGTTCTTGTAAGGTAGTGGTTACCTGGTTACTGACACTAGGCTCATGTTGCTGGAAAGTGGGTGTCCTGCCACAATTAATTTCAATTTTTTTGACAATCATTTTGGGATTAATTTTGATTGTTTTCTGAATCGTGTAACTTTGGAAATCAATTATCAAAAACATATTGATATGTACTCGTAGTAGGTAAGATTGTCATTGCCATCCTTAAAATTAAGATGAGAATTTGTTCAGATAATTCGGATATAATCGTTGGCTCATGTACAGGCGCAACGTAGCAATATAAACAACTCTTTTGTGTACAAAAGAAAATGTCATTTGTTTATTTTCCTGCTCTGGACAAAGAAAAAATAAACCTAATCACACGAGGGGAAGTTTAGATATATGTAGATAGATAGAAGTACATATGCATGTAGATGGTTGAGTACAGTACAAGAGATAATAATAACTAGCTGGCGCCCGCGACTACGTCCGCGTTGAAAAAGAAAAAAGTAGCCTATCCTGTGTCCTGTACGTCTAAATGTTTGTCTACCAAGGTTCATGAAAATCAGTTAATTCTTTTAAGAGTTATGGAGGAACATACATAAATACATACATACATACATACTTATTACTTATTAATTTATTGACTTTATTAATTTGTTTGTTTCCCCCATACATTGCTTAAAACAATAGAGAAATTTTTTTTGCACTAATTTACTATTATTTATATAAATAGGTTCCGTATCACTTACTGACCCTAAATGCACAAAATTCTTACAAATTAAGTAGGCGGGCGGAAGTGCCGCCATTTTGACAATAACAGTTTCGATCTGTGTCTCCGTAACCGTGTACTTGAGACCAAAAATGGTAATAAACTTTAATGTAGACAAATAAATTTCCTATCTTTTTTGTCTTATAGTTTTTTTTCTATCACTTACCGTTTACGACTTATTCGACTATTACGATTTGTTTATTGACACAAATATGGCCATGTAAGGATTTTGTGCATTTAGGGTCAGTACGTGTTACTGTGAACCTATAAAAATAAATAAGAGTAGTAATTTAGTGCATTATGGACAAGAGTAATTGGCTCCTCTATTGCCTGTACCTACTAATAAGGTATCTTTTGTTCGTAGCTCAAGTGCCAGTGAAAGTCGAACTAACGACAGTACTGATAATAGTACTGGGCGCTGTCGGAGTGATAACAGCAATGACCGCTGTATCGGCCACAGTGTTTTGCTGTAAATACTGCGGCAAGAGGGCCAGTAAGTATTTTTACATTTATTTTATCTGAAGTTATGCAATATGATTTTTGAGGAAAGTGTAAGGCATTTTGAGGAACGAAATATTTGATTGTTTCAGACAAAAGTGAGAAAGATAAGCGCCAACAGGATGAAACTTCGAACATACCTTTGACGGGCACAAAGGAATCCGAGAGTGTAGATAGTTTAGGTAAATATTGTAAGACTATAAAATTTATGTGACTTGACGAAAAATAGCAAATTTTTAATAGAAGGAATATAACTAGAAAACTTTAAATTAAATATGTATATCAATGTGGAATTGTGTATATAAATATCATTGTGTTTATTTAAGCTCGGTTAAGAAAATTATTTTTAGAATGCAGCATTCGAGAAAAAATTTCATATATTTTTAGACCAATCCATCAAACTAGTACAACATGGAACCCGCGTGCCATACAAAACACTACGAATTTTATGGAACATTTAAAAGTGACATATGCGTAGAGCATGAACTGTCATTTATAACAAAACAAACATAATAATAAGTACGTAATTAAAAAAAAATGTTGACTTTACGTCAACCCATTAGAGTTTAAAATGAAATAGTAGAAATTGATCGTTACTACCTTTTACCATAGACGCGTGAAGGCAAGAGTCCGCCATGATTCTGTCAAAGGCGTTATTTTTACGTGCCGCTTTGGCATTTGTGACGCAAATTCCATTGTAGTATTTCGATGGCTATTGCCGTAAATATTGTGCTATGAATGTGTTAGTCCGAAATCGTGTGCCTTGTACGACATCGCGTTCAATACAAAAGCGCATTGTAACATTTCTCCCTTGTTTCCCTGCTCTGAAGTGTGCACATATTGACATTCCAACCATTCGACCGGAAATTTCGAAATCGGTAATGTATCAAAGTCAAGATTCGAAGTATAGAATGTGAAAATACAACATTTTGTTGGATAGCGTAATTAATTATTACTCTATGCGAGAGGTCTGTCAATACTCTGTGGTTTTTCGACGAATTCCACAGTCGAAAAAAATTGTCGCGCTGAAATTATTTTTGTTATTAAAATTAATTAAACAATTTACTGACACATGAATGCACGGAGTGCCCATTGTTTCGTAAAAAGTAATATGAAATCATATAAAATTAATTAAAAATATTTTGTATTTTTTTATCTTCATTTGTATGAAGATCATATGTAAAATATGTAAAGATAGGCTTTGGATAGGCTAGATCTTACTTGTAACATTACCTATTAGATCTTATGTAAATACAAATAACAATGTCACTATTTTTTTATGATTCGATTTGTAAAATTTGTTGCATATGGCTAATAAAATAACGCATATTGTAAAAGAGACGACAATAAATTTAAATACTTAGTACAATATTTACTTTAACTTTAAAATAAGAAGTACCTACTTCAACGTCTATTTGACAGCTAAAAGAGTAGAAAAGTTTTAATAAAATATTCTTTTACAGATAAAAACCCAGACATCATTCCCTTGGACGGAAAAATAAGTGACACATGCTCCAATAAGTCTTCAACCACAGACTACAGTTCGATAAGACCGCTCATATCAAAAACGCCCACAGACAAATACGACTCGATACCGCCGAACTGCGATAGATTCT
Organism: Synanthedon formicaeformis; assembly: GCA_945859745.1. NCBI lineage: Eukaryota > Metazoa > Arthropoda > Insecta > Lepidoptera > Sesiidae > Synanthedon > Synanthedon formicaeformis. The sequence continues at coordinate 4,468,519 of OX243979.1, forward strand.
ATGATCACAACATAGACCCGTGTAACCAATACATTCAAATCCGACCAATGGAATACAGAAGGCCAACGTACCAGCCAACGTTGGCGCCAATGCCAAACCTCGGACCGAGCATACAAAGTCTCGGACCAATGTCGAGTTTGAGCCACATGCCAAACATTGGCCCCAACGAGTGCCACAGACAGTACGACAAGGTGTACGAAGATTGGTTGAAATATAAGAACGCCCTGCCTTTGAACACGAGCGGTCTGGTAAGTTCAAATGAGTATAAAAGTTGGAATTTGTTTTCTCTCGGTTTACATTTAAAACTTATAAAAAGCAAAAATACGATTTCTGTGTAGCTTCATTTTAAAGTCAAACAGCAACATCAGAAAGTTTTAATTTTTATTTTCTATACTCTGTACAAGTTATGCGCTGTCAAAGAACTTGTGATGTGACGTACGACCATAGACAAAGTTTACAGATATATTTGTCAGAATTTAAAAAAAAATTACAAGAATTCCATTGTTAATTTTTCTCATTTTGTTAATTAAGGCCGTTATAGAGTTAGAATTCAAATTGCTCCCCCGTTTCAAATAGCTCAAACTGTTTCTAGATGTCATTCCGAATCGAATGAGCCCTCAACTATAATTTTCGGTGACCTCTACGAGGTTTTCATCAAAAATGGCTATCGTTTACTAGACTACAACGCGCCTAAAGAAGTTTTCACTTTAAAAATATAGTGTAATAGAATATCTCCGTATCTTATTTCAAGTGTGTTTATCTAATTTAGCTCCCGGCTGAGCAGTTGATGCCACCGGAGTTGTATCCGCCTCCACCGCCTGCAATCTACAGCAATCCAAGCAGAAATCCGTTAAATCTAGCTCAAATGCCCGAATTGGAACCTAGGTATGAAACTTCAAATAACATGTTCAACAAACACGAAAATAACATACACAAAAATACGCATAATCTATCTATACTATATACAGGGCGTCCCAAAACTATGCGACATGAAGGGAAAGTAGGTAGCTTAAATATCGTAGAATACTTTGTTATTTTTAAAAGTTAGTAATATTGCATTCAAAGATTTTCTAAAAATTACGTCGCCGTCCGCAAAAAATAATATTCTTGAAATTTGAATCAAACATTTTACGTTATTCCTTTATTTTATTGTACTATGTTATTAAAAAATAATAATAATAATTTTTTGTCCATTCTTTCGATTGGCATCATAAAAGTACTGAGGGCCATAAATTATTGCCATAAAGAATTTTAGATACAGAGGGCCTAGTGCGAGTTTTACTTGATCAAACGCGTCGAACGCGTAAACGTCAATTTGTATGGGAATGAAGCAGACGTACACGTTAACCGCTAGGTGGCGCTGCTTCATTCCTATACAAATTGACGTTTACGCGCTCGACGCGTATGATCGAGTAAAACTCGCACTAGGCCCTCAGGTGATTTTTTTTTTCACATTTAATTCGGTTCGATTCCCAGACGAAGAAAGTATTTTTTAGAAAAACTTTGAATGCAGTATTACTAACTTTTAAAAATAACATAGTCTTCTTTCAGCAAAATATTCCATCTAAGATATTTAAGGTATTTTCCCTTCATGTCGCACATAGTCTTGGGACGCCCTGTATATCTATGCTATAATACCTACTATTACTATAATTACTGTAATATTTATAAAGACAGAAGATTTGTATGTTTGTAATGAATAAACTGTAAAAATTACTGGATCGATTTTGAAAATTTTTTAACCTATAGAAAGCTACATTTAATGTATAGAGCTAAGCTCTATTTAATAAATATTTAATAAATATAAATAATTATTAAATATATATTTAATATTTAATAATATTTAATAAATATATATTACGATATATTTAATAAAGTTACGCGGGCAAAGTCGCATGCAACAGCTAGTATGTTAATAAAATAAATATTCTATTATTATCTAATTAATATTATAAATGCGTGAGTGATAAATTCTATTAAAGTTTGTGAAGCTAGATGTTTGTTACTCTTTCACGCAAAATTGGCTGAACGGATTTGGGGGAAATTTGACACATAGATAGTTTAATACGTGGATTAACATATAGTGTACTCTTTATCCTGGAGAAACGTCTAAAAATATAAAAAAAAGACCTCACATAATATTTTCTCAGGTGTTACTCTGTACCAGCGAGTGAAGTTAGTAATAGGTATTTACTTAGGTTTTGGACTTTCATAAAACATTAAGGGCCTCTTTCACCAACCACAAGTAAAGTGTTGATCAGTTACTTTTCAAGTAACGCTAATTGGCGAGTAAATGTTACGAGTATATTGGGTCAATTTCATTGAAATTACCCATTGAGTAATGCTACTCGAACGCTTTCTTACCGGTGACTAAATGGTTTTGGTCTTTCATAAAACATTAAGGGCCTCTTTCACCAACTACAAGTAAAGTGTTGATCAGTTACTTTTCAAGTAACGCTAACTGGCGAGTAAATGTTACGAGTATCTTATGTCAATTTCATTGAAATTACCCATTGAGTAATGCTACTCGAACGCTTTCTTACCGGTGACTAAATGGTTTTGGTCTTTCATAAAACATTAAGGGCCTCTTTCACCAACTACAAGTAAAGTGTTGATCAGTTACTTTTCAAGTAACGCTAACTGGCGAGTAAATGTTACGAGTATCTTATGTCAATTTCATTGAAATTACCCATTGAGTAATGCTACTCGAACGCTTTCTTACCGGTGACTAAATGGTTTTGGTCTTTCATAAAACATTAAGGGCCTCTTTCACCAACTACAAGTAAAGTGTTGATCAGTTACTTTTCAAGTAACGCTAACTGGCGAGTAAATGTTACGAGTATCTTATGTCAATTTCATTGAAATTACCCATTGAGTAATGCTACTCGAACGCTTTCTTACCGGTGACTTTAAATGGCAGTTAGCCTACTTGACACTTTACTCAGAGATGGTGTAAAGGGCCCTTAGAAATTTAAAAATTACAGTCACACAATTTTTCCGCAATAGTTGTAAGTTTATGACGTCAGGTGGTGATTTTTTCTTCCAAGAGCCTCCTTAGACTTTACTTGACTCTCCAGTGCCTTTTAAACTTTAAGATCTTCTTTAGAAAATTCTCTTATTTCCTTTATTTTCCAGTGGCAATATTAGAAATGAGTTGTCCTCAAAAATACACAGTCATTTGAAATTTTTATATATCTCTTTAATTCTCTCAAAAACTCAAGAATGGCCAGATAGATTTTAATTCGGTTTTCACTTATGAAAAGAGGGATAAACGGGGAAGGTTTCTAAATATAAAAATTGGCACCCCGAACGAAGCCGGGGGCGGGTCGCTAGTGACCTTATACAGCATCTTATATTAAATTACATATATTAGATAACCTGTAACCTAAGATATATTAGATATATCTTAGGTTAATTACCTTATTATTATAGATACACTAGTTGGTGCCCGCGACTTCGCCCGCGTTAAAAGTAAGGGATGTGTAGCGCCTGACTAAATGTGTAAACCAATATAACGCCTGACATCTTTGCTGTTATAAAATTTTCAGGGGTTGTATTTTTATTTTTAGTAGATAGCTGGTGCCCGCAACTTCGCCCGCGTTGAAAATTATATATTAAAACCTTCCTCTTGAATCACTCTATCTATTAAAAAAAAACTACATCAAAATCCGTTGCGTAGTTTTAAAGATCTAAGCTTACATAGGGACGGACAGACAGCGAGAAAGCTACTTTGTTTTATACTATGTAGTGATAATAATTGTACAAATTCTAAATTTATTACTTAAGTTATTTTAATATGTAATTACATTTGCCAAAAATTCAGAATGCTGATTTTGAGAAAGGACCCACCAAAAATCACCATTAATGATAACAATAATTTATGTCCTAGGTACCACATGGAGTCTAGACTAGCGATGGACTCTAGGAGCTGTTCAAACTCGCCACCAGTTAGATTTAATACGGAAAGCAATAGTGCGTACTTCAATAAGAGTATGATGGACAGAACTACGAATACTTTGCCACATTTAAAGCATAGAGTTAATGGTAAGGATATGTGATATTCATCCTTATTTTGTATCATTCACTTTATGAATAACGCAACCGTTATAGGTATGTCTATAACGGTTGCGTTTTTCATAAATTTAAGTCGTTATATATCTATAACGGTTGCGTTGTTCATTTTAAAATCAGTTTTAAATTAAAAAATACACAGGTTTAAAATTAAATTTAAAATCGATTTTCACATTTGAATATTTGATTTTAAATGTGAGGTAATATGTCTTTAACGGTTGCGTTATTCATAAAGTGAATGATACAAAATAAGGGTGATTATTAATTATTATATAGTTTTTTTTAGATATTAATTGTTATCTGATCAAATTTAGTAAATTTTTCGTAATAAAAATATTGGCAGTCAGTTACAGCCGGGGTCAACTCGCTAGGTTTTTTTTGTAATTAAAAAATTACCTTAAAAATTGTAAGTTAGCTCGCTCCCATCAATGGATTTTACTTCCATTAATTTTCATACTCCTGGCTCTATATATGATATCGATTCTTAAGGACTAAACTCCAAAAATGTACACGAACCTTGTCACATTAACATCCCCCACGTGACGTCATCTGCAACTAAAAAATATAGCTAACAAAACTGACTGTACATTGAGTGTGTCACGAGATTACGTCATCAAAATGGCGGCCAGGGTGCATTTCCAATTTGCAGGGTTGTATTTGGCTTTAAAATACAAACAAAAAAATATACTAAAATATTGTGTTAGATAAAATATCTCAACAGAAACGAGAAATGGTTCGAGTTTGCAGATATTAGCCAAAAGTGCGCAAATTTTAAACTGAAAAACTAAAAAGCGACGGTCGCTCTTGGAGCGATGCCACACGTTCGTATTTTATGTGACAAATTTTTCTAAAATAATTTCTAAGTTTTAAAAACTTTTTTAAGTGTGTTGCGGTTTGAGGGGAACTTTGATGATATCCGATATATGGTACTGAAATACTTTTTAGTTTAAACGAATTTCATCATACTTCCTTTAATGGATTCGTCCCAGGAAGCAATTTTTTACTTTGTCTATTAATAACTTGAAGCAATTTTAATACTTGATTTCTGCATTTTTTTTTTTGGAATATTGATATGATTATAATGTGTGTATGCGACAAAGACATATGGTTAGGGAGCCCACGATGCTAAATGTGTAGTCACTCGAGCGTCGAGGTCCCCTATTGCTTTGAAGATTAGATGGTAAAAAGAAAAAAAGGTTATATGAAGTTTTTCATTTCAGCGGTGGGGTGAGCGTCTACAGGCGTTCAAAATTTTGTAGGCGCTGTATTTTAAAAAATCCTCCATATAATCGTCAGATTAAGAATCAGCACGATCAGGAATTTAGGCTGAACCGTGTGTATGAAAATCTGACGCGCTCGAGTATTACAGAATGAGAATCGTCAAAAATATTTTTTGCATTTTCAAAATGCTGCCACGAGACGAGCTAGCGTTGAACATCTGAATCGTCTGAATTTTAAATGGGAGCTTAGTTTAGGTTCACTTAACAGCCCCTCTGAAAATCTGACGTGCTCGAGTTGTATTTAAAATTTTACCCCCACCCCCGCCAACCCCACCAACCGAACCGTCAGATTAATACATATCCGTTATCGGAGTCACGTGGGGAATATACATTGGCAATATCTGACGCGCTCGAGTAAATCCAAAAATCCCCATCTTGGGCTCCCCTACCATAGTGTAGTTCAACTTGTATAGGTTTATTTATTTTATTTTTTCATATTTTTCATATCCAGCAAACATTGTATTTGGGAACAGGTTTTTCTTTCAAGGTCTCATTTATTATATGTGACCAATGCTCTGTCAATGTAATATAAATAATTAGATATCTATTTATTTATCTATTATTAATTTTTTCATTACTAACGACTCGCCCTCATTTGTTTCAGTAACTTCGCCTAATCAAACGCAGAACGAAGCGAGATCTTCAAAAGCGACTGAAACTTCTGAAACTACAGTGACTAATAAGGAGTGCTGAAGTGACAATTTAAAATGAACCTTGTGTCAAGTGTATAGTGTATAATATTGATTGTATCGCGATTGAAGACAACCTTCTCCCGTCCGTTCCTTTATTATCCTCATATTATAATTTTATCCGTATTGTTCTCATATGAAAATTAAAAAAACTCAAGCAGTAAGAGGTAGGTGTCATGCAGAAACGTTACAAGAAGCGTCACGTGATCGTTACACTGAAGCGTCACAAATAAAATTAGACCTTGAAATTTTACTATCATCGCGTGCAAAGACTTCGAAAATACGTTTTTTGCACAAAAAAAAAGATTAGGAATTTTTGGAACCATTGCCATGTACAAATCATTTATATTTGTTTCAAGGTTATATAAAAAATATTATTACAAAATGAAATATTTGAAGTTATAAAATTAGTCAAAATGTCTACCGTTTTTGAATAAAATTCAAATTTATTATACTAATTAAGGATAATTTCAAAAATATCTGTTTTTTTCGTGATCTTTAAGAATTATTTTTAAGTATCAATTTCATAAGCAACCAGTGTTTATAATATACCTATCAACAAAGTATATAAGTATAAAAAAGTAATAGGTAATATTCGTATTACAAATTTTTGTCAATTCACAATACCTGTACATATAACACGATATAATTATATTAAAATGGGGCTAAAAAAAAAGATTCTCAAAAATGAAAAATAATTAAATTAACATAATTTCTTTTTATCTGCAAATTATTTTAAAGAGCAGGGTATGTGATCTATTTTTGTCATCATTTCCACTTTTGAAAATTATATTATATGAATGAAAAGAAAATATGTAATATAATTTATAGTTAACAAAAAAAAAGGAATTAATTATTGTGTTAATTTTTTTGTTATATTTGCAGATACCAATGACCGAATAAGATAGAAATTTTATATTTCTTTTAAAAGAATAAAAAACGCACATTGATAAGAAAACCTACTTTCCTTACGAAAACGTTCCTTTTATGTGTAGCTTTCATTTTTAGTTTATTTATATTTATTTATTTCTACACCAACAGTCCGACTTTCGTTATATTATTAACAAGCCTTTCTTTCTATTTTTAACGAGCTTTTCATTATATTATTAACGAGTCATTTGTTATATTATTAACGATCCTTTCGTTATATTATTAACGTACCTTTCGTTATATTATTAACGAGCGTTTCGTTATATTATTAACGAGCGTTTCGTTATATTATTAACGATCCTTTCGTTATATTATTAACCTACCTTTCGTTATATTATTAACGAGCTTTTCTTTATATTATTAACGAGCCTTTCATTTTATGTTTAACGATCCTTTCGTTATATTATTAACGAGCCTTTCGTTATATTATTAACGAGCCTTTCGTTATATTATTAACAAGCCTTTCTTTCTATTTTTAACGAGCTTTTCATAATATTATTAACGAGTCATTTGTTATATTATTAACGATCCTTTCGTTATATTATTAACGTACCTTTCGTTATATTATTAACGAGCGTTTCGTTATATTATTAACGATCCTTTCGTTATATTATTAACCTACCTTTCGTTATATTATTAACGAGCTTTTCTTTATATTATTAACGAGCCTTTCATTTTATGTTTAACGATCCTTTCGTTATATTATTAACGAGACTTCCGTTTTATTTATAACGAGCTTTTTCGTTCCATTTTTAATTGCATTTTCGTTGCATTTTTCGTTGCATTTTTATAGAGCTTCTCATATCAATGTGCGAATTTGACGTAAATACTACGATCATATTAATCATTTTATCGTCACAATCGTGAAATGGATTATTAAGAATAGAATAAACGCTTTTACTACGCCCTCAGATCCTGTAGGTAGACATTATTACGTGAAATTTCACATCTGCAACCAGATGTAGGATAAGACTGAATTCTTATATTAAAGATTGTAGGTAAACTTAATTAATATATTCATTCGGTGTGTAATATTACGTATATTTATTCATTGCAAACTTCTGCAGCATTTAAAAATTGTCAGCATTAAAAAGATATTAAAAGCATAATTTAAAAAAAAAAAATATACGTAATAATTATGTATTAAATAAACATGTCGTTGTGTGATTAACAATGCGTTAGGATATTACTCAATAGATAAAGTTTTTCTTTAGATATATCAAAATACTAAAGTGACTACATTTCATTAGTGTAATGTTTGTATTTACGGTCAACCAATTTTAAATAAAACCCACATTGACATTTGATTAATTTTAATGATTAATGAATTTAATGATGATTAATTTTCATGTAATAAATTTTATATTAAGCGCCTCTTTCACCAACGTCAAGTAGGCTAAACCGTGACTTAAAGTCAACTGTCACCGAGAATAATTTAGCTGATACTCGTATAACTTTGTTTGTACAGTAAACGTCCCAAACAATAAATAGAAAATAATTAAAAAAAATCGTCTATCGAATGCTGCAGTAAAACGAGTGCATAATTCAATATAAAGGAAAATGATTTCTAAAAGTAACTAATCAACACTTTACTTGTAGTTGGTGAAAGAGGCGCTTAGACTAAACGTCAATTATATGACAGTTAGTCGACTGAAAATATTTGACTCACAAACGATGCAATAAGTTATGTTGCCTCGTTTGTGAGTCAAATAACATTTACTCTTTTGATTTCTGCTTTTGGCTCGCAAAATGGGCAAATTAATCTAATTAGTGAAAGAAGTAAGGGGCAGTTCACACCGGAACCCGTCGTCGGAAGTTATTAAGGTAGCAATAGAATATAGAATTTACTAGCTGGTGCCCGCGATTTCGTCCGCGTTGAAATATAAAAAGATAATATAAGCAATAAAACGCTTGACCTCTTGTTGCTATAACACTTTGGCTAGGCGTTATTATTATTATTATTATTTTTAGATTTTTTCTCGGGAACGGTACTTTTTTTCTGGATGAAAGGTACCCTATGTCCTTTCTTGTATCCCTGACAACCTGTATGCAAAATTTCATAATGATCGGTTAAGTAGTTTAGACGTGAAAAGGTAACAGATAGACAGACACACATACTTACTTTCACATATATGAAATAACCACCAAAAAGTAGTTATACAGTTGAAGACGTGAGTGGATGAAGGCGATATGTCGCATTTTTGGGTGTTTTAGTTTTTTTGCGTTGAAGAAGATAATATGTCCATATGAATGATTACAGACCTTAACATCGTCGATTTATGACATTTTTGGAAAATAAAAAGATGTTAAATGTGTTATACTACAGTTAATTTTAAAAAGCAAAAAGTGCAGAAAAGTTTTGTTAATGTAAGAGGAGCTATGTTCACTTTTTTTAAAAATTAAATAATACATATGTTTAATTGCTATCATACCATTAATATTTTAGGTTGTTTACACAACTTTGCATCATAATTTAGTACAAAAATCAGTTCCGTGGCGACTTATCTCAAAAATTAAATGTAAAACTTTAACCTCGATTTATTCAAAATTAGAATTATGCGACATATCGCCCTCATCCACTCACGTCCTCAGTTCATTAATTCACTTGGATTGGCGCAGAAACCACTCTCATACTCACTGAACTGCGATTCAAATCTTTGCTGAACTGTATATCTTGTGGTATACATACAATTCAGTGAGTATGTATCACTGAACTATGGAATTTGCGTCACAAATGCCAAAGTGGTACATGAAAAGTACGCCTAAAACTGAATCATGGAGTCTTGCCATCGCGCGTCAATGGTAAAAGGCAGTAACGACCAGGTTCTACTATTGATTTTAAACTCCAATGTGTTGACATAAAGTCGCATTTTCTTTAAACGTTTATAGATGTACATTTATGTTTTAAAAGGTGCACGCCGCGTCGCGGTCCAGTGTGTACTGACCCTAAGACGTCATTGAGTTTGTATACATATAAAATTAAGTTTGTTTGCCCGTTAACAAAATAAATTGTGTCATATTTTAAATAATAGATGTATTATATTGTATTTTAATTTTTTAATTATATTGACGCATTGTGTCACATTTTTAAAATGAATATTTTACGTGTGTACATAAAAAATAAATTGTAAATAGATACATGTCTAAGGTATGTTATAAAAGTTGCCATACTAGTTATTTAGATTTTAATGTTAATAATAATAATAGTATAAATACAAAATAAAAATAATTATTAATGTATAGGTAATATAATAGTAATGTAATATTGAAACGAGCTTTTGTTGAAATGTATTTTTTGTGAATATAAATAATGCCGAATATTTAAAAAAAATTAGCGTGTAATTTGAAAAATAGGTTGCAATTATTAATTTTGTAGGCATTTATGTGAATTAATCTACAATATTTTTACTAATATTTTTTTTTCAGTATAAATATGTTTTTTTTATTATTTTAATGGTATTTTTTACACATACATAGAATTACATATTATAATGAAATTCATACACGCTTAAATATATGCAAAAAAATATATAAATTATATAAATTTTTCGATTGTTAATAATTATATTGATGGACTCTGAGGAGTCGATACGATGTTATTTATTATATTAATTAAATATATTAAATTTATATATTATATTAATGTGATATATCCATAATGTTAGCTTATGAATATATTTTTCAATAATGTTTAAACTTTTACACACTCCGACCTAAAACGTCAGCTTTTTAAAAGAAAATATTTTTTTGTAAAGAAAATATACTTTTTTTTCTTTTGATTTTCATTCTTATATATTACTAGCTGGTGCCCGCGACCTCGTCCGCGTTGAAAAAGAAAAAAAGTAGCCTATCCTGTGTCCTGTACGTCTAAATGTATATCTACCAAGTTTCATGAAAATCAGTTAATTTGTTTAAGAGTTATGGAGGAACATATATACATACAATACACTTGCAGATTTATTATTAGTATTGATTGATATATTATTGTTATAATATTATATATAATGTTAATTAAATAGTGGCTAGGCACACTGTGTTTCGTAGTCATTCGGGCAGCTCGTCTGCCTGAAGACCACAGTGAAATAACAGCACGTGTGCTGTTATGTTTCGGTGAGTGAGTAAGGGATGCCGAAGCCCAATATATCAATGGTTCAATATAAAATAAACTTATCAATGGTTGACACGTTTGGTCTAGTGGCTAGTAACCCTAGCTTGTAACTAAACTGTCGCGGGTTCGAATCCCGCTAGGGGGAAATGTTTATGTTTTAACTTTTACCTTTGTATCTGAGTCATGGATGTTTTGTATTTATAATATGTATGTATTTACAAAAGAAAAGTAATGTATGTAGTCTGGTATCCACAATGCAAGCATTGTTTACTTACTTTGGAACTAGATGGCGCTGTGTGGAATGTGTGAACATATTTATTTATTTAATGGTACAATATTGTATTGACTGAAAGAAAAATAAATCAAATATATTCATAGGCTAAGATTACGAATAAAATAAATTTTATTACGGAAGTAATATTAAATTTTATCGTTTTGCTAGAACTATCACGGAAGGTCTAAAAAAACTAAAGGCTAACGCGGTAACAATACTTTTAGCATCGGGTGTACTTAGTATGAAAAGTTCTGAAGAACCTAAGTTAACCTAGATTTCTGAAAATCGACTAGGAAATGTCACAGATGCTGAAAGAATCGTTTTCCGCCATAATGTTAATTTTTGATAAAATTAACATTTTTCTACTCGTTCTAAACATTATATTTCTTATTTAAAATGTACAAATCAATAATTTAAATTATCAACCCAAATTCTATGTTAATATGTGCAAAATATACTTAAATACTAATCTCATAGTACTATATTACATCTGTTGCATAAGTGTACAGTATAGTTCCAAATATTAATTTACATCGTGGAGTAAACTCTCAAATGTAACTAGACATAAATTTTAAAATCTATAAAAAATAAAATGACCATGCAAGGCCTTTTATCTTAGACAGACAGGAGCCTAAAAATATTGTTTGAGTATTATTTTATGTGATGTCTTATTTGAAAATAAATGTGAATTTATTAACAGTGAAATTTGTTTATTTTATATAATCCTACTCTACTTCGGGTACATTAATTAAACCAAATTATGCTTAGGGCCTCTTTCACAAACTACATAATTTTTTATACTACTTATAAAGTTATATAAAGTTATATTTATATTACTTTTTTATACTATTTTCGAAATGATTTTCTCTTATATTGAATTATGCAGTCGGTGTACTGCATCATTCGATAGGGGAATTTTTATTATTATTTTCTATTTAATGTTTGGGACGTTTACCGTACAAACAAAGGTATATCAGCTCCATTATCCCCGGTTACCGGTGTCCTTAAATGACAGTTTGGCCTACTTGACGTTTGTGAAACAGGCGCTTAGTCCAAATAAATTTATCGTCCGACCGATATATCAGAACTACAATTCCAACATTAAGATGTGCGGACATACTACGACGACCTCCTTCGCGGAAGCGTTCGTTCAACTGACTGAACCCTTTTAATTATCATACCACCGAATGAATCTGAACGAATGAATGAATCGGAGCACTTGTCAATCAACGACATAATATAATATGTAAATAGCAGACGCCACTACATATATTTACATAGTCTATCTACATAATATCTTACTAGCTGGTAAAGAAAAACGGACCTTATCATTCTACAAAAAACAAAGAATGTTCAATCTTAGGGTGATAAAGCACTTTATTTGTCGAGTTTATGTTTCGAATGTTTTATTAAATTTTGGGCATGATAAAATGCCAATTTGCGTAGTGAAACTGTGTAAAAATATAATTAAACTGTGTAAAAAGTGATAAATATGATCAATTCTTTTTCTATTGATCAAAAACGTAAACAAATATAGCGTCGCCATGGTCACTGGACTGTTTAAAAGATGGGATTTGTACATTAGGCATTATCAAAGAGAGTTGACTCAGTGATTAATTCATTTAGAATTTCTTCGTATTGTTTGTTTAGTTCTATATGTGTCGTTCATTGTAAAAGTGGTGTAACTCCCTATTTTTAAAAACATCTTTTCTTGCCTAATGGTATCACATTTAGTCATATCTTTCAATATAAAAGTGAAGTAAATCCAATAGTTGCATTAAAATCCCATAGATGAAAACAATGAATGAATGCTTGTTTTTTTTCCTACACTATAATTCGCAAAAAGCTCGTTACTCTAAAATTCAGTTACAAGGAGATAACTCACTTTTACAATGAACGACACATATCTTGAATTGTTTGTTTGCCTTTTTGATCAATGAAAAAAGAATACAATATAGTGACGATGTTTTACACACACTACAATAAAACGTTGCCGCATTTAGGTATTGCTTTTAGGTAGGGACGTATCTGGTAGAGCGTAGCGAGACCAAACATTTATCTATGGTTGCATTAGTTTTCACCTAAAGTTTGCGATTAGCGTTGGCTAAGTTAAAGTAGTTCTCATAGTAAATTAAACAGACCAAATCTCAAGAAATATGCCTAGATTTAGGCTTTGTTAGTTATTTAAACACCAACAAATCAATTCAGCCATCGTAAATCACTTTACTATTCTTCAAAGTTACCTCAAGATGTTCCTTCACCATTAGAGTAAGCGCCTCTTTCACAAACGTCAAGTAGGCCAAACTGTCATTTAAAGTCACCGGTAACCGGGGTAAATGGAGCTGATATACCTTTGTTTATACGGTAAACGTCCCAAACATTAAATAGAAAATAATTTAAAAAAATCGGCTATCGAATGATGCAGTAAACCGAGTGCAATAAAACAGAAAATGATTTCTAAAAGTAACTAATCAACACGTTACTTGTAGTTGGAGAAAGAGGCCCTAAGCAGGTTAACGAATTAGGCCGACGATTAGAGAAGTTTTAAATTAGAAAAACGTGTAATTTTAGTATATTGACAGCACTTAACCACGAAATTCGAAGCTTGCAATTTTGCCATCGTGTTTTAACGCAATTATTTCGTATGAATCTCGTTAAAAGTGACGATCCAGTTTGAAATTGGATTTTAGTATTTTCGCCTCTTAATAACAAAAATTGGCCGCAATTTTTTTTTTATTTTTAAGCTCAAATTATAAGTTATAAAAGGAGATGGCGAACAACTCTTAACTTTGTTTACTATATAATTGCGATACTATTAGTGAAAATTACAAACCCATTTGAGTTAATCGAGAGTTTAAATTTAGCTTAACTTTAGCTAACTTTTTTTTTTTCATATGAGAAAGGATGGTAGACAAGTTGACATTTCATTTGATCGTAGGCTGATTTTACCAATATGCTGAAATTTAATGAGGTTCTATTTTGGCAATTTTTAGGCATATTTGACGCCCTTGGAGTGGTTATTAAGGTGTTTGGTTTAAACTGTTTCAGCGGTACCGGATTCGATTCCTGATGGGGTCTACTTTAGAAATGAACTTCTTATAGTTGGCTCGGTTTTAGATCTGGCAATTTAATATGTAGTGAGAGGGCACACTGTGTTTCACTGTCATATACTGGAAAACTTAGAATAACAACGCCTAGAAACCGAGTACACGGACGAAAAGTGAGGCAACTTTTACCAAGCCGTATAAGCTTGGTAAGCGAACAGCTCGCGTCACTCGCGTCATAGTGCTCATAGTATTCAACATTTTTTGTATACTTGTGTGCGTGTCGCCGAGCGTACTCATTACGTGTGGCTTACGCATACATCTATTAAATTTGTGCCTCAAACTCGCCAGTCTTTTGATATGAAACTATCGTTCTAGGCGTTGTTATTCTAAGCTGGAATATACGACCAGAGAATTCAATGATACTCGTATATTATATCGATGTATACGACCCGTCTTGCGGCATTTTTTAAATGTTATTTTTTTATTAAAAATTGCTGCTAACAGGCTGACAGTTCACTTAAGCCAGCTTACGTCACAAATGCCGCCTAGAGATAAAACATCAAGAAGGAATAGAGTGAAAAAAATGTTTCGTCTTATTAACAATTCAAATCCACTCAAATTTGAAAAATTCATTTTCAAAGTTAACCCTACCGTGAATCGAACCCGGGCCACCTGACACAGGGCGTTAAGGCGTTAACGCCTTAAGGCAGTTAGTTATATTTGATTATAACTGGCCAGTATCTTATAATAATAAACGAGGAATTCTTGTATGCCACAACGATCTCGCAAACAGCTCTAACGATTTTGACGAAAATCTAGGGTATGGGGTTTTTTAGGTCTAGAAATCGATCTGTCAGGGTGCCATCTTCGAGAAAATTCGTTTTAGGTAGTTTTTTTAATGCAACGCTTGCTACAGCTAACGCCATCTAGCGCCGAACGAGCGAACTTAATAATTTTTGTTACTTAATAACATTACTCGATAACAGATGGCGTTTGGACCGGATACCCCGAAAACGATCTGTCGTTTTAGGTAGTTTTTTTTAATAGAACGGTTACAAAAGTAATACCGCTTGCTCGTTTTATAATATTTTGAATTATTAAATATTAATTCAAGTTATTAATTCCTTGAATTTTTTTTCTATAATGTTTCATAGACTTTCTTTCTTACACGTAAAAAACTTTAAACCTTTAATTGGATCAGGCTAGTTATTCTTAAATAGCAACACACAAAAACAAAAGTTACCGTTTGTTACTAAAAATAAACATATAAAAAATAGGTGCTTGTAGGACATTACCGCCAGCGGTTGGTAATTCAGAAATACTGGCTGAGATAAGATAACGCGTGCCTTATTTATAAAGGCGAGGCCGAATTTGAGGATTAATGTTCCCATTTCACTTTGTCTTGCTATTACCACAGTTCGGTAGCAGGTTCTGTGATAAATCAGTTCTTACATTGGAGTATTTCTTAGACAAATAGTACATAGATACATAGATACTTGACAATTACATACAATAGAATCGATCGCACCTTCGATAAGACAAGGGCATAACTTACAATATTTTTTGAAATGAGTTAAACTTAAAATATATGCAGAAATGTCTTAAATACATTATTAAATTAAAAAAAATATTTTCAAGACTATGGGGCTTATTTGATGATTTTGTTTTTGCTCAAAATTAAGTGTACGATAAGAACCTGAATAAGTTTATGTTGAACCTAAACTAGTATGTGCCAATATAATTGTATTTTTTTTTTGTGTAAATAAATAAAAAAATATATATATACCTAGCCTATGTTACTCACTGATGATATAGCTTTCTATAGGTAAAAGAATTTCCAATATCGGTCCAGTAGTTATTGATTTTGTTCATTATAAACAAAAATACAAATCTTTATCTTATCTATATATATATATCTTTAGGTACTTACCTACAATAAATAATTGTGTAAAATATGGTTTCACTCGTATATAAAAACACTTCCTTAATGTGAAATGTAGGATCATTCTCAAAGTCGAAATTATGGAGTCGTATATCCGTATATATCCGACATTTCTTTTACGAAACGAACACACTATAAATCATTTGGGCTCTGTGTGGAATAAAAATAGTGAGGATTTGGTGGAATACAAAGTTATAACGTTAAGAATGTTAAAAGGTTTCGGAAAATAGAGGAAAAATTTTAGATTTTCTATTCTACGACCCTCAGTAGGCTCAGGTTTAGAATGTCCAAAGTTCTAGAATGTCCATTGTACCTACCAAAATGACCAGCCTATTAAAATGTCTACTTTCATACTCGTAGGTATCAGCGATTATCAGCGAGTAACATGGCTATCAATACTAATAATAAATCTGTAAGGGTTGGTCATGGAGTAAGTTAGTTTGTTTTCAGAGATATCGTGTTTATAGGCTCTATACATGATACTGAAACTGAATTGACGATTTTTAAATTTTTTTTCTGTATGTATGTATGTTCTTCCATAACTCTTAATCGAATTAACTGATTTTCATGAAACTTGGTAGACAAACATTTAGACGTACAGGACACAGGATAGGCTTTTTTCTTTTTCAACGCGGACGAAGTCGCGGGCGCCAGCTAGTTTAAAAATAAGCATTTTACAAGTAGAGTAATTTGTCGTATATATCCGGCTCTGGCGAAATGGACCTGAAAATAATTGTCGGATAATTCCGACTCTGGCAGCTAAAGGGTTAAAAAAATAATAAATATATATTCATTTACATTAAACAAATGAAAATATTTCACATTCGTATTCACATGCACTTACCTACAAAGTATTAGAGACGATATTCTCTTGAAACTATGTAAATAAATAATCTTAGATACAAGAGATATTTGCAATGCAAGTTGAACGCATATTGCTTGGCGCAGTATAAATAGCGACAGAATGTACACACCATGGAGACTAGAGGTAAGGAGGCCCAACTCTATACATGAGAAAGTGTCTGTCGAATACGCGCAATTGAGCGGCGTTGTAGTAGAATTGGGGCGTAGCGCTCCAGTAGCATTTTATTTACGGTGGTTTCATGAACTACGAAACCAACCAATTATGTCAAACACCAATGCTACACTAGCGCCATTCTGGTCAATTTACGAACCACTATTTAATGCTTTTAGCTTGCCACTTTTTCAGTTTAACACCCATGTAAGTTGGCTCTCCTCACCTCTATAGTCTCCATGGTACAGACTTATTATTTCTAATATATTTTTTCAGGTTCAACATCAGAATAAAAACATACTGTATAGAGAGGGTTCAAACAAAATAGTATTTTATGCACTGTGATCAAATCAAGATGGCCGCCATGCTGCAGATGACATTTCATGATGGGTAAAAAAACAATTCGTTAATAAAAATAAAATATATCTCTAAGGAGGTTCTCCTCCTCCGTTTTTTTCGTCGGTTAAAAGTCGCCCTTAAGACGATTTAATCATAGAGAGGGTTACTCAGGGTGTCGGAAATTGTCGTTTTCGGAAATTATCTATTTTGGAAAAGACGTTTTAGGAAGTTGTCGTTTTCGGAAGTTGTCATTTTAGGAAGTTGTCGTTGTTATTCGTTGTTGTTATCCCAAACTGTCCGTAAGAGCTATTCATGGTCTATTAGGTTCGCTCGTTGCTTCTTTCAAAGCTCTTTATTCGTCATTCACGAACAATTAGGAAATTAGTTTTTTTTAAGGAGCGTAGTGGAGTTACACTTCCGTTATCGATATATACTGTGTCGTACGAGTAGATCGTACCAAACCAGCACAACATCGGTAGCCATTTCTTAGATTTAAGAGCTTGCAACATTACTATTTTGTGTAGTAGCCAATATGCTAGAAATGTTTCTTCCATTTTATGTGTGTAGGTATACTCTCGATGCACACGATGCAAAAGGGTAAAGTACTGACCGAGGGTTGGTTAAAATGCTTTATGTAAATTGCTTTATGGGTTTTGACATAATATCGTCGTTTTGACCAGTTGATACACTATATAGTTTTTTTTTTTGTAAGTACACGTATTATTAACACCAAACATCCATGACTCAGGTACAAAGGTAAATGTTAACAAAACATTTGCCCCTAGCGGGATTTGAACCCGCAACCGTTTGGTTAACAGCTAGGGTTACTGGCCACTATACCAAACGTGTGGTCGATTGGATGGACATGAATAGAATAGAATTCGACACTGCTTTCAACTGTACACAGCGCAGTGGCGGATTTAGCAAAAAACTGAGTAGGCTGGAGCTTAGGGCGGCAGATTTTAGGGCGCGGCAAATTTAGCCAAAAAATATTTTTGTCATTGGCTAAATTGAAGTACCTTACCTACATTAGTTTTTTTTTTTCATATTGTTATGATTGTGAACTAGGGTATCGAATTGCAGGGGTCAGTAGGGGCGGCAAAATTCCGGGGCGGTGGTCTTGGGGGAGACTGCCGCCCGTCGTAAGGTCCCCCGAGTAGGCCGGCGTACCTCCACTTTCAGGTACGCCGTGGTTCTGACAGGGAGCACAGGCCTCCCCGCGTTGGATAAGGTGGCGGGGCACCGAAGTCGTGTAATAACGACCCCGCCCATCAACGGCCGCGATAGATAGAAAGTCGTTGGGTTTTAGCCGGTAGAAATCCAGCATAACCCTGCAGTGTCCCTTCACTGCTGGGTATCCAAGAGGATTTCCCAACGTTAAAAAAAAGGGGGTCAGTAGGGGCGGCAAAATTCCGGGACGGTGGTCTTGGGGAGACTGCCGCCCGTCGTAAGGTCCCCCGAGTAGGCCGGCGTATCTCCACTTTCGGGTACGCCGAGGTTCTGACAGGGAGCACAGGCCTCCCCACGTTGGATAGCCGTGGCGGGGTACCGAAGTCGTGTAATAACGTCCCCACGACCCCGCCGATAGATAGAAAGTCGTTGGGTTTTAGCCGGTAGAAATCCAGCATAACCCTGCAGTGTCCCTTCACTGCTGGGTATCCAAGAGGATTTCCCAACGTAAAAAAAAGGGGGGCGGCAACAGCGCCAAGAATTGAAGGCGTTTGTGTTGCACAAATATCAAATTACAACAGTGAGTGAAAGGAGTTGGCAAATCCTTTGAGTAACTTTTGATAGCGTGTCACCGAGGCAGATGGGTTGCAAAAACAAAGTAGACGAAAAATAAGTTTAAATGAGTTAAGTTGGCGAGTGGAAACAGTGATGGATCGAGTTCAGAGTTTTTGATGAACGTCGAGCCTTCTCGGACGACTTACCGCCTTAAATTAGATTCCAATATGAAAGACCTTTCACTGCGGATATACAATTTTTTATATTGTATACTAGCGACCTGTCACCGGCTTCGCACGGATAAATTTTAATTTTTTTTGGAGTTTACTCCTGATCGATTTTAAGGAGTAAAATTAACATAAGCGTTAAATAAAAAGCGTTATGTTCTTCTGCACAACGTACCTTGCTTTCACTTTGAAAGAAATCAAATAAAAAATTCAAATTCAAAATTACGACTCCATTCATGCGTCGGAACTGACACACAAATTTTTTTTCTCGTTTTAAAAACCTTCCTCGGAAACTGACAGCGTAGGGGGCGCTACTGGATAAAAAAATAATGTTTCCTTCAAGTATCTATCTTAGGGCCTCTTTTAGAAATCATTTTCTGTTATATTGAATTAGTCAGGCGCTTTGCGCCTCTTTCACAAACGTCAAGTAGGCCAAACTGTCATTTAAAGTCACCGGTAAGCGGGATTAATGGAGCTGATATACCTTTGTTTGTACGGTAAACATCCCAAACATTAAATAGAAAATAATAAAAAAAAATCGGCTATCGAATGATGCAGTAAACCGATTGCATAATTCAATATAACAGAAAATGATTTCTAAAAGTAACTAATCAACACATTACTCGTAGTTTGTGAAAGAGGCTTACCCTAAACATTACCCTTAATATTTAAAGTAATTTCCCTTCAGGGGCCATAGATTTTTTTTTTCACTCAATATATACATATATATATATAAAAACTTTCCTCCTCTAACGCTCTTTCTGTCTTAAGATCTAAGCGACTTATATACTATGTAAAGATTTTCAGGAAAAAAAAATTCATCGCTACTTAGTATAAAATAAGAAAGAATTTACTTACCTACCATTACACAAATTATTTCTACAATGAATCCTTGTTAGTTAGTTCACAATACATTCACTTTAAATAATACAAGACATGGTTTCTGTGCCTTTTACAGCAACAAAGCAACGTTTAATTAATCAATTTGCCTCCGCGCCGGCTTCCGTAATAAATAGTGCAATATATCTCTTAAAATAAGCCACCAGAGGGCGCTGCTAATTGCGCGAACACGCGCGTTAGTTACGGACCTCCCGCGGGACGTATCCCATACATATTTGGCGAACTACGCCAGGTGCGCTTGAAATAGCTTTGCCCTAAATACCAGATTGGGCAAATAGATCGCAATCTCTTTCCGTAGGTACAGACAAAACACGTAGCGGCCGTTTATGTAATTCGAAACGTGATGGAAAAGTACGAAACATGAAAAATTGGCTGTTTGACAAGGTTTAAAATACACTACAAATTGTGGTTATCCTATCAGAAAATAGCGTAAGAAAACATAGGTTACTTTATTTGAAGCTAAATTATGTATATTTTTTTGCAAATTATATGAAAAAAAAAATCGTAATTTTTGAAATTTTATCTTGGCGCCGAAACGTCGTGTGACTGGTTGCAACTCTGATGACGTCATACGCTAGTAAACATATCAGACATAGAGTAATAAATAGGGTTTATTCACTTAATATTAGTTCTCTGTGTCATCATTCAGTTCTGTTACTTGCGTTGTTTACTAGCGTGTGACGTCACACGTATCAAAGACCAGCGAAACAGCGTTTTTGGCGCGTTTTTGGAAATTTAAACTTTAACATTGATTTTTATTAATAATACAGTAGATCTCCCGGAAATATTAATGTAGTGTGCTTATTATATAATTGATGTGATATTAACCTCCATGGCATGCTCTAACCATAGAGATGTATATATTAATTGTAATGTCATGTCAAATTGTAAATCTTTCCTGTCTATCTGTTTTATTATTATGTACAATTTTTATATTGAATAAAGCCTAAATCTTCTAGGTTTTGCAGTGTTATTTCAATTTATTCAATATAATGGAAAAGTACTTAAGACCAGAAAGGTTCGACGGGGACCCATCGGTGAAATTCACGGCAAAGGAATGGAGCCATTGGAAAATGACATTCCTGAATTTTCTGGCTGCACAGACAATGCCTCCCGTTATTGCTAGCAAAGGAGATGTTGCTGCACCACCCCTAGACATGAATATTATCAAGCTTCAACTGTTAGTAAATCACATATCACCACGAGTATATGCTTACATAAGTGAATGTCAACATTACGAAGACGCCATTAAAACTCTTGACAAGCTTTACATCAAACCAAATAATATTATTCATGCTCGTCACATGCTCACGACTAGAAGACAACAAGCAGAGGAGACGGTAGATGATTACATGCAATCTTTGAAACAGCTGGCAAAAGACTGTAATTTTACTAGTGTAGATGCCGAAACCAACAAGAATGATACAATCCGAGGAGCATTCATAGCCGGAATGACATCTTCAAAGATACGATCCAGATTGTTGGAGAGCTTAACGTTAACCCTAGAGGAAACTTACAATATAGCAGTTTCTATGGAAATGGCAGAACTAAACTCGCAAATTTATGTCAGTCAAAACCTAACAGTTAATGCTCTTCATGGCAATTCTAAATTAGAATTACAAAACGCGCCTACTAATGTTGGAGACACCAATGTTGCAGCCGCTACTAGTTCTAATGCTATTTCATCTGGACGTAAATGTTTCTTCTGTGGGGGGTCAATACACCCAAGAAAGTACTGCCCCGCTCGTGAATCCATCTGCAAATCCTGCGACAGAAAAGGACATTTTGCGAAGGTGTGCCGCTCCAAATCCTCTAGTGCATCTACCACTGTATCTAAAGGCTGCGATCACTGCACGGCCTGTATTATCGCTGCCACACCAGCTTCACTACGTAAAGCCATAGTTACTGCATTAATAAAAGGCGTTCGTGCTGACGCTCTCATAGACACAGGGAGCTCAGTTAGTTTCATCAATGAGGACTTCGCCAACCTGTGCAATCTTAAGAAGACGCCTTGCACGCAAACTGTTTCTATGGCTTCGCTATCTCATACCTCACAAGTCAAAGGCCTAACCTGCCAGAACATTAAAATTGGCGATCACTGTTACAATAGCATAAACTTATTCATTGTCAAAAATCTTTGCGCTGACTTGATAATTGGCCACGATGTACTCTCAAACCACTCGAGTCTTGAGTTTGCATTTGGGGGACCCAAAGAGGTATTTAAGGTATGCTGTGTCGCAGAGGCTTCTGTTCCTGCCGTACCTTTGTTTTCTAACCTGACTTCGGACTGTAAACCGATTGCTGTAAAGTCACGCAGGTACAGTACTGAAGATAAGATATTCATTGAAAATGAGGTGAAGAAATTACTAGAAGACGGTATCATTGAAGAAAGTCAATCTCCTTGGAGAGCTCAAGTCCTTATTACCAAAAGTGAAACTCACAAGAAGCGTCTTGTGATCGACTATTCACAGACGATCAATCGATTCACTCAACTTGACGCCTACCCCCTTCCAAATATTGAGGAAACGGTGTCTAAAATATCGCAATATTCAATTTTTAGTGCTATTGACCTCCAAAGCGCTTACCATCAGGTTCCCATACTTGTAAAAGAGAAGCCATATACAGCATTTGAAGCAGCTGGAAATCTGTATCAATTTCGTCGCATCCCGTTTGGCGTAACTAATGGTGTAGCCAGTTTTCAACGGACGATAGACTGGTTGATACGAACGGAACACCTGAAAGGAACCTACGCTTACCTTGATGACATAACGGTTTGTGGTAAAACGCAGGAAGAGCACGATATTAACTTAGAAAGATTCATGAAAGCTGCCGATAAATACGGCCTCACAATTAATAATTCTAAAAGCAAATTTGATCAAAGAATAATTAATTTACTCGGTTATACTATAGGGCCAAAACATATCATAAAACCAGATAGTGATAGACTACAACCCTTATTGAAGATGCCTCCACCTAACGATACCGCATCCCTTAGAAGGACATTGGGTATGTATGCCCATTACTCAAAATGGATACCCAATTTTTCTGAAAGAATTCATCCGCTAGCTCATGTCGATAAATTCCCATTGAATGAGGCCGCCCTATCATGTTTCGAAAATTTAAAATCCACAATTGCAAAGTCATCTGTTCGTGCTATCGACGAGAAGCTGCCTTTTGTTGTTGAGACTGATGCTTCGGAACATTCGATCGCCGCAACTTTGTGTCAAGATGCGAGGCCCGTAGCGTTCTTTTCACGATCATTAAATGCTAGCGAATTAAATCATTCTGCTGTAGAAAAAGAGGCGTACGCGATTGTTGAATCTTTGAAAAAGTGGCGACATTTTCTTATAGGAAAGCCATTTACGGTTGTTACTGATCAAAAGTCAGTTTCATTCATGTTTGACACAAAGCACTCGAGTAAGATCAAAAATGAAAAAATCCAAAGATGGAGACTTGAATTAGCACCGTTCAAGTATGACATAGTGTATCGACCAGGCAAAGATAATCGAGCTGCAGACGCCTTATCACGCGTATGCTCATGCTCTACAACGATAACAACGAACACATCTAAGCTAAAATCGTTGCATACAGCACTTTGCCATCCAGGAGTTACACGAATGTATCACTGGATAAAGTCAAAGAATCTACCGTACTCTCTCGACGAGATTAAAACAATGACTCGTAACTGCCAAATTTGTGCTAAAATTAAGCCAAGGTATTATAAAAATGATGACCCTTTACCGAAACTTATAAAAGCCACATCTCCTTTCGAACGGCTCAGCGTTGATTTTAAAGGACCAGTGCCATCGAATACTAACAACCGTTACATTCTTACGGTAATAGATGAATACTCCAGGTTTCCATTCGCATTCCCATGTAGCGACATCAGTTCTAAGACTGTCATCAAAAATTTAAACAATTTGTTCATGATGTTTGGAATGCCAGCATATGTTCATTCGGATAGAGGGACTCAATTTCTCTCTTCAGAAGTTAAAGAGTTTCTCAACGCCCGAGGAATAGCAACCAGTAGAACAACCGCTTACAATCCTCAAGGGAATGGTCAAGTGGAGAAGTTAAACTCTACTATTTGGAAAGCATTACAGCTGGCCTGTGAATCACACGACACACCTATTGAGAGATGGGAACAATACCTTCCAGTGGCATTGCACTCTATACGATCCTTGCTATGTACTGCTACTAACTGTACTCCTCACGAAAGGATGTTTTTACATAGACGCCGTTCTCCTAATGGCAGTACGATACCTACCTGGTTGAACGAATCTGGTCACGTTCTAATAAAACGATTCGATCGCAAAAACAAGTACCAGCCACTCGTAGAAGAAGTAGAGATATTACAGGCAAACCCTGAGTACTCTTTTGTTAAACTCAAAGACGGGAGAGAGACTACAGTATCCAACCGCCATCTTGCGCCTATTGGACAACAAGGTGAAGGTGAAATCATAGATTTGCCTACTCTAGAATCAGTGTTGGAAGAAGAACCAGATACAAGCTTTAGTGATACTGCATCAAATTATAATACTCCGCTAAACACGCCTCTTAGGACAGAAGCTTTGATGTCTTCTCCTCCAACGGATTTGCCACTTCGATGTGAAGATCCTCAAACTTCTATTTCCCTCCAGCAAAGTTTGTCACCTCTTGCAGAGGCTCCTGTTCCCAGGAGATCTGGAAGAATCCGTTCTTTACCACGGTACCTGAAAGACTACAGTGTGGGAGAATGATGTGATATTAACCTCCATGGCATGCTCTAACCATAGAGATGTATATATTAATTGTAATGTCATGTCAAATTGTAAATCTTTCCTGTCTATCTGTTTTATTATTATGTACAATTTTTATATTGAATAAAGCCTAAATCTTCTAGGTTTTGCAGTGTTATTTCAATAATATAGAATAATTTAAAATGATTTTCTAAAATTAGTCAAATAGCGGATTCTTCGATATTTTACGTTTTTTTTATATATTATAAAAATAAAAATAAAAATGTTTATTAACAGTTGGAAAAATCGTTTTTACAATAACCATGATTGAAGACTCCTTTTAAGCGGAAGCCTGTGCCAGGAGCTTTAGCTCTTCCATAAAAGCTAGTAATAATATATATAATTTTTTTATTTTTTTAAACAAGAAAAAAGATTTTTTTTAAATAGAACGAATGTGAGCGCACACGCGCGCGTCTTTGTGTGTGTGTGTGTGTGTGTTCTACTTCGTCATAGTTTTTAATTTTAAGCCAATCCGTGATAAGTTTTTTACATTTGAAATACAATTTGTCATGTATATAAATTTCTTTATTAATTTTATTATATAAAAATGATGACCTAATATAGTATAGTTTTTACTTTTACCTATTTAATTACTTTATCTCTTCTTCTTCGTGAGACTATCCTAGGATCAAAAATGAGTGTTACATCAAAAAGGAGTTACAATTCTTGGCAGTGCGTATTATGAAGGAGTTTTGGCTTATGGCCCGAAAAAGAGGTCGTCTGAGGCCAATACATAGACAGAAAAAAGGTACATTAGTGACTCACTATCCGCGTGTGGATCTTATATACTGAGTTCAAGGAACACACTTTAAGAATGCGTATAAAGCAAACAAAATTTGTAATTTCACCCGCGTGGCCCCCTTGGACATGACAGTGACACAAAATACGTCGAACTACGCACAACATGCGACGGAAGATAGCGCATCTCGCTCAATAAAAATGTTATAAGTGCCAAAAGTATTAAATATTAATTATTCGTAAACTACAATGTCAAATGAAAAATTGTTACATACAGCCTTAGATAATATGTGAAGTGAGATTACTGATACACTTTTAGCTTTGTAATGTGTGTCATTTTGAAAATAAAACTAAAATCGATGGAAATGAGAGCTCACTTGGTGATTTTTTTCTATCGAGAAAATTTCACTATATTATGTTTTCTGTTACAGTCGTCACTTTCAATTATAATGTATTTATCTATTTAAAAAAATTAATTAAATTAGACTTTGTTTACATAGATAAAATTCAAATCTAGGATTGGCTATTTCTCTTTATACCCGCTCTTAATTCAGACGCACAAAGGACACTGCCTTGCATACACGTATTGTTGATAAAAAACATTTCCAATTTTGTATCAAAGTACGGGGGAATATGTTTTATGAGGCCCATTTTCCGATTACGTAATGTAAGAAAATACCATATCTATTTATTTATTCCATCAATGTTTCAAAATTTATTTTTAAACTTTCGCAACCGCAACAAGTCCGTCTTTAAATTTTGACCTCACTTAATTCTTATTTCATTCCTGTGGAAAGGCGTACGAAACAAGTCCGAAGTTGTTCAGTAATAAAGTCGCCAAGTAAAAAAAAACTTAGACATTAAACATGGCAGTAAGTCTTTGCAGGACACGAATTTCTTGGCAAACTTTTAACTGTAGGTTAAAAGAGCAGTTAAAAATCCATATATCTTGAGGGCAAGCGGGTGAAACAGGCGGTAATAAAATTAAAAACAAGACCAAATGTCGCTTAAATATATTGCCACTTGTGTGCAATGGTTATTTAATGTTATGACCTTTGAACCCCTTAAAGTTCTTGAAATGAAGAATTTCAAAAGGCTACTTAGATACTACTACGCCTCGCCCCCAGCTTTGCCTTGATGATTTTTTTTCTACACAACGCTGCTTAAAAACTAAAGGGCCATAAAACAAAAAAGCCAAAAATGTTTTTATTGCAAAAATACAATCACAATCCTTCATATTGTATGTTGCAAAAAGACATGCAAATGCAAAAAAAAGACAAAATGGTAGTTTAATTCCATATTTAGTATATTTTTATAATTTTTTATATATTCAAAAGCAACTTATATGCTTATATCTCTTCTAGTATGTGATTTATTATAAAAGTATATAAAACATTTAATGATACTTAAAAATACGCTTCTAATTATGTATAATATGCATATATTTGATATATATCTATTATGAAAAAACATAGACAAAAATAGTTTAATTTTTTTCGATTAGCTCTCCTGTAAAAAGTGTAATTTTGATTTGTGGCCCTTTAGTTTTTAAGCAGCGACAAGTCTTCCTAGTTTATGGCATTTTCCATTTGTGAAAACTGTATCAAAATGTGTTGGGTGCGTAGCAGGGACTCATACGGTCATCTCGTTCATTCTACCGTTTGATTACATTTGCTGACTCTTTCTATTGTTTCTATTGTTGGAATTGTACCGCATCTCTCTCTTTTCGAATTAAAAAAAATTAAAGACACATTACTTTTAAGAGATCTCATGCGGAACGCACAAACGCAAAGTAGATCGAAAATCCAAATGTTAATGCACGAAGTTTTATTAAGTTTTTGTGAAGTGGGTGAGAAGCTCGAAACAAAAGTTTTCCGTCGAATTTTAAATTACTAGGTGTGGCGCGACCAGTCATTCTAGGCTTGGAGCTGAACGCGAAATATATATTTGTGTCATTCATTGTAAAAGTTATGTAACTCCTTGTTTTTAAAACCATCTTTTCTTGCCTAATGGTATCACATTTAGTCATAACTTTCAATATAAAAGTGAAGTAACTCCAATAGTTGCATTAAAATCCCATAGATGAAAACAATGAATGAATGCTTATATTTTTTTCCTACACTATAATTCGCAAAAAGCTCATTATTCTAAAATTCAGTTACAAGGAGATAGTTCACTTTTACAATGAACGACACATTTTATAAACTAGACAAAGTTCGTCGTCACAAAAAAGGCAATTATCAACCCACAAGCGTGGAGTGTTGGATATTGAAAGAAAAAAAGAAAGAAAGAAACATTTATTGTAAGCGATTATCATGAAATTTTGCATATGGAAAAGGACATAGGGTACTTTTGATCCAGAAAAAAAAAATACTGTTCCCGAAGGCATCACAAAAATAAAAATTCAACGCCTGGCAAAACCCTCCTGGGCCTCCTGGCGCACCGCAATTTTTTTTATTTTTATTCCGCATTCCACACAGCAAAATCTAGTTCCACACTAAGCAACTATAATGTTACATGGATATCAGACAGTTGATATACTACATAGATTTTTTTTTGTAAAAATATTACACACATATTATAGATACAAATTTTAATATCCATAACTCAGGTACAAAGGTAAAATTTGCCCCTAGCCAAAGATTTAAATCGAAGATGCGGCGTAATCTCCTCGCGCCATACTAAAAACATACCGAAAATTCTTAACAAAGTTGCACGCCAGCTACAGTGAGTGACGGTCGCTTGTTGAGAGCGTCGCTATCGTCACAGTCACGTTTGAAGTAAGGAATGTGTTGTCTGTGTTTAAAAGTGTGTTTAGACAAAGGTATATGTATTTTATACTTTTATCTTTAGTATAATGTATGTTGTATTTTGTAACACACTTTCGCTAGTAATGCCGCATCTCTCGATTTAAATCTTTGCCCCTAGCGGGATTCGAACCCGCGACCGTTTGGTTAACAGATAGGGTTACTAGCCTCTAGACCAAGAAGGTCACGTGTCTCAGCGAAACACCGTGGGTTTTAGTGAGTCTAAGTCCTACATACCCCACCGTTCTCCCCATGGTCGATGGGGATATGGTTCGCAGATTTTCCCATGAAAAAAAAGGTTAAGGATATACCTGTAAACATGAAAGTTTGATATAAATCCCAAATCATTAAAAAATTTCATTTTTTCTTTATCTGACTCTCCGACTATTCCCCGTTAAGCGATAAAATTTACTTCCTTTCCTTATCTGTTTCGCGACTTTGTTATTTACTTTGTAAATTAGACGAAGTGAAATCTCGGCGGGAATACTAATTTATATAATGTACTAGGATTCTTAATTAGGAACAACATTTTGTTTATTATAATTAAGTATACCCACACAAGTTTTTACCAAAACTTCGGTCGCCCACCTTCAATTTTTACTGTCAAATTAAATATTCAAAGAGTATAAAATATACTGTCGATTGTTTTTTTATATTATACTTAAAGGTTGGTAGGCTGGCTGACGTTATTACTTAGGCATACTAAATATTCAAAAGTTAAAATCTATTTCAGATTATTTTCTTAAATCTATTTCAGAGCTCTATCTGTCTCTAAACTCTAAACTATCTAAACTCTCTATCTGAAAATTAAAGTATCATCAAAATACTTGTAGATCAAATCCTATCGAAAACTCAGAAAGTCAAACAATCAATATTAATAATAAATCTGTAAGGGTTGGTGATGGAGTAAGTTACTTTGTTTTCAGAGATATCGTGTTTATAGACTCTATACATGATACTGAAACTAAATTGACCATTTTTAGAATTTTTTTCTGTATGTATGTATGTTCCTCCATAACTCTTAAACGAATCAACTGATTTTCATGAAACTTGGTAGATAAACAATTAGACGTACGGGACACAGGATAGGCTACTTTTTTTCTTTTTCAACGCGGACGAAGTCGCGGGCGCCAGCTAGTTTTTAATAAAATTAAATTAAATTTCAAAAATGTATTTAATAAAGTCAGTTTAATATTCTTATTCGTACAATTGGAAAAATAGTATGCACCAAACACTCGGTTTACACAAAGCCCGAGGTTTACGAGGAAATTCAGGAAAAATTCCTGTTTCGGATCGTCTGACACCTGATGCGATGCTCAAATGTCTTCAGAGACCTGCAATCCTGTTTTCTTGGATTTATTTCTCTTCTATATTAAATTCTAAGTAGAAAGGCATTCTTAAGAGCGGGCATAAAGAGAAATAGCCAATCCTAGATTTGAATTTTATCTAAGTAAACAAAGTCTAATTTAATTAATTTTTTTAAATAGATAAATACATTATAAATGAAAGTGACGTCTGTAACAGAAAACATAATATAATGAAATTTTCTCGATAGAAAAAAATCACCAAGTGAACTCTCATTTCCATCGATTTTAGTTTTATTTTCAAAATGACACACATTACAAAGCTAAAAGTGTATCAGTAATTTCACTTCACATATTATCTAAGGCTTTATGTAACAATTTTTCATTTGACATTGTAGTTTACGAATAATTAACATTTAATACTTTTGGCACTTATAACATTTTTATTGAGCGATATGCGCTATTGTTGCGTTGCATGTTGTGCGTAGTTCTACGTATTTTGTGTCACTGTCATGTCCAATGGGGTACGCGGGTGAAATTACAAATTTTGTTTTGCTTTATACCCATTCTTAAAGGAAAATAATTATGAATGCTGTTAGTAAGAATATAAAACATCAGATTCAAAAAGTGCAAATCTATAAATGAACTAGCTGGCGCCCGCAACTTCGTCCACGTTGAAAAAGAAAAAAAGTAGCCTATCCTGTGTCCCGTACGTCTGAATGTTTATCTACCAAGTTTCATGAAAATCAGTTAATTCGTTTAAGCGCCTGTGTCACCAACTACAAGTAGAGTTCATTAGTTACTTTTAGAAATCATTTTCTGTTATATTGAATTATGCACTCGGTTTACTGCATCATTCGATAGGCGATTTTTTATTATTATTTTCTATTTAATGTTTGGGACGTTTACTGTACAAATAAAGGTATATCAGCTAAATTATTCCCGGTGACAGCTGACTTTAAGTGACGGTTTAGCCTACTTGGCGTTGGTGAAAGAGGCGCTAAGAGTTATGGAGGAAAATACATACTATCGCGGTCAAGGGAGCAGTCCCACCGTAAGGAACAATTTCGTGTGCACATTTTGTGTTTATCTTTGTTCCTACTTCAAATACCTACTCGTATTTCGTATTATAACATTTACGTTACTATGACAACCTCAATTCAACGTTAGACAAATTTGTATGAAAAGTGGGTCTGCTCCATTGACCGCGATAGTACATACACTTACAGATTTATTATTAGTATTGATTATGAACGTTTTTATTGGAAACGATGAATTTTTTTTAGGTGTTTCTTAATGTTAAAATCGACAGACATAAAAAACTAGTTTTTTTTTTTTTACCCTTGTTTGTAAGAAAACAAAGCAAGCCCTATTTTTCTACACTACAATGAGTAAATAAGCTTTTCGTAAATTTCACAATGTGATTTATTAAAGCGCTTTGATAATTTTAACGCGGAGAGGTGCATGACCCTATCATTATGACGTACAGTATCAAAAGCTTTTAGCTCACTTTCAATTGGAGTAAACAGAATGAATGATGAAGTGTAATGCATTGATGGGTTCGTTCATTTGAAGTTTTAACACTAGTTAATGTTTTAAACTTTTCTTTGTAACGTGACATAATGTTTACGTATAGATCAAAAAGGTTTAAGCCAGTAATTACCTAATGTCAATTGTTTTGGATATTAATTTGCCTTAAATTACTTTAAATTTTTTAAAAAACATCAAAATATACATAATAGAATAAATATTAGCTTTTTTGTAAATGGTAAACTTCATTTTCTTTGCAAAAATAAAAAAATCTACATCTCAAAATTTTTAATAAATGACCAATCTCGTTCTAAAGTGAGTCTTGTAAATGAAAATTATGGGAACCAAAAAGTAAGTGGGAATGCTAAGGACCTTAAATAATTTAAGTATGGTCGAAAAGGCCTCGGGTGTTCCCGTGAATATTATTCACGCTTAAGCACAGTTTTGTGCAACAATGTATAATTTAAATCAATAAAACTTAACGCTAGCTTATAACTTAAGGATACAAATGGAAGTTTAACAATGGCTTACAGTAGGTATGACTAGGGTGACCAAAAAATATTAAACCGTGGTTTTGGCAAGCTGTTGCCACGCGTCCGTAAATACAGAATACTTCCGATTTTAAAGGGTTTTTGTTTTGTTAAATGACTGTTGTTTAATGTACCGGTTATGGTTACTATCATAACACACAAATTAAGTAACTATTAGTTTCATAATTCAATTAGGTAACTAAACTTTAAGGGCGCGTATAAAGAGAAATAGCCAATCCTAGATTTGAATTTTATCTAAGTAAACAAAGTCCAATTTAAAAACTTTATCAAAATAGATAAATACATTATAAATGAAAGTGAGGACTCGGACAGAAAACATAATATAATGAAATTTTCTCGATAGAAAAAAATTACCAAATGAACTCTCATTTTCATCGATTTTAGTTTTATTTACAAAATGACACACATTACAAAGCTAAAAGTGTATCAGTAATCTCACTTCACAAATTATCTAATGCTTTATGTATCAATTTTTCATTTGACATTGTAGTTTACGAATAATTAATATTTAATACTTTTGGCACTTATAACATTGTTATTGAGCGAGATGCGCTATCTTCCGTCGCATGTTGTGCGTAGTTCTACGTATTTTGTGTCACTGCCATGTCTAAGGGGCCACGCGGGTGAAATTACAAATTTTGTTTGCTTTAAACGCACTCTTAAGTGCGCAACTAATATAATTATAAGTTTCAATTTTGCTTGGAGGTGGTGGTTCTAACAAGTTTTACTTTTATACCTAAACCTGACTTTTTTTAACCTTAACCTTAACCTTAACCTAGTGTGGTCCTTCTGTACGCTAGTATCTGAGTACTCAAAAGAGTTACCAAAACCAAAGTTTAATATTCTTTTTAAAACATTTTACACCGAAGTGCTTGAAATTTTTTTTTGGGAAATGTAATATATTTGATTTGGGAAATGTAATACAGTCGGGGTTCGTCACCTTAAAGTCGACAGGGCAGTTATCAGTCACGCCAACGTTTCATTTCACACGAAAAATTTAATTTTGCTTAGTGCTTTAGTTTCAAAAGGTACTAAGTGTCTACGATTTGATAAAAAATTAATTTGAAAACTCACGAAGGTTTTCGTACCTCGACTTTACATTGGGTAAGCAGCATGAAATAACTACACCTGTGCTGTTGTATTTAGTGAATAAGGATTACAAGAGCCCAACTACTCTTTTATCACATCAAGCATCTCTCTACTTCTTCAAGGGAAAAAATTAAAAGTGGGTTATTTCTCTTCCAATGGTTAAATTTAATCAAATTAGATTTAGCAGTGAATAACATATGTACAAGGTTATATCTGCATTTATGGATAAAATGGATACTGAGCTTAACCCAACATTGTGGTCACCCTACATAAAATTACACCACACTTAGCTGCAGTAACAGGCAATAACAGTTAACGACTCTTTAAACGGTTAAAAAATTAACACCATTCTGGATAAAAAAGGTTACAAAACCATGCCTTTATTAAGGTGAACAAATCAGGTATTTCCAATATTATCATCAATACTAATAATAAATCTGTAAGGGTTGGTCATGGAGTAAGTTACTTTGTTTTCAGAGATATCGTGTTTATAGGCTCTATACATGATACTGAAACTAAATTGACCATTTCTACAAATTTTTTCTGTATGTATGTAAGAATGTATGTTCCTCCATAACTCTTAAACGAATCAACTGATTTTCATGAAACTTGGTAGATAAATATTTAGAAGTACGGGACACAGGATAGGCTACTTTTTTCTTTTTCAATGCGGACGAAATCGCGGACAACAGCTAGTAAATGTATAAATGTGAATGTGAGTTTGTTTATTTGTTACGCTTTCACGCAAAAACTACTGAACCGGATTAGGAAGGGGATGTAGGGAAATGGGGAAACGAGCTCTGGAATTCATTACTTACTCAACAAAATACAACAGCACATTTTTTTTATGTTAAGGTCGACAGACAGGCTGACGGTCCACTTGATGGTAGGTGGCTACCGTCGCCTATAACACAAGCAACGCCATAAGTGCTACAAGTGCGCTGTAGACCATAGGATTAAGGATAAGGGATAAGGAAGGTAAGGGGTAATGGGCTCTGGCAACCCTTACTCACTCACCGAAACACGGTGGTATTCTGTAAGGGGGTGGTTACTGCCGCCAGACGGGCTGCCCAAATGACTACTACTACTTTTCAAATCCAGACCAGAGTCAATTTTGAAAATTACATTAAAATTTCCAAAGTTGACCCCGCCGGGAATCGAACCCGGGCCCCTGAGACGTTAGGCAAGCACCCTTGCCACTCGTCCAACGGGCTCGTCAAAACATATCACACATATATCAACGTATTTATGCAAAAGTAACCTTTGCTGGCCCAACAACACGGTAATGTTTTCTTTTATATAAATTATCCGCAAATTCATCCCGGAAATTGAAAACAAAAATAGCTAGGCGAATGATAACAAATCTGGTTGATAAAATTATTTAATTTCTCGAAAGAAACTTTATTAATTTTTAAACAATTAACATTATCAAAAGAAAGATTCGTTCTCTTGAAACGAACAAAGCAATGAACTTAGTTATGGTACAGAAAGCAATTAAAAAAGTTGAGTCCATAATTTTTTTTTATATATAAAAAAAATCTCCAATTCTCAAACAATTGCAAAGTTTAAATTGGCTTTCGATAATTTTGGAGTTTTCGTTGGGAACGAAGTATATAACGTCAAATATCAGAGTTCATGCAATTTTCATCTTTGCACCTCTAGAAATAAAGTTTAGTGTAAATGTAAATTTAAATTTGCACGGTGTTGAACAGTGTTCAAACCAAATAAGGGTTTCAGCTTCAAAATTACAGTGATTGAAAATTTCGCTTTTATTTCCTAGTGCATAAGGATTAAAATTGAATGAGCTACGGTTTGAGGAAACGAAATATGATAAACTCTAATTGTATGAATGATTTACTCGTCGACGAATGATTGATTGCAAGAACTTTCCAAAGAATGTTTCTATTTATTCAGCCAAATTCTCTTCAACATGAGCAATGTTGTTCAGAAAACTTTCTCTTAAAGGAAACAGTAACTAGGTGGTGCCCGCGACTTCGCCCGCGTTTAAAGTAAGGGATGTGTAGCGCCTGACTAAATGTGTGAAGCAATATAACGCCTGACATCTTTGCTGTTATAAAATTTTCAGGAGTTGTATCTTTATTTTTAGTAGATAGCTCGTGCCCGCGACTTCGCCCGCGTTGAAAATTATATACTAAAACCTTCCTCTTGAAGCACTCTATCTATTAAAAAAAACCGCATCAAAATCTGTTGCGTAGTTTTAAAGATCTAAGCATACATAGGGACAGACTGACAGAGGGAAGCGATTTTGTTTTTTACTATGTAGTGAAGTAGCTATTGCACGCGATTTCGTTCACTAACCTTATAAGATATGTGATAAAATATCTCTAATCTGGGTGTGCACTGTTTACCCCATAACACAAGCATTTATTTGTTTTTTTTTTGTGGGCCATACATTTGGTATGTTATTGGAGTTTAATCCGTAAGAATCGATTTGCATAAAGGGCGTCCCAAGACTATGCGACATGAAGGGAAAGTACCTTAAATATCGTAGATGGAATATTTTGCTGAAAGAAGACTTTATGTTATTTTTAGAAGTTAGTAATACTGCATTCAAAGATTTTCTAAAAATTACTTGCGTCGTCTGGAAATCGAACCGAATTAAATGTGAAAAAAAATCACCCGTATTTTTTTGATGCCAATCGAAAGAATGGACAAAAAATAATAATTCTTCTTAAATAACATAGTATCTTAAGAAAGGAATAACGTAAAATGTTTGATTCAAATTTCAAGAATATTTTTTATTGCCGACGACGACGTAATTTTTAGTAAATCTTTGAATGCAGTAATACCAACTTTAAAAAATAACATAAAATCTTCTTTCAGCAAAATATCTTATTTACGATATTTAAGGTACGCCCTGTATATGTATAAGCCCGAGGTATGAAAATTTATGGGAGTACAAAAATCAAAATTGATGATCGAATTGGCTATTTGACAAGATTTAAAATATACTACAAATGGTGGTTATCCTATCAGAAAATAGCGTAAAGAAACATATGTCACTTTATTTTACGCTAAATTATGTATAATTTTTGCAAATTATAAGAAAAAAATATCATAATTTTTGAAATTTTATCTTGGCGCCGAAACGCCCTGTGACTGGTTGCAACTCTGATGACGTCATACACTAGTAAACATGTCAGACATAGAGTAATAAATAGTGTTTATTCACTTAATATTAGTTCTCTGTGTCATCATTCTTTCTGTTTGTTTACTAGCGTGTGACGTCACACGTATCAAAAACCAGCGCCATTACAGAAACAGCGTTTTTGGCGCGGTTTTGGAAATTTAAACTTTAACATTGTTTTTTATTAATAATACAGTAGATCTCCCGGAAATATCAATGTAGTGTGCCTATTTTATGTAATATAGTATATATAAATTATATGTAATATAATTTAAAACGATTTTCTAAAATTAGTCAAATAGCGGATTGTGAAAATTTAAATTTTATAATCGTTCGTAAGGAGTAAACTCCAGTCGTGTGTCGGAGCTGACACACATTTTTTTTATTGGCGACTTATGGTCCAGTATTCAAAGGATATTTTTTTTCTGATTACTAACAGGCTGAATCTTCGTGAGTAGCTTCAGTTTGCCGAGACGAACAACTTTTTTCCTCTGCGAAAATTCTCGATAGCTAAAGGAGTTAGCAGCCGTAAAAAACTTCTAGGCGTAGGACTGGTAAAAGTACCACTCAATTTGTAGGACTATGCGGCCATTTTATAATACAAATGTTTACTAAGCTTCAGACAAAAAATTAGCTGGTTAGTAATAATTTTTATGACCTCATTATTATAATTTATTGGGAGTGGTTTTTTGGGAGAAATAAGTTGTTCGTCTCGGCAAACTGAAGCTACTCACGAAGATTCAGCCTGTTAGTAATCAGAAAAAAAAATCCTTTGAGGGAAATATCCTTTATATATCTTTTATTATCATTTATACCTAGCGGTATATCAACAACAAGTTATATCACCTCTAGAAAAAAATATTCAAACGTAACATCCCACAAAAGGTAACCACAGATATAATAAGAGTATCTCCTAGTATCATTTGTCATTTTTACAATTCGTCGCGTAAAGTAGGTGAGACATTTAATTTGTAAAAAAAACTCGCATTTTGTTTGAAAATGCTACAAGGTTTGTAAGGAAGAAATGTAAAAAACAAGTGGAATCTGCCATAGTATTAGTTTCAGAAACTTATATCGGGTCGCCCGAGACTTTGACTGCGGAGTTTGGTTTCACCAAGACAAAGTACAAGTAATAAGAGACAGCGTGAATATAAATATTTTTTTTATAATTTTTATAATTGCTTTTCTAGCTCTGCACTTTTTTATAAGTTAAGACAAAGTATTTCATCAGTAATTTTATTATTATACAAGCGACCCGCCCCCAGCTTCGCATGGATGCAATTTTTTTTTTTTTTTTTTTTCAAATTATACACACGGAGCCTTACACATTCATTGCTTTACCACTCTATCCTTTGGTGAAAAGAGCATGAAAATCGGTGCAGCAGTTTTTGAGTTTATCGCGAAAACAAAGTCCTCCGCCGCGTCTGTCTCTCTGAGACAGACGCGGCGGAGGACTTTGTTTTATAATAAGTAAGGATAAGGATAAAGCTGAAGAGTTTGTTTGTTCGGTTGTACGCGCTAATCTAAGTAACTACTGGTTCGTATGAAAAATTCTTTTTGGTTGCATAGTATTATGGGCTTAATTTTAAGATTTTTAGAGATTATTGAAAAAAAAAACAGCATAAAAAATGTTATTTT
This sequence comes from Synanthedon formicaeformis, assembly GCA_945859745.1. NCBI lineage: Eukaryota > Metazoa > Arthropoda > Insecta > Lepidoptera > Sesiidae > Synanthedon > Synanthedon formicaeformis. The sequence continues at coordinate 4,506,649 of OX243979.1, forward strand.
AGCATAAAAATTGAACTTTAAGTCACGATAACCACTCGTTTTTGAGTTATTTGTTATTTTATCGTGACTAACATCATTTGGCATGCTTATCGTTTTTATTTTAATAAAATAGACCCACTAGTTTAGAAGAAATTGATTTTTTTTTGAATAGAGTCATTAGTGAGTAATCAAAAATCAAAGTATATAAAAAAAAATTGTCGAAAGTTTTTTTATCTAGTTTCACCCCCTTTTGGGGTTGCACTTTATCGAGAGACACCCTGCATGGCATTAATAAAATTAATAATTTCATAATTGTTAAATTAAATAAATCGACTATTAATTTTAAGCGATAAGAAGACAATCGCTTATTGCTTGGACCGCGCCCTGTCTTCGCTGTTTTCCATTCGCATTTCCGAGTAAATATTCCTATGAAAAATGTTACGCTCGGGACTTGTACATACAAACATTGTAGGCTTTAATAAATCTAGCTTCCTTCTTAAACGAGTTAGATTTCTCCCTAGACAGCACTTAAGTAGTTTTTTTATACAGATAAAATTTGATTAAAATTTAATGGTAAACAGTTTTAAATTGAAATTATCTTCTTATAGGAAGTTTCTTTTCGGAGTACATGTTCTACTCAGAGTATGAGTATTGAATGTAAGGGCACCGATAAAATGTTTTTTTTTTTTTTTTTTAATAATAAAACAAATACTTAAAAGTACCTACTAGTGAAGTATTATCAATACTAATAATAAATGTGTAATGGTTGGTAATGGAGTAAGTTACTTTGTTTTCAGAGATATCGTGTTTATAGGCTCTATACATGATACTGAAACTAAATTGACCATTTTTACAATTTTTTTCTGTATTTTTCAATTCGAACCAGTAGTTCCTGAGGTTAGCGCGTACAACCAACTCAACAATAAACTCAACAATATATAACAAGCTTTATATATTGGTATATAGATTTACAAAGTTACGCGGGCGAAGTCGCGGGCAGCAGCTAGTTAGAGATAAAACAACTGTGTTACCATAAAAAGATATGAGTGGATGAAGGTGTAGTGGTATTGTCGCATTATTCCAATTTTGAATAAATCGAGGTTAAAGTTTTACTTTTAATTTTTGAGATAAGTCGCCACGGAACTTATTTTTCTACTAAATTATGATGCAATGTTGTGTAAACAACCTAAAATATTAATGGTATGATAGCAAGTAATCACTTATATTATTTAATTTAAAAAAAAAGTGAACATAGCTCCCTCCTCCGATAACAAAAGTAAACTTTTCTGCACTTTTTGCTTTTTAAAATTAACTGTACACAACACCTTTTTAAACTTTTTATTTTTCAAACATGTCTTAAATCGACGATCTTAAGGTCTGTAATCATTCATATGGACTTACCTTTATCAACGCAAGAAAACAAAAAAACCCAAAAATGCGACATATCACCTTCATCCACTCGCGTCTTCATAAGTAAAAACGTTACCTATTGGGATTAAAATATATTGGGATATTTTAATCCTAATAGGGTATATTTTAATCCCAATAGGGGATATTTTAATCCCAATCCCAAAAAAATATTGGGATTAAAATATATTGGGATATTTTAATCCCAATCCCAAAAAATATTGGGATTAAAATATATTGGGATATTTTAATCCCAATAGGGGATATTTTAATCCCAATCCCAAAAAATATTGGGATTAAAATATAGATGTTAATGGGTTCGTCAACAAAAAAAGAGAAAAATTGTACATTTTGGCTGTCTCGTAAAAAAACGCAATTATCTCGGAATACATTAAGGGTTTTTCCTTAATATAATTTCTCTGGAAGACAAATGGGCGGCCGGGGGGTGAAATATAACAACTTGTTACATCGATGCTTTCATTAATTTCTGACACAACGCTTCCCTTATTTTTGTAGGGCAACAATGCTATTATAGACCGGCAGCTGGATACCAATTTTGTTACCATGTTTATTTTAAACTTTTCAGACAATGTGTCCGGTCATCTTAGCGTCTCTTTCACCAACTACAAGTAAAATGTTGATTAGTTACTTTTAGAAATCATTTTCTGTTTTATTGAATTATGCACTAGGTTTACTGCATCATTCGATAGGCGATTTTTTTTTTAATATTTTCTTTTCAGTTTGGAACTTTTACCGTACAAACAAAGGCATAGCAGCTAAATTATTCTCGGTGACAGCTTACTTTAAGTGAAGGTTTAGCCTACTTGACGTTGGTGAAAGAGGCGCTTATTCTTCTTAGCGTTTGACACGTTTGGTCTAGTGGTTAGTAACCATAGCTGTTAACCAAACGGTCGCGGGTTCGAATCCCGCTAGAGCAAATGTTTTTGTTAACATTTTACGTTTGTAACTGAGTCATGGAAGTTTTGTATTTATAATATGTATGTATTTAAAAAAAAAAGTAATCTATGTATCAACTAAAATATTTGTAATTTATGTTACCTAGAATATCGCTTGTCTTTGACCGGATACACTGTATATAAAGGTAAATATTTTCTAAAAATTATTTTCTATAAAAATACGTAAATTAGGTGTACAGCTCCTAAGCTACAACGCTTGAGGCCAGATCTCGATATAACAAATGACATCCATTCTTATGATTTCCTTTGCAAATGGATACATATCTGAGAGGCTAGATATCGCGGTTGAAGGATTTTGATACTGACGACCAATACGAAAAGGCCGCTTGTAAGTTGTATAACTATAGAAAAATTATAGGGTCTATAGTAAGTCCATGCTGCATGCGGACCTGTTAGACGGGGTATTCTTTTTATAATTGTTTTGTACTTATAATGTTATTATAATGTTTTATTTATATATATAGACTAGCTGGCGCCCGCGACTTCGTCCGCGTTGAAAAAGAAAAAAGTAGCCTATCCTGTGTCCTGTACGTCTAAATGTTTATCTACCAAGTTTCATGAAAATCAGTTGATTCGTTTAAGAGTTATGGAGGAACATACATACATACATACATACAGAAAAAAATTGTAAAAATGGTCAGTTTAGTTTCAGTATCATATATAGAGCCTATAAACACGATATCTCTGAAAACAAAGTTACTTACTCCATCACCAACCCTTATAGATTTATTATTAGTATTGATAAGTTATTAGTCTATTAAATATTTTGTTAATTACACAAAATTATTATAAATAATTATAAATCAATATACTAATAATAAATCTGTAATTGTAGGTATTTATGTATATATGTTCCTCCATGACTCTTAAACGAATTAACTGATTTTCATGAGACTTGGTATATAAACATTTAGACGTACAGGACACAGGATAGGCTACTTTTTTCTTTTTCAACGCGGACAAAGACGCGGGCGCCAGCTAGTTAATAATAAATCACGGCCTCATAAACCACTTTTTTATAGATAACAAAGTTAGACAGGAGTGACAGCGGCCCCACTACCGCCTATAGATATATGCGACGTCAGAAAGGAGACGGTTCGGCCGCGTACGTAACCGGAGCTTCGTAACCAGTTATGGTTACGAAGCTCCGGTTCCAATCGTCCGGTCCAATCGGTCGATTGTAACCAATCGACTCCTTTTTTTAGTCTTTTACGCAAACAATGTCATAATTTTCTTACTTGCATTCGGTACTGGTTTTTATGCCTATAAATGGAAGTTTCTGTGGCGGCTGCTGAATATTATCCAAAGTGATTTCAAAAAACCAAACATAAGTAAAGGCAAATGACGGTGCAAGTTTGGTAATATATCAAATATGTCACAAAAACGTGCTAAGCCTAGTGTACGAGTATTTGTATGTGACAGACATTTTGTCAACGTCTACGAAGACGCGAAACGTGCCCACATTATTACGTGACATTATCCGTTACAATACACTTCAGTGTACCATCGGATTATTTAGAGCCAAACATATTTTGTATATGAATTTTTGGAGTTTACTCCTTAAGAGTGGGTATAAAGCAAACAAAATTAGTAATTTCACCCTTGTAGCCCCTTGGACATGACAGTGATACAAAATACGTAGAACTACGCACAACATGCGACGGAAGATAGCGCAACTCGCTCAATAAAAATGTTATAAGTGCCAAAAGTATTAAATATTAATTATTCGTAAACTACAATGTCAAATGAAAAATTGTTACTTACAGCCTTAGATAATATGTGAAGTGAAATTACTGATACATTTTTAGCTTTATAATGTGTGTCATTTTGAAAATAAAACTAAAATCGATGGAAATTAGAGCTCACTTGGTGATTTTTTTCTATCAAGAAAATTTCATTATATTATGTTTTCTGTTACAGTCGTCACTTTCATTTATAATGTATTTATCTATTTAAAAAAATTAGACTTTGTTTACTTAGATAAAATTCAAATCTAGGATTGGCTATTTCTCTTTATACCCGCTCTTAAGGTGGTACGGTGGAAGGGGGTTTTGAAGGTATCTTTTTTTAGGTTTTAGTTGGGAGGATGTAGATTTAGTAGTTCTTCTAATGGATCTATCACCACCAGCAAATATTTCTTGTCAAGCCATGAAAAGGGAAAGTGGAAACCAAGATATTCAAATACTTCAAATACCGAAGTTAAACCCTTTTTTTTGACGAGGAGTAATCCGCTTACAGATTCCCTACCGCTGGCTAGGCGGAAGGGGTATGTGGGGGTCGCCCAGCACCTGATCGTGGCGGCACTAGGAATACCCACTAAAACTCCCCGGTGCCTCCTTGCCCTTGAGCGGGATAGACCGGGCTCTGCCGAGGCAACAACTCCGATCCACCCCAGGGCAGCCTAGCCATTGCTGGCTAGACTAACGCCGGTGGGGGATTGCCTGGAGACACCGAGGCAATCCCCAACCAAAGTTAAACCCTAGCAATTAAGACTATCAATGTGCATTTTAGTATTAGCTGCTGCCCGCGACTTCGCCCGAGTTACTTTGTAAATTACATACTAAAACCTTCCTCATGAACCACTCTATACATTGGTGAAAAGAACGTAAAAATTGGTGCAGTAGTTTTTGAGTTTAACGCGAACAGACAGACAGACGCGGCGGAGGACTTTGTTTTCAACCGACGAAAACGAAAAAACAAAAACGGAGGAGGTTCTCAATTCGACGCGTATATTTTTTTTTATGTATGATCACGCATAACTTTTGACAAGGTGGTCCGATTTTGATAATTCTTTTTTTATTTGAAAGGTTGCACCCCCAAGGGGGTCCCATTTTAATTTGGAAAAATAATTCCAACCCTAAGGGTAGGAAAACAGGGGATGATTGATTGTTCACTCACCGATTGTAGCGTATAACCACGCATAACTTTTTACAGAGTAGTCCGATTTTGATAATTATTTTTTAATGTATACCTCGAAGTTGGTCTCGTATAATTTTGGAAAAAAAATTCCTACCCTAGGGGTGGGAAAATGGGGGTGGGAAAATTAAAAATTAAGCATGTAGTAAATATTAGATAATAGCCACAAAAAAATATAAAATAAAACTTTTTAACAAAAAATAAAACCGCCGAAAAAACTGAAAAGCATAAAATAATCTTCTTATTTTATTTTACCTAAGTAATTTTGAGTCGGCGCCAAACAAGCAAAAATTACGTAAAGAGTGATGCGCGGCGGCGACTCAAAATTACTTAGGTAAAATAAAATAAGAAGATTATTTTATGCTTTTCAGTTTTTTCGGCGGTTTTATTTTTTGTTAAAAAGTTTTATATAATATGTAAGAAAGATAACATAATGGGGTCAATGCTATTCCCGATATGGGAGAAACTAGAGTAATTTTCTTAGAGAAAATCAAGTAGGCATAAAAATATAAATAAACGGAAAAGTGGACTAGTTTTCTGTACAATTAAACACATAAATTAACCGTTCAACCGACGACAAGGAAAGTTTTGGCAGAAAACGATACGCCAAGATATAAATGACCTAATATTATATGATTTACAGGATTCCGATAGCAATAATGTAGAATGTTATGTATTGAAGATATCTATCTATATATATCGCTGCTTAAAAACTAAAGGGCCATAAAACAAAAAAAAAATAAAAAAAAATATTGTAAAAATACAATCACAATCCTTCATATTGTATATTGCAAAAAGACTTATGGTTGTTTTATTCCATATTTAGTATATTTTGATAATTTTTTATATATTCAAAAGTAACTTATATGCTTATATCTCTTCTAGTATTCAGTTTATAATAAAAGTAATAAAAAAATTAATGCTACTTTAACATAGTTAAACATAACTAACATAATTTTACTTTAATTAATTTTAACATTTAATGCTACTTAAAAATATGCTTCCAACGATGCATATATTTGATATACAAGTATATCTAATAAGGAAAAAAATTATTAACTGCATTTATCAATTATTTTTATGAATATTAACTGCATTTATCAATTATTTTTATGAATATTAACTGCATGAAATCATGTTTTCAGCCTTTACGAGGAACTTTACGTTACCATCTACCATTTTGAAACATTACGTTGACAAAATAGTCTCAAACAAAATGAAAATTGCGTCACAATACACACATTTAATGAAAGCCAAGCTATTACAAATTGAAATAACTATCAACAACGTAATAGCTAGAAACATGCGGTTTTGGCGTACAGTGAGACAGCTTCATAGTAGATGATACAGTTAATTTTAATACTTTCCAATAACTGTTCAAAGCATATTTACTGGTATGACGACACGTTTGTTCTAGTATCTAGTAACCCTAGCTGTTAACTAAACGTTCGCAGGTTCGAATCGTAGATCCCACAGGTCGTAGATCCCACCGATCTTCTCATTGTCGATAAATCAATACTAATAATAAAGCTGTAAAGGTTGGTCATGGAGTAAGTTACTTTGTTTTCAGAGATATCGTGTTTATAGGCTCTATTTTTAGAATTTTTTCTGTATGTATGTATGTATGTATGTTCCTCCATAACTCTTAAACGAATTAACTAATTTTCATGAAACTTGGTAGATAAACACTTATATGTACGGGACATAGGATAGGCTACTTTTTCATTTTCAACGCGGACGAAGTCGCGGGCGCCAGCTAGTAAATAAATAAATATCTTCACACATTTCACACAGCTCCATCTAATTCCACACTTAGTTCCACGCTTGTATTATGGGTACCAGACAGTTGATATACTACATAGATGACTTTTTCTGTAAATACATACATATTACAAATACAAACATCCATAACTCAGGTACAAAGGTAAAATTTTAACACATAAACATTTGACTCTACCGGGATTTGAACCCGCGAACGTTTAGTTAACAGCTAGAGTTACTAGCCACTAGACCAAATGTGTCGTAGCAAGGGTTATGCAATGATTTCAAAGTAAGGATACGCCCAACAGAACATTTTACACAAACTTGCGTCTTATAGACAAACAGTAGCGCCATCTGTTAGAAAACATTAGAACTCGTACGAACACCACAGGAAGCGCTTTGTACGTCTAGCTGTCATTGGTGCCAATTTCCGATTTTGACACCAACGCATCGGTGCCATTAACTAGGAGCGTTAGCCTTGTCCTTACGCAGTAATATAGTAAGTCAATGGGGTTACGATGTTGATTTGCTTCGCAAAATTTCCCAAACGTGACTCAATCAGGAATGACGGCATGCGTAGACAAAAGCAAATTACTGACATTACACGGCAGATCAGTAAGTCATTGGGCAGGACACATTCTAAGGAGAGCCAAAGACGGTCGTTGGGGCTGGAATATTTGTGGACGTCCACTCAATATTAACAGACAATTTATAACCTATAACTAAAATAATACTACATTACATAGTGAACTATTTTATTTTATTTTTATTTATTTATTTACAATAATATATTTTAGTTAATAGGCTATGAAAACACACACTAGACATGCAAGCCTGTATCGTGTGCTTCATGAATTAGTTATAATTTATTTTTTGATATTTAAAATAAATATCAAAAAATAAAATAAAAATTATTTAATAAAAATAAAAATAAAATAAACATTAATTTTAATAATAACAAATTATAAATTACTAAATATGCACTATTTACTAAATTAATAATAAATGGGTACATATAAAAGTAAATGACACAATAAATTTAGAATAAAATTAGGCTTAACCTTAACTTTACATATGGTATATTGCTTAAGGTCACTATACCTTAATATATACCTTAACACATAGTGAACTATAACAATAACATTCACACTCAGACGAGATTAAGATGACACCTGATTGTGCAGTATTGAAGCGGACTCACTGTACTAATGGAGTGTTAACATCAGGACAACATAACCGCATTAGTACGGTGGATTTAACAGTGAAAATGCATTCAAATATTGCACATATACCCACCACATTAATTTTATTATACATTACAGACAATATGTGTATACAATTTAGTTTAATTTCATTTTACAATGTGTTTGAAACGCAGTAATAGGTTTGAAGACGTGAGTGGATGAAGGTGTAGTGGTATTGTCGCATAATTCCAATTTTGAATAAATCGAGGTTAAAGTTTCACTTTTAATTTTTGAGATAAGTCGCCACGGAACTTATTTTTCTACTAAATTATGATGCAAAGTTGTGTAAACAACCTAAAATATTAGTGGTATAGATAGTAAGTAAACACTTCTATTATTAAATTAAAAAAAAAGTGAACATAGCTCCTCTTCCATTAACAAAAGTAAACTTTTCTTCACTTTTTGCTTTTTAAAATTAACTGTACATAACACCTTTTTCAACTTTTTATTTTCCAAAAATGTCTTAAATCGACTATCTTAAGGTCTGTAATCAATTATACTTAAGGACATATGACCTTCATCAACGCAAAAAAACGAAAAAACCCAAAAATGCGACATAATATCACCTTCATCCGCTCACGACCGTTCGTCTGGAGAGTTGACTTTTGAATACCTATTCAGAAGTGCATTCGTATCCCATCAGTACTCGCCATTAAATTTTCAATACTTTTAGGCGCTACGCCCTCATGAAAAGTCGAGGCGCGTCGAGGCGCGTCGCGGCGTAGACGAGGCGTGAAGAGTTGCAGCGGAGGCGGCTATGCTTTCTTTACACAGTCAACTTCACTTACCAAGAAATCACTTACCAGTTTCGTTTAATTGTTGCGCTATTTCACCCCATTTTTCGTCCTGTTTGTTTCTATTGGAACAAACATAACGGAAATTTTTGCGTCGGTCATCTGGGGTTAAAAAATAATAACGCAATCTTCACAAACAAAAGTAATTTAATTATAAGAGTTTAAGGAAAAGTGTTGAATTCTTCTCTGCGTCTTGCTAAAAAAATGTCTTTTGTAACGTTATTGGTAACTCTGCATTCACGGTAGTTTGGAGTCAAATAGTACATATTTGCGTCAAAAAGGTTAAGATAGATGATGTTATTGTCTCTGTCAAACAAAATCTGGTCGACAATGTTTTGTGAATAGAAAGTGCCAATTTCGATTAATTTGTCGTTGCTGTAGTTCAATTTATACAAAACACCCGTATAGAATAGATAGAAGTAGACATTTCCATTTTTGTCTGTGGCAAGCTTGTGAAACCCATCAGCGAAGAGGCTAGGTGATTTGGCGCCATTTATTAATCTATAGATATTGCCGCCGCTACTGAAATAAACGTCATTGTGCTTGTCTATGACGAACTCGTCGATTTGATATTCGGAAAGCGCGGGAATTTGTTTTGACTCTCCATTTTCAAATGTGTACAGTCCTTTGACATTACGTTTCGTGTAGTACAGTTTTTGGTGGAATTGTAGTTTGTATATTATGTCGTCTTCAGATACAGAGAGTCTGGTAGGGCTCGTGGAATTCTTAGCAAGATTGTATTTGTAAAGTTCTTTATTGCCAATGTAAACATCTCGGGTCGCCTGATCGACTGCCATAGCTATAGGCAAGTCTGATACGGATAACGGAATGTATACCATTTCGTCTAGATAATAAGCACCGTAGAAGAATCCGTTTTGTAAATTATTGAAAACGAAATGGAGAATGTTGCCAGTTCTGTCGATTGTTATTGGTTTGTAGATATGATCGGCTTTAAAAACTGTTTTTCGCGTGTAGCAACTGCCGTCAATACATGCGTCGCATTGTGCCGAGATAGCCACGAACGCTGATAGAAGACTGGATACGAACAGCACCACTTTCATTCTGTAAATAAATCATAAATAATACAAATATTCATTTGACGACCCATTGCATGAGTGGTAAAGATGCTTGCCTAACGTCCCAGGGGTCCCAGGTTCGATGCTCGGTGGGGTCAACTTTGAAAATGAACTTTTGAAAGTAGTGGCAGGGCACACTGTCATGTCTGCTGTTATATTTCGGTGAGTGAGTATCGGATGCCAGAGCCCATTTCCCTATCCCTTCCTGATTTCTTATCATTTATTTAGGCAACGGTAGCCACCTACCATCAAGTGAATCGTTAGTCTGTCTACCGACCTCAACATAATAGAAACACTAATAAAAAAATTTTAACAAAAAATTAAACCGGGGAAAAAACTGAAAAGCAAAAAATAATTTTATTTAACCTTAATAACTAAGTTCTTAAACTAATATAAGTATACCTATGTAATTTTGAGTCGGCGCCAAACGAGCATAACATTAATTAATTACTTAAAGAGTGATGCGCGGCGGCGACTCAAAATTACTTACGTATACTTATATTAGTTTAAGAACTTAGTTATTAAGGTTAAATAAAATTATTTATTGCTTTTAATTTTTTTAGGCCTTTTAATTTTTTGTTGAAAAGTTTTTATTTTATAATTTTTTATGGCTATAATCTTCTATTTACTAAATGCTTAATTTTTGATTACTTTTTTAAATTGTAAACTCAGCATTAAAATCTATGAGTAAACAAAAAAATCACCCCTATTTTCCCACTCTTAGGGGTATTAATTTTTTTTTCTAAAATTATATGGTACCAACTTCGAGGTCCATTAAAAAAAGAATTATCAAAATCGGACTACTCTGTAAAAAGTTATGAGTGGTCATACACTGCAATCAGTGAGTGAACAATCAATCATCCCCTGTTTTCCTGACCTTAGGGTTTGATTTTTTTTTCCAAATTTACATGGGACTACCTTCGGGGTAAACCCTTTCAAATTTAGAATTTTATTGACATTTCTACGAATAGATGAGTGGCCAAAATAAGAATTAATCATGCTTGGATAGTATTATCTACTTAATTTTCAAATGGAAGGTTATAATGATATCACCAAACAGCATAAAGACAAGATGTAAGTAAATTTCAATGTACGAAACTAATAAAAAAAAAGTGCTTAAACGACAAACAAGACAATTTTTTTTTTCACTAAGTTCAAAACAAGGCTAACACGGTTATTTTAAAGAGTTTTTTATGTAAAATCGCCATCTAAAATTATAATACGTTACTTAGCTTTTATTTATCTACTATTTAAGCTAAGGCTTGAGAAAATATTTGAAAATTCACCTGATTGACAGCTGTTCACTGTGTACTTTATATGACAATAATGAAATAAATTGATATTATCTAGTGTTTTTATATACTTTTTAAACAGCCAATTAAAAATATCTGACTGTTTGTTATCTCACTTGGTTTTCTGACGCCATTTTAAGACATGGACTAACCTCAGACCGAATACAATGTTGCCAAAATTACCGCAACCTAATACTCTATGCATTAAGGTGTAATATTGCACAACAATGTTTTGTAGCTTCTCGGATAAAACCCAACACATTTAAAATTAGAAAGATTTTTTTCCTAATAATAATTTACGCAATAGCGTAAAATATTAAAAAACAGATAAGAGTACTTAGCTGGTTAAAACAAGTATTGATGCGGTTTTTTAGCTTACAGATGTAGTTTAAAAACCGTATTTCGTTGTGTAGAAAGTAGAAATGAGCATGTAGATCTATGAATCGCTGATGAAGCGTAATCGGACACGTTGAAATACGGATGTTGATGTAAATAGCATAGACGATACCTTCCTTCGTCTTCCCATTAGTGAAAACCCTCTGAGTGGTTCAGAAGAAGTTGGTGGACAGGCAGACATACGCGGATAGCGAATTTAATTTAAAATAATATTTAATATAGATATACTTAGATTTGATACAGTTTTGAAACATATCGCTGCTTAAAAAGTAAAGGGCCACAAATCAAATTTACACTTTTTACAGGAGAACTAATCGAAAAAAATTAAATTATTTTTGTCTTTTTTTGTCTTATTAGATATGTATCAAATATATGCATATTATACATAGTTAGAAGCGTATTTTTAAGTAGCATTAAATGCTTTAAGTACTTTTATAATAAACAAAAAAACTAGAAGAGATATAAGCATATAAGTTACTTTTGAATAAAAAAAATATAAAAATACTAAATATGGAATAAAACAACAATAAATCTTTTTGCAATATACAATATGAAGGATGGTGATTGTATTTTTGCATTGCATTTTTGGATTTTTTGTTTTATGGCCCTTTAGTTTTTAAGCAGCGATATTATACTCACCTACATTATAATAACCTTTCTTACGCATTTAATAGTAACTAGCTGGTGCCCGCGATTCTTTTTTTGAGGATGACTATTTACGCACTATCCCTCTTCGACGGAGACAGTCGACGAGGGGGAGTGTGGGACTGGCCCGGTGAAGTGACTTATCACCGGGAATCCCCTTTAAAACTCCCCCGGGTTCCACCATCAGCGGTGATGTGTGGGTCCGAAATGACAGCTGAGGCCCTATTCTCAGAAATGTTATCATGATCAATTGGGTAAATCGCGAAAAGGTAACAGACAGACATACAGAGTTAGTTTCACGTTTGTAATATTATTATGGATAGTATATGGCAGTAGTTAGTAATATATAGTAGGCTAGCTGGTGCCCGCGAATTCACCCGCGTTAAAAGTAAGGGATGTGTAACGCCTGACTAAATGTGTAAAGCAAAATAACGCCTAACATCTTTGCTTTTATAAAATTTTCAGGGGTTGTATCTTTATTTTTGGTAGATAGCTGGTGCCCGCGACTTCGCCCGCGTTGAAAATTATATACTAAGACCTTCGTCTTGAATCACTATCTATTAATAAAAACCGCATCAAAAACTGTTGTGTAGTTTTAAAGATCTAAGCATACATCGGGACAGACAGACGGGAAGCGACTTTGTTTTTAATACCTATGTAGTATGTAAAGATCCGATTTTACTAAACAAAACGGTGGTCTATGAATAACTCGTGTGGGTAACGCTGTAAGGTCGTTTTCATTTTCTTCAGATGACATTTATGCTCTACGCATGTCATTTTATATATTTTTATTATATATATTATGGGCATGGAAAACCAAGGCACAGCCAAAGCCAGGGTTCCGTTGAACGCGCTAGCAAAGATATAGGGAACATGATAAGTTCTTGGTTGAAGGACAACGATTCAACGAAATGTCCAATTCATGAAAAGCTGTGTAACTGTTTAACAAACAGGTGCATCTGCAAGAAATAATGGTTCTCTGCAATTCTAAATGCCATCAGAGTATCACATGCAAAATAAGTAAAATCAATTTGGATTTAATTAATAAATGCATCTTGATTTAATTTTCCTTGGTTTATATTATTCCCTATTTATAGACTAAGCCAAACCAGTTTATCCTGAAGTGTAATTATTCATATTAGGCTCAACCAGTTCAGCCTAGGTTAAACTAGTTTCTCCTATCAGCCATAGGACAAACCAGTTTAGCCTAGTCTGTACCGGTTTATCCTATCGCATAAAGGATGAACTGGTTTGGCCTAGGAAAAACTAGTTTGTCTTGAAATCGGGTTTGGCTGGTAGCATATAATAAGAATATAAACTTTTATAAATATATAATTTAAAAAATGGGAGTTGGTGGTAGGAGGGTGAAAATTAAGGGTTATATGTATTTTCTAAATCATAAGTTGTGAATTCCCTTTGAAAAATAAAAGGGTCCTAAGCATGCTGACTGCATTACCTCATTGTATGGTAATGCTAATCTGTTGACCGAGGTAATAGCCAGCTCTATAATCGCCGATTATGTCGACCAACGTTTCGAGAAGATGTTAAAAGATTTAGCTCGTTGGGATCTCACGGACCCGGAGATACGACACCGAAGGGAATGAATATGTAGCCGGTGCCGATATCTCTGTATTTGTGGATTTTTCGCTTCTCGAACGCCTCTGCAGCAGCACCATCTGTGGCAAGTGCCAAAGTGTCGACGCAGGTAGCATTCCACACTAGTGGACGACCCATCCTCCATGGAACTAGAGACATCCCATAATAATAACAATAAATTAATAACAACTTATAAAGAAGTATTTATCTAGCTATGCACCATGCGATGTTTCAATGCTATAAGATTTATTGATTTATTGAAAGGCAAAACTGTTTTAAATTAAAAATAATTTATACATAAGATATTGTCAATTTTAATTTCCACATATTCAACCGACAAGCGGTGTACAAATCTAAAGAGCAAACAGTAATTATTCGAATATACTGAAATAATTTTCTTCTTGCAGTGCCATCTCCTATCGGAGGTTGGCTATCATCATGGCTACCCTAACCCTCGAGGCGGCGGCTCGAAACAGCGATCTGGAACTTTGGCCATACCATTCGCTGAGATTCTTGAGCCAGGAAGTACGTCGTCTGCCCGGCTTGCGTCTACCTTGTATTTTCCCCTGCATTATCAGCTGCAGGAGATTATACTTGTCGCTGCGCATATGTCTAAAGTATTCCAGTTTTCTGACTTTTATGGTTTTCAAAACCTCAACCTTCTTGTTCATTCTCTGCAAAATCGTCTCGTTCCTTATCCGATCTGTCCAGGACACCCGTAGCATGTGCCTGTATACCCACATCTCAAAAGCTTCTAAGCGTCTGGTCATTGTATTGGTGAGTGTCTAGGCCTCGACCCCGTACAACAACACAGAGAATACGAAGCACCGGACCAAGCACATACGGGTCACAATATCGAGCGAACGGTTGCAGAGAAGGTGGCTCAACTTCATGAAGGAGCTGCGTGCCTGTTCTATATGACACCTTATCTCAATACTGTGATCTTCTTGATCGTTCACTATGCAGCCAAGGTATTTGAAGGGTTTAACCCTCTCCAATGGTTGAGCACCCACATAGAGTGGAGTTGTGTACCGATAATTAGGTCTGCCTACCGTCATATATTTGGTCTTCTTGGCGTTAATATTCAGACCATATCTTATGCTGGTTTTGTAGACACAATTGAGTAGATATTGCAGGTCTTGTTGCATAGAAGCAAGAAGTATAGTGTCATGAGCATACCGGACGTTGTTTATTGCGCGACCATTTACACTAACCCCAACCCCACACTCCTCCAGAGCCTCAGCAATGACTTCCTCAGAATATATGTTGAAAAGAAGAGGGGGAGAGCGTACATCACTGCCTTACACCTCTTAGAATCTTCACCCTCTCAGATAGCTGTCCCTCCACTCGCACTCGTGCTGATTGCTGCCAATATAAATTTTGTATAACCCTTATAGCCTTACCATCGATACCTATTTTCTGTAGAATATTAACCATTTTCACATGTTGGACCCTATCAAATGCCTTTTCATAACAACACAACTATTGACCTCACATCTCCCATTGCAATCGGACTTGAAATCTTGGCGAAATGCCATATAAACTGGCCTTGCAGATAGATTGTCTAGCTTAAATTATGGTCCGTCTAGCTAATCTAGGTATCCGTGATAAATATTTGCATAAATTAAAATTCAAAACTGGATGTGTATAAATAATAGGTCGGGGAAAAAGTTCTTTCTTATTTTATATACAAGTTCAAGATATGTTTTATAATAGTTTATTTACATTTAATTATAATATATGCCATTTTATTAGATAACTGGATATTGTTTTACTCGTATTTCTAAAATCTGTTACACAAATCTTATAAATTCTAACTAGACTTGACCGAGCTTCGCTCGGGCCAATGAAAGGTTTTTAGTTTTATCTATGAAAGAAAATCTATGAAACATTATAGAAAAAAAATTGAAGAATACTTGAATTAATAATTAATAAAATTCAAAATACCTATTATAAAACGAGCAAAGGATACTACTTTTGTAACCGTTCTATTAAAAAACTTACCTAAAACTAATTTTCTCTAAGATAAGACCCTGACAAATCGATTTCTAGACCTAAAAAACCCATAACCCTAGATCTTTGTCAAAATCGATACAGCTGTTTGCGAGAATTCCTTGTTTAGTATTGTACGTCTAAATGTTTTATCTACCCAGTTTCATGAAAATCAGTTAATTCGTTTAAGAGTTATGGAGAAACATACTTACAGATTTATTATTAGTATTGAAGGTAAAGATAATATATTAAGTTATATGTATATATACGTAAGTTGCTGAGGAGGGTTATATGCTGACCATTCAAGGAATTACCGCCAAAGGTTGCCGAAGTAACAGTAAGTATACTAAGTTTCACATCAATCACACCTGTGAAAGTTAGTGAAATCCTTTCGTCAACTTGGAAATGGGCTGACGATCTTCAAACGCCTGAACAGATCTTCACAAATTATAACTAAGAACCATCCCGATCACGTCAGCTTTGAAAGAAAAAAAGCCGGATCAAAATCTGTACATCCGTTTGGGAGGTACGATTCAATAGACATACACAGACACACACGTCAAACTTATAATACCCATTTTTGCGTCGGTCATCTGGGGTTAAAAAATAATAACGCAATCTTCACAAACAAAAAGTAATTTAATTTTAAAAGAGTTTAAGGAAAAGTATGGGGGTATTTGGAAAAGAGTAGGTATAAGTTAAAAAGCAATTTGTTAATGTTTAGTTTTCAAATAAAGTCATAACCGTTGAGTTTATTGTGCGTTATTTATTACCAAGTAATTCAGCTAAAAGAGCACTGATTTGTGAGGTAACTCTGCATCCACCATAGCTTGGAGTCAAATAGTAAATATTATTGTCTTCTATGTCCTGATAGATGATGTTATTGTCCCTATCAAACATAAACTGGAAGACTAAGCCTTGTTTGATAAAGCCAACTTCGATTAATTTATCGTTGCTGTAGCTCAATTTATACAAAAGATTCTCAACAGTTTCAAAGAAGTAGACATTGTCATTTTTATCTGTGGCAAGTTCGTAAGACCCATGAGCGAAGAGGCTAGGTGATTTGCCGCCATTTTTCAATCTATAGATTATGCCGTCACTCCTGAAATAAACGTCACTGTGCTTGTCTATGACGAACTCGTCGATATTATATAAGGAAAGTGCGGGAATTTGTTTTGACTCTCCATTTTCAAATGTATACAGTCCTCTGGCCATAAAAATCGTGTAGTACAGTTTTTGATGGAATTGTAGTCTGTGTATGGTGTCTTTAGATGGTCCGATAAAGCTCGTAGAATTCTTATCAGGATTGTATTTGTAAAGTCCTCTAGCGCCAGGCATGTAAACATCACGGGTCTCCTGATCAACTGCCCTAGAGAGAGAGAAGTATTCATCGGATATAAGAATGATTTTCATTTCGTCTAGACTATAAGCACCGCTGAAGTATTCTAGTTGTGAATTAAATAAAGCAAAATAGAGATAGTTGCCAGTTCTGTCGACTGCAAATTTTCCGTACACGGAATCGCTTTTGAAAACTGTTTTTCGCGTGTAGCAACTGCCTTCAA
This sequence comes from Synanthedon formicaeformis, assembly GCA_945859745.1. Classification (NCBI taxonomy): domain Eukaryota; kingdom Metazoa; phylum Arthropoda; class Insecta; order Lepidoptera; family Sesiidae; genus Synanthedon; species Synanthedon formicaeformis. The sequence goes on from OX243979.1 coordinate 4,524,286, forward strand.
TACATGCGTCGCATTGTGCCGAGATAGCCACAAACGCTGATAGAAGACTGAGTACGAAGAGCAGCACTTTCATTCTGTGAATAAATCATATAATACAAATAATTATTTGACGACCCGTTGGATGAGTAATAAGGGTGCTTGCCTAATGTCTCAGGGGTCCCAGGTTCGATGCTCGGCTGGGTCAACTTTGAAAATGAGCTTTTGAAAGTAGTGGCAGGGCACACTGTCATGTCTGCTGTTATATTTCGGTGAGTGAGTATCGGATGCCACAACCCATTTCTGTCTCCCTTCCTGATTTCTTATCATTAATCCTACTATTAGGCAACGGTGGCCGCCTATCATCAAGTGAATCGTTAACCTGTCTACCGACCTCAACATAATTATAAGACCCTAAAAATATGTTACGATTCTAAAATGCCATATTTTAGAATTTTATTGACATTTCTACGAATAGATGAGTAGCCAAAATAAGAATTAAACATGCTTGGATGGTATTAGGTACTTAAATTTTCAAATGGAAGGTAATAATGATATTACCAAACAGAATAAAGAGAAGATTTTAAGTAAACTTGAACGTACGAAAAAAAATGCTTAAACGAAAAAAATAAGACAATTTTTGTTAAAGGATTTGTTACGTAAAATCGCCATTTAAAATGAGTTAAATAGACTACTCGCCCAAATTTATCTTTTTTTATTTTTACCTATTATTTCAATAGACAACTCGCCCACAACGGTGATTCTGTACAGTTGATACGTTACTATCTACGATTTACTTAAGTTGAGAAAATATTTAAAAATTTACCTGATCGACAGCTGTTCGCTGTGTACTTTATATGACAATAATGAAATAAATTGATATTATCTAATGTTTTTATATACTTTTTAAACAGCCAATTAAAAATATCTGACTGTTTGTTATCTCACTTGGTTTTCTGACGCCATTTTAAGACATGGACTAACCTCAGACCGAATACAATGTTGCCAAAATGAGCGCAACCTAATTCTCTATACATTAAGGTGTAATATTGCACAACAAATTTTTGTAGCTTCTCGGATAAAATGCAACACATTTAAAATTGGAAGGATTTTCCTAATTATTGCGTAAAATATTAAAAAATACAGATAACAGCAGCTGGTTAAAACAAGTATTGATGCGGTTTTTTAGCTTAGAGATGTAGTTTAAAACCGTATTTCGTTGATCGTGTATCTAGAAAATAGAAATGCGCATGTAGATCTATGAATCGCTGATGAAGCGTAATCGGACACATTGAAATACTGATGTTGATGTAAATAGCATAGACGACACCTTCCTTCGTCTTTCCATTAGTGAAAACCCTCTGAGTGGTTCAGAAGAAGTTGGTGGACAGGCAGACAGACGCGGATAACGAATTTAATTTAAAATAATATAGATATAGTTAGACTTGACAGAGTTTTGAAACATATTATACTCACCTATATTATAATAACCTTTCTTACGCATTTAATAGTAACTAGTTGGTGCCCGCGACTTCGCCCGCGTTAAAAGTAAGAGATGTGTAGCGCCTTTTTTTTGAGAAGGGTAGATGACTATTTAAGTACTATTCCTCTTCGACGGAGATAGTCGACGAGGGGGAGTGTGGGACTCGCCCGGTGAAGTGACATCACCGGGTCCACTAAAACTCCCCCGGGTATATTAAAACCTTCCTCTTGAATCACTATCTATTAATAAAAACCGCATCAAAATCCGTTGCGTAGTTTTAAAGATCTAAGCATACATAGGGACAGACAGACAACAGGAAGCGACTTTGTTTTTACTATGTAGTGAAGATTCACAAAACGTAGGTAGGTAATATCCGATTTTTCTAAACAAAACGGTGATCTGTAAGGTCGTTTTCATTTTCTTCAGATGACATTTATGCTCTACGCACATCAAACTACTACAACATGGAACACGCGTGCCATACAAAACACTACGAATTTTATGGAACATTTAAAAGTGACATATGCGTAGAGCATGAACTGTCATTTAAAACAAAACAAACATAAGTTTGTACAACATAACAAACATAAACATAACAAAACAAATAATATGTACGTAATTTAAAGAAAATGTGACTTTACGTCAACCCATTAGAGTTTAAAATGAAATAGTAGAAGTTGATCGTTACTACCTTTTACAATTGACGCGTGAAGGCAAGAGTCCGCCATGATCTGTCAAAGATGTTCTTTTTATGTGCCGCTTTGGCATTTGTGACGCAAATTCCATTGTAATATATCTAATACATATCTATCATCTATATCTATACTTCTATCTATACTAATATTATAAATACGAAAGTAAATCTGTCTGTCTCGCCTTCACGCCAAAACTACTGAACCGATTTAAATGAAATTTGGTACACAAGTAGTACAGAGTCTGAGAACGGACATAGGCTACTTTTTTATGCGAAAAAGGGTTGTAAGGGGTTGAAATGGGAAGACAAAAGGTTGTATGGAAGTATCGTCATTTTTAAAGCTAAAAGATTAAAACTTATTTTTTAGACTGTTGATTAGATATAAATAAATATTAATGCGAAAAAAGGGTGGTAAGGGATTGAAAGGGGGAGATAAAAGGTTGTATGGAAGTATCGTCATTTTTAAAGCTAGGAGATTGAAACTTATTTTTTAGGCTATTGATCCTTACTAATCAGATATAAATAAATATTAATGCGAAAAAAGGGTTGTAAGGGGTTCAAAGGGCGCGATAAAAGGTTATATGGAAGTATCATCATTTTTAAAGCTATGAGATTGAAACTAATTTTTTGGCTATTGTTCCTTACTAATCACATATAAATAAAGGGATTGAAAGGGGGAGGTTGTATGGAAGTATCGTCATTTTTAAAGCTGTATGTCTGTCTGTTACCTTTTCACGCCTTACCTACTGTCGCTAAAATGTCGCAAGTAGTAAACACAAAATATGTTTCGTCTAGCAATTTTTAGACAAGGGGAGCGTATAACTTTGTAATGTAATTTTCGTAAAAGTGCGGTTCGCTAAATTAAATTTTAGCTAAAAGCGGCCGCTCCATTTGATGCTATTCAAAAATCTCAACGAAGCATTTGGCACCGTCCTGAACCTAAATATTTACTAAAAAATCATCGCATTACAGAATACTCAAATTTATCAAAGAAATGTAACAATATGTCATTAACATTTTAAAACTTGCTGTTTATTGTAATTTTTTTTCTTTAATTTTTTCAATGTTATTTTGCTATTCCGGACGGATACAACAAAAAAAGATCATAATAATCGATCCAGTTCTTCTCGAATTATAAATTTTGTAACTACGCGTTAGATCTTTCTTTTATGTATATGTTACCGGCCAAACCCGATTTCAGGACAAACTAGTTTTTCCTAGGCCAAACCAGTTCATCCTTTATGCGATAGGATAAACCGGTACAGACTAGGCTAAACTGTTCGTCCAATGGCCGATAGAAGAAACTAGTTTAACCTAGGCTGAACTGGTTGAGCCTAATATGACGGGATAAACTGGTTTGGCCTAGTCTATACTAATTCTGCCTAATCAAAAATGTTCTCGGAATACCCCGGTCGTACTTCTTATGCGCCCTTCTGCTTTGAATTGGGGACGTGTTAGTTACTTACTTGTTTTGAAATTATAAATGTTTGTCAAATAATATTTTTTAAACACTATACAGTTTTATTTTGTGTTATCATGGATGAGCCATCTGCAATTAGTAGACAAGCCCATCAAAATCAATGGAGAGAAAAGTTTTTAACAGAAATTTTGGAAAGTGAAATTCAAAAGTCTTCACATTGTAATAAGTTGTCATCAGATAAATATTCGGAAGTGGAAGACGCTGAAAAGTCGGAAAAAATGACCCATTACCATAAAGACGACTGCAACGATGGTTTTTGGTGTGCTAAAAACTGGAGATATGAAAAAACTTATAGCACGGACGGAAGGGAATATAAAATACTACCTATTTATAGGCTAATGAGCTATATATTGTGATTGATGAAGCTCGTGTGGCTGTTGGACATGAAAGACGTGACATGATGTTTTTGACAGATGTCAAAAATATTCTAATATTACAAAAGATATTATAAGCCTCTATGTATCAATGTGTGATGTGTGTCAACAAAAGAAGACAAAAAGACGAGAGGACTAGTATCAAAGCCCATTCTTCACTCTGAAATGAATAGCAGATGTCAAGTGGATTTGATAAATTTTCAGACACAAACAGATGAACATTAACAAAATTTGTTCTTCTGCGTACGTTAACCACTAAGAGCGACAGAAGTGGCCTACCACCTGAATGATATATTTTTACCTATAGGAGCGCCGTGCATTCTCCGATCTGACAATGGTAGAGAATTTGTCAATAAAATGATAAGTGAGCTCGCTTCTCTTTGGCTAGAACTTAAGATGGGCATGGAAAACCAAGGCACAGCCAAAGCCAGGGTTCCGTTGAACGCGCTAGCTAAGATATAGGGAACATGATAATTTCTTGGTTGAAGGACAACGATTCAACGAAATGTCCTATTCATGAAAAGCTGCGTAAAGAACTGTTTAACAAACAGGTGCATCTGCAAGAAAAAATGGTTCTCTGCTATTCCAAATGTTATCAGAGTATCACATGCAAAAATAAGTAAAATCAATTTGGATTTAATTAATAAATGCATCTTGATTTAATTGTCCTTGGTTTTTATTATTCCATATTTATAGACTAGGCCAAACCAGTTTATCCTGAAGTGTATTTTTTCATATTACGCTCAACCAGTTTAGCCTACGTTAAACTAGTTTCTCCTATCGGCCATAGGACAAACCAGTTTAGCCTAGTCTTTACCGGTTTATCCTATCGCATAAAGGATGAACTGGTTTGGCCTAGGAAAAACTAGTTTGTCTTGAAATCGGGTTTGGCTGGTAGCATATATAAGAATATAAACTTTTATAAATATAACATTTAAAAAATGGGAGTTGGTGGTAGGAGGGTGAAAATTAAGGGTTATATGTATTTGTTAAATCATAAGTTGTGAATTCCCCTTGAAAAATAAAAGGGTCCCAAGCATGCTGACTGCATTACCTCATTGTATGGTAATGCTAATCTGTTGACCGAGGTAATAGCCAGCTCTATAATCGCCGGTTATGTCGACGAAACGTTTCGACAAGATGTTAAAAGATTTAGCTCATTGGGATCCCACGGAATCGGAGATTCGACTTATAAAGAAGTATTTATCTAGCTATGCACCATGCAATGTTATATGCTATAAAATGTATTGATTTATTGAATGGCAAAACTCAATTTCAAATTAAAAATATTTATTTGCTGAATATGGTTATTATACATAAGTTGTTGTAAATTTTAATGTCCACATATTCAACCGACAAGCGGTGTACAAATCTAAAGAGCAAACAGTAATAATTATTCCAATATACTTAAAAAACAATCGATTTATTTTTTGCTATATTCATGTAAGAAAAAACTACCAACAATTTCCATCTGGAAATGTTCCTAAAACAACACAACTATTGACTTCACATCTCCCATTGCAATCGGACTTGAAATGTAAACTGGTCCTGCAGATAGATTGTCTAGCTTAAATTATGATGAATGTATCCGTGATAAATATTTGCATAAATTAAAATCCAAAACTGGATATGTATAAATAATAGGTCGGGGAAAAAGTTCTTTCTTATTTTATATACAAGTTCAAGATATGTTTTATAATAGTTTATTTACATTTAATTATAATATATGCCATTTTATTAGATAACTGGATATTGTTTTATTTCTAGAATCTGTTACACAAATCTTATAAATTCTAACTAGACTTGACCGAGCTTCGCTCGGGCCAATGAAAGGTTTTTAGTTTTATCTATGAAAGAAAATCTATGAAACATTATAGAAAAAAAATTGAAGAATACTTGAATTAATAATTAATAATTCAAAATACCTCGTACAAAACGAGCAAAGGATACTACTTTTGTAACCGTTCTATTAAAAAACTTACCTAAAACTAATTTTCTCGAAGATAAGACCCTGACAAATCGATTTCTAGACCTAAAAAACCCATAACCCTAGATCCTTGTCAAAATCGTTACAGCTGTTTGCGAGAATTCCTTGTTTAGTATTGTACGTCTAAATGTTTTGCCTACCCAGTTTCATGAAAATCAGTTAATTCGTTTAAGAGTTATGGAGAAACATACCATACCTACACACAATACCTACACATACAGATTTATTATTAGTATTGAAGGTAAAGATAATATATTAAGTTATATGTATATATACGTAAGTTGCTGAGGAGGGTTATATGCTGACCATTCAAGGAATTACCGCCAAAGGTGGCCGAAGTAACAGTAAGTATACTAAGTTTCACATCAATCACACCTGTGAAAGTTAGTGAAATCCCTTCGTCAACTTGGAAATGGGCTGATGATCTTCAAACGCCTGAACAGATCTTCACAAATTATAACTAACAACCATCCCGATCACGTCAGCTTTGAAAGAAAAAAAGCCTGATCGAAATCTGTACATCCGTTTGGAGGTACGATTCAACAGACATACACAGACACACACGTCAAACTTATAATACCCATTTTTGCGTCGGTCATCTGGGGTTAAAAAATAATAACGAAATCTTCACAAAAAGTAATTTAATTTTAAAAGAGTTTAAGGAAAAGTGTTAAGAATTACTCTGCGTTTGCTAATGTAATGTATGGGTGTATTAGGAAAAGAGTAGGTATAAGTTAAAAAGCATTTTGTTAATGTTTAGTCTTCAAATAAAGTCATAACCGTCAAGTTTATTGTGCGTTATTTATTACCATATACTTCAGCTAAAAAAGCATTGAATTTTGAGGTAACTCTGCATCCACCATAACTTGGAGTCAAATAGTAAATATTATGGTTTTCAAAGTCTTCTATGTCCTCATAGATGATGTTATTGTCCCTATCAAACATAAACTGAAAGACTGTGCCTTGTTTGATAGAGCCAAATTCGATTAATTTGTCGTTGCTGTAGTTCAATTTATACAAAAGATTCTCAGCCGTATAAAATAAGTAGACATTGTCATTTTTGTCTGTGGCAAGATTGTGAAACTTATGAGCGAAGAAACTAGGTGATTTGGCGCCATTTTTTAATCTATAGATATTGCCGCCGCTCCTGAAATAAACGTCATTATGCTTGTCTATGACGAACTCGTCGATTCGATATTCGGAAAGCGCGGGAATTCGTTTTGACTCTCCATTTTCAAATGTATACAGTCCACTGACATTAAAAATAGTGTAGTACACTTTTTGGTGGAATTGTAGTATGTCTATGGTGTCTTTAGATAGTCCGATAAAGCTCGTAGAATTCTTAGCAGGATTGTATTTGTAAAGTCCTGTAGCGCCAGGCATGTAAACGTCACGTGTCTCCTGATCGACTGCCCTAGTGTAAGAGAAGTATTCCTCGGATATAAAAATGATTTTCATTTCGTCTAGACTATAAGCACCGCTGAAGTATTCCTGTTGTGAATTCAAGAAAGCAAAATAGAGATTGTTGCCAGTTCTGTCGATTGCAAATTTTCCGTAGAGGTAATTGCTTTTGAAAACTGTTTTTCGCGTGTAGCAACTACCTTCAATACATGCGTCGCATTGTGCCGAGATAGCCACAAACGCTGATAGAAGACTGAGTACGAAGAGCAGCACTTTCATTCTGTGAATAAATCATATAATACAAATAATTATTTCACGACCCGTTGGATGAGTAATAAGGGTGCTTGCCTAATGTCTCAGGGGTCCCAGGTTCGATGCTCGGCTGGGTCAACTTTGAAAATGAACTTTTGAAAGTACTGGCAAGGCACACTGTCATGTCTGCTGTTATATTTCGGTGAGTGAGTATCGGATGCCACAACCCATTTCCCTCTCCCTTCCTGATTGCTTATCATTAATCCTACTATTAGGCAACGGTGGCCACCTACCATCAAGTGAATCGTTAACCTGTCTACCGACCTCAACATAATTATAAAACCCTAAAATTATGTTACGATTCTAAAATGATATATTTTAGAATTTTATTGACATTTCTACGAATAGATGCGTGTCAGAATTAATCATGCCTGGATAGCATTAGGTACTTAAATTTTCAAATGGAAGGTAATAATGATATTACCAAACAGAATAAAGAGAATATTTTAAGTAAACTTGAACGTACGAAAAAAAATGCTTAAACGAAAAATATGACAATTTTTGTTAAAGGATTTGTTACGTAAAATCGCCATTTAAAATGAGTTAATAGACTACTCGCCCAAATTTATCTTTTTTTATTTTTACCTATTATTTCAATAGACAACTCGCCCACAACGGTGATTCTGTACAGTTGATACGTTACTATCTACGATTTACTTAAGTTGAGAAAATATTTAAAAATTTACCTGATCGACAGCTGTTCGCTGTGTACTTTATATGACAATAATGAAATAAATTGATATTATCTAGTGTTTTTATATACTTTTTAAACAGCCAATTAAAAATATTTGACTGTTTGTTATCTCACTTGGTTTTCTGACGCCATTTTAAGACATGGACTATTCTCAGAGCGAATACAATGTTGCCAAAATGAGCGCAACCTAATTCTCTAGGCATTAAGGTGTAATATTGCACAACAATTTTTTGTAGCTTCTCGGATAAAACCCAACACATTTAAAATTGGATGGATTTTCCTAATTATTGCGTAAAAAGTTAAAAAACAGATAACACTACTTAGCTGGTTAAAACAAGTATTGATGCGGTTTTTTAGCTTACAGATGTAGTTTAAAACCGTATTTCGTTGATCGTATATGTAGAAAATAGAAATGCGAATGAATCGCTGATGAAGCGTAATCGGACACGCTGAAATACGTATGTTGATGTAAATAGCATAGACAACACCTTCCTTCGTCTTTCCATTAGTGAAAACCCTCTGAGTGGTTCAGAAGAAGTTGGTGGACAGGCAGCTGTCTGCAGACGCGGATAGCGAATTTAATTTAAGACGTTCGTTGAGGCATCATTTTCCAAGAACTTTCATCTGGTGCGTTGGATACCTAAAAGATCTCGAAACTAACCTATCCTGTGTTGCGTATGGGACCTGATCAGTCTCCTAAAATAACAGCTTTGAAAATAATTCATATCTTCCTCAAAATCAATGTTATATTTATGAATTTCTTGTGGGTTCAAGATAGCCTATTGGTCTGTCTTTTGATAGCTTCGCACGCAGTTATGACATTAGGATAAACTACAAATAGAAAAATAAAAATAGGTATCGATTGTACATCGTACCGCAACCGAAGATAGTTCAATATGTGTAGTCACTAGTGATGGGAATAAAATAAAATCTCAGTAGTCGATAGAAAAAGTTATTAAAAAAGAGATTAATTTAAGAAAAGCAATGCAACCAATAAGCACATTTATTGGTTGCATTGCGCACAAATAGTTTTAAATCTTTTAGCTTTTTTAGAAGCGTCTGTGCTGTTCAATGTGAGTCCTAATTTGCCGTAACAACCCACGCAACGTCTTTTTTTGTCGCCACGTTAGAAAACGTGATTTGCACATCTTCCTTCAGGGAATTCTGAAATAAAATGCATTATATAAAAAAAACAGCATGCAACCATTTTATTATATTTTTTACTATTCATTTCTGAATCTAATTTATTCTTAGCATTTTCCCCAAAATAATTTGACTTTTTAGACTTTTTTCTTTTAAAAGAACTCATTATTCACCAACACACTTGAAAAGACGAAATATATAATATATGTATCTATACACGCGCGTATTTTTTTCATACCGTCCGCATCGATAGTTGAACAACACTAAAACAAAGACACGCAGCGCCCGCGCTCCCCGCCCTCCTTTATTTGCGGCTACGAGGCGTACGATTCACGAGTATCAACACGTCTCCTAACGCAAGAATTCAAACATTTTATACTACAGTGCGTTAGAGACCTACGGCCGAAATTAATAATGTATCTAAAATCCGATCTTGAAAACAATCTCCAGTTTGTTCCCATCGGCCGATCGATCTCCGATCTGTGTGCCAATATTAATTTGTGTGTATGCGATTGGAAACTAAGGATAGATCGGTAGGCAATCCATTCCCTCCCACGCCGTTTCTTTTCATGCTAACTATTAAAATTTTACTTTCGAGACAATTTAAATTTCTAATTTAATGCATATTTAAAATGTGAAAATAATGAATTACCTACAATTACAAGATAAAGTAATTATAGTTCAATTTATTTTTATTTATTTATAAGCGTACTACATAATTTTGTTTTTAATAATAATATACATTCATTCGTTTTTCTGAATAGTAAAGGAACGAATGGCATGACACTTGACAGTTGACAATTCAATGTTTGTTGTGTTCAATTTTTATTATTGTTAATAAATAGTGGAATAATTTAATAGTTAACTAAAATGAATTCAGAAACAGTAGTAAATTATATTTCTTTAATGCGTCACTGTTCTTTGGGGCGCTTGCATTTCTTGTTATTTTTGCGGTGTGATGAAGTTTTTATTGTTTTTATTTTAGATCAAGATGAAACCACTTACAAAAGATGAAACGAAAAATTTGTTATCCTTTATTGAGCATAGCAAAATTATAAACAATAAAACTAGCAATGCCTGTACCAACAAATTAAAAAATGAAGAATGACGTCGAATCTACGACGCATTTAACGCCCAAAACTCAACGTGTCGCCGTACTCCACAACAACTATACGATTGAAATGGGACAATTTAATAATTTTATTTATTATTAATACAATTAATAAAAATATTTTAAATTCTTGTTTGTTTATCTTATATATTTTTTTTAATGTTAAGGTCGACAGACAGGCTGACGGTCCACTTGATGGTAGGTGGCTACCGTCGCCTATAACTCAAGTAACGCCATAAGTGCTACAAGTGCGCTGCCGACCATAGAAGGATTAAGGATAAGGGATAAGGGAGGGATGGGGTAATGGGCTCTGGTATCCCTTACTCACTCACCGAAACACAACAGCACATAATGCTGTTATTTCACGGTGGTATTCTGTAAGGTGGTGGTTACTGCCGCCAGACGGGCTGCCCAAATGACTGCGAAACGCAGTGTGCCCCTACCACTACTTTTAAATCCAGACCAGAGTCAATTTTGAAAATTATATTAAAATTTCCAAAGTTAACCCCGCCGGGAATCGAACCCGGGGCCCCTGAGACGTAAGGCAAGCACCCTTGCCATTCGTCCAACGGGCTCGTCAATTATAATCCGTGATATTAATCCGTGAAATTCGTGGGATTGCAAATCTAGATCGATTGCGCTATGTCAAAATGTACGGATTGAATATTGAGACACCCAAACTGTCAATTACGAACAGAGGTCGATCTTTAATGTGAGATCTGTCCTCCCAAAGATAGTTTCATGTTTTAGATTGAAATATAAATCCGTGGATACGTTATTGACACACTTCACACACAAAAAAGATTGATTTTTCAATCCTAGATGGGTAAAAACGGATTAGGATAGGTTATTAATTTCGGCCGCTAATCTATCTCAATATTTATTTTTAACGCCCTTGGATCCAACTTTGAGTAGGAAGCAAATATGTATATTTATCTTACTCATACACAAAGAACTTTAGACGTTAGGGCCTCCCGCACAGAGTGAAACAACACGATTTTAGTCACCGCACAATACGAAAGTCTTTCAAGAGATCGAATAAATCTCCTAACGCAGCGAAAGTGTTAAAATAATATAGATATACTTAGATTTGACACAGTTTTGAAACATATTATACTCACCTACATTATAATATGTAACTTTTCTTACGCATTTAATAGTAACAAGTTGGTGCCCGCGACTTCGCCCGCGTTAAAAGTAAGGGATGTGTAGCGCCTTTTTTTTGAGGAGGGGAGATGACTATTTACGCACTATTCCTCTTCGACGGAGATAGTCGACGAGGGGGGGGCGTGGGACTCGCCCGGTGAAGTGACTTATCACCGGGAATACCCACTAAAACTCCCCCGGGTTCCACCATCAGCGGTGATCTGTGGGTCCGAGATGACAGCCGAGGCCCTATTCTCGGAAATTTTATCATGATCAATTGGGTAGTTAAGGCGTGAAAAGGTAACAGACAGACATACACAGTTAGTTACACGTTTGTAATATTATTATGGATAGTATATGGTAGTAGTTAGTAATATATAGTGGGCTAGCTGATGCCCGCGACTTGGCCCGCGTTAAAAGTAAGGGATGTGTAGCGCCTGACTAAATGTGTAAAGCAATATAACGCCTGACATCTTTGCTATTATAAAATTTTCAGGGGTTGTATCTTTAATTTTAGTAGATAGCTGGTGCCCGCGACTTCGCCCGCGTTAAAAATTATATATTAAAACCTTCCTCTTGAATCACTATCCATTTAAAAAAACCGCATCAAAATCCGTTGCGTAGTTTTAAAGATCTAAGCATACATAGGGACAGACAGACAGCAGGAAGCGACTTTGTTTTTACTATGTAGTGTTTTTACAAAACGTAGGTAGGTAATATCCGATTTTACTAAACAAAACGATGGTCTGTAAGGTCGTTTTCATTTTCTTCAGATGACATTTATGCTCTACGCATGTCATTCCTAAATCATCATCTATATCTAATCTATATCTATACTTCTATACTAATATTATAAATGCGAAAGTAACTCGCCCACTGCCTGGGCTTCACTGCTGCTCACCGCGACGTTCCGTGAGTCTAGAGACTCCGGACTTACACTCCTCCAGCGCCTAGTGCCTAGCCTATTGTATGTATGTATGGAGGAACCTCCATAACTCTTAAACGAATAAACTGATTTTCATGAAACATTTAAACGTACAGGACATAGGATAGGCTATTGTATGTATGTATGGAGGAACCTCCATAACTCTTAAACGAATAAACTGATTTTCATGAAACATTTAAACGTACAGGACATAGGATAGGCTACTTCTTTTTTTCAACGCGGACGAAGTCGCGGGCGCCAGCTAGTATATAAACAATATAACGCCGTGGTTTTCTGGAAAACTTTGTATCTTTACTTGCATTATATAAAATTGGGACGCCCAGCAGATATGAAACATCGAAACTATTTTGTATAGAAAATAATAATGTATGAAATGTTGGTTTATTAAAAACTAGCTGGCGCCCGCGACTTCATCCGCGTTGAAAAAGAAAAAGTAGCCTATCCTTTGTCCTGTACGTTTAAATGTTTATCTACCAAGTTTCATGAAAATCGGTTGATTCGTTTAAGAGTTATGGAGGAACATACATACTTACAATACCTACACATACAGATTTATTATTAGTACGAGTATTAAGTTACCCTCCTTCCACTTGGATCCACAGCTTGGCTCTACATGTGGATCACCTTTATCTCCTCTTAAATCTACCATTCAGCGGATTCAATACACATAATTTTATATGCCACTTCGATCCACAAACGAGGGGATCCAAAAATAATAATATTTTTCCATGCCACTTGAATCCACAATCCGCTAAGTGGATCCAAGTGGAAGTAGACACTATGATTTCAAGACTTTTATTCTTTTTCTCTGAAATATTATTCTGAAAACCACTTGATAAAATTTCTTTTTTTTTTCTATTAACTAGTGTACGAGCTGACAATGACCGGATCCGAAAATGTTAATTATTTCTCATCACAAAGAAGAAAAATATTGCATCTGATGAAGATTGATAATGTTGTGATAGTTTTCTTAATTTTAGATGATCCCTCTGGAACAGTACTTTTTCTGGATGAAAGGTACCCTATATCCTTTCTTGTATCCCTGAGAATATGTATGCAAAATTTCACAATGATCGGTTGAGTAGTTAAGACGTAAAATGGTAACAGACAGACAAAGTAAGTACTTTCACAAATTTGTTTGTTTTTAGTTTTAAAAACTTTTAAAACAGTAACTTTCTCAAGTGCTCAGTGACACATATAGAGAACAATATTTCAGTCATATGTAATATCGACGGATCCGACTGGTGGATAGAAGAGGAAAAAAAGTATCCATGGATCCACACGTGGATTTAAGAGGAGATAAAGGTATCTGCGGATCCACATGTGAAGCGAAGCTGTGGATCCAAGTGGAAGGAGTTATATGTATAATATACGTTGCTGAGGCTATTCCGCAGACTACTTGATGTTGCAGCACCAGGTCAAGGTTACCATCCATGGAAATACTGCTGAAGGTGGCCGAAGTAAGTAAGTAAGTGAGTGAATGAGTGAATGAGTGAGTGAGTGAGTGAGTGAGTGAGTGAGTGAGTGAGTGAGTGAGTGAGTGAGTGAGTGAGTGAGTGAGTGAGTGAGTGAGTGAGTGAGTGAGTGAGTGAGTGAGTGAGTGAGTGAGTGAGTGAGTGAGTGAGTGAGTGAGTGAGTGAGTGAGTGAGTGAGTGAGTGAGTGAGTGAGTGAGTGAGTGAGTGAGTGAGTGAGTGAGTGAGTGAGTGAGTGAGTGAGTGAGTGAGTGAGTGAGTGAGTGAGTATACTAAGTTTCACATCAATGGAACCTGTGGAAATAAGTGAAATCCCTTCGTCAACATGGAAATGGGCTGATGGTCTTCAAACGCCTGAACAAATCTTCATAAGTTATAACTAAGAACCATCCCGATCACGTCTGCTTTGAAAGAAAAAAAGCCGGATCAAAATCGGTACATCCGTTTGGGAGGTACGATTCAATAGACATAACACAGACACACACGTCAAACTTTATAATATGTACCCATTTTTGAGTCGGTCATCTGGGGTTAAAAAATAATAACGCAATCTTCACAAACAAAAGTAATTTAATTATAAGAGTTTAAGGAAAAGTGTTGAATTCTTCTCCGCGTCTTGCTAAAAAAATGTCTTTTGTATCGTCAACTTGCATTCACGGTAGTTTGGAGTCAAATAGTAGATATTTGCGTCAAAAAGGTTAAGATAGATGATGTTATTGTCTCTGTCAAACAAAATCTGGTCCACAATGCTTTGTAAATCGAAAACGCCAAATTCGATTAATTTGTCGTTGCTGTAGTTCAATTTATACAAAACACCCGTATAGAATGGATAGAAGTAGACATTTCCATTTTTGTCTGTGGAAAGAAAGTAAAAGTCATCAGCGAAGAGGCTAGGTGATTTGGCGCCATTTTTTAATCTATAGATAATGCTGCCGCTCCTGAAATAAACGTCATTATTCTTGTCTATGACGAACTCGTCGATTCGATATTCGGAAAGCGCGGGAACTTGTTTTGACTCTCCATTTTCAAATGTGTACAGTCCGTTGACATCACGTTTCGTGTAGTACAGTTTTTGGTGGAATTGTAGTTCGTGTATTATGTCGTCTTCAAATACAGAGAGTCTGGTAGAGCTCGTGGAATTCTTAGCAAGATTGTATTTTTGAAGTTCTTTATTGCCAATGTAAACATCTAGGGTCGCCTGATCGACTGCCATAGCTATAGGCAAGTCTGATACGGATAACGGAATGTATATCATTTCGTCTAGATAATAAGCACCGTAGAAGAATCCGTGTTGTAAATTCTTGAAAACGAAATGGAGAATGTTGCCAGTTCTGTCGATTGCTATTTTTCCGTAGATTGGATGGCCTTTCAAAATTGTTTTTCGCGTGTAGCAACTACCGTCAATACATGCGTCGCATTGTGCCGAGATAGCCACGAACGCTGATAGAAGACTAGATACGAACAGCACCACTTTCATTCTGTAAATAAATCATAAATAATAATATCGTCGCTGCGCGTGCGAATCCGCATAAGAGCAACTTGTAAAAACCGCGTAACAGCAAAACGCGCAAAATTGAGATATAACGATAGCGCGGTTTTTACAAGTTGCTTTTACGCGGATTCGCACGACCCGTTGCATGAGTAGTAAGGGTGCTTGCCTAACGTTTCAGAGGTCCCGGGTTAGATTCTCGATGGGGTCAACTTAGAAAATGAACTTTTGAAAGTAGTGGCAGGGCACACTGTCATGTCTGCTGTTATATTTCGGTGAGTGAGTATCGGATGCCAGAGCCCATTTCCCTATCCCTTCCTGATTTCTTATCATTAATCTTACTATTAGGCAACGGTGGCCACCTACCATCAAGTGAATCGTTAACCTGTCTACCGACCTTAACATAGCTAATAAGTAACACTAAAAATATGTTACGGTCTAAAATACTGCTATATTTTAGAATTTTATTGACATTTCTACGAATAGATGCGTGTCAGAATTAATCATGCCTAGATAGCATTAGGTACTTAAATTTTCAAATGGAAGGTAATTGATGATATCACCAAACAGAATAAAGAGAAGATTTAAGTAAACTTGAACGTACGAAAAAAAAATGCTTAAACGAAAAATGAGACAATTTTTGTTAAAGGATTTGTTACGTAAAATCGCCATCTAAAATTTATCTTAGATACTCTCGCCCTAATTTATCTTTTTTTATTTTTACCTATTATTTCAATAGACAACTCGCCCACAACGGTGATTCTGTACAGTTGATACGTTACTATCTACGATTTACTTAAGTTGAGAAAATATTTAAAAATTTACCTGATCGACAGCTGTTCGCTGTGTACTTTATATGACAATAATGAAATAAATTGATATTATCTAGTGTTTTTATATACTTTTTAAACAGCCAATTAAAAATATTTGACTGTTTGTTATCTCACTTGGTTTTCTGACGCCATTTTAAGACATGGACTAATCTCAGACCGAATACAATGTTGCCAAAATGAGCGCAACCTAATACTCTATTTATTAAGGTGTAATATTGCACAACAAATTTTTGTAGCTTCTCGGATAAAACGCAACACATTTAAAATTGGAAGGTTTTTCCTAATTATTGCGTAAAATATTAAAAAACAGATAACAGTACTTAGCTGGTTAAAACAAGTATTGATGCGGTTTTTTAGCTTACAGATGTAGTTTAAAACCGTATTTCGTTGATCGTATATGTAGAAAATAGAAATGCGAATGAATCGCTGATGAAGCGTAATCGGACACGTTGAAATACGGATGTTGATGTAAATAGCATAGACGATACCTTCCTTCGTCTTCCCATTAGTGAAAACCCTCTGAGTGGTTCAGAAGAAGTTGGTGGACAGGCAGACATACGCGGATAGCGAATTTAATTTAAAATAATATTTAATATAGATATACTTAGATTTGATACAGTTTTGAAACATATCGCTGCTTAAAAAGTAAAGGGCCACAAATCAAATTTACACTTTTTACAGGAGAACTAATCGAAAAAAATTAAATTATTTTTGTCTTTTTTTGTCTTATTAGATATGTATCAAATATATGCATATTATACATAGTTAGAAGCGTATTTTTAAGTAGCATTAAATGCTTTAAGTACTTTTATAATAAACAAAAAAACTAGAAGAGATATAAGCATATAAGTTTTGAATAAAAAAAATATAAAAATACTAAATATGGAATAAAACAACAATAAGTCTTTTTGCAATATACAATATGAAGGATGGTGATTGTATTTTTGCATTGCATTTTTGGATTTTTTGTTTTATGGCCCTTTAGTTTTTAAGCAGCGATATTATACTCACCTACATTATAATAACCTTTCTTACGCATTTAATAGTAACTAGCTGGTGTCCGCGATTCTTTTTTTGAGGATGACTATTTACGCACTATCCCTCTTCGACGGAGACAGTCGACGAGGGGGAGTGTGGGACTGGCCCGGTGAAGTGACTTATCACCGGGAATACCCTCTAAAACTCCCCCGGGTTCCACCATCAGCGGTGATGTGTGGGTCCGAAATGACAGCTGAGGCCCTATTCTCAGAAATGTTATCATGATCAATTGGGTAAATCGCGAAAAGGTAACAGACAGACATACAGAGTTAGTTTCACGTTTGTAATAATATTATGGATAGCATATGGTAGTCGTTAGTAATATATAGTAGGCTAGCTGGTGCCCGCGAATTCACCCGCGTTAAAAGTAAGGGATGTGTAACGCCTGACTAAATGTGTAAAGCAAAATAACGCCTAACATCTTTGCTTTTATAAAATTTTCAGGGGTTGTATCTTTATTTTTAGTAGATAGCTGGTGCCCGCGACTTCGCCCGCGTTGAAAATTATATACTAAGACCTTCGTCTTGAATCACTATCTATTAATAAAAACCGCATCAAAAACCGTTGTGTAGTTTTAAAGATCTAAGCATACATCGGGACAGACAGACGGGAAGCGACTTTGTTTTTACTACCTATGTAGTATGTAGTATGTGAAGATCCGATTTTACTAAACAAAACGGTAGGCTATGAATAACTCGTGTGGGTAACGCAGTAAGGTCGTTTTCATTTTCTTCAGATGACATTTATGCTCTACGCATGTCATTTTATATATTTTTATTATATATATTATGGGCATGGAAAACCAAGGCACAGCCAAAGCCAGGGTTCCGTTGAACGCGCTAGCAAAGATATAGGGAACATGATAAGTTCTTGGTTGAAGGACAACGATTCAACGAAATGTCCAATTCATGAAAAGCTGTGTAACTGTTTAACAAACAGGTGCATCTGCAAGAAAAAATGGTTCTCTGCAATTCTAAATGCCATCAGAGTATCACATGCAAAATAAGTAAAATCAATTTGGATTTAATTAATAAATGCATCTTGATTTAATTGTCCTTGGTTTATATTATTCCCTATTTATAGACTAAGCCAAACCAGTTTATCCTGAAGTGTAATTATTCATATTAGGCTCAACCAGTTCAGCCTAGGTTAAACTAGTTTCTCCTATCAGCCATAGGACAAACCAGTTTAGCCTAGTCTGTACCGGTTTATCCTATCGCATAAAGGATGAACGGGTTTGGCCTAGGAAAAACTAGTTTGTCTTGAAATCGGGTTTGGCTGGTAGCATATAATAAGAATATAAATTTTTATAAATATATAATTTAAAAAAAATGGGAGTTGGTGGTAGGAGGGTGAAAATTAAGGGTTATATGTATTTTCTAAATCATAAGTTGTGAATTCCCCTTGAAAAATAAAAGGTCCTAAGCATGCTGACTGCATTACCTCATTGTATGGTAATGCTAATCTGTTGACCGAGGTAATAGCCAGCTCTATAATCGCCGATTATGTCAACCAACGTTTCGAGAAGATGTTAAAAGATTTAGCTCGTTGGGATCCCACGGACCCGGAGATTCGACACCGAAGGGAATGAATATGTAGCCGGTGCCGATATCTCTGTATTTGTGAATTTTTCGCTTCTCGAACGCCTCCGCAGCAGCACCATCTGTGGCAAGTGCCAAAGTGTCGACGCAGGTAGCATTCCACACTAGTGGACGACCCATCCTCCATGGAACTAGAGACATCCCATAATAATAACAATAAATTAATAACAACTTATAAAGAAGTATTTATCTAGCTATGCACCATGCGATGTTTCAATGCTATAAGATGTATTGATTTATTGAAAGGCAAAACTGTTTTAAATTAAAAATAATTTATTTGCTGAATATGGTTATACATGAGATGTTGTAAATTTTAATTTCCACATATTCAACCGACAAGCGGTGTACAAATCTAAAGAGCAAACAGTAATTATTCGAATATACTGAAATAATTTTCTTCTTGCAGTGCCATCTCCTATCGGAGGTTGGCTATCATCATGGCTACCCTAACCCTCGAAGCGGCGGCTCGAAACAGCGATCTGGAACTTTGGCCATACCATTCGCTGAGATTCTTGAGCCAGGAAGTACGTCGTCTGCCCGGCTTGCGTCTACCTTGTATTTTCCCCTGCATTATCAGCTGCAGGAGATTATACTTGTCGCTGAGCATATGTCTAAAGTATTCCAGTTTTCTGACTTTTATGGTTTTCAAAACCTCAACCTTCTTGTTCATTCTCTGCAAAATCGTCTCGTTCCTTATCCGATCTGTCCAGGACACCCGTAGCATGTGCCTGTATACCCACATCTCAAAAGCTTCTAAGCGTCTGGTCATTGTATTGGTGAGTGTCTAGGCCTCGACCCCGTACAACAACGGAATGCATGAAGGAGCTGCGTGCCTGTTCTATATGACACCTTATCTCAATACTGTGATCTTCTTGATCGTTCACTATGCAGCCAAGGTATTTGAAGGGTTTAACCCTCTCCAATGGTTGAGCACCCACATAGAGTGGAGTTGTGTACCGATAATTAGGTCTGCCTACCGTCATATATTTGGTCTTCTTGGCGTTAATATTCAGACCATATCTTATGCTGGTTTCGTAGACACGATTGAGTAGATATTGGTCTTGTTGCATAGAAGCAAGAAGTATAGTGTCATGAGCATACCGGACGTTGTTTATTGCGCGACCATTTACACTAACCCCAACCCCACACTCCTCCAGAGCCTCAGCAATGACTTCCTCAGAATATATGTTGAAAAGAAGAGGGGGAGAGCGTACATCACTGCCTTACACCTCTTAGAATCTTCACCCTCTCAGATAGCTGTCCCTCCACTCGCACTCGTGCTGATTGCTGCCAATATAAATTTTGTATAACCCTTATAGCCTTACCATCGATACCTATTTTCTGTAGAATATTAACCATTTTCACATGTTGGACCCTATCAAATGCCTTTTCATAACAACACAACTATTGACCTCACATCTCCCATTGCAATCGGACTTGAAATCTTGGCGAAATGCCATATAAACTGGCCTTGCAGATAGATTGTCTAGCTTAAATTATGGTCCGTCTAGCTAATCTAGGTATCCGTGATAAATATTCGCATAAATTAAAATTCAAAACTGGATATGTATAAATAATAGGTCGGGGAAAAAGTTCTTTCTTATTTTATATACAAGTTCAAGATATGTTTTATAATAGTTTATTTACATTTAATTATAATATATATGCCATTTTATTAGATAACTGGATATTGTTTTACTCGTATTTCTAAAATCTGTTACACAAATCTTATAAATTCTAACTAGACTTGACCGAGCTTCGCTCGGGCCAATGAAAGGTTTTTAGTTTTATCTATGAAAGAAAATCTATGAAACATTATAGAAAAAAAATTGAAGAATACTTGAATTAATAATTAATAAAATTCAAAATACCTATTATAAAACGAGCAAAGGATACTACTTTTGTAACCGTTCTATTAAAAAACTTACCTAAAACTAATTTTCTCGAAGATAAGACCCTGACAAATCGATTTCTAGACCTAAAAAACCCCTTACCCTAGATCTTCGTCAAAAACGTTATAGCTGTTTGCGAGAATTCCTTGTTTAGTATTGTACGTCGAAATGTTTTATCTACCCAGTTTCATGAAAATCAGTTAATTCGTATAAGAGTTATGGAGAAACATACCATACCTACACACAATACCTACACTTACAGATTTATTATTAGTATTGAAGGTAAAGATAATATATTAAGTTATATGTATATATACGTAAGTTGCTGAGGAGGGTTATATGCTGACCATTCAAGGAATTACCGCCAAAGGTGGCCGAAGTAACAGTAAGTATACTAAGTTTCACATCAATCACAGCTGTGAAAGTTAGTGAAATCCCTTCGTCAACTTGGAAATGGGCTGATGATCTTCAAACGCCTGAACAGATCTACAAAAATTATAACTAAGAACCATCCCGATCACGTCAGCTTTGAAAGAAAAAAAGCCGGTTTGAAATCTGTACATCCGTTTGGGAGGTACGATTCAACAGACATAATAATGTCACACACGTCAAACTTATAATACCCATTTTTGCGTCGGTCATCTGGGGTTAAAAAATAATAACGAAATCTTCACAAAAAGTAATTTAATTTTAAAAGAGTTTAAGTAAAAGTGTTAAAAATTACTCTGCGTTTGCTAATGTAATGTATGGGTGTATTTGGAAAAGAGTAGGTATAAGTTAAAAAGCAATTTTTTTATGTTTAGTTTTTAAATAAAGTCATAACCATCAAGTTTATTGCTAAATACTAAAAGAGCACTGAATTTTGAGGTAATTCTGCATCCACCATAGCTTGGAGTCAAATAGTAAATATTATTGTCTTCTATGTCCTCATAGATGATGTTATTGTCCCTATCAAACATAAACCGGAAGACAAAGCCTTGTTTGATAGAGCCAACTTCGATTAATTTATCGTTGCTGTAGCTCAATTTATACAAAAGATTCTCATCCGTTTCAAAGAAGTAGACATTGTCATTTTTATCTGTGGCAAGTTTGTAAGACCCATCAGCGAAGAGGCTAGGTGATTTGCCGCCATTTTTTAATCTATAGATAATGTTGTCGCTCCTGAAATAAACGTCATTGTGCTTGTCTATGACGAACTCGTCGATTTGATATTCGGAAAGCGCGGGAATTTGTTTTGACTCTCCATTTTCAAATGTGTACAGTCCTTTGAGCATAAAAATCTTGTAGTACAGTTTTTGGTGGAATTGTAGTGAATTTATATTGTCTTTAGATAGTCCGATAAAGCTCGTAGAATTCTTATCAGGATTGTATTTGTAAAGTCCTCTAGCGCCAGGTATGTAAACGTCACGGGTCTCCTGATCGACTGCCCTATCGAAAGAGAAATACTTATCAACGGATATAAGAATGATTTTCATTTCGTCTAGACTATAAGCACCGCTGAAGTATTCATATTGTGAATTCGTGAAAGTAAAATAGAGATTGTTTCCAGTTCTGTCGATTGCAAATTTTCCGTAGTTGTAATTATTGCTTTTGAAAACTGTTTTTCGCGTGTAGCAACTACCTTCAATACATGCGTCGCATTGTGCCGAGATAGCCACAAACGCTGATAGAAGACTGAGTACGAAAAGCAGCACTTTCATTCTGTGAATAAATCATATAATACAAATAATTATTTGACGACCCGTTGGATGAGTAATAAGGGTGCTTGCCTAATGTCTCAGGGGTCCCAGGTTCGATGCTCGGCTGGGTCAACTTTGAAAATGAACTTTTGAAAGTAGTGGCAGGGCACACTGTCATGTCTGCTGTTATATTTCGGTGAGTGAGTATCGGATGCCACAACCCATTTCTCTCTCCCTTCCTGATTTCTTAACATTAATCCTACTATTAGGCAACGGTGGCCGCCTATCATCAAGTGAATCGTTAACCTGTCTACCGACCTCAACATAATTATAAGACCCTAAAAATATGTTACGATTCTAAAATGCCATATTTTAGAATTTTATTGACATTTCTACGAATAGATGAGTGGCCAAAATAAGAATTAAACATGCTTGGATGGTATTAGGTACTTAAATTTTCAAATGGAAGGTAATAATGATATTACCAAACAGAATAAAGAGAAGATTTTAAGTAAACTTGAACGTACGAAAAAAAATGCTTAAACGAAAAAATAAGACAATTTTTGTTAAAGGATTTGTTACGTAAAATCGCCATTTAAAATGAGTTAAATAGACTACTCGCCCAAATTTATCTTTTTTTATTTTTACCTATTATTTCAATAGACAACTCGCCCACAACGGTGATTCTGTACAGTTGATACGTTACTATCTACTATTTACTTAAGTTGAGAAAATATTTAAAAATTCACCTGATCGACAGCTGTTCACTGTGTACTTTATATGACAATAATGAAATAAATTGATATTATCTAGTGTTTTTATATACTTTTTAAACAGCCAATTAAAAATATTTGACTGTTTGTTATCTCACTTGGTTTTCTGACGCCATTTTAAGACATGGACTAATCTCAGACCGAATACAATGTTGCCAAAATGAGCGCAACCTAATACTCTATTTATTAAGGTGTAATATTGCACAACAAATTTTTGTAGCTTCTCGGATAAAACGCAACACATTTAAAATTGGAAGGTTTTTCCTAATTATTGCGTAAAATATTAAAAAACAGATAACAGTACTTAGCTGGTTAAAACAAGTATTGATGCGGTTTTTTAGCTTACAGATGTAGTTTAAAACCGTATTTCGTTGATCGTATATGTAGAAAATAGAAATGCGAATGAATCGCTGATGAAGCGTAATCGGACACGTTGAAATACGGATGTTGATGTAAATAGCATAGACGATACCTTCCTTCGTCTTCCCATTAGTGAAAACCCTCTGAGTGGTTCAGAAGAAGTTGGTGGACAGGCAGACATACGCGGATAGCGAATTTAATTTAAAATAATATTTAATATAGATATACTTAGATTTGATACAGTTTTGAAACATATCGCTGCTTAAAAAGTAAAGGGCCACAAATCAAAATTACACTTTTTACAGGACAGCTAATCGAAAAAAATTAAATTATTTTTGTCTTTTTTGTCTTATTAGATATGTATCAAATATATGCATATTATACATAGTTAGAAGCGTATTTTTAAGTAGCATTAAATGTTTTAAGTACTTTTATAATAAACAAAAAAACTAGAAGAGATATAAGCATATAAGTTACTTTTGAATAAAAAAAATATAGAAATACTAAATATGGAATAAAACAACAATAAGTCTTTTTGCAATATACAATATGAAGGATGGTGATTGTATTTTTGCATTGCATTTTTGGATTTTTTGTTTTATGGCCCTTTAGTTTTTAAGCAGCGATATTATACTCACCTACATTATAATAACCTTTCTTACGCATTTAATAGTAACTAGCTGGTGTCCGCGATTCTTTTTTTGAGGATGACTATTTACGCACTATCCCTCTTCGACGGAGACAGTCGACGAGGGGGAGTGTGGGACTGGCCCGGTGAAGTGACTTATCACCGGGAATCCCCTTTAAAACTCCCCCGGGTTCCACCATCAGCGGTGATGTGTGGGTCCGAAATGACAGCTGAGGCCCTATTCTCAGAAATGTTATCATGATCAATTGGGTAAATCGCGAAAAGGTAACAGACAGACATACAGAGTTAGTTTCACGTTTATAATATTATTATGGATAGCATATGGTAGTAGTTAGTAATATATAGTAGGCTAGCTGGTGCCCGCGAATTCACCCGCGTTAAAAGTAAGGGATGTGTAACGCCTGACTAAATGTGTAAAGCAATATAACGCCTAACATCTTTGCTTTTATAAAATTTTCAGGGGTTGTATCTTTATTTTTGGTAGATAGCTGGTGCCCGCGACTTCGCCCGCGTTGAAAATTATATACTAAGACCTTCGTCTTGAATCACTATCTATTAATAAAAACCGCATCAAAAACCGTTGTGTAGTTTTAAAGATCTAAGCATACATCGGGACAGACAGACGGGAAGCGACTTTGTTTTTACTACCTATGTAGTATGTAGTATGTGAAGATCCGATTTTACTAAACAAAACGGTAGGCTATGAATAACTCGTGTGGGTAACGCAGTAAGGTCGTTTTCATTTTCTTCAGATGACATTTATGCTCTACGCATGTCATTTTATATATTTTTATTATATATATTATGGGCATGGAAAACCAAGGCACAGCCAAAGCCAGGGTTCCGTTGAACGCGCTAGCAAAGATATAGGGAACATGATAAGTTCTTGGTTGAAGGACAACGATTCAACGAAATGTCCAATTCATGAAAAGCTGTGTAACTGTTTAACAAACAGGTGCATCTGCAAGAAAAAATGGTTCTCTGCAATTCTAAATGCCATCAGAGTATCACATGCAAAATAAGTAAAATCAATTTGGATTTAATTAATAAATGCATCTTGATTTAATTGTCCTTGGTTTATATTATTCCCTATTTATAGACTAAGCCAAACCAGTTTATCCTGAAGTGTAATTATTCATATTAGGCTCAACCAGTTCAGCCTAGGTTAAACTAGTTTCTCCTATCGGCCATAGGACAAACCAGTTTAGTCTAGTCTGTACCGGTTTATCCTATCGCATAAAGGATGAACGGGTTTGGCCTAGGAAAAACTAGTTTGTCTTGAAATCGGGTTTGGCTGGTAGCATATAATAAGAATATAAATTTTTATAAATATATAATTTAAAAAAAATGGGAGTTGGTGGTAGGAGGGTGAAAATTAAGGGTTATATGTATTTTCTAAATCATAAGTTGTGAATTCCCCTTGAAAAATAAAAGGTCCTAAGCATGCTGACTGCATTACCTCATTGTATGGTAATGCTAATCTGTTGACCGAGGTAATAGCCAGCTCTATAATCGCCGATTATGTCAACCAACGTTTCGAGAAGATGTTAAAAGATTTAGCTCGTTGGGATCCCACGGACCCGGAGATTCGACACCGAAGGGAATGAATATGTAGCCGGTGCCGATATCTCTGTATTTGTGAATTTTTCGCTTCTCGAACGCCTCCGCAGCAGCACCATCTGTGGCAAGTGCCAAAGTGTCGACGCAGGTAGCATTCCACACTAGTGGACGACCCATCCTCCATGGAACTAGAGACATCCCATAATAATAACAATAAATTAATAACAACTTATAAAGAAGTATTTATCTAGCTATGCACCATGCGATGTTTCAATGCTATAAGATGTATTGATTTATTGAAAGGCAAAACTGTTTTAAATTAAAAATAATTTATTTGCTGAATATGGTTATACATGAGATGTTGTAAATTTTAATTTCCACATATTCAACCGACAAGCGGTGTACAAATCTAAAGAGCAAACAGTAATTATTCGAATATACTGAAATAATTTTCTTCTTGCAGTGCCATCTCCTATCGGAGGTTGGCTATCATCATGGCTACCCTAACCCTCGAAGCGGCGGCTCGAAACAGCGATCTGGAACTTTGGCCATAACATTCGCTGAGATTCTTGAGCCAGGAAGTACGTCGTCTGCCCGGCTTGCGTCTACCTTGTATTTTCCCCTGCATTATCAGCTGCAGGAGATTATACTTGTCGCTGAGCATATGTCTAAAGTATTCCAGTTTTCTGACTTTTATGGTTTTCAAAACCTCAACCTTCTTGTTCATTCTCTGCAAAATCGTCTCGTTCCTTATCCGATCTGTCCAGGACACCCGTAGCATGTGCCTGTATACCCACATCTCAAAAGCTTCTAAGCGTCTGGTCATTGTATTGGTGAGTGTCTAGGCCTCGACCCCGTACAACAACACAGAGAGTACGAAGCACCGGACCAAGCACATACGAGTCACAATATCGAGCGAACGGTTGCAGAGAAGGTGGCTCAACTTCATGAAGGAGCTGCGTGCCTGTTCTATATGACACCTTATCTCAATACTGTGATCTTCTTGATCGTTCACTATGCAGCCAAGGTATTTGAAGGGTTTAACCCTCTCCAATGGTTGAGCACCCACATAGAGTGGAGTTGTGTACCGATAATTAGGTCTGCCTACCGTCATATATTTGGTCTTCTTGGCGTTAATATTCAGACCATATCTTATGCTGGTTTCGTAGACACGATTGAGTATATATTGCAGGTCTTGTTGCATAGAAGCAAGAAGTATAGTGTCATGAGCATACCGGACGTTGTTTATTGCGTGACCATTTACACTAACCCCAACCCCACACTCCTCCAGAGCCTCAGCAATGACTTCCTCAGAATATATGTTGAAAAGAAGAGGGGAGAGCGTACATCACTGCCTTACACCTCTTAGAATCTTCACCCTCTCAGATAGCTGTCCCTCCACTCGCACTCGTGCTGATTGCTGCCAGTATAAATTTTGTATAACCCTTATAGCCTTACCATCGATACCTATTTTCTGTAGAATATTAACCATTTTCACATGTTGGACCCTATCAAATGCCTTTTCATAACAACACAACTATTGACCTCACATCTCCCATTGCAATCGGACTTGAAATCTTGGCGAAATGCCATATAAACTGGCCTTGCAGATAGATTGTCTAGCTTAAATTATGGTCCGTCTAGCTAATCTAGGTATCCGTGATAAATATTTGCATAAATTAAAATCCAAAACTGGATATGTATAAATAATAGGTCGGGGAAAAAGTTCTTTCTTATTTTATATACAAGTTCAAGATATGTTTTATAATAGTTTATTTACATTTAATTATAATATATATGCCATTTTATTAGATAACTGGATATTGTTTTACTCGTATTTCTAAAATCTGTTACACAAATCTTATAAATTCTAACTAGACTTGACCGAGCTTCGCTCGGGCCAATGAAAGGTTTTTAGTTTTATCTATGAAAGAAAATCTATGAAACATTATAGAAAAAAAAATTGAAGAATACTTGAATTAATAATTAATAAAATTCAAAATACCTATTATAAAACGAGCAAAGGATACTACTTTTGTAACCGTTCTATTAAAAAACTTACCTAAAACTAATTTTCTCGAAGATAAGACCCTGACAAATCGATTTCTAGACCTAAAAAACCCATAACCCTAGATCTTCGTCAAAATCGTTACAGCTGTTTGCGAGAATTCCTTGTTTAGTATTGTACGTCTAAATGTTTTGCCTACCCAGTTTCATGAAAATCAGTTAATTCGTTTAAGAGTTATGGAGAAACATACATACACACAATACCTACACTTACAGATTTATTATTAGTATTGAAGGTAAAGATAATATATTAAGTTATATGTATATATACGTAAGTTGCTGAGGAGGGTTATATGCTGACCATTCAAGGAATTACCGCCAAAGGTGGCCGAAGTAACAGTAAGTATACTAAGTTTCACATCAATCACAGCTGTGAAAGTTAGTGAAATCCCTTCGTCAACTTGGAAATGGGCTGATGATCTTCAAACGCCTGAACAGATCTTCAAAAATTATAACTAAGAACCATCCCGATCACGTCAGCTTTGAAAGAAAAAAAGCCTGATCGAAATCTGTACATCCGTTTGGGAGGTACGATTCAACAGACATACACAGACACACACGTCAAACTTATAATACCCATTTTTGCGTCGGTCATCTGGGGTTAAAAAATAATAACGAAATCTTCACAAAAAGTAATTTAATTTTAAAAGAGTTTAAGGAAAAGTGTTAAGAATTACTCTGCGTTTGCTAATGTAATGTATGGGTGTATTAGGAAAAGAGTAGGTATAAGTTAAAAAGCAATTTGTTAATGTTTAGTCTTCAAATAAAGTCATAACCGTCAAGTTTATTGTGCGTTATTTATTACCAAATAATACAGCTAAAAGATCACTGTCCTTTGAGGTAACTCTGCATCCACCATAGCTTGGAGTCAAATAGTAAATATTATGGTCTTCTAAGTCTTCATAGATGATGTTATTGTCCCTATCAAACATAAACTGGATGACTAAGCCTTGTTTGATAGAGCCAACTTCGATTAATTTATCGTTGCTGTAGCTCAATTTATACAAAAGATTCTCAAGCGTTTCAAAGAAGTAGACATTGTCATTTTTATCTGTGGCAAGTTTGTAAGACCCATCAGCGAAGAGGCTAGGTGATTTGCCGCCATTTTTCAATCTATAGATTACGCCGTCACTCCCGAAATAAACGTCACTGTGCTTGTCTATGACGAACTCGCCGATATTATATAAGGAAAGTGCGGGAATTTGTTTTGACTCTCCATTTTCAAATGTATACAGTCCTCTGGCCATTAAAATCGTGTAGTACAGTTTTTGGTGGAATTGTAGTCTGTATATGGTGTCTTTAGATGGTCCGATAAAGCTCGTAGAATTCTTATCAGGATTGTATTTGTAAAGTCCTCTAACGCGAGGCATGTAAACATCACGGGTCTCCTGATCAACTGCCCTAGAGAGAGAGAGGTATTCATCGGATATAAGAATGATTTTCATTTCGTCTAGACTATAAGCACCACTGAAGTATTCTAGTTGTGAATTAAATAAAGCAAAATAGAGATTGTTGCCAGTTCTGTCGACTGCAAATTTTCCGTACATGGAATTGCCTTTGAAAACTGTTTTTCGCGTGTAGCAACTGCCTTCAATGCATGCGTCGCATTGTGCCGAGATAGCCACAAACGCTGATAGAAGACTGAGTACTAAGAGCAGCACTTTCATTCTGTGAATAAATCATATAATACAAATAATCATTAATCATGCCTGGATAACATTAGGTACTTAAATTTTCAAATGGAAGGTAATTGATGATATCACCAAACAGAATAAAGAGAAGATTTAAGTAAACTTGAACGTACGAAAAAAAAATGCTTAAACGAAAAATGAGACATTTTTTGTTAAAGGATTTGTTACGTAAAATCGCCATCTAAAATGAGTTAATGGACTACTCGCCCAAATTTATGTTTTTTTATTTTTACCTATTATTTCAATAGACAACTCGCCCACAACGGTGATTCTGTACAGTTGATACGTTACTATCTACTATTTACTTAAGTTGAGAAAATATTTAAAAATTCACCTGATCGACAGCTGTTCACTGTGTACTTTATATGACAATAATGAAATAAATTGATATTATCTAATGTTTTTATATACTTTTTAAACAGCCAATTAAAAATATCTGACTGTTTGTTATCTCACTTGGTTTTCTGACGCCATTTTAAGACATGGACTAACCTCAGACCGAATACAATGTTGCCAAAATGAGCGCAACCTAATTCTCTATACATTAAGGTGTAATATTGCACAACAAATTTTTGTAGCTTCTCGGATAAAATGCAACACATTTAAAATTGGAAGGATTTTCCTAATTATTGCGTAAAATATTAAAAAATACAGATAACAGCAGCTGGTTAAAACAAGTATTGATGCGGTTTTTTAGCTTAGAGATGTAGTTTAAAACCGTATTTCGTTGATCGTGTATCTAGAAAATAGAAATGCGCATGTAGATCTATGAATCGCTGATGAAGCGTAATCGGACACATTGAAATACTGATGTTGATGTAAATAGCATAGACGACACCTTCCTTCGTCTTTCCATTAGTGAAAACCCTCTGAGTGGTTCAGAAGAAGTTGGTGGACAGGCAGACAGACGCGGATAACGAATTTAATTTAAAATAATATAGATATAGTTAGACTTGACAGAGTTTTGAAACATATTATACTCACCTATATTATAATAACCTTTCTTACGCATTTAATAGTAACTAGTTGGTGCCCGCGACTTCGCCCGCGTTAAAAGTAAGAGATGTGTAGCGCCTTTTTTTTGAGAAGCTTAGATGACTATTTAAGTACTATTCCTCTTCGACGGAGATAGTCGACGAGGGGGAGTGTGGGACTCGCCCGGTGAAGTGACATCACCGGGTCCACTAAAACTCCCCCGGGTATATTAAAACCTTCCTCTTGAATCACTATCTATTAATAAAAACCGCATCAAAATCCGTTGCGTAGTTTTAAAGATCTAAGCATACATAGGGACAGACAGACAACAGGAAGCGACTTTGTTTTTACTATGTAGTGAAGATTCACAAAACGTAGGTAGGTAATATCCGATTTTTCTAAACAAAACGGTGATCTGTAAGGTCGTTTTCATTTTCTTCAGATGACATTTATGCTCTACGCACATCAAACTACTACAACATGGAACACGCGTGCCATACAAAACACTACGAATTTTATGGAACATTTAAAAGTGACATATGCGTAGAGCATGAACTGTCATTTAAAACAAAACAAACATAAGTTTGTACAACATAACAAACATAAACATAACAAAACAAATAATAAGTACGTAATTTAAAGAAAATGTGACTTTACGTCAACCCATTAGAGTTTAAAATGAAATAGTAGAAGTTGATCGTTACTACCTTTTACAATTGACGCGTGAAGGCAAGAGTCCGCCATGATCTGTCAAAGGTGTTCTTTTTATGTGCCGCTTTGGCATTTGTGACGCAAATTCCATTGTAATATATCTAATACATATCTATCATCTATATCTATACTTCTATCTATACTAATATTATAAATACGAAAGTAAATCTGTCTGTCTCGCTTTCACGCCAAAACTACTGAACCGATTTAAATGAAATTTGGTACACAAGTAGTACAGAGTCTGAGAACGGACATAGGCTACTTTTTTATGCGAAAAAGGGTTGTAAGGGGTTGAAATGGGAAGATAAAAGGTTGTATGGAAGTATCGTCATTTTTAAAGCTAAAGATTAAAACTTATTTTTTAGACTGTTGATTAGATATAAATAAATATTAATGCGAAAAAAGGGTGGTAAGGGATTGAAAGGGGGAGATAAAAGGTTGTATGGAAGTATCGTCATTTTTAAAGCTAGGAGATTGAAACTTATTTTTTAGGCTATTGATCCTTACTAATCAGATATAAATAAATATTAATGCGAAAAAAGGGTTGTAAGGGGTTCAAAGGGCGCGATAAAAGGTTATATGGAAGTATCATCATTTTTAAAGCTATGAGATTGAAACTAATTTTTTGGCTATTGTTCCTTACTAATCACATATAAATAAAGGGATTGAAAGGGGGAGGTTGTATGGAAGTATCGTCATTTTTAAAGCTGTATGTCTGTCTGTTACCTTTTCACGCCTTACCTACTGTCGCTAAAATGTCGCAAGTAGTAAACACAAAATATGTTTCGTCTAGCAATTTTTAGACAAGGGGAGCGTATAACTTTGTAATGTAATTTTCGTAAAAGTGCGGTTCGCTAAATTAAATTTTAGCTAAAAGCGGCCGCTCCATTTGATGCTATTCAAAAATCTCAACGAAGCATTTGGCACCGTCCTGAACCTAAATATTTACTAAAAAATCGTCGCATTACAGAATACTCAAATTTATCAAAGAAATGTAACAATATGTCATTAACATTTTAAAACTTGCTGTTTATTGTAATTTTTTTTCTTTAATTTTTTCAATGTTATTTTGCTATTCCGGACGGATCCAACAAAAAAAGATCATAATAATCGATCCAGTTCTTCTCGAATTATAAATTTTGTAACTACGCGTTAGATCTTTCTTTTATGTATATGTTACCGGCCAAACCCGATTTCAGGACAAACTAGTTTTTCCTAGGCCAAACCAGTTCATCCTTTATGCGATAGGATAAACCGGTACAGACTAGGCTAAACTGTTCGTCCAATGGCCGATAGAAGAAACTAGTTTAACCTAGGCTGAACTGGTTGAGCCTAATATGACGGGATAAACTGGTTTGGCCTAGTCTATACTAATTCTGCCTAATCAAAAATGTTCTCGGAATACCCCGGTCGTACTTCTTATGCGCCCTTCTGCTTTGAATTGGGGACGTGTTAGTTACTTACTTGTTTTGAAATTATAAATGTTTGTCAAATAATATTTTTTAAACACTATACAGTTTTATTTTGTGTTATCATGGATGAGCCATCTACAATTAGTAGACAAGCCCATCAAAATCAATGGAGAGAAAAGTTTTTAACAGAAATTTTGGAAAGTGAAATTCAAAAGTCTTCACATTGTAATAAGTTGTCATCAGATAAATATTCGGAAGTGGAAGACGCTGAAAAGTCGGAAAAAATGACCCATTACCATAAAGACGACTGCAACGATGGTTTTTGGTGTGCTAAAAACTGGAGATATGAAAAAACTTATAGCACGGACGGAAGGGAATATAAAATACTACCTATTTATAGGCTAATGAGCTATATATTGTGATTGATGAAGCTCGTGTGGCTGTTGGACATGAAAGACGTGACATGATGTTTTTGACAGATGTCAAAAATATTCTAATATTACAAAAGATATTATAAGCCTCTATGTATCAATGTGTGATGTGTGTCAACAAAAGACGACAAAAAGACGAGAGGACTAGTATCAAAGCCCATTCTTCACTCTGAAATGAATAGCAGATGTCAAGTAGATTTGATAAATTTTCAGACACAAACAGATGAACATTAACAAAATTTGTTCTTCTGCGTACGTTAACAACTAAGAGCGACAGAAGTGGCCTACCACCTGAATGATATATTTTTACCTATAGGAGCGCCGTGCATTCTCCGATCTGACAATGGTAGAGAATTTGTCAATAAAATGATAAGTGAGCTCGCTTCTCTTTGGCTACAACTTAAGATGGGCATGGAAAACCAAGGCACAGCCAAAGCCAGGGTTCCGTTGAACGCGCTAGCTAAGATATAGGGAACATGATAATTTCTTGGTTGAAGGACAACGATTCAACGAAATGTCCTATTCATGAAAAGCTGCGTAAAGAACTGTTTAACAAACAGGTGCATCTGCAAGAAAAAATGGTTCTCTGCTATTCCAAATGTTATCACATGCAAAAATAAGTAAAATCAATTTGGATTTAATTAATAAATGCATCTTGATTTAATTGTCCTTTGTTTTTATTATTCCATATTTATAGACTAGGCCAAACCAGTTTATCCTGAAGTGTATTTTTTCATATTACGCTCAACCAGTTTAGCCTACGTTAAACTAGTTTCTCCTATCGGCCATAGGACAAACCAGTTTAGCCTAGTCTTTACCGGTTTATCCTATCGCATAAAGGATGAACTGGTTTGGCCTAGGAAAAACTAGTTTGTCTTGAAATCGGGTTTGGCTGGTAGCATATATAAGAATATAAACTTTTATAAATATAACATTTAAAAAATGGGAGTTGGTGGTAGGAGGGTGAAAATTAAGGGTTATATGTATTTGTTAAATCATAAGTTGTGAATTCCCCTTGAAAAATAAAAGGGTCCCAAGCATGCTGACTGCATTACCTCATTGTATGGTAATGCTAATCTGTTGACCGAGGTAATAGCCAGCTCTATAATCGCCGGTTATGTCGACGAAACGTTTCGACAAGATGTTAAAAGATTTAGCTCATTGGGATCCCACGGAATCGGAGATTCGACTTATAAAGAAGTATTTATCTAGCTATGCACCATGCAATGTTATATGCTATAAAATGTATTGATTTATTGAATGGCAAAACTCAATTTCAAATTAAAAATATTTATTTGCTGAATATGGTTATTATACATAAGTTGTTGTAAATTTTAATGTCCACATATTCAACCGACAAGCGGTGTACAAATCTAAAGAGCAAACAGTAATAATTATTCCAATATACTTAAATAACAATCGATTTATTTTTTGCTATATTCATGTAAGAAAAAACTACCAACAATTTCCATCTGGAAATGTTCCTAAAACAACACAACTATTGACTTCACATCTCCCATTGCAATCGGACTTGAAATGTAAACTGGTCCTGCAGATAGATTGTCTAGCTTAAATTATGATGAATGTATCCGTGATAAATATTTGCATAAATTAAAATTCAAAACTGGATATGTATAAATAATAGGTCGGGGAAAAAGTTCTTTCTTATTTTATATACAAGTTCAAGATATGTTTTATAATAGTTTATTTACATTTAATTATAATATATATGCCATTTTATTAGATAACTGGATATTGTTTTATTTCTAGAATCTGTTACACAAATCTTATAAATTCTAACTAGACTTGACCGAGCTTCGCTCGGGCCAATGAAAGGTTTTTAGTTTTATCTATGAAAGAAAATCTATAAAACATTATAGAAAAAAAAATCAAGAATACTTGAATTAATAATTAATAATTCAAAATACCTCGTACAAAACGAGCAAAGGATATTACTTTTGTAACCGTTCTATTAAAAAACTTACCTAAAACTAATTTTCTCGAAGATAAGACCCTGACAAATCGATTTCTAGACCTAAAAAACCCATTACCCTAGATCTTCGTCAAAAACGTTATAGCTGTTTGCGAGATCGTCGTGGCATACAAGAATTCCTTGTTTAGTATTGTACGTCTAAATGTTTTATCTACCAAGTTTCATGAAAATCAGTTAATTCGTTTAAGAGTTATGGAGAAACATACATACACACAATACCTACACTTACAGATTTATTATTAGTATTGAAGGTAAAGATAATATATTAAGTTATATGTATATATACATAAGTTGCTGAGGAGAATTATATGCTGACCATTCAAGGAATTACCGCCAAAGGTGGCCGAAGTAACAGTAAGTATACTAAGTTTCACATCAATCACAGCTGTGAAAGTTAGTGAAATCCCTTCGTCAACTTGAAAATGGGCTGATGATCTTCAAACGCCTGAACAGATCTTCAAAAATTATAACTAAGAACCATCCCGATCACGTCAGCTTTGAAAGAAAAAAAGCCTGATCGTAATCTGTACATCCGTTTGGGAGGTACGATTCAACAGACATACACAGACACACACGTCAAACTTATAATACCCATTTTTGCGTCGGTCATCTGGGGTTAAAAAATAATAACGAAATCTTCACAAAAAGTAATTTAATTTTAAAAGAGTTTAAGGAAAAGTGTTAAGAATTACTCTGCGTTTGCTAATGTAATGTATGGGTGTATTAGGAAAAGAGTAGGTATAAGTTAAAAAGCATTTTGTTAATGTTTAGTCTTCAAATAAAGTCATAACCTTCAAGTTTATTGTGCGTTATTTATTACCATATACTTCAGCTATAAGAGCACTTAATTTTGAGGTAACTCTGCATCCACCATAACTTGGAGTCAAATAGTAAATATTATGGTCTTCAAGGTCTTCATAGATGATGTTATTGTCCCTATCAAACATAAACTGAAAGACTGTGCCTTGTTTGATAGAGCCAAATTCGATTAATTTGTCGTTGCTGTAGTTCAATTTATACAAAAGATTCTCAGCCGCATAAAATAAGTAGACATTGTCATTTTTGTCTGTGGCAAGATAGTGAAACCTATCAGTGAAGAAACTAGGTGATTTGGCGCCATTTTTTAATCTATAGACGCTATATTTGCTATATTTGCTATATTTGCTAATGAAATAAATGTCATCGTGCTTGTCTATGACGAAATGGTAGATTTCATATTCGGAAAGCGCGGGAATTTGTTTTGACTCTCCATTTTCAAATGTGTACAGTCCTGTGACATTAAAAATAGTGTAGTATACTTTTTGGTGGAATTGTAGTATGGCTATGGTGTCTTTAGATAGTCCGATATAGCTCGTAGAATTCTTATCAGGACTGTATTTGTAAAGTCCTCTAGCGCCAGGCATGTAAACGTCACGGGTCTCCTGATCGACTGCCCTAGTGTAAGAGAAGTATTCAGCGGATATAAAAATGATTTTCATTTCGTCTAGACTATAAGCACCGCTGAAGTATTCTAGTTGTGAATTAAATAAAGAAAAATAGAGATTGTTGCCAGTTCTGTCGACTGCAAATTTTCCGTACACGGAATCGCTTTTGAAAACTGTTTTTCGCGTGTAGCAAATGCCTTCAATACATGCGTCGCATTGTGCCGAGATAGCCACAAACGCTGATAGAAGACTGAGTACGAAGAGCAGCACTTTCATTCTGTGAATAAATCATATAATACAAATATATATTTCACGACCCGTTGGATGAGTAATAAGGGTGTTTGCCTAATGTCTCAGGGGTCCCAGGTTAGATGCTCGGCTGGGTCAACTTTGAAAATGAACTTTTGAAAGTACTGGCAGGGCACACTGTCATGTCTGCTGTTATATTTCGGTGAGTGAGTATCGGATGCCACAACCCATTTCCCTCTCCCTTCCTGATTGCTTATCATTAATCCTACTATTAGGCAACGGTGGCCACCTACCATCAAGTGAATCGTTAACCTGTCTACCGACCTCAACATAATTATAAGACCCTAAAAATATGTTACGATTCTAAAATGCCATATTTTAGAATTTTATTGACATTTCTACGAATAGATGAGTGGCCAAAATAAGAATTAAACATGCTTGGATGGTATTAGGTACTTAAATTTTCAAATGGAAGGTAATAATGATATTACCAAACAGAATAAAGAGAAGATTTTAAGTAAACTTGAACGTACGAAAAAAAATGCCTAAACTAAAAATGAGACAATTTTTGTTAAAGGATTTGTTACGTAAAATCGCCATTTAAAATGAGTTAATAGACTACTCGCCCAAATTTATCTTTTTTTATTTTTACCTATTATTTCAATAGACAACTCGCCCACAACGGTGATTCTGTACAGTTGATACGTTACTATCTACTATTTACTTAAGTTGAGAAAATATTTAAAAATTCACCTGATCGACAGCTGTTCACTGTGTACTTTATATGACAATAATGAAATAAATTGATATTATCTAGTGTTTTTATATACTTTTTAAACAGCCAATTAAAAATATTTCACTGTTTGTTATCTCACTTGGTTTTCTGACGCCATTTTAAGACATGGACAAACCTCAGACCGAATACAATTTTGCCAAAATGAGCGCAACCTAATTCTCTATGCATTAAGGTGTAATATTGCACAACAAATTTTTATAGCTTCTCGGATAAAACGCAACACATTTAAAATTGGAAGGTTTTTCCTAATTATTGCGTAAAATATTAAAAAAACAGATAACAGTAGCTAGTTAAAACAAGTATTGATGCGGTTTTTTAGCTTACAGATGTAGTTTAAAACCGTATTTCGTTGATCGTGTATGTAGAAAATAGAAATGCGCATGTAGATCTATGAATCGCTGATGAAGCGTAATCGGACACGTTGAAATACTGATGTTGATGTAAATAGCATAGACGACACCTTCCTTCGTCTTTCCATTAGTGAAAACCCTCTGAGTGGTTCAGAAGAAGTTGATGGACAGGTAGACAGACGCGGATAGCGAATTTAATTTAAAATAATATAGATATACTTCGATTTCACAGAGTTTTGAAACATATTATACTCACCTATATTATAATAACCTTTCTTACGCATTTAATAGTAACTAGTTTGTGCCCGCGACTTCGCCCGCCTTAAAAGTAAGAGATGTGTAGCGCCTTTTTTTTGAGGAGGGTACTATTTACTTACTATTCCTCTACGACGGAGATAGTCGACGAGGGGGAGTGTGGGACTCACCCGGTGAAGTGACTTATCACCGGGAATACCCACTAAAACTCCCCCGGGTATATTAAAACCTTCCTCTTGAATCACTATCTATAAATAAAAACCGCATCAAAATCCGTTGCGTAGTTTTAAAGATCTAAGCATACATAGGGACAGACAGACAGCAGGAAGCGACTTTGTTTTTACTATGTAGTGAAGATTCATAAAACGTAGGTAGGTAATATCCGATTTTACTAAACAAAACGGTGATCTGTAAGGTCGTTTTCATTTTCTTCAGATGACATTTATGCTCTACGCACATCAAACTACTACAACATGGAACCCGCGTGCCATACAAAACATACGAATTTTATGGAACATTTAAAAGTGACATATGCGTAGAGCATGAACTGTCATTTAAAACAAAACAAACATAATAATAAGTACGTAATTTAAAGAAAATGTGACTTTACGTCAACCCATTAGAGTTTAAAATGAAATAGTAGAAGTTGATCGTTACTACCTTTTACCATTGACGCGTGAAGGCAAGAGTCCGCCATGATCTGTCAAAGGCGTTCTTTTTATGTGCCGCTTTGGCATTTGTAACGCAAATTCCATTGTAGTATATCTAATACATATCTATCATCTATATCTAATCTATATCTATACTTCTATCTATACTAATATTATAAATGCGAAAGTAAATCTGTCTGTCTCGCTTTCACGCCAAAACTACTGAACCGATTTAAATGAAATTTGGTACACAAGTAGTACAGAGTCTGATAACGGACATAGGCTACTTTTTTATGCGAAAAAGTGTTGTAAGGGGTTCAAAGGGCGTGATAAAAGGTTATATGAAACTTTCGTCATTTTTAAAGCCAGAAGATTGAAACTAATTTCTTGGCTATTGATCCTTACTAATCACATATAAATAAAGGGATTGAAAGGGGGAGGTAAAGGTTGTATGGAAGTATCGTCATTTTTAAAGCTGTATGTCTGTCTGTTACCTTTTCACGCCTTACCTACTGTCGCTAAAATGTCGCAAGTAGTAAACACAAAATATGTTTCGTCTAGCAATTTTTAGACAAGCGGAGCGTATAACTTTGTAATGTAATTTTTGTACAAGTGCGGTCCGCTAAATTAAATTTTAGCTAAAAGCTGCCGTTCTATTTGATGCTATTCAAAAATCTCAACGAAGCATTTGGCACCGTCCTGAAGCTAAATATTTACTAAAAAATCGTCGCATTTCAGAATACTCAAATTTATCACAGAAATGTCATTAATATTTTAAAACTTGCTGTTTATTGTAATTATTTTTTTCTTTAATTTTTTCAATGTTATTCTGCTATTCGGGACGGATCCAACAAAACAAATCATAAAAATCGGTCCAGTCCTGTCCAGTCCTTCTCGAATTATAAATTTTTACCGGCCAAACCCGATTTCAGGACAAACTAGTTTTTCCTAGGCCAAACCAGTTCATCCGTTATGCGATAGGATAAATCGGTACAGAGTAGGCTAAACTGGTTCATCCAATGGCCGATAGGAGAAACTAGTTTAACCTAGGCTGAACTAGTTGAGCCTAATATGACAGGATAAACTAGTTTGGCCTAGTCTATACTAATTCTGCCTAGTCAAAAATGTTCTCGGAATACCCCGGACGTACTTCTTATGCGCCATTCTGCTTTGAATTGTGGACGTGTTAATTGTTACTTACTTGTTTTGAAATTATAAATATTAGTCTAATAATATGTTTGAAACATTATACAGTTTTGTTTTGTGTTATCATGGATGAGCCTTCTACATTTAGTAGACAAGCCGATCAAAAACAATGGGAGAGAAGTTTTTAACAGAAATTTTGGAAATTGAAATTAAAAAGTGTTCTCATTATAATAAGTTGTCATCTGATAAATATTCGGAACTGGTTGAAAGAGTGGAAGACGCTGAAAAGTCGGAAAAAATGACAAAAACAGAGCTTTCTCTAAAAACCAAAGAGGATACTAACAGAGGAATTAATTATAGAGCGGAGTTAACTAAAGCGGATAAAGAAAGAAATTAAACTAAGTACTTAACACTAGAAGAATTAGATAAAAAAATTAAGAAGATGCGATATAGTTATTGAGACGGCAATGGACTCAATTTAACTATTGGTCTTTTCAGTAGACCATTTTGCGTTTTAACCCTATACTTGACGATGTGCATTTAAATACACACTTTTTTTTAAAAAATCTGGAAGCGGAATAAAGTATATTTTTTATTTATTTTCCCCACAATCGCGTAGTGAATGTCGGTATTTTACATCGAAAAATAATATTGAGCACTGGAAACCCTTGGGACACTCAGTAGATCGCAAGATGGCGGGGCGTGCGCGTGCGTCTGCTACATACATGGTAAGAATCGATTGCAATTCTGTAAATTACTTATGAAAACGAAAAAAATCTATTAAAAATAGTACCTAAATATACATTCTTGTCAATGAGTTATAGATTTTGCCAATTTGGATTAGTTTTCTTAGTTTAATTTCCTTGTAAATTTGCATGTATCTATAAATGCACATTGCCAAATTATCAACGGATTAACCCGCATTTGATTGTGTGCATTTGTAGATACATTGCCAGTTTAGCGTAAATTATATTTTTTTCATAATATTATGCATTTCAGTGAAATTATTTCTTTATATTGGATGAATTTTCAATATTTTTTATTGTTCTAGCCTTCTGCAAATCTGGTGCTGGTTCCGACATAGACAAAAGTGATTCTTCGGGAGACGAACTTCAGTATGCACGACAAATGGTGGAAAACAGGATCGTTAAAGAATCTGATGAAAGTTCAGATTCACCATCACTAGGATCTTCATTTGAAAATCTTCATTTACTCTCGGATAGTGACGAAAATAAGAAAAATGTATATGAGAAATGTATATGGCATCTTTGCCTTAGGAACTATCAGGCAAAACAGACTTCGAGGAGCTGCAACTAAACTACCGACTGATAGTCATGAAAAAAAGAGGTTGTGGATCTTTTGCCCAGGTTGTTTCTAATGAATGCAAAATAGCGGTAGTCAAATGGTCTGACAACAAATGTGTCACTACGGCCAGTACTTATACTGATTCGCAGCCGGTGCAACAAGTATTGCGATACTGCAAAAACACAAAAAGCAGAGCACCTGTTACATGTCCTAACATAAGTATGGGAGGTGTAGACCTAGCAGACATGCTTGTAGCACTTTACCGGACTGAAATGCGAGCACACCGTTAGTATTCTCACAGGTTCTTGACATATGTTGTGAGACTAACGATACAGAGATAATGAAACTCAAAGATTTTCGATGTGCCATAAGTAATGATCTCATTACCTTTCAAAGAACAAAGGAGATACCTAATACTTCCAGAGGTTCGCATTTTGTTTCACCCCTAACATCTGACTATGGCCGATTTGACCAAATTGGGCACATGCCATCTTTTACTAACAAAGGCAGATGCAAGAATTGCATAAAAAGTCAGACGAAATTATCTGTAAAATGCAACGTGCGGCTTTGTTTGGTAGAGGGTCGTAATTGTTTTTATGATTATCACACAAAGTCAGCTTAATTATATTGCTAAAACTATTTTTTTTTTAAATATTTCCTTTGAAATTACTTATACGAATGATTAGTTTCGTGTTATAATTATTTAGCATCACCTGATTCTTTGATCTGAAAGATCATGGTAATCATTGCTGATAAGTCTGATTACTGATCTCTTATTATTAATAGCTTTATTATTAGTACATAAACGCAATAATAATGATGTACAACTGTATTGCATATATTTAGTTAGTTTTTTTATATTGTTTAGCAACAAAGATATAGGATAGTCTTAATCCAAAAGATCAAATCTGATTATGTTGATGTCTTTATTACTTATTTTTGATCTCTTTAATAATTGTGATTCATATTCAGAGAAAACTGATAGTTCTTAGATATATTTCACATAAATAAAACATAGTTTTTTAAAAATAAACCACGTTTTAATTGTCCTTTATTCATGGCAATGTATATTTTTATGCACACATTTTTGACAGTGTTGCATGTTGACGAAGCTGGCAATGTGCATTTAAAGATACATGCAATATTTCCAAAATTATACATGTTAGATTTTTTTTATTATTTTTTACATGTTTTTGACACCTAAATTACCCAATATATGAGGAAAAACCAATGAATATCTACAATAAAAACCTTGCCAAGTATAGGGTTAACTAATGCTACTTGAACGACACCATCCGCGCCTGGATGTCTTTTCTATAATTCCCATTGGCCATCGTAAGGGTGGCCACATTATCGTCATGTAGTAGCACGACAGTACCAATCCTAACATTTGAAATGTCTTTTAACCATTTAGAGTACTTGAATAATTGCAAGTCCGGCAAAAATGGTTAAAAGACGTTAAACCGATGAGAACACTTTACAATAAGAATACAATACCATCTAGAATATGCATCTCAGATGTGGAATCCGCAATACGAAACATGTATTTTACGTATTACGTAAGAAATTTCTTCGGTACCTCGACTACAAATGTCTTCAAAAATTGCAGGATTACATTCACAGATGTAGGTGCTATCATTTCCTACCTCTTCAGTATAGACGTAACATTAGTGACATTTGCTATTTGATGAAAATTGCAAAGGGTCTAATTGATTCATCTAAATTATTTACGGTCAGCCCAATTTTCTGTCATTTATGCGTTTGACCGGGTCGAGTGACGTTGACATGAACTCTGATTCGGAAGCGCGGCAAGATTCCACGGCGTATTGTTTCTACCAAGGATGATAGAAAATGTATTCTATCCTCTTTGGTTTCTAGACTCACGATCAATTGGCGCGATAAAGTGACGTGACGCAACGGCGCGATTTGAAATCCAGTGTTTGACAACAAGCCATCAGATTTTACCATTCACGATCAAATTTTGGCTTCATGTCAGTCTATTTGACGCGATGGACTGATCGTGTGTTTCGTCCATAAGAGACGCCATTGTATTGTTCTATATATAATTATATGCAGTGTGTCCGGTCATGCAGTAGGTAGCTATATTCTATGTAGGTACATAAATTACAACTATTTTAATACATTACATATTTTAGTAAGCACCGCGTATTTCGAAATGAGACATTATAATTAAAATTATAAACTAACCCACAACTTTCTATTAGAGCCCAAACACGCTATATCTACTGTAAGTTGCTGAGGTGCTGGTTATTCCGCATTCTATTTGATGCTGCAGCACCAGGTCAAGGTTACCATATCATGGAAATACCGCCGAAGTAACAGTAAGTATACTAAGTTTCACATCAATCGAACCTGTGGAAATAAGTGAAATCCCTTCGTCAATATGGAAATGGGCTGATGGTCT
The DNA here is from genome assembly GCA_945859745.1 of Synanthedon formicaeformis. Taxonomy (NCBI): domain Eukaryota; kingdom Metazoa; phylum Arthropoda; class Insecta; order Lepidoptera; family Sesiidae; genus Synanthedon; species Synanthedon formicaeformis. Next base: position 4,568,260 of record OX243979.1, read on the forward strand.
TCAAACGCTTGAACAAATCTTCATAAGTTATAACTAAGAACCATCCCGATTACGTCACCTTTTAAAAATGAAAACCGGATGAAAGGCGGTCCATCCGTTTGGGAGGTACGATTTCATAGACAGATACACGCGTCAAACTTATAACACCAATTTTTGCGTCGCTCATCTGGGGTTAAAAAATAATAACGACATCTTCACAAACAAAAAGTAATTTAATTAAAAAAAAGTTTAAAAAAAGTGTTAAGAATTACTCCGCTACAACAGCAATGTCTTTTGTAACGTCAGTGGTAACTGCATCTACCATAGTTTGGAGTCAAAAAGTGAATCTTTCCATCAGCTAAGTCATTATAGACGACTATTGTTTTTGTCAAACAAAATCTGGAAGGGCCAAATGGAAGGCCTTGATTGAAGCCGCCAAATTCGATTAATTCGTCGTTGCTGTAGTTCAATTTATACAAAACTATCGCAATTGGAAACTTTAGCAAATAGAAGTAGACATCGCCATTTTTGTATGCGGCAAGAGTGTGTTTGGCGTGGCTTTGGCGTAATTTATTCTGAGTAATCCAGGAATTACTCTGCGTTTGCTACAGCAATAATGCCTTTTGTAACGTCTCTGGTGCATTCATCATAGTTTGGAGTCAAATAGTAAATATTATTGTCCATTATGTCCAAATAGATGATGTTATTGTCTCTGTCAAATAAAATCTGGTATGCCATGCCATAATCGAAAGCGCCAAATTCGATTATTTTGTCGTTGATGTAGTTCAATTTATACAAAACATTCTTATTCGTTTCATAGAAGTAGACATTGCCATTTTTGTCTGTGGCAAGAATGTCTACCTTAACAGCAAAGAAGCTAGGTGATTTGGCGCCTTTTTTTAATCTATAGATAATGCCTTCGCTCCTGAAATAAATGTCATTGTGCTTGTCTATGACAAAGCCTTTGATTTTATAATGGGAAAGTGCGGGAATATGTTTTGACTCTCCATTTTCAAATGTGTACAGTCCGCTGACATTGCGTTTCGTGTAGTATAGTTTTTTGTGGAATTGTAGACTGGATATTATGTTGTCTTCAGATAGTCCGATAGGAGTCAGTGAACTCCCAGCATAATCGAATTTGTAAAATCCTGTGGCGCCAAACATGTAAACGTCACGGGTCGCCTGGTCGACTGCCCTAGAAGAAAAGTCTCCGGGTAACATTCTGATTTTCATTTCGTCTGTATCATATACGCCTCTTAAGAATCGTTCGGTTTCGTGGGAAAAAAATGCATCACTTAGATTCGCTAAATAGATATAGAGAATGTTGCCAGTTCTGTCGATTGCTATTTGTCCGGAGATTTGATGGCCTTCGACAGTCTGAAGAACTGTTTTTCGCGTGTAACAACTGCCGTCAAGACATGCGTCGCAATGTACTATTCGTGCCGAGATAGCCACGAACGCTGATAGAAAACTGGATATGAAAAGCAGCACTTTCATTCTGTGAATAAATCATATACAAATAATCATTTGACGATCCATTGGATGAGTGGTAAGGGTGCTTGCCTAAAGTCTCAGGGGTCACGGGTTCGATTCTCGGTGGGGTCAACTTTGGAAACTTTTAAAAATTTCAAGCTCTGGAAAGTAGTGGCAGGACACACTGCATTTCGCAGTTATTTGGGCAGCCCAAATCGTAACAGATACCCAAAGATTTAAATCGAAAGATGCGGCGTAATCTCCTCGCGCCATACTAAAAACACACCGAAAATTCTTAACAACGGGTTGGGCGCAGGCGCTCAACCAAACTACAGTTGCACGCCAGCTACAGTGAGTGACTGTCGCTTGTTGAGAGCGTCGCTATCGTCACAGTAACGTTTGAAGTAAGGAATGTGTTGTCTGTGTTTAAAAGTGTGTTTAGACAAAGGTATATGTATTTTATACTTTTGTCTTTAGTATAATGTATGTTGTATTTTGTAACACACTTTCGCTAGTAACGCCGCATCTCTCGATTTAAATCTTTGCAGATACCACCCCTTTCTGAAGACCACAGCAATATCATATCTGTTGTTATATTTCGGTGAGTGAGTAATGCCTTGATCAGACGTACCGAGCAAACGGGCGAGATAGTATTCTCGGCCGAGTACTCGGCGCTATGTTTATACGCGCCGAGTGCTCGGCGCTATGTTTATACGCGCCGAGTGCTCGGCCAAGCGCTCGCCCGAACAAAGCGGCGAGACAGTAGCTCGGCCCCTGTTCTATTTACTAGGCCGAGTACCGACCCTCCCACTTCCCCGCACTGTCTTGCTCGCTAACTCGGCAGCTCTGCACTGTTTCGCCACTCGACCACATCGCTGCTTAAAAACTAAAGGGCCATAAAACAAAAAAATCCAAAAATGTTTCTATTGCAAAAATACAATCACAATCCTTCATATTGTATGTTGCAAAAAGACTATGTTTATTTTATTCCATATTTTAGTATATTTTGATCATTTTTTATATATTCAAGAGTAACTTTTATTTATTTATTTATTTATTTATTTATTTACAATAACATATTATATTTCATTTAATTGGCCATGAAAACACACACTAGGCTGCAAGCCTGTATCGTGTGCTTCATGAATTGGTTTAAATTTATTTTTTGATATTTAAAATAAATATCAAAAAATAAAATAAAAATAAAAATATTAATTTTAATAATAAAAAATTATAAATTACTAAATATACACTAAATTAATAATAAATAGGTACATATAAAAGTAAATGACACAATAAATTTAGAATATAAAATGAGGCTATCGATATAATATTATGTTTTTAAATTGATTTAAATAGTTTTACAACATAGTCGTATTTAAGACTGAACAACCATTTTTTAATCTTAACCTTAACTTTACGTATGGTATATTGCTTAAGGTCACAATGTTTAGTAATTTTATTGTAAATACTTAATTTTACATACGGATTAAAACGTTTAGCAAAATCTGTTCGTACTAATGGCAGAGGAACTTTGAATACACGCTTTTTTATTAGGTCTGAGTATTGATGAGATGAGGGTATGCTTATATCTGTTCTAGTATTCAGTTTATTATAAAATTACTTAAAACATTTAATGCTACTTAAAAATACGCTTCTAGCGATGTATAATGTACATATATTTGATATATTGATAAATTGAAAAAAAAAATTATTTTTTTTCGATTAGCTCTCCTGTAAAAAGTGTAATTTTGATTTGTGGCCCTTTAGTTTTAAAGCAGCGACATGATTGTTGTCACGTCGCCGCGCGCGCCTTTTCTTGAGATAATTTTTGTTGAACTAACTGTGCTAATTTCAAAACATGTGTGAACAGCAAAGATTTAAATCCAAAGATGAGCCGTAATCTCGCGCCATACTAAAAACACACAGAAAATTCTTAACAACGGGTTGGGCGCAGGCGCTCAACCCAACTACAGTTGCACGCCAGCTACAGTGAGTGACGGTCGCTTGTTGAGAGCGTCGCTATCGTCACAGTCACGTTTGAAGTAAGGAATGTGTTGTCTGTGTTTAAAAGTGGGTTTAGACAAAAGTATATGTATTTTATACTTTTGTCTTTAGTATAATGTATGTTGTATTTTGTAACACACTTTCGCTAGTAATGCCGCATCTCTCGATTTAAATATTTGGTGAACAGCTACTCGCTTACATCACTGTCTCGGCCTAGAAACATTTTACTGTCTCGCCCGTTTGCTCAGTACGTGTGATCAAGGCAGATGCCAGAGCCCATTTCCCTCTCCCTTCCTGATTCCTTATCATTAATCCTACTATTAGGCAACGGTGACCATCAACTGGATTGTAAACGTGACTACCGACCTCAACGTAATAAAAAATCACATATGTTACGATTTTAAAATGCTATATTTTAAAGGCCAATATAAGAAATAATCATGCTTGGATAGTATTATGTTTTTAATTTTCAAATGGAAGTTACTTAATGATATCACTAAACAGAATAAAGAGATGTAAGTAAACTTGAACGTACGAAATTAATAAAGAAACGATAAACGAGACATTTTTTTTACTAGGCTTAAAACGCTATTCTTTTAAAAGATTTGTTACGTAAAATTGCCATCTAAAATTATTATATGTTACTTAGCTTTTATTTATCTATTACTAGCTGCTGCCCGCGACTTCGCCCGCGTAATGTAAATTATACTCGTATACTAAAATATTCCTAGAGAACAACTCTATCCATTGGTGAAAACAGCATGAAAACCAGTGCAGTAGTTTTTGAGTTTACCGCGAAAAAACAGACAGACGCGGTAGAGGAGCGGAGGACTGTTTTATAATATGTAAGGATAAGGATTTACTTAGCTTGAGAAAATATTTAAAAATTCACCTGATCGATAGCTGTTCACTGTGTATTTTATATGACAAAAATGAAATAAATTGATATTATCTAGTGTTTTTATAGTTTATAAACAGCCAGATAACAATATATTACTGTTTGTTATCTCACTTGGTTTTCTGACGCCATTTTAAGATAAGAACTAACCTCAGACCAGCCTCCGACCAAATACAATGTTGCTAAAATGAGAACAATCTAATACCCTAGGTGTAATAATCATCAACATTTCAGCCTAGGGTCGTCCACTACTGGACACACACTATCTGGCCTCCTCCACAGATCTTCGGAAATGCACGCGGCCGGGCGCCCTGCTAGAGATATGGCATATTAGAACAAACAACCGTGTCACTAAAATTACGTACGCTCACGTACAAATAGCACACAATGACAACCGTCCCGCCGTACCCACTTACACGCACACAACTGCCGGACCAATAGCATTTGTTCGCTCGCTTGTTGTTCGTGATGAAACACGTCATTGAATTGTCGAGCTAGACAATTCCGAGGCACGCTCTATTCTTTAGCGGTACCATATCTCTAGCGGAGCCGCGCGCATTTCCGAAGATCTGTGGCCTCCTCCATTATTTTCCAATAGGACCGGTCAGAAGCAGCCTGGATCCACCGTTGACCCGCGGCCCTTATTAGGTCGTCCATCCACCTTGTGGTTCTCCACTCTAGAACCTTCGGCTCTCCTTCCTATATGCCCTCCTCACTGTCACTTCAACTTACTGATCCGCAGGCTTATGTCGGTAACTTTCGTACGTCTACGGATCTCCTCATTTCTGATTCGATCTCGTAGTGTAACCCTGAGCATAGCCCTTTCCATAGCTCCTTGAGCGACATTGAGCTTCCTTACGAGACCCCCAGTTAGAGACCACAAACTAAATAGTAGATACTAACGTATCAGACGGATATCTGCAGTTCAAATGCACTGGACATGAGCAAGAGTACTTTAACCTCACCTTATTGGTCATAGCAAGATAGAACATGACGTTTGACTTCCCCCGCCCCTCTCACCCCTTTGTTTTTTTACGGGCTTTCTTTAAAGATCCTTGAATTTATTTTTAACTATGGATGTCATACGTTAAATATATTTATTAATGGGTACATATTTATTTCCGATTCGATCTCGCAGTGTAATCCCGAGCTCGTTGAGCGACATTGAGCTTCCTTACGAGGCCCATAGTTAGAGACCACGTTTCAGCGCCATATGTCATCACTGGCAACACACATTGGTCGAAGACTTTTGTCTTGAGACACTGAAGAATTTTGGACGAGAGGTGTAATATTGCACAACAAATTTTTATAGCTTCTCGGATTTATACGAGAATAAATCTGAATGTGGTTATACATAAGTTGTTGTAAATTTTAATGTCCAATATTCAACCGACAAGCCGTGTGCAAATCTAAAGAGCAAACTTTATTTATTCAAATATAATTAAATAATAATTATATTTATTTTTATGCTATATTTATGTAAGAAAAAACTACTAAATAATTTAAACAATTTCCATTTGGAAATGTTCCTAAAACAACACAACTATTGACCTCACATCTCCCATTGCAATCGGACTTGAAATGTACCACTAGATCTTGGCGAAATGCCATATAAACTGGCCCTGCAGATAGATTGTTTAGCTTAAATTATGGTGAATGTCTAGGTATTCGTGATAAATATTTGCATAAATTAAAACTCGAAACTGGATATATTCGGTTTTCGAAACTCGAAACTCGAAAGTTCTTTCCTATTTATACACAAGTTCAAGATAAAGTTATCAAAAGTTATTATACGAGAAATTGTATCTATCTCTTACAAAGGCAATTTTAGAAAAATGAGCAATTTTAGAAATATTTTCATGGATTCATGTTACGATTTTCATTGAAATGTTTGGTGTGGCATCGGATAAGCTGATCTTTAAGTCAGGACAACGGGCACTCGTTGAGATATTTTGCTAAAAAAATCTCGTGCTGGTAGCTAGGTTGGAGCAGGATCACGTTTGCATTTAGAGGAGCCGACGTCGCGGCATCCACTTGTCTTGTCTCGCCACTCGACCGAAGCGTCACGTACCATTTATAAATAAGGACGCAAGTTGGGAACGATCTCGCCATTCCCTTACACTATAACTTTTGCTACAAGCATCGATCATAAACTTTTAGGCTAACACCATACTAAGTATAAAAAACCTCACTTTTTGTTAATTTTCAACTGACTTCTAAAAAAGGAGGAGAGTCTCAATTGAGAAATGAGGTTCAAGAGAGAATTGAGAATCGAATTCGATTGATTTTTTTAAATGTTTTAAAGCTGGTGCTTCCCGTGTGGTCCCATTTAAATTTGGTCCAGTTCTGACAATGGCATCCATGAGAAAACGGTTTTAAGTCGGTTTTTTTGTTTAAAAGAGTTATTAACGTATTTTTGCTTTCTTTCTTTCTTAGTTTTCTTGACTCTTTCTTATTTATGCTGAATCGGGTTTGGCTCGACTCTTTTTTTTTTTAGAGCTTTTTTTTTATTACATTTTTTTTTCATTATTTTTTGCTCTTGGTCAGCATCCAGCCGTGCAGCGAAGATGAGGTCTATGATGGAGCGAGCTCACCCTTCTGGGTTCTGAAAAAATCTGGGTTATATTATGAGCCCCGAAACACAGACGCCGGCAAAAAGTTTCAAACCTTGGTAGTGTACATTATAAAGAATGTTTTAAAGCGATTGATATCAAGCGCGCTCGGATGGTGACCGTCGTCGTTGAGTCGTAAACATATATTTGTGTCGTTCATTGTAAAAGTGAATTATCTCCTTGTAACTGAATTTTAGAATAACGAGCTTTTTGCGAATTATAGTGTAGGAAAAAAAATATAAGCATTCATTCATTGTTTTCATCTATGGGATTTTTAATGCAACTATTGGAGTTACTTCACTTTTATATTGTAAGATATGACTAAATGTGATACCATTAGGCAAGAAAAGATGGTTTTAAAAATAGGGAGTTACACCACTTTTACAATGAATGACACATTTATCGACCTTGATAAAGGGATACACTAAGATTCTGGGTTGGTTCACTAAAAGTGGCATAGTAGAATATCACCGCACTCACAGCTTGAGGTGATATTTCAAATTAGTTGCACAAAGTTGTCCTTAAGGTGAACACGTTTTACGACTATTACTAACACCAATTTTACTAAATGTTAAGGTCATAAAAAAATCAGTCATGCAACATTTACATTATACATCTTTTTATCAGAAATTAACGAGAGAAAGTTATACTCGTAGCATGTATAAAAAAATCCAGTTGGACACTTTTTCGCAGTAATTATGTTTGAGATCCTGAATCTAGTGCATCCTTAATCAAAATTATCGATTGTCCCTAAGTATATCGAAACTTGAAAAGGTCGATTTTTCAGTAGAGGCGTTTGAAGTTACTTTCCATAAAAACTTTTACACGGCAAGCGACCAGCTAACTACGTTACGAAATTACCAAAAGTATTAATAAACTAGCTGGCGCCCGCGACTTCGTCCGCGTTGAAAAAGAAAAAAGTAGCCTATCCTGTGTCCTGTACGTCTAAATGTCTATCTACCAAGTTTCATGAAAATTAGTTAATTCGTTTAAGAGTTATGGAGGAACATACATAGGTACATAGGTACTATTGCGGTCAAGGGAGCAGTCCCACCGTAAGGAACAATTTGACGTTACTATGACAACCTCAATTCAACGTTAGACAAATTTGTATGAAAAGTGGGTCTGCTCCATTGACCGCGATAGTACATACAGAAAAAAAATTCTAAAAACCGTCAATTTAGTTTCAGTATCATGTATAGAGCCTATAAATACGATATCTCTGAAAACAAAGTAAATTACTCCATGACCGACCCTTACAGATTTATTATTAGTATTGATATAGACGGTTTTTAAGTAAGTACTAGTGAAAGTAAGTATGTCCTAATAAAATTAGGAACATTTAAGCAAAAAAGTGAAATATGCATATTTCTCATTTTCAATAGTGTACGTAGAGACCGTCGTTATATTCGACTAAAATCATCAGCCATGTCTTGTTTTCATGACCCATTTTTTAGTAACCAGTTTATTTATTTTTTATTTAGTTATCAATTTATATCGGACATCTCAAGTCCAAAATTCAAGGTTACAAAACAACACAACAAAATAAAAATAACAGTCAATAGAATTATAAACATAGCTGCCGTGCTATAAAGTTATGAATATTTTTATAACACAAGATTATTTGTTATTTATTTATTTATTTTACAAGGTCTCCAAAGTTGGGTAATACACTTGGCCGAAATTACTGAAGCACAGTCTGCACTAATGAAAGTACCAAGTAAAATCCAAATTATTAGGGCCTCTTTCACGAACTACAAGTGTTGATTAGTTACTTTTAAAAATCATTTTCTGTTATATTGAATTATGCACTCGGTTTACTGCATCATTCGATGGCCGATTTTTTATTATTATTTTCTATTTAATGTTTGGGACGTTTACCGTACAAGCAAAGGTATATCAGCTAAATTATTCCCGGTTACCGGTGACTTTAAATGACAGTTTGGCCTAATTGACGTTTGTGAAATAGGCGCTTAACCTACAGGCAAATCAGACCAAAAAAAATTGAGTACGCGTTTGGTCTAGTTCTAGTGGCTAGTAACCCCTAGCTGTTAACCAAACAGTCGCGGGTTCGAATCTCGCTATGGGCAAATCGTTGCTTAAAAACTAAAGGGCTATAAAACAAAAAAATCCAAAAATGTTTTTATTGCAAAAATACAATCACAATCCTTCATATTGTATGTTTCAAAAAGACTTATGGTTGTTTTATTCCATATTTAGTATATTTTGATAATTTTTTATATATTCAAAAGTAACTTACATCTCTTCTAGTATTCAGTTTATTATAAAAGTACATAAAGCATTTAAAGCTACTTAAAAATACGCTTCTAACGATGTATAATATGCATATATTTGATATGTATCTAATAAGAAAAAAAAATAGTCAAAAAGAATTTAATTTTTTTCGATTAGCTCTCCTGTAAAAAGTGTAATTTTGATTTGTGGCCCTTTAGTTTTTAAGCAGCGAAATGTTTGTGTTAATATTTACCTTTGTACTTGAGTCATGGACGGTTTGTATTTATAATATGTATGTATTTACAAAAAAAAATCTATGTAATATATCAACTGTCTGATATCCATAATACAAACATAAGTTGCTTACTGTGGAACTACGTAGATGGTGAAACTGTGTGGAATGTGTGAAGAAGATATTTTACCTTTAGCCAAAGATTTAAATCGAGAGATGCGGCATTACTAGCGAAAGTGTGTTACAAAATACAACATACATTATACTAAAGACAAAAGTATAAAATACATATACATAACTTTGTCTAAACACACTTTTAAACACAGACAACAACATTCCTTACTTCAAAGGTGACTGTGACGATAGTGCTCTCAACAAGCGACCGTCACTCACTGTAGCTGGCGTGCAACTGTGGTTGGGTTGAGCGCCTGCGCCCAACCCATTGTTAAGAATTTTCGGTGTGTTTTTAGTATGGCGCGAGGAGATTACGCCGCATCTTCGATTTAAATCTTTGCCTTTAGCAAACACTCGAGCATTATGACTTGGACCAAACACCAAAAAAGTCACGGACCCAATGCAGAAAACGCATCCTCTTGCTGAATACACAAGTGTTTGAGAAATTGTCGCCACACCTGACTTCGTTTGTGTTTTGTTTTATATCTTTCTCTCCTTCTTTATATGGCAACGAATAAAAACAGATAAGCTATGTCCACACTGTGCCTTTTTTCGATCATCTCGGGCATGCGTCAAAGCGCATTCAACAGCGCATGTGAGGCATGCCCTTGACGCATGCCTCGTTTTTGTTGAAAGCGTAGAGCGCGCTGTGACGTATGTGTTCCCGTGCTCAGTGGATTTCGGTGCAACAAAACTTTCAACATTTCAAGATGGCGGACAACGAAGGGAAGTTACTTTAAAATTTATGGAAGACTACAGAAGTCGAGTAAATTAAAAACTACATATTGATGTACATATTGATACATATTGATATTACATATTACATATTGATGTAACCATTGGGTTACATTACATTACATGACACTGTCGCGAGTTCAATGATTTTATCCCATCTCAAAAATGCCCAACGCGCGTAAAGTAGGTTTTACTTCAAAAAAATGTAAAAAGAAATTAACCATTTATTATAAAATTAACTTTAGTATTAATAAAAAGTAGCCATTACGAAATGGCTTTAAGAGTATGGAATATAAATGGGGAAATTTATCAAGATGGGCCCGAAGTAAACATAATATTCCTTTCAAATGTTGTAAATCCCTTAAATCGGGGGATTACCTCGTCGACGCCGGTTCCAGATTAGCTGTTTCTCTGTCTCTGTTGCGTTGAAGGTATCAAAGTTTTATATAATTCCGAACAGTCGCTTAGCCAACTTTCTTTGTCAGATGTTCGCCGGATACCGTTAATAACTTTATTGGAACAATTATAAATAAATAACAGAACAATAATTTCGATATTAACTCTGTACCTGTATCTGTATCTGTATCTGTATCTGTATCTGTATCTGTATCTGTATCTCTATCTATATCTATATCCTCAAAAAAAAACTATTGTTCCCTCTTATTCATTCAACTCCTCTCTGAGATTATCCGCTCTATGAATGAGACTTCAGAATCGTTTGGAGCAAACATTTTTCTATACTGCGGTAAAGAATTAAGGTAACAAATATTGAAGCCATTTGGGATAGCCATAGAAAACTCCAGAAATTCGTAGAGAAAGTTTGTACCGAACGACGACCACTCCATTGCTCCCAGTTGAAAACGCATCATTAACTTAATGGACGGAAAGTTGTACAGTAAAATTGCTTCGTTGCATATAATTGCAGGTCAGAAGGCATTATGTGGACGACAACTTCGCTAACGGACATATACTTTCAAGGCAAACAGAATAATACTTAGTTCCGTTACCTTCAGATAACCAAACGTACAAAAACATCATTATCTAATTCTAAAGTTTCCAACGTTAAGAGGTGGCATATCTATGTACATCTCACACAAACTGCCTTGGACCAAATCTCAAGTAAAATAAATAGTATAGTGACGTAGATTTTTTTATATTATTTTATTCAACACAATTCTATACTTATCTCTTAGATAAAATAAGAACTAAAAAAATCCCCCTGTGAACGGCTGAGTGAAGGCGGTAATACTACGCCTACATACACGATACATACATGATGACGAACACGCAATTTTTTCTGTATGTGTGTGCATGGGCGTAGCCAGGATTGTATATAAGGGGGGGCAGACAAAGAAAATCCTAGATTACTTATATTGTTTTCATCGTTGTTTTTAATAATAATAATAATAATAATAATTTTATTTGCTGAATATAGGTAATTACAATTTAATGGTTTTATAATGAATCAGGCTCGCTACATTCTACCCTTTAGGGTGTGCAAATATTTTAGGAACACTACATAACAAATCACCACTATCCACTAATTAATCACCACTATCCACCAATTAATCACCACTATCCACTAAACTATCTGACATAAAATCTTTTAAATCGTAGTAGCATTTATCAACTAGTAATTCTTTCATTTTCTTCTTAAATAAATTAATATTGAGCTGCTTAATATTGTTTGGGATCTTGTTATAAATGACTGGTGCTAGACAAAAAACACTTTTGTGCATAAGAGCTGTGTGTGCTTTGCGAATACACAGTCTATTTGGATCTCTTTGGGCTCTTTTACTGTGCTCTGAAACTCGTCTAAATAAGATAGGGTTCGCTTTTACATATACTAATAATAATAATAATAATAATAATAATAATAGCCTTTATTTACAATCCTTATAAATTACATTGTGAATGTATTTCTTTTTTTTTTTAATGAAAATTTAGAAAATAAAAAAATAAAAAACTTCATATTAGACACCGGTTTCTTGATTGTTTTGCTTTCCAGCATAGGCCTCCCCAAGTATTCTCCATAACAGTCTATCTTTTGCTTTTCTTGTCCATATCTTTCCTGCCACCTTTTTAATATCGTCTTCCCATCTACGATACTGTCCACCTTTCTTTCTTTTATTGTATCTGGGGCACCATTCCGTCACTTCTTTGGCCCACTTTTCTGTTTTACTTCTCATTAGATGTCCAGACCATTTCCATTTTAGTTGTCTTATTCTATATTTTATATCTATAACCTTGGTTTGTTTTCTTATTGTTTCTAACTTGACTTTGTCTCTCAATTTGATATTAAGTATGCTCCTTTCCATTCTGTGTTGACAAGCTTCTAGTGATTTAATATTCTTCTCTGTACAACTCCATGTCTGACATCCGTAGGTCATGCTTGGTAGAATGCAGGTGTTAAATACTTTCTTTTTTCCTTCAATTGGTATATCCGCGTTTTTCATTATATCTTTTAAGGCCCAATATCTCTTCCATCCTATGTTTACTCTATTTTTTATTTCTTTTGTTGTGAGGTCTGTGGGAGATATTATTTGCCCAAGGTATGTATACTCGTTTACATACTCCAAGTCAAGAGTGTTGTTGAGTTTAATAGGAATTTTTATGTGGTTTGTCATCAGCTTTGTTTTACTAGTATTCATTGACAGTCCTACCTTTTCGCTTTCTTGTACGAGGTGTTTAATCATAACCTGTAGGGTCTTTGGGTCTCCACTTATTAGAATAAGGTCGTCGGCAAATCTTAAATGGTTCAGTAATACTCCATTAACATTTATACCATACTCCTTCCATTCAAGCTGTCTAAATACATGTTCCAGGGTTGAAGTGAAAAGTTTGGGTGACAGTGGGTCTCCCTGTCTGACTCCTCGTCTAATCGGGAAATATTTTCCTATCTTTTCTGTGCGTATTTTAGCTTTCATATTTACATATATGTTCTTAATTATGCGGATATATTTATTGTGGACCCCTTGTGAGGCAAGGGCTTCCCATATTTTTTCATGCTTAAGCGAGTCAAATGCTTTTTTGTAATCTATGAAGGCTAGATAGTAGTTTATTCCATATTCATTGCATTTCTGAATAATTTGTTTTATGGTATGAATATGGTCGACAGTGGAGAAACCACTTCGAAACCCTGCCTGTTCTTTTGGCTGATTTTCGTCCAAGGTCCTTGCTAATCGCTCTAATATTATCTTGGAAAATATTTTATATATATTAGACATAAGTGAAATAGGTCTGTAGTTCGAAATATCATCCATTTTCCCTTTCTTGTGAAGTAAAATTATAGTGGACGTGGTCCACTGGTGAGGTATATTTTCAGTTATTAAAATTTCATTGAATAGATCCATGAGTGCATTCTTAGTAATTTCAGATGTTCCGATTAGAAGATCATTTGAGATATTATCTTCTCCTGGTGCTTTCCCACTTTTCTGAGATTTTATGGCTTTGATAACTTCGTCTATTAGTATGTTTGGAATTGATTCTTCAATGATTGTTTTGTTCTTTGTAGTTGATGTCGCTTGGTTGTCATTTGTAGTTAGTGTAATTTGGTCGTCATTATAAAGTTCACGATAAAAATCGGTAGCTGTTTCTAGTATTTCATTTCTTTTAGATTTATGTTTTTTAGATTTGTGATGTGTTACGATAGTGATCCAATCTATATTTTCTTGAAGTTCCTTCCATGCACTCTTGGTTCCACCTGATTTTGCTATGTGGAATTGTATTGTTTCTGTTCTCATTTTATGTCTGTACTTTCTAATTTCGACATTTATATCTTTACTTAGTTTAGTTATCTTTTGTTTATTGTTTTTCCTGTCCTTAAATAAAAGTGCCCTTTGTTCCATTAAGTTTCTTGCTTCTGTTCCCAATCTATCCTTTAGTGGTTTGTTACTTTTAAGTTTTTTATTGATTTCTTTTAATTCTTTTTCTAATGAATCGTATTTTTCTTGGACCGTTTTAAGTTCTGTTATTGGTAATAGTTTCGTTTTTAGAGATTCTAAGAGCTGACTTGGTAGTGGTATTGTAATTGGTTGTCTTGTATTTTGTATATATTTTCTTGATTTCTTAGGCTCAAGTGTGCGCAAATGACCTCGGAGTAATCTGTGATCAGTATTATAATTGAAGTTGTTAAGGACTTCCACGTTTAAGAAAAGCTTTGGTTTGTTCGTGGTTATAAAATCTATCTCATTTCTTACTTGGCCATTGGGAGATTCCCACGTCCATTTTCTGTTTAGTTTTCTTTTATAAAAACTATTCATAATATGTAAGTTATTTTCTAACGCATAATTTATCAATCTTTGTCCATTATCATTCCTTTTGCCAGTTGTATATGGCCCAAGTATTTTGTCTTCGTTTTTTTCTCTTTGGCCAATTTGGCTGTTAAAATCTCCCATTACAATAGTGGTGTTATATAGAGTTTCCATTGTTTTATTTAGGTTTTCGTAAAAACTATTTTTAATTTCTTTTTTAGCTACTTCAGTTGGAGCATATATCTGAACTATTGAAGTCGGATGTTTGTGATCAGGAAGTATGATATTTAAGACGGCTATTCTGTCTGATACTCCTATAAATTCTATTATGTTGTTTTTTAGGTATTTCTTTACTAAGAAGCCCACGCCGTACACACCTGGTATTTCGTTTTTATAGTATAAGATGTGTTCTTCGTGCTCTTCAATTTTTTCCGCCGATCTCCGCACGTCACTTATGCCAAGAATATCCCAACTAATATTCTTCAGCGCTTGTTCTAGTTCTATTAAATATTCTTTCGACTTTAGTGATCTTGTATTGAGTGTTGCTATGTATAGTCTCTTTTGATGTATCTTTGGTTTTGTATCATTTTTCTTCTTCAATAATACAACTTGGGGGGTTTGGTCAATAGCCCCGCGGTGACCAACCGTATTGGGGATTTTGTTGTTTTTCCTTAATTGCTTGCCTACGTTTTTTTCAATATCGTTACCGGTGTCTGATAGTTCCTATGCTTTATATTGTTGAGATAGGTTTTCAGACAAAGATGAGGATCTTGCCTTCATATACTCAAATGCGTTGGTTCTATGCAGTTTAGGAGGTGCAACAATGCTTCTTGGGCCACTGGAGTGTGCTAGTGTATTTATGCTGTTTGGTGACGTCGATGCTTCTCTTTTTCTTTTTTCTGTATCTGGTGTTTCTCTTATGACTATTTTATTGTTTCGAATGAATGCTTCTTTTCCGTTCTGTTTTATTTGTCTAAGATTTTCTTGTAGTTTTTTGCGTTTTTCTATAATTTCTTTCGAAAAATCTTCGGTAATATACGTTTGTTTAGGCATTTTCAACTTATTTTTCAAAATTAATATCTTTTTTTGGAATGACGTCAAAGATACAAGTATTGGTCTTACTTTTGTCTCATCTTGTCTCTTTCCCAGTCTATAAAAGTTATCTATTTCGTAGGTATCTATGTCAATATCTAATTTTTTCACGGTTTCTTTTATTATAATGAATAATTCTTGGTGATTCTTTTCTGTTTCTTTTAACCCATGCAGTATTATATTATTCTTCCTGTTTTTGTCTTCTAAATATTTTATTTTTTCGTTCAATCTCTGTATTTCAGTTTTTAGGTATTTATTTTCTTCCAAAAATGGTTGTAATTTCTCATCTATGTTGTGCATGATGTGATCAGTTATACTCTTTGTAATTGTTGCGGTTTGTTGGTCCAGTTGCAATTTCATCATCTCGAATAGTTTAGCCATATCTTCTGACATTCCGCTCGAGCCCATTATTACAAAGAAATTATGTGTTTTGGCCTTTCGGTTATCGAACAGCAACAATGTATATAACAGTGCTCCCGGTTTTATTAATTTCTGTTACTGTTCTATTTTATTTTAAAAGTTATATTTGAATTTATTAATATGCTTTATTTTAAGTTAGTTTTATTTTAGTTGAAGAAAAAACTAAATTTTTAATATGAAACTTGTGGGGCAGGATTCGAACCCGGACACTACTTCGCCGTGGGCACTTGTATTATCATGGAGCCAAACTCGGCTTATCGTAGTAAGTTGAATTTGCCGATGCCTTTTGTCTTTTAATGATATGAAATATAATATTGAATTGAAGGTAGTGGGTAATGTGTTTAGTTTTCAGATCACCCCACAAATCACTCAACAATTGTAGTTTTATATTTTACTGTAATATCTTCACTATTTTAAACTGGTAGTTATTTTAGTAATGTACTTTTTAGGTTTTCAACTTCATAACACCAAAACTGTCTCCAATTACTTAGGTTTAATTTTCAAAATGTAATTTAAAAAATGACGACCTTTTATAAAATTTGCCTTTTTCTAGTTATAGCGTTTTAATATCACCAATGTCCTTTGATAACACTGTCACTTATAGATGCTGGTTTAAACGAATTAATTACACAGAATTTACACAACAATAGACAAAAATATAATTTTAAATAATTTTAAATTAGTGGCACGAGTTGCATGTGTTGCACGTGACGTGACCGGTAAATGGATAGGCCTTACATATATTACATATACTACAACCTCATAAATAAAAAGTGAAGGCAGTGTTAGTATTTTATGTTTTTTAAAATAGGGCATACAACTGTCTGTTACTTTTAATTTAAACATTGCTCTAATACATCTTTTTTGTGCTTTGAAAATAAAATTTTTATCAGTTGAGTTTCCCCAGAACAGAAGTCCATACCTAAGCATAGATTCGACAAGGCCGTAATATGCCATAAGATAGCTTCAATCCTTACAGTTTTAGATAATTCATGAAGGGCATATGCTTGTTTACTTAGTCTCTTTCTGAGACCATCAATATGAGATTTCCAATTTAATTTACTGTCAATTTCTAGGCCTAAAAATCTTGTTGTGTTAATTTCTTTTATAGTTTGATCTTTATAATGTATGTTCAAATATGGTTTAGCGCATTCCCTTTGATTAAAATGCATTACATTTGTTTTAAGTAAATTAATTTTTAAATTATTGTTATTTAACCAAAATACAATCTTTCTTAAAGCAGCGTTAATATCATCATTATAGGTATTTTTGTCTCTACATTTTATTATCATTGTGCTATCGTCGGCAAAAAGACACATAGGATGATCAACAGTTTTTGGTAGGTCATTAATGTATGCTATAAATAATAATGGTCCCAAAACACTACCTTGTGGGACGCCGTATTTCAGAGTACGTTCATTAGATAGAAATGTTTCATGTGATTTATTATATCTGTTTATTCGACTAATCTCAGTAATTTGTTTCCTATTGTGTAGGTATGATTTTATTAAATTTAATACATTACCTCTTATTCCATAACTTTCGAGTTTTTCAAGAAGAATTACATGGTCTACGTGATCAAATGCTTGCGTCATATCCATGTATATAGCACATATTTGGGATTTGGGATAGTATTGTGGGATTTGGGATAGTATTGTGGGTAAGATTTTTTTAAAGGTATATAGGGTAAGATTTTTTTTTTAATAGCTTAGTTTCATATTTTTGAAAAAAAAAAATCTGTCATTCTATTGTTTAGTCAATTATGATTTAAAAAAATGCGATTTTCGCTATAATTTATAGTTTTTGAGTTATCATCAAAAATCTAAATGGCTTTTTTGTTAATAACAATTGCAATTTTTATTGGCAGAAAAAATCCTAAAAGCGCCTTTCTCAGAATTGCATTCCGAGTAGAATGAGCTATCGCTCATATTGTTCGAAGACTTCTATTTTTCGCAGAAAACCCACTTCTTGCCTAGACTCGGAGATCACATCCCGTATTGTTGGATTTCACAAGCCAGCCTTCAAGCCTGTTAGTTTCTTTTCTTAGGTCTTATAAGAGCTATGAAGCTCGTAAAAATTACAGTTTAACAGAACAACCGCTCTTCTAGGGGGGGGCAGCTGCCCCCCCTTGCCCGTACCTCGCTACGCCCATGTGTGTGTGTGTGTGTTCCTCCATAACTCTTAAACGAATTAACTAATTTTTCATGAAACTTGGTAGATAAGCATTTAGACGTACAGGACACAGGATAGGCTACTTTTTTCCTTTTTAACGCGGACTAAGTCGCGGGCACCAGCTAGTTTTCAATAAAAATAAACGAAAATTCAGTTCGAAAATACTGTATTGGAACCCTCAATACAGTACAATGAAATACCTCAATACAGTAAACTGCCTACGCAGTACGCACACATCTTCATACATCTTTGTTACACTACGAAGGCGTAGTTTTACCGACTTCACTCTGCCATCCACATGGCTCTATCTTTAGTTCTTATTTTATCTGAGTTAATCATATTATTTATGTTTACTAATTTGATAGTTTTTCTTTTTTAATCTGATCACTTTTGTCACTGTCCCCAAAGTTTCACTGAACGTCAAAATGCAATAACAGTAAAATATAGTATTTTAGGATAGTTAGGTATCATAACGTACTGCGAACATAAGCTGTCGATCGCTTGGGAGTCGCTCGTAAAACACACGCGTCGTAAATGTGTACATACTCTGTGACAACATAATGTAACTCATCAATTTTACTTTTTCCCCGATCACCTGTTTCTTTCCAGAACATTATTTTATTTATTTACTAGTTTTTCCCACGACTTTGTCCGCTCTCCCTATTCTTGTGTGTTAAAAACATTTTTCGATATTTATTGCTCATGTGTTTTTTACTTTTTTATGAAAGATACCCTAGGTATGTCCATAATTCTCTTTTGGGTTAAGTGATAACCCAAAAAGGAGCCGCTGAACCTGATTTTTTTTAAAAGCATTTTCTATAACAATTAATACCTTTTAGAAAGCTTAATATTACTACAAAGACTGCGTTACAATTGCGTTATAATTTCAAAGCAAACACAACTAGCCTCTATATGAGTTATTTCAATGTGCCTCGTACGAGGTAAAATGTCTGCTTTCAAGTTACATCAGTTTGCACTGAACTCGAGTTGAGTTCGCAAAGCTGCCAGTGACACGATATTTACCTACTCGGCACAGGCAACATTATTTTCGTTCATGTTTTAAATGAAAAAAATAGTTTAATATTTTTTTTAAATTGAGTAATGTTTTTACACGCTCATGAAACAATTAAAACGAGATAATGGACTACTCGCCCAAGTTTATCTCGCTCAAATGGGCGAATATTAAGGCGAATTATACAGTTTCAGATATTTTCATTTGAATGGACATTTTTAGATAACATAATATAGGATACTTTTTATCCTCGAAAAATGGCTCCCGAGGGATTTTCTAAAATTGACCAAGACCACATAGAAGTATTATAACGTCCAAGGGCTAATTTTATTGACGCAAAAACGTGGTGTTATAAGTTTGACGTGTGTATGTCTATAATCGTAGCTTTCAAACCGTAGAGGGAGTATTAGGTACTTGTTGGGGGAGTATTACCTACTTGTTGGAGCTGTTGGGGGAGTATTACCTACTTGTTGGAGTTGTTGGGGGAGTATTACCTACTTGTTGGAGTTGTTGAGGGAGTATTACCTACTTGTTGGAGTTGTTGGGGGAGTATTACCTACTTGTTGGAGTTGTTGAGGGAGTATTACCTACTTCTTGGAATTATACCTTTATGTTTCAAATATATATATATAAAAAAAAAAAAAATGTTTCAAACAAATGAACCCGATTTCTTTTGTTTGAAAGCTTTGTTCAGGTGTTTGAAGACTATCAGCCCATTTCCAAGTTAACATTCAATAACTTCCACTGGTTTGACTGATGTGATATTTGGTATGTATACTGTTACTTGGGTGGTATTTCAATGTTGGGTAACCTTGATATGATACTGCATCATCAAGTAGTCTTCCAGGAAACATAGCGTGTTTTTAATTATAGTTTGTTATTATATAGCTAGTACCTACTGTGTTTTGTGAGATGTGCAACCATCCCGTCCTACTTGAAGACAAAAAATATTTACAAACAAAAAACTTGGAGGGAAATTCTATATATTTATGTATATGTAAGCAATCCATCATACAAATAATGGAAAAGGGTATACCAATCACGGCTCATATTTTCTCACACCCAGTTGCTCTATTCAAAACTTTTTATTGAGTGTCAAACGTATTCCGATCAACGAAATGTAGACACGTGTAACTAACAAAATTCTGGTAGTATTATAGTAGTATTCTGGTAGTATATTCTAGTATATTTATGAAAGAGTTTTATTCAATAATAACTGTTACATGCAACTGCGACTGCGTTGAAAAAGAAAAAAGTAGCCTATCCTATGTCCTGTACGTCTAAATGTTTATCTACCAAATTTCATGAAAATCTTTATGGAGGAACATAGATACATACAATACCTACACTTACAGACTCAAGGCGTGAAAAGGTAACAAATAGACAGACAGACAGTTTTTTAAGACTCAAACGCATTAATGTTTATGATAAATATATTTCAATCGAATCAGACAGTATTTTCTTAGTAAACCTTCGTTAAAACAGTGCACGCACGCGTTCTGTCGCTCGACAGACTGACGCCGCTCCTTTGATTGCGAGCTAGCTGGTCTCTGGTGGGAGCGGTGGTACCACTCGCCGTAACATCGGCCATCCTGAAAGTAAGTGAATACCCAGAGGTATTCACAAAACAGCATTAGTAAAAAAAACTCAACATAGACGTAAAAACATGGCAAATGATGTTAACGAATCAGCTTGAATGAAGCAGATACTGAAGTCTCTCAAATTAGCCCTCCATGACTTCACCTTCACTACCAGCATCAAAATCCAGAGGGACAGAATTCCCATACAGTCGCAGAGTATCAGTGGAAACGACTGCCACAAAAGGACTGTAACCCTTTCATACCTATAATCGTTCTCACTACGGATCCTATAGCAGTCTTCAAATTATAGTACCCCTAAACTTTTGTTGGGCCCTGAGTATATAGCTTGTCGACTTTACAGTTCACAATTCCCGCTTCAGAATTTGAATACCCTATAACGTAAATGCCATACCCCATAACACCAACTTCCCCGTTTGTATTTCCTTGTATCTCGTCTCTTCTTATTCTTTTTAGTCCTCATGTATTATCGTTTCCTGTCCATACTGTCTATTACCCTCTTACGCCTTTCGTTTATCTGACTTCCAAACTATCTCCCTTCACTCCGAGTACTAATCTCTTTTAACGTCAGTTCATAAGGACTATGTTTAATAGTGTTCTCTACAGTATGACTAAAACCTTTCCATTCCAAGAGCTCGACCCCTTAGTGCTCGTCACAGTGCGTACTGTAGAGCGACTAACACGCTCCACCTGACCGTTTGCACGGAGTGCTGCAATAACATTAAGAGTGTGATGGATTCCATTCTGAACGCAGACTCTTCATAGCAACGGTCAGCAAAGGAAGTGCCTTTATTTCAAAATAAACCATGTATGGACGTAGAGGAAATAAAGCATGTATGGACGTTGTATATGTTGTTATTGTATATCTAACCTACACATTTATAACAAGGAGTGTCTTTCTCATGTTCTTTTATAATAGCCTTCGTCGCTAAGAATAATTTTTGAAAATTTTCTCTATCTTTCTATACTAATATTACAAAAAGATTTCTATGTTTGTAATGAATAAACTCAAAAACTACCGGACCGATTTTGAAAATTCTTTCATCTATGGAAAGCTACATTATCAGCTGTATTAATATTAATAGCTGTTTCACGCGATTTCGCCCGCGTAACTTAATAAAATAATGCCTATGTTTACTAGCTGATAATGTAGCTTTCCATAGATGAAAGAATTTTCAAAATCGGTCCGGTAGTTTTTGAGTTTATTCATTACAAACATAGAAATCTTTTTGTAATATTAGTATAGAAAGATAGAGAAAATTTTCAAAAATTATTCTTAGCGACGAAGGCTATTATAAAAGAACATGAGAAAGACACTCCTTGTTATAAATGTGTAGGTTAGATATACAATAACAACATATACAACGTCCATACATGCTTTATTTCCTCTTCGTTTCTCCCGGAAGCGGATACGGGATACAGCACTTAACCTAATTACAAAAGATTTCGACCGTCCGCCTTTTTCTCAAATGTGTCTCTTTTCCTTTAGATGCATGGATTTTCGCAACTCTCAGTGATATATAGGCACTAATTTATTCCCATTAAACGTAAGGGCAATATAATTTTTTTTATTTTATTTTTATGTTGACAGGCAAGTAACGGTACACTTGAAGGTAGGTGGCTACCGTCACCTATATATAACATAAGCAACGCAACATGTGATGCAAATGCGCTGCCAATCATCATCATCATCATCATCATCATCATCATCATCATCATCATCATCATCATCATCATCATCATCACCATCATCATCATTACCATCATCATCATCATCATCATCATCATCATCTTAGCCGCAGGACGTCCACTGTTGGACATAGGCCTCCCCCAAAATTTTCAAATTGGACCGGTCAGAAGCAGCCTGGATCCACCGTTGACCCGCGGCGTTTATTAGATCGTCCGTCCACCTTGTGGGTGGACGTCCTACGCTGCGCTTGGTGGTCCGTGGCCTCCACTCGAAAACTAAGTGCCCAGCCCACTGGCACTTCAACTTACTGATCCGCCAGCTTATGTCGGTAACTTTCGTACGTCTACGGATCTCCTCATTTCTGATTCGATCTCGCTGTGTAATCCCGAGCATAGCCCTTTCCATAGCTCGTTGAGCGACATTGAGCTTCCTTACGAGAGCCCCAGTTAAGACCAAAAACTAAATAGTAGATACTAACGTATCAGACGGACATCTGCAGTACAAATGCGCTGGACATGAGCAAGAGTACTTTTACCTCACCTGATTGGTCATAGCAAGATAGAACATGACATTCGACTTCCCCCGCCCCTCTCACCCCTTTGTTTTTTTACGCGCTTTCTTTAAGGATCCTTGAATTTATTTTTAACTATAGATATCATCACACAATTAAAACACAGTAAATAATGGGTACATATTTATTTCAGATTCGATCTCGCAGTGTAATCCCGAGCATAGCCCTTTCCATAGCTCGTTGAGCGACATATTGAGCTTCCTTACGAGGCACATAGTTAGAGACCACATTTCAGCGCCATATGTCATCACTGGCAACATCGCAAATCATAGTCGGACTAAAGATACTCACTGAAACACAACAGCACACATGCTGTTATTTCACTGTGGTCTTCTGTAAGGCCCATCGCCCACTAGGCAGCCAGGCTGCGGCAGCCAATAGAACGCCCCTGATTGCACGGCAGCCTGTTGGCTGCGCGCAGCCAGACCGAGTAGTTTAACGACTAGGCGAATGTATGTGGCTGCCGTCAGTCTCCGCGCACTTGTCGTAGCAGCCAGACGTATGTTCCAAAACTTTTTCATATCGCTTGACGTTTGCGTGACAACTGGCTGTCGAACTGGCTGCGCAAATATTTTGGCTGCCACAGCCTGGCTGCGCAGCCAGGCTGCCTAGTGGGCGATAAGCCTAAGGGTGTGGTTATACTGGAATAAGATATACGATACTTCTTAATTTGAAATAATTTTAGGTTCCCAAGGTATACAAAAATATACAAAAAGGTGTATAAAAATATACAAAATTGTACAGTAACGACGTACAGGACACAGGATAGGCTACCGCTTTCTTTTTCAACACGGACGAAGTCGCGGGCACCAGCTAGTACTAATAATAAATATTGGTCACAAGGAAAACCCTAAATAGATTAGGTATTAGTCGTAGCGACGAACGTGAGCTAGTAAATGAGGGATAATATTTCTCGGTCGTGTACCTTATTTGTCTTCTGTCTTATTAATGGTTCTTCACAATCAGTCGGATTGCGGTTGACCGTCGGATTTGGAATCGGATTATTTATAACATTGTTTACTTGATTTGTTTCCACATGAAGTATTGTAGTTATGAAGTATTATCTACTGGCTGTTTAAAGAGTAACAAACAAACAAACTCACATTCACTTTTATAATATCATAAAGGATAAATAAAAATACAAAAATACAAATCTTTTCTCTTTATAATCAGTCCTCCGCCGCGTCTGTCTGTTTTTCTGTTTGCTATAAACTCAAAAACTACTGCACCGTTTTTCATGCTGTTTTCACCAATGGATAGAGTGGTTCTCGAGGAATGTTTTACTATATAATTTACAAAGTTACGCGGGCAAAGTCGCGGGCAGCAGCTTGTATTATTATAGATTATAGTTGAGCTGTTTACAAAACAGATTTTGATACTTGAAGGAGTTTGCGAGTTACATAAAGAAAATTGACTTCAAACAAGCTAAAAAAATGTATAGAGTCGTTAGAACACCCTAACTATTTTAATTAATGCCTATATACGACCTATTTCAAATGATCTAAAACCAGATATCATCAATACTAATGTTAAATATGTAAGGGTTGGTCATGGAGTAAGTTACTTTGTTTTCAGAGATATCGTGTTTATAGGCTCTATACACGATACTGAAACTAAATTGACCATTTTACAATGTATGTATGTATGTATGTATGTATGTATGTATGTATGTATGTATGTATGTATGTATGTATGTATGTATGTATGTATGTATGTATGTATGTATGTATGTATGTATGTATGTATGTAAGTATTTATGTTCCTCCATAACTCTTAAACGAATCAACTGATTTTCATGAAACTTGGTAGATAAATATTTAGACGTACGGGACACAGGATAGGCTACTTTTTTCTTTTTCAACGCGGACGAAGTCGCGGGCGCCAGCTAGTAGTAATATAATATTAAAACATTTATATGCGAACAAAATGGCCGCGTGCCCAATACGAAGCGACGCTAAATTCGAGGTCAAAAATAAATTGTTTCCGCATAAACAAACTTCGATTAAGATTTCACAAATTTGTTTTGGAGCCCTTCTAACAAAGTACAAGAGTTCAAATATCTATCTCTCTTCTCTAGTAACAGTGGCCATCTACTACAACAACGTTGTACATGACAAAATTGACATATTGACATGCTTATACAATAGAGCTTTTAAAAGCTTTCTGTCAATCGTTATATCATGCTATTGATTTATAATGCACGGTCAGGGTACGAAAAACTTAGTCAGTTTTCAAATGCATTCCTTTAGGAAGACATATTATATACCTTTTGAAACTAAAGCACTAAGCAGACAATTAATAGACGTTTAGAATGAAATTTTGGTACGACTGATAATTGCCTGATAAAAAAGGTGACGAACCTTTTTTACCCCGAGTTTACTTAGAACTTGGAAGTACAAGTTTTTCCTAACAATAGAGAAAAACTTGTACTTACTATTATAATAGATCCATACATCCACAGATGTTGGGCGAGAAGAGTCTGGCCCTACATCTAAAATCTAATTACTCTTACTAGATGGCTGGGTCAAGGGAGATGTACAGAAAGTGATACTCCTTGTGACAAGAAGTATCATTTTCTGTCAGGAGGCACGAATAGTTAGGAAGTTCTTCTCTGCAGGCTTTTTTTTTAACGTTGGCAAATCCTCTTGGATACCCAGCAGTGTATATGTAGGGGACACTGCGGGTTATGGCGGATTCGTATCGGCTAAAACCCAACGACTTTCTAGCGCGGCCATTGATGGGCGGGGTCGTGGGGACGTTATGACACGACATCGGTGCTCCGCCACGGCTATCCAGCGAGGGGAGCCTCGGCGTACCCGAAAGTGGAGGTACGCCGGCCATCTCGGGGGACCACCGTCCGTTAGTGAACTCTTTCACAGTCATTTGGGCAACCCTGGCAGCAGTAATCAATACTAATAATAAATCTGTAAGTGTAGGTACAGGACACAGAATAGGCCCCCTAGTAACAGTAGTCCCATTACTCAGTCCGATGATCGGACTGATGAGACGTTTTTGTCTCAGTAGTCCGATGATTTAGAACATCGGACTACTGAGTCTTATAGCCCGATGATAACAAATGTTTGTTAAACATAGGACTACTGTGCCTTTTAGTCCGATGATAAAATAATTTTGTTAAATCAATTATCTTTTGAATACTTCTTTATAACATCAAGTACACTTGAAACTTCTTTAGACTCACGAGTGTTCCCAACCTCTTCAGAGATGAAAAAGTCTCATCAGTCCGATCATCGGACTGAGTAATCGGACTACTGATACTAGGCGGAATAGGCTACTTTTTTCTTTTTCAACGCAGATGAAGTCGCAGGCACCAGCTAGTAGCTAAATAATACAAAAAATGTCTGATACGCGGTTGTCATTTATATCAATAATTACATCAGTCACCAGAAGTCTCTAGGCGAATCTCTCGACACCCAGTAACAAGTTTAAATCAAATTTACAACTTTCTCCATTGGAACATAATATTATACTCGTAGTAAAATGTTTTAACTGTGGTTTGTATTTTTTTTTATAAAATATGGCAGGCGGGCTGACGGTCCACTCTTTAGTGTGTTGTTGCCGACAATATCATCAGGAAAGATGCAATTCTTACTCCTTACTATGTATATTTAATACTAGCCGAAACTAAATAAACTAATCTAAATAACCGAACTAAATGGACCACTAGTTCCACTAGTTCCTGTGATTAGCGCGTACAACCAAACAAACAAACTCTTCAGCTTTATATATTAGTTTATAAAATATAACTGTAAAAGTAACTGTCTGTCTGTCTTTACATGGTTACTTTTCACGCCTTAACTACTCAACCATTCATCATGAAATTTTGCTTTTCCACCCAGGTGGGCAAAGTAGGTGGACTACGACCAATATCCGGTTTTTAGGGATACAGGAATATCTTCAAATATCTTCACACATTCCACACAGCACCATCTAGTTCCACACTAAGAAACTAATGCTCGTATGATGGATACAAGACAGTTGATATATTACATAGATTACTTTTTTTTTTTTTTTTGTAAATACATACAATCATCAATACTAATAATAAATCTGTAAGGGTTGGTCATGGAGTAAGTTACATTGTTTTGAGAGATATCGTGTTTATAGGCTCTATACATGATACTGAAACTAAATTGACCATTTTTAGAATTTTTTTTTGTATGTATGTATATATGTATGTATGTATGTATGTATGTATGTATGTATGTATGTATGTATGTATGTATGTATGTATGTATGTATGTATGTATGTATGTATGTATGTATGTATGTATGTATGTATGTATGTATGTATGTATGTATGTATGTATGTATGTATGTATGTATGTATGTATGTATGTATGTATGTATGTATGTATGTAAGTATGTATGTTCCTCCATAACTCTTAAACGAATCAACTGATTTTCATGAAACTTGGAGGATAAACATTTAGACGTACGGGACACAGGATAGGCTACTTTTTCTTTTTCAACGCGGACGAAGTCGCGGGCGCCAGTTAGTATATTATAAATACAAAACATCCATGACTCAGGTACAAAGGTAAAATGTTTACACATATACATTTGCCCCTAGCGGGATTCGAACCCGCCACCGTTTGATTAACAGCTAGAGGGTTACTAGCCACTAGACCAAACGTGTCGTCATATTGTGATATTGTCATATGTGTGTCTTTGGTCAACATGTGACCAAAAGATAGGACATAGGGTACCTTTCATCAAGAGAAAAGTACTGTTCTCGAAAGATTATTTAAAATATCTCTTTTTAAAAAACCGACTTCAAACCGTTTTCTCATGGATGCCGCATTGTCAGAACTGGACCAAATTGAAATGGGACCACACGGGAAGCAAAAACATACAGTCGAATTGAGAACCTGCTTCCTTTTTCAACCGACTTCCAAAAAAGGAGGAGGTTCTCAATTCGACTGTATTTTTTTATGTTTGTTACCTCAGAATTTTCGACTGGGTGAACCGATTTTGAAGATTCTTTTTTTTATTTGAAAGCTGATGATTCCCGTGTGGTCCCATTTCAATTTGGTCCAGTTCTGACAATGGCATCCATGAGAAAACGGTTAGAAGTCGGTTTTTTTTTTGTTAAAAAGAGTTATTTGTCTATAGATCTTATTATTTTCAACCGACTTTCAAAAAAGGAGAAGGTTCTCAATCTGACTGTTTTTTTTATGTTTGTTACCTCAGAATTTTCGACTGGGTGAGCCGATTTTGAAGATTCTTTTTTTATTTGAAAGCTGATGATTCCCGTGTGGTCCCATTTCAATTTGGTCCAGTTCTGACAATGGTATCCGTGAGAAAAGACCATGAGATGGCTTGAAATCGTTTTTTTTTTTTTTTGTTAAAAAGAGTTATTAGTAGGAAAGAGGTAAATGAGATTGATGAGAATACCGTACGAATAAATATTATTCTTTTATTCATGCACTGAAACACTGAAGCACTCTAAGCTTAAGTTGTTGAAGGGTGGCTACCGTCGCCAAACACTATGTTCTATTCTTTGTCTGACAACGCTCATGTAAAATTTTATGATGCTCGCTCGAGTAGTTAAAGCGTGAAAGAGTAACAAACAAACTTTCTCATTTACAATATTACTTGGTTGTAGGTTGCATAAACAGAAGCGTCAACTCATAATTCAATTTTTGTTAAATCTTTATGAGACTTGTTCTGAGATCAAAATTAAAGCTATAAATAAACAGTTTCGGGTCAGTTTTTGAGTTATAATTAATATTTATGGAAGCATAGTTGGCCAAAATTTGCTTGCGAATTTATGTGGACGTATTTACTTTTGATTATAATACAAAAGCCGATGGTATATTTACTCAACGAAGTACAAAAGTACATTTAATAGCTTTTTATTAGTTTTTACTTATCATTTAATTCCCACATAATTCGCTGCTTAAGAGCGGGCATAAAGAGAAATAGCCAATCCTAGATTTGAATTTTATCTAAGTAAACAAAGTCTAATTTAATTAATTTTTTTAATTTTTATAAAGTGATGACTGTAACAGAAAACATAATATAATGAAATTTTCTCGATAGAAAAAAATCACCAAGTGAGCTCTCATTTCCATCGATTTTAGTTTTATTTTCAAAATGACATACATTACAAAGCTAAAAGTGTATCAGTAATTTCACTTCACATATTATCTAAGGCTGTATGTAACAATTTTTCATTTGACATTGTAGTTTACGAATAATTATTAAATATTAATTATTCGGAAATAATAAATAAGGGTTAGGGAAATAATAAATAAATAAATAAGGGGTTCTGGCATCTCTTACAACACTGCCAGACGGGTTGCCAAAATGACTGCGAAACACATTGTGCCCTGCCACTACTTTCTAGATCCAGACCAGAGCCAATTTGACCCTGCCGGTAATCGAACCCGGGAACCCTAGAACAGAGCGTCAAGGCATGCATCCCTACCACTCATCCAACGGGCTCGTCAAAACTTAGTTTATTATCATTAAGTATCTTCTTAGTGGCTATTTCTGTCTGCTAGAGTACCAGTATTACTTCGTCCATTGCTGAAATATTGTGATCGCCACGTAAACTAAAGCTCTCTACCTATACCTACCACGTTGAGAAACTGTAGTACTTTTTTGATAGAGGCATTCTTCACATCTTCACAAGCCATTGTGTGGCTTCCTAGGATGTGACTGCGCTTGTGCATCAAGGGGTCACACTCGCACAGGATATGCATTGGTGTTTCTTCTACCTCATGGCAGAAGCGACACTCTCCCGTACTAGTTAGACCCATTATTTTAAGGTGCCTATTGAGGCAGCAGTGCCCCGTTAGTGCCCTAATTAGTTTACCCAGGTTTTCTCCGCGCATTATATAAAGGTTTGAAAGCGATACTAGCGGGGGCAATCGGCGCATGTGTACAATTGCGCACAAAAGTGCTAATGGAAATGATTTTTTTTCTTATACTAGTTGGCGCCCGCAACTTCGTCCAGGTTGAAAAAGAAAAACGTAGCCTATCCTGTGTCCTGTACGTCTAAATGTTTATCTACCAAGTTTCATGAAAATCAGTTAATTCGTTTAAGAGTTATGGAGGAACATACATACATACAATACCTACACATACAGATTTATTATTAGTATTGATCATTGATTGATTGATTAGCACTCTCTACTTACTAAAAAACTAATCATCCGGCAGTCATAATAAAATATGACGTATTACTACTAATACGATAAAACAATCTGTACGCAACAGTACCCAAGAGACACGAGACGCGCGAACGAAGTGCGGGAGGTGAAGAGCGACTGAGTCTACCTATAACGTGTCGGAACACCGACGCGCACCCGCCCCTCACGCTCCTCTGTCCCCTCAAAGACCTAAAAATAGCATTCTGCGCATGCCTCCTCTACATTTGCTGAGAAGTCTTAAATCTGCCGCGCGACCTATATCTACTTACTAGAGCTCGAAGTAGAGCCCGCAAGTGTGCGGGCCTCGTCTGGCGGGGGAAGAAGGTAGTGTATCAACGTCTACCCATAAACGGCACGAAGAAACACCGTGTGTTTTTCAGTGGGTAGAAGTCCCACATACCTCACCGATTCCCCCATGGTCGGTGGGGATCCGGTTCGCAGATTTTCCCACGCGAAAAAAGGTCTCTACTCAATACCTATATTGAGTATATAGTTGTGTAGTGGTCTTCTTTTTGTAGCGGCCAGTTTATCTAGGTATTTATTTGGTATGTTATATATTATTTGTTAACTGTATTTGTTTCTTTTTCTTTTTTTTTTGCCTTTGTGCATGTTTTCTCTCAGCTTCAATGTTATGTATTCTGTAGTCTTATATGTTTTAGTAATTTAGTGAAAACTTTGCTGATTATGTTTTTCCTGTATGTATGTGTATAATGTGTATCGAGATATGTTTCCCTAAAATAAATTTAAAAAAAAATAAAAAAATTTACAAAGCAAACAAATACTCTTTTTGGGTGTCCTTCAAAAACAAATTTCCGTCATTACAACACGAAAAACTAACTGTCACCAAGATTGATAAATTATCTGATGTCCCTATATTTTCTATTTTAAATCGTCTACAGTGTCAATTAGTCAAATATTCGAAGCTATTGCACAAATCTAAGATGTAGAAAAGATCTAATTGTAAGTTTACCTATTGGATTACTAGATTTTAGTATGTATACTAAACTAAACAACATCCATCATTTTAGCGTACAGTCAATTGTGAGAACAGGGGCTTAGTTACCGCCATAGGAGTCCTATCAATTTATATGTGGTCCCCGATCTATATATCTAGTATGTTATAGCTAAATCCTAAAGTTCAGAGTTTATAGTATGACCTCACAAAACTCGGCCTCACAAAACTGTCCAAGAAGTTGAAATGTGTTGCCCAAAGATAGACACAAACGTCATAGATAAAGCCCGTCACAAACATAGCTATAATATATATTAATATACCATGCTATAATATATATTATAGCAAGGTACCACACACGGAGACGATGCTATAATATATATTTTGCCTTCATTTCATTGATGGTCGTAATATGTCTTGCTATACAATAATATGCAATAATATAAATTACCGTATATGTTGGTGACGTCATAGAAATATATATTACAGCTGCGTGTGTGGTCACTCAAACATTTGTATAGAAAATAAGTATATCGTAAATATGCATTGCTATAAATTATAATAATATACCGGGTGTCCCAAAACTGTGCGACATGAAGGGAAAGTACCTTAAATATCGTAGATAAATCTTTTGCTTAAAGAAGACTATGTTATTTTTAAAATTTAGTAATACTGCATTCAAAGATTTTTCTAAAAATTACGTCGGAAATAAATAATATACTTTAAAATTTGAATCAAACATTTTACGCTATTTCTTTCTTTTGAGATACTATGTTAGTTAAGAAGAATTATTATTTTTTGTCCATTCTTTCGATTGGCATCATAAAAATACAGGTGATTTTTTTTTCACACTTAAGTCGGTTCGATTCCCAGACGAAGCAAGTAGTTTTAGGAAAATCTTTGAATGCAGTTTATATTAATAGCTACGTGTGTGACGGGCTTTAGGGTTTCTATGGTCAATGACATTTGTGGACAGGGGACCAAATGCATATTAAAATTACTTTTTTAATCACTCCTAAGCCCTTTGTATGTCTTGTAATAACATCATCAACCTCCATTTAGACTACGCCAGTCATGTAGGAGGGCACCTAGAAAAAAAATCTGATACAGGGCCCATCTAAGACAAGCTAAGATACTATGTAAAAATATGTATCTATCAAACCATTACAGTAATATGTATGTCACTAACACTTACCAACATTGAAGTTAACCGTTGTCTGCTTGTCTCTTTTTATCATAAAAAAAAATAATTTATTAATTACATTTGCTTTGCAATAAAATTTAATGTTTAAGTAATAATTAAAATTAATAATAAAATAATAAAAAATGCGAAAGAAGCAACAAATTCGTAACTTAATTATTTAATGTGACCAGTGTAAAATCCTACATCGCCTGTTGTAGACAATCACAATAATAATTCCGAAGACTTTGAAAAAAAAAAAATTTCAAATAAGTGTACACATAAGTTCATCAAACAATTTTTCTTTTAATTCGAAAAACAGATTACACAAAATTCAAGAAAATAATTCGACTCATCTGAAACGGTTGCCCTTAATTTTTTACAATTTGGATAAAAGTCACCAGCCAAAACAAGATGAACAGAATACTAATATTTCTGGTTCCAGATACAATTGTGGAGGAGAAAAAATTTTAACTTAAGACCATGGGAAAGCCGAATCAATGTACAGAACAATTCGCCACAAAAGTTTTGTTCAAAACATCTAAAACCACACTCCGCTCGTGCTCGAGAACATGTTCTTATATGTCACATCATTTGAATCAGTGTGACATAATTCATATGAAAAAGATACAATCTAAAACTTATGTACACGGTGGTAAACTGAAAAGAGACTTTAGCGTTGAGACAAATCATTGTGTGTGGCGTAGATATGGAAGAAGAATCAGAGAGAAGGAAGCGGGTTCATTGAAAGCAAAGGATTCTTGTGCTCCATATGAAACATGTGCAAAAAAAGTATTTTTGAGTACTGGAGAAAACATTAAAGGTATGTTGGAAAACAAAGATTGGTATCACAACATAGACATAGGAGCGTTTATGAAGAATAATTTAAAAAACATTATCATCAATTGGATCGAGGAACATTTATTTGAACACACAGTAACAGAGCAACAAGTTGAAAAAGATCTAGAATCAATTCTTAATGAAAAAGTAGATGCTAAAGCAAAAGAGACAACTGTTTCATGATCAACCTTCGTTTTGAACGAGCCTAAAAATACAGGCATTTTGCCACGATATTGCCTCGGAATTGATAAAAATCAGGCAGGCAAAAAATTACTATATTTTATCGACAAAATTAATATTCACAAAAATCTAAAAAAGCTTGTCTTGTGAACTCTTCAGAGGTTAATATTGTCTATACAATCCCGATACCGTACACAAAATTAAGGGCATTTAACTATCCCAAGACAATTCCACAAATATATTATGATCATCAAGAAGTACAGTTCAATGAATAATCATAAAATGTATCTGTTATTAACTACAAGGAAACCTGAAAAGCTATTTTTAAATTCATCAGGATTTAACTTGTTGGCTATTTCAAAAAAAATCTATAGGGAATAAATAGATTTGCTAATTAGATAAATGAGCACAAGTAAATTAAACAAAGCAATATTGATACTCTAAGTGATTCCGAATATAACGTTGATGAAAAGAAAAAAAGATATCCTACCACTTTTACTTAAAGAAAATTGTTATGAGTGTCCAAGTATCATAAGTTTTAATAAAAAAAACACGTTCAAGATCGTCAAACGATCCAAACTGATCATAGTAAAATCTATGATAACCCTGACCTAAGTCATATTGGAATGGCTGAAATTTCAAGTATGAATTCTGTATTATACTTATTAGTGATGTGCCGGATATCCGTATCCGTATCCGTTGGCGGATCTTTTACAGATTTGTTACCTTGTTAATTTTCAATTCACAAATGAAATTCTATATAAGTATAGACGTATGAAGGGTAGGTAGCAATGGAAAACTATTAAAAGGCCACTTTCCAACTCGAGCGGCTTACCATTTTCATACTACGTAATTCCATGATTACTCATTAGTTATTGGTCGTAGTAATACATGAAAAAAAAAGACTTTTCTGAGATATAATAAATGAAGGTTTGCATCGAGACAAAAAACTGAAATTTATTTTATATCTAGTAAAATTAATTTCTAAAATGTTCAGAATTTGTCACATTTTCGCTGGTTGAATTCTCGTAATTATTGACTGAAAGCCAATAATGTTTCAAGCTTGTCAAGTTGTTGCTATAATATTTTGGTCAGGCGTTAGTTTTTTATTTTATTTTAAACCTTCCTCGAGAACCACTCTATCTATTGGTGAAAACAGTTTTTGAGTTTATCCCGAACAGACAGACAGACGCGGCAGAGGATTTTGTTTTATAATATGTAGTGATAGTGATAATACAACATTCATACTTGAAATTTCAGCCATTCCAATATAACGTAGGTCTGGGGTCTCATAGCTCTTATACCATAATGGTATCTTAACCGCTGAAATTATTTTAGACGTTACCTTCCCAACCGATTATTTATGGAGAAATGTGTCTAAAATGACAAGAACTATTCCAGGAAACAAACTTCGAATACCCTATCAAATAAGTAATCAAATATTTAATATCCACGAGCGTACAGCAAGTATTTTACCGGAGTTAAATTATTATCACAATGATAATGATATGTCGGATGAAAATAAAAGTTTTAAGGAGGAGAGTAAACATTCAATTCGTCAAAAGAAAGTAAAAATTAAGAAAAGTGACGTGTATTCAAAAACTCGTCAAAAGAGATATTTTCCAGCCTCCAGCCACTTCTATAGGAATAAAGCAAAAAAGGGTAATAAAGAAACAAATCGTCTCGACTTTGTTCGTCACCTTGAAAAAATTGTTCAATATTTTGCTAACTGTAAAAATAATGGAAACAACATTAATCTAAATGTATCTATAAATTTTACACCCGCATTTGAACGTACCACTGAAAATAAATGCACGTACACAGATGACGACAATATATTTGAAACATACGCTAATCAAAAAATTATATATGACGTAAATTTAAATGATGGTTACATGGTTACAACATTTAAAGAAGAACAAAGTTTTATCGGAAATGACGCTGCCATAAAAAAGAATTCTTCACATTCTAAACCAGATATTATTCCTATACTTAATCACGCCGATAGTCAAATTAATTACAATTCAAGTAGTGCGTTCAATGGTGACGAAAATAGTGACGAATCTGAAAAAATTGCCGAAGATATAATAAAAAAATATAATTTTGAACGTAGCACCATGACGACAGAGTTAGAAATTGCCATTGAAATAAACGCACTCAAAGAAGTATTAAGAGACTTGACAAAAACAGCAGCACTGCTTATAAACAATCATAAAACGAATAGTAAAAAAGAGTCAAAAATTGAAAAGGGTATTTCTGAGAAAAAATTTCTACAAACTCCAATTGCTGTCACTAACAAATATAATAAAACTACACAGAATGACGCAGATCAGACAAAAGAAACCCAACTGTCAATTCATAATCGTAAAAATTCTGGTTTGAAGAAGGAACAAAGGAACAAAGAAAGTTTTAAAAGAAATTCAAAAACTTGTGCCTCTTATCAGGTGATTGAGAGCGAACGTGTTCTCAAAGTAACTGATATGACATCTGCGATGGACATTGATAAAGAAATAGTTACAAATGAAGCTTCGACTTGTTGCGTGCCGCGGTCAATATCGCTATTTGAAGTTCCCGTACAGAAAAATAATCAAAACTTAATTGCATTTTTTTGCGACGGTTTCACCAAAAAACCTAATTATGCGTATAATGTATGCAGTCGAAAATCACCAGATATGAGGAAATTTTCAACTCATCCAACAGAACCACAAAGCTGTTCACCAATAACGAATAAATTTAAGGAAAATATGGAAGAAATCTCGGATCCAGTTGCATCTGGAGACAAAAGATGTAAAAGGGTTTCTGATTCTGAAATTTATATAGATGTCGGCAACGACAGAAATTTTCCCAAAGTGTCATTAAGTAAATGTACTAATATGAATAAATTCGCTTACTGTTTTCTAATATTAATAGTTGTCTTGGTGGTTGGCTGTTTGTTATATGTCTACTTCACAAAGGACAGGAGTTTTATTATAAATGCTTTAAACAAATTTCCAAATTATCAAAGGAATACAAACCAATTAGTTGGTTTATCAAATGAAAATATACCTGAATTAGGCTTTTGAGCATTCTATAAATGATTATGTACAATATTACTAATTGTTTTTCTCTTTTATTGTATCACTAATTTTTTTTTTTTGTATGTGTGCATTAAACAGTTTTTCTTTCTTTTGTTTGTCATTTATCTATGATTCAATTTAAATTCATTTAATCTATTTTTCCTATAACCGTAAAACAAATAAAAAGACTAAGCGCCTCTTTCACAAAAGTCAAGTAGGCTAAACCGTCACTTAAAGTCAGCTGTCACCGGGAATAATTTAGCTGATATACCGTTGTTTGTACGGTAAACGTCTCAAACATTAAATAGAAAATAATAATAAAAAATCGCCTATCGAATGATGCAGTAAACCGAGTGCATAATTCAATAAAACAGAAAATTATTTCTAAAAGTAACTAATCAACACTTTAATTTTAGTTTGTGAAAGAGGCCCTAACTAATTTAATTGTTTACACCCTCACTCTGATAAAATAGGCATACCTCCTAATGATTCTCTACAACGTTTATGTAGTATTATTATAAAACAATCACTGGCTATTTATATTCACTGTGAGAGTAATTAATTAACAAATAATTAAAATAGACATGCAGACATTGGATTTTTACCATTTTCGTTTTAAAAGTTAACAAATTTATAAAGTACTATCTCAGATAAAATATTTTTTCTAAATATCTTCATAAGAAAATGAAGCACTACCTATATGCATCTCTTAATCTATGTGCAAATTATTATGTAAATGTTTGTATTCGTGTGATAAAATATTTTGTTTCAGACTGAACAGAAGTGAAAATGCAATCATGTGAATCGGAAAGTGAACTAAATTCCAAAAGTAACATTGAACCACTGAAATCAGCAATTATAAATCAACAAACAATTCTTATAGATTCAATAGAATCTTCAACTCACAAATGTCATAGTATAAGTAAATCCTTAGAGATAACAAACCATAAAAAATGTGATGTATCGAGTAATAATTCCTTAGTGCCTTCTAATTCAATGAAAGAAATAAATGAATTGAAATCTAATGGTGAAATTCCTGTGGATAATAGAAATTTTATTTTAATAGACAATTCTGTTTACGAAAATATTAAAGAAAAAAAGATGGACGTAGCGAATAATTACATAAATGAAGCTAAAGTATTATTTACAGAAAGTGAAAGGAACAAGAAGGCGAACGAAAACAGAATAATTAAAAAGAAAACTCAGCGTAAACCTCTAACAAGTATTACGAAGAAGAACAAACATATTAAATGCAAAATCCCTAGAAAACATATGAAGAAAAAATTAAGGAAATTTTATGAAGAAATAAAGTCCAGCTCTTTAACAAGTAAACAAAACCAAAAAA
The DNA here is from genome assembly GCA_945859745.1 of Synanthedon formicaeformis. NCBI lineage: Eukaryota > Metazoa > Arthropoda > Insecta > Lepidoptera > Sesiidae > Synanthedon > Synanthedon formicaeformis. The sequence continues at coordinate 4,606,144 of OX243979.1, forward strand.
TATTTAAACTTAATTCTAAACACGAAACCCCAACAAAAGTAAAGAAATCGGATGCAAAGGAAAATCTATTTGAAGGAGAAACAAGTTTGGTTTTTAGTAAAGAAGAAGATCAAGACTCATTTCAAGACGACGAAACTTCCTTGTCTTCGCCTTCTACAATAAAAGGAATGTCATTCATAAGTTGTATGAGTAACAACACTATAATATTCAATAAAAGTGAAACACCTTCAATAAAAGATTACTTCTTTAACACATTAAGTTCTACATCTGTTGTAACCATACCGGCATCTCCATTCATGTCTGACGAATTAAATGTTGCTATTGTCCAAGTAAGTCATTCATGTAAACCCAATATAGGTGGAGAAACGAATAATACAATTAGTTGTACACGAGGCATTTTTTCAACGGAAAACTTTCTTACTGAAGGAAGTAATAATTATTTAAAATTGTTCCCAAAGGTAAGTGAAGATGAGATTTCTGTTCAAGACAAAGTTTGCAACGAAACAGAACATACTTTTTGCAGCGAAATTATAAATGACAGTGATACTTTCGTTATGGCGAATACTAGTTCAGACTTCAATAAAACGAGTAAAGATTTAACTATCACGCCTAATTCTGAAACAGTACTTAATAACTGTGGCACAACAATCTATTTGGACAAAGTTTGCCCAAGTCCATCTTTATTAGATACACTCGCGAAAAACAAAACAACTAATCAAGCTACACTTTTAGAAACACTTATTAACATCTATCTTCCACAGAAAACACAATCTACTAGTAATGAAAATTATCATAATAAATATCACGATAACGATAACTTAATTACTAGTAATCATCTAGATACAAATACTAAAGGTATCCTAATTGAAAACAAAGTGAATAAAGGATCTGTAGATGTTTTTAAAAGACCTTATGATAACATTTTGCCAGGAACTTTCAACAAAAACCTGAATTTACCAAATGAAAACACTATTGCTGAAATTCTTAAAGAAACTGAGAAAATTAGAAATAAGTCATGTGCTGATGATATGAAGAATTTAGACTGTAAAAATATTACTGAACTTTGGCAAAGACTTACATTAGTTTTAGAATTGAGTATAAAAAGACTAGAAGGTACTTTGGTAGATAAAATAATTAAGGAATTACAAAAGACTTTACCGCAAATACTAAAAGAATCACAAACCTTATCCAATGTAAAAATAGTGAATACTAAAGACGTCGAAGTTAAATCCATGTCTAATAAAGAAAGAGTAATCGAAGAAGTTTTCCTTGAAAATGAATGTCTTCAATGTAATCTGGTGCAAAATGAAATAATAGATGACCTTATGAAAAAATTTAGTTTTGAAAGGGAGCAGTCAAAAGTAGGTGAAACGAGCAATTTGAATGTACCTAAATTAATATCTGAACATTTTGAAAAATTAAAAACTCAAAATGATACTTTAGAAGAAATTGTAGTCGAAAATGAAATTGATGTTGCCGAGCCACATAACAATGAACAAAGTAGACTAGCATGCTTCGTAAGAATGCTGGCCAATTCCCCGGTAGATTTTGTTCGTCAAAATGCTACAGTGGTGTCAAGCGTACCGACGTTTTTTATATTTTTGTTTGTTATTTATGGAATTTTAATGCTTGTTATGAAACCGTTGTTTTAATACATGTATTACTATTTATTAATCAGCTTTTTGTTTTTAAAATTGTCGATTTGAAAATCTGTAGAGTTGGAAATGAGCGTTCTAATTTTTATATATTAAGATCTTTTTTATTTTAGGTTTAGGTGCATTTCGGTAACTAAAAAAATCAAAATCGTCACATCCGTGACCTACAAAGTCGGGCGTACCCAGTGATATGTTTAATACTACGTACTAGATGGAACACTCAAGACGCGATGAGTGTTCCAAGTGATTGGAGTTCCGACGTCCTACCCGTTCACAGTAGGTCATACGCGCTCGTAGAGATTAGGCGCGTTATTATTTCCAAAACCAATAAAAATGCCGTCTTGTGTGATGAGATATTGCAAAAATACAACAAAAAATATTGGTAAAACTTCTGGTGTGATGTTCCATAGGTAAGTTTTAATATTGAAGGGTTTAATAGGTTAATATTTAATTTGTTAAAACCGACGTGCTTATCGGGTCGGCCATATTGACCTCGACACTACTGCCGCGCCGGCCCCCGCCAATCCCCGCGCACTTTCCGCGTTGGAACATGAATTTATCAAGAAATCGTAGGGAGTGCTCAATCTAGTACTTACTTAACACATCACTGGGCGTACCGAAAGAGGGTTTATTAAAACAAAAAGCAGTTTGTAAATTATATATTTTAATTCAATAATATAAAATTACATTCATAAATAATAAACTATAATAATATTGTACATTTTTAATTATATAATCATCTTAATAATAAAGACATAAGTCAATTAAACAAGAGAAAAGTTACCTTAAAAATCTTATGTTTCATTCTGATGCAAGTGTGAAACAAAATAATTTAAAAAATTAATATTTTAATATATTTTTAATATACCACATACTAGCACAAAGAATACAATAAATAACTTAAATAAAACAAAATAAGATTTAATTTATTCTTTTTAATTGATCAATTTTAATTTTATTATACTTGTAAATATAGATTATTTCCTCAAAGGGGGCGACAATTTAGAAAAATCTAAAACTTTTAGATTTTTAGATCTAAAGGTTAGACAAATCTAATCTTTAGATAACACGACACTTTAGTATGGCCAAAATTATTGTTACACAAGAGGGAGATATATTTTTTTCAGCACATTTACGAGTATCTTTGTGATTTCCTAGTTAAAGACTTTGAGACTCCCAGTAAAGACTATGAAGTTTGTTTTTTTTAAATATTATAAAATAAATAAATATTTAAAATATTTATTTTGAAGTGAAAACTACTTTAGGCTCGATGACTATTTTACGTAGTATGGGGAAAATCGGCCGTCACGCACTGAGAGCGAAACCCTCAGTGACGTTTGATTGTATGAAATAAGCGCCATCTACCCGAATTAGTACGCACTTATTGATTCATAATAAGCTCAAATTCATCAATAGTTTGCTAAGATGTTAACAGATGGCGATAGTGTTTGAAAGTCACAGCGGTAACCTTTCATAGTTTTCACTTCTGATACGGTTCTACGACTCATGCAGTCCTATTTTTTTTTAATTAGAAGTTATTTTTAATTCAGTAAGGGCCTCTTTCACCAACTACAGGTAAAGTGTTGATTAGTTACTTTTAGAAATAATTTTGTTTTATTGAATTATGCACTCGGTTTACTGCATCCTTCGATAGGCGATTTTTTTTTATTATTTTTTTTTAATGTCTGGGACTTTTACCGTACAAACAAAGGTATATCAGCTCCATTATCCACCAGCGACTTTAAATGACGGTTAGCCTACTTGACAGATGTTGAAAGAGGCCCTAAGCGCCTCTTTCACCAACGTCAAGTAGGCCAAACTGTCATTTAAAGTCACCGGTAACCGGGGATAATGGAGCTGATATACCTTTTGTTTGTACGGTAAACGTCCCAAGCATTAAATAGAAAATAATAAAAAAAAAACGGCTATCGAATGATGCAGTAAACCGAGTGCATAATTCAATACAACAGAAAATGATTTCTAAAAGTAACTAATCAACACTTTACTTGTAGTTTGTGAAAGAGGCCCTTAGACTAATTACAATTGTAATAAATTATTTTGGAAGATTAGAGCTTCAAGATTTAGTTTAAGCTCCAATCTTCTTCGCGGAAAGACTTCGAGGAAGAATCTTGGTAAGTATATAATTTTTTCATATTTGTTTATTAATATATAATAAATAAATATAATATTTATTAATATATATTTATTAAAGTAGAGTAGATTCTCCTTTATCTTAAGCCTTGAAACAATTTTCTTTCAATCTTCATTGCTTATAATATGTATATATTTATATCGAGTGTTGTTTTTCTATTTTTTGAAAAAAATAACTCCTTTTATATATATGAGCAGTAAGGATTGAATATAATATCATTGCTCACATATTCTTGTCAAGTGTTAAACTTTTTATTTTTCAGCGCTTAAGAAAAGCGGATACGGACCAAGTCGCTGACAGAAGCTAGTGTTTCAATATTTTGTGTGGACTTAATTTCATTCCAATGAACCTCCTAATTCAGCGTGTGTGTATATTTGATTTGATCCAATGTATGTATTTTAAAATAATCCGTTTACTAGAACATACTTGATATTTTTAGGTACTCAATTTAGGTAATTTAATAATCCTGAGCTAACACTAGATGTCCAGACTTGTCCAGTGTGAAAACGGGACGGATACGGCGACTTCTGTCGACAATAAAATTAAGCATTTAAATTATTCTAAGCATCAAATTCAACATTAACTTTAACATTAACATTAACATTAACATTAACATTAACATTAGCATTAGCATTAGCATTAGCATTAGCATTAACATTAGCATTAACATTAACATTAACATTAACATTAACATTAACATTAACATTAACATTAACATTAACATTAACATTAACATTAACATTAACATTAACATTAACATTAACATTAACATTAACATTAACATTAACATTAACATTAACATTAACATTAACATTAACATTAACATTAACATTAACATTAACATTAACATTAACATTAACATTAACATTAACATTAACATTAACATTAACATTAACATTAACATTAACATTAACATTAACATTAACATTAACATTAACATTAACATTAACATTAACATTAACATTAACATTAACATTAACATTAACATTAACATTAACATTAACATTAACATTAACATTAACATTAACATTAACATTAACATTAACATTAACATTAACATTAACATTAACATTAACATTAACATTAACATTAACATTAACATTAACATTAACATTAACATTAACATTAACATTAACATTAACATTAACATTAACATTAACATTAACATTAACATTAACATTAACATTAACATTAACATTAACATTAACATTAACATTAACATTAACATTAACATTAACATTAACATGAACATGAACATGAACATGAACATGAACATGAACATGAACATGAACATTAACATTAACATTAACATTAACATTAACATTAACATGAACATGAACATTAACATTAACATGAACATGAACATGAACATGAACATGAACATGAACATGAACATGAACATGAACATGAACATGAACATGAACATGAACATGAACATGAACATGAACATGAACATGAACATGAACATGAACATGAACATGAACATGAACATGAACATGAACATGAACATGAACATGAACATGAACATGAACATGAACATGAACATGAACATGAACATGAACATGAACATGAACATGAACATGAACATGAACATCAACATCAACATCAACATCAACATCAACATCAACATTTATATTTACATTTACATTTACATCAACGTCAACGTCCACGTCCACGTCAACGTCAACATCAACATTAACATTAACATTAACATTAACATTAACATTAACATTAACATTAACATTAACATTAACATTAACATCAACATCAACATTAACATTAACATTAACATTAACATTAACATCAACATTAACATTAACATTAAACTTTGAAAAAGAACTGTCAAAAAAATTACCTTAATTTGGCACTCTTCTGTCTTCTGTTGCTCCTGACCACTGCCGTTGCTGACGCAATAGCTGGGCCTTCCTCGGAAGCCTTAAATTAATGTAATAAAATCATATAAATAAATTAATAATCATTCTTATAACTTATAAAATGTACGCGTAACTTTATAAAATGTAGCATAATAACGTATGCTACATTTTATAAAGTTACGCGGGCGAAGTCGCGTGCAAAAGCTAGTGTAATTGATAATATGAGCTCACGTCGTCTTGAAGTGGTGAATCTGTGGCCTGCGCTTCAGGATTGGCCTGAACTCTCGGAACCGGTGCCCCATACTGATTAAAAGGACGGGGTTGAGTTCTGTAAAAAAGTTTTTAGTTTTGTGTAATTTGTAGATTATATATACACTAACCAGTTAAGTACTAAAGAGTTTATGTATTATCGAATAATTTTAGCAGTGGCGTTAATTGGCAAGTTATTTTGTGGGTAAAATTTTATTTTATTTTATTTTATTTTATTTATTAGGAAGCCAACACAGTACGAGTATACAACAATCCATACACATATTCACATTTAAACAAACTTTTATAAAATTGTATACTCCACTTATATAACTCAGCATGCATTAAAAATTTTCTTAGAATAAATGAACCATTGAAAAACAATAAGTATGCAAAAATGCATCTAAATCTATACCATTAGGGTTCAAAAATCTACTTATAACAATCATCACTATATTCTTAATTTATTGCAAACAAACACTGCGTTGAATTACGCATTCAATATATGACTTGAATCTACATGTACATAACAATGACCACTAACCTTGTACCAAATGCAGTGGCCACAGCACTCGCATTTCCATCGTCCGAATTTTCTTCAGACTCCTCTTTATTCTGTTCTATATCATTTCTTTGACTTGTCTTAACACCGCTCTGCAGAAAAGCATCCTGACCTTGAAAGGGAGTTTGTACTTGAGCTTGATCGAACTGCACCTGCTGTTGCTGAAGTAGTTGTAACTGAAGTTGTTGCTGCTGTAAGTTCTGGTAATATTGCTGCACATCTTGATTAAAATTTTGCAGTTGATCCTGCTGTTCCATTTGACCAGGAAGGACGGATTGGTCATAACCTTGCGGTTGGTATTGCTGGTATACGTATTGGGGTTGATCCTTGCTATCTTCCTCGTATTCCCTAGGCAAACCGTATTGGTTTACTTGGTTTTGTTGAGGTAATATTACAGGCTGGGCTTGGTATTGAGGAAATTCTTGTTGAGATTGAACTTGACCACTCTGTTCAGGTAGCAAGAATCCCGTGTTCCGTTGAGGTTGTGGACTTGTTATTAGTGCAGGGTTCTGTATGAATCCTTGTTGACTCTGTACAATGCTTTGTTGTTGGCCAGCAAGTGATTGTCGTTGAGCTAAAACAGACGGCAACGCGGAAAAATGCGCCGGTCCATCGAATCCAACGCTCTGAGGTTCTTGAACTGGTTGATAGATTAATGGGGCTCTGATTTGTCCAAATTGTTGGAATGGTACCAGTTGGGGTTGAACTTGTTGGAATCTATATTGGGCTAATGGACTCAAAAAGAGCTCGGCTGGAAATTCTTGAAGGTTTTGCTTGGAAACTTCCACAGAGACTTTCTCTTTCTGTGCAGTAGCTCCAGATCCCTCACTGTCGTCGAGAGTTTCGCCTTCATTAAGGGAAAATTCCGTAGTAGATTCTGCCTGTGTAGTAAAATCGTTGAACTTTGGAGTCGTAAAAACGTTTACGGTAGGCCTCGGTGTAGTTCTTGGCACAAATTGATTAGGTATTTGTGGGTTTGGTAAACCTGTGGCCGAATTTAGTCCAGCGTCTAATTGTCTTTGTCTTGCGAATTGACGAGCGGTTTCTTGTTGTGCCTGAAACTATTTTTTTAATAAATAAATTGTAAAAAAGTAACATCTGGTTTCCTTGAGAAAACAAGTGAGAGACATTTTACGAATTACTGACATCCCAACATTTATTAACACTTTCAACATGAATTCATTAGGTATAAAACTATATAATAATACAATAGTAGTTTCTTTCTACTTTATATAATAGAAAACATAATTTAATTATAACGTATTAAGTAAAAAATATTTTTTACTTTATAATAATTTAAAATTTAAATATTTTTTTATAATTTTCATATGCTAATCTTGGATGTTTGTTATGTACTAGTTAATTTAATGGATAAAACGAAAAATAGGCTTCAGTATCAAGTAAAAATTACATAACTATCAATAGCAAAAGAAAAATATAAGCATTTTTTTTAAATATTAACGCTGAAATATATGTACATTGGAAAACTAATAAAGTTTTGACGCTAGACATACTTATTTGAGGATTTTTTAAAAGATATTTTTTATCAAGAGGCAACTACATCAATTTCTTTAACACTAATTTCAAAATACATGCATCTTATTTGCCTATTGCTTGAATTCGTGAGACAAGAGTTTTACTAGTTCAGTTAATGGTACTGATAACAGAATCAACACAATTTATAACTACGAAATGACCTCCAGTAAAAATTTGAGCAATGTGACTTTTTTAGCCTTAAGATTAAACCACATGAATTGAAGAAAAAAAGTCTTCATTCATAAATAACAATATTTCTTCATAAATAACAATAAATGGATTAAAACAAATCTCTATTAACGAGCTAATAAACTTTGTTGCCTTAAATTAAATCAAATTTAAAAAAAGGAATTTTACTCCTTATTACGAACGATAAATAAATAATTTAATAAATATAATTAAAACATAATAATCTAATATAATTATTTATTGTATTATATTAATATGTATTAAAGCATATTGTAGCCTGTAACGCGTAACGTGTGACATGTGACATATGATTTTTACTCCCATAAATTTTCATACCTCTAGCAATTCACCCCCATAAATAATAATTTTCATAATTTAAATCTTCAACATTTCTTTACAAACCTGATTCTGTTTGTATCTTTCGTCTAAATTTCTTATGTCATTGTTGAAGGCCGATCCAACATATTGCTGTCCATTGACGGGCGACAATTGGAAGATTGGTCGCTGCTCCTGCGTGGGCAATCCTTGGACTGACACATCGCCTTCATCACTTGCTCCTGCACCAAAGTTGTTTGGTCCTGCACCGTTTCTTGGATCGAAAGGTGGAAGGTACTCTTGGGATTTAGTTTGCTGAAACAAATTCAAAGTAGAGAAATATTTTTTCTTAATATTTAGATTAAATTGTTGTACTAGTAGTGACTAAGAAGTATATACCTACAGTCATGACAATCGTATCATGATATTATTTATTATCAAGTAATAATCTCTATACATATGTATATAAAAACTGGCTGGTGTCCGCGACTTCGTCCGCGTTCTCTATCTATAGCTTATAGCCTTCCTCGATAAATGGACTATCCAACACAAAAAAAAATTTCAATTCGAATCAGTAATTCCTGAGATTAACGCCTTTAAACAAACACAATCAAACTTCAGCTTTATAATATTAGTAAAGTATAGACAAGAACTATTATCATGATCAAAAAGCAAAGATTTAAATCGAAAGATGCGGCGTAATCTCCTCGCGCCATACTAAAAACACACTGAAAATTCTTAACAATGGGTTGGGCGCAGGCGCTCAACCCAACTACAGTTGCACGCCAGCTACAGTGAGTGACGGTCGCTTGTTGAGAGCGTCGCTATCGTCACAGTCACGCTTAAATTAAGGAATGTGTTGTCTGTGTTTAAAAGTGTGTTTAGACAAAGTTATGTATATGTATTTTATACTTTTGTCTTTAGTATAATGTATGTTGTATTTTGTAACACACTTTCGCTAGTAATGCCGCATCTTAAAAAAAATCACCTTTAAAAAAATCATTTTTAAAAATTAGTAATACTGCATTCAAAGATTTTCTAAAAATTACTTGCTTCGTCTGGGAATCGAACCGACTTAAATGCGAAAAAAAAAATCACCTTTAAAAAAATCATTTTTAAAAATTAGTAATACTGCATTCAAAGATTTTCTAAAAATTACTTGCTTCGTCTGGGAATCGAACCGACTTAAATACGAAAAAAAATCACCTTTAAAAAAATCATTTTTAAAAATTAGTAATACTGCATTCAAAGATTTTCTAAAAATTACTTGCTTCGTCTGGGAATCGAACCGACATAAATGTGAAAAAAAAATCACCCGTATTTTTATGATGCCAATCGAAAGAATGGACAAAAAATAACAATTCTTCTTAAGTAACATAGTATCTTTAAAAAAAGGAATAACGTAAAATGTTTGATTCAAATTTCAAGAATATTATTTATTGTCGACGACTATAGAAAATTTTAGAAATTTTTAGAAAATCTTTGAACGCAGTTTTGTTTCTTTTTAAAAATGAAGGAATGTCTCCTTTATGTAAAATGAGCCAACTTGAGGATTTAAGGTAGTTTCCCTCCATGGCCCGACTTATTTTTCCACACTGTATAAGTAACTTGGTTGAGACTTCGTACATACGCTTATTACGGAATATTTCGCTGCTTAAAAACTAAAGGGCCATAAAACGAAAAAATCCAAAAATCCAGTCCTTCATATTGTATTTTGCAAAAAGACTTATGGTTGTTTTATTCCATATTTAGTATATTTTGATCATTTTTTATATATTCAAAAGTAACTTATATGCTTACATCTCTTCTAGTATTCAGTTTATTATAAAAGTATTTAAAACATTTTATGCTACTTAAAAATACGCTTCTAACGATGTATAATATGCATATATTTGATATATGTGTCGTTCATTGTAAAAGTGGTGTAACTCCCTATTTTTAAAACCATCTTTTCTTGCCTAATGGTATCACATTTAATCATAACTTTCAATATAAAAGTGAAGTAACTCCAATAGTTGCATTAAAATCCCATAGATGAAAACAATGAATGAATGCTTATATTTTTTTTCCTACACTATAATTCGCAAAAAGCTCGTTATTCTAAAATTCAGTTACAAGGAGACAGTTCACTTTTACAATGAACGACACATATATCCATTGAGAAAAAAAATAGACAAAAATAATTTAATTTTTTTTCGATTAGCTCTCCTGTAAAAAGTGTAATTTTGATTTGTGGCCCTTTAGTTTTTAAGCAGCGATTTGTGGAAATTACGCCGGTCAAAATCGACATAAAAAAGGACAAACATCGCAAACGCGCATGTAGGTAACTACGATTTTTTTATATGTTGTTAGGTCCCTTGAGAGTAGTTAACACCCAAGTTTGCAACCCTGAAAACCCTGTGCTGCCCCCACGGTACTCGAAAAACTGCAAAATTTTGGCACACATTTCAGTTTTTTCGAAAAAACTACCCTAACGAAGCGTTTTTCAAGTATTTTTGTACTTTAGAACAAAGATACTTGTTAAACGCTTCCTTAGGGTAGTTTTTTCGAAAATACTGAAACAAGTACCAAAATTTTTCACTTTTTTGAGCACCGTGGAGGTAGCACAGGGTTTTCAGGGTTGCAAACTTGGGTGTAAACTACTCTCAAGGGACCTAACAACATATAAAAAATTGTAGTTACATGCGCGTTTGCGATTTCAGATGTCGATTTTGACCGTACTAAATATCAAAACTTACAGGTGAAGCCGATTTCTGTGGTAACTCGAAAGCAGGTCCAGCTGGTCTCCATCCGCTTGCGGGATAAGGGGCAGGTGCCTCCCCAACCACAACACTCACTGCCACCAACAACAACACCAGTGACTGTTGATTTTTAAAAAGATAAACCTTTAACTTTTAAACTTTTGATAACTTTTAAAAAAGAAAAAGAAAAATTGTGATTGAATCCTAAAATTTTATTATAAACTAGCCGGTGCCCGCGACTTCGTCCGCGTTGAAAAAGAAAAAAGTGGCCTATCCTGTGTCCCGTACGTCTAAATATTTATCTACCAAGTTTCATCAAAATCAGTTAATTCCTTTAAGAGTTATGGAGGAACATACATACAGAAAAAAAATCTAAAAATGGTCAATTTAGTTTCAGTATCATATATAGAGCCTATAAACACGATATCTCTGAAAACAAAGTAAATTACTTCATGACCGACCCTTACAGATTTATTATTAGTATTGATGATGATAACTAAATTACAAATTTGAATTGTCAATATAAAACATGTTTAATTTAAAACATTTAGGGCCCCTTACACAAACTACATGTAAAGTGTCGATTAGTTACTTTTAGAAATCATTTTCTGTTATATTGAATTATGCACTCGGTTTACTGCATCATTCGATAGGCGATTTTTTATTATTATTTCCTATTTAATGTTTGGGACGTTTACCGTACAAACAAAGTTATATCAGCTCCATTATCCCCGGTTACCGGTAACTTTAAATGACAGTTTGGCCTACTTGACGTTTGTGAGAGGCGCTTATTCCTATTAAAAGTTATAATATTAAAATTCTGCAGCAATTGAGTCTAAAAAAAATAACTAATATCTATATGATATTTAATTTATTCTAATCGGGGGCGTACACCACGGACCCTATTAAAACTGTTAATGTTTAATATGCATCGAAATAATAGTTCGCTGTTAACATATCCTTATACATTGCAAATAAAAATTATTAATTAAGAAAACCTATGCGGGACATTTGTGTCGTTCATTGTGAAAGTGAATTATCTCCTTGTAACTGAATTTTAGAATAACGAGCTTTTTACGAATTATAGTATAGGAAAAAAAATATAAGCATTCATTCATTGTTTTCATATATGGGATTTTAATGCAACTATTGGAGTTACTTCACTTTTATATTGAAAGATATGACTAAATGTGATACCATTAGGCAAGAAAAGATGTTTTTTAAAAATATAGAGTTACACCACTTTTACAATGAACGACACATTTCTTAAAATACTTTTCCTAAGAAGTTTCCGATGTGCAAAAAATTGAGATTAAATCCAAAAATTAAATACACACAATAATTCACACACAACACGACAAAACAATAGAAAAACGAGTAATCACCTTCATTTTTGTTTCACTTTCAATTGTCAATGCGCGCGCGCATCTTTTATATAGACAATAGTGTTCGATACATTATTATTCGTAGCGCGGTCTTAATCGACCTTAAAAACCAAACGGGTACTCTATTTAACTGACCTCTCTCTAACGCCGATTTGGACTTTATGCCATTGAAATAGGACTCGCAGAAGAAGTTTATAGGGTTGAAATTAAAATGGTTGTTTACCGTAAGGATTTTTCAAAATGGTCGTGATGAGACATCGCTACGACGCCAAGTCGGGCATTTAATCATTCCGCAAGCAAAATTCTTGAGGTCTATTTTGCAGTCGAAGCACGATTGTTACGTCTGTATGTCATTTTGACACGTTTTTCTGATATTTCTTATGTCATAAATACATAATGTATATGTGTATTTTTAAGCAGAGAATATAATGCATCCAAAGATATTTGATTGGTTTCGTTTCGCTCGACTAGATACAGCCGCCGTACTTGAAAAATGCGGCAACTTTTAGTACGCCGAATTCGGCGTACCCGAGCCAGTCACACTGCAAACTGTCTGTGATATGTACGTTCCGAATGTTTTATTAAATTTTAGGCATGATAAGATGCCAATTTGCGTAGTGAAACTGGGTAAAAATATAATTAAACTGTGTAAAAAGTGATAAATAATGACGATCTTTTACACACACTACAATAAAAAGTTGCCGCATTTACGTAGCTATTGCTTTTAGGTAGGGCCGTATCTAGTCGAGCGTAGCGAGACCAATCATTTATCTATGAATGCATCATATAAAATTATAAACTAACCCCGACTTGCTATTGAGCCCAAGCACACTATATATCTGTTGTATGTAAGTTACTGAGAAGTTGGATATTTCGCAGACTACTTCATGCTGCAACATCAATACCTGTATTAGTGAGATCCCTTCGTCAACTAGGAAATGGACTTATGATCTTCAAACGCCTGAACAGATCATCATACATTATACCCACAAGCTATCTTGATCACGTTAGCTTTCAAATAAAAAAAAATGATGAAAATCGGTCCATCCGTTTGGGAAACACGCGTGCCATACAAAACACTACGAATTTTATGGAACATTTAAAAGTGACATATGCGTAGAGCATGAACTGTCATTTAAAACAAAACAAACATAATAATAAGTACGTAATTTAAAGAAAATGTGACTTTACGTCAACCCATTAGAGTTTAAAATGAAATAGTAGAAGTTGATCGTTACTACCTTTTACCATTGACGCGTAAAGGCAAGAGTCCGCCATGATTTTGTCAAAGGCGTTCTTTTTATGTGCCGCTTTGGCATTTGTGACGCAAATTCCATTGTAGTATTTCGATGCCCGTAGTCAATAATATACATACAAGCGAAGCCAGGAACAGAAGCTAGTGAGAACATATTATTGAATTGTTCCTTTGATTCTAACATTTTTGACATAAATTCTTTAAAACAAAAAAGGTACCTAAGTACATTTGTAACTTTCAGTGCCAAACTTACACAAATAGGTGCATTATTTTGTTTCTACTATTCAAATGTAGAAGGCTGTAAGTGTTCTTAGAAAACATACGTAAAAATATTTACAATATTTTTTATAAACACTTGGTCCGTGTATCAACTTTATCTTCTTCTTTTGTGCTATCTCCTCTCAGAGTGAGCTATCAACATGGCTATAGGATAGCCATGATGATAGCTCACTTCCGGGGCGGTTCACCTTCAGCTCACCCTCGGGGCGGTGACTCTCAACAGCGATCTAGTAGAGATATAGATCTATAGAGGTAGCTAAAGGAGTTAGCAGCCGTAAAAAACTTCCAAGCGTAGGACTGGGAAAACGTACCAATATCGAGAATTTTCGCAGAGGAAAAAGTTGTTCGTCTCGGCAAACTGAAGCTACTCACGAAGATTCAGCCTGTTAGTAATCAGAAAAAAAATCCTTTGAGGGATACGGGACCATCCAACTTTGAAAAGATTAGGGTTATATGAGCTCGTAAATACAGATGCCGGCAGGGAGTTCGAAACCTTGGCAGTGTGAATTATAAAGGAGGTTATAAAACGCTTGGTCCGAATAACTATTTTTAACAAAAAGTAAACCGACTACAAACCGTTTTCTCACGAATGCCATTGTCAGAACTGGACCAATTGAAATGGGACCACATGGGAAGCACCAGCTTTCAAATAAAAAAAGAAATCATCAAAATCATTTCACCCAGTCGAAAGATATGAGGTAACAAACATAAAAAATAAAAATAAAAAATACAGTCGAAGTGAGAATCTCCTCCTTTTTTGGAAGTCGGTTGAAAAGAGGGATTTCGACAAGATGAGGATAACCAGCCAGATAAGAAAAAGAATCTCAGTAGCGTCATTTTGTCTGTGGACAGTGAAATTGATAAAATTTGTGTGTGGGAGTAGAAATGGCGTCTGGTTTAAACTTGGACATCGGAGAGAATAACATGCATTTAAATTTATTTCTCCACTCGGCACCGTCAAGCAATTTCAGTAACGTCAGCAAATAAACCTTATCTCGTTACTTATTTTTTTATTTTTATTTGATACTGTATATGTATCTTTACATAGTATACAATAAAGTCGCTTGTCGCCCTCTATCCCTTTGTATGTACGCTTAGATCTTTTAAACTACGCAAAAGATTTTAATGCAGTTTTCATTAATGGAAAAACGTTAATCCTTTGGGGGCCAGAGTCGGATTTATCCGACAATTATTTTCATCTCCATTTCGCCAGAGCCGACAAATTCCTCTACTTTCTCTATTTGTATAATGTTTTGTTTTAATCATTGCATTGCTTTCTATTAAAAAAAATCTATTTACGAGTCAATAGGATTTAGGATTCAAACTTTTTTTCATATAGTCTATTATGTATTGTATTTTTATCTAACTTGTGATTTTACTCTAAGAAGTCAAACTAGGCGACGAAAATAATGTTTTTCTGCTAAGTCCTCGCCTTAAGCAACTAATGCTTGCATTACGGATACCAAACATTTGATATAATATATAGACTATTTTTGAAGTGAAAACTTCTATAGCCGCGTTATACGACTTTGGGTAGGGAAAAAATGTATGGGTTCGCGTCAGCAACAGGCTATGGTAGGGGAGCTCAAGAGGGGATTTTTGGATTTACTCGACGCGTCAGACATTGCCAATGTATATACCCCACGTGTCTCCGATAACGGATATGTATTAATCAGACGGTTTGGTTGGTGGGGTTGGCGGGGGTGGGGGTAAAATTTTAAATACAACTCGAACGCGTCAGATTTTCAGAGGGGATGTTAAGGGAACCTAAACTTTTTTTTTTTTTTTTTTTTTTTTTTTTCTGATTTAAATCTGCAATCAGTCCCCAGGACTATAAGCGGATTCGTGGAGGGAGACGGATAGAACTTTCTTTTAGAGAGAGTGGGCCAGCGCCCAATCATCTCCATCACATTACGTGCTGTCTTTTCAGCCTGTTTATTTGATTTGTGGTGTCCAGCAACTGAGTGGCTAGACTATTGGGATGCCTGCGCAAGCGCTCGACGTGCCGCTTTCTGAATCTTGCGAGTTCCTCTGAGACAGTAGGAATGTTCAGGTATTGATGGATTTCATCGTTCTTGGAAAACCACGGAGCATCGGTGATGATACGCAAAATGCAGTTTTGAGCTCGCTGAAGACTGAGGAGGTTGCTTTTACTAGCAACTCCCCATATCTGTAGGCCATATGTCCATATGGGCCTCAACACCGCCACATATATCAGGAGTTTGTTGTCGACCGATAATGTTGAGTTCCGTCCCATAAGCCAAAGCATGCTTTTGAATTTGGCCATCATCTGATCTCTTTTAGTTTTGATATGTACTTTCCAAGTAAGTCTGCGGTCCAGATGAAATCCCAAGTACTTCACGCTGTCACAGTGAGGCAAGACTTCACTGCCCAGTCGCACCGGGGGACAATCACCTTTTCTGAGTGCAAAAGTAATATGATGTGATTTATGAGGGCTAGCACGAATCCGCCACTTTTTAAGCCATAGGTGGGTTGCATCCAGCTGACTCTGCAATTTGTCACTGGCAGCTTTAGGGCACTTGTCACTTGCTAAGAACGCCACATCGTCCGCATATGTTGCAATAGTTACGTCCTTGGTATTTGGTAGGTCTGATGTAAATATATTATAAAGAACTGGCCCAAGTACAGAACCCTGCGGCACACCAGCTTCTATTTTGCGCAGAGAAGAACGGGCCTCACCCTGCTTCACCTGAAAAAGTCGGTCCCTCAAGTATGATCTGACTATAAGAAATACAGGATGAGGTAGACTCCTTTTAATCTTAAACAAAATACCGGGGTGCCACACGCGGTCGAACGCCTGTTGAACATCAAGGAAAGCGGCCGAGCAAAATTGTTTGCTTTCGAGGCTTTGTCTAGCTGCCTCATAAACTCTATGAGTTTGCTCAATAGTGGAGTGAGATTTCCTAAAGCCGAACTGATGCAGAGGAATAACAGGACACTCATTCATAGCAGAGTTCAAACGTGTTAAAAATATTTTTTCCCATAGCTTCGACAGGACTGGAGTCAGACTGATAGGCCTATATGATGAAGCTTCGTGAACTGGTTTACCGCTCTTGTGAATCATTATTATCTCGGATATTTTCCAGGTCATCGGAAAGTGCGCCGTTCTAAAGATAGCATTAAATAAACAAGCCAGAAATGTGATACATTTGCGAGGAAGTTCTTTTAAGATGGTAGGAGTAATTAAATCAAAACCAGGAGCCTTCTTGGAGTCCAGAGTTCTGATTGTCGTCGCGATTTCTCTCGGCGAAGTTGGCTTTATTGGAACCCAATGTTGGGGCTCCTCACTCAGAGTTGAATACACATCTGCTTCCTCAGCAAGTTGTTCGTTTGGTTGAAAAACGGCGGCTAAATGAGTTGCGAATGTTTCGGCTCGTTCATGGTCTGTCCTAGCCCAAGATGAAGATGATTTGATTGGTGGATAGTGGTTTTGATAATGATTTAGGTTCCGAACGGCATTCCAGAGAGAGCGTTCACCATGTCCAGTTGGGCTCATGTTTCTGATGGCGTCATCCATGGTACACTTAGCAGCTGCTTTTAGTATTGCTTTGAGCTCCTTCGCGACACGGTTAAAAGTTTTTTTGTCATGGGGTAGCCGTGTTTGATGCCATATTCGTCGCAAACGACGTTTTTCAATTAGCTTTTCTCGAATCTCCACGGGTAATGTCACCGAACGCGTAAAGTCAGGCCCGGCTGGAGTATTCGACCATGCTGCTATTTGTATCAAGTTTGTGAGTTTAGTGCATGCGTCGTCCACATCTTCACCAGTCTTAAGAGGGATTTTTAGATTTATATGGTCATCAATATATGAGCGAAAACCCTCCCAGTCCGTCCTATTGTTGTACAAGGATAATGGTCTTTTCGTTTTCATTATTGTCGTGCTCAAGGTTAATACCACCAATATATGATCAGAGGACCCATCAAAACACGATTCAACGGAGGTATGTAAGTGATTTATTCCTCTGGTCACAAAGAAATCTAATAAGTTTGGCAGTTTGGTAGTGTCAGTGGGCCAATAGGTGGGTTCACCAGTAGAAACATGTTGCAGGTGTAATTTGTCAACGCACTCCTTCAATCGCCGACCTCTAGGACAGCTATTTCGTGACCCCCAGTATGTGTGCTTAGCGTTAAAGTCGCCTCCAGCAATAAAGCGATGTCCGAGTGTTCCAAAGTAGTGCTTGAACATGCTTTCGGATATTTTGTGCTTTGGTGGACAGTAAAGCGCTGATATGACAATAGGACCCGCACGACCCTCCAATCTAATGCTGGTTGCTTGGATGTGATTCGAAACGTAGTTTTCCATGAGGCTATGCTTCAAACTAGTTTTGATAACTATCGCTGAACCAGCGTGAGCAGTTCCGTCTGGATGAGGTGTTACGTAGATGTTAAATCCATTCATTTGGTAAGCTCTATCAGGTTTTGCATGTGATTCAGATATTAATACAATATCTAATTTATTAGCATTTATTATAGTTTCTAGTTCGTGAATATTAGGCGGAAGGCCGTTTATATTCCATGTGGCAATTTTAAGAGGCATTAACGTGAATTTAAGTGTGTGATGACTGTTGATAGTAGGTTAGTTAGGGTTCCAATTTGTTCTATTAATATATCAATTTTCTTAGATTGACTAATTATTATATCTTCTAGGCATAAGCTAGACTGTTGAGTTTCATTATTAACATGTTTAATCGTGGCTGACGGTTGAGATTGGCTCTTAGTCACACTGGCATATGATCTCGACTCTTTTTTACTAGGATATACCAGCTCCTTGTATTGCTGTGTTTTTGCAACTTTTTGAGTATTCTGTAAGATGCCAGAATGTTCCTTTACTTTAGCTGTTGTCTGACTGATGGTTGGATTGCTATGTTTGTTATTTTGTGTCTCGATCTGATGACCCGAGGTATAATTTTTATTATCCACTACACGCCGACTATTTTTTGTTTTCCTTGCCTGTAGTTCGATATAAACTTGGCAACCTTTATAATTTGCAGGATGGGCACCCTCGCACAAGGCACATTTGGCTGGTGAGTTTCTGTCTTTCTTGGAGCAGTCTGACGTTTTATGAGCTTCTCCGCATTTAACGCATCTGAAAGGCCGCATACAGTTATTTTTTGAGTGTCCATACTGCTGGCATCGTTTACATTGGACTATGGTGTTTGATTTGCGAGCATCTTCTATTCTGATTTTCTGATGATATATATACTGGATGGTTTTTACAGCTTTATTGTTGACGTTAGGTTCCAGGTTGACAAAAAAGGTGGATGTTGGGTGTCTACTTGGTCCATATTTGGAGTTAATAATTTCACCTCGAACCGTGTTCCCTGTTTTCTCGATCTCCTCAGTTATGTATTCATGGGGTGTAGTGTGATGCAGGTTTTTTATCACAATGCGGTATGGCTTAGTGTCTTTGCGGGAGAAAGTATGACCTATTAAATTATTCTGTCTTATCAGATCGATGACTTTTTTATATGTCTCTGTGGAATTGGACATAATGCGAATAAGGTTTTTGTTGATGATTTTAAATCTGAATTCATTGCTGTTAACTGCAGTGATGATTAGTTGTGTAAGAGCGTTCACATCATCTATGCCGTAAAGCATAATTGGAGGAGGCTTGTTTGGAGCTTTTATTCGCTCGGATATTGACTCATCGATTTGATCAACAGGCAAGCCTTCAAACCTATTGGTTTGCTCAATATCAGAAGGTGATCCTGGTAACTTGCGTTTCTTTCTTTGGACGATTGGTCTTTGCCAAGAAGGATGTTGCTGAACCAATTCCATGGGTTCAGAGGCTGGTGAAACTGAGGTTGAATGCTGCTGTTCTGTTACTATGTTCCCTAGTAGTTGAACATTGGGACCAGTATGTTTGGGGGATAGCGGTAATTCACTTAGTGACGCGCTACGTGGACGCTGTAGGAACAGACTGGGGTGAAATGTCTGCTGAATTAATTTCTTGTTTCCAGTCGTAATAAGTGTTGCAGGAGCCTGGTTGCCCACTCCTGTAGTGATTGTAGACGTCGATGTTGGCAAAACTTTGCCCCCCCCAGAGTACGAGGGGCAGCCCGAGTGGTGCTCGGGGAGGGATTCTCCGGCATTGCCGGTACCCTCCTGGGGTAGTCTCTCTTTTAGCCTTGCTTCCATGGTCGTAGTATTTTTATTTCAGGGTTGGTTTCCCCTAGCCAGGTATTCGGTTATGGCGCCGAAGACTCGCCTGTGCCCTTCATACTTAGCTATTACAGTCACGAGGTAGATGTTATGTGTGGGGCTCGTTAGAGACTGTAACATTGCCCAGGGGGTACGACTCACAGCTATTGTGAGTCCACTGTTAGACCGCGGCGGCAGTCTAACAATGGCGGGGACGTGTATGAATAGGACTGGTTAGTGCGCGCCTGATAGTTCAGCTCCACACTCCTGAACGTACGCTATCGGTATTCTTAGCATTTTTTAAGTATATGCTCCCTAGCAAAAACACATACCACTAAGACCTACACTAACTTACCCCCTAACCTAAACTTAGCTCCCATTTAAAATTCAGACGATTCGGATGTAACGCAAGCTCGTGGCAGCTTTTTGAAAATGCAAAAAAATATTTTTGACGATTCTCATTTTGTAATACTCGAGCGCGTCAAATTTTCATACAGACGGTTCAGCCTAAATTCCTGATCGTGCTGATTCTTAATCTGACAATTATATGGAGGATTTTTAAAATAAAGCGCCTACAAAATTTTGAACGCCTGTAGACGCTCACCCCACCGCTGAAATGAAAAACTTCATATAACCTTTTTTTCTTCTTACCATCCAATCTTCAAAGTCCAATAGGTCCCCACGACGCTCGAGTGACTACACATTTAGCATCGTGGGCTCCCTAACCACTACAGCTGCCTACGTACGCGATCACGCCTACACATTGCATATACCCGATTCTATGTGTGTGCGTTGGACGTTCAGTTTTAAATTTTCACTTCTGTTGGCAGTCCTCATGACTGCCTCAGATTTTTTATTTTTGTAAATACATACACATTAATTACATGTAAATTATATACTAAAACCTTCATCGAGAACCACTCTATCCATTGGTGAAAACAGCATGAAAATCAGTGCAGTAGTTTTTGAGTTTATCGCGAACAGACAGATATGTAGTGATTATATCGCTGCTTAAAAACTAAAGGGCCATAAAACAAAAAAAAATCAAAAATGTTTTTATTGCAAAAATACAATCACAATCCTTCATATTGTATGTTGCAAAAAGACTTATGGTTGTTTTATTCCATATTTAGTATATTTTGATCATTTTTTATATATTCAAAAGTAACTTATATGCTTATATCTCTTCTAGTATTCAGTTTATTATAAAAGTTCTTTAAACATTTAATGCTACTTACGCTTCCAACGGTGTATAATATGCATATATTTGATATAATTATATGTAATAAGAAAAAAAATAGACAAAAAATAATTTAATTTTTTTCAATCAGCTCTCCTGTAAAAAGTGTAATTTTGATTTGTGGCCCTTTAGTTTTTAAGCAGCGATATTATTTTGTCAAACCGTACCAACTTATAAAGAAAATTGTTTTCGAAGCACCTTACAGTAACCTCTATGCTACTTGGCTAGTTTGCTTGCTACGGAAAATGCTTGCTTGCGTTCTCGCAAAAACTAATATAATTTAATTCAAATTTCTTTGTTTTTTAGTACATCGATACCTTAATTCGCAAAACGAATAACTGCACTTTTGGTTGAAAATGACTTTTTGATACGGGAGAAATTTAATAACAATTGAAGACGTGAGTGGATGAAGGTGATATGTCGCATTTTTGAGTTTTTTCGTTTTTTTGCGTTGATGAAAGTAATATGTCCATATGAATGATTGCAGACCTTAAGATCGTGGATTTAAGAAATTTTTGGAAAATAAAAAGTTGAAAAAGGTGTTATGTACAGTTAATTTTAAAAAGCAAAAAGTGCAGAAAAGTTTACTTTTGTTAATGGAAAAGGGAGCTATGTTCACTTTTTTTTTAGTTAAATAATACAGGTATTTAATTGCTATCATACCATTAATATTTTAGTTTGTTTACACAACTTTGCATCATAATTTAGTAGAAAAATAAGTTCCGTGGCGACTTATCTCAAAAATTAAAAGTAAAACTTTAACCTCGATTTATTCAAAATTGGAATTATGCGACAATACCACTACACCTTCATCCACTCACGTCTTCAATAAGAATTTAATTTTTAAAAGGTCTATCGGTTAACACGAGCAATAATTTCCAATGTAAAATATGTATCTATTAAAAAAAACCACATCAAAATCTGTTGCGTAGTTTTAAAGATCTAAGCATACATAGGGACAGACAGGCGGGAAGCGATGACAATATAGCTTCCCAACAGTAAAATAAGTCGCCACGGAACTGATTTTTGGACTAAATTATGATGCAAAGTTGTGTAAACAAACTAAAATATTAATGGTATGATAGCAAGTAAACACTTCTATTATTTAATTAAAAAAAAAAAGTGAACATAGCTCCCTCTTCCATACATACAGAAAAAAATTGTAAAAATGGTCAATTTAGTTTCAGTATCATGTATAGAGCCTATAAACACGATATCTCTGAAAACAAAGTAAATTACTCCATGACCAACCCTTACAGATTTATTATTAGTATTGATGATAACACACGAAAGGATAAATATTTTACGCCATTACATTGTGTGCTTAAAAATAGAATATATGTTAGAAGAAGCCTTCGTCTTTTATTTACGACTCGGGACAATTGCCAAATGTTACGATGACTTCAACTTTGGACTTGGGTTACATCCAACACGCATTTCAATGGTATGTCGGTGTGTTCATCACACTGAGGCTGTATGTTCTATTTCTAATCATCTAGTAACATTAGGCAAAGTTTGTTCGTAAGTATGTCGATAAAATAAATATCTTCACATATTCCACACAGCGCCATCTAGTTTCACACTAAGCAACTAATGCTTGTAACTAATGATAGATAGATAGACAGTTGATATACTACATAGATTACTTTTTTTAAAAAAAACATACTTTTTTTTGTATAAATCTGTAAGGGTTGGTCATGGAGTAAGTTACTTTGTTTTCAGATATATCGTGTTTATAAGCTCCCATGATACTAAAACTAAATTGAAGATTTTTACATTTTTTTTCTGTATGTATGTATGTTCCTCCATAACTCTTAAACGAATTAACTGATTTTCAAAAAACTTGGTAGATAAAAATTTAGACGTAAAATACACAGGATAGGCTACTTTTTTTTCAACGCGGACGAAGTCGCGGGCGCCAGCTAGTACATTATAAATACAAACATCCACGACTCATGTGCAAAGGTAAAATGTTAACACAGCGGGATTCGAACCCGCGACCGTTTGGTTAACAGCTAAGGTTGACTGGACCAAACGTGTCGTCAATCTACGAGTATACTATAGCAACAAAAGCGATCAACACAAAAAAATCTATGTGTGATGATGATAACTCTGTCTTCGCAGATTCGCAGATTTGCCCAAGCAAAAAAAGGATAGCCTTGTCTGGGCCTAACCTTTTTTTTTTTTTTTTTGAGGAGGGGAAATCACCTTTACGGACTAGCCTCCCCCGTCGGCATAGGACGCGCCAACGAGGGAGAGTGTGGGACTCGACCGGCAGAGTGCCGGTAATACCCACTAAAACCCCCCCATGCTCCTCCATCGGCGGTGATGTGCGGGGCCGAATAACAGCGAGGCCATGTCTGCGGACCCCGCACACCGCAAAATCCCGCGAGGGAACCGTCTTTGTGGTGGCGACCTAGGGAGCATCTCTAGGCCGCCCCGCCGTCAAATCAGTGTAGGCCGGGCGCCAGTCGTCCTACCTGACGCCCGGTAGCCACTTTTTAATCGGCGCGCGCAACGTAGGCGCGGCGCCGTCGTCCAGCTCTGCGGCGCCTGAGTGGGTCCGCCTGGGGGTCCTCTTCGCGGGACCGCTCCCTGGCCTCTTTACCACTCAGGGCCGCTTCGCAAAATGCCCTGACTGCATTCCAGCAGTCAGGGGTCTCAATCATCGCTCTGACGACAGCCGGTAGGGACAGGTCGTGTCCTACGACTGCCGTCAGAGCCGCTCTCTCCATATCCCAACCTGGGCACACCTCAAGGACGTGTTGCGCCGTGTCTTCGGCGGCTCCGCACTCGTGGCAGGAGGGAGTCGGCTCCCTCCGCGCGACGTTGCACAGGTACCGACCGAAGCAGCCATGCCCCGTCAGCACCTGCACAAGCCGGAACGAGAGCGAGCCGGTCCTCCTGCTCACCCACTCATTCAGCACCGGCGCGATCGCAGCCGTGGTGCGGAAACCCCACCCCGGCTGCATCAACTCGTCACGCCAGCGCTCGAGTGCCTCCTCCTTGAGCTCCGTCCTCCAACGTGTCACCTCCTCCGGAAGTGGGCTCGCGCCGCGGGCCCTCGCATCGGCGGTCCTACGGTAGACCGCTGCGAGGACCCCGGCATCCAGCTCCCAGGGGAGCGTGCCGGCGATCGCGCATGCCGCTCTCCACGAGGTGGTGCAATACGCTCTGATGACCCTGGACGCCATGACCCGCTGCGAACGCCGCAGCACGGCCAGGTTCTGAGCCGACAGGCGGTCGACCCAGATGGGCGCCCCGTACAGGGCCATCGAGCGCACCACGCCCGCGAAGAGACGGCGGCACCCGACGTTGGGGCCGCCCAGGTTGGGCATCAGCCTACTCAAGGCGAAAGATACCTTCAGGAGTTTCGGAGCTAGACTCCGGAAATGCTCCTTAAATGTCCATCGGCTATCGAGTACGACGCCGAGATATTTCAGCGTCGACCCGATGCCGATGGACACTCCTCCAACAATTATGTGGGCATCTGGCGGTGGCGCCTTGCGAGGTCCGCGGAAGCAGATAGCTTCCGACTTCTCAAGGGCCACCGTCAGGCCTAGGCGCCGTATGCGCATCACCACCTGTGCGACTCCAGCGGTTGCCAACAGGGCCGCGTCACGATACGTGCCACCGCGGGCGGTCACTAATGTGTCGTCCGCGTAGCACGTGACGTCGACCCCGCGCAGGGTAGCGCCCCGCAGCACCCAGTCGTAGCCGATGTTCCACAGGAGCGGGCCGAGAACCGACCCCTGTGGAACACCGCACGACACTTCCCGCTGACGATCTCCAACGCGCGTGGGGTACACGACCGAGCGACCCGAGAGATAATCTCCGACAAGGCGTCGGAGGTACTCCGGGAAGCCGTGGTACCCCATAGCCTCCATGATCACTCTGTGGGGTAGAGTGTTGAACGCGTTGGAGATGTCGAGGGACACCGCCAGGACGACCCCGCCTTTCCCAATCTCCTCCTCCGCTAAGGTCCTCACCCGCGCAATCGCGTCGACGGTGGACCTGCCCCTCCGGAAGCCGAACTGGACGTCTGCCAAGTTCGGCCCGGTCTCCTCTAGGTGTTGAGTGAGGCGAGCGGCGATAACCCGCTCGAAGAGCTTGCCAGCCTCACTCAACAGGACAATGGGGCGGTAGGCCGATGGAGAGTCCACCGGACGCCCGGGCTTGCGGATGAGGACAAGCTTGCCAAGCTTCCACGCCTTGGGAAAGTGGCCATCCTTCGCACAGGTGGTGAGCAGCGCACGGAATCTACTTCCGAGACTGCCCTCCCTCAGGGCCAAGACTAACGCTCTCCCCGGGATGCCGTCGGGACCGGGCGCTGTGTTCTTCGCACTGAGGCGAAGAACCGCCCTATCCAACTCGCCCTCCGACACCTCGGGGGGATCCTCCACCGAGATCTGGCGCCGCGCGGGGGGAGGAGCGTCGCCCTCCGCCCTGGCAGGGAACAGATTCTCCACGACTCTCTCGAGCGTCTCCGTGTCCATGGTGGACGACAGCGGAGGGGCCCAGGGGCGAAGCTTGCTCATAACAAGCTTGTACGGCCTGCCCCATGGGTCCTGCTCGAGAGAGTTAACCAGCTCCTGCCAGGCGCGCTCCTTCGCTGCAGCTATCTCGATCCTCAGCGCCTTCTTGGCCCCTTGGAAGGCGGCAAAAAGTTCGGCGACCACCGATGCGGGTTTGTGGCGTCGTCGGGCGTGGGTGTACCGGCGTCGTGCCTTGACACACGTCGTCCGGAGGTGCTGAAGCTCCGGCGACCACCAGTACACCTGTCGACGCGGCTGCGGCTTGCCCACGCGAGGCATGGCGACGTCACAGACATGCACCATGGCCTCGCGGAACCACTGCACCTCCTGCTCCGCATCGGTCTCCTCCGGTTTCACATTCCAAGATTCAACGAGGGACGCCGCTATGAGGGCGTCTCTCTCCAGCTGTTTTAGCGCCCACTTGGGCCCGATCTCTGACGGAGCGCGACTCGGGCTGTTCGGGCTTGTCGAGTGGAGGGAGACGGAAAACCGAATGTATCGGTGATCCGAGAGCGTCTCGACCCCCTCCTCGACTGCCCAGCCCCGAACGCGGCGTGCCAGGGCGGGAGACGCAAACGATACGTCCACGACTGATCCGCCCTGTTGTCGCACGCACGTGTTAGCCGCGCCCCTGTTCAGCACGCACAAGTTGTTGCTGGAGAGCCACTCCTCCAGAGCAGCGCCCCTCGCGTCTGTGAGCGATGAACCCCACACCGTCGACTTCGCATTCAAGTCTCCGGCGAGAAGCACCTGATGCGGACGGCACCGTCCCAGAACGATGTCCATTTCCGCCAAAAAGCGCTCAAACTCCGCGAGCGGGCGGTTTGGCGAGAAATAGACACTGATGTACACAATGTCTCCGCAAAAGGCGGCGACAAACCCTCGACCCTTGTACGATCGATCCACGGTGTGGGCCCCCTCTCCCGAGGTCAAAACAATGGCGACGACCCCGTCCCGGTCGCCGATCCAGTTGTCACGGTTGACAATCAGATACGGCTCCGAGACGAAAGCCACGTGTATCCCCCACTGCGCCAGAGTCTGGACCAGTAAGTCCTGGGCCGCAGCGCAGTGGTTGATATTCGCCTGTAGGATATCTATGGACGTATTAATTATACGTCCATAGATATTCCGTTCGTCCCGTCCGGTGGGCGGTCGGCGGTATCCTGGGACGGAGCCTCAGGGTTCACCGGCCTTCGTCTGTTCCATGTCCGCTTGGGAGCCGAACACTTAGCGCTTCCCAAGCGGTGGTTGTGCCGTTTCCCGGCTTCGGCACATAAAGCACAGCGCACTTCGGAGCGGCAGTCGGCTGCACGATGGCCGTCCCTGCCACACCGATAGCACTGCTGGCTACGATCGACGGCGGCGGTGCACTGCCCCCTAACGTGTCCGGACTCCAGACACCGGAAGCAGCGCAGCTCTCTGGGTTGCAGGGCTTTCACCCTCGCCGCCGTCCATCCCACCAGCAGCCTACCCTCAAGCACCTTCTTTGCGGCTGTCGCAGGACAGCCCACCCACGCTGAGCCCATGCCGAAGCGCAGGAAACGTATGGCGCCCACCTTAACCGATTCAGCGGCGCATTCGCCGAGTTTGGCAATGGCCGCCGCCACTTCTGCGGGAGTGACGGAGTCGTCGAGCCCCGACACCAGCAACTCGGTCAGCTTGACCGGTCTGGAGACCCTGACTACCTCCTCACTCATCCGCTCACGAAGTTTGGCGGCCAACAGGTCCGCCTTCTCCGTCAAGTCGACGCCATGAACCTCAAAGATAACGGCACCCGTGATTGCCCGACGGGAGCGGACATACGGGATGCCCACCTCCTCCAGGGTCACTTTTGCCTTCGCCTCCGTGACGACCTCGGAGTAGGTCACTCCCCTTTTCGCAGCCTCGGGCTGCAGGGTGAGGACCACTGCCGCAGTCTTCGGAGGCTTAGGCGCCTTCTTTGGTGTGGGGGGCTGTTGAGCCCGTTTCGTCCTAGGGGGGGGGACCGGAGGAGACTCCTTATGTTTCCCCCCTTTGGCCACCGTACTCCACGGTCGGTCCATGGACGCGGGGGCGGGTGGAAGAGGGCGCGGTTCCGGGCGGGCCGCACGTTTCGCAGCCGCCTTGCGCCCTTTCTTATTTCTCCTTCTTCTTTTCCCTCCAACAGGCGCCTTCGCCTTTTGGCCACTGGTGGAGGCTTTGGGCGGTGCGATGGGAGGGAGAGGCGGGTCTCGTCCGGGGGGGGCAGGCTTCGAAGGGGGCTCCCTCCGAGCGGCCAATGGCGGGCTCACCCTCGGCGCTGGGTTTAGGCGCGGCTCCAGGTTCGCGAGCCGCGCGCTCAGCCGAGCATGGAGCCTGTCCATTATCGCCGTCTCAAATGCCTCCAAGTGCTCCAGTGTGACCGGAGTCCCGGAGGCGGCGGCGGGAGCGGCTTTGAATGCCGCAAACTCCCTCCGCAGTTCATCAAGCCCTGCCTGGAGACGCTTGTTCTGCGCCCGAGCTTCTTTGAGCTCGCGACGCAGCGCAGCAGTCTCCTCGGTCGTGGTCAGGGCGGCCAGGCATTTGGCGTCCGCGATAATCGCCTCGGCGTTGTCGCGGAGCGCCTTAACGCAAGTGCCCTTCAAATTTTTCGAAACGTCGGCCACCTTGCGGATGGCCGCCACTCTCGTCATCAACCTCTCGAAGACGAGCGGGGACGACTCAACAGTGTCGTCCCCAGACTCCATCTCCGAGAGGCGGGAGCGGGTAGCTCGAGCCTCGGCCATCGAGGCGAGCACTTCCCGCTCAGCCTGGAGCTTGAGCTCCTCCCTCTTCGCTCGAGCCAGTTCGGCCTTCGCCTCGGCGAGGCCGACGTACTCACCCGTAGTGGGAGGGCGACCGCGACCGCGCTTCTGGAGTAATCCAGTCGCGATGCCGGGTCGCTCCTCTCCTGAGGACTCCGGGGAGCCCTCCGGGGACGGCACAGGTGGGGCCTTGCCCCTTTTCCTCTTCAGTCGATCCCCCGAAACTGGGATCGACTCCTCGCTGTCGCTGCCCGTCGACACGGGCACCGCCGTGTCCATGCCTGATGACGAGGCACCTTGCAGGCTCGCCGGGCTTCCGCTTCTTGGCGACGTGGCAGGCGTCGCCATGCGGTGGAGGAGTACCACAGGGGTGGGTGCCCTGCTACCCTCACCGTCGGCCCTCTTCTGCGCACGAGTGCGCACTCCGGTAGCATTCTTCACACCAGACAGCCCGGGATCCGCTGCCTGGAGCGCCTGCTGCCTGGCATCACACCAGGCGCAGGGGTGGCGCTCTCCGCCACAGTCACAGTTGCCGGTAACCAATTTCACATCGACCGGCCCGGATACCGGTCGACGCCGCTGGCGAGGCGGGACGCATGCGCCGCTCGTTACCGATTTCACACTCGGGGGCCGAGCTACCCCCGAGCGCCGGGCGTTAGCCGGATCGCACGACATACTTGTTTCCGTATCTGACATTTCCATATTCATCTGGGAGGCGTACCTGCGGCCCTTTCCCAACAGGCCGCAGGAGCGCTTGGGACCGGGTCCCCCCCAGCCATTCAGCCCCTCGGCACGCCGACCTTAGGCTTTGGGGTAATTTTTTATAGTGGTTTTCTTCCACGCGGCCCGACGCTCAGTGCGCCGGACCCCCGGCCCCGCGAGTGCGGGGTTACGGTTTGCCCGACGGTGGCCTAGACCACACGCCGCGCCCGCGGACCTTATCAGGCCCGCCACCACGAGCCGAAGCTCCGCCGCTGGCCCATCTCTGGGCCCAACAATAGCGCTGACGCGCGCGCCACGATCGTGTCCGGGCAGGACGGACCGCCAGCTCCCGCTGGCCAACCCACGACCCCCGAGGGGTCCACTGGTGACAGCCGTAGGCTTCTTGAGTAAGAAGCCATGGATCCACCCTTCGAGTGTGATTTTTTATAGAGGTTTTCTTCCTCGCAGTCCGACGCTCAATGCGCCGGACCCCCGGCCCCGCGAGTGCGGGGTTACGGTGAGCGCTCCGCTACGGGCTCCCGCGAGGGAGCCCGCTCGGAACGCTCGGGTGTACGCCTTCTTGGTCCCCTTGGCCGAAGCCAAGGGTAAGCCCCCCCACCACGACAAGGTCCTGGCGTACCCAGGGGGGGTGTCTGGGCCTAACCTAACCTAACCTTTATTAATATTATATAATACTTAGAATAATTAACTTAGAATTAGAATTAAATGAAACTTTATGTTACATTATGTGCTGTTTTGCAAACCTTTATTTGAGCATGCGAATTAATGGGGAATCCCAGCAGAATATACGTAAAGCCGGTACATCCCCCGACGGACCCTCGGGAGTTTGCTAGTGTCACAGTATCACTGCGGATAATCGTTTTTTTTGGTAGACAATAGTACTGTTAAGCTATTTGGAATCTAATTTTGTTCAATTTAAAGTCTAGTTCTATTTGAACTACATAATAAATGTCCTACATAGAAACGTAACCTTCCCATATGACAAAACTATTATTAAATAACTCTAACAATAATTCTTTTTAATAAAAAAACCGACTTCAAAGTGTTTTCTCGTGAATGCCATTGTCAGAACTGGACCAAATTGAAATGGGACCACACGGGAAGCACCAGCTTTCAAATAAAAAAGAATCATCAAAATGATTTCACCCAGTCGAAAGTTCCGAGGTAACAAACATTTTAAAAAAATACAGTCGAATTGAGTACCTTCTCCTTTTTTGGAAGTCAGTTGATAAAAACCGACTTCAAACCGTTTTCTCATGGTTGCCATTGTCAGAACTGGACCAAATTTAAATGGGACCACACGGGAAGCACCAGCTTTCAAATAAAAAAAGGAATAATCAAAATCATTTCATCCAGTCAAAGGTTCCGAGGTAACAAACATAAAAAAAAACATACAGTCGAATTGAAAACCTCCTTCTTTTTTGGAAGTCGGTTGAAAAGAAAACATACAACGAAAATGAATCGTAATGGCTATTTTCATCGAAATGTGTTTTTAATTGCACACCCTTAAAAGTTTTATGGCTTTAACAACAACAAAAGATTTTTATTCTTTCATAATTATAGGTACTCATCCAGCTATTGTATTATGAGCGATGGCTTCTAACAATCATTAAAGCATTTTTAAACAGTACACAGTACTAAAAGCTTAAAGCAAGGCCAACTAAACAAAGCAAAGAAAGTAAACAAACTCTCAAGGGTTGTCAAAGTGGTTTCTTATAGCATGAAGCAGATCGCTGCTTAAAAACTAAAGGGCCATAAAAAAAAATCCAAAAATGTTTTTATTGCAAAAATACAATCACAATCCTTCATATTGTATGTTGCAAAAAGACATGATTGTTTTATTCCATATTTAGTATATTTTGATCATTTTTTATATATTCAAAAGTAACTTATATGCTTATATCTCTTCTAGTATTCAGTTTATTATAAAAGTACATAAAACATTTAATGCTACTTAAAAATACGCTTCTAACGATGTATAATATGCATATATTTTATATATATCTAATAAGAAAATAAATAGACAAAAATAATTTAATTTTTTTCGATTAGCTCTCCTGTAAAAAGTGTAATTTTGTGGCCCTTTAGTTTTTATCAATCAATGAAACAAGGTTTGTGCAGCGAACTTGAATGGTTTATTGTGTATATAATTTGCAGAAAAAAAATGCATCCAAGTGAATCCGGGCTGCGACGCACGAGTGGTGTTTACTCCTTATGAACAATCATAAAATCCGTTCCGTACTAATCCTTACTTAATTTATAAATATGAATATGTGTGTTTGTTACGCTTTCACGAAAAAACTACTGAAGCGATCACCATGAAATTTAGCATACATGTTGTCTGGAACACCAGAAAGGACATAGGGTACCTTTCATCGTTCAACGCGGACGAAGGCGCGGGCACCAGCTAGTCTATAATTAATATTTAGATATGAATATGTACCTATATATTGAAGGAATAGATATAAAATATATATTGTAGATAGTATCTTATAACAATCCCTTAATACGTAGATATTACCTATGCCGCAGATATAACTACATAAATTCAGATTTAGACATAGCCACAGCAGTTGCAACCCTTAATACTAACGAAATATTGTTATTATGTAATGAATGTAATATTACAAATTTTAAATAGTTACCTATATTAGTTTGTACTATCGCGGTCAATGGAGCAGACCCACTTTTCATACAAATTTGTCTAACGTTGAATTGAGGTTGTCATAGTAACGTAAATGTTATAATACGAAATACGAGTAGGTATTTGAAGTAGGAACAAAGATAAATACAAAATGTGCACACGAAATTGTTCCTTACGGTGGGACTGCTCTCTTGACCGCGATAGTACCTATTATTATATCACTACATATTATAAATCAGTCCTTCGCCGCGACTGTCTTCTGTCTGTTCGCGATAAACTCAAAAATTACTGCACCTATTTTCATGCTGTTTTCACCAATGGATAGAGTGGTTCTCGAGGAAGGTTTTAGTATATCATTGACAAAGTTACGCGGGCGAAGTGGCGGGCAGCAGCTAGTTTTTAACTAAAATAGCAATTTGAAAAGTGAGGTACTAAGTTTTGAAGGCCAGTGTAATTAGTAATTCGTTCAATTTGAAAGTAGTTCAATTTAAAAATTAAAGTTTCAAATTATCCTTGTAAATAGAGTCGATATTTTGATGGATGTTACAATCTAATCACGCACAGATTCTGACCTCGACGAGCGACGAATTGTAATCAAAAATCGACCTTACAGCCTTACCTTAAGTATGTCACATGAGTTATTCATAGATCACCGTTTTGTTTAGTAAAATCGGATATTACGTACGTTTTGTGAATCTTTACTAATAAATGCGTAAGAAAGGTTACATAATATTATAATGTCGGTGAGTATAATATGTTTCAAATCTAAGTACCTATATCAATATAGTACTAATAATAAATCTGTAAGGGTTGATCATAGATATCGTGTTTATAGGCTCTATACCTGATACTGAAACTAAATTGACCATTTTTACAATTTTTTTCTGTATGTATATATGTATGTTCCTCCATAACTCTTAAACGAATTAATTGATTTTCATGAAACTTGGTAGATAAACATTTAGACGTACAGGACACAGGATAGGCTACTTTTTTTCTTTTTCAACGCGGACGAAGTCGCGGGCGCCAGCTAGTCTGTCTCCCTGTCCGCCAACTTCTTCTAAACCACTCAAAGGGTTTTCACTAATGTAAAGACGAAGGAAGGTGTCGACTATGCTATTTATATCAACATTCGTATTTCAACGTGATTATAGCTATATGCGCATTTCTACATACACGATCAACGAACTCGAACATTATTGATGCGGTTTCAATTTCAAGCTACATTTTCAACCGACTTCCAATAATAACTATTTTTAACAAAAAAAAACCGACTTCAAACCGTTTTCACATGGATGCCATTGTCAGAACTGGACCAAATTTAAATGGTGCCACACGGGAAGCACCAGCTTTCAAATAAAAAAAATCATCAAATTTCGTTTCACCGAGTCGAAAGTTCTGAAGTAACGAACATAAAAAAATACAGTCGAATTGAGAACCTCCTCCTTTTTTGGAAGTCGGTTTAAAAAACCGACTACAAACCGTTTTCTCATGGATGCCATTATCAGAACTGGACCAAATTTAAATGGGACCACACGGGAAGCACCAGCTTTAAAAAAAGAATCATCAAAATCATTTCACCCAGTCGAGTTCTGAGGTAACAAACATTTAAAAAAATACAGTCGAGAACCTCCTCCTTTTTTGGAAATGGGTTGAAAAGGGAGAAGGTTCTCAATATTAGGTTGCGCTCATTTTGGCAATATTGTATTCGGTCTTAGTACCTACTTGTCTTCAAATGGCGTCACAGAACCAAGTGAGATAACGAATAGTCAGAGGTCGTTATTTATGTAAAAACACTTGATAATATAAATTTATTACATTATTGTAATTAGTATACAGTGATCAACTGTCGATCAGGTGAATTTTTAAATATTTTCACAAACTAAACAGTGTACTAAGAACGTATAACATTTTGGAGGGCGGCTTCATGTAACAAACCTTCAGTAGATTATAATATTCTTTAAGGCGAGTTTACGTAAGTGATCTTTTAAAATAACAGTGAATTTGTTTTGAATTTAGTGAATACAAAAATTGTCTTATGTTCAAGTTTATTTAAATTTGCTTTATTCTGTTTGGTGATATCATCATTATCTTCCATTTGGAAATTGAAGTAAGTGTACTATAGAAGCATGATTAGTAATTCTGACTAGCGTAGTAGGTATATTCGTAGAAATGTAAAATATGTTAGAGCTGGTACACACTAGTCGTTTTGAAGCGCGTGCTTTGAGAACTATGAAGTTCTAACGCAACGCCCAGCGCTCAATGTGTACTCGCTCTTAAAACTTCATAGTTCTCAATGCGCGCGTTAGCAAAGCACGCGCTTCAAAACGCCTAGTGTGTACCAGCTCTGAAGTTCTTAGAGCGAGTACACATTGAGCGCTTGGCATTGCGTTAGCAAAGCACGCGCTTCAAAACGCCTAGTGTGTACCAGCTCTGAAGTTCTTAGAGCGAGTACACATTGAGCGCTTGGCATTGCGTTAGCAAAGCACGCGCTTCAAAACGCCTAGTGTGTACCAGCTCTGAAGTTCTTAGAGCGAGTACACATTGAGCGCTTGGCATTGCGTTAGCAAAGCACGCGCTTCAAAACGCCTAGTGTGTACCAGCTCTGAAGTTCTTAGAGCGAGTACACATTGAGCGCTTGGCATTGCGTTAGCAAAGCACGCGCTTCAAAACGCCTAGTGTGTACCAGCTCTGAAGTTCTTAGAGCGAGTACACATTGAGCGCTTGGCATTGCGTTAGCAAAGCACGCGCTTCAAAACGCCTAGTGTGTACCAGCTCTGAAGTTCTTAGAGCGAGTACACATTGAGCGCTTGGCATTGAGTTAGGTTAGTGCGAGCTTCAAAACGCCTAGTGTGTACCAGCTCTGAAGTTCTTAGAGCGAGTACACATTGAGCGCTTGGCATTGAGTTAGGTTAGTGCGAGCTTCAAAACGCCTAGTGTGTACCAGCTCTGAAGTTCTTAGAGCGAGTACACATTGAGCGCTTGGCATTGAGTTAGGTTAGTGCGAGCTTCAAAACGCCTAGTGTGTACCAGCACTTATGGTCGATAGACAGTCTTACGATTCACTTGATGGGAGGTGGCAACCGTCGCCTATAACAGAAGCAACGCCACGGGTGTTGTAAGTACGCTGCCGACCATAGTGAGAATGAGGATAGAGGAATGGGATTGGAAAATAGGCTTTGGTCTTACTTACTCGCTCCCCGTTATTTCACGGTGTTCTTCTGTAAGGGGTAGTTAATTTCCAAAGTTGACCCTGACTCATGAAACCCCGTTCATGAAACTCTACCAAGTTTCATGAAAATCAGTTGAATTGTTTAAGAGTTATAGAGGAACATACATACTTACATACATACATAAATACATAAATACATAAATACATACATACATACATACATACATACATACATACATACATACATACATACATACATACATACATACATACATACATACATACATACATACATACATACATACATACATACATACATACATACATACATACATACATACATACATACATACATACATACATACATACATACATACATACATACATACATACATACATACATACATACATACATACATACATACATACATACATACATACATACATACATACATACATACATACATACATACATACATACATACATACATACATACATACATACATACATACATACATACATACATACATACATACATACATACATACATACATACATACATACATACATACATACATACATACATACATACATACATACATACATAAATACAGAAAAAAATTTTTTAAATGGTCAATTTAGTTACAGTATCATGTATAGAGCCTATAAACACGATATCTCTGAAAACAAAGTACTTTACTCCATGACCAACCCTTACAGATTTATTATTAGTATTGATTGAGTATTGATGATTTGTTCGCAGAATGAAAGTGCTGCTTTTCGTGTCCAGTCTTCTATCAGCGGTCGTGGCTATCTCGGCACAGTGCCACGCATGTCTTGACGGCAGTTGTTACACGCGAATAACAGTTTTTGAAGGCCATCAAATCTCCGGACAAATAGCAATCGACAGAACTGGCAACATTCTCTATTTCCACTTCGAGAATTCACAATCCAAAGACTTTAGCGGTGCTTATGGTTTAGACGAAGTTAAATTCAGTCTGTTATCCGGAGTAGACTTCTCTTTCGCTAGGGCAGTCGATCAAGCGACCCGAGATGTTTACATGTCTGGCGCTACAGGAATTTACAAATACAATCCTGCTAAGAATTCTACGAGCCTCATCGGACTATCTGAAGACACCATATTCAGTCTACAATTCCACCAAAAACTGTACTACACGAAATTTAATGTCAACGGTCTGTACACATTTGAAAATGGAAAGTCAAAACAAATTCCCGCGCTTTCCAAATATCAAATCGACGACTTCGTCATAGACAAGCACAATGACGTTTACTTCATGAGCAACTACATTATCTATAGATTGAAAAATGGCGCCAAATCACCTAGCGTCTTCGCTGATGAGATATACACTCTTGCCACAGACAAAAATGGCAATGTCTACTTCAATCAACCAGCCACGAGAGGTTTGTACAAATTGGATTACAGCAAAGACGAATTAATCGAATTTGGCGCCTTCAATCAAGGCGTAGCCTTCAAGATTTTGTTTGACAGTGACAATAACGTCATCTATCATGAGGTAGATGACGAAAAGATTCACTATTTGACTCCAAACTATGGTAGATGCAGAGTTACCACTCTCGGTAAAGGGAAACAAACTAAAAAAGGCGTTGCTCTTGTAGCAAACGCAAAGTAATTTTATAACACTTCCTTAAACTCTTTTGTAATTTTTTTTTGTGTGACAATCATGCAATCGGTTCCAAACCATAAACAGATCCTACACTACTGGTATCTCTCCTAACAACATCCCAAAAAATAAAGACAGTGCAATTTATCTAAGTCAAAAAAAGACGTTAGGTCGCCTTACAAAACAAATTCCCGCGCTTTCCAAATATAAATTCAATGACTTCGTCATAGACAAGCAGGATGACGTTTACTTCAGGATCGGCTACATTATCTATAGATTGAAAAATGGCGCCACATCACCTAGCCTCTTCGCTGATGGGTTTGACGCTCTTGCCACAGACAAAAATGCCAATTTCTACTGCCATAACATACGTACGCAAATTTTGCATAAATTGAACCGACGAATTAATGGAATTTGGCTTTTTCAATACACGACTTGTCTCCCAGATTTTCTTTGACAGGAACAATAACATTATCTATCGTAACAATATTGACTTAAATATTAACTCTTTGACTCTATACCATGGTGGATGCAGAGTTACCACTCACGTTACAGTTGTTTACCTATTATTAAATTACTTTTTGTTTGTGAAGATTTCGTTATTATTTTTTAACCCCAGACGCCCGACGCAAAAATTGGTGATAAGTTTGACGTGTGTGTCTTACCAGTATGGAATCGTACCTCCTAAACGGATGGACTGATATTGATACGGCTTTTATGTTTAAAAGCTGATGTGATCGGGATGGGCCTTAGTTATAACTTATGAAGATCTGTTTTAGAGTTTATCGCGAACAGACAGACAGACACGGCAAACTTTGTTTTATAATATGTAGTGATAGTGATATAGTTGCCTTCGGGGGCGATACAACGGTTATAGCGGTCACCCAATTTTTCGATACCATTCTTATAGTTATTCTATTTGTCTTTAGCCTCAAAATAGGGCGATTACCTCTCCATCGGCCCTAAATCTCTTTCCAGCGTGCATTCTCTTGAGGTCTAAGAACAGGGGGCTTACTATCATCTCTAACTTAAGACCTAAACTGGATTGCATTTGCTATTTCGTACCATCAACTTCGTTTTACGATTCAATTTAGTTCGACACCTAAACCAAACCGCATTCCAATATCATTCACTTAACTCTTTTAAAGGTAAATTCGTACCATCACCTTACTTCTGTCAAAACTTGCGATTCAAAACCAATTAGTAATTTGTTATTGTTTTTTAATTTTTACTTGTTTAAAGTCAGAAAACAGCAGTAAATTTAAGTGTTACGACAAAAAGTATTTGATTGACAATGTGGGTGTGTGTCTAATGTGTAGATTTTTCAGTGTAATTTGATAATATTAGGTATAATAGCTGCATTATCAGAGAGTAACATAGACTATATTTTATAAAGTTTTGCGGCCGAAGTCGGGTGCAGCAGTTAGTAAAGATAAAGTCGATGTCCGACTCTGTCAGTTTAGTTTCTCCACTAATATCTTCTGAATCACCCAACGGATTTTGGTTTCAACGATAAACGAGGTTCGTAGGTATATATGTATATAATTTTCAGAAAAAAATGCATCCAAGCGAATCCTAGGATAAGTCGCTAGTTAGTAAATTAAAACATGTGTTCTACATTTTAAAAATTCTATTTGTAAAGAAAGATATTTCAATGCTTTTTTTATGTTCTTCAGTGGCCTTTTAAATTTATAATGACATATCGTTACGTTCCTTTGATGAGTATTCTGTAATGTAATTTTTAGTACTTACCTAAATATTTAGGTTCGGAACGGTGCCAAAAGGCTTCGCTAAAATTTAGTGCTGTAATGTAATTTTTAGTACTTACCTAAATATTTAGGTTCGGAACGGTGCCAAAAGGCTTCGCTAAA
Organism: Synanthedon formicaeformis; assembly: GCA_945859745.1. Classification (NCBI taxonomy): domain Eukaryota; kingdom Metazoa; phylum Arthropoda; class Insecta; order Lepidoptera; family Sesiidae; genus Synanthedon; species Synanthedon formicaeformis. The sequence goes on from OX243979.1 coordinate 4,645,089, forward strand.
ATTTAGTGCTGTAATGTAATTTTTAGTACTTACCTAAATATTTACGTTCGGAACGGTGCCAAAAGGCTTCGCTAAAATTTAGTGCTGTAATGTAATTTTTAGTACTTACCTAAATATTTACGTTCGGAACGGTGCCAAAAGGCTTCGCTAAAATTTAGTGCTGTAATGTAATTTTTAGTACTTACCTAAATATTTAGGTTCGGAACGGTGCCAAAAGGCTTCGCTAAAATTTAGTGCTGTAATGTAATTTTTAGTACTTACCTAAATATTTACGTTCGGAACGGTGCCAAAAGGCTTCGCTAAAATTTAGTGCTGTAATGTAATTTTTAGTACTTACCTAAATATTTACGTTCGGAACGGTGTCAAAAGGCTTCGCTAAAATTTAGTGCTGTAATCTAATTTTTAGTACTTACCTAAATATTTAGGTTCGGAACGGTGCCAAAAGGCTTCGCTAAAATTTAGTGCTGTAATGTAATTTTTAGTACTTACCTAAATATTTAGGTTCGGAACGGTGCCAAAAGGCTTCGCTAAAATTTAGTGCTGTAATGTAATTTTTAGTACTTACCTAAATATTTAGGTTCGGAACGGTGCCAAAAGGCTTCGCTAAAATTTAGTGCTGTAATGTAATTTTTAGTACTTACCTAAATATTTAGGTTCGGAACGGTGCCAAAAGGCTTCGCTAAAATTTAGTGCTGTAATGTAATTTTTAGTACTTACCTAAATATTTAGGTTCGGAACGGTGCCAAAAGGCTTCGCTAAATTGCCAAAAGGCAGCTTTTGGCTAAAATTTAGTTTAACGGACCGCACTTGTACGAAAATTACAATACAAAGTTATACGCTCTGCTTGTCTAAAAAACTCAAACAAACATTATAAACTGTCCCGAACAGATAGGTGCGGTTTTAAGCTGTATCTGTATGCTAAAAACCGCATCAATAATAAAGTTTTAATCAGCTACTGTTATCTGTTTTTTTAATATTTTATACAATAATTAGGAAAAACCTTCCAATTTTAAATATGTTGGGTTTTTATCCGAGAAGCTACAAAAATTTGTTGTGCAAAATTACACCTTAATGCATAGATTATTAGGTTGCGCTCATTTTGGCAATATTGTTTTCGGTCTGAGGTTAGTCCATGTCTTAAAATGGGGTCATAACATGTTCGATTGATATGAATTTTGGTATACTGTTACTTCGGTGGTATTTCCATGACATGGTAACCTTGACCTGATGCTGCAGCATCAAGTTGTCTGCGGGATGCCCAACTCCTCAGCAACTTACAGCAGATATATGGTGTTTAGGCTCGATAGATTATTTCGAAATATACGTTTAAAAAAGTTTCATACTTTAAGGAAATAATTTAAAAAAAAATTTTGATTCTATTTTTTATTTGATCTTTGTGTTGAAAGAATCACAAACTTTTTCATACACTTGAGAATAAATACAATAACAATAAATTTATCCCCAAAACCATAATTACATGTTAACATCTCATTTATAAAAAAATAAAAATTAAAAAAAAACCTGATAGACCAATTTTCATCATTAAATAACAATTTAACCATAACAGCACAATATATCAATTTTTAATTAAATTTAAAACAATCGGTGCATTTTATAATAAATAATAATCCTTTGTCGGTTTTTACGATGCTCTCAAAAGTTTCAGAAATCATTTGGAGATCATCAAATTAAATAACGCGTTTAATTTTTCGTACACACTTTTTTAATTTGTATTTAATTTATGAATATTGGAATATTCCCAATATAATTAATACGCCATATATTAAGTTAGTAAAAAGTTTTAAAAAAGACCGTTTTTTCATAAGGCATAAAGGTGAAGTGAAATTATTTTTTTGTCAACCGTACATAGCTCTCTCTGTTTCAAAGTGGTTTAAGACGAGCAGTACAAAACCGGCAATGGACTGAACTACACTTTAGTGCGTGAACATTGTCTGTCCGTCCAAATATTATGAATGGGCGCCAACTGTGAACTCTTGAGGAAACTCAGCAAACTATTCGACTTCTGGCTGAAAAATTATATAAATAAATAAATATCTTCACACATTCCACACAGCACCATCTAGTTCCACGCTAAGCTATCTTCACACATTCCACACAGCACCATCTAGTTCCACGCTAAGCTATCTTCACACATTCCACACAGCACCATCTAGTTCCACGCTAAGCTATCTTTATACATTCCACACAGCACCATCTAGTTCCACGCTAAGCTATCTTCACACATTCCACACAGCACCATCTAGTTCCACGCTAAGCTATCTTCACACATTCGACACAGCACATCTAGTTCCACACTAAGCTATCTTCACACATTCGACACAGCACATCTACGAGTAGTTCCACACTCAAGCTATCTTCACACATTCGACACAGCACTTCTAGTTCCACACTAAACTATCTTCACACATTCGACACAGCACATCTACGAGTAGTTCCACACTAAGCTATCTTCACACATTCGACACAGCACATTGGCATACTATGTACTTACATTGCAAACATTTTCTCGCTTCTTGTTCGACATCGATTCTGGACGATATTCATTCTCCAGACCGAAAGCCTGAAAATGTTTGAAAAAAAAAATTAGTTACTTTTATGATATATACTGTTTCCCGCGACTTCGTCCGCTTTTTATGTCTTATATAGCCTATGACTTATTCTGATGTATATAAGCTATAATATTGTAAAGTTTCATTGAAATACATTCAGTAGTTTTTGCGTGAAAGAGTTACAAACATCCATACAAACTTTCGCATTTATAATACTAGCTGGTGGCCGCTACTTCGCCCGCGTTGAACGATGAAATGCAAAGTATTTTCGAGTTTTTGTACACCAGATTGACATATTCACCCTAAAAATTGCATTAAAACTTGTGTGTTAAAATATGGATTTTTCAATGATCATATATATTTTAAATTAATACTTTTTTTTCTGAGTTTGTATGACAAGGAACCTAGTTAACGACAAGATAAATCAGTATCATGCTTACTTTTGTAAATTATACATAAAACAGATGAGTAATTAACATTCTACGTTTGTTTGGAGGGAATAAGCTGACTTGTGTCACCTTAAAATAAATTAGTTTATGACCATTTTTTTTTTTGTTTTTTTTTCGCTTCACTTCACACTTATAGGAAACTAACCTTCAATATGTCCACGTTTGGCAAATGATCACCGGGACCGGTCTGAACAAAATGGCGGATCATGTTACCGCCCCTTTTCACTAGCAATGCGCCACCGGTTTGCCCCCAATCGCCCTTCAAATCACCACCTAAGGCTATATATGTATATATAACCAAAAAAAAAGGAGGGGGGGGAAAAAACCTTCAATAAATCCTCATTGGAAATCCGATCGGCCGGTCCGTACTGAACAAAGTGTTGCAACATTTTCCCTCCTCTCTTTACCAATAGAGCGCCGCCATTTTGTAAACCGTCACCAATCAAATCGGTTTGCAGACCTGCGATTGTCTTTGTTATAATAACTAGCGACCCTCTCCCGCAGACTTAGGCTACGTTCAGATGTAATGTAACGCGCACTGACGCGCGGTAGCGCAGCGTTGAGAATTCAAGGTGTTCAGATGACGAGCGCTAATGCGCGCTAGCACGCGCTTCCTTCTCAGCGCAAGGACTTTTTTTTTTTTTCTTAAGAATGGGTATAAAGCAAACAAAATTTGTGATTTCACCCTTGTGGCCCCTTGGACATGACAGTGACACAAAATACGTACAACTACGCACAACATGCGACGGAAGATAGCGCATCTCGCTCAATAAAAATGTTATAAGTGCCAAAAGTATTATATATTAATTATTCGTAAACTACAATGTCACATGAAAAATTGTTACATAAAGCATTAGATAATCAGTGAAGTGAAATTACTGATACACTTTTAGCTTTGTAATGTGTGTCATTTTGAAAATAAAACTAAAATCAATGGAAATGAGAGTTCACTTGGTGATTTTTTTCTATCGACAAAATTTCATTATATTATGTTTTCTGTTACAGTCGTCGCTTTCATTTATAATGTATTTATCTATTAAAAAAAAATTAATTCAAATCTTGGATTGGCTATTTCTCTTTATGCCCGCTCTTAAGAATCAGTTCCACTGAAAATTGACACCAATTTTGTTTGTTTAAAAATTTTGTTTTTTATATGACTCCAAAGCTATATAATCCAAATAGCTGTTTTTTTTTTTCTATTTCGTCAATTAATAAGTCGGTGTCAATATTTTCTGATTCAGAACTCATTACGGTTATTATTATGATTCAAAACAAGAACAGCCGACCTGAGTTACCTAGGTTTCTAAACGCGCGTTCGCCTGCGTCTAGAGATTTTTTTCTCTAAGCGCCGCGTCGACGCGCACTAACGCGCGTTAGTCCGCGTTCATGTGAACGATTGTATGATATTATACTGTATTTATAAGGCGTTGAATTTTTGTCATCTGAACGTAGCCTTATTACGAGTATCTAAATGCCTCTGCTGAGCGACATGCGAAAAATTTGTGCAATATCACACTATTTGGTATCACGTAGCTCATAACTTCATGACACTAGTGTGGTTTGCGTAAAAATTAACGATTTAGTGTGATATTATTGCACAATTTTTTTCGCATTTTTCGCATTTTTCGCCTGTCGCTCAGCAGAGGCATTTAGATAATAAGCCTGCCGGCTTCGCTTGGGGTGCATTTTTTTTAACGTAAAAAACCTTCCCCGATTATCCCTCTATCCATGAGTGAAGACAGAATTAAAATCGATCCAGCCGTTTTCGAGTTTTGCGCTTAGCAACACATTCAGGGATTCATTTTTATTTATATATAGTCTAGCTGTTAACGCCTTTTTTTTAACGTTGGGAAATCCTCTTGGATACCTAGCAGTGAAGGGTTATGCCGGATTCCTACCGGCTAAAACCCAACGACTTTCTATCTATCGCGGCCGTTGATGGGCGGGGTCGTGGGGACGTTTTTACGCGACTTCGGTACCCCGCCACGGCTATCCAACGCGGGGAGGCCTGTGCTCCCTGTCAGCACCTCGGCGTACCCGAAAGTGGAGGTACGCCGGCCTACTCGGGGGGACCTTACGACGGGGGGCAGTCTCCCCCAAGACTACCGCCCAGGTCCCGGTCGGGGTGGAAGGTGGCGGATATATGCCACCCGCCTGCGCCCGAACCTTCCCCAAGTTGTTAACGCCTGACATCGTTCACGCTGTGACGACGGTGGCGCCGCCAAGCGACAGTGGCGTCCAATTCTTTATATTTTTAGTTAGACGATCACTCGGGAACAGTATTTTATTTATTTTTTCTAGATGAAAGGTACCCTATGTCCTTTCTTGTATCCCTGACGTTGTCTAGTTATGCAAAATTTCATGATGATCAGTTCAGTATTAATTATAATATTACTAGCTGGTGCCCGCGACTTTGTCCGCGTTTTATGTCTTTTATATAGCCCATGTCTTATTCTGATGTTTCATTGAAATACATTCAGTAATTTTTGCGTGAAATAGTAACAAACATCCATAGACATCCATACAAACTGTCGCATTTATAATATTAGTAAGGATAGTATTGATATATATATATATATACGAGAGTTAAACATGAATAAAACACTTTTTTAATGCCATAAGATTCTGGTTTACCTTTATAACACTGAAAATCAAATTTAAGTTATTAAGTACCTAGATAAATGTCAAAAAAAGTGGTGTCATACCCATTTCCTTTCCCTTCATCAAAGCGTCCCTCGACTGCTTCCAAAACAGAGACGCCAATATACCAATTGTGCTGAACTTCTTGAAGCCGAGCGTTTGATAAGTGGACTGTTCTGTCACGTGGTACAAATCTGAAATTCGTTCACAGAGAAAATCAGGTACAGTCGAACACGCAAAAAAAAAGCAACAAGAAATTATTGTTGATATAAAATAAAAAAAACTTGTAATAACTTGCAATCGATCGAGTTCTTAATGATCAGGTTGTATACGTACTTAGACATGTCTATAGACGAGAATTGGTCCATAGACTAGACATGTCTACGTATAGCTTTTTTGATACCTGAGACACGTCTCAGAGACCAAAATCGCTGAAAGGTATACGGTAATTTTTGTACAAATGTTGGATTAGATTTAAACAAAAGTTTAATTGAACAAGTTCTCGATTGGAGGCCACGGAACGGCAAGCGCAGTGTAGGGGGCCTAGCCAAGTTTGCTTTCTACATTCGTTTACGCTAATAGAAAACTTGGTGATTGGTTATCGTAACGTCAAAATAAACGTGTGATGTTACAATAACCAATAACCAAGTTTTCTCTTAGCGTACTTGGTAATTAAACTTGGTAATTGGTTATTGTAACGTCCAAATAAACATGTGATGTTACAGTAACCAATCACCAAGTTTTCTCTTAGCGTACTTGGTGATTAAACTTGGTAATTGGTTATTGTAACGTCATGATGTTACAATAACCAATCACCAAGTTTTCTCTTAGCGTACTTGATGATTAAACTTGGTAATTGGTTATCGTAACGTCAAAATAAGCGTTTGATGTTACAATAACCAACCACCAAGTTTTCTCTTTGCGTACTTGATGATTAAATTTGGTAATTGGTTATCGTAACGTCCAAATAAACGTTTGATGTTACAATAACCAATCACCAAGTTTTCTCTTAGCGTACTTGGTGATTGGTTATTGTAACGTCAAAATAAACGTTTAACGTTACAATAACCAATCATCAAGTTTTCTCTTAGCGTAAACGACTGTAGAAAAACACACTTGGCTAGGCCCCCTGGATGTTTATCGACAAGATGGCATGACGACCTAATAAAGGTTAGCGGGTCTAATCTGAATACAGTCTACTTCTGACCTGAAGGTTATGGGGGAGGCCTATTTTTTAATTATTTTTTTGCATAGGTAAATCTGCGTTCCCAGATCCCCACCGACCATGGGTAATTCGGCGATGTGAGACTTCTACCCACTAAAAACCCACGGTGGTCAGGGGACGTTAAGCACGCCTAACCTTCTCCCCTCGTCAGACGAGGCCCGCACATTGCGGGCCCAACCTCGATTGCGGGCCGTGAAGAGACGTGCCGGAAACACAGAGCACGTCTCCCTTCGTTGCCCGGTGTTGTGATGGCGGCGGACGACCCCATGTCCATGCCCATGCCCATATGCCCATGCCCGTGCCCGTGCCCATATGCCCATGCCCATGCCCATGTCCGTGCCCATGCCCATGTCCATGCCCAAGTCCAGCAATGGACGTCCTACGGCTGAGATGATGATGAATCTATGGTAATATTTACCTCCATTGAAATATTTCCCTTCAATGAACACTTTGGAGCCTTCCTCTTCAACTCCGATGCCGACAAGTTTTATGTCATGTTTTTGCAACACTGGGTTGATTTCGCTCAACTGAAGACAATAAATTCAAATTATTTATTAGATGTAAGTTTTTACAAAACATTTATCTTCGTCAAATAATAAATATCAATCAATCCATATTAATATTATGAAGCGAGAAGATTTGTATTGTTGTATGTTTGTAATGAACAAACTCAAAAAAACCAATGGACCGATTTTTAAAATTCTTCAACCTATAGAAGGCTACATTATCAGCGAGTGACATAGACTAATATTTTTGAGTTACGCAGGCAAAGTCGCGTGCAACAGCTAGTTATATACATATATGTAATAAAATAAAAAATGGGCCATGTCTGTGTACAATCAATATTTTTTTCAACAAAACAATTTCTAACGAGTTGTAAAGTCGGGGTACGAAAACCGACATCTGTTTTGAAATTCATTCCTTCATCAAGTCGTAAACTCTCAGTAACTTTAAAAATAAAGCATTAAGCAAACATCAATGCTGAACAAAAAGTTAGGTTCCTGTGGGATTTTCAAAGAAACTACAATGCGTACGATGTTGCGGGCACCAGCTATTTTAGAATAAATAATTATATATTATACATATGTACTTACTTCTTTCGCCCATAATCTGCACAACGTACAACCCCATCGTCGAAAGAACACAATGACAGTGTCTTGCTCTTGCCAGAAAGACTTTAACTGGACAATCTGAAAAGCATAACAATGAAAATTAAGCACTAAACTTGCATCATAGGAACCTAGAGGAAAGAGACTAACAAAATTAGACAAGTGCAAACTTTTATAAACTTGTCCCAGAAACTTTTAAGCCAGAAATATAACCCGAGCACCTTGATTTACACGTATGTTTCCACAGTTGACTAAGCCAAAAATTTAAACCGAGCCTCCTTTATTTACATGTATGTTTCCACAGTTGACTAAGCCAAAAATATAAACCGAGCCTCTTTGATTTACATGAATGTTCCACAGTTGACTAAACCAAAAATATAACCCAAGCACCTTGATTTAGACGTATGTTTCCACAGTTGACTAAGCCAAAAATATAACCCGAGCCTCCTTGATTTACATGTATGTTTCCACAGTTGACTAAGCCAAAAATATAACCCGAGCCTCCTTGATTAACATGTATGTTTCCACAGTTGACTAAGCCAAAAATATAACCCGAAGCCTCCTTGATTTACATGTATGTTTCCACAGTTGACTAAGCCAAAAATATAACCCGAGCCTCCTTGATTTACATGTATGTTTCCACAGTTGACTAAGCCAAAAATATAACCCGAGCAACTTGATTTACATTGGAATATAATACAGGTTACAGTTAACCTGTATTATATTCCATTAGTTCAAGTACAATTGATTGAACTATTGGAAATTTTTAGTTTCAATACATACATACATAGATACAATACCTACACTTACAGATTTATTATTAGTATTGATTATTTTCATTTTAATTGACTTGGTTGTTATTCACCTACCCATTACATTAAAGTGGATAGAAAAAAAAAGAGATTTTTATCATAACAAAAAGAAAAAAACAAACAAATCTAATAGAGTAAGATCCGTGGGCTCCCAGACATAACTAAAAGACGAAATTTTAGGTATTGAGTAGTGTTCCTGTGTACTTTGAACGCATCTGTGAAGTTGGGTACATTACATGGCCAATTTGAAGGTAGCAGGCGAGAGGTAAGTAAAAATTGAAATGGTTGATTTTGATATATGTATATGTGTTTCGGAGAATATTATTCATAATTATCTCAACCGTAGGACTTCCACAGCTGGAAATTGGCCTCCCCGTGACAAAATTTTCATGGCATATATTTTTTCAAGGTTCAATAAATGTTGAAGAAAATTCATTAATCAATACCATTTAAATAAAATCAAAGGGAATTGTAATGACTTCAAATTACACAAAATAGCGGACAATTTTGATAATTGCTTTAAAACAAGACTGTGGGATTAATATTTAACTAAAAAGTAAATTGTCTTAAAACTTTTTCGAAAAAAATCAATAATAGTTACCTATACTTTATTCCATACAATGTACATTAGACCTTCTGTTCTATTTTGAAGTTTAAGGAGACATTCAAGTAAAACATTACGATACTTTACAGGGTTCGAAGGGCTCGAATCCTTAGTGTACGTCATTTTTATTTTGTTTTCCCAAGTTGGCAACCCTTTTCTTTGGTAAAAATGGTCACTTGGTAAACTTGGTCGTAATCGTAAACTTAACATTATTAATATAAATTATAGCAAGGCATATTACAATATATTTTCTATACAAAATATGCAGCTATAATATATATGTATTTCCATGACGTCACCAACGTCTACCGTAATATATATTATCATCATCATCATCTCAGCTGCAGGACGTCCACTGCTGGACATAGGCCTCCCCCAAAATTTTCCATAAATATATTTTATAGCACGGTATATTAATACATATTATAACTATGTTTACCTACTTGTTGGAATTATACCTTTATGTATGTTTGTGACGGGCTTTAGAAACGTTCGGCGCGATACAGGGGCGGGGGGATTAAAAATCTTTAAAAATTGTGTTACGTAATACTTGAATGCCCCCCTAAGTTTTTCCAGGTCTGTGTAATACAGGAGTGCTCAGAATTGAACTGCTGGATGATATAACTTTAAAATTTTTAGACTACAAGCTTTCAACTCTGTAGATGTACATAAGAAATAATTAAATAAAGTAAGGTGTAATCATGAGGATAGGTCATAGGTGAAGTTCACTGCCAGAAAACCTATTCAAAATGTACCCCTTCAGGGTGACAACGACAACTTCCTAAAATGACAACTTTTTAAAATGTCAACATCCTAAAACGACAACTTTTTAGTATGACAACATCCTAAAATGACAACTTTTTAGCATGACAACCTAAAACGATAACTTTTTAGCATAAAAACATCCTAAAACAACAACTTTTTAAATCGACATATTCTTAAATTAATTCCCCGGTCTGCCGGAGTATAACTAGTACATTTTTATACTTAGACATTCATATAACTTGTGACGAAATTGACGAAACTGACGTCTTTGTCGTCGTCATTATAAACTTTGATCTTTTTGACATTTCACAACTGAGGGCCGAAATTAACGCTCTTAGTGAGATTTTTGACGAGCCCGTTGGATGAGTGGCAAGGGTGCTTGCCTAACGTCTCAGGGGCCCCGGGTTCGATTCCCGGCGGGGTCAACTTTGGAAATTTTAATATAATTTTCAAAATTGACTCTGGTCTGGATTTGAAAAGTAGTGGCAGGGCACACTGCGTTTCGCAGTTATTTGGGCAGCCCTTCTGGCGGCAGTAACCACCACCTTACAGAATACCACCGTGAAATAACAGCATGTGCTGTTGTGATTCGGTGAGTGAGTAAGGGATGCCAGAGCCCATTACCCCACCCTTCCCTTATCCTTAATCCTTCTATGGTCGGCAGCGCACTTGTAGCACTTATGGCGTTGATTGTGTTATAGGCGACGGTAGCCACCTACCATCAAGTGGACCGTCAGCCTGTCTGTCGACCTTAACATAAAAAATAAAAAATCATTTTCGGAAATTGTCGTTTTTTTGACGTTGTCGTTTTTGGAAGTTGTCATTGCCTCCCTGGGGGAAATCTACAACTGTAATAAATATCTACAACATGTACTGTGACCGCAACTATTCACAGTATAATGGAACAGATCCAATGTTGCAATTATTTTTATACATACCTATTAGAAATAGATGCTTAGATATGGTTTAATGAATAAGGAAACTCAAACCGGTAATAATATTATCTGCTTACGTTAGTAGTGTAATTATAGTGTAACCTACCTGTAATTAACTTATTCTAGCATGTACAAGTATTTGAACGCAGAAATAAATGATTGATAATTTTAATAATTTTTTATTGTAATATTTTTTACTAGGTATGTAAAAAAGTCACTTTCCACGGGAGCAGGTCACTAGTCTATACTTCTATACTAATATTATAAAGAGGAAAGATTTGATTGTTTGTTCGTTTGTTTGCATTGAATAAGCTATGAAACTACTGGACTGATTTGAAAAATTCTTTTCACTGTTGGGAAGCTATATTATCAGCGAGTAGCATAGGCTATCACTATCCCCATATTATAAAACAAAGTCTTCCGCCGCGGCTGTCTGTCTGTTCGCGATAAACTCAAAAACTACTGCACCGATTTTCATGCTGTATTTACCAATGGATAGAGTGGTTCTCGAGGAAGGTTTTAGTATATAATTAACAAAGTTACGCGGGCGAAATCGCGGACAGCAGCTAGTATTAGACAAATCAATCAGTTACTAATTTAAGTACTTTTAATTTTAAGCTTACACATTACAAAAATTATAAAACAATATTTACCTCACCACCAGGAATGCTTTTAACATTATAATTTCCGATTTCAGCTATATCTGTAGACATTTTATTTACCATATATTATTATTATTTTGTCAAATCAATTATTTTCAAGAAAAACAAAAGAAACGGCTTTCCAGTACAAATGCTACCAAAAAATAAACAAACATGAAGAGGAAGGAAAGGCAAAGGAAGTTAAAAGAAAACATGACAATGACATTGACATGTAAGAAACTTATACTTAACTGTCAACGTGACATTGACAAATGATCACAAATCTCGCTATGCTCCTTGCTTATATTGAATAATAATATCTACTCATGTTTTCTTTTCATGGTTCTGATTTAGAACTTATTTGGGAAAGCCAGGCCGACCCGTAAAATTTACCAACTCTGAAATAATTTTAGCTTCATTATTAATACAAGCTGTATGATACGCAACATATAGTCTGTCAAAAGTGTTGAAATTAAAAAGTGGCAATACTGTAGTGTTGTCTCTTTCTTATGAACTACATGGTTAAATGGTTAGAACGGGACAACACTACAGTATTGCCACTTTTAATTTCAATACTTCTGACAGATTGTATATTATTATTAGTCTGTCCTACAGATCACTTTTTTCTTTGCAATTGACGTATTAACAGTTGACAGCTTCTGAAGTTCTGACAGTACCTCACTTAATTCGTTCATTCATTCATTCATTGTGAAGAAGACTTTTGTGATTTGAGGTTTTTGGCTTTGGCGTTTCTTTCGTGGAGATTTCTTTTCTTCTTGAAAATCGTCTCGCACCTCGTGTTCGACCGGTTTCATTGAGACTTTTCTTTTTAATCACATAAAATCGTAAGTATTTTTTATATTATTACTCTGTTTAATGTTAAATATGCTTTTAAAATTTTATTTCTTCTCGATGACGTGACTCATGAATGACCTTGTGTTACATACCTATCTTGATTGATTTTATAAAATTGTAGTTAATTTACTATTTTTTTAACTATTCGTTTTAATATCACTATACTACATACGGAATTACTAGTAAACCTTTATGGATTTTTTTAATGGAATGAATCACTCCTATTCTTCCTCCTTTCAATTTAAACCGACATGCTGTTGTTCACTGTTGTTATATCAGTGATGATTTAATTCAATCAATAAAACAACAAATTATTGATTACGTCACTTTATTAATATATGTAGTATTTTGTGAATAGATTTCCTGTATTTACATTCATCAAATCCTCCATGTCAATGTCAATTTTATTTATTGACTTTTTCATACTTCAAACCAACCCGAAACTATGTCCGCGTTTAAATTTCAAAATTATAATTGACAATATAATATACTAGCTGGTGCCCGCGACTTCGTCCGCGTTGAAAGGAAAAATATGTGAGTTGTAACGCGATTTTTTTTTTATCTTTTCTGATGACTTATTCTGATGTATAAGCTATAATATTATTGTAAAGTTTCATTGAAATTCATTCAGTAGTTTTTGCGTGAAAGAGCAAAGATTTAAAATTTAAAATCTAACAAACATCCATATATCCATCCATACAAACTTTCCCATTTATAATATTAGTATGGATATAAAATCACTAATGGGTTGATTATACCTAACAAGTACAGTGGCGAGTCAGTGTCCTCGGCCGAGTGCTCGGTTGGTATAAACACTTCAACGAGTGCCAGGTCGAGCAGAGAAGCGAGAGTGTCACTAGAATCCCAATCTGTTTACTAGGCCGAGTACCCACCTCCCCATTTCATTCTACTGCCCTCGCAGCGACTCGATATCCCGCTTGGCATGCATGAACACGCACTCGCTTGTCACTCTGCCACTCGCCACTCGTTTGTTCGTCGCCAAGCAGTGTGCGTGTTTATGTTTTTGCGATTTATCTCAGACGTAGCGTTATCATAATTGAACTGACTCGCCACTATAGTAAATACGTGTGACCACCCACTCGGTTCGGCGACTCTCTCGGCCGAGCTCATTTACTGACTCGCCACTGTACTCGTTAGGTGTAATCAACCCATAAGAGACAATGAAGCCTGGATTCGGAACTCATACTATGTTTAGTATACTTAGTATTTATACTTTGATTTTGTTTATAATTAAGTGTAATTGTTGTAATTTTATATTGTAAAGATGACAAAAAGAATAGTATCAGGAGTTGCTTTCGGGATTTCTTCTCTGGATTGTCATCTTGGCTTTTTTTCCGGAACTTTTGAATATTTTGATTTTAATATCTATTGCACGGATTTTACTTGAAAAACATTTTAGTTATAATTTACTAGATCAGATTTGGCGTTTATTTAGCCAATAATTATGTATTGTGTTTGTTGATAAAACAGATAGGTACATATAATATCACCAGCCGCAACCTATGTCATGATAACAAATTTATTTATATCAATTAAAAACAATATTATGTATTAATTATAGTGTTTTTATTATCACTAAAAGACATTTTATCTATACCTAATGAGGTATTATTATATAAAAAATATATTTGTATTTTCGTTTGTAATGAATAAACTTAAAAATTACTAAACCAATCCAATTTTAAAAATTCTTTTATCTTTAGAAGGCTAGCTTATGAATATCGTTGCTTAAAAACTAAAGGGCCACAAATCAAAATTACACTCTTTACAAGAGAACTAATCGAAAAAAAATAAATTATTTTTTGCCAATTTTATTTTCTTATTAGATATATATCAAATATATGCATATTATACATCGTTAGAAGCGTATTTTTAAGTAGCATTAAATGTTTTAAGTACTTTTATAATAAACTGAATATTAGAAGAGATATTTAATAAGCATATAAGTTACTTTTGAATAATATTAAAAAATTATCAAAATATACTAAATATGGAATAAAACAACCATAAGTCTTTTTGCAACATACAATATGAAGGGTTGTGATTGTATTTTTACAATAAAAACATTTTTGAATTTTTTTGTTTTGTGGCCCTTTAGTTTTTAAGCAGCGATATATTGAGGCTTTGCTGCCCTTAAGAAATAACACGTTTGGTCTAGTGGTTAGTTTAGTAACCCTAGCTGTTAACCAAACGGTCGCGGGTTCGAATCCCGCTAGGGGCAAATGTAGGGGCAAATTGGTATAGTATAGATGCAACAGGATATTTATTTTACAATAATGTATTCTAATAATTAGGCGAAGGTACCCAATAGATTTCATTTCTCTAAGCGCCTGTTTCACAAACGTCAAATAGGCCAAACTGTCATTTAAAGTCACCGGTCACCGGGAATAATGGAGCTGATATACCTTTAATAATTAATAATAAATCTGTAAGGGTTGGTCATGGAGTAAGTTACTTTGTTATCAGAGATATCGTGTTTATAGGCTCTATACATGATACTGAAACTAAATTGACGATTTTTAGAATTTTTTTCTGTATGTATGTAAGTATGTATGTTCCTCCATAACTCTTAAACGAATTAACTGATTTTCATGAAACTTGGTAGATAAATATTTAGACGTAAGGGACACAGGATAGACTACTTTTTTTTCTTTTTCAACGCGGACGGAGTCGCGGGCGCCAGCCAGTAGAAAATAATTTTAAAAAATCGCCCATCGAATGATGCAGTAAACCGAGTGCACAATTCAATATAACAGAAAATTATTTCTAAAAGTAACTAATCAACACTTTATTTGTAGTTTGTGAAAGAGGCGCTAATTGACTTTTTAACAGTACTCAAGGACAAGTTAGACATTATTCCTTTTTTTTTTTACATAATAGTTATTGAACGAATACACGCATGCAGCCAGCCCTGTTCAGTCACTAGCATTACTTCCATATTATTCACATTGAAAACAGCCACTTAACCTAATTAATGAAGTAGGTTGGTATTTCATGTTGTCTTCCTGTTTGTTCATTCAAACTAAGTAGGACCTTTCACAGAATATTTTAACTGATCTATTTTAATCAACTGAGTAGCTGTTGCACGCGACTTCGTCCGCGTAACTGTATTAAATGAAGACGTGAGTGGATGAAGGTGTAGTGGTATTGTCGCATAATTCCAATTTCGAATAAATCGAGGTTATAGTTTTTACTTTTAATTTTTGAGATAAGTCGCCACGGAATTGATTTTTGTACTAAATTATGATGCAAAGTTGTGTAAACAATTTAAAATATTAATGGTATGATAGCAAGTAAACACTTCTATTATTATTAATTTTAAAAAAAAGTGAAAATAGCTCCCTCTTCCATTAACAAAAGTAAATTTTTCTGCAAATTTCAACCGACTTCCAAAAAAGGAGGTTATCAATTCGTTTTTTTTTTTTTGATTTCATGATTCTT
Organism: Synanthedon formicaeformis; assembly: GCA_945859745.1. Taxonomy (NCBI): domain Eukaryota; kingdom Metazoa; phylum Arthropoda; class Insecta; order Lepidoptera; family Sesiidae; genus Synanthedon; species Synanthedon formicaeformis. The sequence goes on from OX243979.1 coordinate 4,661,156, forward strand.
TTTGATTTCAAATAAAGCTGATGCGTTCAAACAAACAGACAAACTCTTTAGTTTTATAATATTATTCATATATTCATATATTTTTTATAAGGTCCTGTGTTATTTCTTTAAGATTTTAGAAGAACTACAATTCTCTAGTACATCATTTTTAATGTATCTCTTGAGATTCTAAAAATTCTAAAAAATTCTAAAAATGGTCAATTTAGTTTCAGTATCATGTAGAGAGCCTATAAACACGATATCTCTTAAAAGAAAGTAAATTACTCCATGACCAACCCTTACAGATTTATTATTACTAGTATTGTTAATAAAAAAAATTAAAACTCATATATACATTTGTTGCATTGTTTACATTAGCATCACAACACAAGTTACAATGTGTAACAAATCAATAATCTTTCAACTATCTGATGAATGCTTATTGATGACCTCCTCGCGTCTATATAAAAATATCGATTTGTGACAGTTGCAATCGACTTTAATTTTTATCACTGCATTGATGTGCCATTCGTAATGTGACCATACGCTTCGATTTAGGCGGGACATTTCCGCTTTTATGTCGCACACATCGAAATACTACAATGGAATTTGCGTCACAAATGCCAAAGCGGCACATAAAAAGAACGCCTTTGACAGAATCATGGCGGACTCTCGCCTTCACGCGTCAATGGTAAAAGGTATTAGTAACGATCAACTTGTACTATTTCATTTTAAACTCAAATGGGTTGACGTAAAGTCACATTTTCTTTAAATTACGTACTTATTATTATGTTTGTTTTGTTTTAAATGACATTTCATGCTCTTACGCATATGTCACTTTTAAATGTTCCATAAAATTCGTAGTGTTTTGTATGGCACGCGGGTTCCATGTTGTAGTAGTTTGATGGTCGCACAATTAAAAATTATAAACTCAACCCCCGATATTCTAAGGAGACCTGAGGAGTTGGGTATCCCGCAGACTACTTGATGCTGCAACATCAATTCGAGATTACCATGTCATGGAAATACTACCGAAGTAACAGTAGGTACACCAAATTTCACATCAATCGAAAATGTGGAAGTCCCTTCGTCAACTAGGAAAATTAAATGAGCTGATGATCTACAAACATGTGAACATAAAAAAACATTCATAAAAAAAAAACGACTCAAAATCGGTATATCATGCCACGGAAAGAAACAAACTCACGGTCAAACTTCTGCGGACCTCTTTTTTTTTGGTCAAAAAAAGTCGCGGTGCGCGAAATCTAGATGTGGACAACCAAGTTCCCGAAACATTTGTTTCTGTAAACGATAAACATCTACGTGTTGTTGCAGAAACTTTGTTTCCGTAACATTGTTTACAGTGAATACACGGCTTAACTTAAGACGAGGCATTGGAAATTTTGGTGGCAGGGACTTAGATTTTTCTAAGCAATGACAAAATATATGAATGTGATGTTTGGTAATATGTTTCTTCATGTTATTGACTTAATTTATACTGTTGGTAAAACACGATTGGTAAACTTTTATACGATAGAAAAAAAATTCAAAGAAACCTCTTTTAAAACACAGATTGACATTTTACAACCAAACGGAACAAATTTATACCTCCAAATTTTCTATGTACATTAGTATAAACATACACTTTTATTATACTGTTGGATTTATTAAAATACATTATAGTTTTTTATTTAAACGACAAAAATCGTATTGTCGCATACGACCTTACAAAATAAGCAAGCGCGCTCTCGTTTATGTATGGAATCACAGCCCCTCAGTACCCAACTGACTATTGTCGACGACGGGTCTGTGTCAGTCGTCCTTCTGTATTTACGTTCGATATATTTATTTTTTTAATAGGAAAACCATATGTACGGTTGTCAAAGAGAATAAGAAAAGCTTGCTTAACAGATTATAGTAGGAACATGATTAAAAAAAGGTGAATTATGGTTATTTTATCTTTAAATTTTAAAAATCTTTCAAATTGGCTGTAGAACAAAGATATTTACGGAATAGCAATGTGCCATTTTTTTTTGTTTAGTGGGTACGATTTTGGTGAAAATAAGACAATGTCAAATGATAGAAGGAAGTTTTTTTTAATTTTAAACATCTAACTTCATCTGATCTGATCTATAATCAGATCTTTTAATTAATAATATATACTAGTGTGTGTGTGTGTGTGTGTGTATAGGCTACTAGGTAGGTAGGTAGGTAGGTAGGTAGGTACGTAGGTAGGGTACGTAGGTAGGTAGGTACGTAGGTAGGTAGGTAGGTAGGTAGGTAGGTACGTAGGTACGTATGTACGTATGTACGTATGTACGTATGTACGTAGGTACGTATGTACGTATGTATGTATGTATGTATATATGTATGTATATTACGTAAAAAATAAAATAACGTACGACCTACTCCCTGACTATATAACCCAAATCGCAACCAAAAATATTTTGGTTATAAAATACATCTAACAGTTCTTTAATACAATATATAAATGTAAAATATGTTATATAAGCCTTATACATACATTACAAATTATTGTTAAAAATTATTTAAAAAAATTGACTTTTTTAAGTTAATAAAAAAAAGTTGAATAAGCGACTCTCAAACGTTTCTGTCCTAGCGCATCATGGCATGACACGATCGCGTCTCGCGATTTATTTCTTTATCAAACCGAGGCGCGTAAAAATATCGAGGTGTATGCGGGTTGCGGGTGGTAAACGCAAATTTTAGATTAATTGTTTATCGCTGCGTCACCTTAAGATCTCTACCTCTAACATCTGGCAGTGATCTAAACCTATGACTTGCTGCATCTACCGAGTCGATCGCTTTTGTGACAGTCTAAGGGTCTCTTTCACAAACTACATGTAAAGTGTTGATTAGTTACTTTTAGAAATAAATTTCTGTTATATTGAATTATGCACTCGATTTACTGCATCATTCGATAGCCGATTTTTTTTTATTATTTTTTCTATTTAATGTTTGGGACGTTTACCGTACAAACAAAGGTATATCAGCTCCATTGTCCCCGGTTACCGGTGACTTTAAATGACAGTTGGGCCTACTTGACGTTTGTGAAAAAGGCGCTAATAATTTTAAAGTGAGCACCCGTAATGTAGACCGCTTTACCTTTATTTCTCTTCTTCGTCGGTTTCACTCTTGACAGAGTGGTCGTGGTCATCGTTTCAGGTAACCTTCATGATGAATTTCATGGGGAAAAAAAAGATATGCAGTGGTTTCCCCTTGCTTTCTGCATTTAATTGTAAACCTTTTAGGGGTACTTTAAGCCCCAAGGCCGTTTAAGCCTCTTCCAACCGGTTGCCCAACCCAGGAATGGTTGTCCCGCCATTATTTACTTGTATAAAATCAAAGATTTAAAATCTTTGTATAAAATTATAATGCAAGAGAATGCAAGTAACTTTTGCTACGTCACGTAAATAAAAATATTGATAGTCATTCCACTATAATAGCAATGAATGGTGACGGAACCAAAGTATAACCAAGCCAAGCCAAGGTGACTTGTGTGTGATTCACATAAAAACGAATGACGTCATTTTTAGAAGTCACCATAACGCGATCAATTCGCGGGCCGGCAGTTGGTCATTTGGCGCGCAAGCGTCTCGGTGTGTTTTACGAGTTAAAGGCTCTATTATAGTTCTCTATAGCTTTGCCATTGAAAAAAAAAACACTGGGATATTTTTTTTATATTTGTAATTGTTCCTTCTAATCGTGGTAAGTTAGTTGTCTGTGTAATTAATATTGAGCCACGATTTTGTGAATAACTACTTAGCTGTTGCACGCGACTTTGTCCGCGTAACTTTATAAAACATAGCCTACAGTACTACGCTGATTATATAGCTTTCGATAGGTGAAAGAATTTTTAAAATTGATCTAGTAGTTTTTTAGTTTATTCATTACAAACAAAAATAAAAATCTTTCCTACATAATATTCGCATAGACTATAGACGCGACTTCGTCGGCGTAACTTTATAAAAAAATAGCCTATGTCATTCGCTGATAATTTAGCTTTCGATAGGTGAAAGAATTTTTAAAATTGATCCAGTAGTTTTTGAGTTTATTCATTACAAAAATACAAATATTTTCTGTTTATAATATTGAATAAGGCTGTGTGGTTCTCTCACGCCTTTGCCAATTAACTGTTTTTTTTTTTTATTATTGTATTTTTTATTTCAAATTGTACGTTCTCTTATCGCGGTAAGTTAGCTGTCTGTGATTCAACAATGAGCCTTGACTATGAATAATAATGTATTGTAATTGTTTTGAACGTGTCGATAAAAAGTACGATTTGGCGAGAATGTGTTTAAATATAATTTTATTCTTATTAGCATTTTGTTTTCGAGAGTACACAGTATAAGCTTAAAATAACGTAATTAAAATGGTTATCTTGTTGGAATAATTTAACTCGTTAATTGTCACGAAATGTGCTTCTAGACAGCAGTGTTTCTCAACCTCTTCATGTACCTTTCGCAATGTAACCTTAAGGGTCAGTTCACACCGGAAAGCGGCGCGGCTCGGGCGCGGCCCACTTTTTGAGACAGCAATAGAATGTTGAACTTATTTACTACAGCAAAAGGTACACAGTTCAATGATTCGGCGCAGCACGAACCCGCCGACACCACTAGCGCACTCAATGAATTATGTACCTTTTAAAGTAGTAAGTAAGTGTTATATTCTATTGTTACCTTGAAAAATGCGCGCCGTGTCGCTTTCGTATGTCATGTGTGAGCTGACCCTTACTTACTCGCGATCACCCCAAACACAAATATTTTTATTTCCTATATTTACTAGGTATATACTTGGGTATTAAATTGATGTATTTTATTAAATTCGCCTCAATCGCCATAGCGAAGAGTTGTGCGCCACTTTTTTATCATTTATCACAAAATCACACTTTTTTTTTATCACAAAATGACATCACCGGGAATACCCACTAAAACGAGATCACAGCGAGCAGTCCGCGGACCCCCTAGCATAGGTCGGAGTACCCCCAGAAGTTCGCGGACCTCAGTTTGGGAAACATTGTTCTAGGATAATGAACTATTAGGCGTCAGTAACCACCTACTTACAGAATACCACCGTGAAATAACAGCATATGTGCTGTTGTGTTTCGGTGAGTGAGTAAGGGATGCCAGAGCCCATTACCCCACCCCTCCCTTATCCCTTATCGTTAATCCTTCTATGGTCGGCAGCGCACTTGTAGCACTTATGGCGTTACTTGTGTTATAGGCGACGGTAGCCACCTACCATCAAGTGGACCGTCAGCCTGTCTGTCGACCTTACCATAAAAAATTACTGTTATTTAAACATATCACCTAAAGCCATACATACTTATTAATTTTTCAGTAACCATGTCCATACACATCAAGGATCTCGATGACCTGAAGACCAGGCTCTCGGAAGCCGCCGAGAAGCTGGTGGTCATTGACTTCATGGCGACATGGTGCGGTCCCTGCAAACTGATTGGGCCCGAACTCGACAAACTCGCCACAGAAATGGCCGACTCCATTGTTGTACTTAAGGTGAGGGAGATCTTAAAGCTTAAGCTCTACAAGCTGTTGCACGCGACTTCTACCGCGTAACTTTGTTAATTATACACTAAAAACCTTCATCGAGAACCACTCTATCCATTGGTGAAAACACCATGAAAATTGGTGCAGTAGTTTTTGAGTTTATCGCGAACAGACAGACAGACAAATGCGACGGAGGACTTTGTTTTATAATAATTATGTAGTGATATGTAAGGTAAGGATAGTTAAGAACCATCCCGTTCACGTCAGTTTTGAAAGATAAAAAGCCGGATCAAAATCGGTCTATCCGTTTGAGAGCTACGATTCCAAAGACACACACACACACACACACACGTCAAACATATGACACCCGGTTTTTGCGTCGGGCGTCGGAGTTATAAGTACGTTTCAACTTGCTAATATGTAGTGCTAGATGATCCACTCCCATTAGTTAGTTAGTTATATTAATGTAACTAATAACTACTGGGACAATTTTTTTCCCATTAGTGACAAATTATTTGGAAAATTCTTAATAAGTATAGATTTTTATTTAGCCAAATATAACAACTAGTATGTTATATATCCAACATATTCCATAACCGGTTATATATATATATAACCGGCTCAACCGATTTTGATGAATTTTTATATGTACACTTGATTGGTCTGAGAATAGGTTCTTATCTATTTTTCATACGCGGGCAAAGTCGCGGGCAGCAGCTAGTTTTATAATAAAAATGTAACACCGAGTCACGTTAGTATACTCGTAGTTGTGTATTAATGTAATGTAATGTAAAATTGTTTTAATAGATAAGAGATGATAACGGTTTATAATATACGGAATTTGTAGTCTGTAAACATTTTACTGATAAATAATTTAAATGAAAATGTTTAAAAATAAAAACCCAAAGATTTATTTAAAGACTAGCTGGCGCCCGCGACTGCGTCCGCGTTGAAAAAGAAAAAAGTAGCCTATCCTGTGTCCCGTACGTCTAAATGTTTATCTATCAAGTTTCATGAAAATCAGTTAATTCGTTTAAGAGTTATGGAGGAACATACATACATACATACATACAGAAAAAATTGTAAAAATGGTCAGTTTAGTTTGAGTATCATGTATAGAGCCTATAAACACGATATCTCTGAAAACAAAGTAACTTACTCCATCACCAACCCTTACAGATTCTCCCAAATACCTATTACCCTAGGGCCACAACAATCGCGATAGATTTATTGCGATAAAACTTCGTCTTCGGCCTACGGCGAATGTGCATGGGCCACATTGCAAACAGAGAAATGTCGCAATAGTTTATCGCGCGAAGATTCTTTCGCTTGTGGCCAGATTCCTTTTGGGTTCCATAATATTGGCAATCAATACTAATAATAAATCTGTAAGGGTTGGTCATGAAGTAAGTTACTTTGTTTTCAGAGATATCGTGTTTATAGGCTCTATACATGATAATGAAAATAAATTGACCAATTTTTACAATTTTTATTGTATGTATGTATGTTCCTCCATAACTCTTAAACAAATTAACTGATTTTCATGAAACTTGGCAGATCAACGTTTAGTCGTACGGGACACAGGATAGGCTATTTTTTTCTTTTTCAACGCGGACGAAGTCGCGGGCGCCAGCTAGTTGGTTATAAACTCTAAAATTCTGTCATATTCAATCTACGCACGACGCCTGTCGGCCGACTGAAGTGTAGCCACGCAAGCGAAGTTCATCGCGATAAAACCCTTTGATGTGCGCGAGTTTGCCGACAGTGGGGCGAAGTGTCTGCGGCTTCGCCCGAAGTGCCGAAGTATTCGGCTACTCACATCGCAATAAAGCGAATGTTCGCGTTATCGCAATGAAGCGAATGTTCGCGTTATCGCAATAAAGCGAATGTTCGCGTTATCGCAATAAAGCGAATGTTCGCGTTATCGCAATAAAGCGAATGTTCGCGTTATCGCAATAAAGCGAATGTTCGCGTTATCGCAATAAAGCGAATGTTCGCACTATCGCAATAAAGCGAATGTTCGCACTATCGCAATGTGTGTGGCCCTAGCTTTACTGAGTTCACTAGCTAGTATATACTGCCTCGGCAAAGGTTTTTTTTACCTTACCTCACAATAAGATAAAATTAATGCAACATGAACACGCGTATAAAATAGGATTTATCTAATCATTGTGTTTTTTATCTTGAATCGTGTGTAAATAAATCATAAAGCTTTAAATAGATATGACTTGGATACACTTTGCGTGTGTACAAATTATCAGCCAAGCGGCAAGGGCACGAGAAAAACACGAATCATTGCAAATGATACTGCAATGAACGTCTATTTTATCACTACATAGTATAAAACAAAGTCGCTTCCCGCTGTCTGTCTGTCCCTATGTATGCTTAGATCTTTAAAACTACGCAACGGATTTTGATGCGGTTTTTTTAATAGATAGAGTGATTTAAGAGGAAGGTTTTAGTATATAGTTTTTCACGCAGGCGAAGTCGCGGGCAACAGCTATCTACAAAAAATAAATAATATTCTTCAAATTTCAAGAATTATTATTTATTGCGTAATTTTTAGAAAATCTTTGAATGCGTATTACTAACTTTTAAAAATAACACAGTCTTCTTTCAGCAAAATATCCTATTTAAGGATATTTAAGGTACTTTCCCTTCATGTCGCATAGTCTTGGGACGCCTGTATACCACTGGATAGGCTGTTGTCAAATTATTTTTGCGCCTATTTGAAAAACACCATTTTGGTTAGGCTATAGAACGAGTGTCCACTGAACTAAAATTAGTGATGTCCGCATGACACTATTGTATTTTTTACATATCGATTGAATAACAATACGCAAACGTCAAAATTAGTTCTCGGGCCAATCGAGGGCGGCGTTTCAAAATGGCACAAAAAATTAGCTGTCATTTGTATGGGACAGCCTGTCCAGTGGTATATAATTTACAGGTCAGTGGGACCTTTTAACCCTACAACCGCTTGGTATCGTAGTATTATTATTATTAAACGTTATACAAGTAGAGGAACGGAATGGACATGAAAATAATGTCGAAAGACGTGAGTGGATGAAGGTGTTATGTCGCATTTTTGGGTCTTTTCGTTTATTTTTTTTGCATTGATGAAGGTAATATGTCCAATGAATGATTACAGACCTTAAGATCGTCGACTTAAGACATTTTTGGAAAATAAAAAGTTGAAAAAGTATGTTCAGTTAATTTTAAAAAGCAAAGTGCAGAAAAGTTTACTTTTAATCGGAGAGGGAGCTATGTTAACTTTTTTTTTTAAATTAAATAATAGAAGTGTTTAATTGCTATCATATCATTAATATTTTAGGTTGTTTACACAACTTTGCATCATAATTTAGTACAAAAATTAGTTCCGTGGCGACTTATCTCAAAAATTAAAACTTTAACCTCCATTTATTCAAATTTGCGACATACCACCTTTATCGGCACGAGTTCAATTGTCGGATAAATCCGACTCTGGCGGCTAAAGGGTTTAACATCCTCAAATCGACATAAACCACGATAGACTGGCAAGCTTTCATCGTAAAATACGGAAATGCCTACCGACATTCTCAAATCTCAGTTAGTATTGTTGTTGTCTACATGTAGCCTAATTTGTAAGATGTAATTTTGTACTGTGTATGTGTGTGTTTGTTATGTATGGGTGTATATGTTATTCATGTATGTATGTATTTTGTATTATATGCGTGTGTGGATGGATATACATAGGTATGTTTCTGTATCCTGTATTGTCAAGGGTATATAATAATTTCAAATGTTGTGTATATACCTGTCATTGGAATTCACTTCACACTAAAAACGTTTGTATAAATTGTATTAATGTGTTGTGTCTTCTGTTGGTGTACCTTAAATAAATAAATAAATAAATAAACATTTAAAAAAAAAACGAATGTTTCAGGTCGACGTTGACGAATGCGAAGACATAGCGGCCGAATACAACATCACCTCGATGCCGACATTCGTCTTCGTAAAAACCAACAAAAAACTCGAAGAGTTCTCCGGAGCGAACGTCGACAAACTCAAGAACACAATACTTAAGCACAAGTAAAAAAAAAAAAAAAGTAAAAATATGGAGTTTCGGGACGTAATAGGTACGCTATCATATATAATTAATATATATATCTATATGCTGTAGAAAATACATACACGGTGAAATTCAAATGAAAAAAAAATTACTATTTTTATTATTGCGTCGGCTTGAATTTAAAAAAAAAAAATTTTTTAGAAGTGAAAAAAAATTAAAAAAAATTAAAAAAAAAATTTTTTTTTTACTAGCCCAACGTTACATAATAAGGATTTATATTTTAGTTTTTTTTTTATATTATTTTTATCTTTTTTATATATAATAGTTACTACTTAGTACTTACTAGGGATGTGACATGATTTTGTCGATACAATACCGATACCGATTTTTGTAATGATACAAAAATATCGATGGCCTAGTAAATATTAAAATAAATCGGAATGTCAGTATGTAGTTAGTTTAATTTTAGTAGATTTTTATTTAAAAAAAAAAAACAAAATTTTTACAAATCACAGTTTTAATATAGACATATCGATATCGGTACATCCCTACTACTTCTATACTACTTAACTTCAAAAGCTTTTAAATATATCTTTTTAGATAATTTATAATAAATTATTATACTTAAACGAATTGAAGTTTGTATTTCATCTGAAATGTTTGATTTTTTTTAAAAGTACAATGTGGAAACAAGTTTTTTTTTTAAATCTGGTAGTTATAGGTAATGAAGTTAGATGAAAAGTTTGTTTGCGTATTTTTTTTTTTAATTTTTGCCTTTTCAATTTAGTATGAATGTTGCAATTTGCGATTTCTATAATAAATTATATGTTGTCGTCAAACCAAAATCTGCACTTTTTTGAGATTTCATCATTTTTGACTTTAGTGAATATTAGTTTTGACTTTAGTGACTCTTAGTTAAATTTTACTCTATAGTGAAAATAATAAATAAATTATTGAATTTTCATGTTTGAAAGACAATTTTTTTTTTTCAATATGCATGTAAAATTTTTAGGATTTTTTTTTTGTTCAAAAAGTATACTTTTTTAAAAAGATTTTTTGGTTTGACAAAGAAATGAAAGATACTTTTTTTTATAAACTATGTAGTATTTTTGTGACTGCCGCAAAGTGTCTTATATACATTATATTTATGTGTATTATGTGTAGAAGCTTGCACAATTTGAAGTTGGTTTTTTTTTTCTTTACGATAGCGTACCACCCGAACACGAGAATACGTAATGTATTAATTCGCATTTTATGTACGTTAAAAGTATTGTTAATTCAATAAATATTATGAATGTAATGTTGGCGTTTTATTTTAAAAAGTTGTCCTTTTAGGATGTTGACATTTTAAAAAGTTGTCGTTTTAGGATGTTGACATTTTAAGAAGTTGTCTTTTTAGGATGTTGACATTTTAAGAAGTTGTCGTTTTAGGATGTTGACATTTTAAAAAGCTGTCCTTTTAGGATGTTGACATTTTAAAGTTGTAGTTTTAGGATGTTGACATTTTAAAAAGCTGTCCTTTTAGGATGTTGACATTTTAAGTTGTCGTTTTAGGATGTGACATTTTAAAACGTTGTCCTTTTAGAATGTTGACATTTCAAAATTTGTCGTTTTAGGATGTGATATTTTAAAAAGTTGTCCTTTTAGGATGTTGACATTTTAAAAAGTTGTCCTTTTAGGATGTTGACATTTTAAAAAGTTGTCCTTTTAGGATGTTGACATTTTAAAAAGTTGTTTTAGGATGATGACATTCTAAAAAGTTGTTGTCACCCTGAGGGGTACATTTAATACAGAAAAAAGGAGTTACCATTTTGACAAATTTTTGGGTTTCGTCAGGTTTTGTACTATTTTGTACAGATTTTTCAATAAAAAATGAATAAAGAAAAACTAGGTCACTTATAATATGAACTTGGCTGAAAAAAGTTTTGGTAGGTTGTCAGCAGAAGGGATTTTTTATGTAATTTTCATTATATCGCTGCTTAAAAACTATAGGAGCACAAATCAAAATTACACTTTTTACAGCAGAGCTAATCGAAAAAAATTAAATTATTTTTAGGCATTTTTTTTCTTATTAGATAATTATATGTATATCAAATATATACATATTATACATCGTTAGAAGCGTATTTTTAAGTAGCATTGAATGTTTTACTTTTGTAATAAACTGAATACTAGAAGAAATATAAGCATATAAGTTAATTTTGAATATATAAAAAAAATGATCAAAATATACTAAATATGGAGTAAAACAACCATAAATCTTTTTGCAACATACAATATGAAGGATTATGATTGTATTTTTGCAATAAAAGCATTTTTGGATATTTTTAAGCAGCGATATGAACTTACTTATTATCAATGCAATGAAATACCGAAAAATGGCAGTAAATCTTTAATAAACCTGTAACAATTTTTTATTTAAATAAGGTTGTATAATATACATAATAAATACAGTTTTTATCCCTCATCCCTATTTGTCACTAAAAACGTCATTTATACTTCATTGCTAGGGTTTCAGCCAAATCTCTGCTAAAACATCACATAACCTCATCGAATATATTACAATTAACTGTCAGGCCACAGAACAACATGTTGACATCTTTCTTCAACGCTTTAAACTACTCTGTGGTTCTTGTGTTTTGACAGTTCAACATGTTTATAACATTTTTTATCCCTATTTGTCATTAAAATGTTCTTTTTTCCCTTTTAATGTCTCCGATAATTTTGCATTTTTAAGAAAAAAGCAATTTAAAATAGCCTTTTTTAAAATAAAAAAAGGGCAAAATTAAAATCAAGAGTAACAGACCCCGAGACTAATCAGTCAAGTCTACAATTTTTCTTTGAGTTTTCCAAAACAGGTCCATCAAGTCCACAATTTTTCTTTAAATTTCCAAAACAGGTCCATCAAGTCCACAATTTTTCTTTAAATTTCCAAAACAGGTCCATCAAGTCCACAATAATTTTTCTTTGAATTTCCAAAACAGGTCCATCAAGCCAACAATTTTTCTTTGAAATTCCAAAACAGGTCCATCAAGTCCACAATTTTTCTTTGAATTACCAAAACAGGTCCATCAAGTCCACAATTTTTCTTTGAATTTTCAAAACAGGTCCATCTGAAGTTGTCGAGTTTTTTAAACATTCTTTTCCCTCATCCATATTTGTCACTAAAAATGTCATTTATGCTTTATTGGCGGTTATGCTACTTCTTATTGAATCTTGTGACACTTTCATTACTTCCAAAGCGCCTTTTGAAATTAAAGTTTCGGCCAAATCTTTACCTAAATTATCACATTTCACTATAACCTCACCGAGTATATTACAATTTTCTGTCAACCCACAGAACAACGTTTTGACATTTGTCTTTAACTCTTCAATCTGCTCTGTGGTTCTTGTGTCTTGACAGTTCAAATCACCGGCTCTCTCCGATATCCTTCTGTTCAATTCTACCATCGGGTTGAACGGTTTTGAATTATCAACGACGTCCGTGTTCGATTTCAACTTTTTCCTCTCATATTCTTCTGTTGGACTCAATTTGTGCTTTTGTGTCCTCTTTATCTGATCGAACACGCGTTCTAGAGTATGTTGTATTTTAGTTGTTCCGTCTAAACTCCACACCGAGCCGGTGATTGTCAATTTGTATTTGTCGTCTGAATGTTTCAAGGATGTAGATACTCCTACCGGAGCGCTACAACCGCCACCTGGAAAATATCAATACTAATAATAAATCTGTAAGGGTCGGTCGTGGAGTAAGTTACTTTGTTTTTTAGAGATATCGTGTTTATAGGCTCTATACATGTGTCGTTCATTGTAAAAGTGGTGTAACTCCCTATTTTTAAAACCATCTTTTCTTGCCTAATTGTATCACATTTAGTCATATCTTTCAATATAAAAGTGAAGTAACTCCAATAGTTGCATTAAAATCCCATAGATGAAAACAATGAATGAATGCTTATATTTTTTTTTCCTACACTATAATTCGCAAAAAGCTCGTTATTCTAAAATTCAGTTACAAGGAGATAATTCACTTTTACAATGAACGACACACATGATACTGGAACTAAATTGACCATTTTTAGAATTTTTTTCTGTATGTATGTTCCTCCATAACTCTTAAATGAATTAATTGATTTTCATGAAACTTGATAGATAAATATTTAGACGTACAGAAAACAACAGGATAGGCTGCTTTTTTTCTTTTTCAACGCGGACGAAGTCGCGGGCGCCAGTTAGTATATATCTATATAATTCTATAATAATATTATAAAGAGTTCTGATTTGTATGTTTGTAATGAATAACACAAAAACTACTGGGCCACAATTTTAAAAATTCTTCCACATATCGCTGTTTAAAAACTAAAGGGCCACGAAACAAAAAAATCCAAAAAATATTTTTATTGCAAAAATACAATCACAATCCCTCATATTGTATGTTGCAAAAAGATTTATGGTTGTTTTACTCCATATTTAGTATATTTTGATCATTTTTTATATATTCAAAAGTAACTTATATGCTTATATCTCTTCTAGTAATCAGTTCATTATAAAATTACTTAAAACATTTAATGCTACTTAAAAATACGCTTCTAACGATGTATAATATGCATACATTTGATACATATATCTAATAAGAAGACAAAAATTTATTTAATTTTTTTCAATTAGCTCTCTCCTGTAAAAAGTGTAATTTTGATTTGTCGCCCTTTAGTTTGTCTAAAAAAGTGTCTATACTTTTTAAACTTAATGCGTGTACGTGTACATCTTGTACGAAGTAACGTGTTGTTATGGCTTTGTAATAGTTTTGACATTAAAAAAAAAAAAAAAAAAAAAAAAAACACATATTCACCCAACGTTTTGAGGAAACTCCTCTCGGCCAACACCCTGCAATATGTCTCAGCGTGATTGTGTGGCGACAACATATCCAAAATGTGGCGATTGTCCCCACGACACTCCACCGCCAACGCCCCCTGACCCACAGCGTACAACATCTCCGTACACGACAACACCTTTCCGAAAATAATTATTTATTTATTTATTTCAACCAATTATTAGGATCACAACATTGTGTTGTTGGTAACAACTGAATAATAATAATAATAATTATTATTATTATTCACTTATTTATTTTATTTTCTTAATTTTAAATTTTTTACAATATAAATTATAAACAAAAAAAAAAAAAAACAATATACAGTAGAAACCGGATATAACGACTTCGGTTAAAGCGACCAAATGGCAAGGTCCCTGTTGAATGCCTATAAAGATTTAATATTGCTTATAATGACTATCCGTTTATTACGACCAATTTTTGTGTTCCCTTGAAGGTCGCTATAACCGATTTTCACTGTATATCATAAAAAATATAATCAAATATTATTATTATTATTATTATTCTGGACTTCTGGTACTTCTGGACACGGCACGAATTGTCAGGAGGTTCCTCACTCTGCAGCCCTAACCACCGGTAGCTTGGGCCTAGCCCCGCTACTAGCGGATGTCTAGTTTTAAGTTTTTTATAATATATATTGTTTTTTTTTTTTGTTTATAATTTATATTGTAAAAAATTTAAAATTAAGAAAATAAAATAAATAAGTGAATAATAATAATAATGCATTTATTTGCTAAAATACTTGGTTACAGTAGATCTTATATAGTTTTATAGTGCAAGTTTTCTACCTGGGTACAGGTGTGCAAATATTAAATTGTTGTACAAATAAAAAGTAGTCAAATACATTAGCCGTTTTTCAAATAATATACATATAAGGATAATACTATATAAAAAGCAACTATGTCAGATATACAATTACCTAATAGTAACTGTACATGTCAAATTTAAATACTAATCAAAAGTCTTTTTTAACATTTCAATTATAGTCTATTTTTGCATTTAAAATATTCCCTAACACATCATAAAAACATTCACGTTGTAACCAATTTACACAGCTCGAATTTAAATGCTTTGGTCTGATGTCTGCAATTTTATTTCATTTGGTAATTTGTTAAACACTGAGATGCACATATTATAAACATTTCTTTTATATGTCTATGTTTTATATATCTATGAAATCTATGTTATTATAATGGAGGGTAATGGAGAGGTGAAGTAGGATCAACTTAAATGGGTGTTAAACTGAAATAGTGGCAAGCTAAAAGCATTAAGAGTGCGTATAAAACCATCACAAAATTAGTAATTTCACCCTTGTGGCCCCTTGGACATGACAGTGACACAAAATACGTAGAACTACGCACAACATGCGACGGAAGATAGCGCAACTCGCTCAATAAAAATGTTATATGTGCCAAAAGTATTAAATATTAATTATTCGTAAACTACAATCTCAAATGAAAAATTGTTACATACAGCCTTAGATAATATGTCAAGTGAAATTACTGATACACTTTTAGCTTTGTAATGTGTGTCATTTTGAAAATAAAACTAAAATCGATGGAAATGAGAGAGAGATCACTTGGTGATTTTTTTCTATCGAGAAAATTTCATTATATTATTATTATGTTTTCTGTCCGAGTCTTCATTTTCATTTATAATGTATTGTATCTATTTTGAAAAAGTTTTTAAATTGGACTTTGTTTACTTAGATAAAATTGGCCCTTAAATAGTGGTTCATAAATTGACCAGAATGGATCAAAATAGTTAAAGAATAACCATGGAGAATAGCGGTAAGGAGGCACGACTTTATACAACATATTATAATATGAAAGTGTAAGTTGAATACGCTCAATTAGGGTCAGCGCGGACCGACGGAGTGGCGACGAAGAGACTATAATGAGCTATCATTTGAAAATCGACTTTAGTTTCTTTAGCTGAAGATTCACCGAGCGCCGTTGCCGACGCGAGAGTATTTCTTTTTTATTATACCACTTTCAATCGCATACTGATGTAACTAAAGTCGATTTTCAAATGATAGCTCATTAGTCTTCGCCGACCACTCCGTCGGTCCGCGCTGACGCTGACCCTTAGGCGGCGCTGTAGTAGCATTGGGGCGTAGCGCTTTAGTAGCATTTTATTTGCGGTGGTTTCATGAACTACGAAACCAGCCAATCATATCAAACACCTATGCTATACACTAGCGCCTTTCTGGTCAATTTATGAACCACTATTTAATGCTTTTTAGCTTGGCACTTTTTCAGTTTAACGCCCATGTTAGTTGGTCCTCCTTACCTTTACCCTCCATACCCCCTAAGTAAGTAAATAAATAGAAGGATACGTTACCTTATTCACCCTGTGTCCCCATCCCATCCTCTGAAGGCCGGCGTGGGCCAGCAGGAGAGCTGAATATTCACTGTCCTGAGCGTCGAGTTTGCGAAGTCTCGTATTGAGGTTGCCTCGCACGTCTATTACAGAGAGCTGAGGGTACGACGCCTTCAGCTGAGCCGTACGACGGAGTGACGATGTTCCTGTGCACATATTTTCACGCTTATGTTACGCCTGGGCCACGAAACCAACGTTCGAAGCGAATCCGCTTACGCCTGGGCCACGAAACCAAAGCACGAAACGAATCCGCTTACGCCTGGGCCACGAAACCAAAGCACGAAGCGAATCCGCTTACGCCTGGGTCACGAAACCAACGCTAGAAGTAAATCCGCTTACGCCTGGGCCACGAAACCAAAGCACGAAGCGAATCCGCTTACGCCTGGGCCACGAAACCAAAGCACGAAGCGAATCCGCTTACGCCTGGGTCACGAAACCAACGCTAGAAGTAAATCCGCTTACGCCTGGGCCTCGAAACCAACGCTCGAAGCGAATTCGCTTGTGCCTGGGGCCTCGAAACCAACGCTCGAAGCGAATTCGCTTGTGCCTGGGCCTCGAAACCAACGCTCGAAGCGAATTCGCTTACGCCTGGGCCGAGAAACCAACGCTCGAAGCGAATTCGCTCGTGCCTGGGCCTCGAAACCAACGCTCGAAGCGAATTCGCTTGTGCCTGGGCCACGAAACCAACGCTCGAAGCGGATTCGCTTATTGCAGTTTATAACAAATGACATGTTTTGTTTTTGTCTGTAAATTTTATGTTGAGAGCTGTGGATTTTAAGTAAAATGTATAAATAAATAAATAATATGAATCAGTGAAAATAAGATTACCTATAACGGAACCAGTCGGTAGAGAACTCAAAGTGTGTTCTTTGAGTTCATCTCTAAGCACCAATGCGTCTCTTGGATCCTCTCTGTAATATTCACAAATTAATCAACGGTTAAATACAACAACTTTACATATCGCTAATCATTACTTGTCGAAATTGTAGGAAAGTGTTTAAAATCATGTATATAAGTTACCTAACACATACAACAGGTGTCCCACGACTTTGCCACATGGAGGTAAAAATACCTTAAAATACTGTAGATACAAAATTTTACTGAAAGAAGACTTCATTTTTTTATTTAAAAACAATACGAACTGCATTCAAAGAATTTTAAATAATAACCGGGAATCGAACCTGCTAAATGTGAAAAAAAAAACCGCATAGTGTATCAATGGAAAGTCTCAATCATAAGCATTTATTTAGGGAAATGGGGTCTGGCATCCCTTACTCATTCACCGAATCAAAACAGCACACATGCTTTTATTGGGCCGTGAGCCTGTCTGACAACATTTTATAATGTCTTAACTACCTTTCAAATACGGCTCCTATAACGAGTCCTTCAGGCAGTGTCGTAGGAAGATCCTTGAGCGAATGCACCACAAAGTCTACCGAGTCATTCCTCAGAGCGTCTTCGAGGTCTTTTGTGAATAGTGACTTCTCACCTATCTTTGGCAGTGATACATTTAGTATACGGTCTCCTAATGTTGTCATGGTTACTGAAAAGTAGATATTAAAGGTTGAACAGAATATTCAGTGGCTTATTAAAACAAAGTTGTCGCCTTGTATGTATGTAAGTTGTCTGGACGTTTGAGAAGCTATCCAAACTTTTTTTTTTTTTTTTTTTTTTTTGTTGATGATTCAGATTTGCAATCAGTCGGTAGACCATAATCAAATGTGCTGAAAGTAAATTGGCGTTTGTATAGAATAAGGCCAGTGCCCTGTTCTATACCGAGTTAAGGTAAAACATCTGCCCTTTTCAGTCTTTTGACTTTTCCAGTCTGCAGCAACTGTTTGGCTAGCGGATTCGGGTGGGAGTTAAGACGGTCCTTGTAATCTTCCCTATAGCGAACTATTACTTCAGCAATGGTTGAAATCTCGAGATATGAGTGGATCTCACTGTTCCGAGCATACCACGGCGCCCCAGCAATTACTCTTAAGATGTTATTTTGTACTTTCTGTAGACGTTCGATATTTGTTTTGCTAGCAGTGGACCACATTTGGATTCCGTAAGTCCATATTGGTTTCAAAATAGCGCTATAAATCAGTAGTTTATTGTGCAAGGAGAGTGCAGACCTCCCCCCCAGAAGCCACAACAAATTTCTAAATTTTATGTTGATTTCGTCTCTCTTCTTGTTTATGTGGACACTCCACGTAAGTCGCTGGTCTAAGTGGAAACCCAAGTATTTAATGCAACTGGATTGGGGAAGTTGGTCTTCACCTAGTTTGACGGTTGGGCATGTACCTTTCCTCAGAGCAAACGTTATGTGGCTAGATTTGGATGCGCTTGCTTTTATTCGCCATTTCTTCAGCCAGAGATATGTGCAATCCAGCTGCTTTTGCAGTCGTCTACTTGCTTCGTAGGGATCGTCGCTGCAGGAGAGAAATGCAGTGTCATCAGCGAAGGTGGCAATGGATACTGTTGAGGTTAGTTCTGGGAGGTCACATGTAAATATATTGTACAGGACGGGACCAAGCACAGAGCCCTGCGGCACTCCAGCCAGGCACTTGTAAAGAGATGATCTATCGTTCCCCTGTTTCACCTGGAAGAATCTGTCAGCTAGATAGGACTTTACCAAAGGGAAAATTGAGTGGGGAAGATATGATTTTATTTTGCACAATAAGCCCTTGTGCCACACCCTGTCAAAGGCCTGCTGCACGTCCAAGAAGGCCGCAGAACAATATTGCCCATTCTCGAAACCCTGACGAATTGTTGAGTACACCCTATGCATCTGCTCGGTCGTAGAGTGATGTTTACGAAAGCCAAACTGGTGATGAGGAATAATATCTGCTTCATCCAGGAGCTTATTAAGTCTTTTTAAGAGTATTCGCTCCCAGAGCTTAGAGAGCACAGGTGTAAGGCTAATGGGTCTGTAGGAAGATGCTTCGCTGGGGGGCTTCCCCGGTTTATGAATCATTATAATTTGAGAGATTTTCCACAAGTCCGGAAAGTGATTAAGCCTAAAGGTGGCATTAAATAGATTAGTCAGGAACACAAGACATTTTTTAGGTAACTGCTTAAGAACCTGTGGGGTAATGAGATCATATCCCGGGGCTTTTTTAGAGTCCATTTTTTTAATCTCCTCAAAAATCTCACGAGGAGTCGTAGTTGGTAAGGGGAAGCACAATTGGAAATCCTGATTTAAAATTTTTTCAATTTCTGGGTCTTCCTCGCCAATTAGGTCATTGGATTGAAAGACAGATGATAAATGGGCAGCAAACACTTCTGATTTATGGGCGTCTGTTTGTGCCCATGTGGAGCCCGTCTTTATAGGGTGAGCAAACTGCTGTGACTGATTCAGATTTTTTGTTATTTTCCATAAATTGTGCTCTCCGCGACCACTGGGAGACAAGAGCTCCAACTTTTGCTTCATAGTTTGGTTTGAGGAGTAAACAAGCAAATTCCTAAGGTCCTTGGCAGCTCGGTTAAACAGGGTTTTATCTGAAGAGTGACGTGATAGCTGCCAGACTCTTCTCAGTCTACGTTTCTCTGCCAATTTACACCTTATTTCTAGAGGTAAGCAAGAACTCGAATGAGGCAGATGCAACTCTGGAGTGCTAGACCATGCAGCTGATTGGATCAGATTGGTGAAGTAGACTGATGCATCATCTATATCATGAGTTTCCTTCAGTGGGACCTTGAGGTTAATTGTTTCATCAAGGCATTCTCGAAAGGATTCCCAGTCAGTTTTGAAGTTGCTGAGCCATTCACGATCCCCTTTTTCCGACAAAACTACATTACTGATTGTCAGAATAATGGGAGTGTGGTCCGAGGATCCATCCAAACTTGACTCAACCGAGGAGTACAACCTACCTATGTTCCTGACAATAAAGAAATCCAATAGGTCAGGCATTTTACAAGGATCAGTAGGCCAGTATGATGGCCTGCCAGTTGAGATAGTGAGCAGGCGAAGTTTGTCGACACTTTTCTTTAGTTCACGCCCACGAGTAACAGTAACTCTTGAGCCCCAAAATTCATGCTTGGCGTTCCAGTCACCGCCCGCAATAAATCGGTTGCCAAGTGTTTCCAGATAATCCGAGAACATAGTTTCACCAATTCTATACTTAGGCGGACAGTAAACGGCTGATAGATTAATGGCACCCGATTTATCTTCAACTCTCACCGTTGTGGCTTGCAGGTAGTCAGTAACATAAGGCCTAAGGACACTGTGTTTTATAGAGTTCTTTATGACCACAGCCGTACCCGCATGGGCTCTCCCGTCAGGATGTGGAGTAACATAGGTGCTATAGTTAGCTATATTAACGCAAGTTTTCGATGAAGCATGTGATTCAGAAATCAAGACAGCATCCAGTTTGTTTAGCAACATAATTTTTTCCAATTCGCATTTGTTGGGTGAGAGACCATTAATGTTCCACGTTCCACGTGAGAGACCATCGAACGAACTTGAGCATTTACTGCAGGAATAGTAGGAGGGAAGTTTATATTGGAAGACTTAATAGGTTGTCGCTTGATTTTTCTAGCTAGGATTTCCTTGTAAACCTGGCAACCTTTGTAGTTAGCTGGGTGGTCAAGAGAGCAGAGTGCACATTTGGCAGGAGTATTTCTGTCCTTTTTCGCGCAGTCAGATGTTTTATGACCTTCTCCACACTTAACACATCTGTATGGCCTCATGCAATTGTTTTTGGAGTGGCCATACTGCTGGCATCTCTGGCATTGGACAATAGAGTTGGATTTACGTGGTTCTTCAATTTTAACATGCTATCCAAACTAAATATTATAAACTATCTGGTGTCTGCGACTTCGTACATGTTGAAAAAGAAAAAATTACCAATAATATGTCAGGCACTTATAATTATACTCTTGCTAGGCGTTGGATTTCTTAATAAAATGATCCCTCGGGAAGTAATCTTCTCAAGGGATCATTTTTAGATGATCCTTTGGGAACATTACTTTTTTCTGGATGAAAGGTACCCTATGTCATTTTTTGTATCCCTGACAATGTGTATGCAAATATTAGTGATGATCGGTTGATTAGTTGATGCGTGAAAAGATAACAGACAGACATACAGGCACAGTTACTTTCATATTTATAATATTAGCTGAAAATGAGTTTGTTTCTTAATTCATGACTAACTACTCATCCGATCAAGAAGTTTTGCATAAACTGTCAGGGATACATGAGAGTAAGAATAACTTACATCTAAGAAAAGCACAAAAAAAATAGAATAAAATATGTTAAACATACCTATATTGAACTCTTTATCAGGATGAATCTTTTTTAGACTGTCAATGACAAAGTTTGTTTGAATGAGAGCTAGCTGAAACATTGAAAAAGGAAATTGTTATTATTTATTAGCACAGATTGAATTTTTTTGCTAATATTCTTGTTTGATAAAAAAAAAATTAACAAAAAAATATACTCCAATACGTAAGTGCTGCTAAAGTTAAATTATTCATATTGTTAATGAAATGGTCTAAATTATAATTAATAAAATAATAACCAAGACCAAACTTTGGTCTAAATTAAATTTATTATTATCAAATAAAATAAGCATATTACTATGAAATAAAATATGATTTTTGGTTGGATGAAAAAAATGTATAACTATCACTAGATAATATAAAACAAAGTACTCCGCCGCGTCTGTCTGTCTATCTGTTCGCGATAAACTCAAAAACTACTGCATCAATTTTTATGCTGTTTTCACCAATGGATAGAGAGGTTCTCGGGGAAGGTTTTAGTATATAATTTACAAAGTTACGCGGGCACCAGCTAGTTATATATAATTACTAGCTGACCCGGCAAATGTTGTTTTGCCAAAAAAATATTTTTGGGTTGGACCACCTTTATCACTTAGGGGTATAAAAAATAGTTTACAACCTGTTCTCAGACAAAAAAATTCATAAAAATCGATGGTCGTTTCGGTTACAAACACTGTGACACGAGAATTTTATATATTATAGGTAGATATATTATTGGTCTAGACATATTTCGCACAAATTCTATATAGGTACATACTTCACTCTTCCTTGAACCTACGCGTATAACATTTTTTTGTTCATTTTCCATTGCTTCCTCTTACTTTTCCGAGTTCCTTCCTTAATTATTTTCAAGGAGAATTTTATTAATTAACGGTTTCCTTAAACAATTTAAAGTAAGTACGATCAAGTAATTTTGAGGTTATATAATGTATCACAGAATTCACAGATATAATTTGTTTTCCATATAATTACTTGTCACTATCACTGTAGTGGACAAGTTAATTACAAATTATAACATTAACTAGTATAGAAGTAGTATATTATAACAAAACGTAAATAAAATACATATAACCAATAACCAAACCAAACTTCCCTCTTTACTTATCCTATATTAAAATAAATGTCACGTCACGACTCAGCTGACAACTCAATCAACGTCATGACTGACGTACGTCATAATCAAAATCAAGGAAATGTCATAATAGATAACGGAATCATTTCGTGTAAACGTCAAATACTAAGATACGTCATTGTCATAAAAATGACAGTCATGGTATATAGTGTTCTGTGTTAATCGAATATAGCACAGAACACTACATACTCATATCGAATTGAATTTTATTCGTATCGTATTATTATAGGACAGATTTTCGGGACCTTTCTTCTCCCTCGAATATCCGCGGATACGGATATCCGGCACATCACTTAACTGAAATACAATTCCTACGCTCAATTTGTCGATAGAATATGGGGCCATAGACTTAATGGCCAATCAACAATTAACAGCTAATAAATAAAACCAACGACTTAACAAAATTCTTTATTTTCCAAATAAAACAAAAGGACACATACATATTTCTGATACAACTACTCTCTAATATTCAAGGGAACTACAGTTTCAAATAAATGCAAGCAAATTTTTATTGCAAACTTAAGTTACATACTTATTTATTCTAAAAATAAAAAAAGTTAGGCTAAGTTATGTACTTTCAATGTCCTTTTTCGACAGATTCATCATTGTTGGGTGGGTTCCGTTTTGACCCATTTTCAAAACTTGGTTAGTTTTCGTTTAATTTTTTATTATGTTAGTTCGACAGACAGGCTGACGGTCCACTTGTTGGTAGGTGGCTTATTCAATACAAACCTTGTAAATCAATTTTTTTAATATCAATAACCATTAAACATAACTGACTGATATTTACTGTCTTAAAAAATAATAATAGATCTTATTTTTAATAAACGGTTATACATATTAAAAAAAATGTTATTTCCGCCGCCATATTTATCAAAATAAATTTTAGTTAAAAATTTAAACCGAAACCAAATTTTGAACCAAAATTGAATCCAATCTACGGAATCTGACATAATAGGACTAAACCTTTACATCCGTTACACACACACAAACACCACATACAAAGCATTCATTATAAAATCACAGTTTTTTTTTGTTCAGTACAAGTAAATGTTATATGTATTCACTTAAACTATATTATAATGATTTCGATCGAATTTGAGTTTTATGGTGGGGGGTTTATTTATATTAAGAAAACTAAGTTAAAAAAAAAACACTAACCGAAATAATGTGAATCTATAAGGATAACTAAAAGAAATATTTACAGAAATTCTTTGTTAAAATATATTGACCTCTGCTGATACTACAGAGAATTTAATTATTAAACCAATCACACTGCGTCTTTTCAGGTGAACTGCATTTAGACAGTAAAAAATGTTTTTTTTTTTTCATAAAAATGTACCAAATAATCATATTTTTTTTCTTCACTCTGTCTAGTCATTTATTTCACTTTGGACGGCTCAAGTTAGTTATGTCAACTTTATTTATGAAATATGCTCGAGTCAACCACATCAACTTTATTTATGTAATATGCTCGAGTCAATCACATCAACTTTATTTATGAAATATGCTCAAGTTAGTCCTCATCATCTTTATTTATGAAATATGCTTGAGTCAGTCACATCAACTTTATTTATGTAATATGCTCGAGTCAATCACATCAACTTTATTTATGAAATATGCTCAAGTTAGTCCTCATCAACTTTATTTATGAAATATGCTTGAGTCAGTCACATCAACTTTATTTATGTAATATGCTCGAGTCAATCACATCAACTTTATTTATGAAATATGCTCAAGTCAGTCACATCAACTTTATTTATGAAATATGCTCCAGTTAAGTCACATTAACCTTATTTATGAAATATGCTCCAGTTAAGTCACATCAACTTTATTTATAAAATATGCTCAAGTTAGTCCTCGTCAACTTTATTAATGAAATATGCTCGAGTCAGTCACGTCAACTTTATTTATGAAATTTGGATGTTTTAAATTAAATTTTAATTAAATTGGATGAGTGCAGTTTGGATGCTCTTTTATGCATATGACTGCAAAAAATCTGCCGACCGACTGCAGTCCTAACTGACAGTTTATTGAAATGTTAACGACTGTTATATGAGCAGCAAAAGTCTAAATGCAGTCTAACTGAAGAGACTCTTTGATTTCTTATAAAAAACTAGATGATTTCTTAGCACATGCTTTTTAAAAAAAAAAATTAAATATGCATCCGTGCATAAATTATAATAAACAATGAATCAAATAAATCAATTATGTACATAAATCAATTTTTGAAAATAAAATTATAAACATATGAAAAATTGTATTCATTCATTAATTAATATCTCTTTATCATCCACTTCTGATGAAACTTTATC
Source organism: Synanthedon formicaeformis (assembly GCA_945859745.1). Classification (NCBI taxonomy): domain Eukaryota; kingdom Metazoa; phylum Arthropoda; class Insecta; order Lepidoptera; family Sesiidae; genus Synanthedon; species Synanthedon formicaeformis. The sequence continues at coordinate 4,686,696 of OX243979.1, forward strand.
ATATAAAATAAACAGTTAAACCTTATAGCTAGATAATAAGGTTTTAATTTGCACGGCTTCATCACTAGGTAAGATTTTACTACTGGGGTATTTAATTTAAGGCAGAAAATTATTCCAAGAAACATTATTTTTTCGAGCGTCTATGAATTACTTAAAATTAAAAAAAAATTTTTTTTGGGTTTTTTAAAAAAGAAAGACAAACTTACAAGATTCAATATTTTTTTGCTTATAACTTAAAAACCCAATATTATTATGCAAAAAAAAAATGTTGCCATACCCCTTTTCCCTTTGCATATTTCATACCATTTTATTTTATTTAACACTGGCTTAAACATTGCGTAACTAAGCTATAAAAATAAAAAACAATTTTAAGACTTCTTACCGCTTCTTAAAACTCTTCGGTTCGATGGACTATTATCAACCGTTTTATTCCTTCTGTTACTAGATCTAACATTCACTGAGGTTTCTGTAACAAAGTAATATTAACATACTTAGCGCCTCTTTCACCAACGTCAAGTACGCTAAACTGTCATTTAAAGTCATCGGTAACCGGGGATAATATACAAATGTTTGTACGGTAAACGTCCCAAACATTAAATAGAAAATAATAATAAAAATTCGGCCATCGAATGATGCAGTAAACCGAGTGCATAATTCAATAAAATAGAAAATTATTTTTAAAAGTAACTAATCAACATATTACTTGTATTTTGTGAAAGAGGCGCTTAGTCCAGTAAGTATTATGAATAATAATATAATAAATCACTACATATTATAAAACAAAGTCATCGTAATACTACAATGGAATTTGCGTCACAAATGCCAAAGCGGCACATAAAAAGAACGCCTTTGACAGAATCATGGCGGACTCTTGCCTTCACGCGTCAATGGTAAAAGGTAGTAACGATCAACTTCCTTAAATTACGTACTTATTATTATGTTTGTTTTGTTTTAAATGACAGTTCATGCTCTACGCATATGTCACTTTTAAATGTTCCATAAAATTCGTAGTGTTTTGTATGGCACGCAGGTTCCATGTTGTAGTAGTTTGATGAACACTGCGTCTGTCTGTTTGTTCGCGATAAACTAAAAAACTACTGCACCGATTCTCATGCTGTTTTCACCAATGGATAGTGGTTCTAGCAACTATCCATTGGTTGCTTAACTTTGTAAATTATACACTAAAAACCTTCCCCGAGAACCACTCTATCCATTGGTGAAAACAGCGGTGCAGTAGCTTGTTTTATAATATAATAAATCTTCACACATTCCACACAGCACCATCTAGTTCCAAAGTAAGCAACTAATGCCTGTATTATGGATACCAGACAGTTGATATACTACATAGATAACTTTTTTATGTAAATACATACATATTATAAATAAAAAACATCCATGACTCAGGTACAAAGGTAAAATGTTAACATGTAAACATTTGCACCTAGCAGGATTCGAACCCGCGACCGTTTGGTTAACAGCTAGCGCTACTATTAGCCACTGGACTAAACGTTCCATCAATAAACGAAAAAATACTCACTTTTGACGAGTTTTGTTGGACTTTTAGGTTTTTCTACACCTTTTGCTCTACTGCTCTCACTTTTGGATTTTGTTTGTTTCTTGTCTCTTTCAGTCTTATTTTCAGTCACACGACTACTCCTCGTTCTACGGGAAACCGGTTCCCGTATATTCAATAATTTATTTCGATTTTTAACTAAACTCTCTTTTACTGCTTCACTTTTTTCTTTTTCTTCTCTTGAACATTTAATTTTATAATACTTAATCATCACTGGTGTATATCCTTTCAATTCTTCGCTAACTTTGATCGTCGTTAACTTTGACGTGGTCTTCTTTTTGAAATTCGCAACTACCTCTTTCATTGCGTATGTGGGATTTGAGCCTGTCAAGTAGTCTTTTTGTTTTAAAGGTGATTGTGTAATGTGTTCATCGCTGTCTTTCGATGCGTTGGACAGTTTTCTGATCATGTATTTACAATTTTCATCGTCGTCTTCGACAACAGTTCTCTCCTTTCTCAGAAGATCCTCCGGGTTGCCGGCCAAAATTTCAGCCCAAGTGTACTGTCGTGCCGAGCCCATAAAATTGCCAAATTTACCGATACTGTTTCTATGGGCTCTCTTGCGACGTTTCTGTATCTTCTTCTTGTTCGATCTGAGGTTTTTTGGCGATAGTTTCTTGCCCAAAACTCCGTGAGGCATCAGAGACTTCTTGAGACGTGCCACCAAATCGGCATCGGACACAAAAAAGTTTCTAGATGTGCACGGTTTACGGACACCATCGCTCGACGAGTTCAAAGTTTGCCTCAACAACTCTAGACGTAGACCGTTTTCGAATGAACACATATTCTCACGCTCGTAAGACTTTTTAATACCGTTTATGGCCATCACATCTTTGGAACTCTTAGGACTTTTTATGGCCAAACGGTTATTCTGTAAAAGTTTACGATTGAACGAAGACGTCACCAACTGATGGTCAAAATTCAAATACAACTCCTTGTTTATGTTGAATCCGGTCTTTAGCAATTCACTTTTGAACAAACTCCTGCAATATTCGTAGTCCGGTGATTCGGTGAAGTCCAAACTTGTGACGTATTCAAAGTATTTTTCGAGAAATTTCGGATAAAACTCTGTCTTGAAGCATGTTTTCAACAGAGATCTTATGTCACTCATGAAATTCTTCTTCAACGCGTGCACTAAGTCAGGCTCGAGGGTTTCCTTAGTTTTCCACGGCAACGTACCGGTCAACCAGTCGAGTATATTGTAACCTAGAGTCTCCAAGTCTGATCGTCTCGAATGGGCACCGATATGAGAATCTCTCGAGCTGTATTCCAAGGTACCATCGTGTGCTTTCCGAGCGTCCATTCCAAAATCTTTATGACGTCCCTCGGAATCCACAAATTTGGATGCCAAACCGTAATCCAACAAATATATTTGACCGTTTGATTGTGACATTATCGCTTCATTGTATATTTCATTCAAACTCGACTCTGCATTACTTTTATTCATCATTTGACTTTTATTATTTTTATCATTAGAATCTTCTTGAAGCTTATAATTCTTGCTTCCGAAATCATCTAAAAGTTTTTGATACGACTGATCCGAACACACCGAACTGCTCAGATCTTCATAATTCACATATTTGGATAGTTGACGCAAATTGAACGCGTGATGTCTAAACACTCTAGTTTTATCCTTTTCGCATAGGAATTTTGTAAATTTAGTCTTAACATTTGCCAGTCTCTTCTCCAAGTCTGTATTATCCTTCGACTCCATAACGAAATCTTCATCCTCGTAATAGTTCGATTTAGATTTCACTTTCTTAACTTTCCTTTGCTTGCCAGATAGCACTGTTAAAGTTTTTGTTTCTTTTTGATAAGACTGTGGTATGGCCGTTGATAATCTTGAAAGAAACTTTGTGTCGAAACCGAGCATTAAATTGGAGCTTTTTATGTCCGAATGTGTGTATCCTTGTTTGTGCAAAAATTCAAGTACATCCAATATCTGTAGGGACAGTATTAGAACATTTTTCAAGTCCAAAACTCGTGTTCTGGTGAGGATTTTGTGTAAATCTATATCGTAACGCGGCAACACTAGGAATCTGTACTTGATTCCGGTACTTTCGTTTACATACGATCCACTTGCCACATATGTGGGCATACCGAGACGTCGTAGATTGTTTCGTTGACGCCATTCTTTAACTGAAAAAGAAAACATATTATATTTTGTTTAATTTTTTTTCTTAAGATAACGTCATTGTCAAACCAAAATCTGCTATGTGCAAAAAGTATACTTTAAAGATATTATGAAGTTTTCCTGAAAAATTACACATGCAGATTTATTTAAAAAAAAGCATTTTACTTGAAAGTTAGGGTTGTTATTTAATATTTTAATAGAAGAGTAAATTTTGTATATATGTATCTCAAAAAAATACAAAAATGTTTTTATTGCAAAAATACAATCACAATCCTTCATATTATATGTTGAAAAAAAGTTGGTTTTTTTTTTTTCATATTTAGTACTATTTTGATCATTTTTTATATATTCAAAAGTAACTTATATGCTTATATCTCTTCTAGTATTCAGTTTATTATAAAAGTACATAAAACATTTAATGCTACTTAAAAATACGCTTCTAACGATGTATAATATAATATTTGATATGTATCTAACAAGAAAAAAATAGACATTTTTTTTTTCGATTAGTTCTCCTGTAAAAAGTGTAATTTTGATTTGTGGCCCTTTAGTTTTTAAGCAGCTATATAACAGATTATTCTACCTGCTGCACATAGCATATTTTATTAAGAGGTCATAGTTCGACAAATAGTGCTCATAAGCACTTAGCATTTTTTTATATGATAGGTAAGGCAGTAAACTTTTCATTAAGATCAAAATGTTACTCAAAAGTGCACAACAGATTTTGGTTTGACAATGCTGCATGTACTAAAGCTACGAAGCTCTGATCTTCTGTTTTGACTTCACAGAATTCCACCCAAGTCCATAATAAATAAATTAATAAAGTATACAACTACAATAATAAAATTAAATTTTGCAGCTCAGAAAAAAATATGACTCCTTACTTGACTCATCGCCAAAATCATTGTGTAAGATAAAGAACATTTTTTTTGTTTGCTAATATAAAATTAGTTGTGTAATATTTACTCAATTATCAAACCTTCATTGTAATTTTTTTCAGGAAAACTTTTTTCTCAATATCTCAAATTTTGGTTTGACAACGACAATATGCTGAATTATTTTGAAGTGATTCAAACAATACAAAAGCAATTTAACATATAGTGGAATCTTTTTTGGTTTGTACTTGCTTTTTGTTTACTCACCTTTGGAAATCTGAGCAGTTCTGATGAGACAATGCATCTCAACAAACAGTGTCCCGTTAGTATGAGGCTCCACTTTCACAACATATCTTGCGTTCTGTTGTGTTACATCATTATTTAAGTCATCGGAAACTAAATATATTCGTCCAAAACTTCCTCTCCCTGAAAAATTACCATAAACGAAGTTCGGTACTAGATTTCAAGAACAGTTTCTTTTTTTAAAATAGTAAGACTCTCATATGCTCAAAAATCAAACGACAGTTGATTTTTGAGGCAACGTTTTGAGAAACTACGGTTGAAGATGACAAAAAGAATATTATCCTGATTTTCTTCTCAGGATCGTCATCTTGCCTTTTTTCCGAAACCCTGGTAAATTTAAATTTATAATGACAATCATAAGAGTTTCTTGTAGAAACCTAATTGATAAATAAATTAGTAGCATTTGCTCATTATAGTTTAAGCAAGTTATGCCTGGGTTATTTTTATTGAGTGTATAACAATTTTGTGTTACTTTCAGATACATGTTTATGGGTAATATTATTAATACACCAACAATTTCTATAAAAATTTAAAAATTATATGAATATTATTAACAGTACTAGTTGGTGTCTGCGTTGGAAAAGAAAAAAGTAGCCTATCCTGTGTTCTGTATGTCTAAATGTTTATCTACCAAGTTTCATGAAAATCAGTTGATTCATTTAAGAGTTATTGAGGAACATACATACATACATACAGAAAAAAATTGTAAAAATCGTCAATTTAGTTTCAGTATCATGTATAAAGCCTATAAACACGATATCTCTGAAAACAAAGTAACTTACTCCATGACCAACCCTTACAGATTTATTTATTAGTAGTGATTAATATTCTTATTATATTGAAGGATTTTCACATATTATAATGAGATAAATATAAAAATAACATCTAACAACTTACCAATAGGCTTTCCAAGGCGCCATTTCTTTTGCTGTACATCCGTAAAAATAATGCCAGACTGTAATGCTTCATCATTACTAATACTGACATCCAAAATAGGTGATTTTTCTGGAACACCTTTTGTCTTCTTTTTGGGAGGCTCCGGTGGAGGTGTCACGTCTATATTTCGGCGCGGCATCTCAACAACATCCAGAAAGTAACAACGAGTTCAATAACACGTCCTTGTAATTATGTATTTTCAATAGAATCTGCAATATATATGCATAAAGTGAGCTTCGCGAAATATGTTCTAAATATAATACTATTTAGTCATGGCAAAGTGCAAAAGTGTTATGTACTATAATCATTAAAAACAATAAAATCGGAAAATGTGTATGTATCTAAACAACCAAACTTATGCTTATATGTTGTAATTTGTCAATATGGCAGCCAATATGTAAAAATTTTTGAAAGAAGTTATACAAACACTTACTAGTTGTTGTAAACGTACAAATTAAAGACCATTTAAGGTTACTTAAAAAGGAAACGTACACAAAATATTTAGATTATCTATCTAAACTAAGAACGCCATGATAAAAAATCGTTAATCGTTGACTTGACAAGCATCACACAACTTGCCATTGCTAAATTTTCGATTTACCGTATTCCATCGTACCATAGACACCTTCGGTAGGTCAGTTGGCAGAGCGGTGGATTGTTGAAATCCATAGGTCGCTGGTTACAATCCAGGGGCCCTAGACAAAGTGCCATAACGATAACGATAACGAAGTTCGATAGTTATAAATGTATGGGAAGTATCACGTGATTTAGCGAAGGCATATGTCAATCCCATACATTTTGTTTTTAGCGAATCGAATCGCTACGGAGCGAATGCAACTTGTCTAGGGCCCCTGCTCGAAGCAGGAGGAAATATATATTTTTTGCATTTTTTGCATGGTACTTTTGTTAAAAAAAGCATGCGTAAGTCACGAAAGACGATTGCCGGGCTAAGGTCGTAGAAAAAACCAAAAAAATATTTTAGCAGATTTTAAACGCGATATCAGCATAGACTGCATTATTGATAACTAGCTGGTGCCCGCGACTTCGCCCGCGTTAAAAGTAAGAGATGTGTAGCGCTTGACTTAATGTGTAAAGCAATATTATAACGCCTGACATCTTTGCTGTTATAAAATTTTCAGGAGTTGTATCTTTATTTTTTGTAGATAGCTGGTGCCCGCGACTTCGCCCGCGTTGAAAATTATATACTAAAACCTTCCCCGAGAATTACTCTATCCATTGGTGAAAAGAACATGAAAATCGGTGCAGTAGTTTTGAGTTTATCGCGAACAGACAGACGCGGCGGGGGACTTTCGTTTATAATATGTAAGGAAGGATAATATTGTAATTCAAGTCGGTGAAGACGATGATGACGTCAGCGTTTTAAGCTATTCGCTGTCCGATTGTGAATAATAAGTATATTTAAATTATTATTTTTTTCTCGAAATTGAAGTGTCCGTTAGTAATGTGAACATTACAGCTATGTAATAAATGTATGTGAATGATACTAATTCTAAAATATTGTGTCGATAGCTTGCATGTAGTTTCATACATTCAAAAAGATAAATTTTATGTTCCAATTTTGAAACAAAATATTTTGAATTTTGATAGTGGCACCAAATTCTGTTATGCTATACCCATCACTAGTTATGTCAATTTGCTAAACGTCAAATGGGAAAACATAAAACGGCTCCACGATAGTTATAAATTATTTTTCATTTATTCCTTGCAGCAAATTAATCATCAAAAATGCTATGACTTGACATGCTATTGCATGACAATATAACAATATAGAAGAGAGGCTGCAATATTATTATTAGTTATTCTAAGATACAAATCCCTTTTAAATGAATGTTACATCTGTATGAACAAAGTTTGGTGGACCTAAATAAAGTAAATAATACTCGTAGTACATAGAACTTAATAAATTAAAAAAAGCTTGAATCCATGTAAAGTAGTATAAAAATGGCATTTGCATGGTAAACAATGGTAACCCTGTTAACAAATGACGTTTAGAAACGCTGTCATTGAGAGAAAGTGAAAGTAACTCACAGACTAGCAATGTAGACACTAAAGAGCGACATAGACTACTTAGCTGCACTAAAAAGTTTGGGCATACAAAATATCGTAACTGATGAAGATACCCACTTCTTTTGTCAATGTTATGATATTTGGTTCCATTTACCTCTATCCTCTTCCTTTAACCTCTTGATCATTGTAAGCTGTGATTTCATAACATTATAGATTTGATGATAAATAGTATTAAAATACTTTGACAGTAATGTAAAATTTTGTGCGTATTTTATAGGATATTTTTGTAGAATTTGTTATTGAAAGTGTAGAGGAACCCTGAATTATCAAGCAAATCGAACACAGAAATTATGGCTTCTTTATGGTCTGTGGAAATGGCATGACTGCCTCACTCTACGGCCTCACTTCAATCAAAATCCATTCAATTCTGATCATTCAAAGAATGTTTCTATTTTGTTGCCAGTTATTTTATTTTTTTCTTCATTCATTCACGAGTCGGCAGTCTACCGCGTGGCTGTCCGTTTCGTTGCGCTTGCCTGCAACCGCGTAAATAACAAACGCGATGTCTTTTTGTTTGTCAACAAAGAATTACAATGACGTAATTAAACCTTTTTATGTATGTGTTTTCTTATTATTTTTTTAAATAACAAAAATGTTAAGTTAACGCAACTTGTTAGTGTGTTCTAAGTTTGAAGATGGACGGTGCAAACGCTGACTCAGATCATTCTATGACTTGGGAGGATTTTTTCGGTACGTAAGTACCTATATAAATTTAATTTTATAACTTTTAAATTATATTTCTATATTCTTTTATGAGATATATAGTATAGCAATACTAAAGTTTTATATTTGGTTGCAAAGTACTAAGCAAAAAGTTTTTATATCAGACTTCATTTGAATAAAAGTGATAAAACTACGTTTTCTATTAAGTTAATTTCATAAAAAATATATTCTTTTTCAGTCTATAAACAAAATAAAATGTCTAAACCATAAGATCTACCATAGATTATTTATAGAAAACAAAAAAATCGTAGGTAACTAATTGCTTTTTTTAAATGAGTTTTTGAACGTTGTTTATTAAGTCTGTGGTCGTGAATTTCCCGAGGCTTGGAAGTGGGAAAGGAAGGACTGGTTTGTGCAACATTTCCCCATAAGGCAAAACATGCAATGCTCGTTACCTCTTACGATACAAGACTGGGCGGTTCTTGGTTCCAGCTTGTTTAATGTTTACTTGTAAAGAAAAAGTAGACAATCAATCATCTTATACTTATAGAAACTTAAGAATTAATTTTATTAGTTAAATAGTTAATTCAATCAATTCGTTCAATTCGTTCAATTAGCTTTACATATCCCTATCTTACCTATCCTTAATCCTACTATGGTCAGCAACGCATTAGCGGATCTATGGTCTTGCTTGGCTTGTGTTATAGTTATAGGGCGCAACGGTAGCCACCTACCATCCAGTAGACGGTGAGCCTGTTTGTCGATCTAATCGCAAAGAAAAAAGTACATAATTGTCTGTCCCACTGTACACTTAGATCTTTTAAACGACTCCCTCGTTTAAAAGATCTAAGTGTACAAAATTTTCGTATAAAATTTAAAAAAAATACACACCCGTGCAAAGCCGCGAGCGGTTCGCTAGTTTCAAATAAATTGATTCATCATAATGAACTGAATATGATATTAACGTTTTGCCAATGATTTAATTGTAGACATTCTTGTTTATTATTTTATAAAGGGTTTCACAGAAAACTTTATAAAAATAATTACGATTTTTTTTTTTACAAAAAATTTACCCGGTTCGATTCCTAGTTTACGTATGAGTGCAATTTAAAAAAGTGAATGCAATTTTTCTTAACTCAAAAATCAAAATGTCCCTATCCCTGAGAACAATCCTTTCTGATACCAGGGTGGATACTTTTTAGGGATGTGGATCGGGCGAAATTTTCGTATGTCTTATAATTTCAGATTAATTGTCCTCACTGATCCACTGGGCTTGATCAGACTGTATATACTTCTATCCTTACTAATATTATAAATGCGAAAGTTTGTATGGATGTTTGTTACTTTTTCACGCAAAAACTACTGAATGTATTTTAATGAAACTTTTTACAATAATATAGCTTATACATCAGAATAAGACATAGGCTATATAAGACATAAAACGCGGACGAAGTCGCGGGCACCAGCTAGTATACCCATATGATATGACACATTGCATACATTCTAGGCTACATTCAAAGTCACAGATCAATTAATAAGGTAAAGTAGGTATGTTATAGATATCTGTATGTTTACATCACTATTTCCGATTCTGGTATGGACGTCGACAAAAAAGGGAAGTAATCTCATGTTACCTTTTTTATAGGTTAAGAAGTTATAATAGTCTTGACGACTATAATTTATGATTTATTAGTCACTTATGAAACACGTTTCTGACGATTTAATTTAACGGTCGATGGGTCGTCATTTGGTTCAGACCAAAGATTTAAATTACAGATGCGTCCTTGCCATACTTCAGGCGGCCGAAAATGTGTCATCGTTGGGAAGAGTGAGCTCACTCTTCCCGCCTTAGAATTCAGAATACGAGCTTACAAAACTCACTTAATAAGTAACGCCACGCCATACTGTCACTGATCTTATCGCAATAATCGTATTAAATAAACACAGTTTTATCATTTTATGAATGCAATGTCTGAAACATCTCAAACAAACTCAAGCATAGAAGTACACGGAATTGTACACAAAGATAATAATATATGTGGCAAATAATGGTTTCATTATGAAAAGCGTAAAGCAAATACTTACATTATAAAGGTAGTGGCACACAATTGTTTAAAGACGAAATGACGCGACGTTGATTTATTTTATTTCTACACGCGATTTAAAACCGCTATCACACTATTCAATTTGAAGGAAAATAATTTAGGAAATCGGAAGGTGTAATCGCAGTTAGAACAAATTGGATCTACTTTAGATTTTAGATTCTATTATCTATTTTCAACTCTATGTCTTCGATTTAGAAATCATTTTAGTGATGTGATCAACTAGTTCACTACTTAGGTTCCCTTCAAATTGAATAGTATTATAACCGCTTATGCCAACTGACTGCGCGGAACATTCCGACAAATCTATGCAAGTTTCAATACGGTTTTCTTAAAGTATACATTTATCTTAAAGTATATATAATATAAGAATACAATATTGGGTGCTTATTTGAAATAAGCATATTTGTAGCTAAAAATTACCTTATCCTTATGCGGAACTTTTCAATATATTCTAAAGAATATACATAAATTGTATGTAATTATAAATACGCAATGGCAGGAAGTAGGTAAATAATATAAAATTTTGATATATTCATAACAATATCATATTGTTCTACAAAAAACTTTTTTCAAGATTCATTTTAATAGCTACCCATGGTCATCGTTTTAATAAGTATCATTATTGGCAGTAATAAATTGTTATTATTGTTACTATTGAGTAAAGCAAGGTACCTACATCATTCTAACAGGTAGGTACAAAACAATCAAGTATTCCTATCAAATCAGAACAAAACGTTTACATATCAAATAAAAACAACATTTAAAAAGAATAAAATCCATCAATTACATTTTTTAACAAAGACAGAATTGTCAGTTGGCAATAATAGTCTTTGCCGATTCGCCGTCCGTTTTACCACTCGTGTGTGTATACAGCCTTAGCGTGTCTATCCGAAATCGTGTCATTTTATTATAAATGTCGGGAACCTAGTGAAGCCATTGTATTGTTCAAGTTCGTGTTCGAATTTTGAATTAATGAAGTATAACATCCGTTCAATTTATATATACCCGCTACCGGATATTTCAAAATATTTAAATATAAATATTTTATGTTTTTCAATAAATAAATATTCAATAAAAAGATATGTTGGTAAATTTCTTTTGTGTAAAATCGGTTGATACAAACCTTTATTGCCTTACTTCATTGTTGTTATGGAATAGATAAGACATTTTTGGTGCTTCATTTTCAAAAATAAGAATATGTTTTACAAAGAACTAGTTTATTGTGGTTATTTTTTTGCAGTTTATTTTCAAGGTTACAGTTAGTACAGTAGCGCATAGGGAAAAGAATACAAACTTTCAAATGTTGTCCGCTTTCTCCTAAACTAACCGACTGAAATTTAATCCGATCATTTAGTTCGAAAAATCTCTCCACAATTACCACATTTAGAAAGTTGTAATAAAGGGGATTGGGTAACTTTGTATGGAGGGTTGGCATCATTTTTTTTTCTAGCGGCCATTGATAAAAACTATTGTCGTTTAAAGTCCTTGCAAAAATATGTTATAATGTGCAAAAAGAATTACTCCAAACTATATCGAACGAGAGATATAAGGATTTAAAGATACGAATTTTACGCCTGGTTGTTCTTCAAGAACAAGCAATAAAATGAAAAAAAAAAAAAAACATTATTTTTAGTATTTTTTTAATTTAAAAGTTAATGAAAAAAAAGTTACTAATAATCATTTTCTTCGTCATAAACTTCATTTTCTATGTCATTCCTTATTATAGTGTCCAACAACTGCGCCGGAGGAACTACATCTTGGTGTCTTCCCCATCTCATGTACCATATTATTGACATCACATGGGAACAACAACCTAATGTCCGTTTCCCTACGACACAAGAACAATAGTGCCCTAATAATGCATCAGATCCTTGTAATCCTCGTCCCAAGAGAATATAAACATAATACATTTTCCTCCCAGAATGACGAGATTGTATTCGACCTCTCAAAAGCCATGAGTCAATACAGTTGAGGCTTTTTAAACCCCTTGAATTTGGTTTTTATATATCTCAATAACATACGACCCGTTTTTAACGTGCTCTCCATATGGTTGGAGAGCCCAAGAGGGGATTTCTGGAGTCACTCTAGCGCGTCAGATTAAGCTATGGTAGATTAATTACATGCTGAAAAGTGTGCATTTTAATAATCTGACGATTTGGTTGGTGGGGTTGGCGGGGGTGGGGGCAAAATTTTAAATACAACTCGAACGCGTCAGATTTTCAGAGAGATGTTAAGTGAACCTAAACTAAGCTCCCATTTAAAATTCAGACGATTCGGATGTAACGCAAGCTCGTGGTAGCTTTTTGAAAATGCAAAAAATATTTTTGACGATTTTCATTTTGTAATACTCGAGCGCGTCAGATTTTCATACAGACGGTTCAGCCTAAAGTCCTGATCGTGCTGATTCTTAATCTGACGATTATATGGAGGATTTTTTAAAATACAGCACCTACAAAATTTTAAACGCCTGTAGACGCTCACCCCACCGCTGAAATGAAAATCTTCATATAACCTTTTTTCTTCTTACCATCCAATCTTCAAAGTCCAATAGGTCCCCACGACGCTCGAGTGACTACATATTTAGCATCGTGGGCTCCCTAACCAATAGTAGCTACGTGCTTGTTGGATCTGGTACGTGCTTGTTGGATCTGGTACGTGCTTGTTGGATCTGGTACGTGCTTGTTGGATCATAAAATCCAATTCAGAAGTAAATCAGTGTCCAGTTAGAAAGGCCAATCTTCATTTTCAACAAAAATAGGTAAGGTTTAATGAGATAAACAAGCACACACGCACACAACACAATGGTCAAATGGTGAATGTTGTTGCGACGGCCGGCGACGATGGGGTTAGGGAGGGGTTTGGCTAAACCATTCGTCGATTTGGGGCTTTTGTGAACGTGAATCTATTTCTAGGAAGCGTTTTGTATCAATAACTGTTAAATTATGTATTTTTTACATCGAAGTAGTGTACATAGACGATTATAATCGAAGTAGTGTATATAGACGAAGTAGTGATTTAAGTAATATATAAAGCCAAATATCTCAGCTTCGATGTTATTTAGCGGTATAGTTCCATAATAATAAATGCTACTTTCGAACTGATTTTTCAAATTATGCTACTTTTATGAGTGGCCGCCAAAGTTGAAAATGATGCCAACTTTACCCAAACCCCTTTATTTCTAGTTTGAATTTTTAAATTCGGACCCAATAATAATAAAATGTTCATATCTATTTATTCATCTGGGCTCATAGTTAAGAGTCTGTTAATGCTATTTGCCCCCTATCAAATTCATTCTATCTTACACAGCACAATGCGCGGGAAGAGCAGTCGAGTGAGATGCACAATGATTCATACAAAAAAAAAACATAAACAGACCCATGGGCATATACTCTTTTTGACAAAACTACTGCATATATCTATTTCATGAAAAGTTATTTGAACTCTTAAATAGCTAATCAATGTTTGTAGGCAAAGTATTTTGGAGTTTTTGTACACTAGAGTGATCTATTCACCCTCAAAGTGGCATTAAAACTTGTGTTAAAATATGAATTTTTCAATGATCATATCTTTTAAATTAATACTTTTTTTAAAGTTTGTACGACAAGAAATCTAGTTAACGACAAGATAAATCGGTATCATGCTTACTTTTGTAAGTTAAACGTAAAACAGCGGCGTAATTATCATTCTACGTTTGTATGGAGGAAAGCTGACTTGTATCACCTTAAGTCGCGTTGCGCGTATACAGTGTGCACTGGGGCTAAGATTTGCGATACGACAGTTAAAATGAGTGTTTGTTTCTGTCGCAATGGTTGGATCATGTCGGTCCTTTAGCAGAGTTACGTTGATGCAATCCTCCTGTCTAGTGCTCATGCGCACGCAACAAGAGTGATGTGAGATCGTGTGCTCATTGCATTTAATAATTGTCTTATTGTGCATTACATCCATTAAATTGTGCAAAAGTACCCTTAAACAATAATTAGCCTTTGCTCGCGAGTTGCACAAAAGTATTTTTGACGATTATGCATCGGGCTATACGTTACTCTGCATAAATTTGCTTATATAAATAAAGTTGCTTCTCACTGTTAAACGAGGAGGGTTTGTATGTGTCGGAGGCCGATCGTATAATTGGGCAGTTCGTGATCTGCCTAGGTCTAGCCATGGTGCCGTTTCATGAAGTTCCTCACTAATAATTAGTCAGATCAGAGGATTTGGCTGCCTTGAGATGTGAGATTGTGATTAGTTTTTGATTGAACGTAATTTGATAAGTACTTTTTTGAACACTTTGCAACTTTATGAAACACCAATTATATCACGATCTGCCTAGGCACATCACGAATTGCCGGATTATACGATCGGCCGCTAACTTTGTATTTGTATTTTGTATTCAAATGTATTTGAAAAAAATATGATTCCTTCTTTTCTTTCGAAAACACGTAATTTGCGAGACAATGTTCAACAAGCCAATTTGCCAATGTGTTTTCTACAACATATTCTTTGTAGGTTGCAGTATATAATACAGAATAATTACATGTCAGTGTCAAATATAAATGCTGCGCTTGCGCTTTACGAAATCAATTGCACACAGCTGTCATTTAACTTATGCAAATCGTACTTTCATGACAGATTGAAGGATTGAATGGATATTGTAACAAAACAAGCGACAAGTGATAATGTATTCGCTGATAAAGTTCGATAGAAAGCTAGTAAGGCTGTAGTAAACTGAGGGAATCACTCTTTTATTCGCCAAGTCGTCCGTAAATAGATGACTCATATTTCAACAAATGAACAAAAAACAATATTAAACTATACATACAAACCTTCCTCTTGAATAACTATCTATTTATGAAAATCGCAATAAAATCCGTAAGATTCAAGCGTAACAGAGGGGCGAAGAAAGAGTAAGAAAGAAGAAGAAGAACTTGTGTTGCGTGAATAAAACAAACATAATACAAAAACCACAAGACCTTGTCCTGTGCGTCCGTCCTATGGGATCTGATCCGGCCAGAGCCGTTCCACTTGCGGAACACGAGGCGCGGGCGGGGGTTTCATCCCTTCGTGGTTGATGTTTCCCGGTCACGCACGAAGCGTTATAGTTCCACCTTCCTTGTCCGAACTGCTAAGGAGTGGAACTCATTGCCTGCGTTCGTGTTTCCCCAAAATTACAACCTCGGTGTCTTCAAATCTAGGGTAAATGGGCACTTACTAGGTAAGCGGGGTCCATCTTTGGCCGCATCTGCACCTAACATCAAGTGAGATCGCCAAGCGCTGCCTCGATGTAATAAAAAAAAATTAAAAAAAAAAACCTAATTTAATAAAAAAAGCAGTAAAAGATGTGTGTCCTAATACGGCAGTGAATCGGATACTGGCTCAGCATTGTGCTGAGATGCTGGACAAGCACCTGCAACGCTCATGTTCAGCCAGCACCGTTTGTGAACCACTACACAAACATAATTACAATATATTTTATACAAAATACAAACATATTTAATAAATTTCTTAGACATGGAAAGTTTTCATGGTGGCATTTTTTTACATCAAATATTCTTACTCGAGTGTTCTCCACAGAGTACATTTTGTCGAAGCTTTAGTTAACGTGAATAAATTACAGTAAAGAACTAAGTAAAGTGAAACACTGAACCCGAGGAAGGCTTGAGCAAACTCGTTTGAAGCCTCTTTCAAAACACTCGGAAGTTGTTGAGTTGATGTTTGCTGTTTTTACTGGACCACTAGTAAGGCGTTGAGTGTTGAAGAATTGTAAACACTAACTTCAAAAACTGGCTTTTGCTCTATTCTATGAGCATTTTAAGCATGCATGGAAATGAAACATTTCTTAAGTCAATTTTTTTTATGAATTTTTTTTATGGGTTTACAAAAGTACAGGCTGTGTCCCGTGGTTTCACTCGCCCTATCTTTACTTACTGATATTAAAAAGAAAAAGAGAAAAGATTATTTTTATTTGTCTTTATAAATAACTAGCTGGCGCCCGCGACTTCGTCCGCGTTAAAAAAGAAAAAATTAGCCTATCCTGTGTCCTGTACGTCTAAATGTTTATCTAGCAAGTTTCAAGAAAATCAGTTAATTCGTTTTAGAGTTATGGAAGAATATACATACATACATACAGAAAAAAATTCTAAAAATGCTCAATTTAGTTTCAGTATCATGTATAGAGCCTATAAACACGATATCTATGAAAAAAAAGTAACTTACTCCATCACCAACCCTTACAGATTTATTATTAGTATTGATTGATAAATAATCTCAAAAACTAGGTACTGGACCGATTTTCAAAAATATTTTACTCTTAACTTAACCTTCAAAAGTCATTATACTCTTAACTAAACCTAACCATAGTTTTATGTTATTTTACAAAATTAAAGCAATTATAAATGTTTTTCTCGTGTGTGAATAGAGAGGGGTGGTACAACTATAAATCAATCTTTGAGTGTTAAACTAATTTATTCCCTGTTCATTTCATTATGTCGGTTTGTAAGGGTGGGTAAAGTAATTATAAGTTTTACTGTAGAACATTTTCAAAATGGAAATAGTCATTTCTATTATATTTCACAATATCCAAATAATCTGGCTATTTAAATTCAAAAGTACGGTTGCGATTTTATTCATTTCTTCAGTAGCGGATTAGTTTCATTTCTTCCTAATATTTGCAATTTAGTCTCATCAAAAGACGAGCTCATCAAAAAAGTATTCCCGAACATTATTGACAACCACAAAAAATACATAATGGTTAGGTGAACGAGCAATTTTAGCGGCTAAGAATAAAGGTTTGGATGACTTAAACTTCGTAATTCAGAATCAAATCGTTGGTACAGGTACTCTGTATTCATTCAAATCTATTGACCGTGTAACAAACGAAGACGAAGCCACCAACTATCCAATTGAATTTTTAACCTCCTTGGATATTAAGTTTATCTAAAAGGTATCACGACATTTAGCTCCTTAAAAACTAAAGGGCCATAAAACAAAAAAATCCAAAAATGTTTTTATTGCAAAAATACAATCACAATCCTTCATATTGTATGTTGCAAAAAGACTTATGGTTTTTTTATTCCATATTTAGTATATTTTGATCATTTTTTATATATTCAAAAGTAACTTATATGCTTATATCTCTTCTAGTAATCAGTTCATTATAAATGTACTTAAATCATTTAATGCTACTTAAAAATACGCTTCTAACGATGTATAATATGCATATATTTGATATATATCTAATAAGAAAAAAATAGACAAAGAATAATTTAATTTTTTTCGATTAGCTCTCCTGTAAAAAGTGTAATTTTGATTTGTGGCCCTTTAGTTTTTAAGCAGCGATTTATTGACTGTTAGGCGGTACGAAGTTCGCCAGGTCAGCTAGTTTAGTTAGTTAGATTATGCATAATATGTTCTATTTGAATCGTTCCAGTTATAATTTGAAAGGTATTGTGTAAATATTTTTTCAAGCTGTGAGGTAAGGGCTCGTAAACGCTATCGACCGGTCGCGGGCCCGACGAACGTTCCGTGGCTGGCGCCCGACCTATCCCAAACTGTAGACAAATACCCCATGGGTAGGGCTGTCACGAAGGGAGATATTAGTAAAATACTTCATTTAGAATTACTGTTTTAAGAGACATGTAGATTAAAACACAAACACACACATTTTTTTTAAATCGGTCTAGTAGTTTTTGAGTTTATTTATTAAGAAAATACAATTTCTCTTTATAATATTAGACTAGTATAGTTGGTATAGTTGGTTGGTATACCTTGGGTTACATTGTTGAAAATTTCGTAGGTATATCTGATTTGAGGTTGCTCGATTTCGGTCCAAAATCACAAATTTTGAAGACGAATATCTTTTGATCTAACCGGTGCTTTTTGGTGCAAAGCGGCTCTTTGGACGCCTTTTTCAAGGCGCTATCGAACTGCCGAGGCCATTTGTTGTTGTTGTTTCTGTTGTTGGAGTTATTGTTGTTTTTGTTGTTTTTTGTTAAGTTTGGAAAAGGTTAAAACCGGCGATAACTTTCGTTCCTGTGAACGGATCTTGTCGCCGGTTTAGGACGGAAGAGGCTCCTTCGGGGGCGCTTTCGGCCTGCCTAGACCAAACTTAAATATCTGTTGTCGTTAAGTTTTTATCGTTGTTTTTGTTACTAGTTTTTTAAGGAATTTGTTGTTTTCTGTTAATATCTTTGTTGGTTGTTAGTACAATTTGTCGTGGGCTGGCTCGAAAGAAGCGCCTTCGGGAGCTCTTTCAGCCAGCTCAAACCAAGTTGCGCTACCTATTATTGTTCAGGAGTTATGGTTGTTTTTGGGTGTAGTTTTTAGGAATTTTTGTTAATTCCTGCCATCAACCAACCAGGGTCCTTGACCAATAAGAGTGGATTCCCCTACGTGCTCAGAGGTAGACAGGGCCGTCAATTGGCCCATGTCGGACTCCACTGAGCCCAGTGGGGTAGACTCAGAGAGGAGAAATAGCGGGAAATCGTCGCTTCGCGACGCTCCCGTTACGAGGGCGATGACACGTAAGCGGGCTGCCCCGACGAAGTCCCAGAGCACGGAGATGCTCGCCGGGAAGGGCTCGGGGTCGGAGGATGGGGAGGACTTCCCCGGGAGTCCGACCAAGTACAAAAAAGGAGGTAAGGGCCGCGGCAAAACGTCGCTGGGACATGATGTCGGCACGTCGCAGGCCCGTCGTGAGTTTGCGGAGGACTCCTACGATTCCGACGCCGGCTCCGACGCCGACTCTGACACCTCTAGGTCGGTGAGGTCCTTCAGGTCAGCCAAATCGTCGGCTGGTTCTATGGAGGCTTTGACGCAGGAAGCAGAGGCCAGTGCGCAAAAAATCCTTGAGGTTGTCCGCAAGTCGGGCAACCTCAAGGGTACCTCCGTACGGGATATAAAGGAGGGTATTAATAACATCATGAGTGCGCTTAAGACGGTTGCTGACCGCAAGGCGTCAAAGGAGATGAGACGCCTGAAGGCTGATAACAAGCGTCTCAAGGGCCAGCTTGAGGCCCTCTCACTAGAGGTAAAGGGCTGGAAAGGCAGTTACTGCCCTGGAAAGTCCTCATCCTCGCTCCCGGCCACGCAAGAGGCTCCAGAGGTTGCTCCGATGGCCGAGCCGCAGGCCCTCTCCCGTGCGGAATTCCTGCAGGCTCTTTCGGCTCTCCAGGCGGACCTGACGACTCATGTAGGAGGAGTTGTCCGCGCCCATTTGGACAGTTTGGAGGCGGACGGGAGACTGCTCCCGTCGAGACAATTCCGCATGCCACTACAGGCGGACAAAAATAGAGAGGCTCGCGCAACGGCGGCACCGCAGCAAACGACAGGATCCACTCTCGCCCCCCCTGCTAACTTGCCTAAAGCAGTGAGGGGGAAGAAGATGCCTGCTCAGGCCCCAAAGGCCCCGGAGCCGACTCCGGGCACATCGCAGGAGCCCCTAGAGAGGCCATCGGAAACCTGGACGGAGGTTGTGCGACGTAAGAAGAGAGTCGCAGCCGGTGCAGTCACACCTGCCGTTCAAGCCTCAAAGAAGGTGATTAGCCTCCCGAAGGAGCCCAAAACATTGGCAGTTGTGGTGGCCCTGAAGCCAGAGGCGCTGGAAAAGGGGGCCACCTACAACGAGGCCATTACAAGGACCAAGGCCTCGGTGTCTCTAGAGGCGCTAGGGATTGGCCCGGCGAAATTCCGCACAAGTGTCACGGGAGCTCGAATCCTTGAGCTCCCCAAAGAGACCACGGCCGCCCAAGCGGACAAGCTGGCGGAAAAAATTTCCGAAGTCCTGGGCGACTCGGCCAGAGTCACTCGCCCCACCAAATCGGTCGACGTCCGAGTCAACGGACTTGACGACTCCGTGTCGGCCGAGGAGGTAAAGGCGGCTCTGGCCCTCAGCACAGGTTGCGCCCCCGAGCTGTTCAGGGTGGGCAAAGTCCATCCTGGACTTAGAGGGATGGGCTCGGCCTACGCCTCCTGCCCCATCGAAGCGGCCAAAAAGTTAGTAGCGGTCGGTCGGCTGACGGTTGGATGGAGCTCTGCCTCCGTTCTCATCCTCGAGCAGCGACCGATGCGCTGCTACAAGTGTATGGGGCTGGGTCACCCAGTGGCTCGGTGCCCATCCGGCAAGGACCGAAGCACCCTGTGCTTCCGTTGCGGTTTGGATGGGCACATGGCCAGTGACTGTGAGGCGGACTTCAAATGCGCAGTATGTGCGGACGCCGGGCTTCCGGCCAGCCATCGCATGGGGGGCGCAAATTGCTCCCCCCCTGCTGCAAGGGGCCGTCTTGTAGCGGCGACCAAGACGGGAAAGACGGGGGCAACCCCCATTGCTAGGGAGGAGCCAATGGAAACCACCAATGTCTAATAGGCCCACTGCAAGTTTCCTACAGGCGAACACCAACCACTCCGCTGGGGCACAGGATTTACTGTGCCAGGCCATGGCGGAGTGGGAGGTACACCTGGCGGTGGTGGCGGAGCCATATCACGTTCCCCTAAACCCCCATTGGTTGGGGGATCTGGATGACTCCGCTGCCCTTGCAGTGAGGCCTGGTAGTGGGGCTCCTCCCCTCTCCCTGAGAGAGAGAGGGTCTGGATTTGTGGCAGCGAACTGGGGGAAGATGGTGGTCGTGTCCGCCTACTTCTCCCCGAACCGCGGTCGGGCAGAATTTGTGGCCTTCTTGGCCGCGGTGGAGGGAGTGGTGAGGCGGGCGGCCCCACTCCCAGTTCTGGTGGCAGGGGACCTCAACGCCAAATCCTCGGCGTGGGGGTCCCCCAAAACAGACGTGAGGGGGAGTATCCTGGAGACCTGGGCGCTGGGCCTGGGGCTCCAGGTGCTCAACCGCGGAACTTCCCCCACGTGTGTACGCTGGCAGGGTACGTCGATCGTCGACGTATCCTTCGCCACTGCCGCCCTTGCTGCCCAAATCCAGGGCTGGAAGGTGGAGGAAGAGGCGGAGACCATGTCGGACCACTGTTACATCCGATATCAGGTCTCCGCGCTGGCCGCTGGGGCACCACAGACTCAGGATCCTACGGCGGGTGCAGCCTTCCCCAGGTGGGCTCTCGCCAAGCTCCGCCCTGATGTGGCGGAGGAGGCCGCGATGGTGAGGGAATGGTCCCCTCTCCCCCCTCATCTCGCAGGGGATCCTGACGGCATGGCGGACCATTTTGCGGACGACCTTCGGGAAGTCTGCAATGCTGCCATGCCGCTGTGGCGCCCTCCTCCCCGTTTGAGGAGGGTGTACTGGTGGGCGCAGGAGATTGGCTCCCTGCGCTCCGCTTGCCTAGCGGCCAGACGCGCTCTCCTCCGATGCCGGAGAAGACGATCCAGGAGGGTGCCTGACGAAGAGATCCTCCTTCGTCAGGCATACAGGGAGGCTCATAATGCCCTGAAAAAGGGCATTTGCAGAGCCAAGGAGGAGGCTCATGAGCGCTTCCTGGCCCTCCTGGATGCCGACCCTTGGGGCCGTCCGTATAGGGCTGTGAGGGGGAAGCTTTCTGGCTCCCCTTCCACGGCCCAACTCGACCCGGCGCTGCTCGACAAGGTCGTGGGGACTCTTTTCCCGAACCCAGGCCCTTTCGAGCCCCCTTTGATGGTTCCTCGGGAGCCACTCCCAGAGGTGGAATTACGGGGCCCTCCCGTCTCTGACATCGAGTTCGAGGCGGTGAGGGAGCGTACGGGGAGAAAAAAGACGGCCCCGGGACCGGACGGAGTTCCGGCAAAGGCCCTGGCAATTGCGCTGGGGCCTCTGGAGGAGAGGTTCCGGGCGGTGCTCGACTCTTGCATCGCCCGGGGCAAGTTTCCGGCAAGGTGGAAGGTGGGGCGTCTCTGCCTTCTACGCAAGGAGGGCCGCCCTGCCGACTCGCCGTCGGGGTACCGACCGGTGGTCCTGCTCGACGATTCCGGCAAGGCCATGGAGAGGATCATGGCCTGGCGGATCGTCGAGCACCTCGAGACGGAGGGGCCGAACCTGGACAAGCGCCAGTTCGGCTTCCGCACCGGTCGGTCCACGATGGACGCGGTGGGCCTCCTCAAAAAGTGGAGTGAGGAGGCCAACGGAAGGGGGGAGGCTGTTGTTGCGGTGTCGCTCGACATCCGCAACGCTTTCAACAGCCTCCCTCACGAATGCATAAAGGCGGCACTGCGATTTCACCGGGTGCCGCCTTATCTCTGCGCCCTCGTCGATGACTACCTCGCTGAGCGGGTAGTGCTGTACGAGGGCGCAGACGGGAAAGTTCATCGCCGTCCAATGGCGGCAGGGGTTCCCCAGGGGGCCGTCCTCGGTCCCCTCCTCTGGAATTTGGGCTACAATTGGGTCCTGCGAGGCAATCTCCGTCCCAAAATGGAGATTGTCTGCTTCGCCGACGACACTCTAGTCGCGGCGAAAGCAAAGACGTGGGAGAAGGCAGCACGATTAGCGTCGGTCGGCACCTCGATGGTCGTCCGGCGCATCCGTCTGCTCGGGTTGGAGGTGGCCCTGGAAAAAACCAGGGCCATGGGTTTCCACCCCCCACGCCGCAGGATCCTCCCGGGGCTCCACGTCCGAGTGGAGGGGGTCCGGATTGAGGTCGAGAGACACATAAAGTACCTCGGCCTTACGTTGGACCCCCGATGGAGTTTCGAGGAGCATTTCAGGCTCCTCGCTCCACGGCTGACTGCAGCCGCGGCCGCACTCGGACGGCTCCTCCCCAACCAGGGAGGACCTAATTCAGCGTGCCGTCGGCTTTACCACGGGGTGGTAAGGTCGATGGCACTCTATGGAGCCCCGGTCTGGGCGGAGAGTCTCTCTTCGCGCACCCGGCCCCTCCTGTGGAGGCCTCAAAGGGCCATAGCGACCCGGGCCGTGCGAGCCTATCGCACGGTCAGCCACGGGGCAGCCTGCGTGCTTGCAGGCATGCTCCCGTGGGATGTCGATGCCCTGGTCTTATCCCAGGTGCATCGGCATCGGGCCGCCGCTAGGGCCCTTGGAGAGAGACCCGTTGCCGAGGACGTGCAACGGGTCCGGGCTGAAGCACAGGAGAGGGCTATGGAGGCGTGGAGCGAGGCTCTCCGCGAGCCCAGTTTCGGCCACCGGACGATCCGTGCGATCCGTCCGGTGCTAAGAGAGTGGGCGAAACGCCGAAAAGGGGAACTCACCTTCCGAATGGTACAGATAATGACCGGACACGGCTGCTTCGGCCATTATCTGTACAAGATAAAAAGAGAGGAAACGCCGCAGTGCCACCACTGCGGCGAACAGGACGACACGGCCGAGCATACGTTACAAGTGTGCTCGGCCTGGATACCCCAGCGCAGCGAGCTGAGAGCGGCGTTGGGCGGTGGTGACGTCTCGCTGTCAAGCATGGTCGTAGCCATGCTTGATAGCGAGACTGCCTGGAAAGCAGTGGCCTCCTTCTGCGAAAACGTAATTTCGCAGAAGGAGGATGCTGAGAGGGAGCGGGAGGAAGCGGCTGGTCCCGCTTCCCTCAGACGTAGACGGCTGGGCAGGAGAAGGCGGGCGTACCAAGCCCGTCTTTAAATGTCCAAGGGGGACCTGCGCACATGGCTGGCCAGCCATGTGTGCCTGCACAAGGTCTCCCCGTCTGGGGATTGCCTGGGTGTCTCTGGGCAATCCCCCCTTTGGCGTTAGCCTAGTCAGAAATGACTAGGCTGTCCTGGGGTGGATCGGAGTTGTTGCCTCGGCAGAACCCGGTCCACCTCGCTCAAAGGACAAGGAGGCACCGGGGAGTTTTAGTGGGTAGGGGCCAGTTCCGCCTGCAACCTGCATGCGGCGGAGTAGACTGGTCGACCCCCACATACCCCTGCCGTCTAGCCAGCGGCAGGGGATCAATAAAAGGATTTCTCCTCGTCAAAAAAAAAAAAAAAAAAAAAAAAAAAAAAAAAAAAAAAAAAAAAAAAAAAAAAAAAAAAAAAGGTATATCTGATTTAACTTTATTAACAATTTGGCATGTTACTCAGTTATAATGTAGCTTTCTATAGGTGAAAAGTTTTTTAAAAACGGTTCAGTAGTTTTTGAGTACTCATTACAATAAAAAAAACGATTAATATTTTAGTGTTTTTGTAGTTTTTAAAAGAAGATTCTCTATATACAACCTGTATAAAATAAATTTTATGTCAAGTTGTTTGACGCCAATGAATTCCTAAACTACTGAGCCGATTTTGATAAAACTTTGTAACTATGTGTAATTTCGTCCAACTTAAGATAGGAAAGTTTTTATTTTGAACCTGGGTGAAGCCGGGAGCGTGTAGCATTAGTGGTATTAGTTTAGATAACGGAAATGCACCACGCCAAAACACACATAATATTTCATCACTCAGTCATGCCTGGCTTTAAGCGAAAAAAAAAATTAAAGATTTTGTGCCAACCCTACAATGTCTTTCCGCACCCACGATAATAAAAACAGCCCCTGCTTTATTGCAGAAGACGTCTGCTGCGCTTAGTTAGATGGCGTCCGCGTATGACGATAACAGAATGTCGAATGTGTTAAACAAATTGTCAAAATGCGTGATATTGTTTCATGGACATTTCTTTTTAGATAGGGACTGAGCTCAGAACGAGCACAATAATTAACAAAGCGGGCGGAACCCTAAATACCTATGTAATTAGGTGCAATATTGCATAGCAAATTATAGATTTACGGGTTACAGTTTACGGAGCTTTCATGGACATTTCTTTTTATATAGGGACTAAGCTCAGAACGAGCACAATAATTAACCCTAAATACCTATGTAATTAGGTGCAATATTGCATAGCAAATTATAGATTTACGGGGTACAGCTTACGGAGCTTTCATGGACATTTCATTTTAGATAGGGACTAAGCTCAGAACGAGCACAATAATTAACCCTAAATACCTATGTAATTAGGTGCAATATTGCATAGCAAATTATAGATTTACGGGGTACAGCTTACGGAGCTTTCATGGACATTTCTTTTTAGATAGGGACTAAGCTCAGAATGAGCACAATAATTAACCCTAAATACCTATGTAATTAGGTGCAATATTGCATAGCAAATTATAGATTTACGGGTTACAGTTTACGGAGCTTTCATGGACATTTCTTTTTAGATAGGGACTAAGCTCAGAACGAGCACAATAATTAACCCTAAATACCTATGTAATTAGGTGCAATATTGCATAGCAAATTATAGATTTACGGGGTACAGCTTACGGAGCTTTCATGGACATTTCATTTTAGATAGGGACTAAGCTCAGAACGAGCACAATAATTAACCCTAAATACCTATGTAATTAGGTGCAATATTGCATAGCAAATTATAGATTTACGGGGTACAGCTTACGGAGCTTTCATGGACATTTCTTTTTAGATAGGGACTAAGCTCAGAATGAGCACAATAGTTAATTAACCCTAAATACCTATGTAATTAGGCGCAATATTGCATAGCAAATTATAGATTTACGGGGTACAGCTTACGGAGCTTTCATGGACATTTCTTTTTAGATAGGGACTAAGCTCAGAACGAGCACAATAATTAACCCTAAATACCTATGTAATTAGGTGCAATATTGCACAGCAAATTTTTATAGATTTACGGATACAGTTTTAATTACGGAGCTTTACAGAGTACAGTTTGGGACCTTATAAAATTTTAGCTTTTTATTAGTAAAAAGGCGTATACATATTCCAATATATATATTTTATACTTCATTTCAAAAAATATACAAGGTGTAAGAGTTAACGGAAAATGTCCTACATTAAATTATCTTTTAATTAGTGAAAGTCACGGAAGGCGTTGCACGCGGATTGCGGATTTCCGTGCGCTTCGCCAGTAACACAACTTGCCCTAATATTATTTCTGCGGTGGATTTAGGTATTTTCGAATAAAAATAATAAAAACTTATTATTACGACTATGTGATATTTTTTTTAGTTACATTAAATTTAACTTAGTCAGACTAAGCGCCTCTTTCTCAAACGTCAAGTAGGCCAAACTGTCATTTAAAGTCACCGGTAACCGGGGATAATGGAGCTGATATACCTTTTTGTACGGTAAACGTCCCAAACATTAAATAGAAAATAATAATAAAAATTTGGCTATCGAATGATGCAGTAAGACGAGTGCATAATTCAATATAAAAGAAAATTATTTCTAAAAGTAACTAATCAACACTACATGTAGTTTGTGAAAGAGGCCCTAAGTTAAATATAAATGTGACTAAAACTACGTTAGTCTATGTAAACAAATATTGTAAGTTATTCTGTGCATTTAGGATGTACTAAATGCACAAAATCCTTACAAATTAGGCGGGCGGAAGTGCCGCCATTTTGACAAAAACCGTTTCGGCCTATATCTTCGTAACCGTGCACTTGAGGCCAGAAGTGGTAATAACCTTTATTGTAGATAAATAAATTTCCTATCACTTTTGTCGAATAATTTTTTTTTCTATCACTTACCGTTTATCATCGTAACCGTGTACTTGAGGCCTCTTATAATATTAGTAGGTATAGATAATTACTTAGGGCCTTTTTCACCGTCTGTAAACCGCAACCGTCATTTAACTCAAGTAGGCTAACCGTCATTTAAAGTCACCTGTCACCGGGAATAATTTAGCTGATATACTTACCAAACATTAAAAAGAAAATAATAAAAAAAATCGCCAATTGAAGTATGCACTAAACCGAGTGCATAATTTAATAAAACATAAAATTATTTCTAAAAGTAACTAATCAACATTTTACTTGTAGTTGGTGAAAGAGGCCCTTAGAATGATTAACTTCGAATTAAATGAAACATTATATTCTGCAAATTATTTACTTACATTTAAATGAAACGAAGGTGAGCAGAACGCATGCGTGTTAAGATGCAGACAAAGTCTAGACGGGGGTGTTGTATCGTTTAACGATTGAACGTCACGTATAAAGAGGAAGCTACCTTATCGTGGGAACTATCAAAGGCTTTTCTATGTAATAGTCTTCATTCGCTACTGTACTCATTAAAGATACGATAGAACTTATAATACTCAAAAGAAAATATGCGTTTGATATTTTTTTTAATTGAAAAATTAATTAAAAAAGTCATCATTGAACGAAGTTCTTACCTAATAGGCTAAGATATTTTTCAATAAAAATTAATAATAACAGATGTCAAATAAAATATTAAAATGTACCCTAGGTCATGAGAGATAATCGGTAAATAGATAAAAAGAAAATAATGAGCTTGGTTTGTTAAAACAATAAATATATCAAAATAGTGAAAACTTTTTTCCTACAGAAAGAATTTCGTACGAAATAAAATCGTGCGAGATGACAACTAAATCAGAAAATCATCATTATTTTTAATTTACACATGAACATGAACACTTATTTGAAAGCTTGCAGGGAGCCAAACATATTGTTCCATATGTTAAAATAAAAAAAAAATAAAAAAGTCAAAAACCACAAAAACTAGTTTTTTATAACAATTGATGATTGATTGATTAGGTACGTTAAAAAAAGGTTGATACGAGCCTGTTGGATGAGTGGTTAGTTTTGTTTGCCTTAACGTTCTGTCTCAGGGGTCCTTTGTTCGATTCTCGGCTGTATCAATTTTGGAAATGAACTTTCTATAGTCGAGTGTCTAATGCGAGTTTTACTCGATCAAACGCATCGAACGCGTAAACGTCAATTTGTATGGGAATGCACAGCGCCACCTAGTTTACGCGTTCGATACGTTTGATCGAAGTAAAACTCGCACTAGGCACTCTGGTTTTGCCACCTAGACCGTCAGCCTGTTTGTCGAGCTTAAGAGCGGGTATAAAGAGAAATAGCCAATCCTAGATTTGAATTTTATCTAAGTAAACAAAGTCTAATTTAATTAATTTTTTTAAATAGATAAATACATTATAAATGAAAGTGACGACTGTAACAGAAAACATAATATAATGAAATTTTCTCGATAGAAAAAAATCACCAAGTGAGCTCTCATTTCCATCGATTTTAGTTTTATTTTCAAAATGACACACATTACAAAGCTAAAAGTGTATCAGTAATCTCACTTCACATATTATCTAAGGCTGTATGTATCAACTTTTCATTTGACATTGTAGTTTACGAATAATTAATATTTAATACTTTTGGCACTTATAACATTTTCGCATGTTGTGCATAGTTCTACGTATTTTGTGTCACTGTCATGTCCAAGGGGCCACAAGGGAGAAATTACAAATTTTGTTTGCTTTATACGCACTCTTAACATAAAAAAATACCAATACTCCCCACTTTTATACAACGAAGGCAACTTGTAAGTCTAGCCGCACTGCGACAGTTCGTTTCAGAAGAGGAACAACAGATGAGGCGGCCAAATGCCTATTGACAATTATTTCGTCGTGATTATTATTTAAATCTTTCAAATGAATATTTATTTATTTGTTTAACAGCATAGCATACTTAACTCTGTCGCTCAACATAAATTCTGTCCAACGATCTGTCTGCCTGCCTGCCTGTTAGTTTTTCACGCCTTAACTAACTTAACTAATCATCATAAAATTTTGCATACACATCAGAGATATAGAAAAGGACATAGGGTATCTTTCATCCAGAAAAAAGTACGGTGAACGAGAGATAATCTAGAATTAAGTATTCAGCGCCTAACAAAATACAATCTAATCTAAGCATACAAATCATTACATAGAACGTGTTTAGAATATGATCGATTAAGATATAATATTTAAAACCCTTAATTTGTAATTCAAACAACGTACGCTACGATCTCATCAACCACGGTATTTTGATTAGTTTTAATTATTTATGCAATTTGGATAGTAAATTTGTAAACATAATAGTAGACATTGAATGTATTTTTATCTAATTTTTTTTATTAAATAATTTTATTTAATATTATGTAATACTAGGCTTCGCTAGGGTTCAAAATAAAAAATATTCTATATTTTAAGTTAGACCAAATTACACATAGTTACGAAGTTTTATCAAAATTGGTTCAGTAGTTTAGGAGTTCATTGGCTTCAAACAAAGTGACACGAAATTTTTATATATAGATATATATGACAAGCTATAATTAAAAATAATAAACCAACTTCCAACAGCTATAATTTTCCATTGATTATTTTGATTCCCTATATTTTTTTAAAGCTATGGACACATCGCTGCTTAAAAACTAAAGGGCCATAACATACTTATGGTTGTTTTATTCCATATTTAGTATATATTTTGATCATTTTTTTATATATTCAAAAGTAACATATATGCTCTTCTCTATATCTTCTCTATATATATATATATCTTATATATGTATATATCTATATATATGATATCTCTAGTATTCAGTTTATTATAAAAGTACTTATATTTGATATATATCTAATAAGAAAAAAAAAATAGACAAAAAAAAAATTTAATAAAAAATAAATGAAAATTTTCAAACAGATTCTCTTTATTTTTATAAACAAAAAGCCTTGTTGTAATTAGTGCCTACTCGAACACAGTGCTTGCGTGCTGGTCCATTAAAAAACATATGAGTTTTATACAATAAACGTGCTGTTCTCTGTGATCAGCGCGTGTGAAACTATATGAGATTACACACTTGGCCGAATGTGAAATTTCTTAAGCTGGCTCAGATATCGATATCTATACGGATCTAGGTTAAACTAGACTAGAAACGTTAGAACATTTTCTGTACGTTTAGGTCTTGCGGATGCTTGACCATTCATATTACTAAATAATTATATTAATTAAATATTGACATTAATATATTAATTAAATAACTAGCTGTTTCACGCGACTTTGTCCGCGTTGAAAAAGAAAAAAGTAGCCTATCCTGTGTCCTGTACGTCAAAATGTTTATCTACCAAGTTTGATGAAAATTAGTTAATTCTTTTAAGAGTTATGGAGGAATATGCATACATACATACAGAAAAAAATTCTAAAAATCGTCAATTTAGTTTCAGTATCATGTATAGAGCCTATAAACACGATATCTCTGAAAACAAAGTAACCTAGTCAACCCTTACAGATTTATTACAGTATTGATTAGTAGGAAGGACCTACTCATTATTCCCTTATGTATTATCAATCAATACTAATAATAAATGTGTAAGGGTTGGTCATGGAGTAAGTTACTTTGTTTTCAGAGATATCGTGTTTATAGGCTCTATACATGATACTGAAACTAAATTGACCATTTTTACAATTTTTTCCTGTATGTATCTATGTTCCTTCATAACTCTTAAACGAATTAACTGATTTTCATGAAACTTGGTAGATAAACATTTAGACGTACAGTACACAGGATAGGCTACTTTTTTCTTTTTCAACGCGGACAAAGTCGCGGGCGCCAGCTAGTAAATAAATAAATACATATCTTCACACATTCCACACACCATCTAGTTCCACACTAAGCAACTAAAGCTTGTATTATGGATACCAGTTGATACTACATAGATTAATTTTTTTTGTAAAAACATACATATTATAAATACAAAACATCCATGCCTCGGGTACAAAGGTAAAATGTTAACATATAAACATTTGCCCCTAGCGGGATTCCAACCTGCGACCGTCTGGTTGACATCTAGGGTTACTAGACCAAACGTGTCGCCACTAATCCTTACATATTAAAAAAACTAAGTCCTCCGCCGCCTCTGTCTGTCTGTTCGCGATAAACTCAAAAACTGCTGCACCGATTTACATGCTGTTTTCACCAATGGATAGAGTGGTTCTCGATGAAGGTTTTAGTATATAATTTACAAAGCTACGCGGGCGAAGTCGCGGGCAGCAGCTAGTACATAATATATTTTTTAGGGTTTATAATATAAAAACTTTATATTATGTTTGTTATTAAACTTTTATTTGTTATTTTAGTTTACCACGTGCAGTTTCAATTAAAAATATTCCAATGATGGAGCTTTTTTAATGAATTCTCGTTGCAATATTAACAAAGAGAAGCTCCTAAGATCCATACAATAATATCCGTTCTATTTATTGATCAGGTCAAAGACCTTTCCGGTGTGGGATGAACACCAGAACAGCTATTTGTGATGTTTATATAAACATTAACATGCATGGTCAATTCGCTTTCAATCTACTCTTTAGGGAATACTTTGAGCGCGTTTAGATTGCTGGCCCTTAGGACTTATTGCGAATACGAGTAAACCGAGGTCTACTGTGTTCCAAATTCAAAATATGACTTGCCAAAGTCAGCCGTGCCCGGCTTCGCCCGACGCGGTATGCAAATATTTGGGATTTCAATAAAAAATATATAAATAATATCCGCTGATCAACTCACCATACACACAGACAAAGATTTAAATCTTTGCACACAGAGATGAAATTTTAACTGCAAATGATACACACAAAACTTCTTCGTTTATCGTTCTTTCCATTAGTGAAAACCGTATCAAAATCCGAGAATCTGAGATTCAAAATCCGAAATGGTTTAGTAGAAGTAAGCAAGAGAAAAAGAGACGGACAGCGACTTTTTTTAAGCATATTAAGCTTTTGCCCGCGACTTCGTCTGCGCCAGCGCCCTTATTTCTTGGCTCTTAAAATATTGATTAACTTTTTTTTTATTTATTTTTTTATGATTAACTACTTACAATTTTTTATTAAAATAGAAAAAAAATCTTGGTGTATATTCGGTAGGTCTGATAATAAGTCGTAAACTATTTTCGCCTCCTTAACCCCTAAGTGATGAAGGTGGCCACCCCATTTTTTTTGCAAAACAACGTTTTTCGGATCACCTAGTATTTTTATATAATAGTATATAAGGTATAACATGTATGGACATAGATAGATAACTATAGATGTCTAGTACGCAGTCACCTAAAGGACGTTTTGTCAGAATCAGCAAAAGCAAGGGCTTGGCTCCCCAATTATGATAATGGCGAACTTTCAAGTTCAGTGACACTTCGATCGCGGTCTGCTGCCCTTTGTGCCGTCATTATAACAGTCTGTTGAGCCCAAATTGGTTCCCAGTTATCGTTCGAGGATTTCGTTTTATGTCTTACCTGAGATTTAAAGGGAGTGAAAAATTATTACCATGAAATTAGATATCTGTTAGCAAAATTTCTTTGTGGCGTACCTTCGACAGGTAAGAATCGAATATAGTCTGTAGTGTAGATGGTTGTTCGACAAAACGCTGCTTAAAAACTAAAGGGTCATAAAACAAAAAAATCCAAAAATGTTGTTATTGCAAAAATACAATCACAACCCTTCATATTGTATGTTGCAAAAATACTTATGGTTGTTTTATTCCATATTTAGTATATTTTGATCATTTTTTATATATTCAAAAGTAACTTATATCCTTATATCTCTTCTAGTATTCAGTTTATTATAAAAGTACTTAAAACATTTAATGCTACTTAAAAATACGCTTCTAACGATGTATAATATGCATATATTTGATATATATCTAAAGAAAAACAATAGACAAAAAATAATTTAACGTTTAGTTTTGAGTTGTGGCACTTTAGTTTTTAAGCAGCGAAAAGGTTCAACATAGTCGGTTTGGCATAGTTAGTAAGCAAATTCGCACGGCTTGCATTCACCACGTGTATACGATTCGCTCACGAATATTTACATTATGTGCATGTAATGTAACATTCACAAAGACAATTCGAATGAATTGTTATTCCACGATCCCCAAGTTTCCTAGTAAAGTTGTGTTGGGAGCCAAACTGGAAGTATGTTGTGAAATATAATCGATGAATCCCTTCACACACTAGATCCATAATTATGTATGATGTATTCTTTTTTTATTGATCAAAAAGGTAAACAAACAATTCAAGATATAGAACTAAACAAACAATACGAAGAAATTCTAAATGAGTTAATCACTGAGTCAACTCTCTTTGATAATGCCTAATATACAAATCCCATCTTTAAAACAGTCCAGTGACCATGGCGACGCCATATTTGTTTACGTTTTTGATCAATAGAAAAAGAATAGATCATACATATTTATGCATTATTCTTTGTAGTTACCTAACCTCAACGAATATGCCTCAATCGTTTTACAATGTTTGTTATTACAACGTTTTATTATTTGTTGTATGAAATTGACATTAATCATTATTGTTAATCAGCGAACATCATATAAATTGAACCTTCCTAGTTGGTGATTTTTTTTTTAAATAAGCGGACGTAGGTACACAGCCGTGAATAGCTACGTTATATAGGTACAATGTACAATATAATAGGTTATGAGTAGGTACTATTAGTGTGGGAGTATTTGAGCGCATCATTTGCGCAAGAGTTGCAAAAAGCAATCAAGTGTTTTAATGTAGGTGGCATTGTTCAACCAATGCTTTTTATGAACTCAGACGATTAAAATGTGTACAAAGAGCGCAAGAACAAAGCTGTTGATTACAGCTGTATCTAACACAAAGGAAGGAGACTGAATGAGCCTGCTAGACGTGTAGCCTGGCTGAGGTCTTTAGAGTCTTTGTTATTTTGTTCGTTATTAAATATATTCTGATCGGAATCAGGAAGTTCATACAAGGCTCCTTTTTGCCTAGACTGAATATCGGAAGCTTTGAGAGGAAAGTATAGCTTGCGAACGAAATAGGTATTTAGGAAAACACATGCAATAATCGCTCGTGCGCTCTTTCCGACCCCCAAATCGTGCGATAGAGAGCGTTGCAGCTCGCGACTGACAATAGCTACTTTTTTTGATGAAATCTTAACAAATCACTTTGATTTTCATGTCGATCGTTTCAGCATAATATATTCTAGGTTTATAGGTTTCGCTTTTTAAAAAAAATATGATTTTTTTTATAAAACAAACGGTTTAATTCGACAAAGTTTTAATCACAAAAATTAAGTTATTTGATGTGGCTATAAGTTTGAATCTATTGCAAATTTTGAATAAAGGTCTCTGCCCATTACACCGTACCATACTATGAACGTGCTAGGAACGTGTCAGGCAAAAATATATTCTTTGTATTGAAAAGTATGAGACCGTCGCGTCCCATGCACGGAGCGTCAACAAATTGTCGGCGAGAATATTTTGCCGGTGCTGACACGCTCCGTGCACGCCGGCGAGCCGGTAAGTATACGGGTTGTAACCGCGTATGAAGACCGTTCGTTCCTTTTTCTATTGCGCGGGTACACGTAGCGATACACCTATCAGTTTTGGTGGATATTGCATACGGGTAACTTACGGGTTGCATACGGGCATCATACGCGATGTATACGGGCACAGAACGCCCTCGATCCGTTTCAGTGGGCATAGTAGAGCGTATCGTGTTACTTTTCGTGTCTGATACATTCCTAGCACGGTCATAGTATGGTACGGTGTAGTGGATAGAGACCTTTAAGGAAAACCTATAAACTTAGTCTTTCATTGATGGCTTCCGTCACAACTAAAGCTAGGGACAGCAAGTGAGATGCCAATTCTGCAAATGTGGCAGGGTGGGTGTAAGACCACGCCTTACATTTTTTTAAAGTGTGGTTTTAAAAGTCTGTTTATAATCTGAAAGTCCCCTAAACAACAAATTAGAGAAACACCTGTATGTAATTTAAGCCGGCTCCGGTAATTACATGGTCAAATGACTAGTTAACTTTCTAATGTAATACTGCGCCTATCTGAATCAAATCTAGATTGTACTGTATGACGTTACACCATTAAAGGTGTGACTTTCCGTTTTCTCTTCTAATCACATGCATACCATAGACTACTTAAGCTACTTTGTCATCAAAATACATCACCTTTGATGATTTTTTTTTAATAAATAAAAATAAATAAAATAAAAAAATAAAAACCACTACTTTTTAATATATGGAATTTGCGTCACAAGTGCCAAAGGGAAACATAAAAAGAACGCCTTTGACAGAATCATGGCGGACTCTTGCCTTCACGCGTCTATGGTAAAAGGTAGTAACGATCAACTTCTAATATTTCATTTTAAACTCTAATGGGTTGACGTAAAGTCACATTTTCTTTAAATTACGTACTTATTATTATGTTTGTTTTGTTATAAATGACAGTTCATGCTGTACGCATATGTCACTTTTAAATGTTCCATAAAATTCGTTGTGTTTTGTATGGCACGCGTGTTCCATGTAGTAATTTGATGACTATATCTTAAATCACAGAAGGTACCCCTTTTTACCTTAACATTTAAGGTAATTTTTTTGTTGATTAAATACTATTTGTTTACCATAAGGTTACTTAATTACTTACTTGTCTTACTTAATGTAAAAAAAAACCTTAAAATTAGTTTAACACTATAGTGCTATATATCGGTGGTTAGAGTTTCATAACTTAGGTAACATCCCAAATGGCGGTCACCTCGTGACTTGTCTATATATTTGCTGGGATTGTCTTTCTTGGCTTTTACGACGCTTTCTTCATTAGGACAGCAATTAAAAACTATATTTTCAAAAAAAAAAGTTAACATTTTTTTTTCACATCTGTACTTAATAATGAACAAAGAATAAATAGTGGAGGATTGTATTACAAAAATCAGGTCATTGTAAGATCTAAACAAGTAAAGAGATAGTGATTAAGATATGCAATGTATGCATGAGTGTCGTAGGTATAACGAAGATAACATTATGAAGAAATGGAAAATGTATATGTCACCGTAAAACTTTGAAATTTGTCATTTCATTAACATCGTGTAACATGGATACCCAATTAATATGCGATGACAAGACAAGATTTTATCGCATTTTTTAAACGTATAACTAGCATGAATTCGTCCACACCCCTTTTTTTGGGTTTAAATGTTATTATACATCAGTCACCACTCATTGCTACTGTTGATCCATTACATTTTTTTAAATTTACCATCTGATAAAAGTAAAGTCAATAAAGATTTGACATTATATTTTAGTCTACTTGTGACTAGCAAACATAAAAGAGTATGTAAGCTTTCATTCTATGATGAAAATTTTATGAAAGTATAAGCGCCTCTTTCACCAACTGTCAAGTAGACTATCTGTCATTTAAAGCCACCGGTAACCGGGAATAATGGATATACCTTTGTTTTTACAGTAAAAATCCCAAACATTAAATACTTTTTAATTTAATAATTAAAAAATCATTCGCCTATCGAATGATGCAGTAAACCGAATGCAGTAAAACAGAAATTGATTTCTAAAAGTAACTAATCAACACCTTATTTGTAGTTGGTGAAAGAGGCCCTAAGCCTTCAATAGTTTATTAATTCCATCAAAATGTAATCATAATTATTTTGAAATTGAAATCCCTAAATTTGATTAACATTTCCTAAATAGCATTTTTTTAAACTTCAAAACATTGTTTTACAAAATTGAAATTAATTTTAAAA
The DNA here is from genome assembly GCA_945859745.1 of Synanthedon formicaeformis. NCBI lineage: Eukaryota > Metazoa > Arthropoda > Insecta > Lepidoptera > Sesiidae > Synanthedon > Synanthedon formicaeformis. The sequence goes on from OX243979.1 coordinate 4,723,613, forward strand.
TACACATTATTATCCTTTATTTTCTTGAATTTGTACTGCTGCAGTTAGTTAGAAAGAAAACTGATTTGCTACATTAACCGTAACATGCAGTAAGCGCGTAGGATAGTCAGGTGATCAGGTCCGCCCACATGCTGCAGTCAATGAATGTAGAATGTTTGGAAACTCGACAAGAGTACAGAAGAAATAATATCTAAATATGTATACAGATATATTATGTATTATATTATTTATGAATTACCTACTTATTATTTTGGAATTGAAGACGTGAGTGGATGAAGGTGATATGTCACATATTTGGGTTTTTTCGTTTTTTTGCGTTAATCAAGGTAATATGTCCATATAAATGATAACAGACCTTAAGATCGTCGATTTAAGACATTTTTTAGGAAATAAAAAGTTGAAAAATGTGTTATGTTACAGTTAATTTATAAAAGCAAAAAGTGCAGAAAAGTTTACTTTTGTTAATGGAAGAGGGAGATATGATCACATTTTTTTAAATTTAATAATAGAAGTGTTTACTTGCTACCATACCATTAATATTTTATGTTGTTTACACAACTTTGCATCATAATTTAGTACAAAAATCAGTTCCGTGGCGACTTATCTCAAAAATGAAAAGTAAAACTTTAACCTCGATTTATTCAAAATTGGAATTATGCGACATATCACCTTCATCCACTCACGTCTTCAATTGGTATCGACAAATTCATTTTTTTTACAATTTCTTTAAAAGATATAAATGTTTTTTTATTGACTCGTGAATTGAATAGAATGTTAGACCATTCATAAAATAGTTAGTAATGAACCACTAACTTAGTAGTTATAATATTAGTTACAATATGTAATTCGGGTGTACAAATATTACTGTAAAATTTCATTAAAATCTGTTCAGTAATTTTCGTTTGATAGAATAAGCGCCTGTTTCACAAATTACATGTAAAGTGTTGATTAGTTACTTTTAGAAATAATTTTCTGTTATATTGAATTATGCACTCGGTTTACTGCATCATTCGATAGCCGAATTTTTTTAATTATTTTCTATTTAATGTTTGGGACGTTTACCGTACAAACAAAGTTATATCAGCTCCATTATTCCGGTTACCGGCGACATTAAATGACAGATAGCCTACTTGATAGTTGGTGAAAGAGGCGCTTATACTTTCAGCTCACATCAGCTCCATTATCCCTGGTTACCGGTGACTTTAAATGACAGATAGCCTACTTGATAGTTGGTGAAAGAGGCGCTTATACTTTCAGCTCACATCAGCTCCATTATCCCTGGTTACTGGTGACTTTAAATGACAGATAGCCTACTTGACAGTTGGTGAAAGAGGCGCTTATACTTTCAGCTCACATCAGCTCCATTATCCCTGGTTACCGGTGACTTTAAATGACAGATAGCCTACTTGACAGTTGGTGAAAGAGGCGCTTATACTTTCAGCTCACATCAGCTCCATTATCCCTGGTTACCGGTGACTTTAAATGACAGATAGCCTACTTGACAGTTGGTGAAAGAGGCGCTTATACTTTCAGCTCACATCAGCTCCATTATCCCTGGTTACCGGTGACTTTAAATGACAGATAGCCTACTTGACAGTTGGTGAAAGAGGCGCTTATACTTTCAGCTCACATCAGCTCCATTATCCCTGGTTACCGGTGACTTTAAATGACAGATAGCCTACTTGACAGTTGGTGAAAGAGGCGCTTATACTTTCAGCTCACATCAGCTCCATTATCCCTGGTTACCGGTGACTTTAAATGACAGATAGCCTACTTGACAGTTGGTGAAAGAGGCGCTTATACTTTCAGCTCACATCAGCTCCATTATCCCTGGTTACCGGTGACTTTAAATGACAGATAGCCTACTTGACAGTTGGTGAAAGAGGCGCTTATACTTTCAGCTCACATCAGCTCCATTATCCCTGGTTACCGGTGACTTTAAATGTCAGTTTGGCCTACTTGACGTTTGTGAAAGAGGCGCTAAATGTTTTGTTATAATACAATGTTATAGCCAACAAAATATTATTTTTAAAAAGATGTGCTCAAGAGATATCCAATAGTAGTAAATACATCGTCTTACTAGTTTAACAGGTATATTGCGAATACGAAGTAACCCAATATTACAAATTTTACATTTTGTACCTTACTACACAGCAGTTGCGTTCCATATTCCCAGGACACTGTAAAATTAATATTTGTAAATAAAATTGGCCAAGAAAATTATCGTATATCCATTACTTGCAACTAAATTGCACCTCAATCGTCGAAGATTACTTAAAAATGCAGTAAAACTTGTAAAATAGTTTTATTTCGAAACGATATGTTATTAATATTGGTTCTTCTGCCCATAATTTTTGTATTTTTTTTTGTAATTTCACTTGCCACTACCAGTTCGGAATGTAGATTCTGTGAGGAAGATTCAAGCCTACAACTTGAATTATATATATATAGAAATTTTATATGCTTACTAGCTGGTGCCCGCGACTTCGTCCGCGTTGAAAAAGAAAAAGTAGCCTATCCTGTGTCCTGTACGTCTATATGTTTATCTACCAAGTTTCATGAAAATCAGTTAATTCGTTTAAGAGTTATGGAGGAACATACATACATATACATACATACATACATACATACATACATACATACATACATACATACATACATACATACATACATACAGAAAAAAATTGTAAAAATGGTCAATTTAGTTTCAGTATCATGTATAGAGCCTATAAACACGATATCTCTGAAAACAAAGTAACTTACTCCATGATCAATCCTTACAGATTTATTATTAGTAATACCTATATATAAATTGTTAAATTGGTACGCTTCAAAAACTCGAGAATTAAAATCGGTCTTGAGTATATTTGCGAAGCCGGGATCGAGTCGCTAGTAAATAGTAAGGTAAATAAAATAGTTAACTAAGACATATAGAAAACTAGCTGGTGCCCGCGACTTCGCCTGCGTTAAAAGTAAGGGATGTGTAGCGCCTGACTAAATGTGTAAAGCAATATAACTCCTGACATCTTTGCTGTTATAAAATTTTCAGGGGTTGTATCTTTATTTTTAGTAGATAGCTGGTTCCCGCGACTTCGCTCGCTTGAAAATTATATACTAAAACCTTCCTCTTGAATCACTCTATCTATTAAAAAAAACCGCATCAAAATCCGTTGCGTAGTTTTAAAGATCTAAGCATACATAGGGACAGATAGACGGGAAGCGACTTTGTTTTGTACTAGGTATGTAGTGATAGTGATTATTTGTATCTTAATAATATGGGAATGTTCCACAACTTTTTAAAAGGTGAAGCATACCATTTATGATTTCTCTAATCATATATTATGTATCATACATGTATATATACGAAGCTCGGTTTCGAAATTCAAATTAGACGCGACGATTTTTTCTTCACGCATTCCAATATCAAGTTCAATGACAGGTGTTGTGTAATGGCGCCAAAATGTGACGCTAATGACAGACGATAGCCATTTTCAGTTTCGATATTTAAAAAGCTGTCTCCCATTTTGGTATGAACACTTTCATTACAAAATGTCGGATTGAAACGAGTCATATAGGCGTTGAATGATGCGATAAGGCAACTTTAAATTACTTTCTCTTGAATTTATTGAGTTGAACTTTTTTTTATGAAGTTCATTAAATAAAATATGTACTTCTTCGTATATCAGCTTAATTTACTTTTAGGTTTAAAAAAAAAAAGAAATAGGGAAATAATAGTTGTAACATTTTGTGTACTAACTAACAATAGATTTTTACTAATTTTTAGTAATAATAGATTTTGTAATTATTATATTATTATCATAGATAGGGTAACAAATCGACTACTATTCGTCTGTTTTCTTGAAAAAGGGAAATTTATTTTATCTTTCTTTTATTATTTTTGGAAAAAAAAAACAACATAAAAGCTTAAAATTATTAGAAGCCAAATAATTCAATTTTATGCATTTCTAACTAATATTATAGACATTATAAGCGAAGGTGAGTTTGTTTGTATCTTACTCTTTCACGCCTCAATTACTCACATATCATTATGAAATTTTGCTTACACTTTGTCGAAGATATATAAAAGTACATTAATACCTTTCATACATAAAAACCTACTGTACCAGAGATGTAAGTTTTTTTAATGGCTAGTTTACACAGTGCGAGCTAGAGCCTGCCGAGTAGCTCCGTTGCAGTAACTCGTACTGTTTGGACATAACTTACGTGTAACTCGTACATGCGAGTTGGACAGTAGCTCGCATCCGAGTTACTTCAACATTTTTTTTTTCACTCGCCTGATCGCACAGCAGCAACTCGCACAGTGCAGCAGCCGGCAGGCTTATTATCTAAATACGTCTGCTGAGCGACAGGCGAAAAATGCGAAAAATTTGTGCAATATCACACTAAATCGTTAATTTTTACGCAAACCACACTAGTGTTATGAGCTACATGATACGATTTATCATGTATTTATTTAGATGTATTTAGATAATAAGCCTGCCGGTCTTCACTCGCATCGTTTGGACGCGTTCGGCAGTAGCTCGCCAGTACCCGCCGGACATTTCTAATCATAACTTTTCTTTCTCTTTTTTTGAAGTTTTTTATAGGCATTTACCAATTTTTGACATAATATTGTTGTCATAGACCTTATCACCGTTCTTTTAATTAAAACACGTTCAACCGACACGCGACAACTCGCAAGACTGGGCAGCAGCTACTTGTGTCGTGTAGACAGCTAAGGCGAGCCGGGCTACTGGAGTACGAGTAGACAAACCGAGTAGCTGTCTACTGGCTAGGCAGCAGCTCGCACTGTGTACACGAGGCATAACTTTTTTCTTAATTCAAAAATGAGGATTAGTTTGAAATGGGATGGGTCTTAAATTGAAACACTGTCACTGACGCGAGGGGGGCATCTTTGGCTGAACGTGTAATTAGCTTAATTCGTCACATGCGTTTAGTTTTTGTTGGCCATTAAAAATATTAGTGTCAGTGATCTTGCAAATTAGTTTGACCACTGTTCCCATGAAAAACTAGTTTTTGTAGGCGGTTTTAGCTCACACGAAAACTTGAAACGTATAGACCATACGTCCAGGAATCGCTGTTTAAAAACTAAAGGGCCATAAAACAAATAAAAAAATCCAAAAATGTTTTTATTGCAAAAATACAGTCACAATCCTTCATATTGTATGTTGCAAAAAAACCTATGGTTGTTTTATTCCATATTTAGTCTATTTTGATCATTTTTTTATATATTCAAAAGTAACTTATATGCTTATATCTCTTCTAGTATTCAGTTTATTATAAAAGTATTTAAAACCTTTAATGCTACTTAAAAATACTTATACCTAAAAAATATATATATATATATATATATATATATATATATATATATATATATATATATATATATATATATATATATATATATATATATATATATATAATAAAAATAAAAAATAATAATAAAAAATAATAATAATATAATAATAATAAAAAAAATAGACAAAAAATAATTTAATTTTTTTCGATTACCTCTCCTCTAAAAAGTGTAATTTTGATTTGTGGCCCTTAGTTTTTAAGCAGCGATATATACTAATACTAGCTGGTGCCCGCGACTTCGACCGCGTTGAAAAAGAAACAAAGTAGCCTATCCTGTGTACTGTACGTCTAAATGTTTATCTACCAAGTTTCATGAAAATTAGTTAATTCCTTTAAGAGTTATGGAGGAACATACCTACACTTACAGATTCATTATTAGTATTGATTGAGGATGATTATAAAGAGAGAAGATTTTGTATGTTTGTAATGAATAAACTCAAAAACTACTGGGCCAATTTTAAAAATTCTTTCACCTATCAAAACCTAACAAAAAAATCAACGAGTAACATAGGCTATGTTTTATAAAGTTACGGACGAAGTCGCGTGCAAGAGCTAATTATTTATAATTTTGCATATTGTGAGAACAATATGTACTTACGCGACATTCAAAGCATATCATTACAATACAAATGAAATGGTCTATGGTTTATTCTAGACCGGTCGGGCCAATTAGGGTTAATGCTCTCATCATGACACCTAGTTAACAACTTGCGAGTACAGATTGAACACATTAAAATGAGACACAGTTCTGGCGTGCATACCTATGTAAATTTTTTCGTTATAAATCCTTACTAATATTATAAACTCGGGCGCCGGCGAATTCGTCCGCGTTGAAAAAGAAAAAAGTAGCCTATCCTGTGTCTCGTATGTCTAAATGTTTATTTACCAAGTTTCATGAAAATCAGTTAAATCGTTTAAGATTTATGAAGGAACATACATACTTACATACATACATACAGAAAAAAATTGTAAAAATGGTCAATTTAGTTTCAGTATCATGTATAGAGCCTATAAACACGATATCTCTGAAAACAAAGTAACTTACTCCATGATCAACCCTTACAGATTTATTATTAGTATTGATTGATGTGAATGTGAGTTTGTTTGTTTGTTACGCTTTCACGCAAAAACTACTGAACCGATCACCATGAAATTTTGCATATGTCGGCGACCAATCGTATAATCTGGCAGTTTGTGATGTGCCTAGGCTAGGCAGATCGTGATATATGGTGTTTCATGAAGTTGCAAAGTGATCAAAAAAGTGCTTACCAAATTACATTTATTTAAAAAGTAGTCACAATCTCACTCAATAGACAGTCAAATCGTAGAACGATATACTTCGAATGATCTTGACTATTAGTTAGTAACTTCATGAAACGGAGCTGTATCACGATCTGCCTGGGCACATCACGAACTGCCGGATTATACGATCGGCCGCCGACACATACACGTTGTCTGGGACACCAGAAAGGACATAGGGTACCTTTCATCCTGAAGGTATAGCGTTATATTGCGTATATATTTTTTTTATTTTTAATGCGGACGAAGTCGCGGGCACCAGCTAGTTTGAAAATAATAATAGGTGAATTGGTCGAACCGTTCCCGAGTTTTGGGATTAGAAACACACTTGGCGATTTTTTTTGTATTTTTATAGAAAAATAAAAAGAAGAAGAAGAAGAATACGCAGGCAGTGATGTAAATCGCGGATGCCACTAGTAGGCTATTATGAATAAGAAACGATTCAAGAGTTATATAATTAATATAACGCAATGTTAGTAAGTATCGCGTTAGTAATTATTATTAGTAATAAAACAAAACATTAAGCGAACACCGTTATGCAATAAATACTTAGTAAGCGTAGATGGAAACAAAAAGATAGATACGGTACGTTCTTACATTACGCTATCGATAAATGGACTACATAAAAGTATGTATATGACTAAAAAAAATTATCCCTACAACTCAGTGATATGTTAAGTAATAGATTGAACACTCTCTACGATGTCTTGCTAAATTCATGTTACAACGCGGAAGGTGCGCGGGGGACGGCGCGGCAGTAGTGTCAAGGTCAATACGTCAAGTCGTAGACAACCCTAATATTAATATGGCCGACCCGATAAGCACGTCGGTTTTAACAAATTAAATATTAACCTATTAAACGTTTCAATATTAATAAAACTTACCTATGGAACGTCACACCAGCAGTTTTACCAATATTTTTGTTGTATTTTTGCAATATCTCATCACACAAGACGGCATTTTTACTGGTTTTGAAAATAATAACGCGCCTAATCTCTACGAGCGCGTATGACAGACTGTCAACGGGTAGGACGTCGGAACTCCAACCACTTGGAACCCTCATCGCGTCTTGAGTGTTCCATCTAGTACTTAACATATCACTGCTACAACTACAATTAAAAAATATCGAACACGTGTAGTAATAGAGAGTCGACAAAATGTATTCAATTTTTTCCAAAAAAAAAAAAACTATCCGTATTTTAATGTGTGCTGGACAGTATAATGTGTGCGAAGGATAGTGAGTTCATTGGACTCAGTATATAAGGTCCATGCACGGATAGTGAGTCACTAGTCACTACTCTATCTTTTTGCTTCCACCTATTGAACACTGAATACTTATTTAATTTAAGTACACAGACGCGCGTCGGTTACGCGAAGGTGATAAACTCAACTTTGTAGTCTGTGTAAATTGCACGGCTGTATAAATCAAGGGGACCGCCCAGAATGGCCATAACAATAAACGGCTTGGCAATGGCAACACTGCGATGTATTCTAATTTTCATGTGTGACAACACCGCTTTGACATTTTGCCGACTTCAATTTAAATTCGCGCTTCGAATGTCGGTTTAAATTGCTTTTGTTTTATTCTTTTTTGTTCTTCTAGATTACTAAGATGGTCCAGGCATTATACTGATTCATCCCTCAGGACCCCCTTGAGGACCGCATCCCTCAAGATCTTATTTTGTTGCTTCTAGAATTTGAAGCTTTTCGAAGGTGCTAATTGATTCATTATTCATAATCCCTTTTCAGTCATGAGATAATATATTTTTTAAAGGAGTGGCGCCACTGTACCTTTTGTACCCGCTCTTAAGAGAACAATAAATAATAATAAATAAATAAATCAAATGCATGTATTATACCAGGGATACCAGGGGCCCTAGCCAAGAGCAAACCAATGCAAACGGGAGCGTTGCGTTTTAACGAAACGATAGAAAATAATAAGCCCGGTGATTGGTCAAAATTATATGTGGGCGTTACAACAACCAATCACCGGGCTTTATTTTCTATCGTTTCGTAAATACGCAACGCTACCGTTTGCATTGGTTTACTCTTGGCTATGAGCCCAGACAGTTGATATACTACATAGATCATTTTTTTTAACAAAACACCAAAACAAAATTTGCTTTGCAACTAAAGTAAGCATTGAACATTTCATATTACATGTAACCCGACTACTTCGGAGTTGCACAACTATAAGTCATTTGTCACTGTCGCAGTGTCTTACCGACCATCGCATTTGTATCTTGTATGATGTTACATGGACTGCCTATTCTGCCCGAATTCTTCAATAAAATTGTTCGGGATATATTTTTATTGTCAATACTAGCTGGCGCCCGCTACTTCGTCCTCGTCGAAAAAGAAAAAAGTAGCCTATCCTTGTGTCCCGTACGTCTAAATGTATGTCTACCAAGTTTCATGAAAATCAGTTAATTCGTTTAAGGGTTATGGAAGAACATACATACATACAATACCTACACTTACAGATTTATTATTAGTATTGATTTACAACTGGCTGTTGCACGCGACTTCGTCCGCGTAACTTTATAAAATATAATACATTCGTGTCTGTGTAACCATGGAAATACACATACAAAATTTCAACCCAATCGGTCAAGCCGTTTAGTAGTTGACTTACCGACAGCAGCGCCACCTACCGGGTCCAATTGTATTTTTTAATCATCCAGGAAACCATCGAAATATCCATATACAATTTGAACCCAATCGGTTCAGCCATTTAGAAGTTATGTGAAAGAAATAAGTACGGAAGGATAATTCTTACCCGTTGTCCTATTACCCGTTTTCCCGTAGGAATGAAGCATTTTCCCGCGGTAAAAAGTAGCCTATGTTCATCAGGGATAATGTCGGCTTCTAATTGTAAAATAATTTTTCAAATCGGTCCAGTAGTTTCGGAGCCTATTCAAAACAAACAAACAAACAATCAAATCTTTCCTCTTTAAGTACAATTTAACAGTAACAATTGCTTTCTTTGAAAAAAAAATTAATGTGCCGGACACTGCTCGTTTACGATTTTATTATAATATGTATGTAATATAATGCTATTATGTGTCGATATTTAAATTACAAATAGCTGTGTTCACAACACCTTACAAAGCATTACTCATATACGACTGTATTATAATAATTGTTCCATAGTTTGAATTCACGTGGCGGTTGTATGCAAATAAATGCAACCATCAAACGCGTGGGCGGAATCCCTAATGCGTTCCCGAGGGATGACTGCAACTTTGTGGTTTCACTTTTTAAAACTTAGAAAGTGGATTTCATTTTTATTTTATTTTATTTTATTGAAATACTAACAGAACATAAAAAATTAGCCAGGTCACATACATTACACGTTTAAATTTGTGTAGGTACCAATTACTGGACAGCTGCATGTTACATATTGTCTGTTAAAAAAAAAATTAGAAAATAATAATAATAATTAAAACAATACACCCATTATATCTACTCGAAACTTAAGCATTTATTTAAAATTCAATTAATTTCATCGTGGTACATACAAGTGAAAGATTGAATGAATTGGGGGAGACTGCCGCTCACCATAAGGTCCCCCGAGATGGCCGGCGTACCTCCACTTCCGGGTACGCCGAGGTTCTGACATAGCATAGCCCTTCCCGCGCTGGATAGCCGTGGCGGGTACCGATGTCGTGTCATATTGTCCTCGTGACCCCGCCCATCAATGGCCGCGCTAGAAAAACGTTGGGTTTTAACCGGTACGAATCCCGGCATTACCTCGCAGTGTCCCATACACTGCCGGGTATCCAAGAGGTACCTAAAAAATTGTTAAATTTTTGTAATGGACGAAATACACGATCAGTCCATCGCGTCAAATTGACTGACGTGAAGCCAAAATTTGATCGTGAATGGCTTGATGTCAAAAACTGTATGTAAAATTCGCGCCGTTGCCTCACGTCATTTTGTCGTCACGCCAAACGCTTGATCGTATTTTTCGTCTATTAGCAAAACAAAGATGTTACATCACGATAGTGAAGCTACATTCGCGAAAATTATGCAAGTCGCCGAAGAAATAACATGTGATTTATAAATGATTAGGCTCTCATCAACTCAGGTGGCATAGAAAGCTAAACAAGACGGAGACCAAAACTTATTACTGATCTTGCGACCAAAACTTTGCGAGATCATATTATGTACACATGTAGAGAATATCTCCAGACAAAAAAAAACAAAATAGCTACCACGTAGAGGGGCAGCAGATTGGATCTCAGTATGTTGTGTATTAAAAGAATATCCACTAGTATGGAAAACCAAAAAAATCTAGAAATTAATATTTGCTTGACGCCTTCTTTTGTCGATACGATAGTCAGTCTTTTTGTCCGTCAAATAAGCATAAAAATAAATTATTTCAATTTAAATCAAGGAAAATAAAAAAAAGGTTTTGAACACAAAGCAATATAAAACCAATACTTACATTAAAGCAGTATGCAATTAAATATTTTATTCTGTTAATTAGCATTCACGAGACATTGCAACTGCATTATTGCAAAACAAACAGCGTCAAGTGTAATAAAATATGTCTTATATGGTTAAAGCATTAAACAAACCTCATTATTAAAACTCGGCAATAATGTGGAAATAGCTCTTTTATCTGCAATTTTATGATCGGTTGAAATGTTAAACTGTGAAGAAAAATGCTTTGTCTAGCGTCTAATTGGCTCTTCAAGTCCTAACTTGAAGTTACCCTAAGACCTAGATACCATTCGTAAGGATGATCTAAGATTTCTCGAATTTCCCCTACCAATACTGAAGTAATCTTTTATCTAGTTTTCTAGAGTTAAAATTAAATGTTGTTTGAACACACTTTAATATGTTTTCGCAAAGATTTTTATTTTTTAGGAAATGAAATTATCAGAGATTTATATTAGAATTAAATATAAATAATAAAATTTTTAGACGCTATTTGTTTTTGTTTATGAAAAAATAATTTATTAATTTTTGTTACAGGTAATTGCGAACATTTCTCCACTAAAACGCAAACCTTCACGACTAGAGACTACAGATAAAGCAAATAATATGTGAGAGATTGTTGATTATTTATTTTTTATGACTGTTTTTAGTACTCAATAATTGTCTTTCATATGATTAACTTTGATACCAGTTAAATTAGTTCAAAGTACTGAAATAGAAGAAGAGTAAGAAAAAAATCAAAGATGGCTTCCACAAACGTCTTGCGTTATTTACAATTAAATTATCTAGGTATTATCTTTGTAACAAGGAAAATGATGTCAGGTAGGATCCGTGGGTAAACATCTTCAACGGATACTGTTACGAAATCTGTTAGTAATTAGTATACACATTGTATTAACTGTGTAAACCTTGACTTGATGCTGCAGCATCTATAGAGTCTGTGGGATAGCCAACCCCTCAGTAACTTACAGTAAATATAATAGCGTGTTTGGGCTCAAAAGAAAGTTTAATTTTTATTATAAAACTATAACCATCGATGTATACTATACACGTTTGGTCTAGTGGTCAGTAACTCTTTTTTTAACGTTGGGAAATCCTCTTGGATACCCAGCAGTGAAAGGGACACTGCAGGGTTATGCCGGATTCCTACCGGCTAAAACCCAACGATTTTCTATCTATCGCGGCCGTTGATGGGCGGGGTCGTGGGGACGTTTTTACATGACTTCGGTACCCCGCCACGGCTATCCAACGCGGGGAGGCCTGTGCTCCCTGTCAGAACCTCGGCTTACCCGAAAGTGGAGGTACGCCGGCCTGCTCGGGGGACCTTACGACGGGTGGCAGTCTCCCCCAAGACTACCGCTCAGGTCCCGGTCAGGGTGGAAGGCGGCGGATATAGGCCGCCCGCCTGCGCCCGAGCCTTCTCCGGCGGATTGGTTGGGAGAGGGGATCCTCTTCCCGCTGCCTTTCCGCCTTTCGAATCCCGCTAGGGGCAAATGTTTATTATGTGTTTAACATTTTACCTTTGTAGAGTTATGGATGTTTTTATCTATAATATGTATTTACAAAAAAAAGTAATCTATGCAGTATATCAATTAACTGTCTGGTATCCATAATACAAGTATTAGTTACTTATATGAAACTAGATGGTGCTGTGTGGAATGTGTGGAGATATTTATTTATTTATTATTATAATTTCAATTATATTTTAGATTTTAGTTTACCATTTAATAAACCCTCTTTATATAGAAATCTTACATCATTTTAAATTTCATATTACATCAATCACACGACTCATAGACTCACAACGAACTTCTATACAGAATCAATTTGTAATCTTGTTGTGTTGACGTCATAACAGTGACGTCACAGGTCGGAGTTAGCGCACGCGCATTCCATAATCATTATGATACGTTAGCCATGTTAATTGCTACATTCAGAACAAGTTAAAGGGCACTCTGAGATCATAGGTGTAAACTTTGGGTAATTTATTTTGAGGTGATGAAACGTAATTCAAAATGCAAGGCCGCATAGTTAATTTTGTTTGTTTTTTGATATATCTATTTGTTGGAATAACGAATATATACGGACTTATTTGATCTTTAAATAAATATCAAGGGTATTCTATAGGTGAAAGAATTTTTAAAATCGGTCTAGTAAAAAGTCTAGTAGAAAAGCTTTTTGGTTAGTACAAATTTTTATTTGCACCCAATGGCAACTTCATTCTTCGCTAAAACAGAAACATGTCGTGTCTCGACGTGTAAATATAATATTTAAAACTTTCATTGGATTCCGAACGTGATTTCTTAAAGCGGCCACAATTTTCAACGGTCCACTATTACCGGCCTAAGCCAATGTTATGTGAATATATACTTTAACGTGTACGCCATAAGGTTGAGTTAGGTGTGGTCTGAATTATGATTTTCGCGAGACGACCGCCCCATAAACAAAGCGAAGTGTCCCCCGAGGGTATCGCAGATATGGAACAGAGTTAACGTGAAGTTAAAATACTTTCAATTTAGTTTACAGTATTACGAGGTTGAAGGATTTATTAGTTACTAGCTGGTGCCCGCGACTTCGTCCGCGTTCAAAATGTTTTAAAGCCTAAAGCTTTCCTCGATAAATGGACTATCCAACACAAAAAGAATTTTTCAATTCGAACCAGTAGTTCCTAAGATAAATACGTTCAACCAAACAAACAAACTCTTCAGCTTTATAATATTAGTAGGTATAGATTTGTTATATTTTCCTATACTAACTGTTAGATATGACTAAGAGGAATAATTTGTCGAGTTTTTTACATTATAATGTTCTACTCTACATCTCAAAAAGCGTACTGATACGCGCTAAGTTTTTCTGGAGGTGTCATGCCGCACGCAAGGCAATATATGTGTGCGAGATGACCCCTAAATACATTTAAATTGGGCTTTTCGCACATTTCTTACGAAATGGTGCGAGATGACAACTAAACCAGTTTTAATATATTGGTAAGTTTTTTTCTGTTTTTGAAATTCTCTTGCAAATTGACTAAAATTTAATTAATAACGTTTAGTTTTTAATAGTAACATTTAACACGCCAGTTGCGTGACCATAATTCTCAGTAATTACTAAAAATAAAACACTCCGACCAACGGAATGACTGTAATTTTGGATGTATGCACCCCGCGGCGGTTGGTTTTAGATCCATTCATCATTCGTACACATAATATATAATTCCTTCATTCTTTAAAAATACAAACTTATGTTAGGAAAGTATATGTGGGTATTTCTTTTAAAACAAATCAAAATTCAATTTGGTACATTTCAGCTATGAACAATACTGTGAAAATATTTTGAAAGTGATAACTTCCTTAACAGGGGCCTCTAGCAGCGTTTTTCCATACAAATGTGATCCCCTGTTTTCTCCCTGGATAATCCATCTAGAGCAAAAATTTTTTGTTATAAAATCTAGGTCTGCTAAAGCTATGTCCCCATCATTTCTTTTCCACCAACTAATTACATAAGAAAATATGACCTCAAAAGTCGTAATAAATGGCCCTTTTATGTCACCCTAATCAGACGACTATAAAACAAATTTGAAAGACTTTTAAGATAAAAAAATAATAATAATAGTGACATAGATTGGTTCTTCTTGAAAATATTTGTGTAAAAATTATTCGATAGGCTAAATTTTTAGAGGAGAAAACAGGGGAATACGAAACCTCGATTTAGTCAAAAAATTTGTAGGTATAATCGGTCTGAGGTGCATTTGTCTTTCGCACAATACGGGGGAAGGCTGAAGGGCAGCGCGATGGCAATAGTTTCTTCAAATACCTATTTTTCAAATTCTGCTGTATCCGCGTCCCCTCTTAACACAAGAAATGCCACAGGTGCTGCTCTTGCAGCTCTTGCGCGCGCTGAAGGAGATAAGGAAGGGGTGGGGTAATGGGCTTTTCATCCCTTACTCAATCACCGATACACAGCAGCACATAATGGTGTTATTTCACTGTGGTATAGCTGTTCTGCCCAAATCACTGCTATAAGCCCTGGGTATGAAAATTTATGAAAATTTATTTATCGTTCGAAAGGAGTAAACTGTAGTCGTGCGTCGTACACACGCACTTTTTTAAATACACATATTTTGGACATTTTTTGATCAAAAAGTGTATGTCTTTTTGTTAGGTGACACAATAAATAATTTAATATTAATATACTATCTCTGTTAACATGTTTTGAAAGTGAAAAGTAGGACACGGTCGTGAGATCTAAGTCTTGTTCCATATTCGTCAAATTTATCAAAGTGCACTTTCTCGTGTCGTACGTAATGTGTGGTGTGCATTCAAACGATAATTGTTGAACACGTGTGCTGGGCTGCGCCCGCGCACAGGATATTATGACTTATTTTATGTATAATTATATAGGTAGCTATTCCTTATACTTTTACTTTAGTGATGTGCACGTCATGTATCGATACTTACACATCTAAAGGTATACAGAATATTCTTCTTATTATATTTATTACTAGCTGTTGCACGCGAGTACGTCCGCATTCTCTATAGCCAAAAATGGCCTTCCTCGATAAATGGACTATCCAATACAAAAAGAATTTTTCAATTCGAATCAGTAGTTCCTGAGATTAGCGCGTACAACAAAACAAACAAACAAACTCTTCAGCTTTGTATATTGGTATATAGATTACCTACTAGCTTGTGCCCGCGACTTCGTCCGCGTTGAAAAATAAAAATATTTAACGTCTGGCAAAATATGAGAACTAATTTATTCGATCTGTAATTTTTTTTTATTTTTGCTTCCAAAAATATTTTTTTATTTTCCTTTTTTCTGGATGGTATTGTTGGTTACCCTATGTCACTATGTCCCTTTCTCGATTCCTGACTTTGTTTATGCAAGATTTCATCATGATCATTTGGGTAGTTAAGGCGTGAAAAGGTAAATTACAGACAGACATACAAAATTAGTTTCACGTTTGTAATATTATTGTGGATAGTATATGGTAGTAGTTAATAATATATAGTAGATGCGTTGCCCAATTTATGACTGCGAAAATCAGTATTTCGTGCCTTTACTAAAATTCCTTAATATTTCAAGATCAAGTTTTGAATTGTGTCTTAATAAATCAATCACTTAAAGGTCTAACTACACTCTGACGAGGAGCGTATAAATTTCGTGTAACCCATAAAAGTTATACGTTCTTAAAGCCTTTATGTGTCTGTCTGACATTTACTGTTAAATGTCAAATTAACACGACAAGCGAATGTTGTTCGAACTTTTTATCGATGTCGATAAAAACGTGCACAACCCGAAAGCTCCGTGCGATATGGGGAGTTCAATGTACCTACTTGTGTTGCATTTGGTTACACTCGGTTGTGATAAAAAATATCATTTTTCTCTTTCGTTATGTACCGTTCTATATTGAAGTTACTTCGAATGCAGTGTTATTTTAATACTTTAATGAATACCCAAATATCTATAGTCAGGTACACCCTCTGACCTAATTAATTGAACTTTGGTAGGCCACACTGCATTTTTGAGCAGTCCGTCTGAGGCAGTGACCACCGCCATACAGGGTACCACAGTGAAATAACAGCATTTGTGCTATTGTCTTTCAGTGATATCAGACCCCATTGCCCTATATCCTTAATACCAACTATGGTCTGCAGCACACTTGCAACACCTGTGGTTATTGCGAGCGGAAGCCATTGTAAATAACAATTACGTGTGTATTTTTGAATCGTCAGGAAAGTACATTTATGTACTTATATACAGATTTGTCGGTAACGGTTACACGGTAACAAGTCGCGAGTTCAATATTTTTATTCCATCCGTATCCCATCTCAAAAAATTGTTCTTTTTTTAAAATTTTAAATTAATTGTTTACCAGTAACAGTCGCGAGTTCAATGGTTTTTTTCTCATCTCAAATTTTTTCTTTTTTAAATTAATCGGTTACATGATTACGGTTACATGATTACCGTAACAGGTCGCGAGTTCAATATTTTT
Source organism: Synanthedon formicaeformis (assembly GCA_945859745.1). Classification (NCBI taxonomy): domain Eukaryota; kingdom Metazoa; phylum Arthropoda; class Insecta; order Lepidoptera; family Sesiidae; genus Synanthedon; species Synanthedon formicaeformis. Next base: position 4,740,729 of record OX243979.1, read on the forward strand.
TTCCCATCTCAAAAACGCCCAATGCGCCTAAAGAAATTTTCACTTCAAAAAGCCAGATGTCGCTGCGCCGAGAGGTTATAACGCGCTAAAATATGAAATTAAGTATTTATTATACTCGTAATGTATATTCGAAAGGTTTTAAAAGCCTTCAGAAATCAGGGGTTATCAACTTGGTCGCGCATCCCATTCATCTTTAACGGACCTTGATGGCGACCTCCAGTTTAAATTGTAATTGATTAGTAATTATGACCAAAGGTTAGCCTTCTCTGTAGTTAGATAGATAGCATCATTCAATTGTCTTGTCTGATTTATTATTAAGTATTTGATTCTCTTTGGTTCACTGTTATTTTTTTTAAATTTACCAACTCTTTATCTTGTAACCTCAACTGTTATTTTAATGTATCAAAAAAAAGTTATATAAACATTTTTACGTAAAAGACAATTCTCTACAACTGAAACTTTTTTTGTAACTCAAAAATTTCCTAAAACTTTTTTGTAACTTGTATAATTTCAGCAATTCTTTTCCTCACCTACAAGTTGGATTCGAAAATTTCTTTCACCCATCCATATTACATAATATTCTAGAAACATATCAAGAATTCCAAATTTTGATTTGAATGTAAATTTTCCTGGACTATATTGTTCCCTAATGTTTTTAAAGCTTCCGGAAAAGATAACCGGCAACGACGCGGTGGTAAAACACCGCACAGAATACTTCCATCTCATTTGCCCGGTAGGTTGTGGTTTTTATAAATAGAATAAACACCAATTTAAACCGCAAACGACCTACTGGCGTAAGTAGTACGCCCGAGTGTACTGTTCATAATATTACTAGCTCGTTTCATTCATAAAACAAGTTCCAAGTTTTGTGTCACGCGAAAAATGCGTCACGGTTTTTTTCGATGCGGACACTTTTAACTCTAATATACCTTATCGCCACTAGCGTAAGGTCGAAATTAATGTCGCTAATTACGTATTCATCGGCAAAATATCCTATGCGATGATCATTTTAATTGGTACTATTTAGCTTTGTTGTGATTCATCGATTCAGTCTCACGCGTTCTTGGGAGAACGTAACACGACGCGGCACCATTTTGTTTTTGTTTTTTTTTTTTTAATTTAAACTTTGACATGTGTTAGACTTGGTTACTTATTTATGCTTATGACTTGTTTTGTGACGCTGTTCAGTCAGTAAGAAGAGAAATGTCGCGTCTCACTTACGAATCTTGTGTACGATTCTAAGGAGTTTTGTGGTGTTTTTTGAAAATTCGTATTTTGAACGTTTATTGGGATTGTTTGGACCAAAAACTTTGGTAAGTATTTTATTATTTGAGTCGGTTTCTATTTGTTTTTCTAAATTAATCTTGCTCCATAAAACACAAGGATTTGAACGCGGTTTTGCTTATTCGATAAGTTAAAGGCTATGTTAGATAGCCCTCAGGAATTTAAAAAAAATAATGAAAACTGGAAATTCGGTTATTTTAAATTTATGTTTTATTTTATTTTTTAAAGTTTTGCATACAGCCTAAAAAGTATAACAAAAAAAAAAAAATTGATTATTATTAGGAATTAAATTATCCAAAAACAAACATCAATTCTATATTATTATTACACCCAAAACAATAATATTATACAAAATGAAAAGCATTTTATACAAATGGTTGTTTTTTATAAACGTATTATACAAATTGTTTATTTGTTTTTTAAACAGTGGCCATGATAATTTACATTATGACGTACCTATGACAAGAGTCATCGCGTCTTAAGAGTGAATAAATAAGAGTGAACCTACTAACAATTAGCCAAGTAAATAAATTCTTACAAAAAAAACTATTATGACTCATTGTTAAGTAGTAGTTTTCAATTGATTCTGAGATAATTTCTAAATTTAACAAAATCATTTGAAATTAGATACAAAACAAATACACAGTATAAAAATGCTAAGTAAATAAGTAGATATTTTATTTTGTCTTAAACATTTTCAATAAAAGGTACATAATTATCTAAATTATATACCTATGAGGTATGAGCTCATACCGCCTTCCCCTTTCTTCCATCGGACATACTGACGTGAAACCAAAATTTGCTCGTGAATGGTAAAAAATGATGGCTTTGATGTCAAACACTGGATTTCAAATCGCGCCGTTGCGTCACGTCAATCGTAAGTGTACGAGAACCAAGGAGGATAGAATACATTTTCTATCCTCTTTGGTAGAAACACTACGCCGTGGCATCTTGTCGCGCTTCCGAATCAGAGCTCATGTCAACGTCACTCGACGGTCAAACGCAAAAATGACAGAAAATTAGACTGACCGTGTGTGGGCGGTTTCATTTGATTTAAGTCGTTTAGAGTCACGTCAAATGATTGATCATGTATTTCGTCCACTCCCAAATCTTTTCAAAGTTCGAGTGAATAGGCTCGAACTTCTTTTGGGTGAGCTCGCTCCATCATAGGCCTCACATCTTCGCTACACGGGTAGATGCTGGCCATCTTTAATGAAAAAAAAAACCTTTCAAACCAACATCACTAGATACAACGAATTTTTACTAGATATTATAAAACAAAATCCTCCGCCGCATCTGTCTGTCTGTCTGTTTGTTCGCGATAAACTCAAAAACTACTGCACCGATTTTTGCTGATACATGCTGATTTCACCAATGGATAGAGTGGTTCTTGATGAAGTTACGCGGGCGAAGTCGCGGGCAGCGGCTAGTTATGTATATACCTAATTCATTTATAATTTATTTGCTCTTTGCCTCTTACGCAAACGACAAGGAAGCTATGCTAGTAAAAGTTTCCCTATCGGACAACTTGTTCATCATTGTTTGTTTGCAATTGCCCTCGGGTTATTTAGTCTTATATCGGATACGAGTACCTATACCTGGGTGGGCTTGTAATTTTCTACCTAGCTACAGCCGGCAAAAAATATTTTTCGCGTAAAATAGAACTTTTTTAAATATAGTCTACTATGCACTGTTTTTTTTATCTAAGTTCTAATTTTAGTTTAAAAAATCAAATTAGCTTTTTTGCTAAGTCCTCGCCTTAAAATCCAAAAAGTTTTATTTTCTATTGAATTGTGACATGGTGTTTTTTGATATTGGGACCATTGTGACATGATGTTCTTTTGATATCGGGACCATTGTGACATGGTGTTCTTTTGATAAAGGGACCATTGTGACATGGTGTGCTTTTGATATTGGGACCATTGTGACATAGTGTTATTTTGATATTGGGACCATTGTGACATGGTGTTCTTTTGATATTGGGATCATTTGCTACTAGGCTAATAGGACGTTGCTATTAGGACGAGCTACTTGAAGGCCGTTTTGTTTTCAGGACGTTCTGCTCATAGGGCCTTTTACTTTGGATGTCCTTCCGATACGAAATGTGTTGTTTGTATACCTATAAATAAATAAATTAAATAACGAATGTTAACGAATTTATTAACGAATAGACTGAAGAGATCGTTATTATGATGACGAAATAACAAACGCAAATATTTTATTTAAGAGTGAAAGTAACAGTATTGTATAATTGAGTTATGCTAGCAACCAAGCCGGCAACCTTTTAAAAACAATATCGTCGCAACGATTCCTTATTTGAAATTGGCGGGCGACATGATGTTGCGTCACAAATTGAGATGTGTTCTTGATTGTGTCAAGTTTTTTTTAAATGGCAAAGTTGTAGGCCACCCGCGGTTTCTTAAACTAAATTTGTAGGACAGTAGTGTATTCCGGGGTCACGTGTTAGCCCAGTGATTTCATTACTTAATTTTTTACTATGTAAATATTATCCTAAAAGTAACGTTAAGGCGAGGACTTAGCAGAAAAGCGTTATTTTCGTCGCCTAGTTTAACTTCTTAGAGTAAAATCACATGGTAGATAAAAATACAGTGCAAAATAGACTAAGTATACTAAGATACTTAGTATACTAAGACTTTGTATGTTGTAGAATGACAAGGTCTGTTTTCCATTGAAAATTCAAAGTGACAAGTATGTCAATCAGTAATCAATACCTATTTCAAATATAAGCCTTAGCGAATTTTGAAATGAATGGAACTTGTTATCGAAACTGATAAAGCACTATTCTGGTCGGCCATACATACCGTACCATTTATTTTATTATTTTACGAGGAAATTAATACACACTTAAAACGCGGTGAGTTATTAAATTTTAACTAGCCGCTGCCCGCGATTTCGCACGCGTAACTTTGTAAATTATATACTAAAACCTTCCTCGAGAACCACTTTATCCATTGGTGAAGACAGCATGAAAATTGGTGCAGTAGTTTTTGAGTTTATCGCGAACAGACAGACAGATGCGGCGGAGGCCTTTGTTTTATAATATGTAAGGATTATAATTTTTTATTATGAAGATCATAAGAGTTTCTTGTAGAAACCTAATTGATAAATAAGTATTTTGATTTTATCCCTTTGTGTAGTTCTTAATGGATTTAAATTACATTTTAATTAAAACTGTTTAAAAAGTGTGCACTCTTCGGAATGTGAGTAATTCGAATTACAAATGTCACGTGTCACAATGACAGATTTTGGCGCGAACGCGGATCTGTTGGCGCCATCTCTGTGTTGCCAGCTTTTTTTCTACTTAATTAATTATTTTTAATTTAAAATGTGTTTTTTAATTAAAAAAGTTACGAGTAACGATTTTCATAGATATTGAAAGATGTACTACAGTTGAATTGAAAACTTTATAAGTTTGTTTGTTTGTTAAGATTTTCACGCCTTAACACAAATTACACACTAATTTGCTTCATTTTTTAAAATTTTTTTTAAACGTTTGGTCTAAAATAAACCTCGGTCAGCCAATTAACTTTGCAATAGAAATCCACCTAGAATACTTGGAACCCCGTCGGGTGGTAAAAAATAACGAATATATATAGAATAGGCATGTTACCTTTTCAATATTTAGTATATTGTCATCGAAATACTACAATGGAATTTGCGTCACAAATGCCAAAGCGGCACATAAAAAGAACGCATTTGACAGAATCATGGCGGACTCTTACCTTCACGCGTCTATGGTAAAAGGTAGTAACGACCTACTTCTATAATTTCATTTTAAACTCTAATGGGTTGACGTAAAGTCACATTTTCTTTAAATTACGTACTTATTATTATGTTTGTTTTGTTTTAAATGACAGTTCATGCTCTACGCATATGTCACTTTTAAATGTTCCATAAAATTCGTAGTGTTTTGTATGGCACGCGGGTTCCATGTAGTTTGATGTATATTGTAATCAAATTTAACAATTCAAATATATAATTATGCTTATCCTACATTCATTTCACCTCTATTTTTATATAAATAATTGATTATTTTCAACCTACTTCCAAAAAAGGAGGAGGTTCTCAATTCGACTGTTCAATCTGTTACGTCATAACTTTCGACTGGGTGAAACTATTTTAATGATTTTTTTTTAATTTAAAGCTGGTGCTTCCTGTGTGGTCCCATTTCAATTTGGTCCAGTTCCGACAATGGCATCCATGAGAAAATTTATTTTTTGTTAATTATACATAATAATCCCGTTATACTAAAGTGCCCAAGAACAGCTGTTTAAAGACGACTATGCACTTTAATAGTGCAAGAAAAAAACATATAAAAAATATTATAAAATGGCAACACCATTTGCATTTGCATTGCTCGGTCAAAACTCGTCTGAGCATCTAACAGTAAATGACGTTTTAAATAAGCAGGTCGGTCACAGTCATGAATATTTATTATTTTTATCACAGTGACCGATAAGTGCCGCTAATGGCGTGTACTTGAGCGCCGCGAACGGCCGCGCTTGTCTTTGCTAGACAATTTAACACAGAAGGAATAAGGGAGAAATACAAAAGAGTTCCGTTCATTAACTTAATAAGCGATACGTGATTCGAGACCTTCAAATATTAACTAGGTGGTGCCTGCGACTTCGTCCGCGTTGAAAAATATAAAAATACGAGTATATAAGCAATGTTACGTTTGACGTCTTGTCGCTATAACACTGGCCAGTTTTTTTTAATTATATTTACAGTGATATGTTAAACAAGACAGGATGCGCCCTTACCATACTACTAGTGACAAAAAAATGGTCCTCCAATTTGCACATCTAGTTACTAAAATTAAATTTGTTTCATTGCCATCTTAATACGTATTTTTATTTCTTATTGGCGTATTCTGTTATTTTAAAGTGTTCTCATTGGTTGGTTGGACATATCACTGGTAAGTAGGCATTTTCGTATCTTTCTACGCACAGAATGAACACCCTTCATTGGTGCCAATTTCCGATTCTGACACCGGCGCGTCGGTGCCACGTAATAGGAGCGTTAGCCTTGTCCTTACGAAGTAATATAGAAGTCATTGTATATTTATTAAATTATTTATTTATCGTTCTTAAGGAGTAAACTTCAGTAGTGTATCGGAGCTGACACACACAATTTTTTTTATTGCTTCGTTGGTTCTTTGTCATTACGTGCATAAAAAAATTACTCAAAAGCCTTCCTCGATAAATGGACTATCCAACACAAAGAATTTTTCAATTCGATCCAGTAGTTCCTGAGATTAGTGCGTACAACCAAACAAACAAACTCCTCAACTTTATAATTATATTGGTATAGATAAATGCGACAATGAAGGAAGTCTAGTTTATTTCTAAATGCGGATTTAGTCTTTGATGTTTTCGCATTGCGTGTCTCAGATGGAATGCAATGTCCTGTACAAGAATATCAATCAGTTCCTATACTTAGCGTCATCGAACAAGGTTCAGTTACGCAGCTTAATTTTAAACATAGACTATACCATACGGTTACTTACGGTTGCATTAGGAGTTTAAACAGATTTGGAATTATTATAAACATTGGATGTATAGGATACTTTTTATCATGGAAAATTTTTAGGTTTACGAGGGATCATCTAAAGATATAAAAAAATGGGCGTCGTCACAGCGATATGGTTGGGGAGCCCAAGAGGAGATTTTTGGATTTACTCGAGCGCGTCAGATTTTCAGAGGGGATGTTAAGTGAACCTAAACTAAGCTTCCATTTAAAATTCGTGGCAGCTTTTTGAAAATGCAAAAAAGATTTTTGACGATTGCCATTTTTTAATACTCGAACGCGTCAGATTTTCGTACAGACTGTTCAGTCTAAATTCCTGATCGTGCTGATTCTTAATCTGACGATTATATGGAGGATTTTTTTAAAATACAGCGCCTACAAAATTTTGAACGCCTGTAGACGCTCACCCCACCGCTGAAATGAAAAACTTCATATAACCTTTTTTTTCTTCTTACCATCCAATCTTCAAAGTCCAAGTCCCCACGTCGCTCTAGTGACTCCACACTTAGCATCGTGGGTACTCACCAAAATATATAGAATATAAGATCAGCAATATAAAGATCAAATATTTTCTCATATTTTATATTTTTCATTCTTTTACGCGGACGAAGTCGCAGACACCAGCTAGTATGGTAACCTTTTAACATTAGAATAACTTAATTTATCCGATTTATCGCGAGTCCATTAAAAATCATCTCCGTATATAATATTATATTATACTAGTTGGCGCCCGCGATTTCGTCCGCGTTGAAAAATAAAAAAGTAGCCTATCCTGTGTCCTGTACGTCTAAATGTTTATCTAACAAGTTTAATGAAAATCAGTTAATTCGTTTAAGAGTTATGGAGGAACATACATACTTATGATACAGAAAAAAATTCTAAAAATGGTCAATTTAGTTTCAGTATCATGTATAGAGCCTATAAACTCGCTATCTCTGAAAACTAAGTAACTTACTCCATGACCAACCCTTACAGATTTATTATTAGTATTGATTACTTGACTTCGCTAAGAACCCCTTAGTTAGTTTAGTTTTAATCTGAGGCAAAACTCATCTGTGTCTGAGGCCTATTCGCGTTGTATTGTTCAATAGAATAGTTATAAATTAAAATACAAAATTTGATCAAAGTGAGTAATAGACCCCCGTTCATCACTTCCTTTCATCAAGCCCTTATTAATGACGTTCACGCTACCGTCGTGACATAAGGAGCTTAATGAGCCGAGAGACGATCCGATGCCAGTTAAAATAACCTCAGACGCGGTGAAAATAAATGCGGAAAACTTCTAGTTTTATTTTGGTTCCAAAATGTGTCCAAAAGAATGAGACAGAAAATACAATGATAGTAGAATGAAGTTTCGTCCACTTTGGTGGTTGTGTCTATTAACGTCACCAATTAACATAAGCAAGAATTTTATTGGATATATGTATAGAGGACCAGTTGGTGCCCGCGGCTTTGTCCGCCTTTAAAAAAGAAAATATAATAGTAACTAGTTATCCTGTATGTCTAAATGTTTATCTACCAATTTTCTTGAAAATCAGTTAAATTCGTTTAAGAGTTATGGAGAAACATACTGTATACAGAAAAAAATTCTAAAAATCGTCAATTTAGTTTTAGTATCATGTATAGAGCCTATAAACACGATATCTGAAAACAAAGTAACTTACTCCATGACCAACCCTTACATATTTAATATTAGTACTGATGATGACGCCTGACATCATTATCGCTGTGACGACGGTGGCGCCGCCACGCGACAGTGGCGACAAATGTCGAGAACCGAACATATTACTTATGGTTAGGGAGCCCACGATGCTAAATATGTAGTCACTCGAGCGTCGTGGGGACTTGGACTTTGAAGATTGGTTGGTAAGAAGAAAAAAAGGTTATATGAAGGTGAGCGTCTACAGGCGTTCAAAATTTTGTAGGCGCTGTATTTTAAAAAATCCTCCATATAATCGTCAGATATAAGAATCAGCACGATCAGGAATTTAGGCTGAACCGTCTGTATGAAAATCTGACGCGCTCGAGTATTACAAAATGAGAATCGTCAAAAATATTTTTTGCATTTTCAAAAAGCTGCCACGAGCTTGCGTTACATCCGAATCGTCTGAATTTTAAATGGGAGCTTAGTTTAGGTTCACTTAACATCCCCTCTGAAAATCTGACGCGCTCGAGTTGTATTTAAAATTTGACCCCCACCCCGCCAACCCCACCAACCAAATTGTCAGATTAATACATATTCGTTATCGGAGACACGTGGGGTATATACATTGGCAATATCTGACGCGCTCGAGTAAATCCAAAATTCCCCTCTTGGGCTCCCCTACCATTACAAGTTGAAATTGCCCATGTCGAAATGGTACAGCCAGTATCATTACTTTATAGGCTCACCAACTAAGGTCTTGTTTAAAATATTTCAAGGATCAAAGTTAATTAATTTCATGCGCTGTCAAACATATTTAACACTGCATAACAATAGGTTTCATTTTGAAAGGATTTGTCAACGATCAACTGAGTGTACCATTCGTTCCAATACTATTGTTGTTCGGGGTCAAGAAAGGTTATTAGTTCAAGGGTGCCTACTATATTGTTAGCATTCCGAGATAGGCTTTACATTTGTCGTTCGAATGATGACATAGCCTACAGTTTAGCAATGACGTGGTGGCAAAGCAATGCTTGCATTAAGGCCTCTCTCACAAAAAGCTTCGAAAGATATTTTGGCGTTCTAATAAAACGTTTGACGATTCGCTAAGTAAATAGTTAATATGGGAAATTCTGTTCTATCCTGTATTGTATGGATAGAATTTTATTAGAATGACAATTTCGGATAAAAACTTGCCTCACTACCTACTTGTGGCAATCTAGCTTTAGGTTTTTATGTTTATTTACTAGCTGTCACCCGCGACTTCGTCCGTGTTGAAAAAAAAAAATAGCCTATCCTGTGTCCTGTACGTCTAAATTTTTATCTACCAAGTTTCATGAAAATCAGTTGATTCGTTTAAGAGTTATGGAGCAACTTACATACAATACCTACACTTACAGATTTATTATTAGTATTGATTGATTGATTTGATATTGTAAAAAATTGAAATCTAAAAAAATAAAATAAAATATGTGGAATAAGTTTTCATTATCGGAATATTGTTTGTGATAGAATACCGGAGTGATTTTTTTTATTTGTTTTTTCAATTTTTTCTAGATAAAATATTTTAGAACTAATTGAAAAATGCTATTTAGAAACATATTAGTTCATTCGTATTGTGTGTGTTCTTGCGCTCCGTTGTACAAAAATACATTACCCGTAGCAAGACGTGATACACTTCAAATATTCACATAGAGTAGTTAAAACCATTTTTTGTTCTTTATTTAGGAAACAAACAGTTCCATATATTACACAAAATAAATACAGTACCTACTATAAGATATAAAATAAGATTCTACACACCCAATCATTCATAAAGTTAAATTAAGAAAATTATTATTATTAGTTCACTGAAAAATTATCTAACTAATGGTGAAAACCGCATTAAAATTCGTTGCGTGGTTTACTATGTGAAGATTCCTCCGACTTCTATTCTAATTATTATACTATGTAGATGTATGTAAGGTTCTGAGAGAAAAATAAATAATATATTTCATAGGCTCGATAGTATATTGAACTTAGAAGACTTATTCGTAAAAATCAAATGTCTCTTGTAAGGAGAGTTATTATTATTATTATTATTATTATTATTATTATTATTATTATTATTATTATTCGCTAGTGGCTATTTCTGTCTGCTAGAGTACCAGTATTACTTCGTCCATTGCTGAAATATTGTGATCGCCACGTAAACTAAAGCTCTCTACCTATACCTACCACGTTGAGAAACTGTAGTACTTTTTTGATAGAGGCATTCTTCACATCTTCACAAGCCATTGTGTGGCTTCCTAGGATGTGACTGCGCTTGTGCATTAAGGGGCCACACTCGCACAGGATATGCATTGATGTTTCTTCTGCCTCATGGCATAAGCGACACTCTCCCGTGCTAGTGAGACCCATTACTTTAAGGTGCCTATTGAGGCGGCAGTGCCCCGTTAGTGCCCTAGTTAGCATGCACAAATTGCTCCTACTAAGCGACATAGCCTGGTTTGTCACGTTTCGACTATAGGCTTTTATGACGCTTTAGAGTTAGTAGGAATGGTTGTAAGGAGAGTTAGATATTTTTTCAAATATATTGGTGTTCGTTGTGGCATCTCTATGCGATATATTTATCAGTGAACTCTAACCTCGGTAATGGAGCGCTTCCGCTGAGATCTTATTGCCAGCCGATGTACCAATATCATCCTACTGATAACTACTGGCGTCTTGATTGTATCCTCTGTTGAGTGGTTATTTATTTTTAAAATCAATAAAAAATCGCCAGATGAAAGACTGCTTATCCCGTCTTGAGTGATTCATATTAAACTGGCTGGGTCTCTCTCGCGACATAACATTTTTTTTTTTTTTCATTTTTTACACAATAGGTATTTAAGAAAAACCTTCCAATTTTAAATCTGTTCGGTTAGGAAAGGCATCAGGAAGAGACTAAAAAGGTACTGCCCTCTTCAAGCCATCGATGCTTCAAGCATCTTCACATCGCGTCGCGTTTCGGTGTGAACTGACCCTTAGAATGAGAATTACAGCCAATATAGATCAGTGGTTTTTTTTTTTAAAACTACTGTTAACGGCATTTTGTGAAACTTTTTGTCACCGGGTCTTTTTAGACTAATTTGACCCTGCTGAACACGATTCTGCCCGGTGTCATCCCCTCCCCCGCTCCCTTCCCCCCCTTTCCTCCCCAAACGTGTCCCGATCTGCGGTTTTTTCAATTTATTTCGGAATCTATTAGAGATAAAAAAAAACTGTCAATGACAAAAACAATCTGCACTAAATTCTCTACAAAATGTGTATATAAATAATTTGAGAGACATAATAACTTAAGAAATAATGTGTGTCGAAACTATGTAAATTTTTATTTTTTTCAACATTTTTGTATTTGCTGTTAATTTATCCAAAAACAAACGAAGATGTGATAAAGTAGTTCAGGAGTGAATTATTCTTGATACTTTTAGCTACAAAACAAGACCTTACTTACCCTCGTACGAGTATTCGTTCACGATTTATAGGTCGTAGCGCAGACGCCGCCATGCCACCCATGAATCTCAAGTACTTACACTATGCTCGATACATCACATAGACACGTATATACTTAAAATAACTACTTTTTATAAACATTTCGTCATCATCATCTCAGTCAAATGACTTCCACTGCTGTACTTAAAGTTTTACTGAAGAAAACGGGAGACCACGAAGAACCAGACACAAGGCTGGTAGGTAGTACAGCCTTGTGCCATCATCCACAGATGTTTGGAGGCAATCATCCCCCAATGATGTAGAAGTAAGAAAAAGTTATCAGAACCCCTCACTAATACAATAACGCCCTCAAACGGACTGTTCAAAGCGTATACTATCAGCCTTGTGTCTGTTTCTTCGTGGTTTCCGATTTTCTTTAGTAAAAATTAAAGTCCAACAGTGAAAGTCATTTGACTGAGATGATGACGATGACGAAATGTTTATAAAAATAGTTATTTTAAGTAGGTACGTGATGTATCGAGCATAGTGTAGGTACTTGAGTATCGTGCGCGGCATGGCAGCGTCTGCGCTACAACCTATAAATCGTGAACGAATACTCGTATGAGGGTAAATTAGGTCTTGTTTCGTAGGTAAATGTATGAAGAATAATTCACTTCTTAGCTATTTTATCACAGCGTCGATTGTTTTTCGATAAATTAACTGCAAATACAAAAATGTTAAAAAAAAATAATATTTGTATAGGTTGGTCAGACATTATTTCTTAAGTTATTACGCCTGTCAGATGATTTATATACGAATATTGTAGAGAATTTAATGCACATTATTTTTGTAATGGTCAGTTTTCTTATATCTCTAATAGATTCCGAAATAAATTGAAAAAACCGCAGATCGGGACACGTTTGGGGAGGAAAGGGGGGGAAGGGAGCGGGGGAGGGGATGACACCGGGCAGAATCGTGTTCAGCAGGCTCAAATTAGTTTAAAAAGTCCCGGTGACAGATAGTTTCACTGAATTCCGTTAACTGTTGAAAGCAGGCGCTTTTTGAGATTTTTCGAAAGTCTAATGGCTGCGTCTGCGCTACGACCTATAAATCGTGAACGAATACTCGTACGAGGGTAAGTAAGGTCTTGTTTTTTAGCTAAAAGTATCAAGAATAATTCACTCCTTAACTACTTTATCACATCTTCGTTTGTTTTTGGATAAATTAACAACAAATACAAAAATGTTGAAAAAAATAAAAATTTACATAGTTTCGACACACATTACTTCTTAAGTTATTATGTCTATCAAATTATTTATATACACATTTTGTAGAGAATTTAGTGCAGATTGTTTTTGTCATTGAGAGTTTTCTTTTATCTCTAATAGATTCCGAAATAAATTGAAAAAACCGCAGATCGGGACACGTTTGGGGAGGTAAGGGGGGTAAGGGAGCGGGGGAGGGGTTGACACCGGGCAGAATCGTGATCAGCAGGGTCGAATTAGTCTAAAAAGACCCGGTGACAAAAAGTTTCACTAAATGCCGTTAACCGTTGAAAGCAGGCGTCTTTTGAGATTCCACCGCCGCTCTAATAATAGATATCGTATCTCTTCTAACTTCGTTAGTAAGGAACCAATATAAATGTATATAGTTGTAAATAAGTTGTTCCGCGTTTATTATCATGTAAATCGGGTTTTATGGACGCGAGCCCTATGGGATGCGGTGGGACGCTGTTTTTTATTGTTGTCTTTGTAATGGTGGTATCGAATTTCTTGTAAGGCAATAGAGATGGTAACTTTAGATAATATAAAGTATTATTGGCTGGCTCTAAATTGTTGTTGATACAGTATTCACTGACTACTTTAATAGGTGCATTGTATAGAAATAATTATTATACTGGTTACTATGTGCTTTGCTACTATTAAGTTTGAAAGTTTTAGGACATATTTTCAACAAACATTTCATTTCTAGTTCAGGAACTTGAAATGTATCCTATCTAAAGTTATAAACGCGAAAGTGAGTTTGTGTTTATTGTTTGTTTGTTACGTTTTCACGCCTTAACTACTCAAAAAAACACATTGTCAGGGATACACAGAAAATGGATATGGTACCTAGCTTTCACCCGGGATAAAAGTACTATTCCCGGGGATCATCAAAAATAAAAATTCCATACAATAAAAATTTAACAAATTATTGCTCACTAGCTACGGCCCGCGACTTCGCCCGCGTAATTTTGTAAATTATATACTAAAACCTTCCTCGAGAACCACTCTATCAATTGGTGAAAACAGCATGAAAATCAGACAGACAGACGCAGCGGAGAACTTTGTTTTATAGTGATAATATAGGTACCAAAATGGAAAAATAGTTCGTTGTTTAATAACTAGTTATGAAACAGTGAAGAAATTTTCCCTTTTTCGTATCTGGTTATGAAAAATGACTACGAATGTGGCTGAAAGGATTTTTATCCGGTGTTGATTTTTTAATTTTTCTCAACTTGATTTTACTACATCATTGAATACGTTTAGGTACCTACCGCTCTTAAAAATACGAATATTGAAACAGTACTCTGTGAGAATATGTTGTAAGTTATACAGAGTCTATTAAGAATGGGTATAAAGCAAACAAAATTAGTAATTTCACCCTCGTGGCCCCTTGGACATGACAGTGACACAAAATACGTAGAACTACGCACAACATGCGACGGAAGATAGCGCAACTCGCTCAATAAAAATGTTATAAGTGCCATAAGTATTAAATATTAATTATTCGTAAACTACAATGTCAAATGAAAAATTGTTACATACAGCCTTAGATAATATGTGAAGTGAAATTACTGATACACTTTTAGCTTTGTAATGTGTGTCATTTTGAAAATAAAACTAAAATCGATGGAAATGAGAGTTCACTTGGTGATTTTTTTCTATCGAGAAAATTTCATTATATTATGTTTTCTGTTACAGTCGTCACTTTCATTTATAATGTATTTATCTATTTAAAAAAATCAATTAAATTAGACTTTGTTTACTTAGATAAAATTCAAATCTAGGATTGGCTATTTCTCTTTATACCCGCTCTTAAGCGGCCTGGCTAATGAAATGACCTCCATCAACCCCAGTAACTCCATGTAATAACTTTAAAAGCTGTTTTGTTGCCGTGTATAACTCCAGACAAGAACAAATGACTTAATGGCTCTGTTAAAAGATAACATAATATTAACTGTACCTCTATTTGTACGTACACAAGTGATTTTAATGGATTTGTGAACATAAATATGAATTTCGTTATCTTTCAAACTATTTTTTTAATATAGTTTAATAACAGTTTCATTTTTTATTTAGTACTAGCTGTTGCACACTACTTCGTCCGCGTAACTTTATAAAATACTAGGTGGCGCCCGCGACTTCGTCCGCGTTGAGAAAGAAAAAGGTAGCCTATCTTGTGTCCCGTAAGTCTAAATGTTTATCTACCAAGTTTCATGAAAATCAGTTAATTCGTTTAAGAGTTATGGAGGAACATACATACTTACATACATACATACGATACATACAGAAAAAAAATCTAAAAATGGTCAATTTAGTTTCAGTATCATGTATAGAGCCTATAAACACGATATCTCTGAAAACAAAGTAACTTACTCCATGACCAACCCTTACATATTTATTATTATGTAGTATTGATAACATATGTTACTCGCTGATAA
This sequence comes from Synanthedon formicaeformis, assembly GCA_945859745.1. Lineage (NCBI taxonomy): Eukaryota > Metazoa > Arthropoda > Insecta > Lepidoptera > Sesiidae > Synanthedon > Synanthedon formicaeformis. Next base: position 4,756,361 of record OX243979.1, read on the forward strand.
CAGTTCTCAACAGTGAAAGAATTTCTCAAAACGGTCCACTCAGTAGTTTCGGAGCCTATTCATTTCAAAAAAAAAACAATCAAAATTTTCCTCCTTATAATATTAGTATAAATGAATAAATTTTTTTAGTATGTAAGAAACTCATTTAAAAGCTTTACACCAATCCCAGCTGACATGTTTCTTTGTTTTATTTTTAACAAAGTGGACGTCAAGAATTTACGCTCATTAAATTGTTGTTAGCTACTAATTGAATGTTAACAGATAAACATATCCAATTACCTTCAAACGAATTTCAACCTTTGTTTCTGTGTATAAAGGTTTATTTTTATATGAACACTGTAAATACTGTATCACAATATACTTAAAAATATTATGTTTTGTTGCAGGTAGCACGACAGATCTTACACCAACTCTGATAGGTATATACGATTCTTTGCTGCAGCCACCAAAGAGTCGATCTGAATCAAGTCGTCTTGAATGCGCAAAAGATGCAAGAAACGATCCACCAGTAAACGAAAGAACACACGAAACCATGACTGAAGAAACAAAAGACAACGTCGAATCTAAATCACCAAGAGACCCATCTAAAATTGCAGGCAGCGTAAAATTACCTATTGCGGCAATTAATAAAAGTTCCCTATACACAATGCGGACTATTAGTGAAAAAAATGGTGCTAGTGATAAATGTGACAGTGTTAAAAGAACGGTAAATGAAACAAAAGTGTCGTCAGAGTTTGATAATCTTTCACCAAATGTTAAAAGAATGTTATCAAGTGCTTCTGAAACGACCACATTAAAATTTCAAAAGAAAACCCAGAATGTTGTTAGGTCTTCTGCGAGATACAAAACTAATATACCTCTTGTAGGAGCTACATCGAAAATATCACAGTCAGGTCTAGAAATTTTGCCTTCTGTGGAAGTCTACGATCAGCCTGTAAAAACTTTTGCTAGATCTAAAAGCGAGGACCAAGAACCTAAATGTTTACCACCGAAACTAGAATTTAAATTAGGAGAGCAGGTTACTTATGATGTGCCTACTAATAATAAACCTGCTATATACGATGTTCCTAGTAATAAGAAAAATGCTTTCGAATCACTCTCCCTGCCATATATCGATCAATCTATCGAACTCTCTATATCTTCTAATGATAGAGAATTCGATATAAAATTGTCATCAAAAGACAATTCACCTCAAAAATCAGATGCCTCAAGGGATCAATCAGATGCATGCCCTCAAGGGTCACCAGCTAAATCTACGAAGGATCTAAACACTAACAGTCTCCACAGAAAAGACTTTCATAAAAGCGAAAGCCCCAAACTCAAAAAATCCGAACAATTTCCGGGAGTAACAAGTTCTACTGGAAATTTAAAGAATTTACCGGAAAAAGAGTCGAGATTGAATCCTCCTTCTGTAGAAGTCTCTAGACCTTTGTCGATGAGTTCAATAGCTTCCTCTAGTTCTACTTCAAGCAGTGGAGTTCAGAACAAAGGTGTGAATTCAGCGTATTTAGCTTCTATAGAGAGTCTAGATGATCACAGTGATGCTGATATGACTTCAGCCAATGGCAGCAATAATTTCGTCAATAGCGCTGGTGTTTTGAAGAATACCGTTTCCGAGGAGAGGAATTTGGAAAAATTACCAGGTATCGTTACTTATCCTACTAATACTTAATAGTAACCTTTATATATACATATATCCGCTGCGATGGAGTTAAAGAATTTCACGGATTTGGGCGGAATAATTTCTACCAGGTCCGCTAGTAAATATGTATGTAAATGCAAAAGTTTGTTGCTTTTTCATGCAAAAACTATTGAAAGGATTTTAAGAATATCACATATAATTAATTAGAAAAACATAGAAAGCTTAAATCACATAGCTCTTTAGCATAGAAAGAAGATTTACTAAATTGTGGTTTTTCCAGACAAACAATGCGCCGAGGAAATGTCTGGTCTGTCGCAGTTGGAGCGGGTTTGCTCCGAAATAGTGCAAACAGAAAATGTTTACGTTGAAGATCTCAGGCAAGTCGTAGAGGTAAGTTGTAAACTTAAATCTACTTAACTCACCATGAAAGTGTGGCTTTGCTCGCCTCCATTTTGTGATCCTTGAGTGTGTATTGCTCACCAAACGTTGTTTTGCTGATGCTAAATAAGTGCTTGTTGTTTAAAATAGTTGCTATTTTAAACAAATAACAGGTGTGTTGCTAGTTGATGAATTTCTTACCATCTAAAATTGATTAAATTGTATAAAAAGTGAGGTCTTTCGCCTATTTAAAAAAAAATCCAAGAAACATAGCATACATTAACTGTAAATAAATAACTATATTTGGGTTTATTATTTTCAAAATAAATTGGTTCAATATGTAAATTATTACCCAATTATTATGTGGCATAAAAATGCCCATTTATGGATGCGGCAAAAAATAGAAGATGGACTCTCTTTTTTTTTAATAATTAGTTTGGTTTAAAAAGTGTTAAAACAGTACAGAATTCAACCAGGTGGCATGATTGCGTGCGACCTAACATCTGACCTGAATACGAGTTGCATTGTATATTAAATATGGCTACAATTCTACAACAATGCCCCAATGAATCAGAATGACCTAATTTTAGATTAATAACTATTTGTTCCTAATTAATTTCTATTCTATCCGAGCTATTTTGTTTACTTTTATACGTCTAAAGTCTAAGACAATCGCAGCCTTCCGTCTCCAAAACAAATAATAGCTTCAGAATATTGTTGGTACTACTGCATTACTGCAGCGCATTTGGCATTTTTGAACAGGGACAAATTCTATGCCATCATTTGCAAAAAGACAGCTTCCTTCCAATTTCACCTGTAAGACTATAGCCGAAAGGTAACTACGATATATATTTTTTTAAATGAAATATTGTAAAATAAAATGTAAAAAGAATTTCATTTCATAAAAATGTACCATTGAAAATTCAAAGCAAGTTATTAAGCTACGAGTATTTTCTTAATAGTTACTAAGCCAGTTGCTGTCTCTTCTAAGGAGTTTTTTCATATTTATTTTTAAAGGATCTCTACTTTTTTCTTCTGGATTAAAGGTACGCTATGTCCTTTTACGTATCCCGGAAATTTAGGTTTTAAGTACATATATAAATGTATTTTATTTAACATAAAATCAAAAACAATATTTCTTCAAACGTTCAGTTCAATGAATATGCCGAATGATGTTGATTTTTCTTTGTACAAAACAACCAATCTTTTCATAAAAAGGTAAAAAAATAAACGTCAAAGCATAAATGAAATTACACCCAGGTATAAATAAACCAATATAAATGCCATTCGATGGTAAAAAGCAAAATTAGCAGCTAAAGTGGGTCAGTGTTTATTTATTCACGGGGTCACTGTTAGCGGTTGCTAAGTAACTGCTAAGGCACCTACATTCAACGCAAACTTTTCTTTTCAATCAAGAGGCAACATCTATTAATATAATTAAAACATATTAATATAATATATTATACGTATTGTATTATATTAATATCTACTGAAGCATATTGTAGCCGTAACGTGTGACATGTGACATTTGATTTTACTCCCAATATCCCGGGCTTATATATGAAATCGATTCTTAAGGTGATACAAGTCAGCTTTCCTCCATACAAACGTAGAATGATTATTACTCCGCAGTTTTATGTTTAATTTACAAGAGTAAGCATGATACCGATTTATCTTGTCATTAACTAGGTTCCTTGTCATACAAACTTAAAAAAAGTATTAATTTAAAAGATATGATCATTGAAAAATCTATATTTTAACACGTTTTAATGCAACTTTGAAGGTGAATAAGTCAATCTAGTGTACAAAAACTCCAAAAAACTTTGCCTACAAACATTGATTAGTTATTCAAGAGTTCAAATAACTTTACACGAAATAGATATATGCAGTAGTTTTGTCAAAAAGAGTATACGCCCAAGGGTCTGTTTATGATTCTTTTTTTTGTATGAATCATTGTGCATCTCAGTCGACTGCTGTTCCCGCGCATTGTGCTGTGTGAGACAAAATGAATTTTAGCTACACGCTCCGATGAGTTCGAGTCGCCGACTTGTGTCATCTTAAGGAGTAAACTCCAAAAAGAGACAGGTTCGGATCTTGGCCGAAATCTCTTGCAATACACACCCAGAAGTCAATACATCGCAGTTTAAAATTGTAAAATTTGTATTACATAGTAAAGTTGTAAAATGCCTCGACGAACTAGCGGACGTTGAATTGGAACACGGCTGATATTTCAAAGGCCAAGGAAATGAACGATCTGTTCTGCTAACGAGTTAAAATGTAGCTTCTACTATTTCGCTTAAATAAAACTACATTTATTCTCTCGTAATAGCTGGGACATAAGATATGCCACTGGAATTTTGAATATACCCTTTATCCAGTGTTAGCGGTCCGCCCCCGGCTTTGCACGGATATTTTTCTGCAAATCTATATACAGTATGTACCATCGGTGGACAAATTATTAGGGACAGTGCTCATATTCATTGTAATCAATGAATGATTCCCTGGTAATGACAACTACATTTTTATGCATGACTCTGAATTCACCAGACATGACCCATCGAACATTAATTCATCAGACGGGCGATGCCGAAAGAACTGATTACCACCAAGCGCCAATTTTTTTTTTTTTTATGTTATGGTCGACAGACAGGCTGACGGTCCACTTGATGGTAGGTGGCTACCGTCGCCTATAATACAAGCAACGCCATAAGTGCTACAAGTGCGCTGTAGACCATAGGATTAAGGATAAGGGATAAGGGAGGGGTGGGGTAATGGGCTCTGGCATCCCTTATACTCACTTACCGAAACACAACAGCACATAATGCTGTTATTTCACGGTGGTATTCTGTAAGGTGGTGGTTACTGCCGCCAGACGGGCTGCCCAAATGACTGCGAAACGCAGTGTGTCCTACCACTACTTTTCAAATCCAGACCAGAGTCAATTTCCAAAGTTGACCCCGCCGGGAATCGAACCCGGGACCCCTGAGACGTTAGGCAAGCACCCTTGCCACTTATCCAATGGGCTCGTCATTGAAACCCATCAGAGATTGGAATCATAACTGCACACTCCAAGAAAATGCAAAAACATGTATTGAGAGCATTCCCCGACGAATAGAAACTCTTTTTTCAGCAAAGGGAGGCATCACTGAATATTGAAACTTGTTTTATTAATTTTTATCAATATTAATATTAGTCATACATATTATAATATAATTTTTTGTAGTTTTTATGATCCCAATAAAATGCAGTTACAAATAAAAAATACATAAGAGACCCACAACCAATCATTTGTTAGAGAAATCCAATTAGATAAGAAAATTAAAAAATCTCAGTACCTCTGTCTGTCCCTAATAATATTCCCACTCACTGTACTTATTTATATGAGTAAGTATAGATTTCTCACTCCAAAACTGTATTCAGTTTTGATAAACAGGAAGTTAGTGTTGCCAACGTCAACCATAGTTAGTGAAGAAAGTGAGTGACATCTGTCATTTCAAAGGTGCTAAGGCTTTCTTTGATGGGTGAAATTTGTCTACACGGTGAAGTTCATTTTAAATATAAAAAAAAAACCAGTTGTCACCAAAAAACTATAAACGAGGAAGACTCCTTACTAATATTATAAATGCGTTTATAAATTTATAAACATATTGAATCTTATTATATTTTGATCGTAGTAACAGTTTAAACTTATATTCAGTAACTGATATACTTAGTTGAATGCTTCATCCGGGTCTCCGCAACGGGATACCCTAATATGGGAGAATAAATCTAGGATGCCTTGACGATTACTTTTATGACTATATACTTTTTGTTTCATTTGTAAATTGATCTATATGTTAGTGCTTCTCTTTAAATGGTCTTCTAGGAAAAGAAGCAAGAAAGAGTATATCGCGTCCTCACATATAAAATTTACGTTCCGTTTACTTGGGTCCATCGTGGGTCCATCCTGTACTTGGGTACAGAAAAATCGGGGGAATTAATCCGAAATCAATACTAATAATAAATCTGTAAGGCCCCAGTATAGATCCCTTAGGTATGTCTAATGAAATTTTGACAAAAGTTAGAACGATACCCACCCAAGACCACCGCCTGGCACATGTAATAAGTTTCGAACAATTTTTCATATTTCTCATCACTTTCTATCAATACTAATAATAAATCTGTAAGGGTTGGTCATGGAGTAAGTTACTTTGTTTTCAGAGATATCGTGTTTATAGGCTCTTAACATGATACTGAAACTAAATTGACCATTTTTACAATTTTTTTACAATACAATACGTCTAAATGTTTGTCTACCAAGTTTCATGAAAAATCAGTTGATTCGTTTAAGAGTTATAGAGGAACATACATACTTACATACATACATACAGAAAAAAATTCGAAAAATCGTCAATTTAGTTTCAGTATCATGTATAGAGCCTATAAACACGATATCTCTGAAAAGAAAGTAACTTACTCCATGACCGACCCTTACAGATTTATTATTAGTATATTGATTGATGATAATCTATGAACGAACATACCTATCCCTTAATATTCTTAATTGATCAAACCCGTTGAAAGGACACTAGTTATCTTATCACCGGTTTATCAGTTTAGCTCGTAGTCTACATAGATTCATTGATAAAATATGCAGCTTTCTAAGATACTGGTCCAAGTTTATAAAATAAGCGATTGTGGTTCTGTGGAATGCATCCCATAAGAAGTATGTTTTTGCATGTTTCTTCATTATTTAAGCTCTTCAGAAGAAGTTGTTGTACCCTTGAAGTCATGTCAAAAAAAGGAGAATTTCATTTATTTCCCTGCACACAAACGGTGTGGCCATAATAGAAGCCATAACACAGCGAGGAAGCACATTTCATCGAGTTAATGGACTACTTGTCCAAATTCATCTCGCCCAAGCTGAGCGAATATAAATTTAATCATGAAATTCTCAACTACATTGTTTTTCTTTTCTGTAAATACGTCTATTTAATCAAACAATATTTTACTTATAATAAGTATCATATATAATTTGATATATTATACGTTTAGTAAAAAAGCAGTTACTTTCGAAATTACAAACAGACATTTCAATTTAATTTATTAGTATAGATTAGTCGTCAATGTACTGTCAATGTGTAATATGGATTTCGCACGACATACAAAACACTAGGAACTTTATAGAACATTTAAAAGTGACATAAATGTGTTCCTAGAGCATGAACCCTGTCATCTGTCATTTAAAGAAAATGTGACTTTACGTCAACACATTGGAGTTTAAAATGAATAGTAGAACTTGGTATTTCGTTATTACCTTTTAAAATTGACGCGCGAAGACAAGACTCCGTCATGATTAGGCGTACTCTTTATGTTCTGCTCTGGCATTTGTGACGCAAATTCCATACTTGTAGTACTTCGATAAGTTCGATGAGATAATCGGCGCAAAACCTAATGGGCTCTGGCGATATCACGTGTCAAATATGCGCCAGTAACCGGATTTTGGGACTGTTTGTGAGGTATTACGACGCGGGGATGAGGGAGCCACGGAATGAGCGAGACGCAATGATAAAATTTGTACGAGAGAAAGCAGGTGCGCCATATTGTTCGCAATTCTACATGCACAAACGAAAGATACCTTAAGGTCACAGCCCATTAAGTTTTGCGATGTTAATACCTACTTTTTATGTCAATTTAATCGCTGCCTCTTATGACACGCGGCACACGTGTTGTGAAGCGAGGGCGTAATTCGAGTTATTTAAATAAGCGACCGCGGCGGCACGTGGGCTTGATAAATGACTGAGTTGCATTCGATCAATGATGGACTCGACTCAGCATTGTAGATTATCTTTTTTTTATGAGAAACAGTGACAGACAGACTAATTTTGTTACTAGAAGGCCAATAGTCCCAAAAGGACAAATTCCTGTAAACATGGAAGTACATTTGGCGATATTACCCTATAGGAATTTTTATTGTACAACTAAGTGATTTTGCTTTACTACCAGAACAATACAGAAGCAATTTCGTTACAATTTACAGTTAAATGCGTTTTAAACTTTATTATAATTTATTATTTTATTTTAAACTAGCTGGTGCTTAGCGACTTCGTCCTCATTTCTCGTGTCACAGTGTTTGTAACCAAACTCCTCCGATTTTTATGAAATTGCTTTTGTGTATATATTCGGTAAGTCTGAAAATAGGTCGTAAACTATTTTTTATACCACTAAGACTTAGGGTCGGGGGGTCGCGAAATATTTTTTCATACCAGGGGGTCGCATCATGAAAAAGGTTGAAAAAGGTGCCTATTAAGTGATAAAGGTGACCCACCCCAATAAAAAAATTATACGGCAAAACAACGTTTACCGGGTCAACTATAGTAACATATATTATTATACTTATCTAAATCTATTTACTTATGACAATAACTTTCACCCATTTCTCACAAGAAACTAACGTCTTACTATGTGACTTGTAGTGTTATATGTTATCGCCCACGCTATCAATAATTTAGTAACAAAATATTTTTATTTTCATTCGTATAGGTAACATAACATAATAAAATAAGCGTTTCACCAATCAACGTGGGCGTTAAAAATCGATTTCTTTTTTGGATCGCATGCAGCATAGCATACCGGAATTATTATGTTATTTTTCTTATGTCTAAATTTAATTACCAACCCACAAAGATTTAAATCGAGAGATGCGGCATTACTAGCGAAAGTGTGTTACAAAATACAACATACATTATACTAAAGACAAAAGTATAAAATACATATACCTTTGTCTAAACACACTTTTAAACACAGACAACACATTCCTTACTTCAAACGTGACTGTGACGATAGCGACGCTCTCAACAAGCGACCGTCACTCACTGTAGCTGGCGTGGAACTGTAGTTGGGTTGAGCGCCTGCGCCCAACCCATTGTTATGAATTTTCGGTGTGTTTTTAGTATGGCGCGAGGAGATTACGCTGCATCTTTCGATTTAAATCTTTGCCAACCCACATTGATTACGCGATGCGTCCGCAATTACTGAATAATTTTGTTCAGAAAGCAGTTACGTGTCATCATTAAAAAAAAAAAATGTATAGAAACTCGTCCGCACGAATGCGAATGTGATATTACATAGACAAACATTCTTTTCTTATGTTAAGTTCAACAGACAGGCAGACCTTGTGGGTAGCCACCTATCATCAAGGTCATAGAAGGATTATGGGTAAGGGATAAGGAGAGGATGGGGAAATGGTCTCTGGGCATCCCTTACTCACTCAACGAAACACAACAGCACATATGCTGTTGTTTCACGGTGCTCTTCTGTTCGGTGTCTGTGGGCAGACGGGCTGCCCAAATGACTTAAAAAAAAGCTTTGAAAATTTGACCTTTTCTTTATGTTAAGGTCTACGGTCTAGACAGGCTGACGGTCCACTTGATGGTAGGTGGCTACCGTCGCCTATAACACAAGCAACGCTATAAGTACTACAAGTGCGCTGCCTACCATAGAAGGATTAAGGATAATGGATATGAGAGGGGATGGGGTAATTGGCTCTGGCATCCCTTATACTCACTCACCGAAACACAACAGCACATATGCTGTTATTTCACGGTGGTATTCTGTAAGGTGGTGATTACTGTCGCCAGACTGGCTGCCCAAATGACTGCGAAACGCAGTGTGCCCTACTACTTTTCAAATCCAGACCAGTCAATTTTGAAAATTACATTAAAATTTCCAAAGTTGACCCCGCCGGGAATCGAACCCGGAACCCTTGAGACGGAGCGTCAAGGCAAGCACCCTTAACCACTCATCCAACGGGCTCGTAAAGCTTGCTTTTGAATCACCACCACCGACTTCCGTGGTAAAGACATCTAACAAAATGTCAAACGCGGTTGGCATTGGCAGAGGCTGCGGGGACCGGTGTTACGAGTTATGGCACGGCTGGCCTAACGCACACAAATACTGGTCCATCTATTGTTTACACAACGATGCATTTGAGTGCACGCCAAGACGTGTGCACTTGAACCAGCAGCGTTTTGTTAAACCTGTTTCATTTGGTCTCATTTTGTTATGGTTAGGAAGCCCACGATGCTAAATGTGTAGTCACTCGAGCGTCGTGGGGACCTATTGGACTTTGAAGATTGGATGGTAAGAAGAAAAAAAGGTTATATGAAGTATTCTCATTTCAGCGGTGGGGTGAGCGTCTACAGGCGTTCAAAATTTTGTAGGCGCTTTATTTTAAAAAATCCTCCATATAATCGTCAGATTAAGAATCAGCACGATCAGGAATTTAGGCTGAACCGTCTGTATGAAAATCTGACGCGCTCGAGTATTACAAAATGAGAATCGTTAAAAAGCTTGCGTTACATCCGAATCGTGTGAATTTTAAATGGGAGCTTAGTTTAGGTTCACTTAACATCCCCTCTGAAAATCTGACGCGCTCGAATTGTATTTAAAATTTTACCCCCACCTCCGCCAACCCCACCAACCAAACCGTCAGATTAATACATATCCGTTATCGGAGACACGTGGGGTATATACATTGGCAATATCTGACGCGCTCGAGTAAATCCAAAAATCCCCTCTTGGGCTCCCCTACCATTATATTTACGCACTAACTCTGCCTAGCTGTTTGGTCCGCCTTAAAATTTTTATGTCCTCGTGCGTTTAGCTCCCCAATTAATGACTATATACTCGGCACGACCGTTTATATTACATTGGACAGTTCGATGAAGTGACGTTCTAATAATGCATAACCAACCATCGATTTCTGAAGAAAAAAATTAGATTTTTTTCTGGATGAAAGGTACAGTCAGGGTATGAAAACCGTCGTCAGTTTTTAAATTATTCATTCCTTTATTTGAAACTAAAATATAAGAAGAAAACTGTCAGATGTTTGAAATGAAATTTTGGCAGGGCAATAATTTTATTGCACTGGTGCAATCAAATGTCGAATTTAAGGTGACGAACCTTTTCTTACACTGACTTCACCCTATGTCCTTTCCTGTATCCCTGACATCGTGTAAGCCAAAGATTTAAATCTTTGGTGTAAGCAAAATTTTATGTTTATAATAATAATAATAATAAAGCTTTTTTATTTCCATAGCCTATAACTAGTAAATTACAATTACAATATATACATTTCCTTTTTTTTTTTTTTTTTTTTAAACCATGGACCCCTTCTGGGTAAAAGCCTCCTCCAGCCCTCTCCATTTCTCTCTGTCTTTAGCCAAATGCATCCAGTCACTTCCAGCGAATGCAACAATGTCATCCTTCCACCTTTTTCTTGGTCTGCCTCTAAGTCGATTTCCTGTCGGGCCTGGCCATTTTGTTGCTTGCAATGTCCACCTTCGGTCCTGGTATCGCGAAATATGGCCTGTCCATTGCCATTTAAGACTTAAAGACTGTTTCAGAGCGTCTATTATATTAGTCTTATTTCTAATAACCTTGCTGTTTATTTTCTGTATCTTTCGTAGTTTTAGTATGCTTCTCTCCATAGCACGTTGGCAGGTTTTAACTTTATTTCTTACTTTATTAGTGAAAGTCCATGTTTGGCTAGCATATGTAAGGCCTGGCAGAATACATGTGTCCATTACAATTTTTTTAATAGTTGGACTGAAGTTTCCTTTTAATATTTCTTTCTGCGACCAAAATTTCTTCCAAGCCTGTGTGATCCTTCTGTCAACTTCATCTTCATTCTTGCTATCGTTAAAGGACACCTGTTTTCCGAGGTAAATGTAATCATTCACGTACTCGATTTCATTGCCTGCCACATGGATTGACCTTCTTCTACCGTTTGTAATTATTTTAGTTTTAAAAAAAAAAAAAAATTTTGCTAAAAAAAAAACAAAATTTTATGTTTATGGTAGCGTAATTAAGGCGTGAAAGCGTTATAAACAAACTAACTCACTTTCGCATTTATAATATGATGATGATCAATCAATACTAGGTAATAATAAATCTGTGAGTGTAGATAAATATTGTATGTATGTATGTTCCTCCATAACTCTTAAAAGAATTAAATGATTTTCATGAAACTTCTTAGATAAACATTTAGACGTAAAGGACACAGGATAGGCTACTTTTTTCTTTTTCAACGCGGACGAAATCGCGGGCGCCAGCTAGTCTTTAAATATTTTTAAAGATAATTTAAAGACTTTTCATTAACTATGAAAAAGTAATCAAAATATGGAAAAGTTAAAAGATAAACACGTGTCTTAAAGAGACTGTCACATAAACGGAATTATATGGCAGCATGTTGAAATCTCTAATCAAAGATAAGCTTCTAAATAGAGCAATATAAAATAAACTATAAAGAACAAACGCCCATAACATTATATCTGTTGCATATAGTGAAATTAATAATCTAAATAAGGCATATAGTTCGTGTTTTACTTATCTTGTAATCAAGCTTTCTATTGTGATAGTGCTGGAGTCGTTCCTAATGAGTCGCCTCATTGAAAAGAGTTAAATCCTCTATCTATTCTTACAGTTTGTCCGAAATATATCTTTGGGTAACATAATATATCTTTTACACAGTGAGAAAAATTATGTCATGTTTTAATATGTACTCGTAAATAATTTAATTTAATAATGGCCAATTTGAATCGGTATTCTTCAGCTAATATGTTAATTTTAGAATTTACACACATACTAGTGGAGCCAACAGACTCTGTCCTGAGCTCCGTCACTCTGGAACCCGCTTTTGGAAAAACCATACTTTTTTTAGCTCATTATAAACTACAAACGATACTAATGAATGTAGTAAAATTTATTTTTTTGTAGTTTTATTAATTACTGAGAAAACTACATTGATAACGTTTATACTAAGAAATATTAGTCATAATGCGCTGAAAGGTTTTGGAACACGTTTTAAATTGATTGTAGTTTATTGTAGTGAAGAAAAAAAACATCTTCATTCCATGTTATTTAAGAAATATTCAAAAAATATAGGAAAAAAATTAAAGTAACGTAGTTATGGAAAATCTAAAAACCTGCTCGGAAACTACAAACGATACTAATAAATATAGTAAAACTTATTTTTTTGTAGTTTTATTAATTACTGAGAAAACTTTATTGATAATATTTATACTAAGAAATATTAGTCATAATGCGCTGAAAGGTTTTGGAATACGTTCTAAATTGATTGTAGTTTAATGTAGTGACGAAAAAAAAACATCTTCATTCCATATTATTCAAGAAATATTCAAGAAATATAGGAAAATTTCTAAAATAACGTAGTTTTGGAAAATCAAAAAACCTGCTCCGTAACTACAAACGATACTAATAAATGTACTAAAATTTATTTTTTTGTAGTTTTATTAATTACTGAGAAAACTTCATTGATAATGTTTAAACTAAGAAATATTAGTCATAATGCGCTGAAAGGTTTTGGAATACGTTCTAAATTTATTGTAGTTTATTGTAGTGACGAAAAAAAACCATCTTCATTCCATATTATTCAAGAAATATTCAATATAGGATTTTTTTTTAAATAACGTATTTTTGGAAAATCAAAAAATCTGCTCGGTAACTACAAACGATACTAATAAATGTAGTAAAACTTATTTTTTTGTAGTTTTATTAATTACTGAGAACTTCTTTGATAATGTTTAAACTAAGACATATTAGTCATAATACGCTGAAAGGTTTTGGAATATGTTCTAAATTGATTGTAGTTTAATTAGTAACAACAAAATACTTCTTTGTAGTGACTGTTGAATTCTTATCAGTGATAAAAGTAATAAAATCAAGCGTTCAATAAGTCGATTCTCTTAAAACAATTATGAACTTTAGATTCTATATCGTTTGTAGTCTTGTGTGTGTGTGTGTATTGAGTGTAGGTACATTAAAGTACACACGATATATCTTGCACCGAATGTACGTAATAAATTACAAAGATTTGGATATCTTCAAAATAAAAAAATAAAAAATAAAATAAAATAAAAATAAAAATGTTTATTGACAGTTAGAAAAAAGGTTTTTACACTAGCAACGATTGAAGACTCCTTTTAAGCGGAAGCCTGTGCCAGGAGCCTTCGCTCTTCCATAAAAGCTAGTACCTAATTATATAATATATGATTTTAATTTTTTTAAACATTAACAAGTTTTTTTTAACAAAATGAATGCGCGCACGTGTTTGTGTATGTGTATCTTCAATGTTCAGTAGTTTGCTGTTCAATGTCAGAGTGTCAAAACATTGACACAAGACGTGACTGGTGATGCGGCTGATGCGGGTTGAAGATCAGATGAAAAATCTTCATTTGCTCTATAGGTTTAATTGGGGTGAAATAGGATATCGGTAGCGGGGCGTAAGGAACACGTACCTCGTGAGTTGGCGGTCTGGTCAGGATCTGGTGGCGACTGCTCTCGTATCTCGTTGATGACTGGATAATTGGATCCGAACACACAAAACACCTTGTGTACACAATCTATGATATTTAAACGAGTTCGTATTATAAAAATTTAGTATATGCGGTTTGAAAGCGGTGCGGGTATCAACTATCAATTTTGCAACACACAATGTCTCGAATCTCGATGTGTCGAGCGCAAGCGCATCAAAGACATCTCCCACTCACTCTCACTCCTTCACTCTCACTGCACGGTTGCGCACGTATGACGAGGAAAGGGATAAGAAGTAGGAAGTGACCTTGCCACTCTTTCAATAGCTTTCTCACTTACTTTATCCTATGATTTGTGTGATAGAAAGAGAAGCACTCAAGGCAGCGTGTATGTATACGTAATTTATAGCGGAATATGTAATGTAATGTAAGGTCTATTCTTTTTTCATTGATCAAAAAGGTAAACAAACAATTCACGACATAGAATTAAACGAACAATACGAACAAATTCTAGCTAAATGAATTACTCACTGAGTCAACTCTCTTTGAAAATGCCTAATGTACAAATCCCATCTTAAAACAGTCCAGTGACCATGGCGACGCTATATTTGTTTACGTTTTTGATCAATAGAAAAAGAACAGATTGTATGCATATTTTTTTAATTCATTTCACAGAATGTTTTGATTTGAGATCTTTCTTCTTTATTCTTGCTTTTTAACCTAGATATTTTCGTTTTGACCTTATCCTTGATAATAATATGTGAAATTTTGTTCAGATGCAATTATTATTAACGGTAAGTTTGTTGAACATGTTGTCCTATTGTAAGAATGAAAATAAATGTAAATCTAAATTTAAGGTTATATTGCTTTATCAATTTATTGTTTGTATATTCATTAGTTTGTAATTTATTTGCAGATACAATCAATCATTCGAATGCTGATAATGGATGTCTATACAATTTCTAAATATTTATCAATTGGATTTCGGTAAATTTCAAAATAATTTTCTATTAGTAAAAAATAACATAACTAGAGCATAGGTATTATAGTTTTAAACTTGTCAAGCTTAATCTGAGAGCTTAATAATTATATGTAGTTTCCAATTGTTAATTGAGAATCTGAATCACATAATGTCAATGGAATTACTTTGTTGATTATTTAGCAGATTTGTATATTTTTAGTGTAAGGTTAATATTGGTATCGACATATTTTAGTGTTTGGGTAATTTACGCGATATTAAAAAGACTACGAACATAAAAATATCAATAACAACATATTATGCGTATGCACACGCCTGGCTAACTTATGGTGTAATTCTGTGGGGTAACAGTACAGATGTAGCCTCTTTATTCACCCTTCAAAAAAAGTTAATCCGAATCATAGCAAATATACAAAGATTTAAATCGCAAATATAGAACAGACTGAAAGTTGTATACCGTACTTTCTCGAATATAAAATATTAACTCTGCCCAGCTAGCTTATATATTTTAGAGATGTATAAATTAGTCCGAAAATATAAACAATTTTATACAATACATGAAGACACCATGCAAATATACGCTACGACATAAAAATAATCTAATATTACCAACATCACGATCAAACTACATATACTTCAGTGCCTAATAATTGAAAACAAGAAAACAAATGATATCATATTTATAAAAAAAATTAAAAAAAAATCCTAAATAAATATTATTATAATTCATTTTTTTTAGATAATATTATCTAAATATATTATTATTACTATTAATATATTATTTAAATATGGTAATAATATGATATAATAATAAGACTATAAAACCGAAATACCGCTGACGGATCTAATGACTCATCGAATTGTTCTCCCAGAAGAAGCGGTGGGGGCTTTCCCCGTTATAGGTGGTCGTTGTCACAGATTATGGGGGTTCCCCCGTGACCTCCAGAAAAAATCCGATATCCTCGGTATACCGTCCTGGTAAAAAGTTGGCGACGGGATCTCGGAAAGTATCTCGGAAGTTGCCACCGGACCACTCATCCCCCACCCCGTTCATACATTTTTTTTAAACTCCATACAACTTTTTTTGGACTCATCCAAGTGGAATATCTCCAAAACCACAAGGGATAGAGGGGCGGTCTCTTCGGGAGGTGGCAGTTTCTCCCCGTGGTCCGCCCCCCGGGACCATCGCCCTCCCCCACCTCCCCCCTTCGCTCCCCCCCACTCCATACAAAAATTCCACCAAAACAACCTAATCATAGCAAATGAAAAGACAGAACAGAACACAAAGACCCCCCCGCGGAATCGAGCGACCCACTAGTCTATATAATATAAAAAGAAAGTCGTGTTAGTTACACTATTTATAACTTAAGAACGGCTGAACCGATTTAAATGAAATTTGGTACAGAGATATTCTAGTGCGCGATACATTATGGTTTCGCAATAAATTATTGAATTGAATTGAATTACTAAAATAATTTCATTTTTATTTTACAGATAACGAAATAAGTGATAATGCCAAGAGTTGCTTTGTACTCGCCTGATGACATTTACAATAGCTTGAAAAATTTGCATTTTCGAGATGAAAATAATAAGTATTTGCCCTACAATGATGAAGTTTGGCAAATAGCAGTTAAACTCTTGCCTGGTATGAGCTTGGAAAATGTTTGGTTGTATATAACGCAAAATCGAAATAAAGTATCTGAAAAAATCAATGGTTCGGTCAGACAAAAAAAGAAAAAAAGAAAAATAAGTAACGACCCGAACTGGTCAACACAAAAAGCGCCTAAAGGCTTGCCTTCAATTAAAAAAATCATCCATTTAACCGCGTCTGAATGGAAGAAGTTAGGTCTAAAAACAAAAACTTTCACAGACAATCGAGAATATGAAGTTTTTGAAGCTGGTTGGACAGATAAAATTTACAGCTGTGTATGGCAACATTTTAAAATTTCTTGTCCTTTCTCTTTTAAAACTCCGAAAATATCGAGAGACAGTGATATTTTTTTATCTATCAATGGTGTTTGTAATGAATGCCATAACGAAATACATATATATAGCTTAGAAGATGCAAGTGATGATGGTATAGATTTTCATGTGTCTACCTGTGATACTAGACATATTAAGCATTTCAAAAAGAGGCAGCTCCGTGGAGATACTAGAAAAGAGACTGTTAATGGAATAAATTGCAAGTCTACCTACATGTGGCGACGGCAAAAAGCTGACGAGAAAATGGAGTTTGGGGATGACGAACCAGCTGATTTACCAAAGGAAAGTGTCCTGAGGAATGCTAAATACACGGAGAAAAGGAAAGATCTAGGTGTTCAATCTTTTTCTCATCCTATGTTAGCTGTTGAAGATTTGAAGAGTCATCCTAAATACTCTGAAGCCCTACACGAGATTGCACTCAATAAAATGTATGTTATGTACTGGTTGCCAGAGCAGATTTCATTGTATAAATTATTTATGCAAAAGGATCCAATTGGGAGTATTTGTATCGATGCAACAGGAAGCTTGATTCGAAGTTTATCAGTAAACGATAATTCGAAACGAGTTATTTTATATTATCAAGTCATATCTACCTATCAAAAATCATCACTCCCACTTCTCCAATTCGTCTCTGAAAAACATGATGCTAACACATTGGCTTACTGGCTACGAGAATGGTTAGGATGTGGAATCAACGCACCGAAACAAGTTGTCACAGATTTTTCTTTAGCTCTTCTCAATGCAGCTGCATTGGCATTCAACAATATGCCTTTGTCTCAGTATATAGATGAATGCTATAAAAATGTTGTTGATGGCATATCGATTGAAAAAACAACTATTCTTCGAATTGATGTTGCCCATTTATGCAAATTCGTTTCAATGTGGCCTTGTTTCAATAAAAACAATCGACATCAGAAAGATTTCTACATGAGGTGCCTCAACTTACTACGAAATTCAACTTGTCTGGATGATTTTAGTAATATACTGATCGCTGTGCTTACTGTAGCTTATTCTGACTATGAAGACAATAATGATAGGAATGCATGTTCACGATGTAAGTTGTTATTGTTAAATTTAATGAAAAGTGAGTCAGAAAATTTACCAGAGTTTCCGGAAGATCACTTGTTTGCAGATATGTCTACTGTAGATAAAGACCCTGAAGCACAGACAAATTATAGGGCAAAAAAGCCTAAAGTAATTAGACCCATTAAAAGATATCTAGAAAATATCCGGCTTGAATGCAGTAGAAATGTTGCTGGTTCCTTTCCCAATGACTATGCTAATAAAGATTTAGCTGATCGACTTATGAAGCTTTGTGATTATTTTTTACTTTGGACTGCGATAGTTCCGACTCTATTTTATAAAGATGAAATAGAAGATATAGCATCAATTATAACAGCAAGCTCGGCTATTAGCGAAGAATATTTTAAAAATGTCAAGAACTATGTATTTTTTAATGAAAAAAATAACCCTTTGGTTGTTTTTTTGAAAACCCATCTAAATGTTTTGAGTGGGACTATGAAGCTACTTGCAGCGATGTCTACCAAGCACTCTAAAGCTATTTCTAATAATATTGATACGACTGTGAGTGATGATGACATTGAAACATCAACAGAAATTTATAAAACCTTGGAAGACGTTGAGGAAGAGCAAAGTAGACATCACGATTCTACAGCTAGTTTGGAATGTGAGCGTCGTAACATAAACACTGAAAGTACTACTATTTCTTTTGATACCAATCACAACTACACAGTAAATAATTCTACACATTTCTCCCCAATAAATCCAATAGACTTATCACTTCCACAAGTAACAAGCAGTCTTATCAATAATTTAAGCAGCATATTGAAGGTCGAAAACATCGAAGATTTTAATATTGGAAACAGTTGTTTAGAAATTAGTGTTGCCGATTTGTGTACAACAGATGAAAATGATGACAATGAAACTAATTTAGAACCCAAATGGAATAAAGAAAATTTGCCGGAAGTAAACAAAAAATCGCCACTTATATTGAAGAATTTTTCATCAACTCCTAAAAGTAGCGGCACTGCTCGTGACAAATTAATTAAATTGTTAACTCCAATGTCTGATAATAATAAGAGTGAATATTCAACTTCTATACCTCAAAATGATAATAAATACAGTTTTTTAAATTTACAAGATGAATGGGGTGGTCTTTTAAAAAATAAAAAAACTAGTCATTATGCCAAGAAAGACCCGGATATTGAAAATAAACACAAAAGGCCAAAATCAAAAAAAAAAATAGGCTTATTAATTAATGGTAATTGCTTGAAGCCATTACAAATGAAACAAGGAGTAGTGAAGCTGAGAAATACGTGTCCTGTTGATTCAGCTCTTCACTGTGTACTAATCGCTTACGTAGATCGAATTATCTATCATAATTATATAGATGAAAACAACTCAGACGTATTTGAAATTATAAAAATGATTTCATGCAAAGGTATAAATGCAAACGTCTATAAAAAAAGAGCAAATCTTATTCTTCAATTTAAGAAAATTGAGGATGGTATCGTTGACTGCAATTCAAACTTAAGCAACACAATTATCCAAATATTTAAAGGAGTACCTTCGTTAATTGTCAACTCAACCTGTTTGAAGTGCAAAAAATTTAGCTCATCTATTTTACCTGTGATAGCGACACATCTTGAACCATTAATTAATAATGGAATACAAGGACTGCAGCAATCCGTACTCAAATATCTAGAATCATTTGTACGGCGATGCCATACTTGTAACACTACAAATGATCTTAACGTTCAACCTGGCAATCATCTATGGATTGATATTGAAGTTTTATTCACGAGTTTATGCAATAAAAATAACGTTAATACTGACTTTTCGTTATTACAAATTCCCATTGAATTAAAGGTATTAAATAATACATATATTTTGGTTGGTGCCATAGAACATATTTTTCTTGACGTCACTGCTCATTACCGACCATATATACGTAGAAACAACAGCAAATGGGAACTTCATGATGGAATCTCTACGAGCTCTAAGAAAAAAGTAGTACCTAAGAAAGATTTAATTAAAAAAAGAAAAATACATATTTTATTTTATGTAATAAAATAATTTGGATAACTGTAACTGTATTTATTTTTTTATAATTATAATCAACAATAAAACTGTTTTCTATTATCAAGTCGTTATATTTCACTCAACTATTATGCTCATCAATTATAAAACTTTTACTATAAAATAAAATAAAAGGATTTTCAGAGTAGATCTATAGTATAATTGTCAACCGATATCTTTATATGAGCAAGCGAGACAATTGTTTCGGGTAATTTGTAACACTTGCAACTACAATCAATTTAGAACTTATTCCAAAACCTTTCAGCGTATTACGAATAATATTTCTTAGTTTAAACATTATCAATGAAGTTTTCTCAGTAATTAATAAAACTACAAAAAAATAAGTTTTACTACATTTATTAGTATCGTTTGTAGTTTCCGAGCAGGTTTTTTGATTTTCCAAAACTACGTTATTTTTAAAAAAAGTCCTATATTTCTTGAATATTTCTTAAATAATATGGAATGAAGATGTTTTTTTTTCTTCACTACAATAAACTACAATCAATTTAAAACGTATTCCAAAACCTTTCAGCGCATTATGACTAATATTTCTTAGTTTAAACATTATCAATGAAGTTTTCTCAGTAATTAATAAAACTACAAAAAAATAAGTTTTACTTCATTTATTAGTATCGTTTGTAGTTACGGAGCAGGTTTTTTGATTTTCCAAAACTACGTTATTTTAGAAATTTTCCTATATTTCTTGAATAATATGGAATGAAGAAGTTTTTTTTTCTTCACTACAATAAACTACAATCAATTTAAAACGTATTCCAAAACCTTTCAGCGTATTATGAATAACATTTCTTAGTTTAAACATTATCAATGAAGTTTTCTCAGTAATTAATAAAACTACAAAAAAATTAGTTTTACTACATTTATTAGTATCGTTTGTAGTCTCCGAGCAGGTTTTTTGATTTTTTAAAACTACGTTATTTAAAAAAAATCCTATATTTCTTGAATATTTCTTAAATAATATGGAATGAAGATGTTTTTTTTTCGTCACTACAATAAACTACAATCAATTTAGAACGTATTCCAAAACCTTTCAGCGCATTATGACTAATATTTCTTAGTTTAAACATTATCAATGAAGTTTTCTCAGTAATTAATAAAACTACAAAAAAATAAGTTTTACTTCATTTATTAGTATCGTTTGTAGTTACCGAGCAGATTTTTTGATTTTCCAAAAATACGTTATTTAAAAAAAATCCTATATTGAATATTTCTTAAATAATATGGAATGAAGATGGTTTTTTTCGTCATTACAATAAACTACAATCAATTTAGAACGTATTCCAAAACCTTTCAGCGCATTATGACTAATATTTCTTAGTTTAAACATTATCAATGAAGTTTTCTCAGTAATTAATAAAACTACAAAAAAATAAATTTTAATACATTTATTAGTATCGTTTGTAGTTACGGAGCAGGTTTTTTGATTTTCCAAAACTACGTTATTTTAGAAATTTTCCGATATTTCTTGAATATTTCTTGAATAATATGGAATGAAGATGTTTTTTTTTCGTCACTACATTAAACTACAATCAATTTAGAACGTATTCCAAAACCTTTCAGCGCATTATGACTAATATTTCTTAGTATAAATATTATCAATAAAGTTTTCTCAGTAATTAATAAAACTACAAAAAAATAAGTTTTACTATATTTATTAGTATCGTTTGTAGTTTCCGAGCAGGTTTTTAGATTTTCCATAACTACGTTACTTTAATTTTTTTCCTATATTTTTTGAATATTTCTTAAATAACATGGAATGAAGATGTTTTTTTTCTTCACTACAATAAACTACAATCAATTTAAAACGTGTTCCAAAACCTTTCAGCGCATTATGACTAATATTTCTTAGTATAAACGTTATCAATGTAGTTTTCTCAGTAATTAATAAAACTACAAAAAAATAAATTTTACTACATTCATTAGTATCGTTTGTAGTTTATAATGAGCTAAAAAAAGTATGGTTTTTCCAAAAGCGGGTTCCAGAGTGACGGAGCTTCTGTCCTGCCCTAACACGAAAACAATGTCTATAAAAACTCAAATACAAAGGGCCCTAGCCAAGAGCAAACGTATAGTCGTAAATGCTACGCTCAGGCTACGCTGGGAGAAAAGCTTTAGTGTTGCTTGTTTTAATAGGCAAGATCGTGTTCATAGGTCTACCATCCAGTGGATCGTTAGCCTGTAACAAAACAAATATTTTTTTACATAAAAAAGTCTCGGAACGACTCTTCAACCTATTTGTAAAAACAAAGACACATCACTACTAATATCTACTTTACAAGGCACGCGCTATCTTAGTTTTGACATCTTTTGTATTGTTACAAAGCCATGCATGCTCTTGTGCGTAGATCACGAAAATTAGAAAGAGAGGAAGAGACTTTATTGTTATTCTTCTGTATATTTTGTTATTAATGTTTGTAATAAAATTATAAAAATTACTAGTTATTGTTAATTAATAAATGACATTTTCAATAAATACGGAGTCAGTTCATAAGAGCTTTTTGTATTTATTTCAATGTATTTAATGAGAAGTCAGCTTCTGTTTTCGTTCACATAAACTTATGTGACTTATGACAAAACCTTGTAACTTGTAATATGTTTTAGTAATTTAGTGGAAACTTTGCTGATTTGTTTTTCCTGTATGTATGTGTATAATGTGTATCGAGATATTGTATGTTTCCCTAAAATAAATAAATAAATCAATACTAATAATAAATCTGTAAATGTAGGTATTGTATGTATGTATGTATGTATGTATGTATGTATGTTCCTCTATAACTCTTAAACGAATCAACTGATTTTCATGAAACTTGGTAGATAAATATTTAGACGTACGGGACACAGGATAGGCTACTTTTTTATTTTTCAATGCGGACGAAGGCGCGGGCACCAGCTAGTAAATAAATAAATAAATAAAAAACCTTCGACAACCTTTTATTTTACCTTCAACCTTTGGTTGGTTGAAGGTTTGTCTAGCCACTAGACCAAACGTGTCGTCAAAATAGGTGTTAAATTAGTGTGTTAGATACTAATAATGATGATGATGATGATGATGAAGATGATGATGATGATGATGATGACTACGATGATGATGACTACTACGATGATGATGATGACTACGACAACGATGATTACAATGATGATGATGACGTCACCGCGGGACACCGCTAGTGTGCAGTCATTATGTTCATTGTGTCAAACTAATACAGTTTCCTTCGAGACAACTGTATTCATTTGTGACTAATCTGTATTGCTCGTTTTCCCGATTATATTTACAAGTAAATAGCGTCGGTTGGTACTCAACGATAAATTGACTATTGTGTTCATATAATAAGTACAGTCGGCGTTAAAAATTCAAACACATAATTACGATTATTTATTAGTGCGGTTAAAAATAAAAAAAGAGATGTTTATACTTTGATAATATTTACTGATTGTATCAAAAATGACATTTTTCAAAGCAGATAACTGTCTAAAATTAATGTTATAAGAAACTAGCGACACGCCGTCGGCGACACGCGACACGCGACATCATACACATTGCTCATATAATTTTAGCAGGCGTTGAATTTTTTCACTTTTATTTGATGATGAACCTTTGGGTACCTTACTTTATTTCCGGACGAAAGGTGTCCTATGTCCTTTTCTGTATCCCTGACAACGGGTCTGCATTCATTAACCCATTTAATGTGGGGGACAAAAATCACAAATCCATCTAAAACGCGGCATCTAAAAATACAATTTAAAATTGTAAATGTATAGACTGGAAAACGCCGAACGGCGTTTCCCGCAACCGAGAAGAGATTCATAGTTTTTTTAATATTGTAATATCTGCAAACTGTGTCCAAGATATTATAATATTTTTATATAATTTATACATACTGCGACTCCCATCTTTGTAAATCATTATTTGTTCAAGTTATGAGCAATTTTAATCTGAAATTTAGAAACCGCCGCGGCGAAAACACTCGAAATATCGCACAGGTAACAGGAGTAGAGTAAAGGCCCCAGTATAGATCCCTTAGGTATGTCTAATGAAATTTTGACAAAAGTTAGAACGATACCCACCCAAGACCACCGCCTGGCACATGTAATAAGTTTCGAACAATTTTTCATATTTCTCATCACTTTCTATCAATACTAATAATAAATCTGTAAGGGTTGGTCATGGAGTAAGTTACTTTGTATTCAGAGATATTGTGTTTATAGGTTTTTAGATTTATTTTTCTCTATGTATGTATGTATGTTCCCTCATAACTCTTAAACGAATTAACTGATTTTCAAGAAAATTGTTAGATTAACATATAGACATACAGGACACAGGATAGGCTACTTTTTTCTTTTTTAACGCGGACGAAGTCGCGGGCGCCAGCTAGTTCTTGTATATGACGCCGATTGTACATTGTTTCCACTCGCGTTAACCACAGTTGCAAGCAATGAACAGTTGTACTTCTGAACTTACGGGTATGGTTAAGTCATAAACTCGGGTCAGGACACAAAAGGCGCAAACTAAATTAACATTTAGATGGAATTGTGGTCTGACTTCCTCGAGTCCCTATTAAACATGGTTAAACATGGCTTAGGTTTTTGTGTTGCGAAACAAGCCTACATGAATATAAGCATACATAAAAATTAAATAGAATAGAATATAATAATCATTTATTTGTCCGTCATATGTAGTATGTATTCTTTTTTCATTGATCAAAAAGGTAAACATACCATTCACGATATGTGTCGTTCATTGTGAAAGTGAACTATCTCCTTGTAACTGAATTTTAGAATAACAAGCTTTTTGCGAATTATAGTGTAGGAAAAAAAATATAAGCATTCATTCATTGTTTTCATCTATGGGATTTTAATGCAACTATTGGAGTTACTTCACTTTTATATTGAAAGTTATGACTAAATTTGATACCATTAGGCAAGAAAAGATGGTTTTAAAAATAGGGAGTTACACCACTTTTACAATGAACGACACATATAGAACTAAATAAAAAATACGAATAAATTCTAAATAAGTTAATCACTGAGTCAACTCTCTTAGATAATGCCTAATGTACAAATTCCATCTTTAAAACAGTCCAGTGACCATGGCGACGCTATATTTGTTTACGTTTTTTATCAATAGAAAAAGAATAGAACATACATATAAGTATTTCAATTAACATTTGATCTATATGTATAACCTATCATATCATTACTGGCATGCAAAACCAGTATATCTTAATTCTAAATTTAATAATGTACTATCAAGTTAAGAAATCTTGAATAAAACGATGAATGAATGGTAGATTAAAAAAAAAAATCGTTCAATAAAAAATTTTTCATTGAAAGCATTTCGTTCATCCAATCCTTTTAAATTTGCTTAGCCTAATTATTGTGTATATAATGAGAAACAGTTTTTTTATAAAAGGTATCCAATGTCATTTTCTGTACCTCTAACAATGTGTATGTAAAACATGTTCTATTAAATAGTTAAGGCGTGAAAGTTTAACAAACAGACGAGCAAACCACTTTCGCATTTAAAACCATTTCCATTTATTTCCATTTTTTTCTGTTTCAGGGATACCTCCATGTATGGCGACAGGAGAACACTTTCTCCGAAGACGAACTAACTGAATTGTTCAATAACGTTGAAGACATTTACACATTTAACAGGTAAATTATATGCCATTTTCAACCGATGAAAACGAAAAAACAAAAACGGAGGAGGTTCTCAATTCGACGCGTATTTACAACTATTTCCATACGCATTTCACGCGTACGTATAACTTTTGACAGGGTGGTCCAATTTTGATAATTCTTTTTTTATTTGAAAGAGTGCAAATTAAAATGGGGGTCCCATTTTAATTTGGAAAATAATTCCAACCCTAAGGGTAGGAAAACAGGGGATGATTGATTGTTCACTCACCGATTGTAGCGTATAACCACGCATAACTTTTTACAGAGTAGTCCGATTTTGATAGTTCTTTTTTTAATGGATAGGGTATACCTCGAAGTTAGTCTCGTATAATTTTGGAAAAAAAATGATACCCTAAGGGTGTTTAAATTAAAAATTAAGCATGTAGTAAATATTAGATAATAGCCACAAAAAAATATAAAATAAAACTTTTTAACAAAAAATAAAACCGCCGAAAAAACTGAAAAGCATAAAATAATCTTCTTATTTTATTTTACCTAAGTAATTTTGAGTCGGCGCCAAACAAGCAAAAATTACGTAAAGAGTGATGCGCGGCGGCGACTCAAAATTACTTAGGTAAAATAAAATAAGAAGATTATTTTATGCTTTTCAGTTTTTTCGGCGGTTTTATTTTTTGTTAAAAAGTTTTATTGCTACTTATTATACAGCATATATTATTTTTTGCGGACAAATTCGCAGGCACCAGCTAGTATCCTTATATTGTGACATAAGTCTTATCTTAACACTATCTTATCTAAACCAAGTAATCGTTCTGAAATCACGCAATGTGAGCAAATCTCGTCACAGCTTCGCTTCCGAGTCTCGATTCGACATGTGGCGTAATTGACGTTCCCTTCACGTTAGAGAACAAACTTTCTCCACTCACTTGAATCTTTTATTGTGTTTTAAAATGTCACTCGAAATAAACCATAAATAAACCCATAATATGTATACTTAGATATGGATTATTTATTTATTTTATTATTAACAATTTACCAATAAAAGTTCAATTTATTATACTAAAATAGCTGGTGCCCGCACTTCGTTATCATCAATCAATCAATACTAATAATACTAATAATAAATCTGTAAGGGTTGGTCATGGAGTAAGTTACTTTGTTTTCAGAGATATCGTATTTATAGGCTCTATACATGATACTCAAACTAAATGACCATTTTTACAATTTTTTTCTGTATGTATGTATGTTCCTTCATAACTCTTAAACGAATTAACCGATTTTCATGAAACTTGGTAGATAAACATTTAGACGTATAGGACACAGGATAGGCTACTTTTTTCTTTTTCAACGCGAACGAAGTCGCGGGCGCCAGCTAGTAAAGAAAATATATCCTGACATCTTTATCACTGTGACGACGATGGCGCCACCACGGAGACAGTGGCGTTCCGCAAAAACAGCTAATCGGATTTGGATGATATTTTGTATGATATAGTGAAAAACATCAGTCAAAATAAATATAAAAGTTTTTTACTAATCGTGCCGGCCATGTGCTTATGTGGACAGCAATACTTTGTCGCCATTTTCAATCTCTTTAAGTTACTCGGTAAATATAATTCGCGATCTAAACTATAAAATTTAGGCAATAATAACATTTAAATCACTGTATTAAATACTAATATTTTTACCCCTAACTGTACATTAGCTGCCTATTCTGTCAACGGATCCGAGAAATTTAAAATTTCACCGAATCTAATGGGAAATAAAAAACCCTCCGGATCATAGAGGGAATGACTCAAATATTAAATCAAAGCTTGAAATAGTTTTTGATAATGATAAACCAAAACTATATAAACGTATCAGATCGCATAATTTGTGTAATTGCACCTTAAGAGAAAAACAATTAAAAATCAAGAAAGATCCATAAGACGATATTTCTTAACAATAAATAGGCACCGTCAATAGCTCAATAGGTGTATTAAGCGCTAATAATATGATCTATGGCAAGTATTAAATTGATTAAAAAATGCGGAGTCCAAATAACCATAACATCAATACACCAAAAACATTTTAAGACAATCGTTCGTGAGGGCGTCAGAATAATGCAAGGGCTCGTCAGAAGGGGCTGTCATGGGGGTTGGGGGTGGATTAACAAAAGGACTTTTTATACGTAACATCCCCATGAGAGTTTCATTTGTTTATATGGAAGTGAAGACTATTATATGTCTCTCTGATTTGTTGCGAATATATTTGATTGTAGTTGCTATAATGCTATGCATAAAACTTTATATAATTCATAAAATATTGTAAAATTCAGTGCGTTTCCTCAAATGTTCATATTTATTAGTATGCTAGTAAACTTGGATTAATGAAAAGATATGTGGTATCTTCGAAGTAGAAGATACTCGTATATGGATAGGAAGATGATGAATCTTTACCGCCTTACATTGAGGGTAGGCCTATATGTCTAGGAGAAATAGGCTATTTAAACATTCTTTATATTATTACAACGAGAAATACTAACTTTCCTGTATCTAACTAACTATCATTCTTAGTAAATATTTCGTATTAAAGATAAGGCTTACAATTTTAGCTGATTTTGTTAAGATGTATTGCCATCTTCAAAAAAAAAACTAGGACGACATAAACTCCAGCAACAACATGTTGCATGAAAGTGCGTCGCTGATCTTGCTAGAAAAGATAAGAGACAAATTGGTCTCTAGATAGAGAAATTATTGTTAACAAAGATTTAAATCGAGAGATGCGGCATTACTAGCGAAAGTGTGTTACAAAAATACAACATACATTATACTAAAGACAAAAGTATAAAATACATATACCTTTGTCTAAACACACTTTTAAACACAGACAACACATTCCTTACTTCAAACATGACTGTGACGATAGCGACGCTCTCAACAAGCGACCGTCACTCACTGTAGCTGGCGTGCAACTGTAGTTGGGTTGAGCGCCTGCGCCCAACCCATTGTTAAGAATTTTCGGTATGTTTTTAGTATGGCGCGAGGAGATTACGCCGCATCTTTCGATTTAAATCTTTGATTGTTAATAGTTCTAGCATCCCACACTTGGTCAAATGAGCACAATCCAGACAGTGCCTTGTCACTGCAAAGTACCCGATTGTTTTTCGTTAAAGTTTTCTCTAAGAAATTACATACTATACTAGCGACCCGCTCCTGGCTTTGCCCGCCGGGATGCATTTTTTATATACACAAACCCTCTTTCCATAAGTGAAAACCGAATTAAAATTTTCTTTCTTTCTAATGAAATAAATGGTTATTTGAGTCAACAGATAGAATATGCAATCACGCAGTTTTCTTGAGGATTTTAGAAGAAGTACAATCCTCTATTACGTCATTTTATGTATCTTAAGGTTTAGCCTACGTAAGCCATGTGAATTTATTTTTCGTCGATTTGGTTGTATTTTTTCTATTTAGGTACATTTGTCTAACTAATGGTGAAAACAATATCAAAATCCGTTGCGTAGCTTATACTATGTAAAGAAGTACTAAAGTAAGTAGCTTTGAGAGTTAAGTTAGAATAGTAACTCGTAACCGCATAAGTCACATTCAATAGTGAAAACTTATTTATACCGTAGTAGTTAGGCTTTAGACAATGTCGACCGCAGTTTTAAGATCTCATTTCATGGCCCTTTTGAACTGAATACCACCGGTAACACTACACTCTGTGTTCAGACAAACCGACATACATTCAGAATGTATTATTATTAGATTGGTGCAATTAGGTCACCGGCTCAGACACGGTGTGCCGCAAGGCTCAATGCTCGGTACCGTTGGTGATTACTATAAATGATCTCGATTGGCATGTTATCGTAAATGTTATGTGTACTAATGGCATTGGTTTGTGTTTGCCATTTCGATTTGATTTGACCCTTATTCGTATAACAGTAAAGTGTTCAATAAATACTTATTGCTCTTCACATAGCTCAAAGTTTTTAATTTAAATTGAATCTTAATAAAATTATAAATGCGAAAGTTTGTGTTTGTATGTTTGTTACGCAATCACACAAAAACAGCTGAACGAATTTGGATGAAATTTGGCACACAGATACACAGATCTTCATAAATTACAGCTAAGAACCATCTTCACACGTCAGCTTTCAAACAACAACAAAAATATCGAAATCGGTCTATCAGTCTGGGAGCTACGTACGATTCCAGAGACAGACACACACACGTCAAATTTATAACACCACGTTTTTGCGTCGGGCGTCGAGCGTCAACAATTCTACTTGACTATTTTCTTGACTTTTCCAGGTCACTGTGTTCAGAGTTAAACAGCTGCCGCCTGGACGCTACCTGTATCGCTCGATGCTTCGTCAACAATACGACAGGCTTCTCTGTGTACACCTCGTACTGTACCGGATACCCTCGCACCATGGAGCGATTGGCTGCGTTGGCTTCCACGCCCCACAGCGCCAGGGCCTTCCGCGAGAGGCAAATGGCTTTGGGACATCCATTGCCGCTGGCTTCCTATCTGCTCAAGCCTGTGCAGAGGATCTTGAAGTATCACCTACTGCTTCAGGTTGGTTAAAGCTGGGTCTAACTTCAGAACTAACCTCAGAAACTTTAAACGCCCTTGTGACATTTAATCGAAGACATGATGTATTACTGTTTCAGAATGTGGTGAAACAGTGCGCGTCGCGCGACACTGAGTACGCACTTCTCAAAATGACGGGAATCGCTCAACACATCGATGACATGAAGAGACGCCACGAACATGCAGTTCGAGTGCAGGTAGTTATTACTTTGCTCTTCTTTCTTTGCAGTGGAGTAGCCTTGCCAGAGATGGGATGGGCCATGTATCAAATGTATCAATATCAGGTCACGTTAATGATAGGGTAGTGAGCGACACCCTCAGTAACGTTTGCTTGTATGAAAAAAGCGCCTTCTACCCGAATGAATACATACTTGTTGGTTCATAATGAGCTTAACTAACAATAGTTAGTTAAGATGTTAAAAAATGGCGATCATCAAACTACTACAACATGGAACCCGCGTGCCATACAAAACACTACGAATTTTATGTAACATTTGAAAAGTGACATATGCGTAGAGCATAAACTGTTATTTAAAACAAAACAAACATAATAATAAGTACGTAATTTAAAGAAAATGTGACTTTACGTCAGCCCATTAGAGTTTAAATGTAATAGTAGAAGTTGATCGTTACTACCTTTTACCATTGACGCGTGAAGGCAAGAGTCCGCCATGATTCTGTCAAAGGCGTTCTTTTTATGTGCCGCTTTGGCATTTGTGACGCGAATTCCATTGTAGTATTTCGACGATGGCGATAAAGTGTTCGAAAAGTCCATAGTTTTCACTTATGACGTGCAGTCAAATTAAAAAAGCTCATATAACGCAATTTTTTTTTGCTTTTTTTACTAATTTATTTACTTACTTAATTTTTTTAAATATGAATTTTCAGGAAATACAATCGTTGTTATACGGTTGGAACGGGCCAGACTTGACCACTTATGGGGAGTTGTGTGCCGAAGGTACATTTAGGTGAGTATACTAGACAACAGATGGAGCCACTATAGTCAAATTATAAAAAAAAAAATATAAAAAAAATCTTTCAAAAATAATATAATGTAATAAATTTTGGTATTTGCCTCATTTCAGAGTTTTCGGCGCTAAGGCGATGCGTCACGCTTTCCTCTTCGACAAAATGCTGCTCATAACCAAAAACAGAGAAGACGGAATTCTTGCCTACAAATCTCATATTATGGTAAGTTTTCTCCCTTCTCTTCTCACATTCCTCATTAATTAAAAGCGGGTACAAAAATATTTAATATGTACATATATCGAAATTTATCAATAAACAATATTTAATATATCGAAATCTACTAATAAAAAATATTTAATAAGCTAAGGGCCTCTTTCACAAACTACAAGTAATGTGTTGCTTAGTTACTCAAATAGTTTTCTGTTTTATTGAATTATGCACTCGGTTTACTGCATTATACGATAGCCGATTTTTTATTATTATTTCCTATTTAATGTTTGGGACGTTTACCGTACAAACAAAGTTATATCAGCTCCATTATCCCCGGTTACCGGTGACTAATGACAGTTTAGCTTACTTGACGTTTGTGAAACAGGCGCTTAAACTATCAATAGAAAATATTTAATACTTAATAATTTAAGGACCTCTTTCACCATCTGTTAAATAGGCTAACTGTCATTTAAAGTCACCGGTAACCGGGGATAAAGGAGCTGATATACGAGTGCATAATTTAATAAAACATAAAATTATTTCTCAAAAAAACTAATCAACATTTTACTTGTAGTTGGTGAAAGAGGCTTTAATCTCTCGTCTGGTATGCAGCGCAGATCTGCGTCAAGTGACAGTCTGTCGTTTCACTCGATTTTAAATATTATGGGTATATAAATAGGGTTTAAAATTGAACAAACATAATGCCAAATAAATACTCAATCTAGAAATGTGTCGTTCATTGTAAAAGTGAACTGTCTCCTTGTAACTGAATTTTAGAATAACGAGCTTTTTGCGAATTATAGTCTAGGAAAATAAATATAATCATTCATTCATTGTTTTCATCTATGGGATTTTAATGCAACTATTGGAATTTATTCACTTTTATATTGAAAATTATGACTAAATGTGATACCATTAGGCAAGAAAAGATGGTTTTAAAAATAGGGAGTTACACCACTTTTACAATGAACGACACAAATGCAACAAGTAAGGAGTTAATCTATCGATATTTTTTTTTTAATAAATTGAAACCTATTTTTTTGTACCTAAATTGAAATAATATTTTTGTATGTGTTTTTGGCACAGTGCAACAACATGATGTTGGTGGAGTCGATAGCCGGGGCGGCTTTGTCCTTCCACGTGATCCCGTGGGACGCTCCGCGAGCTCAGCTTACTCTGCAGGCTCGCTCTCCGCGCCACAAGCGCGAGTGGACTCTGCTCCTCAAGCGGGTGAGTGGCTCCGTTCTAGGGTTGCCGGGTTCGAATCCCGACTGGGTCAACTTATTTTTTTTTAATTTATTTTTTTATCTGATACGTATTTCTCTAACACAAGATGATGAAAAATTGTCGGATTATTTCTATAACTTATAATTATATAACAAAAAACCGTATATATTGCTTGAACCTATATATGTATTATAAGCTATATTATATTATACATAGACGATATTTGTTGCTTTCTAACAAAATCTTATAATACTAAACGAGGAATTGTTGTATGCCATGACGATCTCGCAAACGGCTCTAACGATTTTGATGAAAATCTAGGGTTAGGTATTTTTTAGGTTTACAAATCGATCTGTCAGTGTATTATTTTCGAGAAAATTCGTTTTAGGTAGTTTTTTCAATGGAACGGTAACAAAAGTAACACCGCTTGCTCGTTTTATAATTATTTTTTTCTATATAATCGCTCACCAAGTCTAGTGTATGTAAACCTTTATTAGGTTTGTCTAGACACACACACACACACACACACACACACACACACACACACACACACACACACACACACACACACACACACACACACAAAATTTATTACTTACACTAATTTGTTATGTGATCCTTTTCCTAATTGTTAAAAATACTCGTAAATATTTTCAGGTAATATTGGAGAACTACAACGCTGTGATACCTTCTCACGCTAGACAACTCGTCATGGAACTTGGACAGAACAAAACTGATGGTGAGGTCTTTTTTTTATGTTAAGGTCGACATACAGGCTGACGGTCCACTTGATGGTAGGTGGCTACCGTCGCCTATAACACAAGCAACGCCATAAGTGCTACAAGTGCGCTGCCGACCATAGAAGGATTAAGGATAAGGGATAAGGGAGGGGTGGGGTAATGGGCTCTGGCATCCCTTACTCACTCACCGAAACACAACAGCACGTAAATGCTGTTATTTCACGGTGGTATTCTGTAAGGTGGTGGTTACTGCCGCCAGACGGGCTGCCCAAATGACTGCGAAACGCAGTGTGCCCTACCACTACTATTATGATTATTATGATGATTGAGTATGATAATGACAACAAGATTGAAATTTTAAATAAACTTTAAAATTTAATACAGAAAACAGTCCTTCGTTAAATTAAAGAAGTAACGTTCAATCTAAAAAAGATTATCGTCGTTGCCAATCCCAAAAAGTATTTATTTATTTATTTATTTTTCAAAAGGTACCAACAGCACAAACATAGGTATAGGTAATTTTAATTACCTATACAATAGGTAACAAGGCAATTTTAAGGTATACACAGATAAATTACAAAATACAAACTGTGACGAATGACAACATGCATAACTATAACAATTGATATAACATAAACCTAACTTAAATAAAATAAAATAATGAAAAAAAGAGAACAAAATGAAAAGAAAAGAAAAACACTCAGTTAAATAGTATACGAGTAGCTGTCAATTTACGCTTAATTTCCGTCGATTTACAATTAAATATATCAACATCAGTTATTTATTATCAAGTATTTAAGTTTCTTAAGAGCGGGTATAAAGAGAAATAGGGAATCCTAGATTTGAATTTTATCTAAGTGAACAAAGTCTAATTTAATTAATTTTTTAAAATAGATAAATACATTATAAATGAAAGTGACGTCTGTAACAGAAAACATAATATAATGAAATTTTCTCGATAGAAAAAAATCACCAAGTGAGCTCTCATTTCCATCGATTTTAGTTTTATTTTCAAAATGACACACATTACAAAGCTAAAAGTGTATCAGTAATTTCACTTCACATTATTATCTAAGGCTGTATGTAACAATTTTTCATTTGACATTGTAGTTTACGAATAATTAATATTTAATACTTTTGGCACTTATAACATTTTTATTGAGCGAGATGCGCTACGAGTATCTTCCGTCGCATGTTGTGCGTAGTTCTACATATTTTGTGTCACTGTCATGTCCAAGGGGCCACGCGGGTGAAATTACTAATTTTGTTTGCTTTATACGCACTCTTAAAATATTTTTGAAAAATATATATTATTTGAACTTTTAAACGTGAAAATCTAATAGTTTATTTATTATTTGTGATAATAGAGTAAATTTTGCTCAAAAACTTTCTAGTTAATGCACATAATATGATACGATATCACTAAAGTCAAAATGTGGGAAATAATTTTTTTTTTTAGTTTTGATTTTGATATTTTAAACCTATATATTCTACTTATTTTAAACTTTAAAAAAATGTTTATTTCAGATGACATGTTAGCAGAAAAATCTCACGGCCTTATAACACAAGCGTCCATGAGGAAACAGCTATCTGCGCCCGAATATCTAGAAAAACGAAAATTGGAACGAGAGAGAAGAAAATCTTTCGAAAACGGAAGTCGAGGGCGAACTAAAAAGACTAATAGAAAATATACACTGACTAACACTAGAGTAGATGCGCAGGAGTGCGATTGTGCTCAAGTATCAGCTGAAAAAGGAATAGACTATACTTGTGACTCATGTTATACAGATATTTGTTGGGAATGTGAAACAGAAATTAGCAAAGACAAACCTAAAGACAACAAATGTGCATGCAAAAATGAAATGACTGGAGAAAAATGTACAGAATGTGATAAAACTCTTCAATACATAGACGCAGGTAGTGCAGAACATTTGGATAGAAAGCCTTCATGTAAATGCTCAGATTTTAAATCATCCCAAGAGAGTTTTGGTAAAGAGTTTGGCAGGGCACTCAATAAAACAAGAGGATATCATTCTTCTGATAACATAGTTGGGTATACGGATTCAAAATGTAAAGAAGAATCTTCAGATACAAACAATTCTATGACAAACGTTAGAAATTTACCAAAAACCTGTCTCAAGTGTGCAAAAATTAAAGAGAACATAGTCGTCACTGATTCCACGGATGTATTGAGGTCTAGAAAGTCTAGATGTAATGATCACGAAAAGCATAGACTTGATGTTTTAAGATCTAAGTCTAAAGATGATCCGCAAAGATCTAAACTGTCAAAAATAGGCACATGGAGGAGGAAATCGGAGCCTGGTTTACAACAGAATACAGCTGCATTAGTTGCTAAGAAATCGTTAGATAATTACACTGAGAAAAGTGAAACTAGAGGCAACGAGAAAATTGAGTTTGAATGTCGAAACTGTGGCTCAAATAAAATATCAAAAAAATCGAAAAATACCGAAGCAGTAATAACTTCTGATCCAGAAATGGACACGAAAAAAGGACCTGGTGGTAAAAATAGTGTTGAAATAAAGATGTACAACACAAAAAACATACCAAAGAAAATATCTAAATTAAAAAAGAATAGAGCCAAAGGCATGCGCTTTGGCACTGATACAACGGCCAAATTTTATGCAGATTTGTCTACGGATGTTTCTACGGAAAACATTTTACATATTTCCGAGTCTAATGACAGTTTAAATACAGAGAAACGAAAGGATTCAGACGTTTTATTAACAGTTCCTTCGAACATAAGCAAAGACGAAGACATGGACGAAGAAACGTACAAGAAACTAATTGAAAAAACAGACTCATTTAAAAAGAACGAGTTAGAAAGAGTTAAATATCTCAATAAGCAGAAAGTTATAAATGAAGGTTCAGAGGCGGAAGACAAACCTATAGAGGCGGAAACAAAAAATGAAGAAATTCCAGTAAGCTCTGAAGAAGCGGAAGAGCCATTGGAACATATAATTTCACAGTTGCTATTGGAAAATAGAGAGTTTCAAAAACTTTTAAAGAAACAACAGCAAAGAAATAGCGCTCAAAGGCGTCATCAGAGGCTTTTAAAAACTCATTCTAATCCAGAGCAAGCAGTTGCTACAAACAAATCAAAACCTTATACACGTCAAAGTTCACAAACGTTAGATTACAGTAAAGTTGATGAAAAAACTGAAGATTCCGAAGAAGATCACATATATGAGACTTTAAGAGTAGACAAACGGAAAAGTAATGAAACGAATGATGAATTTGACTCCAAGAACCCTCCTACACAACCTCAAATTCTAGAAAATCCTAGACCTATTTTCGAGTCAGACTACGTCTATTTGTCTTTCGATAAATTAAACAAACTACGTGACGGAATATATGACGTGCCGAAGAAGTCTCCAGAAAAAGTGAATAAAACTCACGGATCTGATTATTATGTGGCCATGGAGAAGCAAGGTCCACCGACTGATGGAAATAATGAAAATGTCTATGATAACATAGTTGAAGTTTGTCGACGAAAGAAAGAAACACAAAACAGTTTGCCTGGAGAATATTTACCAATGAGTCCGGATCAACAGAGTCCTAACACACCAGAAATATGGCTTAGTAGACAAAAAGAACATTTTAACGTATGCAGAGACAGAAAATCTGGTTCATTACCAAGAAGTTTTCAAGTCGTAACGAGTAATAGTCAAGAAGATAATAATCTGAGCACATTCAAATGCAAACCGAATAGTAATAGCAAAACTTATTTGAATAGAGACGGAAAAGTTATGAACACTGATAGACCATATACAATAGCTTCAGATAAAGGAGAAATCAGTTATGACGATGTAGAAAGTTACATGAGCGAAGGGGATATATTGAAATTTAACAAATCAAAAACCGAGAACGACTATGGGCAAAACATAAGTCAATCAACGCTAGAGCTGGAGGAAGAAATAGACAGATGCTATAAGAACAATTTTGAAAAAATCAGTCTAGATGCAAACAAAAATGAAAGTTCACTAAACATCTCACAGCCGAACTTGAACACGTCCATGACGTCTTCATGTGAAGTTTTACCGATTGAGTCCGAAGATAAGTCTAAGGATAATGAAGTCATTCATCCGGAACATAAAATTTACAAGCCCACAAGCAACGTGTTATCTTTGAAAAACGTTTTGAGTAGATTCAAAAATCGAAGTTCCAACAAAAGCTGTGACGAATCAGAGATAAATGCAAACGAACAGAGTAGCCCTGACAGTGGAAAGTCCGATTTGAAAAGTCCAACAAGTGATAAGAAATCGGCTTTAAATCCACGTAATTATTCAAAAAATTTATTACAAAGATTTAGAAGTATAATTGGTGATGAACATTCGGACGATAATCAAAATAAGACATCAAAAAATGACGATACACCCACAAATGTTGTTAAGAGTAATATAAAGTTAGTTATTACAACAACTGACAATAGTCCTACGACATCGACAATCGCTTATACCACTAACAACGATAATTTGAGTAGGAGTGTTTGTGAACAGACTACTCTATCTGAAAGTCAAAACGAAAAAAATAATCTGGAAGTACTATCTCACAGCTGTGACAACATTACTCAAAGAAAACAGGAAAATCTTAGACCGACTTACGAAAAGAGCGTTAGTTTAACGACTTCTAATACTTCATCTCCTTCTAAATCCAACAACAGTTCCCATCAAAGCCTTAATAAATTGCCCATTTATATGCAAGGCAGTAAACATTTGGGGGCAAGAATAGCTCAGTCAGATTATCTAGATCCGACAACTCTCATGAGTGACAAGTCTCCTTTAAAAAATATAAATATTCTTATAAACAAGAACGCAGTGAGACCTGACAGTTTATTTTCAAATTCCTCATTCGTGACTTCGTCCAGTGAAGGCACTTATTTGGAGAATCAAAACAAGATTATTAATACAACTGATGATAAAGAAGCTGATTCAATTAATTTAAAAGTATCAAAACTGGAAGAAAATACAAATGGCGATGAGAGTTACTATGAGAGATCTTTTGAAAAAATTGAAGAAGTCACAGATAAAGATGTATTCAGAGATTCAGCTGTATATTCGGATCAAGAGGAAACAGACGAATCTACTAACAAGAGTAATATTAACAAAAGCAAAAATATAACAAGAGTACAAAGCGTCAAACGCAATGTTTCTGTTAGAACTCAAAAAACTACTGTCATTTCGAGCGTTAACGAGAAATGTACTACACAAACGCGTGTCTTAGTGACGAGTAGAAATCAAATTACTGAGGATAGAAGTCAAAATAGACCTAAAATAGCGCCTCCAGTGCCAGCTAAACCTAGAATGTCTAACATACCATCGTCTGCGTCGTTTCAAACGAGACATTCAAGTAAAAGTGCTATAAAAACTCAAGAACAATCTGTTTCTCTAGATTGTAATTCAACTAAAAGTATCAAACAGAGTGTGACTAAATCTGAATCGACTTCACAAGTCGAAGTTAATAAATCAACAAAGAAAGATGAAAACCCAACATGTGGTATACAATTGAAAAGAATGAGTTTTGAAAGGGCTAGCCTAGATTCGGCTACTAGAAAATTTAAAAATCCAAGTGAAAAACGACTATCTATAGATCCACCGAAATCTAAATCCGTATTAGAAAGAAGGATGGAAATAGAGCAGATGTCTAGAAATTTGACTAAAACTCAAACACTTAAAAAGCCAATAGTCCAAGCGACAAAACCCAAATTGGTCACGACTAAAGTGGCAAATTTTGAAAGAAGTCTGAGCAATGTTAGTAAAGATACAAAAGAAATTAAAAGAGAAGAAGATATAGAAAGCGAGAAAGATTGTGCGAAAGAGACAGCTGTCTCTAGTAGTGGCGTAGAGAGAGATGCAAACATTCCCACAAACAAACAAACACAACTAAAATCAAACAGTATTAGTGAAAAATCGGAAAGTGAAGATTTGAAAGCGAGTTGGGTGAAGCAAGTTGTGAACAAATTTCAATAAATTTTTTTTTGAACATATCGAGTGATATTTTTGCATTTAAAAATTCCGTCTGTTTTTGTACTCAACTTTTTAAAAAAAAAAAATTGTAAAAAAATATTTTTACAAATTTTTAGTCTCTAGGATGTGATTGTAAATAATTTCTCTTTAATCAAACCATAAACAAAAAATTTTGTGCCATAAATAAATAAAAAAAAGCTCTTAATGAAAAATGCGCGCAAAATATCACGTATTTTTGTAGCTGTAAAAAAAATGCTTGTTTTGAACTATTATTATATTTATTGAATTTAAAAAAATTGTGCCATTGCGATTTGTTTTTATGATTTATGAAGCAACTATTAAAAAAATAAATATTCGTGCAATCAAAAACAATCTACTTAAAATATTTATTTTAATTATATTTAAGTATATTGTATGATTTATTACTAACACCAAATATTAGAAAGATTTAAGGACGCAGTCACAGATGATTTGGAAATAAAAATATAAAAAATTTTTGGATTTTAATATTTTTGATTCCAAAAAAATAAATTTTTTTTGGATTTTAATATTTTTGATTCCCACACATTCCATTATGAACAAACAAAAGGTCAAAACCAAATTCAAAACTAGGCATTTTTTTTTTAAATTTTTAACATACATATTGCGGAGAATTTGGTAATAAAAAGTCTTTCTTAATTTCAGTAATTTCCTGTAAATATTTCAAATTTATAAAATTCAAATTATAAATTTTACAGTTTACATAATTTTAATACTTTTCAAACTTAATTAACTATCTATGAAACCCCATTACTAAAATAAACTATATTTTCCCAGTAAAATCTATTTTTTTTTACCTGAAAGTACAATTTTCAACTGTTAAAACGATAATAAACTAAAAAAACTGATGGCCATATAAAACTGATTGACCTCCCTTAGGTACGTCTTAAGAGTTTAATTCATTTGTATTTCAATTAAGAAAATAGCGATTTATCTAAAAGAAGTTTTTGACTATTTAAATTATCTCCTGTTTGATTATTTAAATTATCTCCTTTGACTATTTAAACTATCTCCTTTAAATTATCCTCTCTTTGGCTATTTAAATTATATCTTTTTTGATTATTTAAATTATGTCCTTTAAATTATCTTCGTTTGGCTATTTTTCTTCTAAAATTATTCATTTCTTAAAACCTATATCCCAATATGGTATAATGGTATTTATATTTTTTTACTCCATTATTTTAATTTTTTTATTTCCGAATCATCGAAAACTGCGTTGTTAGTTTTTGTTTCACAAATGGAATTTTATGCAATGTTTTGTTTTTTAAATTTATTATCAATTAAATTTAATGTTTAATTTGGCTTAAACAAAGAGAACTAATAATAATATTACCTCGGTTACAATTTTTTATTATAAATCCAGTTTTACATTCTATAATGTTACATCTCTGTGAACTTAAGGCTTCTGTCATATTTGTTATAGAGAAAATTATATTTAATACATAATTTTCATAAATAAGACATAAAAATATATATACATAAACTTCGTCCGCGTAATTTTATAAAATTACGGTCAATTTCAACATTTTCCTAAGCAATTTCATCATTTTCCTAAGCAAATTCAACATTTTCCTAAGCAAATTCAACATTTTGCTAAGCAATTTCAAAATTTTCCTAAGCAAATTCAACATTTTCCTAAGCAATTTATCATTTTCCTAAGCAAATTCAACATTTTCCTAAGCAATTTATCATTTTCCTAAGTAAATTCAACATTTTCCTAAGCAAATTCAACATTTTTCTAAGCAAATTCAACATTTTCCTAAGCAATTTATCATTTTCCTAAGCAAATTCAACGTTTTCCTAAGCAATTTATCATTTTCCTAAGCAAATTCAACATTTTCCTAAGCAATTTATCATTTTCCTAAGCAAATTCAACATTTTCCTAAGCAAATTCAACATTTTCTTAAGCAAATTCAACATTTTCCTAAGCAAAGTGCTTAGGAGATTGTTTAAATAGACTGGGAAAATGTTGAAAATGCTTGGGACAATGTTGAAATTGACCGAAAAATGGTATATAAGCCTATGTTACTCGGTGATAATATAGCTTTCTATATGTGAAAGAATTTTGAAAATCGGTTTTTGAGTTTATTCATAACAAACAAACAAAAACACAAATCTTCTTAATATTATTAGTATGACATTGTTTCTTTCTACGAGTATATTCAAAGTTTAGTAAGTGTATAATTTTAAAAAAGCTCATTAAATATTTTTCAACTAAACATTTTTTTTAAATAAATGTATGACTGAAGCCTTTTAACAATTTTGTTGCAAAACTACATAATTAATATTATATAAGTTTTATAACTATTTATATAATTAACGATTTACTTAATTTTTGGAGACTGTTAGTTGAGTAAGTTCACATTGCCTTTCGTTCAGTAATTAAAATGACTAATTATTAATTATTAACAATTTAGTTGAAGTATAATAATTAACATTTAGTTTTTATGTTACGCAATAAATAATCTTAAAATTAAGTTACTTTGTTTCATTTAACTCTTTAACAGCTTAGGAGAAAGCAACTCAATGATTTAAAAATAAACATCGTACAATTAGAGAAATTTGTCGTAAATATCCGGCTCTGGCAAAATGGACACGAAAATAATTGTCGGAAAAATCCGACTCTGGCAGCTAACGGGATGTTCATTTTAAAATTGAAAAATTGTACCTACAGTGGTCTGTAAAGAAGACCACCGTGAAATAACAGCATATGTGCTGTTGTGTTTCGATTAGTGAGTAAGGGCTGCCAGAGCCCATAATCCCATCCTTTCTTTATCCCTATCCTCAATCCTTCTATGGTTGGCAGCGCACTTCCTTTGTGAGCATAATATTATATTCGCTAATTATTAGATTCTCAAAATATTATATTCGCAAAATATTATTGTATATTCTCAAAATATTATATACTCAAAATATTATTGTATATTCTCAAAATATTATATACGCAAAACATTATTGTATATTCTCAAAATATTATATTCGCAAAATATTATATACGCAAAATATTACATTTTGGACAAAAATGGTTAAAAATGTTTACTTAAATGGCTTATATGTTCTCAAAATATTATATTAGCAAAGTATTACATACCTACTCAAAATTTTATAAGTGCAATTAAAATTCAGTTGAACTTATTTGTTCTTTAGCAAATGTTTTTAAGCATTATACTATGTTTTTTTTTTTAAGTGAAAACTTCTATAGCCGCGTTATATACGACTTTGGGTAGGGAAAAAATGTATGGGTTTGCGTCAGCAACATGCTTTAGCTCACAGTTGCTCGCAGCTGCCTACGTACGCGATTACGCCAACACATTGCGGATTCTATGTGTGTGCGTGGGACGTTCAGTTTTAAGATTTTACTTCTGTCGGCAGTCCTCATGACTGCCTCCGATTCTTTTTTTATGTTAAGGTCGACAGACAGGCTGACGGTCAACTTGATGGTAGGTGGCTACCGTCGCCTATAACACAAGCAACGCCATGGATGTTGCAAATGTGCTGCCGACCATAATGGGGTATGGTATGACTATTAGGATTAAAAACAGCCACCAGTGACGCTACGGATTTTTCATTTTTAAAATCTAGCTACAAAATATGAAATATTTTTCTGATACAAACTGAATAATGTTATAAATGCGAATGTAACTGTCTGTCTGCTATCTTTTCCCGCCTTAATTACTTAACCGATCATCACGAAATTTTAAATACACGTTGTCAGGGATACAAGAAAGGGCATAGAGTACTTTCCATTCAGAATAAAAACTGTTCCCGAGCGATTGTCTAAAAATATAAAGAACTAGCGACCCGCTCCCGGCTTCGCCCGCGTCCGAACGCTACCAAACTTCACAGGATGAACTGCTGGACTAATCTGAAGATTGTTTGAAAGTTTTATAGAAATCGGTTCAACGGTTTTTTTAGTAAATTGGGAACATACATACCTACCCACACACATCGCCTTTTTTGGGTCATTGTCACACATGATGATTGGGCGTCACTGTTACGTGGCGGCGCCACCGTCGTCACAGCGATAACGATGTCATTATATTTTCTTTTTCAATGCGGACGAAGTCGCGGGCTAAAGCTAGTATCTGATATTTTAAAATTCAACTCAGAACAGGGTATAGTATAGATGCGTCGTGGTTCAGTAATGATTGCGATCACGCGATGTGCTGACACGGGGTAATACCGACTCTTGAGCCATCGTTATAGATACTCAGTGATGAGTAGGTATAACCATAGATAGATCATAACTAGCGTAACGTTACAGATAATATAGTTTACTAATTAATACAATACTTAAGGGCGCGTATAAAGAGAAATAGCCAAACCTGGATTTGAATTTTATCTAAGTAAACAAAGTGCAATTTAAAAAACTTTTTCAAAATAGATAAATACATTATAAATGAAAATGAAGACTCGGACAGAAAACATAATGAAATTTTCTCGATAGAAAAAAATCACCAAGTGAACTCTCATTTCCATCAATTTTAGTTTTATTTTCAAAATGACACATTTTAGTTTTATTTACAAAGCTAAAAGTGTATCAGTAATTTCACTTCACATATTATCTAAGGCTGTATGTAACAATTTTTCATTTGACATTGTAGTTTACGAATAATTATATAATATTTAATACTTTTGGCACTTATAACATTTTTATTGAGCGAGATGCGCTCTCTTCTATCTTCCGTCGCATGTTGTGCGTAGTTCTACGTATTTTGGGCCACGCGGGTGAAATTACAAACGCACTTTATAATATATATTACATTTACATATTTATACAGTACTAGCTGCTGCCCGCGACTTCGCCCGTGTAACTTTGTAAATTATATACTAAAACCTTCCTCGAGAAACCACTCTAT
Source organism: Synanthedon formicaeformis (assembly GCA_945859745.1). NCBI lineage: Eukaryota > Metazoa > Arthropoda > Insecta > Lepidoptera > Sesiidae > Synanthedon > Synanthedon formicaeformis. Next base: position 4,801,014 of record OX243979.1, read on the forward strand.
CCATTGGTGAAAACAGCATGAAAATTGGTGCAGTAGTTTTATAATAACATTTGTTCGTGGAAAGAAATGAACTCTGGCATCCTTCACTCACTCACCGAAACACAAAAGCACACATGCTGTTATTTCACGGTGGTCTTCTGTAAGGGGGTGGCTGCCCAAATGTGCCTGCCACTATTTAATATGAAAACATAGATTTTTTAATTTTTATTTATTTCTTTTTAGGTGAGAGAAGGAAAATCTTCTAAAAGACACCGTTCAAGTGACCGGCAGTGTAAGTGCCTTTTCACACACACACGGTTTCCGTATAAATGGCAACCGTTGAGACGGCTGTGGATCTTTCATACGTACACGGTTGCTGCTTCCTGTGCCGCGTGCGATCAGTTGAATATCAATGCGAAATCACGACCGTGCCGTGCCCGTGTCCGTGTACGTGTGAACGGTTTTCATACTAGGCCATAGACCACTACTAAACGGTGACTGAACCGTGTCCGTGTGGTCACGGCAACCGGTATCGTATGAAAACTTGTATAATAATGTCTACATTACTGAACCGCCACGGTACCGTTTATACGGAAACCGTGTGTGTGAAACGGCACTAAGGTTCTAGTACTATACGGCACCGCGTTAGCATTATTTCGCGGTACTAGGTGCTCTAGGCAATCTACCGATGTACCTACTGTTTGTACTATTGTATTTATAATGACAAATTACTGGAAGGCCTTCTCTTTTCATATAAGCAAGATTTAAGAACAGAGTAAATAGGGTATTAACGGGCAAGCAAATCCTTCTTAGACCTCAACTTCACTTACGATCATTGAGCTCACCATGGGGTGAGATTGAGCTCACCGTCGGGCGAGATTGAGCTCACCGTCGGGTGAGTTTGAGCTCACCGTCGGGCGAGATTGAACTCACCGTCAGGTGAGATTTAGATTAAAATCCAGTCATGAAATAGAAGACCTCCTAAAAGACATATGTTTGCTGTTCGGCAACTAAGTCTTCGGGTTATTTCAATATTCAACATATAAATATTATTGCTTTTTGCAATGTGAGTCGAAAGTATTTTTTGTATGTAAATGACACAAACAAATCATAATTTTATCGTTCAGAAACAATCGAGACGTTCGTTGGTTCGTTTTATGATTTACATTTTCTTCGCTTAACGGTTGCGTGACATGAAAATCATTTTCCCTCCAAAACTGTAAAAGGCAGAAGATAGCACGCTAGACACTACCTGTCTCTAGTCTCGGAGCTGGCGTCGCAATTTTAACTGCTATAATATTTTCAACTAACTTAACCCTGCCACAACTTATATTGATTTTAAAGCTGGTGTCCGCGACTACGTCCGCGTTAAGAAATAAAAATTATATAAGCAATATAACGCTTGACCACTTGTTGCTATGACATTATGAATCAGGACTGGATAGGCGTTACAGATCTAAATCCATATAGGCATAAATAGATAAATACAAAATATAATATTATAGTTATGTATGTACCTTTTTATGATTTGTTTTATTTTATTTTAGAATCCTTAATTTTTTACGGGGAAAAAAGTTTTTTCGTTTTTTTTTAAAACATTATATACAAATTTAAATGAAAAATAAATAAATAAATATATACAAACTAGCTGCTGCCCGCGACTTTGCCTGCGTAACTTTGTAAATTATATACTAAAACCTTCCTTGAGAACCAATCTATACATTGGTGAAAACAGTTTTTGAGTTTATCGCGAACAGACAGACAGATAGACGCGGCGGAGGATTTTGTTTTATAATATATTAGGAAGGATTATTCATAGGAAACAGTTTTTACAGGTACATTCAGTAAGACAAAAAAAAATAAAGCATAAAAAAAGCCCCAGCTCTTGGTCTATCTACATTGTTCCGATGGAAACTTTTCAGTCAGAATGAAATAGACATATCGATTTTGAACCAACGAATGAGACAAAACATAGGACATTGCTTCCTGATATTCCAAAAAAACCCATACCTCTTCCGTCTTCGAATGTAACTGTCGTGCTTGCGATGAAATAGAATATACATATTACGTTTATTCGCTATTTTAATTAAAATTTGACTTGATCTTGTGTTACAAAGTAATATGGGTTCAACAAATTATTTGAACAAATCGAAGATAGGGGGGTTTAGAGCTAAAAGCGGTTCCAGTGTTGGCTCAGACAAGGAAGTCAATGGGAAACTCAGGCGCGCTAAAATTAGGTAATGATTTTTTTTTCAATACAAAGTTAAAATAACTTTACTCGTAGGTTATCTTGCCACAGTTCTCATCACATTTTATTTCGATTTACATTACTACTAGCGATCCGTTCCCTGCTTTGCATGGATGCATTTTTTTCTGCAAATTATTCATAATACCTACACAAACTTTGCTGGCACACCTACTAAGAGGTATGATAAGTAAATTTTACGTGCTGTAGACAACTTGGTTTTTTTATAAAAATTCATCGATCTAGAAGTAAATGAAGACGTGAGCGGATGAAGGTGTTGCATTTTTGGGTTTTCTCGTTTTTTTTGCGTTGATGAAGGTAATATGTCCTTATAAATAATGACAGACCTTAAGATAGTCGATTTAAAACATTTTTGGAAAATAAAAAGTTGAAAAAGGTGTTAATTTTAAAAAGCAAAATGTGCAGAATAGTTTAGCTTTGTTAATGGAAGAGGGAGCTATGTTCACTTTTTTTTTAAATTATATAATAGAAAAGTGTTTACTTGCTATCATACCATTAATATTTTAGGTTGTTTACACAACTTTGCATCATAATTTAATACAAAAATCAGTTCCGTGGGGACTTATCTCAAAAACTAAAAGTAAAACTTTAACCTCGATTTATTCAAAATTAGAATTATGCGACATATCATCTTCATCCACTCACGTCTTCAAATGACAAATAGATACAAAAAGTCGAAAGTTAGATGGCAATTTTTTTAAAAGTATTTAATTTTAACAGTACTTAGTCCGAATTTAATCATATTGGACATCGTTCAAAAACAGGCCACTACTTTTTTTTAAACTTACACTTTGGAGAACTTTAACTTAGGTACACAATGATGAAGTGACGCTTCACGATGAAACCCCATAATAATAATACAAAACTTATATATTATAAACTGATATACAGTCTGATCTCCATACGAAACTAATATCTATCAAAATTCAACATATTGATCACCATTCAAAATTTTGTCCATTTCTTCAGTCAATTCTCAGTGTGTCCTATTAATTAATTAATAACAATACTTATCTTTAACTAAGATTAAATTTTCCCTTATCTACATTTATCGGAGCTTAACTTGGTTTAACTCACAACTGCACTTGCCTGTACTCTTACTGACATTTTAATTAAAATGATTATAATAAGTACAGTCAATGAAAAAAGTTAATACAGGCAAATAGTTGTGCTTTTTTAGAGTTTACTCCTTAAGAATCGATTTGCATATATTATAAGCCCGTGGAATCGAAATACTACAATGGAATTTGCGTCACAAGTGCCAAAGGGGCACATAAAAAAAACGCCTTTGACAGAATCATGGCGGACTCTTGCCTTCACGCGTCAATGGTAAAAGGTAGTAACGATCAACTTCTACTATTACATTTAAACTCTAATGGGTTGACGTAAAGTCACATTTTCTTTAAATTACGTACTTATTATTATGTTTGTTTGGTTTTAAATGACAGTTCATGCTCTACGCATATGTCACTTTTAAATGTTCCATAAAATTCGTTGTGTTTTGTATGGCACGCGGGTTCCATGTTGTAGTAGTTTGATGGCCCGTGGTATAAAAATTTATGGGGTTAAAATCAAAATTGTTACCCGAATGCGTTATAGTTACGTTCTATTTTTTTGAATATCTGAACTTTCAGATATTGCGCCATTTTTAAACAATATTATTCGTCGTGTTCGAATTGGAAAAATTTAAATTTTATATTCGTTCGTAAGTATATTCCAGTCGCGTGTCGGAGCTGACACACACAATTTTTTTTTATCTTTATAAACACATTAAAAATGTTTTTATTTAAACAAATAGTAACTTTTAAAAATACTTTTAACACTTCAGTTGTCGATTGTACCTGTTGTTAGGCGTTTGTTTATCATAGCAACGGTTGCCATGGAACGCGACGTGTAATCAATATAGTTCCATTTTGAAATTGTAATAAAATATCAATTGCAGTACGAAACTGGTGCAATGCGTCGACTCGTCGCGTTCCTTTTTTGAATTTATTATTTTCTTTCCTTTTTTTTTATTTGCCATCAATGGTTCGGGAACCATGTAGTTTTTAAGTAAGGAGTTTCAATATGTATTCAAAATATGACTATAGGCGTCCGGGAAAAATGAACGAGTATGGATTGAAGAGAGTTCCGGATTATACTGAATTGGCTTACAAAGAAGCTGTTTCTAAGCTAAGATATTTTCTCTCCGGAAATTATGCTCCAACTGTAAGTATTTTTTTTATTTTATTTTAAACCCACGACGCCCGACGCAAAAGTGGGCTGTTGTGTTTTTATTTTACTTTTTTTTTTACATTTTTACAAGAAATAATGAATAAAAAATAAAACAAATTTATATTATGTAATAAAGCGATAAGCGACAAACTAAAAAGGTTTTATTTATAATATGTTGCTTTATTAAATAAAATAAAATAAAATAAAAAAATAAAATAATAAATAAAAAAATAAAAATAGGCGCTATAGATCTAATCTAAATAGGTATGTACCTTTTTATGATTTGTTTTAGTTTATTATAGGATCTTTAAATGGGGGAAAAAAGGTTTTTCGTTTTTTTTTAATTAAAAATTTTTTAATTATTTTTTAATTTTTTAATTTTTTTAATTACAAATTTAAATGAAAAATAAATAAATATATCGCTCCTTAAAAACTAAAGGGCCACAAATCAAAATTACCCTTTTTTACAGGAGAGCTAATCGAAAAAAAATGAATTTTTTTTGTTTATTTTTTTTCTTATTAGATATAGATATCAAATATATGCATATTATATACATCGTTAGAAGCGAATTTTTAAGTAGCATTAAATGTTTTAAGTAATTTTATAATAAACTGAATACTAGAAGAGATATAAGCATATAAGTTACTTTTGAATATATAAAAAAATTATCAAAATATATACTAAATATGGAATAAAACAACCATAATTCTTTTTGCAACATACAATATGAAGGATTGTGATTGTATTTTTGCAATAAAAACATTTTTGGATTTTTTTTGTTTTATGCCCATTTAGTTTTGAAGCACCGATATATATACAAACTAGCTGCTGCCAGCGACTTCGCCCGCGTAACTTTGTAAATTATATACTAAAACCTTCCTCTAGAACCACTCTATCCATTAGTGAAAACAGTATGAAAATAGATGCACTATTTTTTGAGTTTATCGCGAACAGACAGACAGACTCGGCGGAAACTTTGTTTTTTAATATGTAAGGAGGATTTAAGATATTTTTATCATAGTTTATTTATTGTTTTATTTAAATTTTAAATTCAGTCACTCGCTTAGGTACGCAGCTACGGGATATCTTCGTCCATAAAGAACTTAGACGAATCTGACGGTGACATAGACAAGAAATTTACAAATTACGCATTATCCGAGTACAAGCCGAGGCCTCGGCTTACGGCAAAATACTCTACGTTATACGCCGACAGTCTAAATAATTATACTCCGAACAACACGGGTAAGTTCTAAAGACTAGAATATATTATGACTAGCTGGCGCCATCGACTTCGTCCGCGTTGAAAAAGAAAAAAGTAGCCTATCCTGTGTCTTGTACGTCTATTTAAAGGAAGGATGTGAAGGTTGGCAGACAGGCAGACAGTCTACTTGATGTTTGCAGTGCTCTACCGACCATAATAGGATTAAGAAAGAGAGTTAAACGAGTAAGATTTGCATATATATAACTAGCTGGCGCCATCGACTTCGTCCGCGTTGAAAAAGAAAAAAGTAGCCTATCCTGTGTCCTGTACGTCTATTTAAAGGAAGGATATGAAGGTTGGCAGACAGGCAGACAGTCTACTTGATGTTTGCAGTGCTCTACCGACCATAATAGGATTAAGAAAGAGAGTTAAACGAGTAAGATTTGTATATATATATAACTAGCTGGCGCCATCGACTTCGTCCGCGTTGAAAAAGAAAAAAGTAGCCTATCCTGTGTCCTGTACGTCTATTTAAAGGAAGGATGTGAAGGTTGGCAGACAGGCTGACAGTCTACTTGATGTTTGCAGTGCTCTACTGACCATAATAGGATTAAGAAAGAGAGTTAAACGAGTAAGATTTGTGTATATATAACTAGCTGGCGCCCTCGACTTCGTCCGCGTTGAAAAAGAGAAAAAAGTAGCCTATCCTGTATCCTGTACGTCTAAATGTTTATCTACCAAGTTTCACGAAAATCAGTTAATTCGTTTAAGATTTATTGAGGAACATACATACATAAGAGTACAATACCTACACTTACAGAATTATTATTAGTAGCTATTGATTGATAAAAAAGTCAATCAAAATGAAAAATAATCAGTTAGCCGTAAATATTTCGAAATATTTCTCTAAATATATGTATATAATCTTATATATTTAGATTTTTTTATATGAATATATTTTTCTAGTTATACCACCTCAAACAACTTCCTCTCCGGCCGATTTGAGCGGTGGCACGAATCCAGATGTGATTAACTTCATCCAGAAACAAGAGGAATACATAGAACAACTCGAGCGAGAAAGCCAATATTGCAGGGTATGTACTACAACATCAGATAAAATATAAACTAAAGATCTAGTTAAAGAATAAATACCAAACTATTACCAAAAAATCAATGTATTTCTTCAGGATGAGCTGAACAACCTTCTCGGCAAGGTGAAAGAAGTGATATCAGAAAACGAACATTTGCACGAAGCTCAGAAGAACAAGATAATATCTCGCATGTTTCAAACATACAACAATGGCTCTGAATCTGATGAACTCGACGATATAGGTGACAGCACTGGCCTGGACAGTGACAATAAGGTAATTTAATGAATTTTTCACTCCAATGATAGGTGACAAAGTTCAGAAAATATTCCAGGTTTTCTTTAATGACTATTAGAACCCTTTAGGCTAAGGCCACACTATAAAGTGCCTCGCTGTTAACAGCCTAGGAATATTCAAGAGTAAATATTTCAGGCAACACCATCCAAGTCGCGCAAATCTCCAAAATCTCGCGTCTCCAAGCTGGAAGGTCCGAACATTGTGTTTGAATCGCGTATCGCAGAGTTGGAAGCGCAGTTGGCTCAAGCTAAGATTGATTTGAAGAAGATACAGGTAACATTACTTAGCACCTTTTTTATGTAAGTAAATTTCTTCAGACAGGCTAGCCGTCCAGTAATGGTAAGTGTCTACAGTGGCCATATTAACACAAGCCCGTTGACACAAGCCGTTTTGACGAGCCCGTTGGATGAGTGGCAAGGTTGCTTGCCTAACGTCTCAGGGGCCCCGGGTTCGATTCCCGGCGAGGTCAACTTTGGAAATTTTAATATAATTTTCAAAAATGGACTCTGGTCTGGATTTAAAAAGTAGTGGTAGGGCACACTGCGTTTCGCAGTCATTTGGGCAGCCCGTCTGGCAGCAGTAACCACCACCTTACAGAATACCACCGTGAAATAACAGCATTATGTGCTGTTGTGTTTCGGTGAGTGAGTAAGGGATGCCAGAGCCCATTACCCCACCCCTCCCTTATCCCTTATCCTTAATCCTTCTATGGTCGGCAGCGCACTTGTAGCACTTATGGCGTTGCTTGTGTTATAGGCGACGGTAGCCACCTACCATCAAGTGGACCGTCAGCCTGTCTGTCGACCTTAACATAAAAAAAAAGGAATTCCATCGATGCTCCAAGTGCGCTGCGAAATTTAGTAGCATAATCAAGTATTGGGCAGGCATAGGGAAATGACATTCCTGGTGTCATTTTTTCACCTAAACACAACACCACCTACATGGTGTTATTTCTCGGTAGATGCCAAACAGGCTCTCCAATTTATGGTTGTGAAACGACTATACCGCTCAGACCAGGACGAAGAGTTCTTTTCTAAAAGTGGCCCTGCTGGAAATCAAACCCAGGACCGCTGCTAAGAACGCTAAGGAACATATCGAAGATTACTGTTTATTTATTTATCAAAATGTTAGGTGTTTTAGAAGACATGCAATCTCTTAAACCATGTAAATTTTTTAAGTACATAGTGGACACTCGCAATGCCTTCTATGGACACCGTGCATTCCTTGTTGAAATGATGGGATGCTTGTAGTTATAAGTTCGATAAAAATTAAAAATATTTCAGGATGAAAATAACGAAAACAAACGCAAGCTAGCCTCAGGACTAGTCGACTCGACGTGCCTCGACGGCTTCAAGCGTCAGATTGACAACCTGCAACGCGACAAAAACTCTTTGGAGGGGCAAATTGTCAAATTGAAATTGAATTTGGAACAAAAAGATGGCGACGAGGGACGGTATAAGCGGTCGGACGTCGTCGAACAACAGCTCAGGGACGAAAGGAACAACTTGGAAATGGAAGTTCGCAGATTGAAGGTAAGGCTACTTTTTGACTACCTACTTATTTATTGATAAGTATAGCGATAAAAGAAGGGGGTAAGCCACAGATGTGTTTTTGGTGGCCATTCACAGCCACTATTAAATTGATGTTTGGGTGACAATTTGAATCCAAACATAAGGCGGGCGTAGTCGTGGGGATTTATTAGTGTTCTATGTAATGTTTGTGCGCTCAGGATGACTTAACGAAGGAGCGAAGCAAGGTTCGCGAGCTAGCGGGCGAAGGCGCCCGACGCGCCGTGCAAGAGCGAAGCGCCGCTGAGCAGCGGTACACTGCTCACTTCGACGAATTGCAAAGAGACCTCGCTGCCCAGTACGACAATGTTGCTAAGCTACAGGTAAGTATATATACTAAGGGCCTCTTTCACAAACTACATGTAAAGTGTTGATTAGTTACTTTTAGAAATCATTTTCTGTTATATTGAATTATGCACTCGGTTTACTGCAACATTCGATTGCCGATTTTTTTTTATTATTTTCTATTTAATGTTTGGGACGTTTACCGTACAAACAAAGGTATATCAGCTCTATTATCCCCGGTTACCGGTGACTTTAAATGACTGTCAAGTAGGCTAGCCGTCATTTAAAGTCACCGGTAAGAAAGCATACGAGTTTCACCACCTTCGAGTAGCATTACTCAAGGGTAATTTCAATGAAATTGAAACAAGTTACTCCTAACATTTACTCACCAATTAGAGTTCCTTGAAAAGTAACTAATCAACACTTTAATTGTAATTGGTGAAAGAGGCCCTAAGTATAATAGGTTACAAGTATACGCTTCTTTTTTGTCAATATGTTCTGCACGTCCAGGCCAGTATAGACTTTGAAAAGTGTGACCTTGCCTTGACTCGAAGTTAATATGCCTTTATAAAATTATTTATCATAACATAGTACATTTTTATCGGAGTGCTATCAGGAGTCAAGAACTAAAGAAAATTTTTGGGCATAAACTATAAACAATCTTATACTTACCATGCAAATATACGCTACGACATAAAAATAATCTAACATCACGATTAAAACTAAATTCTTCAAATACCTTCAGTTCTTCTATAAAAATATATAACAAATTACCAAATAATTTAAAAAAAGAAAAAAATGATATCATATTTATAAAAAAATTAAACAAAATTCTAAATAATAAATGTTACTACAATTCAAATGAATATTTTTTAGATAACATTATCATTTAAATATTAATAATATAAATGTAAATATAATTTATTTTTAATTTTAATTTAAATAAAATAAAATTCTTATATATATAAAATATAAATAAATAATTATATGCTTATATATAATATATACGCTTCCTCTCTCCTAGTCCCTAAGTTGCATGCCCAACAGGGTCCATAACATTGGTCTTTATTTTTATAACATCTTTGTACATTATGGTTTCGCAATAAATAATTGAATTGAATTGAAAAAAAATCCAGAAACCCTAGGCCATGATCCGGAAACCCTAAACTACTTGATAGCAGCACCTACTAGTAATAAAATTTTAAGATGCTTAGCAACTATTCACGGATATCAAAATCGCGTGGTTCTTTTAAATTGAGACCACTGGACTCAGTTTATAAGAACCACGCGCGAATAGTGAGTCGAATATATCTTCCTTTTGTTGTTTCTATCTAAAACAGACCTTAAATTCTTTGGAGATTAGGATTTATCATTTTAGGATTTGAGGCATTAACAGAAGTAATTCATCCATTGCATATTACTGTTCCCGATATTTGTAAATTTTATTTATTAAATACTAGCCGGCGCCCGCGACTTAGTCCGCATTGAAAAAGAAAAAAGTAGCCTATCCTGTGTCCCGTACGTCTATATGTTTATCTACCAAGTTTCATGAAAATCAGTTGATTCGTTTAAGAGTTATGGAGGAACATACATACTTACATACATACAGAAAAAAAAATCTAAAAATAGTCAATTTAGTTTCAGTATCATGTATAGAGCCTATAAACACGATATCTCTGAAAACAAAATAACTTACTCCGTGACCAACCCTTACAGATTTATTATTAGTATTGATAGAAAGTGATGAGAAATATGAAAAATTGTTCGAAACTTATTACATGTGCCAGGCGGTGGTCTTGGGTGTGTATCGTTCTAACTTTTGTCAAAATTTCATTAGACATACCTAAGGGATCTATACTGGGGCCTTACAGATTTATTATTAGTATTGATTTCGGATTAATTCCCCTGATTTTTCTAATTTGACTCTGCTAAAACTTTCTAGTTGGATTTGGAACGTCAGCGCCGCGAGGAGAACGATCTTAAACGCGAGCTGTCCATCAAGAATTCATCTTTGGAGGAAATCAAGATGGATCTAAAGAATAAAACAGGTACCTATCTTGAGACATGATGAACTTATTATATTTACAGGTACTTAGGTATGTACCTAACAGGACGCGTGTAGCCTTCGTTATATATTCTAAGCTCTAAGTTAGTCTAGGTTAGGTCTTACCCCGTTAATTCTTTTATTTTCTTAGAAAGTGTCCATTAATAATAATAATAATAATAATAAAGTTCTTTATTCGGGTTTATTATTTATTCTTATCATAAATAGTTCTTAGTTCTTATTATAATAGGGTTAGTTCTTTATTTACTTTTTTTTCTTCATAATATTAAGTGGACGACATCATTTTCTATAACAAACAACAGACATTTCCCTATCATCAAACAAGCGACATCAGCACAAAGTATAAAGGCTTATACTCGTAATATTAGTACAGATAACTGTTACACAGTCACAGTGCAATTTGTTTTGTGTGTATTTTAGCTTCTCTTCAAGCTGACCTGTCACAGGCTCACGCGGAGAAGGCTTCTCTCGAGGAAGAGTTGGCAAGTGCTCGACTGGCCTTAGAACGTCACCAAAGGCAGGCTAAACACGAAACTAACCGACTCAATTCAGAGGTGAGTTCAAATTTATTTTAATTTATTTATTTTATTAATTTCGTTTTATTTTATTATTATTTTATAAAGCAAACAAAATTTGTAATTTCACCCGCGTGGACCCTTGGACATGTCCAAAGATTTAATTGGAATGACAGTGAAACCAAATACGTAGAACTACGCACAACATGCGACGGAAGATAGCGCATCTCGCTCAATGAAAATGTTATAAGTGCCAAACATCAAATTACTACAACATGGAACCCGCGTGCCATACAAAACACAACGAATTTTATGGAACATTTAAAAGTGACATATGCGTAGAGCATGAACTGTCATTTATAACAAAACAAACATAATAATAAGTACGTAATTTAAAGAAAATGTGACTTTACGTCAAACCATTAGAGTTTAAAATGAAATAGTAGAAGTTGATCGTTACTAACTTTTACCATTGACGCGTGAAGGCAAGAGTCCGCCATGATTCTGTCATAGGCGTTCTTTATATGTGCCGCTTTGGCATTTGTGACGCAAATTCCATTGTAGTATTTCGATGCACAAAACTAAAACATTAACTTAATAATTAAAAATATTTCAATGTTAATAATGTTATTTGAATTTCTATTTTCACGTGAACTAGTTAAATTGTATAACTCCACGATTAACTTGTGCTTTTATTATAGGTGACGGTAGCCACATACCATCAAGTGCACCGTCAGCCTGTCTGTGGACCTTGACATAAAAAAATATTCGATCTAAAATTAAAAACAAAACCATTTCAACCAATGAAACTCTCTTCAATTTCTATTTCAGATACAATCACTTCGTCAACGTTTGGACAGAGCTGATGCTGATTTGGTGCATTCGCGACGTGAGAATCTACGTCTCTCCGAGCAAATTTGCGCTTTGGAGAAAGAGGTAACACTTTTTTTATCTAAAACTAGCTGCTGCCCGCGACATCGCCCGCGTAACTTTGTAAATCAATACTAATAATAAATCTGTAAGGGTCGGTCATGGAGTAAGTTACTTTGTTTTCAGAGATATCGTGTTTATAGGCTCTATACGTGATACTGAAACTAAATTGACCATTTTTAGATTTTTTTTTTCTGTATGTATGTATGTATATATGTTCCTCCATAACTTAAACGAATTAACTGATTTTCATGAAACTCGGTAGATAAACATTTAGACGTACGGGACACAGGATAGGCTACTTTTTTCTTTTTCAACGCGGACGAAGTCGCGGGCGCCAGCTAGTTATGTACTAAAACCTTCCTCGAGAAATACTCTATCCATTTGTGAAAACAGCTTGAAAATCGGTGCACTAGTTTTTGAGTTTATCGCGAACAGACAGACAGACAGACAGACATGACAGAGTACTTTTTTAATATTCTTTTAAATTAAAATACGAGTGAATGTGTCTGGAACATAAGTTATGCCAACCATACACGATCAAGCTTATCGTCTAATGTCTTATCCCTAATCTTAATCAAACTTATCCAATTAGACAGTGGTAAAAATAATAATAATAATAAATATCTTTACACATTCCACACAGCACCATCTAGTTCCACAGTAAGCAACTAATGCTTGTATTGTAGATACCAGACAGTTGATATACAGCATAGATTATTTTATTTTGTAAATACATACATATTATAAATACAAAATATCCATGACTCAGGTACAAAGGTAAAATGTTAACACAAACATTTTCCCCTAGCGGGATTCGAACCCGCGACCGTTTGGTCAAACCAAAGTGATGTGCTAGTGTATGGATGGACGAGAGGCTTGATCGTGTATGGCTGGCATTAGTATAGTTAAATGAAATTGTAACTTCCCAGATTAATATGAAGAATCTAACACCGATATCGCCGGAGAAGAGTAAGAAAGAGAAAGAGATGTCGTCGGTACTAGAATCGATGGAGAACAAACACGGTGAGCAATCAGTTTAGAATTTGATGTTAGCTTTGGTGCGTATTAACCCCGATTAGATGTGTCTGCCGAAGTACCTGCCAGTGTTGTTTATTTATATCTTAGGTATCGAAATATAAGTAACGCTTTTAACGGTTTTCCTTTGATAAAATGAAATACATAGGTTAAAAGAAAATGAAGCATTTAAAAAATTGTATAATATAGGTTTTTAAATAAAGTTTTATAAACAAAATTATTTAGGTTCAGTTTAGGACAGTTATTTAGTTACAAAATTTCATGAGCTTTTTGAAACTGAACCATTTAAAAAATTGTTTAATATAGGTTTTAAATAAAGTTTTAAGTATAAACAATTATTTAGGTTCAGTTAAGGACAATTATTTAGTTACAAAATTTCATGAGCTTTTTCAAACTGAACCATTTTATAACATTTATACTATAGTTAGGCCGAAACTGCTGTGCCACTCCTTAGGAATGAGGAGAAAAAAAAAATGATTTCACATGAAAGCGATATTGTCGGACAAACCTCACGATATCAATTTACGATACGATTTTACTCTGAATATTTTATCTATTGTGCGTCTAATATATATTATACTAGCCGCTGCCCGCGACTTCGCCCGCGTAACTTTGTAAATTATATACAATAACCTTCCTCGAGAACCACTCTATCCATTGGTGAAAGACAGACAGACAGATGCGGCGGATTTTGTTTTATAATATGTGGATAAGGCAAGCATAAACGACTGACAAATAGAGCGAAGCGATCAGGGGGCCTAGTGCGAGTTTTACTCTATCAAACGCGTCGATAGTGTAAACGTCAATTTGTATGGGAATGAAGTAGTGCTACACGTTAGCCACCAGGTAGCGCTGCTTCATTCTCATACAAATTGACGTTTACGCGTTCGACGAGTTTGATAGAGTAAAACTCGCACTAGGCCCCCTGCACAGTGTTGCCAAGTCAGTAAAACAAAAAATGGCCAAACACTTCTAAAAAGGTGCTAGAATGTTAAAATTTTAATGCCCTAAAAAGTGGCTATAAGTGGCCAACTTTTCTTTCCATCTCAGCATTAGAGTTTGGTAGAAATAGAGCCAAATCCGTCAAAGCCAAATTGGTAAAATACAGATTCACCGCTTGTATTTTTATAATTTTGACAATATTTAAGGACGTATGCAATTTGTATAGGTGTATTGTGAACCATTATTACATCAACTTTCCAATTTTTTCGTCACAAATAGACAATATTCGTTCAGAAATAGGTATTTTTATGTAGATGAGTAAAGACAAGTGTTAATTTTCGGAAAATATTACTTTTTATTTTGCTGTGATTTTCATACTTTAAAAGTTGCCAAAACAGTGGCTAAAATATTTAGCCAATAACATTTAATATTTATGGCTAGTGCAACCCCAAAAGTTGCCAGATATAGCCAAAAAATGGCTAACTTGGCAACACTGCCCCTGCACCCTCGCCTCGCCGCACACATGCCTAAGGAGTGGGTACAACTATATCTAAGTTATCAAATCAAATCAAAATCAAAATATTTATTTATCAATTAGGTTTCTACGAGAAACTCTTATGATCGTCATTATAAATTTAAATTTACCAGGGTTTCGGAAAAAAGCCAAGATGTCGATCCTGTGAAGAAACCCCGAAAGAAACAGGATACTATTCTTTACATTAACATATACCTACACGTTTTTCATGAACTTGTTATGTATGCTTCAATATAATGCTTAAAAAATTATTTATTTTGGATTGGCAACCGTTAAAAGCTTTATTTATTTTCAATAAAATTTTAATCTAATGGGTAAACTATTGGTGTTTTGAAAATCTCTTTTTCTATTCTTCCTCCAAGAATGTGTGAATTCCTTGTAGTGGGTACTTTCAAAACATTCATATTTTACCCTTTCCTGTAATCGCATGTGTTCCCACTTGTTCTTTGAAAGGGCTTTCTTACATATTCAATAGTTTATTCATCAGATTGTTCGAAATACATCCACATTCGAAATATATACCAGTAATTTTAATGCACGAGCAGAAATGTGACGCAATATATGACCTTTCACCACAAAAGATATACTTGATAATTTAATAGCAAAATTGGAAAAATAGGAGAGGTTTTAAAAGAGCGTTATTTTTTGTGGTATGGAAGGTCAGGGCTAAAGCGAGAACATTTGGTTCCACAGCTAGAACTGTTGCCGAGCTGGAGTCCATGATACATTCACAAAACAGTCTGATGGAGAAACTGACCGGCGAGTGTCGTACGCTCACTTACAAGCTCGACGACGCAAACCGTAGGCACAAGTACGAATAAATTTCAAATTTACTAGCATGATAATATGATTCATATCCGATCAGTAAAAGCTTTTAAGAAAGCACCTTCGATTTTTCTTTTAATGTCACTTAAGAAAATTATCATTACCCATTGAAAAATTAAAATTTGAAACTAAAGTCGTGCTGTGTTTTTATTGGTAGGCAGAGCGCAGAGTCGCAGCTCAGACGAACCAATCAGAACACAGCGCGACCGTTCAAGATCTCGAGACCAGTGTATACCGAATCGTCGGTCCAAGCGCCGCTCCGAAAAAGAGTCCGATTCGTCGAATAATAACCCGCCAATCATTGTTGGACCGTTGTCGACCAATCAGGATCTCGCTAATATAAAGGGAGAGAAAACATATAATTTGCCGCTTTTCATTCAACAGCCCTTTTTACGAGAGAAAAAGGAGCCAATAAAAGTTGACATAAGCGTGAAGTTAATACCAAAGCCAAAGAAGAAAGATCGTAGGAAACGGGAGGCTCAGTTAGAAGAAATAACCATTTCAAAAGATACTAGAGGAGTAAAGAGTAGTATAAGCATGGATGTAAGAGAAGGCAATGTACAGCTTTTAAACGAATCGTTAGAAATTATAGAGAGCTGTACAGAAAATGCATCAAATGAGTCAAATGTATTAGTCGATGCAATCAATCCTGAAATAGATTCCAATAATCCGATCGTTGTCGATGCAGGAGATGATACAAACGAATTACCTGAAGAAGTAAATGAGAAACAGAAAGAATTACAAAATATAACTTTTGAATCTGAAAACATAACAGAAGAAAACACGAAAAATGATATTGACGACAAAAATGAGAAAGAAGAAAATATTGAAACACAAGTAGAGGAAATTTCAACTGAAGTAACATGCACCAAAGAAAATGATGATAACTTAGAAAATACATAGACCTGATATTTAATAACGTATATAGATTCTTAAAATCATGAATGTAGTGCTTTAGATGTTAAAAATCACTGTTGCTTTCTACTCAGTTCAAATATTATTGTTCCTTATTTTGAATGGATTGTAAGAAATTAAAAAGATCTTCAATTTTTAAATAATTTGAAATATTATAGCTAATGTGTGCGATATTAGTTTTTGTTATCAAAAGAGTTACTTTATTGAAATATTTTGTAAGTGTTATCCGTTGTGCTGTTATTTTATAATGTTTATTTTTTAATGGGTAATGATTACAGTGCAATAAATGTAGTTTAACTATGGCCTAGTTATTATAATCACAATTTACCTTTTTTTTAAATTTACTCATTAAAGATTCGAAATTTTAAGAGAATCACTTCGTAATTTCAGAAATGAGAAAACACAGTTGCTTTGCAGAAATGCTGAGCTTATGAGAAAACTAAGAAATCTATGGTCTTCTCATAAGAAATACTGCACCACACTGCCACCGTTAAGGAGCTACACTCCCCTAAGTGGCTATCCAAACAGTCGTTCATCTTACGATCTAGATCGCACTTATTATACCTCAACACCATACACAAATAAATATAGATTTAAAAAAGAAATTGACACATCCGATATCGGTGATCTAAGTCGCCATCTAAGCGATCTGTCGTTAGACAGAATGTGTGACTCTGATGACGATCCTATTAAGGTAAGAAGCCCTGTGCTTAGAAGTGACAAAATTAACAAGTACAAAATGGTGAATTTGAAACGTAGTTACCTTATAGATCAATGAATATAAGTAGTCTTAAACAAAGATTTAAATCGAAAGATGCGGCGTAATCTCCTCGCGCCATACTAAAAACACACCGAAAATTCTTAACAATGGGCGCAGGCGCTCAACCCAACTACAGTTGCACGCCAGCTACAGTGAGTGACGGTCGCTTGATGAGAGCGTCGCTAACGTCACAGTCACGTTTGAAGTAATGAATGTGTTGTCTGTGTTTAAAAGTGTGTTTAGACAAAGGTATATGTATTTTATACTTTTGTCTAGTATAATGTATGTTGTATTTTGTAACACACTTTCGCTAGTAATGCCGCATCTCTCGATTTAAATCTTTGGTCTTAAACAATAGTTTGAAAAGAATGTGCATGTCGATATGAATCTGCTTACATAAATAGAAACTTTTAGAATGAAATCCGCCAAGGTTGCATGTGTGCAAGTATTTTGCAGAAAAGTATTTAACATAATATGATTTTCGCTTGATATGGGCTTCTTTAAGCGAGCAATAACAGAATTGTAAACAAAACCCTACAGGGTAGGCAGCGCACCCCTCCCCTTGGGGTTGATTATATACTCAGGCGAAGTTTACCAGGTGGTAACCGTCAAGTACGTTAGGTAACATCAAGTGGAACGTCAGCCTGTCTGCTACCCTTTATAAAAAAAGATATGACATCACGATTATAAAAAGATATGAGATCACGATTATGAAGGTACATATCATGAGGCTGCAGGCACTTATATAGTTTCTTTATTTTCAACCACACCAATCTATATTTACCGTTGTTAAAGATTCGAAAAAAAATGGTAAAAATGTAATGTTAGAAAAAAAAAACGATTTTGAACATCCCAATTCTAATTAATTCTAATCAATTAATTATAATTAATAATTAATATAATTAATTATAATAATTATAATTATATTAATTATAATAATAATAATAATATAATTAATTAATAATATTAATAATAATATAATTTATATAATTAATTATTATAATTATAATTAATTATTTTAATTATAATTAGTAATTAATTAATAATTAGATTATTCTAATTAATCTGCTAATTTCTAATTAATTCTAATGCTAATTTCTGACATTGCTTCAGAAATGGTCGAGTACTTATGGTATTCATTATCTTATTTTCTCTACAACAGCTGCACTGACTGCCAAAGAGAAAATTTCCCTTAGTATGTTAAATTGGTTCTCCAAATCGATCGTCTTGTCTTTTACGATATGAGTTGGTTTATTGTTGCACGTGTGTTTTGTGTGTGTTATCACGTGTGTATGTGTGTGCTTCAGGGAAGAATTGGGCACTCTGCAGCGTCAAGTAGACAGGCTGGGGAAATCGTTGCAGGAGCATCCGACTACACCTAATAATTATCAAGGTAATTTTCGCGACACTATTCTGTGGCGAGGGTATTGCTCTACGATAAATAAAAATGAACACTTAATAATCGTGAGGTGATCGAACTATTACAAGCATCTAATCCTGATTGGACTTGTGTCATGGGACCATACATAAAACAAACAGATAGACGATCAAAGCAAGTTTAGAACTATTTTGGAAATATAATTTTCATGGATAACCTTTCCAGAAATCAAACCGAGCCAGAAGGCTAAAAGTTTTGTGACTCAACCAACAGTCTCTCTATTGTTATAATACCTAGTCAATTATTTATCTAGTAAAGGCCTCTTTACTAAATAAGCGCCCCTTTTCAGTTCGTTCAGTTCAAAAAAAATTCAGTGTCGTTTTTGTGGCTCTTATAGATAGTGAACTTCTATTGCTTCTTCTTATAAAGTAATTTGCGAGTCGTTTGAAAATTCAATAATTAAAAAAAAAAAACAATTAATTGATTATTGAGAAAAACATAGATCAATATGAATCTATGTAAATATCAATATCAATATGAACATTTATCAATATAAATTAGTTGCGATGCGTTTGTGAGGCAACCTGAGCTTGGTGCCTGTATTCAATTCACTGGGATACCAGGAATACCACATGGTTAGCTTTTTCCTAGGCGATTGTAGTTGCGTACTATAAAAAAACGTTTCACTGTCTAAAATTAATGTTCTTTAAATAATTATATTTTAAACATTTCAGCACAAGCCACGCACACACCCTCTGCCAATCGAAATGCACATCCCACGTCCGATGATGGATCAGACAATTCCAGAGTTGACTCCACCAGAAACTCCTCACAACCAGGACTCGGAGAGTACCCAGTCGCAAACGTCAGACCAGACGGAAATAACAGTCACGAAACACCTAGGTTAAGTAGACAGACGTCTAGAACGAAGCTACCAGAATACGAACAAGAAACAGTCAAATCTAACGATAATACAGAAATAGTTCAAAAATATGACGAAAGTAAAGATGCAGACGCAAATAGAAACGCGAACGTTTTAGGGAATGAAGCAAACACAATGGAAGTTGAAAATCAGGATCAAAGTTACAATGATGGCGATTATGGTAACTATGATCAGAATTATGAACAAACTGGAGATTATCAAAATCAATATGATCCCAATTATCAGCAAGGTTACACTCAGGAACAATATCCTCAGTATGAGGGACAGAATTATGAACAGTATCCTCAGTATACTGATACCAATCCTCAATACAGTGACACTAACCCACAGAATCCTGAAGAAAATCTTCAGTACACTGACTCTAATCCTCAGAATTCTGAAGAAAACCCTCAATATGCTGACACTGATCCTCAGTATACAGATCCTAATGCACAGTATGAGCAATCTAATGCTGAATTCGATCAATACGAAGATTATGCAACCAAAACCAATTATCAAGAAGATCAAGCGAATATAAATTATAATAATGAACCTAGTGCTAACACAGATAATAATCAACAGTTCGAGCAAAGTATGCCTACAAATGAAAACACAGAATCTAAAAGAAGTAATTCGCCTAATGAAAAACGAAGTATAAGTTAGCAAATTTATTTTAGTTTCAATTGTGCAATATTTTTGTGCTTTAGTTTTGATTGTATTTGTACTAGAGTACGAAACCTACATATTGTTAGACAGTAGACTTAATAAGCACAAAAAATTTTTTGCTCAAAATAAAATTTATTATAAACCTATAATATAATATAAATGTGTTTCTTTTTATCGTTACAATAGATATTAGTGTGCTTCAGCTTCAGATTTCTTTTGAATAAATTTTCCTGCAAATACACTTTATTTGGCACAAAAGTAGACATTTCAGAACAAATAAAAAAATATTTTGTTTAGGGACAAGTATTTTTTTATTGGTTTTTGAATTGGTTATTGGGTACAATTAATGTAAAAGTGAAAACCGCATTCAAATCGACTATGGAAGCAAATTAAAAATTAAAAAAACTAATTTTTTTCAAATACATTTTATTTAAATAACAATAATAATTAATTACATTAAAATATCTTACATTTAACTATATCGAAAAAGTTTAAATAAAAAAGTTTACTTGGAAAGGCCACCTTAATTATTTATTAATTAAAGTTGTACAGGTATTTTTTTTGTGCCAAAGAGACTTAAATAAAGTTTTAGTTCACTTATTTTTCTAATAAGTTGATAAACCGCCATATTGTATTTTTTATTTTATTTTGAAATTTATAGAATATTTTACTTCATGTTTATTGACTTTAAAATTGACTATTGACGTATTTGTAAGCCATTATATGACCTTTATTTATATTACTTTGACTAATAATATTTAATTTTCTTTATATATTTTTTCGCTTAAAATCATTTAAAATAATAAATACATTCATCGTTATTTAAAAAAAAAAAACAAATATATAAAAAAACAGCTAAGAGCTTTACGGTCAGGGAAATTAAAATATTTTAAAAGATACGCAAATTTAAAATTTAAAATTTCCACAAAAAAAAAATTTTTTTCAAGAAATTTGATATAAAGATATGTTTGCAAAAGATTTGTATGACAAGATTTGTACGAAAACTTGAGTCCTTCGATTCGAATATTGAACTTGAATAACTTTTAACTGACTTCATATATATAACTTTTAACACACTTAGCGAATAACTTAGCGAGCTTACATTCAATCAAACATATAAATTAATCATTATTCTCCCATCACATCCTCATATTGTTTCCTGAAGCAATCACCGACAGGGAAGAAGTCCCAACACCTTTGCGTGTACATGTTCCATACGTACGTCTCTTGACCTGGAAAATGTGTAAGTGATATTAGCGTCTGCTATTTATGTCGACTGAAGTTGATTGAAAAGTGCTCTGTGACGTTTCAAAAAGAGGTGTTCATTCGTTCAGATTCATTCGGTGGTATAGTCGGCGCAAAACCTAATGGGCTCTGGCTATATAACGTGTCAAATTGCACAGTAAACGATTTGGGAACTGTTTGTGAGGTATTGCGAAGCGGGGATGAGGGAGCCAGGGAATGAGCGAGACGCAATGATAACATTTCGCTGCTTAAAAACTAAAGGGTCATAAAACAAAAAATCCAAAAATGTTTTTATTGCAAAAATACAATCACAATCCTTCATATTGTACGTTGCAAAAAGACTTATGGTTGTTTTATTTCATATTTAGTATATTTTGATCATTTTTTATATATTCAAAAGTAACATAATATATGCTTATATCTCTTCTAGTATTTAGTTTATCATAAAAGTATCATAAAACTTAAAAATACGCTTCTAACGATGTATAATATGCATATATTTGATATATATCTATTGAGAAAAAAAATAGACAAAGAATAATTTAATTTTTTACGATTAGCTCTCCTGTAAAAAGTGTAATTTTGATTTGTGGCCCTTTAGTTTTTAAGCAGCGATTTGTACGTGAGAAAGCAGGTCCGCCGTATTGTTCGCAATTCTACATGAGCAAACGAAAGATACCCGCTCAAGGTCAGAGCCCATTATGTTTTTTTTTCGATGTTAATTGACTGACTGACTGATCAGTCAGTTGAACGAACGCGTTCGCGAAGAGATGTCGTCAATATATGTTTGCACGACATCTTATAGTTGGAATTGTAGTTCTGATATGTATATCGGACGATAAAAGTATTTGTAAACACAAAATGGTTTTTAATTAATGTAGCCGAAATAGAGGGTGATAACAATTGAAGACGTGAGTGGATGAAGGTGGTATGTCGCATTTTTGGGTTTTTTCGTTTTTTTGCATTGATTAAGGTAATATGTCCTTGTGAATGATTACAGACCTTAAGATCGTCGATTTAAGACATTTTTGGAATGGAATAAAAAGTTGAAAAATGTGTTACGTGCAGTTAATGTTAAAAAGCAAAAAGTGCAGAAAAGTTTACTTTTGTTAATGGAAGAGGGAGCTATGTTGAATTTTTTTTTTTTAATTAAATAATAGAAGTGTTTACTTGCTATCCATACCATTAATATTTTAGGTTGTTTACACAACTTTGCATCATAATTTAGTACAAAAATCAGTTCCGTGGCGACTTCTCAAATATGAAAAAAAAAACTTTAACCTCGATTTATTCAAAATTGGAATTATGCGACATCAATCAGTTCAATCATCAAAATTGGAAAATCAGTTCCGTGGCGACTTATCTCAAAAATGAAAAGTAAAACTTTAACCTCGATTTATTCAAAATTGGAATTATGCGACATATCACCTTCATCCTTTCACATCTTCAATTGTTTGTGAGCATATAACATTTTTTTTTTCACACATTCCACAACAGCACCATCTAGTGACACAGTAAGCAACTAATGCTTGTATTATGGATATCAGACAGTTGATATACTACATAGATTACTTTTTTTTTGTGAATACATACATACTATAAATACAAACATCTATTACTCAGCTACAAAGGTAAAATATGTTAACACAAAACATTTGCCCCTAGCGGGATTCGAACCCGCGACCGTTTGGTTAACAGCTAGGTTTACTAGCCACTAGACCAAACGGAACAAACGTTAGTATAGTAAAACATTAATACATTTACCTGTGTATTCGGTGTCCGGTTTGTTGATGAGATGCATGAGGAAGAACATGTAGTTGGCTAGATTATGTTCCCTCTGCACGTGAGTATCGAACCCGTGCGGTACCTGCAAACAACACACTTGTAGTATTATAGAACTGTGCTGGACTAGATAAACTTGTTTTGGTATCACAGACCGACAACGACAACTTGTTGTTGCTGTTGTTGACAAGAACTTGTTGATTAACAAGCTCTGTTCGACAGTTTCCGGGTTCGATGCACAACAGGATCAACTTTGGAGATGAACTTTTACAAAGTTGGATCTGGTCTGCATCTGGGCCCTGATTCTGTAACGCAATTTCGCGATTCCTTACTTCAAGGAATCGCGAAATGGCGTCAATTCCTTGAATTGTTACGACATCTGGGCACTGATTCTGTAACAATTAAGCTCTGTAATTAAATTTTGATTCTGTAATTAGGCAGGACCCTGATTCTGTAACGTCATTTCGCGATTCCTTACTTCAAGGAATCGCGAAATGGCGTCAATTCCTTAAATTGTTACGTCTGGGCCCTGATTCTGTAACAATTAAGCTCTGTAATTAAATTCTGATTCTGTAATTAAGCAGGGCTCTGTTTCTGTAACGCAATTTCGCGATTTGGTGCAAAATTATTAACGCGGATCCACGTTCCGGCATATGAAGGGTTAATTCTACTGTAGATGGCAGCGCATTTACAACACCTGTGGCTTTGCTTCTGTTACAGGCGACGGTAGCCACATACCATCAAGTGGACCGGTAGCCTGTCTGAAAAAAATATTAAGTACTTTGTAATGTTGCTGACCTTATCAAAGTAGTCTTTGTTGATGCCGCAAATGAAGCAATTGGACTCCATATCTTCCTTCACAGACTCCAACTGGTCGCGGAGTTCACCGAACGCGTCGATGATCAAACCTGACATACAAATATAATACTCTATTCATAGCCCGTACAGACAGACAAAATAAAATAACAAAAACCTGCTTTATACTTACTACTATTAAAACAAGGTTATTTATATATACAAAACCTATCAAAAACATAAAAATATTAAAAAAATAATACCAAGATTCGCAATGCAGTTTTTTCTCTACAAACAGTTACTCGTGAGATCTTATGTAAAACCAGTTTTACTCGATCAAACGCGTCGATCGAACGAGTAAGGGTCAGCGCCGACGGACGGAGTGGCAACGAAGAGGCTAATTTAGTTAACAATTTAAATTCAACCTAAAGTGCTCTTGAATACGACTGTATCGATTCGCCGCGCGCCTCTAGACCGCGTTGAGTCGCTCGCCGTCATTTTATTTCATTGCACCAAATACAGTCGTATTCAGGAGCGCTTTAGGTTGAATTTAAATTGTTACTAAATTAGTCTCTTGGCTGCCACTCCGTCCGTCGGCGCTGACCCTAAACGTCAATTTGTATGGGAATGAAGCAATGCTATACTTTAGGTGGCGCTGCTTCAGTCCCATACAAATTGACATTTACGCGTTCGACGCGTTTTTAAAACTCGGACTAGGCCCTAGAGTACCTACATACCTCTACTATGAGTTATAATGACCGCACTCGCTAGCGAGAGCGTAAAATATTTAAATGAAAAACTGTCAACTGTCAATGTCAAATTGACAAATTTCCATATAAATAAAAAACGGTCAACGGTCAATGTCAAATTGACAATTTTCCATATAAATAAAAAACTGTCAACTGTCAATGTCAAATTGACAATTTTCCATATAAATAAAAAAACTGTCCACGGTCAATTTCAAATTGACAATTTTCCATATAAATAAAAAAACTGTCATGGGTCAATTTCAAATTGACAATTTTCCATATAAAGAAAAAAACTGTCAACGGTCAATGTCAAATTGACAATTTTCCATATAAAGAAAAAACTGTCAACGGTCAATGTCAAATTGACAATTTGCCATATAAATGTTTTACGCTCTCGCTAGCGAGTGCGGTCATTGTCAGGTTGGAAAACCTATCGAGCACTCACCCTGCAAGATGGCGAGCAGAATAATGATGATGAAGAAGAAGAAGGTGATGTCGAAGATGATGCGGTACACCTCCGAGTCGTCTCCGTCGGGAGGTTCCAGTTCATCACCGATTCCGCCACCGGCGCGCACTCCCTTGTACAGGTTGAACACGAAGCACTGCCAACACAATTCTCCTTTAGACCAATATTCCTAATATCTCTGACGACACGTTTGGTCTAGTGGCTAGTAACCCTAGCTGTTAACCAAACGGTCACGGGTTCGAATCCCGCTAGGGGCAAATGCTTATGTGTAACATTTACCTTTGTACCTGAGTCATGGATGTTTGTATTTACAATAAAAAAAGTAATCTATGTAGTATATATATCAACTGTCTTGTATCCATAATACAAGCCTATAGTTGCTTAAATTGGAACTAGATGGTGCTGTGTGGAATGTGTGCAGAAGAAGATATCTCTTATTCCGTTTACTATATAATATGCTATAAGTAAACTATGTAGTATACTATGTAGTTGATGAGCACGTTTTTAATAATATATCTTCCACACATGATCCACACTAAGCAGCTAATGTTTGTATTAAGGATGCAAAATCCATGACTCAGGTACAAAATTTGCCCCTAGCGGGATTCGAACCCGCGACCGTTTGGTTAACAGGCACTAGACCAAACGTGTCGTCATTTGCTACAAAATAAAATCAATAAAATAAATACAAATAAAATTTGCTACCCTTTGCTACAAATAAACTCTTATTCTATTCTAATCTTTGTTCACTGAAACGAACTTATAGGGAGATAAAGCGTTCGTCTGTGATTGGTGGAGATAACAGACAATGTGAGTGTACAGAGTACATGTACTTTTTAGTCTGTTCGTAGAACTCTCACTGATCAGACGCTCTCACCATTATTATACTGCGTTTTTTAATTTTAATTCGTATTATTGTTATTTTAAGGTTTGAATTTCGTTTAACTAACGTTTAACGTAAATTTTTCATTTTATGATTATATCAGGAACCAATAATTAATAAATAATTAACAACTTAATAGCAAGAATAGTTTATACAAAATAAAAAGTGTACGGTTGTGGGCAAGTACGTAGGTATTACTATAATATTTTATTATAGTTTACAAAGCTAAAAGTATCGTAGAATGAACGTTCACCTATTATTGTATACGCTCACTCAAGATTTTTGCTGTCCTTGTTTTTTGTGTGGAATCGAGTGAAAGAGAAAGCGCTATATTAGTTCGTTTAAATGAACAAACTGTAGGTGTTCCCTAACTCTAACTGACTGTTGATGAAAACGGGCACAAGTAGACCAATTGCTTTTAAAAATGCAATTAATACGAGTTTTTTTCTCACCGTGAGCATGTCGTGGCAATTCCTGTTGACTTCGTCATCCTCCTCTTGCACGTAAAACTTGCGGAAGAAGTTGAACGCAATGACGGTGTAAATGTACACTATTATCGTCAACAACATCACCGTCAACACCAACTGTTGGAAACAAATCAAACATACCATTATTATATTAGTCTGTAACATTTTAAATGTAACAAAAACACTAAGACCTTAGTAAAGTATGAGTGAAAGTCAATTTCACGTTAAGCCTAAACGTGAAGCAACCTTTTACGACGTGAAATATGGCCTTTTTTTCAAGATGTCAGTCAATTTGTCCATATTTTTGGTTATTTGTTAGTTAGTTTGTTAGAAGTATTGTCTTATATCATACTAACTGCTGCCCGCGACTTCGCTCGCGTAATAACTTTGTAAATTATATACTAAAACCTTCCTCGAGAACCACTCTATCCATTGGTGAAAACAGCGTGAAAATCGGTGCAGTAGTTTTTGAGTTTATAGCGAATAGACAGACAGGCGATGGAGGACTGTTTTATAATATGTAAGGATAATAAGTACATATCGCTGCTTAAAAACTAAAGGGCCACAAATCAAAATTACACTTTTTACAGGAGAGCTAAACGAAAAAAAATTAATCATTTTTTATATCAAATATATATCAAATATATGCATATTATACATAGTTAGAAGCGTATTTTTAAGTAGAATTAAATGTTTTAAATACTTTTATAATAAACTGAATACTAGACGAGATATAAGCATATAAGTTACTTTTGAATATATAAAAAAAAACGATCAAAATATACTAAATATGGAATAGAACAACCATAAGACTCTTTGCAACATACAATATGAGGGATTGTGATTGTATTTTTGCAATAAAAACAAATTTTGATTTTTTGATTTATGACCCTTTAGTTTTTAAGAAGCGATATATATATATATATATATACATACAAACTAGCTGCTGCCCGCGACTTCGCCCGCGTAACTTTGTAAATTATATACTAAAACCTTCCTCTAGAATAGCGTTAAGCAGTTTTTAAGCAGCGATATATTGATAAGTACATAGGATGGAACAAAAAATGACAATCTTAACCTGTTTTCCATTGTGCGTGACTGACTGCAAAATGGTCCTCAATGTCTTGAATCCAACGGCGACGTCCAGGAGGTGAGCGGCGAAGAAGAAATTGTTGAAATTTCCCATCACCGAGAAACAGAAGTACCAGAGCGAGTACAAAAACGAATTGTCCGTTATTGTCACGCCCGCCTTCCACACTTGATAACGCCAATCTATATTTATTATACTGAAATAAATATAAATAAATAAATAAATAAATCGCTGCTTAAATACAAAAGTACCACAAGTAAAAAATACACTTTTTTACAGGAGCTAATTAAAAAAATATTTTTTTGTCTAATTTTTTCTTATTAGATATATATGTGTCGTTCATTGTAAAAGTGAACTATTTCGTTGTAACCGAATTTTAGAATAAGGAGCTTTTTGCGAATTATAGTGTAGGAAAAAAAATATAAGCATTCATTCATTGTTTTCATCTATGGGATTTTAATGCAACTATTGGAGTTACTTCACTTTTATATTGAAAGTTATGACTAAATGTGATACCATTAGGCAAGAAAAGATGGTTTTAAAAATAGGGAGTTACACCACTTTTACAATGAACGAAACATATGCATATATGCATTAGATATAGATCAAATCTATATGCATATTAGATCGTTAGAAGCGTATTTTTAAGTAGCATTAAATGTTTTAAATACTTTTCTAATAAACTGAATAATAGAGGAGATATAAGTATATATGTTACTTTTGAATGTATATAAAAAATTATCAAAATATACTAAATAATAATAAAACAACCATAAGTCTTTTTGCAACATACAATATGATTGTGATTGTATTTTTTGCAATAAAAACATTTTTGAATTTTTTTTAATTTGTTGTACTTTTGAATTTGCAGCGAAATATCTTCACACATTCCACACAGCGCCATCTAGTTCCACACTAAGCAACTAGTGCTTGTGTTATGGATACCAGACAGTTTATATACTACATATATTACTTTTTTTTTGTAAATACATACATATTATAAATAAAAAACATCCATGACAGGTACAAAGGTAAAATGTTCATACATAAAAATTTTCCCCTAGTGGGATTCGAACTCGCGACCGTTTGGTTAACAGCTAGGATTACTAGCCACTAGACCAAACGTGTCGTCAATCCTTTGCTATCGCTGATTGGCCATATTAACTATCATTTGCTCGCAGTAAAATATGGACAGTCCAAGAAAAATGTACCAAATCAAACGTCTCTAACGTTTTTCAGTTGAATTGGAAATAAAAAGGGCACAAATCATTTATAAATAAAAAACTCACTAATGGAGAAATCCTTTGCTGCCCTCATCCTCCTGAGCCGAGAAGGATGTCTTCTCCATTCCTAACATGTTAGATATTGAATCGAAGTCGTACGTCTCCGAGTATTTGGCGCGAACTTTCTTCTTCACAAACTTGTCCCAATAGTTAACCGGAAATGATCTAGAATCAAAGTAACGAAAGGTGTAAAGTAACTTACATACTAGAATCAATACATCTTGCAGGTGTTAGCGTCTGATATTTATGTAGACTGAAGTTGATTGAAAAGTGCTCTGTGACGTTTCAAAAAGAGGTGTTCATTCATTCAGATTCATTCATGTCCTTCGTTACCTGTGTTACTTACTATACTACCCATCTTACTTACCAGTAGTAACATGGGTATTTTTGTTTGCCCGTGTTACCACTGGTCCGCTCTGGGACATTTTTTTTCCTATATTTCTACTGCCCATTTGTTGTTCATTCATTTAGGTATGACATTGAAAGGGTATCAGTTGAACGAACGCGTCCACAAAGAGAGGTCGTTGTAGTATATTCGCACATCTTATAAATTGGAATTGTAGTTCTGATATCTCTGCTTAAAAACTAAAGGGCCACAAATCAAAATTACACTTTTTTACAGGAGAGCTAATCGAAAATAATTAAAATATTTTTTGTCTATTTTTTTCTTATTAGATATATTGTACATCGTTAGAAGCGTATTTTTAAGTAGCATTAAATGTTTTAAATACTTTTATAATAAACTGAATACTAGACGAGATATATGCATATAAGTTACTTTTGAATATATAAAAAATGATCAAAATATTCTAAATATGGAGTAGAAATTTCGACAAGATTTTTATCTTCACATAACTCCTTCATTCCTTGGTCGGTCAAATTTGTTAATAGTCTAAGTGAATTTCCAGAGCTTGATTAAGCTTGATGTATGTAATGCATGATGTATGTAATGCATGACATTACATGTGTCATGCATTACATACATTACATGGTATCATTATATGCAAACTTGACATTTGCATGTGTCATTTTTGTCTCTGAGATTAAAAAACAGACTTTAATTCTAAGATTTACAAAATAAGAGAGCTACTCTCAAAATCATGGTGCGATGGTTCTCGATCTTCACTTTAGTTTTTCTTTTTCTTCTTTGCTTCATTTGTTTACCTTTTTTTTCCTCAATTATTTTATTTAATTAAGTTCAAAAAAGCTGTACTCTTTTTTAGTAGTAATTTGTTTCCAATTACAGATATTGGTTTGAAACGGTTTTTATTTTATTTTTATAGATTCTATATGCGAAAACTTGTAAATGGTGTAAAGTTATTCTGTCATTTAGTTATTAAGTAACTTACAGTGATTTCACTGTAAGTTTTCTTTAAAAATAAATAAATAAAAAATAAAAATATATCCTAGGCAACTGACAGACATTTTTTTTATGTTAAGGTCGACAGACAGGCTGACGGTCCACTTGATGGTAGGTGGCTACCTTCGTCTATAACACAAGCAACGCCATAAGTGCTACAAGTGCGCTGCCGACCATAGAAGGATTAACGATAAGGGATAAGGGAGGGATGGGGTAATGGGCTCTGGCATCCCTTACTCACACACCGAAACACAACAGCACGTAAATGCTGTTATTTCAAGGTGGTATTCTGTAAGGTGGTGGTTACTGCCGCCAGACGGGCCGCCCAAATGACTGCGAAACGCAGTGTGCCCTACCACTACTTGCAATATTCTATAATTTTGCAATAAAAAGTTATGATATGAACTTACTTGGCAGATATAACAAGTTTATCCCAGTGTCCCTTAAGGTCATCATCTTCCGGTTGTTCAGCTATGTACAATCCGTCAAACTCCAATTTGCGCGCTATCTCCTTTTCGCGTTTGAAGATTGCTAGCGGCACCTTAAATGTGAAAATAGTACTTTTTAAAGGCAAAAAACTAAAAAAAAAAAGCAATATTTTGCATAAAATTGTTAGTAACTAAGTTATCAATACTAATAATAAATCTGTAAGGGTTGGTCATGGAGTAAGTTACTTTGTTTTCAGAGATATCGTGTTTATAGGCTCTATACATAATACTGAAACTAAATTGACCATTTTTAGAATTTTTTTCTGTATGTATGTATGTTCCTCCATAACTCTTACACGAATCAACTGATTTTCAGATTTTCAACTTGGTAGATAAACATTTTGACGTACAGGACACAGGATAGGCTACTTTTTTATTTTTCAACGCGGACGAAGTCGCGGGCGCCAGCTAGTAAATAATAAAGTCGAGTGAAAAACAATATATCGCTGCTTAAAAACTAAAGGGCCATAAAACAAAAAAATCCAAAAATGCTTTTATTGCAAAAATACAATCACAATCCTTCATATTGTATGTTGCAAAAAGACCTTAGATGGTTTTTTATACCATATTTAGTATAATTGGATCATTTTTTTATATATTCAAAAGTAACATATATATGCTTATATCTCTTCTAGTATTCAGTTTATTATAAAAGTACGTAAAACATTTAATGCTACTTAAAAATACGCTTCTAACTATGTATAATATGCATATATTTGATATATATCTAATAAAAAAAAAAAAATAGACAAAAAAAAATTTAATCTTTTTCGATTAGCTCTCCTGTAAAAAGTGTAATTTTGATTTGTGGCCCTTTAGTTTTTAAGCAGCGATATCATTATGAAACTAATCTCCAAATAATAGCGCAGTTGGTTTTTTTCTAATACTTTTTACACAAAAAGCTCACACCAAGTCTCTGCAGCTTGATTGTAATATCGAACACGTATAATAATAAAGAGAGTCAACATATAATAAGACGTTATAATATAATATTATAACGTATAATAATAAGACGTGAGTGGATGAAGGTGATATGTCGCATTTTTGGGTTTTATCGTTTTTTTTTTTTTGCGTTGATGAAGGTAATATGTCCATATAAATGATTACAGACCTTAAGATCGTCGATTTAAGACATTTTTGGGAAATAAAAAGTTGAAAAAGGTGTTATGTACACGTACAGTTAATTTTAAAAAGCAAAAAGTGCAGAAAAGTTTACTTTTGTTAATGGAAAAGGGAGCTATGTTCACTTTTTTTTTTTAAATAAATAATAGAAGTGTTTACTTGCTATCATACCGTTAATATTTTAGGTTGTTTACACAACTTTGCAACATGATTTATTACAAAAATCAGTTCCGTGGGGACTTATCTCAAAAATTAAAAGTAAAACTTTAACCTCGATTTATTCAAAATTGGAATTGTGCGACATACGAGTATCACCTTCATCCACTCACGTCTTCAATTGTATTCGAAATTCGGTTTACATTTAATAAATATACATACAAACAGCTATTGGTATTTGTCATCAAACTACTACAACATGGAACCCGCATGCCATACAAAACACTACAAATTTTATGGAACATTTAAAAGTGACATATGCGTAGAGCATGAACTGTCATTTAAAACAAAACAAACATAATAATAAGTACGTAATTTAAAGAAAATGTGACTTTACTTCAACCCATTAGAGTTTAAAATGAAATAGTAGAAATTGATCGTTACTACCTTTCACCATTGACGCGTGAAGGCAAGAGTCCGCCATGATTCTGTCAAAGGCGTTCTTTTTATGTGCCGCTTTGGCATTTGTGACGCAATTTCCATTGTAGTATTTCGATGGTATTTGTATTACGATCTCACCTTGAGATGATAGTATCCGATGAGTATAGCCAGAGAGACGATGGAGTGCAGAACGGCCGCCACTTTGATTACGTGTTCCATATAGAAGAAGTCCTCGTCTATGTGAACTATCTCTAAGGGATCCTCATCCTCGCCAGATTCGCCACTACCGCCTGAATCATTATCATTAAAATTATAAACTACCTCTCGACCTAGATTCTATTGAGTCTAAACACGCTATTTCTGCTGAAGAGTGATGCTGCAGCATCAGATAAAGGTTACCAATGTCATGGAAATAACACCAAAGTAACAGTAAGTACAGTCGGCCGCATAAGTCGATTAACACATTCAAAAGTGCAAAACAACGTAACACTTAACGCGCCATGAGTCGTTGTCACTATTAGAGAACAAAATTAACTTTACGTACAAACGATCGTAAAAAGCTTCAGTAAGTAAGTAGTTTATTTTTATTAATTTATTTATTTACAATAACATATTATATTTCAGTTAAATGGCTATGAAAACACACACTAGGCATGCAAGCCTGTATCGTGTGCTTCATGAATTAGTTAAAATTTATTTTTTGATAATTAAAATAAATATCAAAAAATAAAATAAAAATAAAAATATTAATTTTAATAATTATAAATTACTAAATATACACTAAATTAATAATAAATAGGTACATATAAAAGTAAATGGCACAATAAATTTAGAATATAAAATGAAGCTATCGAAGTATGTTTTTAAATTGATTTAAATAGTTTAAGTAATTAATAATTTAAGTAAGTTGAGTGTTGTTGTTTTGCACTTTTGAATGTGTTAACCGACTTATGCGGCCGACTGTACCTATACCAAATAAAATTAAATAAATATCTTCACACATTCCACACAGCACCATCTAGCAATTTTTTTATAATAGAGAAACCTTCCTCGTTTATTTCTCTTTATTTTTATGAAAACCGAATTAAAATTGGTGAGGAAATTTTCAAATTTTTAAAGCGTATACAAACCAACGTAACATTTTTATATATATAAATATGGGTATATTTCAATTAATATAATAAAATTTATAGTGTTCAATAATTAATATTATAATAATAACATACCAAGATTAATTACTCTTAATGCTGTGATAATTAAAGATAAAAAGTTAAGACGATATATTTAATAACAAAAGACTTAAGGCCTTCTACTCACCGTCTCCGCTGCCTGAGCCCGAACCAGATCCGGATCCTGAAATACTTCCGAGACCGGAACCGTCGTCATCGGAATCCAGAATAGATGCCTGTCAATATTACGGAGGTAATATTATATATTTTCTCAAGGAGTACTTAGCTAGCTAATCGAAAATTAAAATTAAACTTGAAAAGAAAAATTCTGATATTAGAATAACTGAATTTGCATTAAAATTAAGCTTATTAAAAAATCCGTATTCGCGTATGTGATCCTCTAAAATAAGCTGTTAAATAACTGTTCCCAAGAGATAAAAAACTAACGCCTGGCCCAAGTGTTATAGCAACAAGAGGTTATATTGCTTATATATTTTATTTGTTATAGCAATAACAACATTATAGATTGTTATTGAACAACAAGTGTTATAGCAACAACAAGTATTATAGCAAAAAGATGTTATATTGATTATTCATTTTTAATTTTTTGTCATAGCAACAACAAGTGATATAGCAACAAGAGGTTATAATGCATATATAATATTATTTTAATTTTTTTACGCGGACACAGTCGCGGGTTCGTCCGCGTTCCCACCATTCCACATACCTTATAGAAGAGAAGAACGAAGTTGATACAGAAGGCCAGCACTAGCGCGACATACTTCAGGTTGTAAAAGTTCCTCGCCAAGAAGGAGACGGCGCGACGCGTATACTGCGACAAGTCCACTTGGGATAGCGCCGATGGTGCGGGAACTTGCACGGCCTGCACCCAATAATTTAAATTATAAACTGACCCCCGATTTGCTATTGAGCCCAAACACGCTATATCTGCTGTAAGTTGCTGACGAGTTGGTCATTTCGCAGACTACTTGATGCTGCAGAATCAGGTCAAGGTTACCATGTCATGGAAGTACCGCCAAAATTATATACCAAATTTACCAATATAATTTGGTATTATAATAATATATAAATACCAAACACTGTGGAAGTTCGTCCATTCGTCAACTAGAAATTGGTTGATGACTGAAATTGGCTAAACCGTCAGCCTGTCTGTCAACCTTAACATAAAAAAAATTCAATAACCTTCAAATGGTTGGCTATGTACAATAAAGTACCATGAAGTAGACCGTCAGATTGCCTGACGACCTATAAGCTGTGTACATATATATATATATATATATATATATATATATATATATATATATATATATATATTGATTTAGCTGCCGTAGTATGAATTAAATAAAACCCCAAAAGCTTTCAAATGACATGAGTTTTATCACTGTTGAGCATTGGTCCAGACTCCATACTAATTTGCCCATGCTACTTTAGCTGTTGAGATCTGATACGCGGGGCCTGTAGCCATTGTTACTTTTCTACGTAGCTAATCCGGCATCCTGACAGATTGCCAAGTTACAGTAAAAAAAAAAAAAACAAAAAAAAAAAAACTAATCCGGCACTGAAGACATTGTGCATCTACCAGCATATCTAATCAAAGCAATTGATTACCTTTTTAAATTTTCTTCTACTCCCTTGCTGCTTCAATGGTAAATGAATGCAAAATGATTACAATATCTTTATATTATAATAATAATGTTACAATGATTCTTATTTTTTTTAAACATGACACCTATTATATCGCTTTCTGGCTCTTAAGCAAGTTTGCAATGAAAAAGTTACAATTTTAGAGCAAGCATAAAAGCCATGGTGAGCTATGGACAGACGTTTTATGTGGCAACATCGACTTTTCATTATTACAAACTTCATAGCAAGACTACAAGAAATAAATAATTTAATAAATATATTTAAAACATTTTAATATAATATATTATATGTGTTATATTTTATTAATATGTATTGAAGTATATTGTAGCCTGTAACGCGTAACGTGTGACATGTGACATTTGATTTTACTCCCATAAATTTTTATACCCCGGGGCTTATAATATGAAATCGATTCTTAAGGTGACACAAGTCAGCTTTCCTCCATATAAACGTTTAAAGATTATTATTCCGCTGTTTTATGTTTAACTTACAAAATTAAGTATGATACCGATTTATCTTATTATTAACTAGGCTCCATGCAATACAAACTAAAAAAAAAGTATTATTTTAAAAGATATGATCCTTGAAAAATCCATATTTTAACACAAGTTTTAATGCAACTTTGAGGGTGAATAAGTCACTCTAGTGTACACAAAATCCAAAATACTTTGCCTACAAACATTGATTAGTTATTTAAGAGTTTAAATAACTTTACACGAAGTAGATATATGAAGTAGTTTTGTCAAAAAGAGTATACGCCCAAGGGTTAGTTTATGATTTTATTTTTTTGTATGAATCATTGTGCATCTCAGTCGACTGCTGTTCCCGCGCATTGTGCTGTGTGAGACAAAATGAATTTTAGCTACACGCACCGATGAGTTCGAGCCTTAGCCGACTAGTTTTGCCTTAAGGAGTAAACTCCAAAAATACCTTTTTGCTCTCTGCTTCGATGGCAGACATGGCGGCTTGTTGGGCCGCTTGTGCTTCAGCTCGTTCTTGGGCTTGCTTCTTGAACTGTTCACCTCTGAAAAGTACGAATGAATAACTATATAAAAGGGGGTCTGCTGCACCAGTTTTTAAACAAAACATTGTTAGAAAACATGAAATAGGGGCCTTCCTCGTCTTAGCTCATTAATCAAATGTTAAACTTTATTATTAGAAAACTTCACTACATAGTATAAAACAGTCGCTTCCCGCTGTCTGTCTGTCCCTATGTTTGCTTAGCCCCTATCTTTAAAACTATGCAACGGATTTTGATGCGTTTTTTTTAATAGAGTGATTCAAGAGGAAAATTTTAGTATATAATTTTCAACGCGAGCGAAGTCGCGGGCACCAGCTATCTACTAAAAATAAAGATACAACCCCTGAAAATTTTATAACAGCAAAGATGTCAGGCGTTATATTGCTTTACACATTTAGTCAGGCGCTACACATCCCTTACTTTTAACGCGGGCGAAGTCGCGGGCAATAGCTAGTTAGTTAGTTACTAAAACACTGTTGAAGTCGCAGCCAAGTGGACGGAAATAATGCAATGTCAACAACAATGTTCATCAACAATGTTTCGTTAATATTGTAACACAGCGGACGCGCCTTTATACATTCATGGCGAATCTTTTTCCTCTAAATTAAATTAATTAATTAATTCCAGACCATTATTATTAGTTATCTATAATAAATACATATTACATAGTAAAAATGAAAAAACTGAAGACGTGAAGAGTGTCTTTGAAACAATAGGCCAGACTATGGCCAATATGGCTATGAGCGACCGAATCTTTTCGAACGAGGGAACATATAACTTAAGCCTTGAACAAACTTTTACTGTAGGTTTGTGGGCTTTTAACTTTTGGGTCAGTATAACAAATGACTCACCCTAGTAAGTCAATGAGGGAAGGCGGTTGTTCTTCCTGTCTCTCTGTCTGCTCGTCCGTTGCCTCCGTCTCCTCCGAGGAGGGAGTCGACGCAGGAGACTCGTGAGGT
This sequence comes from Synanthedon formicaeformis, assembly GCA_945859745.1. Classification (NCBI taxonomy): domain Eukaryota; kingdom Metazoa; phylum Arthropoda; class Insecta; order Lepidoptera; family Sesiidae; genus Synanthedon; species Synanthedon formicaeformis. The sequence continues at coordinate 4,838,545 of OX243979.1, forward strand.
TTCACTTGAATCCTGCAAGACAGACAAGAAAATCTCACAACTCTAGCTCTCCCCAAAACCCGACGCGAAAACGGAGTTTTATAAGTTTGACGTGTGTGTGTGTGTGTGTGTGTGTGTGTGTGTGTGTGTGCGCGAGCGCGCGCGCGGTGTGTGTGCGTGTGTGTGCGTGCATGTGTGTGTGTGTGTGTGTGTGTGTGTTTGTGTGGGTGTGTGTTTGTGTGTGCGTGTTTGTGTGTGTGTGTGTGTGTGTGTGTGTGTGTGTGTGTGTGTGTGTGTGTGTGTGTGTGCGTGCGAGTGTGCGTCAATGTGTGTGTGCGTGTATGTGTGTGTGTGTGTTTGTGGAATCGTAAATTTGGCGATAGTTACCAAGCTTATAGACGCCCACCGTAAAATAACAGCATACGTAGAATTGTGTCTCGGTGTAAAATGAGTGTTATAATGACCACACTCGCTAGCGATAGCGTATTATACGATAGATTTATATGAAAAACTGTCAATGTCAAAGTGACAATTTTCCATATAAATATTTTACGCCCATCCTAATCCCTCTTCCTTAATTCTGTTAGGGTCAGCAATGCATTTTTTTTAAATATCTTCACACATTCCACACATCACCATCTAGTTCCACAGAGCAACTAATGCTTGTATTATGGATACCAGACAGTTGATATACTACATAGATTACTTTATTTTTGTAAATAAATACAAAACATCCATGACTCAGGTACAAAGGTAAAATGCTAACACATAATTTTTTATATTTTTTTTTTTTTTAATTTGTTTTTTTATTTATTTTAATTTAATTTGTTTGTTATTGTTATTATTATTATTATTAAAAATTATTAATTATTATTTATTATATTATTAATAATAATTATTAATTTTGTTTGATGTTGGTGTACCTTTTGAAAAATAAAATAAAATAAAAAAATAAACATTTGCCCCTAGCGGGATTCGAACCCGCAACAGTTTAGTTAACAGCTAGAGGGTTACTAGCCACTAGACTAAAACGTGTCATCTTGCACCTGTAGCGTTTCTTGTTTATAGCTTACGGTACTCACCTACCAACATGTGGACCGTAAGCCTGTCTAGACGACCTTTACTTTAAAAATAAGTCTAATATACTAGAGAATACAATTCAAGACGTGAGTGGATGAAGGTGATATGTCGCATTTTTGGGCTTTTTCGTTTTATTTTTGCGTTAATGAAGATAATATGTCCATACGAATGATTAAAGATCTTAAGATAGTCAATTTAAGACATTTTTAGAAAATAAAAAGTTGAAAAAAAGTGTTATGTACAGTTAATTTTAAAAATCAAAAAGTGCAGAAAAGTTTACTTCTGTTAATTTAAGCTATGTTCACTTTTTTTTAATTAAATAATAGAAGTGTTTAATTACTATCGTACGATTAATATTTTAGGTTGTTTACACAACTTTGCATCTAGTACAAAAATCAGTTCCATGGCGATTTATCTCAAAAATTAAAACTAAAACTTTAACCTCGATTTATTCAAAATTGGAATTATGCGATATACCTCCTTCGTCCACTCACGTCTTCAATTGAAATTAGCAAATTTCGTTCCAGTAAAGTGTCTCTACGAGTACTCACTGGCCATTGTCCTCTTTGGTTATATCCAAGCCGAAAGCTGACACCTGCATTTGTCCAGTATCGTCAGCAGGTGGCAACGCTGGTAGATGTCGCATTGGACCTGTTACATAGCGGTTCAATTAGACACATTAAAAATGTTTTTTTGTAACCATCGAAATACTACAATGGAATTTGCGTCATAAATGCCAAAGCGGCACATAAAAAGAACGCCTTCGAGAGAATCATGGCGGACTCTTGCCTTCACGCGTCAATGGTAAAAGGTAGTAACGATCAACTTCTACTATTTCATTTTAAACTCTAATGGGTTGACGTAAAGTCACATTTTTTTTAAATTACGTACTTATTATTATGTTTGTTTTGTTTTAAATGACAGTTCATGCTCTACGCATATGTCACCTTTAAATGTTCCATAAAATTCGTAGTGTTTTGTATGGCACGCGGGTTCCATGTTGTAGTAGTTTGATGTTTGTAACAAAAACAACAATCCGAAATATGGTTATGATGTATGCATGTTTGTTACTCTTTCAGCAAAACGGCCTGACGGATTCGGATGAAATTTAGCACACAGTTAGTTTATTGCCTGGATTAACATATAGGATACGTTTGATCCTGAAAAAAATTTAGTTTCCCGAGAAAAGTCGAAGAAAATTTTAGGACTACAACTTGACGTCCCATTCGCCAGTTGTATGTACAAATATCGACAGTTTCGAGGTTAAAATGGGGTTTTTTTTTGAGATTATCACAATATCGCGAGTCTAGCTTAGTGAGAAAAATAGCCTCCATATACTTATTTAGATGTTTTTGTTATCACCTTGATATTATATTTTTGTACCTTTATATAAATAAGTAAATATTCAACAAGGTAAGTTGAGCCAGCAAGTTGAGAACCTTGCTTTTAGATATGGTAATAATTTGTAAATTATTTCATATAAGTAGGTACATTGTCTATTAGGTCAATTAGGTTTTATTGAAAACATGAAGATCATAACTTAAAAGCTTAATTTACACCAATCACGTGTACAAACACCCAGAAAAAAAAAAACAGAAATTAAAGGCCATGTCACATCTACCCGTATGCCGTACACGAGAATGGGTATGCGGGTAAATGACGTTATGTTAATCAAATTAATATAAAATTATAAATAAAAGTAATCGTTGTGTCAGTTGTGTGTTAAAATACCAAAGCAGATTTTTTTAACATTACTGAATTATAAAATTTCACATTTTTTTCAATTATTAATTTTGAAAAGTTATAAATGAAGCGTTAAATTTGGAAGATAGATAAACCGTAATTAGTTAAACCTGCGTTTGGCGATTTAGTTTGGTTGTTTCCATTTTTTGTGGGATTGGTCACTTAACGAAATTCTTACAAATATCTTATACATTCTCTTGAGTATCTGCCATGTGCAAAAAGTATACTTTTGAGATATTGACAATAAAAATTGTGAAAATTTTACATGAAGTTTTATTTAAAAAAAGTATTTTATTTGAAACATAGGGATGTTATATGTAAATTTATTTGTATTTTAAATGTAAAAATTTAATACTCTATTTATTATTTTGATAAAAGAGTAAATTTTTCACATAACAGATTCTAGCTGCTGCACGTAGCATGTTTTATTAAGATCTGAAAAACGTTACAATATTGAAATTAGTGTCAATTGTTATATAAAAAAATATCAGCTTTTTGTTACATTAATTCAGCTTTGATAGTTAATTGTGCAATGTATTCATTTCACTATTAATAATATTATACAGTTTTTAGTTTATATTTCATTATACAAAACCTATTTTACAATTAAAGCTATATATTTATTATTTTTACAAATTTAAGAGTAAAACTGTAACTGATTAGGCCAAAAAATAACAATAAACTTAAATAAATATTAAAAAAATTAACATCAAAAATAAAAAAAATCAAAATTAAATGAAAATTGCTTGTAATTTCTTAACATAAGTTTTGAAAGATTTAAAATTATACATATTTTTTATTGCAAGACCTATTTTGATTGTAACACCTATTTCTAACACGAATACTTTTACCCGTACGTGTGTGACCAATCCCTTAGAAGCCGTAAGCGGCACACTACCTCTTGTGTGTTTATGTCTGCCTTACTTTGTTGGTGTAGCAACCTGTGCCTCAACTGACCAATTTTCTCCTCCTCAGTCGGTTCAGGAGGCGGTTCATCCTGCTGAGGACCTCGCATTAGCCCCAGGAGCACTCCGAATATATACCTGATGACAGAATTATATTTTATATATTCATTTACTTGTGTATCATAAGCAAACACGTATATAATTTCGTAAAATTAAAGATAAATAGAATGACACAAACATTGAACATATTCAGTAGCTGTCTGCAAGCTCTGTGGTAATTTAACTTAACTTAACCTTTAACCAACTAAGGGTGGGTTTCACCGTAAGCTTGGTTATTGTTACGGTCAAAGTTAACTTTAGCGGTAACTTTAAGGGTGATAGTCGAAATTAGCAATAGCAGTGCACCATGATATTGTAGTTTTCCTAGGTTGTCGTAGTAATATTTTTTTTAATATGACAACATTCAAAGTCACCTGTCTCAAAACTGTCACAGTTGACAACCGAAACAATAAAATTGACCGGCCAATATCGAGCGGTTAAGGTTAGTTAAGTTAAGTTCGTTAAGTTATGACGTCATTTTAACCGTTGTAAAAATGGTACAACGCATATTATGCTTAAACGAAGATTTAACGGCTGGATTGAATATGGGTACCGTTAAAGTTAGATAGTGCAACCCACCCTAACAGTTTTAGCTACTCAAATTCTAACACTGATTTCTACGTTATGAATCTTGTTATTAAGAAAAATAATGGAATATTAATAATTCATCGCAGGTCGAGTAACCTGAAAAGGCTCCTGAAAAGATCTTTTATAAATTCTATACGTATATTTTCTATAAAAAAAAAATTAATCGCTAAACGTGTTGTTAAGCCCAGAACTCAAGAACACGCTGGATAAATTCGGATATTTTATTTAAAAAAACTTTGGAAAATTGTAAAAATTGCAGAAAAAATTGCATCCATGCGAGGCCTAGGCATAAAATAACTGTTTAGTTTGATCGAGTCGGTTTCTAAGAATAAATTTCCTTTAAGTATAAAGACATTTGTCATTCTACCCACCTTAGACTTTACGATATAAGTAGGTAAGTAGGGTATATAATATATAAGTACTTATAATGATCGACTAAAACAATTACTTACTATTTGCTTATTTTATGTATATGTAACAAAAGAATAAAAAACAATTAAAATATAAAAATGTGGGTAGATAAATATAGTAATTGTGTAACATAAAATATGTAAGACGCAAACAAATTATGCTTAAATCCAGCATAATTGCTCCAATTTGACAATTTATTTATTATGCTCAAGAAATGAATTCATGCTGAGTTCATGCAATTTTAAAAGATATATTTTAATATTATGTTAAGGTGACACAAGTCAGCTTTCCTCCATACAAACGTAGAATGATTATAACTCCGCTGTTTTACGTTTAATTTACAAAATTAAGCATGACACCGATTTATCTTATCGTTAACTAGGCTCCATGCTATACAAATTAAAAAAAAAGTATTAATTTTAAAGATATATGATCCTTGAAAAATCCATATTTTAACACAAGTTTTAATGTAATTTTGAGGGTGAATAGGTCACTCTAGTGTACAAAAACTTCACAATACTTTACGGTCAAGCATTGATTAGTTATTCAAGAGTTCAAATAACTTTACACGAAATAGATATATGCAGTAGTTTTGTCAAAAAGAGTATTTTAGCCCAAGGGTCTGTTTATGATTTTATATTTGGTATGAGTCATTGTGCATCTCAGTCGACTGCTCTTCCCGCGCATTGTGCTGTGTGAGACAGAATGAATTTTAGCTACACGCACCGATGAGTTTGAGCTGCCGACTAGGATTACACTTTTCAATTTGTAGGAAACCAATTTAGGAACCTAAGCAGTTAACTAGTGATCGCACTAGACTAAATTGATTGCAAAATCGAAGATATAGAATTGAAAAAAGATAATCGAATCTAAAATCTAAATTGGATCCAATCTGTTCCAACTGCGATTACACCTTCCGATTTCCTAAATTTCCTACAAATTGAATAGTGTAATGACCGCTTTAGATTCATCAAAACTAACTTACTAAATGTGACACATTATCATCGAAGTTCTACTTCGCTTTGGGTTCTTACTACAACGAATAAAATCTATAATAAGTAACAATACATGAATTCTGTTAATAATATCGTGACACTATTTTAAATAAATAAATAAAAAAATAGACACATAGTAAAGGACAATTTACGTACAAATACATACATAAGAAAAATCGTAATATATTTTTATCAATTACCAATGACTGTGCACCGAGTGTTGCGTGAAATTATAAACAAAATAAAACATGGCGATGAGATATGTAAATGTTATATTTCTCTGAACATAGCTGGTGCCTGCGACTTCGTCCGCGTTGAAAAAGAAAAAAAAGTAGCCTATCCTGTGTCCTGTACGTCTAAATGTTTATCTAGCAAGTTTCATGAAAATCAGTTAATTCGTTTTAGAGTTATGGAAGAACATACATACATACATACATGACCAACCCTTACAGATTTATTATTAGTACGAGTATTGATAGCCTATGTTACTCGCTGATAATAAGCTTCCCAACAGTGAAAGAATATTTCAAATCGGTCCAGTAGTTACGAAGCCTATTCAATGCAAGCAAACAAGCAAACAATCAAATCTTTCCTCTTTATACGAGATATTAATATAGATAAAAGTGTTTAAGACGTTGTTGGTGGTATCTAAATAAAAATATAATTTCGTCGCGATATAGTTTCCATAGTGGAATACTTAAAAAACACAATATCTTTCTTTATTTTTTTATAGAATTAAATTTTTATTAATAAAAAAAAATTAAATTCTATAAAATGTATATAAATCACTCTCAAGCTCAAGTCATGTGACAACAAACACCAATCAAAGTGGATGACGTCACTTGTTCGCAAACATCACTGCTGTCAGACTACTTGATTTGGGAACAAGTGACGTCACCATAGTCACGTAATAAGTGTTGGCGTTTTGGAGCGAAATTTAAAATACACGATTAGTTGATTAAAGAAATGTATCTCTCTATAATAATATATTGTACAGAGATTTGTATTTTTGTATGTTTGTAATGAAAAAACTCAAAAACTACTGGGCCGTTTTTAAAAATTCTCTCACCCATAGAAAGCTAAATTATCAGTGAGTAACATATAGGCTATCCTTACATATTATAAAACAAATTCCTCCCCCGCATCTGTCTGTTTGTTCGCTATAAACTCAAAAACTACTGCACCGATTTGCATGTTGTTTTCATCAATAGATTGAGTGGTTATCGAGGAAGGTTTTTGTATATAATTTACAAAGTTACGCGGCTAAAGTCTCATACAACAGCTAGTATTAAATATTTTGAGCCTTCTTTTCTTTTGTATAAAACAAGAAATCAATTAACACTGACCTGACAATAACGACGACACTGTATCCAGCGTAATAGAACAAATAGAAGAACATTTTGAAAAAGCCAACGGCCAGTTCGGAGGGAGGCACGTGTTGGAGATCCGCCATTTTCTGCTTTATATTCGCAAACGATAAGGACGAGAACGCCATGGCGATGCCTTCCTTCAGCGTTTGATAGCCTCGTCTCAACGGGTTCTTATCGGCCCTGAAAATTGTAAAACTCTTGCGTCAATAGCGTACAGTCGGGGTGAGAAAAGGTTCGTCACCTGAAGTCGACATTTGTTTGACATTGACAGTTTCATTTCAAACATCAGTCAGTTGTTTCATAACTCTTTTTAACAAAACCGAAACTGCAAACCGTTTTCTCATGGATGCCATTGTCAGAACTGGACCAATTTGAAATGGGACCACACTGGAAGCACTAGCTTTGAAAAATGCAAAACTCTTGCGTCAATAGCGTACAGTCGGGGTGAGAAAAGGTTCTTCACCTAAAAGTCGACATTTGTTTGACATTGACAGTTTCATTTCAAACGTCAGTCAGTTGTTTCATAACTCTTTTTAACAAAACCGAAACTGCAAACCGTTTTCTCATGGATGCCATTGTCAGAACTGGACCAAATTTAAATGGGACCACACTGGAAGCACTAGCTTTCAAATAAAAAACGAATCTGAGTTCTGAGGTAATAAAGATTTTAAAAAAATACAGTCGAATTGAGAACCTCCTCCTTTTTTGGAAGTCGGTTGAAAAGGTGCTAAGAGTCTACGACTGTAATAATGTAATGGATTTGAAAACTGACGAAGGTTTTTGCACCCCGACTTTACTAGCGACTAAAGGCGATTAGCAAAGCAGATCAATCAGTTTTGTACGGCGATCAAGGTATGAGTTTATTTTAAATTTAACGGCTAAAACTTGTACCATTAGGTAAGCAGAAACTTAGATTTTACTGGGTAAACATCGTGTAATTTCGTAATTGGGTTTTATCATCGAAATAATATATCTCTGCGAGAGTTCGCTGGGTTTTATGGATATTTCAGTTTGAAAGAATTAAAACAACATTTCCCAAATACAAAACATCATTTTCATATTTATTTATTATGTAATCTGTACCTAAATTTATAATCTAAATTTTATGAAACGGAAGTATTCACAGGTAATTACTGAAATTAATAAAGAGCTTTATTACCAAATTTTGCTAAGTGTATGTTTAAAAACGCAATGGACTGGTTTTAAATGATGTGCTATGAAACAAGGATGTGATTGAAAATCAAAAGTGTATGTATCACGCACCACTGGAGTTTACTCCTTACGAACGATAAATAAATAATTTAATAAATATAATTAAAACATTAATATAATATAATTTATTAATATGACGCTGCTTCAAAACTAAAGGGGCATATAACAAAAAAATCCAAAAATGTTTTTATTGCAAAAATACAATCACAATCCTTCATATTGTATGTTGCAAAAAGACTTGTGGTCGTTTTATTCCATATTTAGTATATTTTGATCATTTTTTATAATTATATTGAAAAGTATCTTATATGTTTATATCTCTTCTAGTATTCAGTTTATTATAAAAGTCCATAAAACATTTAATGCTACTTAAAAATACGATGTATAATATGCATATATTTGATATATATCTAATAAGAAAAAAAAATAAACAAAAAAAATTTTTTTTTTCGATTAGCTCTCCTGTATAATGTGTAATTTTGATTTGTGGCCCTTTTGTTTTTAAGGAGCGATGTATTGAAGCATATTGTGGCCTGTAACGCGTAACGCGTGACATGTGATATTTACTCGCATAAACTTTCATAACGCGGGCTTGTATTTGAAAAGAGTAAACTCCAAAAACTAAATGTACAAAAGCCCCATCACCTTTCCTCCTCGTCGTCTCCGAGGTAGACGTGGTAGCTCTCTCTGTTCTTGGGCCCACCGACTGTCTCCTCGGAAGCCGCCATCAGCCCCGAAGCGTGAGTCATCTCAAAGATGGCGTCCTCGCAGAAGTTCACGAACGCCTCCAACTTCTCCTTGTCTCCGCCCTCGGTCACTATGCTGTAGAAGAACGCCCGTTTCGATTCCTGAAATGACAAATGTTAACTTTATATTCCACTAGTTTTTTTTCTACTTTTTATGCACGCGAGTCAGTTCGCGTAATCAATACTAGCTGGCGCCCGCGACTTCGTCCGCGTTGAATAAGAAAAAAGTAGCCATCTGTACATTGAAATAAAATGATGGCGAGCGACTCAAAGCGCGGTCGAGAGGCGCGCGGCGAATCGATACAGTCGTATTCAGGAGCGCTTTATGTTGAATTTAAATTGTTACTAAATTAGTCCCTTGGCTGCCACTCCGTCCGTCGGCGCTGACCCTTAATGTAACCAACCTTAATCTGCGGTTTCTCCCACTGCTCGATGTTGGACTCCTTGATCTCGAAGTAGACTCGCTCGATCCTTTTCGAGCCGCCCATAATCTCTATGCGCCCGAGGAATGGTTCGAAGTAATTCAGTACAGAACCCGCAGTTTCCAGGAAACGAGCCAGTCTGCCAATGTATTCAACATACAATAACATATATTGGCTAAAGTTCGTGAAAATTCCTATTATATTAACCTCCGACGTCCGACACAAAAACGGGGTTTTGTAAGTTTGACGTGTATGTCTGTGAAATCGAAGCTCAAAAAACGGAGGTACTGATTTTTAACAGTTTTTTTTTTGTTTGAAAGCTGACGTGATTAGGGTTGTTCTTAGATATTATATAATTTATGAAGATCTTTTCAGGCGTGAACTAATATAGTGAAATCCTTTCGATAACTAGGAAATAGTTTGATCGTCGCTTCAAAAGCCTGAACATATCTTCATAAACTACATATTATATCTAAAAACTATTCTGATTACAACACGATTAAAAACTCGATCAAAATCGGTCCATTCGTTTGGGAGCTACAGATACACAGACACACACACGCTAAACTTATAATACTCCGTTTTGCGTCGGGGGTTAAAAATAAGTTCCACCATGCAAAGGTAGCGAATGTTATTTTTTATTATTATTATTTGCTCTTGGCCAACAACCAGGTTTGTAGCAAGGGTGAGGCCTATGATGGAGCGAGCTCACCCAGAAGATGACTAATAACTCCAACTTTGAAAATATTTGGGTTATATATGAGCTCGGAAACGTTTAGGGCCCATGGCACCACCGGCTTGAACCACTGGTGGTGCAAAAATGTACCGCCAGTGGTGCAAGCCGGTGGTGCCATGGGCCCTAAACGGATGTAAACACAATAATTAGTTTAAAATGGTCCTTCGAGCCGGATACAGACCTGGGTTCGTTGGGCATGTGTTCAGACAAGTTGGTGAGCAGTACAGCCAAGTTGAAGCCGATCTCCTTCGCCGGCTCGTGGAACCGATCGCAAAAGCCCACGTAGTCCAATTTTCCATCGTGGTTTGTTTCGCAACAAGCCAGAAGGAACTCTATTTCTTCACTGAAAAGTTTCATATTTGATAAGCAACGACAATTCTTATTTTGCATTTGGACAAAGTATGGATAATTTTTTTTACAATAGCTGTGCCTGAAAGCTTGACACATTTTTGAGTTCCAAAAAAGGACACCAGCTACTAATTAACTTGATCAAAATATATAGTATCAGTGTATATCAACAAAGAAAATTCTTCAGACTTACGGAGTATAACTCTTCTGCTGTTCCATTTTCTCCTTGAAATCCTTAGGCAGAACCCATCCGTCACTATTAGGATCTATTTCTTGGAAACTAGAGCTCGATGTCAGGTCTTTCAGTTTCAGGAACATATCGAAGTATTTGAGGATCAGCTCCACGTTCGAGGCAGATTCCACCAGTGTGTCAACCATTTGTTTTCCAATTGTTCCTGGAATAACATTTTGAATGCATTTAAAGGTATTTAAAAATTATTTATTAAAAAATATCTTGAGAGATATTAAGAAAACCGGGATATTTAAGTAGTCAAGTTTTCAGTGGCTGTTATTTATTAATCTATCAGTATAAAAAAAAACTGACCTAACCTAAAATACATATTGATCGGCTAAGAGACCTAGATCAGCCAAAAAGTTGCTGACCAAATAGATATTTTTCTGAACAAAATTTCTCCTATCTATATATAAATGTTGTGTTGGTTTGTATATAACTCAAAATCTCGAAAACTAGCCGAAGGATTGACTCGAAATTTTTACACAATATGCAATCCGCTTCAAGGATTGATTTTATCTATATTTTGCCTAATAATATAATCTCGATTGCGAGAAAAATAGCTTTTATTATGGCACCATCTGCCGAAAGCGAATCTAACTCGCCAACGCGAACCACTGTCACATTTAAAGTGGCAGTTAGCCATTGTCATGGCAGCCACTGACCGTTGAACGTCAATGAAAACCACAGCGAAGCGTTGTCGGGCTCAGTTAGTTTTTAATAAAATTTTATTAAACAGAAAATCCGAAAACCCCAGTGGTCCATGCTAGGACTAATCAATAGTTAAGGCAGCGCTACCTGCCACTTACCATTGACGACATTCCCTTCGAGCATTGACAGCATCATGGTGATCATGTCCTTCTGCAGATTCAATAACTCCTTCAGCAAGTCCACTTGGGACGAATGCTTCGATAGTTTGTCTTGCATGTGAGAGAATAGGAACAGGAAACCGCCCACTGCGTCCCATAATCTAGAGTATATATCGACTTGGATTATTGCATGAATATTTTCGTTATAAGGCACATCCCATACGTACTCGTAGCTTTTATTTATACCTATATGATTTATTTTTAAATTTGGTTTTATGTCCTAAATATTTTTCTATTTACCTGGAATGTGCTAACGCCTGTTGGTTCTGAGTGCAAGGGCCCTGAATCACTTCTGTGAGCGTGTTGAACACTTGCGATGCAACTCCGATCGCCTTGAAGAAGTTCGCTTTGCCCGCTGGATCGATCAATTCCTGCCGAATTATGCATAAGCATATTATTTCTTATTTATAACTCGGCAGACAGACTGATGGTTCACTTCATGGCCAACTATGGCAACCGTTACCTAAAACTCAGGCAACAGCTGGGGAATGAAAACTGACACGTTCGCAGACTGACGCAGAATTTGAATCGGGTAAAAATAACAAGTTTGACATCCCTTACTCACTTACAGAGGCATAAAACCAAGAAACACAACTTAACCACATTTTTTTGCAATACATTCCTGTAAACATTCAGTAAATGTTTGGGTTATATGAGCTGATTATTGAGGGAGGGCATTAGTCCACTAACATCCACGAGAATTCGGTCTTGATCAGCTGTAAAATAAATATCGCGCTCACCTTACTGGAGTAGTGCCAGTAGAAATCCATGATGGACTCCTGGAGTCGCAGCAAGTAGTCGACAGTACAAATAACCACGTTCACCGTAGTAGTGTTACCAGCTTGGGTACGAAGGTAATTCTGCCATTCTGTACAAGAAAAAATGAGCCAATGATTCATAGACTTTCTTTCTTACATGTAAAAAAAAATTTAAACCTTTCATTGGCCCGGCCCAAGCTCTATCGGCCAGTCTAGTATTTTTCATTAGGTGTGATTTATTGTTGTCATTTCAACCGTAGGACATCCAATGCTTGGACATAGGTCTACCCCAAAATTTACTCATGTCTATCGCTTGGGATTTGCTATTATTTCTCAGGCGCGTCTAAAATCTAAAATCATCACCAAATTCATGTGCAGACAGTGATATGTTAAGTACTAGATTGAGCACTCCCTACGATTTCTTGCTAAATTCGTGTTCCAACGCGGAAGGTGCAGGGGACGGCGCGGCAGTAGTGTCAAGGTCAATACGTCAAGTCGTAGACAACTGAATATTAATATGGCCGACCCGATAAGCACGTAGGTTTTAACAAATTAAATATTAACCTATTAAACGTTACAATATTAATAAAACTTACCTATGGAACGTCACACCAGCAGTTTTACCAATATTTTTTTGTTGTATTTTTCCAATATCTCATCACACAAGACGGCATTTTTATTGGTTTTGAATATAATAACGCGCGTGATCTCTACGAGCGCGTATGACAGACTGTGAACGGGTGGGACGTCGGAACTCCATTCAATTGGAACACTCATCGCGTCTTGAGTGTTCCATCTAGTACGTAGTACTTAACATATATCACTGTGTGCAGACGGCAAAATTGTGAGCTAACACTCACCGAGATTGTGTCCCTCGCAGGTGAGTTGTATGAAGCGGAACAGAGCGCAGGTGAATTCTGCGTCGTGCATATTCTTCTCTCCAGCAGCCCCTTCCAAACCCACGCCGAGGCCTGAAAGCGAGAAATAAATAATAAATATCATTACACATTCCACACAGCACCATCAAGTTCCACATTAAGCAACTTTATGCTTGTATATGGATACCAAACAGTTGATATACTACATAAATTACTTTTTTTTTTGTAAATACATACATATTATAAATACAAAACAATCATGACTGAGGTGCAAAGGTAAAATGTTAACACATAAAAAAACATTTGCCCCTTGCGGGATTCGAACGGGCGACCGTTTGGTTAACAGCTAGGGTCACTAACCACTAGACCAAACGTGTCGTCCAAAGAATAAATGAAATATTAGAATATTACACAACTACATTGACTGGAGGTAGTTCTCTTTTTAAACCTCGACCAATGAACTTCTCAACTTACCTTCAGCTTTTGTGTTTCTCTCGAACGCGTCCAAATCCAACACTGAACACGAGTTCATGAGACCAGCGATCGACGTGAAGAAGCCAACATCCTTTTTGTCTTTCAGGTGATTCAACATACCCTGAAAATTATGAAACAGATTTATCATACAAAATTAGGGCACATATCGCTGCTTAAAAACTAAAGGGCCATAAAACTGAAAAAAAAAAAACCAAAAATGTTTTTATTGCAAAAATACAATCACAATCCCTCATATTATTGTATGTTGCAAAAAACTTATGGTTGTTTTATTCAATATTTATTATATTTTGATATTTTTTTATATTAAAAAATAACATATATATGCTTATATATCCTCTACTATTCAGTTTATTATAAAAATAATGCTACTTAAAAATACGCTTCTAACGATGTATAATATGCATGTATTTCATATAATATCTAATAAGAAAAAAATAGACAAAAAATTATTTAATTTTTTTCTATTAGCTCTCCTGTAAAAAGTGTAATTTTGATTTGTGGCCCTTTAGTTTTTAAGCTGATAAAGTCCACCAAGGTCTCTTTGATTTTGCATTTCTTTATTAAAACACACTGTATGTTAGGATCTGAGCAAACGCGCGATTTGCGCTTTCTCAAACATCCTGTTGGAATTGGAATGTGAACAAACACTAACTTACCATTTGTATACCGATGTTACCGCCTCTCAATATGGAAATGCCGAGTTCTAATGTCTTCATGACCATTTCACTGGGCAGCCCCTTCGAGGCGGAAATGTGGAGGAGGACCATCTCTGCCACTCCACGATCGGCCAACCTCGCCTGGTGGAACAGTAACTTTTGCTTCTCCATTTCTTGTTCCTATTTGGAAAATAATAGACTTGAAACCAATCTATCTCCGATGGATATTTAACGGACAGATCTATGTTTACTGAATGAATTCAATAGGGTGGAACTATTTGTGATATCATATAGTTAAGTAGGTAATATAGGTTTATTTTAATTTCTTGTTTCTTGTGCATGTTTTTGTAAATTTTGTATTTTTTATAAATGTAGGAAATTGATTTGTGTAATATAAATAATGTTTATTTTAACTTAGATTAGGAACAGATACATTGAATTAGGATTACTCCTGTAATGGTGTATCATGTGTGTTGTAAATAAATAAATAAATAAAATGTTTTCAACGGAACTTATTTTTTTTCCTTGAACCTCGATTCTGTTCGATACGATTCGGTAATTCGATACGAATTACCGAGAAGAGTATTTGAAAAATAGGTTAATTAAATGCAAAATAAAACATTTATTTTTTCTTAAGTCTTATGAGTAATTCATTTTGGATTCTAGGAGCTGTTTGAAAAGTTAAGAAGGTTTCGACCGACATATACATACCATGAACATATCCATAGTTTTCTGCATGTAACATACCAATAAATAATTTTAAATTTTAATCAATTATTATTATGTGTAAATATTGCAAACGTGTTGTGTTTGTAAAAGGAAACGGCACAGATAAATGTCATTAATTGATTGATACAAACTCTAGGACATTGGTTCGAAGACATTGGTTGAAAATTTTATTTATTCACATAAATAAAAAAAAATAAAAAAATTATTGAAAAACATAAATATTCATTTTGGCGAAGCTTATTTGATGTTAATATTACAGCCGATTCATTCAAATGCCTTAAAAACATTCGACGTTAGTATTCATATGCCTTCGACAGCCAGAATTACGCCAAAATTGTCCCCAATTATTAGGAGAGATCCAGGATTGGCTGGGATTCAAATCTCTGTCTGCCTTTGTGGTCACCCAAAATTGTTCTCAAAAATTGGGACAGGTCCGGGATTTGCAGGGATTCAAATCTCTGTCTACCTTATGGCAGCCCAATATTCTTCTCAAGACTTGGAAGAGGTCCAGGATTTGCGGGATTCAATCTCTGTTTGATTTTATGGCAACCAAAAGATCTTTCCAATACTTGGGAGAGGTGCAGGATTTGCTGGGATTCAAATCTCTGTTAGCCGAAAATTCTCCCTAATACTTGGGCTATTGTTGCTTGTTAATGATCATTTAATAAGGCGACCTATACAAATATGTCGAGTTTCAGCTATAAGAAGAATAGATTAAGAATAGGTCTGACTCACATGAATGCTGGCTCCACCTTCGTCTTCCCCGCCTCCCCCCTCGCCGCCTCCTTCCCCTCCGGCCTCCTCCTCTTCACCTCCCCCTTCCTCCTCCTCCTCCCCGCACGAACGGGCTATAATGTTCGCGTACGACATGTACAGGGGGTCCTCCTGAAATTTCATAATATAAAAATTCAGCTTACAATTGCGAAACATTGAAATAATTTTGTTTAAAAAATACATAATATTAGTTCTGCCAAAATTTTGACCCAGGTTTGGCCAAATGTTGGCTTCGCCACACCAACAACCGGTCTCACCCACCGCAAAAGATGTTTCACATCAAAAGTATACACACACTAAAGAGACAACACGTACAATAATTTCCAAAATGAATTGTTCTCGTATTGAAACGAGGTTGATACCTGTAAAGCTCCAGACCGTTCAGTCATCGCACCTCTGCAGAAAGTGGTCACAAGTTGAGTGAGGGGATCTGGCTTGCCCTCCTCTTCGACCACATCGCTTTTTTTAAGCTCGGCGTCTTCAAACGATTGCTGGAAACATAAATGAAGGCTTTTTCTACTCAGTGGAACCAAAGGGTCTAAAGTTATCAGGATAGAAGTTAAAACTTACGTGTATAGTTGATTTCGGTTATAACGACGATGAAGAGGTCGCTATATACATATAGCGCTAAATTAACTTGCAGCACCTGTGGCATTGCTTGTGCCTATGTCGACAGTAGCCATTTTTTACCATGGCAGCCACATACCATCAAGTGAACCGTCAATCTGCTCTACAATATCTACATAAAAAAGGTATATTACTTATTGCATATTTAAGTAAATATAGTTTCAATAATGTAGCTATAACATAAAAAATTATCTGCCCAAAGCCGGGAGAACTAACTCGCCAACGAGAACCGTTGTCACATTTAAAGTGGAAGTTAGCCGTTTTCATGGCAACTGTTGATTGTTGAACATCAAAGAAAAACCACAGCGAAGCGTGGTCGGGCTCAGCAAGTATATTATAAATCCATATTGTGTCGTTTGCTGCCTTTTCATACTGTGTTACATAATTCTTTGAAACCTACAAAAAGGGTAAGAATAAGAAGAAGAAAAAAACTTACTGTTAGATCTTCTATCATAACTTCTTGGCCGATATTTTCTTCCTCCAGCCACAGTTCGTAGTAAGTCCTTGCGAATATATTACAGGCGCGATGTCTGTAGAAAACAATATAAAATTTATAAATAAACTTTGTAGTTTATTCAAGGCGAAACAATATTTGTGTTTTTATTTAAATAGTAGCAGAATAATAAAGTTTAGTATTGGGCTGACCTATACAAGTAATTAAAAAGATTTAATCAAGAATCTAAATGTAATGTAAATTATGTAAAAATATTTTAACTACCATATTGTTAAAATTAAATGAAATCATTATCGAAACAAATTATTATTAAAAAAATATCGAAATCAACGTGTGTTTTGTGTGTCAAACCACACACACACAAATTTTCCCTTTACATATTAATATATACTTAGTAAGCTGTTGCACGCTACTTCGTCCGCGTAACTTTATAAATTAACCCCTATGTTACTCACTGATAATATAGTTTTTATTGTGAAAGAATTTTTTAAATCCGTTTAGTAGTTTTTGAGTTTATTCATTGCAAACAAAAGTAGGTACATACAAATATTTTCTCTTCATAATATTTTGTATAGATAGCCATGTCTGTGCTGGGCTTTATTGTCAACAGTGCAATAAAATTTCATTTTCAACAGAGCATTAAAAAAATAAAAAAGAGTTTCAACAACACTAAATCAAAGTTAAAAAAAAAAAAACTTTTCAACGCTTGCGCAAGTATACCGGCTAATCTTGTATAGATGCCTCGATCGCAAACAAGCGATGGCGGCGCGTTTTCTCGCCGCGCACAACACTCGCTGCCAATTGACGGAGCGCTGCGTCGGTCTTCTGGCCTACTTACAATCCGAGTCGCATGCACAGACAACAAATAATCTGACACAGTCACACCTTTACAACGTACCTTAAAAGATGATTTTGGTCCTAAACAGACATAATAGCGATATTAGACGGTTCATCAAAAGTGATTCATTTTTGCAATGAATGGTCAATGATGAATAGTGAACTGCGTTGTTTGTATAGACGCATCACTTTTGATGAAAGCTATTATTCCATTCCTTGTGGAATTCCCGCGTGAACGTTTCGAGTGATTTAAAGATAAGTCGCTGTTTAGACGTTTCACTAATCGTTCATTGCCGATGAATGATGACCGATGCTAGTGAAAACAATCAGGTGCCGCAAGCTTTCATCGCGAAGGTACACTCCGATGAACGTCAATTTAGACATTCCATTTTCGGTCTTTCATCGATGAAACATCGAAAATGAAAGCAAAAATGAACCGTCTAATATGGGCTTAAGTTTCTGCTGTAGGGAGGGATAGAGCTTTAGGTATTTCATGGACAGTTAGTTGACTTACACAAGAAAAAAAAGCTAGGAATCGTGCTCAATCCACGCGAGTAATTGACTAAAAAATTAGATTTTATAAGTTTATAATGTAGAAATGAGGTAACATTTCGCCAGAGCCGGATATATACGACAAATTCCTTCACTTAAAAAAAAAATACGAGTCAGGCGCTAGAGGTACTCCTACAAAACCAAGCGGTTGAAGATGAAGCGGTTGAAATGGACAACATATTATGTTCAAATTCTTCACGAAACAATATAAACACGTTTCAAGCTGTTTAGTATAAAAAAACACACGAAATCAATCTCATATAATTATTAGTATACACTAAACAAAACTATGACACTCCGCATAGAATAATTTGAAACCTTGGCAGAGAATGTATAGAAGTCTGTCTGAAGCAGGCGATCACGGCCCTCTTGCGTTGTATGGAGACCACCGAACGGTATACGTTCTTACTCATTTGTTGGGGATGATCAATCTAAGACATTTTTTTAAAATATTTATTGAAAAAGTGTATCTACTGTCAGCTAGTGTCCGACCGAAGGTCAATTTCTGGCCGAAGCCGAAGCCGATTAATCGGCGATCGCCACAACCTTCGGCCGAAGCAGAAGCCGAAGTCGAAGGCTTTATTGCTCTAAGAAATTTTGTTCAAGATTGGCTTTTGTTCAAGATTAATATTTGTTGATTTTAAATCTTTAATATTGTAGGTTTATACCGACTGTATTATATAAAAAGGTAATTTAAATGGCTGATCTCTAAAGTTGATCTAGAGATGCCAAAAAAAAACCTTGCAATTTATTTGTCAAAAATGATAACATTTCAAAATATTATGAATTTTGAATATGTAACATTTATTTATTTATTTAGGTTTTTTTTGGCCGAAGCCGAAGCTGAAGCTTCGGTCGGACACTACTGTCAAGTTTCGTTAATAGATCTCCGATCTCTTAAATAAAATAAACTAGCTGTGCCTACGACTTAGTATGCGATGTAGTTTTTTTTTTGATAATCCTACAAGTAAAAAAAAATTTTGATTTTATAATTTTTGAAAATCCCACAGGAACCTAAAAATTTCAAGGAAAAATATTTTTCTAATGTTAATCCAGAAAATAAATTATCTGTGTACCGAATTTCATCTAAAGAAACATCCAAATATAAAATCTTTTACATTTATAAAATTTTGACGAGTGGCAAGGGTGCTTGCCTAACGTCTCAGGGGCCCCGGGTTCGATTCCCGGCGGGGTCAACTTTGGAAATTTTAATGTCATTTTCAAAATTGACTCTGGTCTGGATTTGAAAAGTAGTGGTATTTCTCTGTGTTTCGCAGTCATTTGGGCAGCCCGTCTGGCGGCAGTAACCACCCCCTTACAGAATACCACCGTGAAATAACAGCATTTACGTGCTGTTGTGTTTCGGCGAGTGAGTAAGGGATGCCAGAGCCCATTACCCCATCCCTTCCTTATCCCTTATCCTTAATCCTATGGTCTACAGCGCACTTGTAGCACTTATGGCGTTGCTTGTGTTATAGGCGACGGTAGCCACCTACCATCAAGTGGACCGTCAGCCTGTCTGTCGACCTTAACATAATAAAATATATATTATTAGGATAAAACAATGTTTAATTTAAAATACAAGACATAATCACAGTAGAAGTTAGTTTTTTTTAACAGAAGTCTTACCATATGCAATCCAAAAAGCACTTTGCTCATGGCTACTATCCTTTCGACAGTATCGTCTATGATTTTCGCTTTATTTTCTCCGGTTTCAACGGCCATTGCGGTTTTGCTTTTAGAACCCAATTTGCTGTAAAGGTAGTGTTGCCAGGACATCTCGTCGGCCGGATCTATTTTATCTGGCAAGGTCAGTTGGACCTTCGCGAATTCTGCCACATCTTGCTCTGACATTTTCTAGAAAAAAAAAAATTGATATCATACCTAAATTTATACGTTTTTGAAATTATTAAAAAAAAAACTAAAAAGTTAAGATAACAGTTGAAGATTTACTTGCAGTATTGTATAAACTTTATAAAGATTATTTTATAAGATACTAGCTAGCTCCCGCGACTTCGTCTATGTTGAAAAAGAAAAAAAGTAGCCTATCCTGTGTCTTGTACATATAAATGTCTAATTACCAAGTTTCATGAAAATCAGTCAATTCGTTTAAGAGTTATGGAGGAACATACTTATTATTAGTACTAGCTGGCGCCCGCGACTTCGTCCGCGTTGAAAAGAAAAAAGTAGCCTATCCTGTGTCCTGTACGTCTAAATGTTTATCTACCAAGTTTTATGAAAATCAGTTAATTCGTTTAAGAGTTATGGAGAAACATATATACATACAGAAAAAATCTAAAAATGGTCAATTAAGTTTCAGTATCATGTATAGAGCCTATAAACACGATATCTCTGAAAACAAAGTAAATTACTACATGACCGACCCTTACAGATTTATTATTAGTATTGATTGATTGGATAGCCTATATGTTAGTCGCTGATAATTTAGCTTTCCATAGGTGAAAGAATTTTCAAAATCGGTCCAGTAGTATTTGAGTTTATTCATGTTAGCGTCTGCTATTTATGTCAACTGAAGTTAATTGAAAAGTGCTCTGTGACGTTTCAAAAAGAGATGATCATTCATTCAGATTCATTCGGTGGTATGATTTTGAAAGGGTATCAGTCAGTTGAACGAACGCATCATAAATTGGTTTAATTAATGTACCCGAAGTAGAGGGTGATAACATTCATTAAAAACATACAAAAATACAAATCTCCCACTCTTCATAATATTATAGCTGGTGCCCGCGACTTCGCTCGCTTTAAAAGTAAGAGATGTGTAGCGCCTCACTAAATGTGTAAAGCAAAATATAACGCCTGACATCTTTCCTGTCATAAAATTTTCAGGGGTTGTGTCTTTATTTTTAGTAGATAGCTGGTGCCCGCGACTTCGCCTGCGTTAAAAATTATATACTAAAACCTTCCTCTTGAATCACTCTATCTATTAAAAAAATCGCATTAAAATCCGTTGCGTAGTTTTAAATATCTAAGCATACATATGGTTACTGAGCCCACGATGCTAAATGTGTAGTCACTCGAGCGTCGTGGGGACCTATTGGACTTTGAAAATTCTAAAAATCGTCAATTTAGTCAAAAAGCCTATAAACACGATATCTGAAAACAAAGTAACTTACTCCATGACCAACCCTTACATATTTAATATTAGTACTGATGATGACGCCTGACATCATTACGCTGTGACGACGGTGGCGCCGCCACGCGACAGTGGCGACAAATGTCGAGAACCGAACATATTACTTATGGTTAGGGAGCCCACGATGCTATATATGTAGTCACTCGAGCGTCGTGGGGACCTATTGGACTTTGAAGATTCGATGGTAAGAAGAAAAAAAGGTTATATGAAGTTTTTCATTTCAGCGGTGGGGTGAGCGTCTACAGGCGTTCAAAATTTTGTATGCGCTGTATTTTAAAAAATCCTCCATATAATCGTCAGATTAAGAATCAGCACGATCAGGAATTTAGGCTGAACCGTCTGTATGAAAATCTGACGCGCTCGAGTATTACAAAATGAGAATCGTCAAAAATATTTTTTGCATATTCAAAAAGCTGCCACGAGCTTGCGTTACATCCGAATCGTGTGAATTTTAAATGGGAGCTTAGTTTAGGTTCACTTAACATCTCCTCTGAAAATCTGACGCGCTCGAGTTGTACTTAAAATTTTACCCCCACCCCCGCCAACCAAAACGTCAGATTATTAAAATGCACACTTTTCAGCATGTAATTATTCTACAATAGCTTAATCTGACGCGCTCGAGTTGTATTTAAAATTTTACCCCCACCCCCGCCAACCCCACCAACCAAATCGTCAGATTATTGAAATGCACACTTTTCAGCATGTAATTAATGTACCATAGCTTAATCTGACGCGCTCGAGTGACTCCAGAAATCCCTTCTTGGGCTCCCCAACCATAGGGGACAGACAGACAGCGGGAAGCGACTTTGTCTTATACTATGAAGTATATAGACAAGCGACCGACACGTGGATTCGCACACACGAATAATTCTGCAAATTATATTATACTAGTAAACCGTATTAAAATTCGTTGAGTTAGGTTACCTTAAGGAATCTATCTTTGCAGTGTTGCACTAACTCTTGTTCTCTTCCTGCGAACAAATTGAGTCCAACCGGAAGCAGCCTCTTGAGACAAGCCACCATTAACGAAGCCTGCACTTCCTTGTCCTTGTCCCTCTTCTTATCCCTATGCTTCTTCTTTTTCTGTAAGTAACCAATATCATAAACCATAGTAGGTTTAAAAAATATATCATAATAAATCACAAAAAAAAATATCCGATAACAATTAGGAAATAAAAGATTAAATAAAAAAACGATAATTACGAACGATAAATAAATAATTTAATAAATATAATATAAAATATTGAAGCAATTTGACGACACGTTTGGTCTAGTGGCTAGTAACCCTAGCTGTTAACCAAACAGTCGCGGGTTCGAATCCCGCCAGGGGCAAATGTTTTATGTGTTAACATTTTACCTTTGTACCTGAGTCATGGATGTTTTTTATGTATAATATGTATGTATTTACAAATAAAAAGTAATCTATGTATTATATCAACTGTCTGGTATCCATAATACAAGCATTACTTGCTTACTTTGGAACTAGATGGTGCTGTGTGGAATGTGTGAAGATATTTATTTATTTATTTATTTATTTAATTCTCCACCCAAACGAAAGGTATCACAGTAATTTTGGAAATAAATTAATAGATAATTTGGATTACAATAATATTTTGTCACAATGTCGCGATTGAATTTCAAAACGTCAGAGCCAACTAAGTTGCGGACGCTAGGTGGCGCTAAACTCGTGCACAGAGCCAATAGGCGACGGTAGCCACCAACCAGTGGAAGTGGAAGTGGAACAGTCAGCCCATTTGTCGACTTTAACATTGAAAAAAGAAACTGTACCTTTGCTTTTCCTCCGCCTTGAGGTGCTCCGTCCACAATCGTTGGGGCTCTTCTGGACGCTGTTGGCATTATTAATACCTGCAATAATAAATATATTTGATTTAAAACTTTGTAAATGAAAATTGATATGTATACCCACATCTTTATATATATATATATATATATAAAGAGATATATATATATATATATATATATATATATATATATATATATATATATATATATATATATATATATATATATATATATATATATATATATATATTTCTTCTGTGCGTGTGTATGTCACTGAACTCCTCCTAAACGGCTGGACCGATTTTAATTCTGTTTTCACTTATGGATAGAGGGATAATCAGGAATGGTTTGTATGTAAAAAAAATTGGTCGCGGACGAAGTCGCGGGCACAGCTAGTATCTCTATATATAAGTATTGCTGCTTAGAAACTAAAGGGCCATAAAACAAAAAAATCCAAAAAATATATATAGATTTTATATATAGATATGACAAGCTATAATTAAAAATGATAAACAAACTATTGACTTTATTTTTGAGCAAAAAAGCGCCATATCTGGTAACAGCTATAATTTTCCATTGATTATTTTGATCCTCTATAATTTTTTTAAAGCTATGGACACATTGCTGCTTAAAAACTACAGGGCCATAAAACAAAAAAATCAAAAATGTTTTTATTGCAAAAATACAATCACAATCCTTCATATTGTATGTTGCAAAAAGACTTATGGTTGTTTTATTGCATATTTAGTATATTCTGATCATTTTTTATATATTCAAAAGTAACTTATATGCTTATATCTCCTGTAGTATTCAGTTTATTATAAAAGTTCTTAAAACATTTAATGCTACTTAAAAATACGCTTCTAACGATGTATATAATATGCATAAGTTTGATATATCTAACAAGAAAAAAATAGACAAAAAATAATTTGATTTTTTTTTTCGATTAGCTCTCCTTTAATAATTATAAAACAAAGTCCTCCGCCTGTTCTGTCTGTTCGCGATAAACTCAAAAACTACTGCACCTATTTTCATGCTGTTTTCACCAATGCATAGAGTGGTTCTCGAGGAAGGTTTTTAGTATATAATTTACAAAGTTACGCGAGCGAAGTCGCGGGCGCCAGCTAGTATAATAATAATGTTATTGAAGTCGCTTGGTGAGGTCGAAAAGCTTTGATTCTATATAGGTTTTATATAATTAAGATAGATTCACTGAAAAAAATTATTTATAAAAGGTATAGATACCATGTTATCGATTTCATTGGCCGATATGAAGTTCTGTTCTTCCTTCAGGAAGTATTGGCTCTTTGACCAGATATTGAAGATTTCGGACACATGGTTGTAAAGTTCTTCCGCCTCTGAAATAGAAATATGCGTTTAAATAACAACATATAACTACCTTAATAGCTTAATAAGACTACATTATTGAAGTGAAAACTTCTATAGCCGCGTTATACGACTTTGGGTAGGGAAAAAATGTATGAGTTCGCGTCAGCAACATGCTAATGCTCACAGTAAGGGTCAGCGCCGACGGACGGAGTGGCGGCGAAGAGACTAATTTAGTTAACAATTTAAATTCAACCTAAAGTGCTCCTGCATACGACTGTATTTGGCCGCCGCGCGCCGTCATTTTATTTCATTGTACCAAATACAGTCGTATTCAGGAGCACTTTAGGTTGAATTTAAATTGTTACTAAATTAGTCTCTTCGCTCCCACTCCGTCCATCGGCGCTGACCCTTAAGAGCGGGTATAAAGAGAAATAGCCAATCCTAGATTTGAATTTTATCAAGTAAACAAAGTCTAATTTAATTAATTTTTTTAAATATATAAATACATTATAAATGAAAGTGACGACTGTAACAGAAAACATAATATAATGAAATTTTCTCGATAGAAAAAAATCACCAAGTGAGCTCTCATTTCCATCGATTTTAGATTTATTTTCAAAATGACACACATTACAAAGCTAAAAGTGTATCAGTAATTTCACTTCACATATTATCTAAGGCTATATGTAACAATTTTTCATTTGACATTGTAGTTTACGAATAATTAATATTTAATACTTTTGGCACTTATAACATTTTTATTGAGCGAGATGCGCTACGAGTATCTTCCGTCGCATGTTGTGCGTAGTTGTACGTATGTTGTGTCACTGTCATGTCCAAGGGGCCACGCGGGTGAAATTACAAATTTTGTTTGCTTTATACGCACTCTTAATGCGCGCGCAGCTGTCTACGTACGCGATCACGCCAACTCATTGCATATACCCGATTGTATGTGTGTGCGTTGGACACTAAGTTCAAATTACGATTGAATTGACGACACGTTTGGTCCAGTGGCTAGTAACCCTAGCTGTTAACCAAACGGTCGCAGGCTCTAATCCCGCTAGAGGCAAATGTTTATGTGTTAACATATACCTTTGTACCTGAGTCATGGGTGTTTGTATTTATAATATTACAAAAAAAAAGTGATCTATGTAGCATATCAACTGTCTGGTATCCATAATACAAGCATTAGTTGCTTAGTGTGAAACTAGATGGTGCTGTGTGAAATGTGTGTAGATATTTATTTATTCATTATTATTATTATTTATTATTACCTGGTACATTATTCCTGAGCCAGTGGTTTCTCTGCAGGTCTACGTATTTGATGAGAAGTGGGTAGAACGAGTAAATATCCCTCACCAGAAGCTGCCAATCCTCTTGTATTTGGGACTCAACTTGCGAAGTGTCGTCTGTGGATGACTGAAAATAAACGAAACGCAAAATGCAGTCTAGTAAGTAAGTAGTGGCACTGCATTTCGAGTAACTATCACGTTTCAGAAGACCATAATGAAATAACAGCATGTGTGCTGTTGTGTTTCGATGAGAGAATAAGGGATGAACCATCAATAAAGCTGCACATAACTTGAATTCTACGAGTATAAAATACTCGAGTTAATTAATATAATATAATAGTAGGTAATTAATTCATAGAAAGGCACTTGCAGCACCTGTAGCAGAGGACAAGAGAGATATATATTTAAATCAGCAATATATGTATCTATTTAGTCGGCAATCTTTTTGGCTGACCTAGTATACTTGCTGGGTTAGGTTGCTGGTTTTTTTTGCTGATAGATTTAATGACAGCCCTTATAAATTGGGCAATCCTATACATACCTTGATGAATCCCCTCAAACTCTCCTCCTTATGGAACATGGTGTCGGTCCTCTTGCGGACTCTCTCTGCCAACGGCAAGAACACGTCCCTCAGCAACTCCTCAGAGCTATTGATGATTATCTGCTGAGTGTACGTTGCTATTCTGGTCATCCACGGTGCGTTCTCATTGCCGATATTCTTCTTGATAAGCTTCAGCACGTTCTTTAGCAGCTGGTTCATGTGTTCAGCGGTCACCATTGTCACGTGGTTGCTGAAATCGAAGAAACATCCCTCTTTTAATGTGAAAAAATCCACTCATCCATACCAGTGGAGATACCTTAGTAGGGGTAGGTGGAACGAGCAAACGACTCGACAGTATTTGCCCTGTCAATTCCATATAAAAATTAAATCCAAATCACCGACTTATCCGGTGGTTTTTCAAAAAGTTTCCTTTCATACAAACTTTGCCCTGAGAATTATAAATACAACGAAAAAAAAAGCAAAATTGGCCATGCCGATTCTCAAGTGATGCCCACCATACAAGTGGCAATTGATTTTAGATATTATAAGACTAATAGCTTTTGGCTGCGAATTCATCCGCGCTCCTTCGGGAATAGTACTTTTATCTGGACGAAATGTCCTTTTCTGTACCCTTGACAGCCTGTATGCAAGATTTCACTGTGATCGGTTGAGCGGTTTTGATAAATACATCGATTTTTTAAAAAAATATATACAAGATAAATATAGATTCCGACGTGATCCTGCGCAATTAATCTTGACTATCAAAATGCCCTGGGGCCAGGTGGACAGAAGACCTGAAAGGTTTCACGTTGAAGAACAGTAGACCGTGCGTGATGGCAAGCCTTGGGAGAGGATTACATCTAGCAGTGGAGAGTCATAGGCTGATGATGATGTCTATCAAAATGTAATGTTTAATTAAAGAAAGTAGCAGTGGTCTCACCCTGCGGTAGGCGTCACGTTGTCAGGTCCCTGCGCCCACCAGAAAGGCAGATAGGAGCACAACAACGGCAGCACTACGTCAATAATGTGTGGGGCTTCTGCGTAGGTCTTGTCTGATTCCACGAACTGATCTACCTCACCCAGTATCGTCTCTAAGGTTGGCATCGATTGTTCCATTTTCGCCATTATATCTGTTGGAATACAACTATATGTTTAAACTAGCTGGTGCATGCGACTTTGTCCGCATTAAAAAAGAAAAAAGTAACCTATCCTGTGTCCCGTACAACTAAATGTTTATCTACCACGTTTCATGGAAATCAGTTAATTCGTTTAAGAGTTATGGATGAACATACATACATACATACATACATACAATACCTACACTTACAGATTTATTATTAGTATTGACTAGCTGACTCAGCAAATGTTTTTTTGCCAAAAAAATTGGGGTGGGCCAGCCTTATCACTTAGGGGTATAAAAAATAGTTTACGACCTATAAATCTCAGACCCACCGAATGTACACAAAAATTTCATAAAAATTGGTCAAGCCGTATCGGAGGAGTTTGGCTACAAATACTGTGACACGAGAATTTTATATATTTACTATTTACTACGAATTTTGTTTATTAACGAGTATTTTACTAGCTGGTACCCTGCGACTTCATCCGCGTTGAAAAATGAAAAATATAACACCTTACAAAATATCTGACATCTTTGTACCGCTGTAACAAGGGTGGCACCCAATTTATTTTATATTTTTAGACACAATTTTTTTTTTAATATAGTCATCATTGACTGTTTTACTGAGGTGATGAAATGACAGACAGTACCTTGTGCTTCCAGAGAATGATCGGCGATCCGGTTCAGGAGTGAGAACTGATTGTGCTTATTGAGATGTGGCTCCAAGAACGCCACCGGGAAAGTCGAACTGAAAGCTCCCATGCACATACCCTGAAATTGTCACATTAAAAGCAATGAGGCTTTGTCTGAGATGTACGAATAATACACAATGGCGGTTGGCTCAGAACTGATTTTATTTCCTACAACATACATCGATTTACCCACATGTGTTAGGTCTACCTCCCCCGAAAATTATGCAAGTTATACACGGCATTTTATATATATATATATATATATATATATATATATATATATATATATATATATATATATATATATATATATATATATATACATATATAGTGTATTAATATATATATATATATATATATAATATATATATATAAGGTAACTTATAAAGAAAATTATAACTAAAAAAAAACATTTGTTAAAATAAAAAAATATTAAAATATTTGTTTTTCGGTCTCCATATTATTATGAGAATTAGAAATAATGATCAATTGATGACAATAAACATCAAAATACTACAACATGGAACACGCGTGCCATACAAAACACAGCGAATTTTATGGAACATTTAAAAGTGACATATGCGTAGAGCATGAACTGTCATTTATAACAAAACAAACATAATAATAAGTACGTAATTTAAAGAAAATGTGACTTTACGTCAACCCGTTAGAGTTTAAAATGAAATAGTAGAAGTTGATGGTTACTACCTTTTACCATTGACGCGTGAAAGCAAGAGTCCGCCATGATTCTGTCAAAGGCGTTCTTTTTATGTTCCCATTTGGCACTTGTGACGCTAATTCCATTGTAGTATTTCGATGACAATAAAGGAAAACTTTCTTCTCGTTTTTTGCTTATACTCTTACATGCTGTCATTAAGATTACTAAGGCGATTGATCAAACGCAAAATAAATATTTTTTTAATTTCCACTTTAAACATTGATTTAAAGATACCTATATGAATTTTTTAAAACAGTTTTTTTTTTCAGAATATTTTTGATATAACGACATATTATTAGTTTTTTCAATAGCAGCAACCCAAGGCCGTCGGAAGACTGGTGTGTCGAAACAACACAAATGCTCCCAGTCCGTCCAGAGTTTAATGTGATCTTTAATGAAATATATTGTGAAAATCAAATAACTTACCAAAGCAGGTTTATGCCTTTCGATCTCTGTTTTTAAATATTTCCTGTCGTGTGTCAGAGTCGCGTCGGTGCCGAGACAGTAAAGGGAGCCCAACATTTTGTATGATGCCACTTGAATCTCGTCCACTGTTTAGTAAGCAAAAGTCCAATAATTAAAACGTTTATTCAATAATTTAGTCCAATAATTTAGAAGTACTTACATATTGTATTGTTACAATCAAAATTGTGAAAAAAAAACAAGATAATAAATGGGCTTTATTTGTACATTTCTTCACACATTGAAAACACAAAAGCACATATGCTACTGGTAACTTGTTTTTTCACTGTGGCCTTTTGTAAGGTGCAGCGTGCCCTCTGCCACTACTTCCAAATCCAGAACAGAGCCAACTTTGTAAAGTTCAGTCTATTCAGTTCTAGCAAATCTTCGATTTAGATATCGCTGCTTAAAAACTAAAGGGCCATAAAACAAAAAAAAATCCAAAAATGTTTTTATTGCAAAAATACAATCACAATCCATCATATTGTATGTTACAAAAAGACTTATGGTTGTTTTATTCCATATTTAGTATATTTTGATCATTTTTTATATATTCAAATGTAACTTATATGCTTATATCTTCCTCTAATATTCAGTTTATTATAAAAGTACTTAACATTTAATGCTACTTAAAAATATGCTTCAAACGATGCATATATTTGATATGCATATATTTGATATAGGTAAGTATATCTAATAAGAAAAAAATAGACAAAAAATTATTTAATTTTTTTCGATTAGCTCTCTTGTAAAAAATGTAATTTTGATTCGTGGCCCTTTAGTTTTTAAGCAGCGATATTTAATATATGTATATATTACACGAACTTACATAAAAGATCTGCGCCGTACTCGCAGTTGGCGAGATGGTCAAACTTGGCGGTCAACACTGGCAGAACCACTCCGTTGATATACGCCAATGAGGTGGACGTTTTCAGATGAGTGCCTCGAAGGTGTGCGTATTTACCCTGATACAAATACACTAAGTATGTAAGACAATGAAAATAAAGGACCTCGGAAATTTTTGGTTTATTGCAACTGCTTGAATAGTTATGAAGATTAGTTGAATTTTTTATACAATTAAAGCCCCTTTTGCATAGTAATTTTACAATAATAAATCAATATCTTAAATATTCCGCAGTTTCAGACAAAATACTTGAAGATGCAGTAAAATCTAAAAAAAACAATATCATATAATATACTAGCCGGTGCCCGCGGCTTCGTCTGCGTTCAAAATGTTATCACCGTTTTCATGTTTCAAAATCGCGCCCTCTTGCGGCCGACTTGTTGAGTCAAAGTTGTTTGTCTTAATAGTTCTGCCACTGAACGATAGATGGCGCTAATATAAGTAAGGATGATAGTATATATATTTATTTTAGCCTGTTAGGTAGCCTACATAAAAAGACAGTCCTCGATTAATGGACTATCCAACACAAAAATAATTTTTCAATTCGAACCAGTAGTTCCTGACATTAGCGCGTACGAGTACAACCAAACAAACAAACTCTTCAGCTTTATAATATATTGGTATAGATTACCTCTTGTAAGTTCAAAATCGTGTGTCCCAAATCGTCAGCGACGTTATTGAAGAACGTCAGCATTGATGTTCTGATGAACTCCGGACAGTTCTTGACTAGAGATTTAGCATCGATGCCCTTCACGAGCACTTGAAGACAACGCACCGTTATGCGAACGTCTGGACCGAAGGCGGTAAGACTGACAAATCGTAAAAACAAAATTAATATAATTTTTTATTTTATATAAACAAGATTTTTTATTAATAAATTAATATCTTCACAAATTCCACACAGCTCCATCTAGTTCCACAGTAAGCAACTAATGCTTGTATTATGGATACCACACATGACACAATTGATATACTACATTTACTTTTTTTTGCAAATACATGACATATTATAAATATAAAAAACATCCATGACACAGGTACAAAGGTAAAATGTTAACACATAAATATTTGCCCCTGGCGGGATTCGAATCCGCGACCGTTTGGTTTACAGCTAGGGTTACTAGCCATTAGACCAAACGTGTCAAATCTATGTTACGTTTTTATTATAGATCTTAATTTATGTAGTAATTTTCTAAACGATGTATACTCTGTTTAGAAAATTACTTCTACAATCGTAAACCTTCTACAATCCTGACCTAATCAGAATCCTATTTAGTAAGAAAAAGACCTATACTGAATCCAATCTCTTATGAATCTGACCTACTCCACCTATACTTACCGAAAATTGGAAGAGTAAGATTTTTACCACTCAGAATGTGGCAAAGTTTTACCTGAATACACAACAAAGGTTGGAAAACAATATTCATTGCATTGCTTACCGCGAACGTAACAAACTGGCCAGTTTGCAGAAGAGAGCGGCTACCATTTCTTTTTCTTTGAGACTGGCTGCTCCGACGTTGTTGGTTGCGGTCGCCACAGCTATGAAATAGTTGCGATGGGTCGAGAAATACTTCTCCATTAGTGGCAGAACAACCTGGGGAAAATTACAAGTACATATTAAAAATTTATTACCAAAAAACCAATAAGACATTATTTGAATTTAGAAGGGTTTTGTTCGCTTTTTTGCTTGATTTTTTTTATAGTGTGAATGCATACCTTAATTTTAAATAACTTTTATACCTTTTCAGACATTTCGAGTGACTAATAATTGTTATTTGACTATAAATTAGTTTAGTTTTATGATTGACTTCTGATATATATTTTTTGCACACCAAAATAATGTGGTAGTACATGCTGGGATGCTATTATATTTTTTTATAACGTCTGGTTTTATATATACCAATGTATATTGTATATAAGCAATGTATACTTATATACAATATTCCGCTTATTCCCACTAGTTCTGTGCTGTAGTTCTATACACAGAACTAGTGAGACTATTTATCTCATTAGTTCTGTAAGCAAAACTAGTGGGAAAAATACTAGTTCTGTGTATAAACAAATATGAGTAATTTATGTTTAATCAAGTGAGTGTTCTTGTAAAATATAATTTTCTAAAAAAAAACAAAAAAATCTTATACTCGATGTTAATTTAGCTTTTGCTTTTGATCTCTGCTATATGTGATTTGATATTTTGCCTTCTGTTCGATTTCTCTCCAACCATCATAAATATATAAATTAACAAATTCAAAGCTTATTAAATGTTCAACGCAAAAGCAAAATGTTAAAAGTTTGATTAGTAACAAATAAAATATAGTATACCTTGTTAATGTATTTGAATTCCGTCTGTTATAGCGTGCAAAGTGAAACAGTATATATACATACAAAAAACTATTAGATATAGTTTAAATATAGATTAAAGATGAAATTAGATACAGTTATTGTATTCTACTAAAAAAATATCGTGGACAAATAAATTTTTATGTTATTCAGGATTAAAAATTGTTTTAAGATAAAAACGGGCAATCCCTAGATAATAAAATGAAGAGAAGAAAAAGTTAAAGATCCTAAAGGTGAACACGATTCTTCATCATTTCAAAACAGAAATTCATGCTATCAAAAAAAAATGAAAATATAAGCCATAATACCTTTGAGAAAAATTTGATGTCTCTAGTGCTTGTCTTGAAACTAGACCTTCTACTGAACGTTGTCGAAGGCTTCAACAGTTTCATATTAATCGTCGCCCTGTCGATGTACTGGATTAGTTTCTCGAGCAGCGAGTAAGCGAATCTCAACTCTATTGCTACGCCGGTAGTGGTCTGTTCTGTGTCGCTTTGGGTCGCTTTGCTCGGCCGATGAAGTTTGTAACCCTGATATTGCAAGTACTTGAGGAACTCTTGTGATCGTTCTCGATCTTTCTTCTTTTCTTTGTCAGTTAGCAAATCGTATGGGACTAACTGAGGATGGATTCCACCTGCGAAAGGAAAAATATTAGGAAAACTATTATATTGACGACACGTTTGGTCTAGTGGCTAGTAAGAGTAACCCTACTCTTAGTCAAGAAAACGAGCTTATATAGCGCTTTCTCTTTCACTCAATTCCATACAAAAGACAAGGACAGCAAATCTTGAGTGGCGTATACAATAATAGGTGTACGTTGATTTTACGCTACTTCTAGCTTTGTAAACTATAATAAAATATTATATTAATACCTACGTACTTACCAACAACCGTACACTTTTTATTTTGTAGTATAAACTATTCTAGCTATTAAGTTAGACATTTTGGTTTTTCTGATATAATCATAAAATGAAAAATATACGTTAGTTAAACGAAATTCAAACCTTAAAATAACAATAATACGAATTAAAATTAAAAAACGCAGTATAATAACAGTCAGAACGTCTGAACAGTGAGAGTTCTACGAACAGACTAAAAAGTACATGCCATTCACAGCCGAACGCTTTACCTCGTTTTAGTGAATAAGGTATAGCTGTTAACCAAACGGTCGCGGGTTTCAAACCCGCGACCGTTTGGTTAAGACCATACACAGTCCTACTAGATTGAAAAATAACCATACATGAGTGAAAACCGCATTTAAATCGGTTCAGCTCACCTTTTTTGTTATTATACAAGCATTTTGTATACCATCTCTAGTTCTTAGGAAATGATATGTCTTTATTAAGAAATTCAAAACAGATTCAACGGAAACAAATGCAGAAACATTATTTTATTTTATTTATTTATTTAATAGCTCACCTTACAGCATTTAATATTTAACAATTATATATAATAGATTAAAATTTTTATATAGCCTATTACAAGGTTAGGCATCTTAAAATTTATATGTACAAAAAAAAGTGCTAGTACCTAATTAAAAAAAAAAAATAGATAACAATATACGAGTACATCTATAAATTATATAAACATATTATACATTATATACAAATACATAGATATAAACACATATGCGTGAATTTGTGTGTTTGTATGTATGTGTGTGTGTGTGTGTGTGTGTGCGCGCGTGCGTGTGTGTGTGTGTGTGTGTGTGTGTGTGTGTGTGTGTGTGTGCGCGTGTGTGTATGTGTGTGTATGTGTGTGTGTGCGTGTGTGTGTGGTACTGCTCAGTGGAGGGGACCAGGTCATTTTGCAATATGCTGCAGACCATCTAACACTCGCCCGATAAATGACCGTCTACTCAAAAAGTAAATGTCCAGATCTTTAAATTTGTTCTCGTATGTACGCACGATTCTACACAACACAGAGCTCCTGGCATAGTTGTTACGCGCGTCGCCAACGTCAAAAAGACATTTACGCCTAGTGTGAGCCACACTAACACGCAATCCTATTCGTTCGGCCAGATATGGGCAATCTATTACAGAATTGACCACGTCGAACAGAAACCTCAAGTCTGCCACCAGCCGTCTATCTTCGAGCGATTGCAGATCAAAAGAGATAAGTCTATCCGCATAATCACATTTCCTTTTCAAACGGTAATTTAGGCTTCGAGTGAAGCGCCGCTGAACAGATTCTAGCCGAGCAATATAGGTCACATACGATGGGGACCACACTGGAGAGGCATATTCCATAATGCTCCGAACGAATGTGAAATATAAAACTTTTAATGTTTCAATTTTTTGGAAGCACTTAACACTTCTATGCAAAAACCCAAGCATTTGGTGAGCCCTTTGCGCGATGTGATCATAGTGGTAAGTGTATAAGAGTTTGCGATCGAGCATGACTCCAAGATCGCGAACCAGTTCAACTCTTGGAATTGAAACACCATTTAAAACATAATTATGTATTATATAGTTGCGCTTTCTAGTAAAGGTGATAATCTGGCACTTATCAACATTTAAATCTAGGCGATTCACCTTACAATACACTGAAAGTCTCTCAAGGTCAGATTGAAGCCTATAACAATCATCCAAAGAGTCTATTGGCTGGAAAATTTTATTATCATCGGCATACATCAGCACCGTAGAATGACTGAAACAGGTTCCAATATCATGCAGATAAATATTAAAAAGCAGAGGACCCAAATGAGATCCCTGTGGCACGCCTGAAGGGACAGTTTTGAAATTAGATTTGAATACCCCAATCCTGACAGCCTGCAATCTATGCTCAAGATAAGAAACAAGCCATCTAAGTAGGTCGCCATGAACACCGATATCTATTAACTTCGAGATGAGGATACTGTGGTCAATACGGTCAAAGCATTTCGAATAATCAGTGTACACAACGTCCACCTGAGAGCCTCGATCCATGCTTCTCGTGACGCTATCGGTAAACACTGCAAGGTTGGTAATAGTGGATCTTTTGCGCATGAAACCGTGTTGACTTGTCGGAATATACGATGCAGCAACCACATATAACTGATCATAAACGATAGACTCGAACAACTTTCCAAAGACCGACAAAATAGAAACTGGTCTATAATTCTCAACCATTTGTTTAGAACCCTTTTTGTGGATGGGTATAATGTAAGCTTCTTTCCATTTGTTCGGAAAAATTCCACTGTCAAGAGATTGTCTAAAAATTAAGGATAACGGAAGGATAAGCGCTTCAGCGCAAGATTTTACAAATAACGAGGGAAAGCCATCACTACCAGCTCCTTTGTTGGCGCTCAACTTCTTTATATATCTTAGGACTATTGCTTGTGATATTTCCACCGAAGAAATTGTATTTATGTGAGATGATCTTAAATTCATAGCAAGAGAATCATTACTAATTGGGCCAGATGGTCGTACGTAAACTGAGAGAAAATATTGTAAAAAAATGCTACAAATCTCGGGCCCTCCATTAGCCACCCTGCTACCATAAGTCATCTGAGTTGGCACACCCCTGTCCCTGCGCAAAGACTTACTGTGAGACCAGAAGTGTCTAGGATTGGATTTAATTGAATTTTCGCAATTATTCACATATGTTTTCCAGCACTCACGTAAAATGCTCTTCTGTCGCTTCCTAAGCAGAGCAAAAGAGTCATAATCTAATTGATTTCCAAATCGCTTCCATAATCTATGGTATTTAGATTTTTCTTTGATAATTTTAATAAGAGGTTTAGAGAACCACACCGGATAACCACAGCCGCTGGTCATAAAACTTGGTACTTCACTATCCATAATACCATGGACTACTTCATTAAACCTATCTACCATGTCATTGACGTTGCCGCCTTTAAGAACAGTGGTCCAGTCCACTGAAAATAACCTAGATTTTATTGCACCGTAATTGGCCATCTTAAATTTGTACATTTTGAAAGTAGGATTATTCAACACCTTGTTAATAGTTAAGTTTGGAATATCAATGTCGAGTGCTGGGTGATGTGGCATGTCCTCCCGAGTAATAGGAAGAGTACAACGAGCAGTAGTCACTTCTAGAGTACAAAACACAAGATCCAGGAACCGATTGTTTCCATTAACTACAGTATTATATTGATTTAAGCCAAAATCAGACAGAGAATGAAATAGCTTAAGCTGAGCCTCGTTAGTTACGTTAAGCGGTAAGCGGGATAAGTCATGTGGATGATTAATCCAATCAACATTAGCGCAATTAAAATCACCCAACAAGACACAATCAACTCCTGGGTTTCTACCCATAAAATCACTTAAATATGTAAGAAGATGCATCACCTGAGAATCGTGTTGGGTTCCAGAGCCGGGTAGATAAACACAAATAACATGTAAGTCCCGCGAAGTCCGCAGAGTGTGAGCCGGCAAAATAACGTGAATTAAATCATATGGTGCATCACGCGGCGAGAGAAGTGCACGCGCACCAAACTCACGGCGCGTCAATAGCATGACTCCGCCACCAATAGCACGCGCACCTCCACCACCACGCCGCAACACGCTGCCAGTTAAGGGCCGGTCGCGTCTGTATATATCGTAACGGCTGTCACCGACCTCGGCGTCACAAATGCTGTCCAAGAGCCAGGTCTCGCAAATTGCTACCACGTCGTAGTCGTGAACCAAAAGACCCTGATTAAATTCCGCCAGTTTACCGCGAATGCTACGGGAATTTTGAAAATACAGATTAAAAGTTGTCATAATAATAAAGAAAAAATAATAATAATAAAGAGCTAAAAAGAAAATTCCCGTAGTGTTCGAGGCTTATGGCAATTATTATTTTTATTGTCAATAATACCAACTGAGCAGGTTCAGTATGTGAAATGTGTTGTGTGTGTGAATGTTTATGTGATGAGAGTTTTGAGGTTGCAATAAAAATTTTACATATATTAGACAATAGTAAGAAATAAATGACATTACAATAAGTTACATTTGACAATATAATAAAGTACATCAAAAAGGTTAGATTCACTTCTTCAGTTTGTTTAATTGTTCCGAATCGTAAACACGCACCGCTGGGGCCTTGCTGTGTTGTCGTATAAATATCTTTGCATTTCGTGTCCACACGTGCTGAAACCCCAATTCTTTGCATCTAATCCTGGTAGCCTTTAGCAGAGCTTTGTTCCAAGGTGTCAAGTGCTCATTAATGAATATGGGTTTACTATTTCCTGAAATCTCCATGTCAGCGGATGTAAGACCGCGCCTCCTCCTTGCTGCGCTTAAGACACTATCTCTGACCTGAACCGATTTGAATTTGACGACGGTAGTCCTCGGTAAGCCGGTGCTTCTGTTGCGAGTCGGAAGACGCGTAGCATACTCGATATCGGTATCGTCAATAGTAACCCCGAGCACTGAAGCAAGCTTACAGACAGTAGGTACCAAGACCTCGGCCTTGATTTCGGGTATTCCAAATATCTCGAGGTTACAAAGACGGGCGCGCTGTTCGACATCATTAACTGTATGTTGTAGCTTATCGAACTCAATGACTTTGTCTTTGAGTTTATTGTTTTCTTTTTCTAAGTTTGTACATTTTGACTGCAAGGTTACAACCTCCGTGTGCAAAAGCTCCTGTTCCCGCTTGATTAGCTGCACCGACTCCTCAAAATGACACATTTTAACACTTAGCTCATCCAAAATATCCTTCTTAATGGTGTCCAGTTTTAAATCAAAATAGGTTCTCAAGTCTGCAAGTTGCCTGGAGATATCCAGCTGCATATTAGGGACCACAGACGCTGAAACCATCTCCGGTCTCTTCGATTTATTTGAGCGTAAATCAGTTCCACGCCTCGTGTTAACATTTGAATTTTCAGGCCTTGTGTAAGTATTATTAAATTCAACATTAGGGGGATCGATGCAAGCGCGCAAAGGCGTCGAGGTATTTCCAACTTTAGGGCGCGAGCAGAAACATAATGGGCATAACCAGGCACTCTTGTCTTCCTCAGTCAGCTTATCAAATGCGTCCTTTGTCATGTTAATACAGACTAAGTCGTATGTTTTTTTACATTCTTTACACTCGATGTAATAAAGATCCTTGATAAGACTGTTACAGCCAGCACAGTTAGCAGCCATGGTAGTAAATTATATTTGGAATTAGTTAATTAATTATATATGGGTAATATTTAAAAATGCACGGCGTATTCCAACAAGTCAACACCGTGCAACGTCGTTCGCAGATCACGTCGCTTACGCTTGCCTGACAGACACACGCCAGACACACCGCGGCACACTGCTCACAATGTTGTCACTTGAAAAGTTTTGATATAGGAAATGAAAGATATTTTGCACTTAAGAATTAAACCATTTAAAAAGTCTCTTCTGTAAATAATTATAACTGTATATACTTTAAATTATCTAAACTTTAATTAGAACAACTTTACTTCGGTAAAAATAAAATATTTATAAATAATTTTGAATAAAAATGTAATAGGATTGCACTTTGTACTTTCGCCGAGAATGCGCGCCGAGAAGGCGCGCATTATATCTTTGTAATAGTCCAGCGTAGGACTTCCAAGCGTAGGACTGGGAAAACGTACCACTCAATTTGTAGGACTATGCGGCCATTTTATTATACAAATGTTTACTGAGCTGCAGACAAAAAATCAGCTGGTTAGTATACCATCCCTCCCAAAAAACCACTCCCAATAAATCATAATAATGAGGTCATAAAAATTATTACTAACCAGTTGATTTTTTTCTGCAGCTTTACTAAAACATTTGTATAATAAAATGGCCGCATAGTCCTACAAATTGAGTGGTACGTTGTCCCAGTCCTACGCTTGAAAGTTTTTTACGGCTGCTAACTCATTTAGCTACCTCTATCGAGAATTTTCGCAGAGGAAAAAGTTGTTCGTCTCGGCAAACTGAAGCTACTCACAAAGATTCAGCTTGTTAGTAATCAGAAAAAAAAATCCTTTGAGGGATACTGGACCATAATACACTCATTAAAGTAGACTCACCTCCGTTGACAACAAGTTCTTCCTTCTTCTTCTTCGCCCAAATATCGTGTGCGTTGTCCGCCAATCTCTCGGCCATGTTTTGCATCTCTCGTGACAAAGTCAAATTGGTCATGTCTACTGGATGTGGGTTGTAATTGAACGGTGTCGCCGAATCCGTCTAGAGTAATAGTAAGGAAGTTAACTATGCTCTTAATATTAAATATGTGACTCGTAAATATGAACAGGAAGTGCCTAAGTAGAAAAATTTAACTAAGTGTTCTAAAAAAGAAAATAAATGGGATAAAGTTGTACCTAATAGGGGTAGTGGGGGGTTGGATTTTGGAATACATCATGTTATCTCTATATGTATAAAGTATCATTTGGTCATAGTTTCGAACCCCAGGCTTTATTCTTATTAATATATTCTTATAGATAACCTGTAACTTAGATATATAGAAAAAAATCTAATAAGAGAGAAAGAAAGATTTAAATAAACATATCTTTGTAAAAAGTTTTTCGAAGAAATGTTTGCTCAATAAATCACTTCACTGATTTGATTTATTTAGTGTTGTGAACATAAAAAACACGTTCTTTGATAAAAACAAAATCATAATAATTAATATTATAGTTTCAAATTACATGTAAGTATTAAAAGATTTAAATTCTATTTTTTTTTCATTAAACTAAATATATTAAAGTATCACTCTAGTACCTATATTTTTATATACATCTTTTCTGAGCGAAAGGTCTGCTGGTATAAATTTTATACCAGCAGGTATAAACCGTACCAGCTGTTTTTGGTTTTATCAAAGAATTATATCATAAATTAGTCACTGAAAGTAAAATTAGATAAAGTTGAGAAGACAGACAGAGTGATAGGAATAGGTAGTGTCGAGTGAGACTCACCACGATTTCGGGTGGACGCTGTGATCAAGACGGGAGGGTGCAGGGTATATGAAAACAGATTCATACATTATTGTTAGCACATTGCATACATTTTCCTAGCGCATACAACATAATGACTAGCATTATCACGTTTATAGACCCGGGCCCCTAGCCAAGAGCAAACCAATGCAAACGGGAGCGTTGCGTATTTACGAAACGATAGAAAATAAAGCCTAGTGATTAGTGATAGGTCAAAATTTTACGTGGGCGTTACAACAACCAATCACCGGGCTTTACTTTCTATCGTTTCGTAAATACGCAACGCTCACGTTTGCATTGGTTTGCTCTTGGCTAGGGCCCCTGATACTGCATGGTATGGTGACTGGATCTCAGATAAAATAGGAACTAGAGATAGAGCTCTGTGGACGGCAGAGTGAAAACCGGTACAACAACGCCTTCACCGTGTACATACACGGTTACACGCACACAAATGCAATCAAATTACGCCCTGGCCTTATTAAAATATTGAAATGTTATATATTTTATTAAAAAAAAATAATAACTTGGAACACAGTAAACGCACACAGTCATGTTTATAAAACCGGCTTCACTATGTTGTACGCAAAATTTTGTCTATAGTTCTTATTTATAGTCTATAGTTCTTCTTATTATATTCCATTTTCGGTCATTTTCAACATTTTCCCAAGCATATTCAACATTTTCCTTAGGAATTTGCTTAGTAAAATGTTGAATTTTCTTAGAAAAATGTTGAATTTGCTTAGAAAAATGTTGAAATAGCTTGGGAAATTGTTGAAATAGCTTGGGAAAATGTTGAAAATGCTTGGGAAAATGTTGAAAATGCTTGGGAAAATGTTGAAATTGACCGAAAATGGTACTTATATATAGTTCTTATTGTGCAACGAGCATATTGCAAATTATGCTTATAATGTGTAAAAGTGATTCACATGCATTATACCGTTTCAATCGGTGTTGGTTGCTTTTCTGTCTGTTCATCCTTTAATGCATGCATGTTACAAAAACATGTAGTACATTGTATATTTCTTTATTAAAATAAAAATAAATAAATATAGATTGCCAACAATGTATTGATGCCGAGTGGAGACATAAAATCCAGTCATCTAATTATTACCAATTACAGTAATAATTATATTAATAAATTACAAAATTGTTAAAATTATTATGTCTGTAAAAAAAATTATATAAATAAAAACTGTCGCAAAGTCTGAAGAGCGAGGTCTATAATCAGCGAGTCCTACTTTTCTCTTGTGGATAAGATCAGAAATTCTGAAAGTTGCTGTAAGAACTAAAGTTTTCGACATAGCCTAGAGTATATTCTTGGATAGACATATTCTACCATTGTATATGGATAGACATATTCAATATATCACGAGGGCGTCAAGTAACTTTTCTTTTTATTTTTCATTTTATTCATTTATTATTTAATATAACACTGTTTCTTTTTTTAAATAAAAGGTAAAAAAATCCCATATTTAAGCTTTTTTTTCACCAAGGGTTAATCCACCATCACGAGTCGTTTATTTATTTTATAATATTGTTGTACCTCTTATTATTTAATATACAAATTT
The DNA here is from genome assembly GCA_945859745.1 of Synanthedon formicaeformis. Lineage (NCBI taxonomy): Eukaryota > Metazoa > Arthropoda > Insecta > Lepidoptera > Sesiidae > Synanthedon > Synanthedon formicaeformis. Next base: position 4,880,827 of record OX243979.1, read on the forward strand.
ATTCTTTTAACCAATTCTTTGGAGCCATCGAAATACTACAATGGAATTTGCGTCACAAATGCCCAAGCGGCACACAAAAAGTACGCCTTTGACAGAATCATGGCGGACTCTTGCCTTCGCGCGTCGATGGTAAAAGGTAATAGTAACGACCAACTTCTACTATTCATTTTAAACTCCAACGTGTTGACGTATTAAAGTCACATTTCCTTTAAATGATATTTGTTTGGTTGGTTTTAAATGACAGATGATGATCTACGGATATGTCACTTTTAAATCAATCAATATCAATATTAATAATAAATCTGTAAGTGTAGGTATTGTATGTATGTATGTTCCTCCATAAGTCTTAAACGAATTAACTGATTTTCATGAAACTTGGTAGATAAACATTTAGACGTACGGGACACAGGATAGGCTACATTTTTTTTCTTTTTCATCGCGGACGAAGTCGCAGGCGCCAGCAAGTGTTCCATAAAGTTCGTAGTGTTTTGTATGGCACGCGGATTCCATGTTGTAGTAGTTTGATTCATTGAGCAATGAATACATGCTTATGTATATTCATGTTTATCATATAACTAACTGGCGCCCGCGACTTCGTCCGCGTTGAAAAAGAAAAAGTAGCCTATCCTGTGTCCTTTACGTCTAAATGTTTATCTATCAAGTTTCATGAAAATCAGTTAATTCGTGTAAGAGTTATGGAGGAATACATACTTACATACATACATACATACATACATACATACATACATACATACATACATACATACATACATACATACATACATACATACATACATACATACATACATACATACATACAGAAAAAATTTGTAAAAATGGTCAACTTTGTTTCAGTATCATGTATAGAGCCTATAAACACGATATCGCTGAAAACAAAGTAACTTACTCCATGACCAACCTTTACAGATTTATTATTAATATTGATAAACGAATATTTTATTCTGAAAAAAGATTATTTAGCTTCTGTTTTGAAAAAATAATAATAATAAAGAAACACTTACTCCACCAGATTTGGATTGTCTCCGCATTGAACTGCGGTTGGTGCTTGGGATGTCAACTTCCGAGTGCTCCACTGACCAACCGATGGCCAGTAGAGCCTTAAGCGACTCTCTTACTGGCTCTTTGTAGCGCTCTTTCTCCTGTGAAACAAGTTTGAGAATTGATAAAAGAATACGACGAGGCCCTTGTCGACGACAGAAACCGAAAGACTCAGCGATGCAGTAGGCTTGACATATATATGTATACAATATGGAAAAATAAGTCGGGCCCTGGAGGGAAACTACCTTAAATCCTTAAGTTGGCTCATTTTACATAAAGGAGACATTCCTTTATTTTTAAAAAGAAACAAAACTGTATTCAAAGATTTTCTAAAAATTTCTAAATTTTTCTAGTCGTCGGCAATAAATAATATTCTTGAAATTTGAATCAAACATTTTACGTTATTCCTTTTTTTTAAGATACTATGTTACTTAAGAATTATTATTATTTTTTGTCCATTCTTTCGATTGGCATCATAAAAATACGAGTTTTTTTTTTCACATTTAAGTCGGTTCGATTCCCAGACGAAGCAAGTCATTTTTAGAAAATCTTTGAATGCAGTATTACTAATCAACACTTTACATGTAGGTTGTGAAAGAGGCCCAAAGACTTAATACAGATATATAAATCTTTAATTTAAATTCACTTACATAATCATTGAGCATATTGTACGGCTTTAGACGTGGATGTGATTTTTGACTGTCCGACCAAGATTCGCCGTATACCCATCCATTCTCGATTTTCCTATGAACATTTCAAACAAGGGATCAGATATTATGTTACTCGCTGATAATTTACAGCTTTATATATTGGTATAGATTATGAATACTGTGAATAGCAGTGATATGTTAAGTACTACGTACTAGATGGAACACTCAAGAAGCGATGAGTGTTCCAAGTGATTGGAGTTCCGACGTCCTACCCGTTGACAGTCTGTCATACGTGCTCGTAAAGATTAGGCGCGTTATTATTTTCAAAACCAATAAAAATGCCGTCTTGTGTGATGAGATATTGCAAAAATACAACAAAAAAATATTGGTAAAACTGCTGGTGTGACGTTCCATAGGTAAGTTTTATTAATATTGAAACGTTTAATAGGTTAATATTTAATTTGTTAAAACCGACGTGCTTATCGGGTCGATCATATTAATATTCAGTTGTCTACGACTTGACGTATTGACCTTGACACTGCTGTCGCGCCGTCCCCCGCGCACCTTCCGCGTTGGAACATGAATTTAGCAAGAAATCGTAGGGAGTGCTCAATCTAGTACTTACTTAACATATCACTGGTTACAATAGAAGGAAAAAAAGGTACTGACCTCGAGGCCCACGCGTCGTGATAGTGCTCCGAGAACTTTTGTACGATCGTGTTCAGGTCGTTGTTGAGAGCGACCGCCGAAGTATTGATCGGTTGCGGGTCGTACTGAGGGTTGTCGGGACCACCTTTGGTTAAACGAATGTTTTAAGCGGTTTTTCCCCAATTCCTTTCCCAATTTGTTATCTATACTATACTAGTGAGTGCCCGCGACTTCGTCCGCGACTAATTTTTTTTTCATACAACCATTCCTGATTATCCCTCTATCCATAAGTGAAGACAAAATTAAAATCGGTCCAGCCGTTTAGGAGGAGTTCAGTGACATACATACGCACAGAAGAAATATATATATATATATATATGAAGATAGTGGGTGACCGCGACTTCTACTGCGACCAATTTTTTTACATACAAACCATTCCTGATTATCCCTCTATCCATAAGTGAAGACAAAATTAAAATCGGTCCAGCCGTTTAGGAGGAGTTCAGTGACATACATACGCACAGAAGAAATATATATATATATATATATATATATATATATATATATATATATATATATATATATATATATATGAAGATAGTGGGTGACCGCGACTTCTTCTGCGACCAATTTTTTTTTACATACAAACCATTGCTGATTATCCCTCTATCCATAAGTGAAGACAGAATTAAAATAGGTCCAGCCGTTTAGGAGGAGTTCAGTGACATACACACGCACAGAAGAAATATATGTATAAAGATAGTCGGCATTGCACCTGTTGCGTTTTGTGTTATAGGCGACGGTAGCCACCTATCATCAAGTGGGCCGTAGTCGATTAGTGGACTCTATCGCCCGTCGTGATTTTTCCCGAGATAAACATCGCGTCGGCGTATAAACATCGCAAAACTTGATGCGCTCTGGCGATATCACGTGTCAAATATGCGCAGTAACAAATTTTTGGCATTGTTTGTGAGGTATTGCGACGCGGGGATGAGGGAGCCAGGGAATGAGCGAGACGCAATGATAACATTTTGTACGAGAGAAAGCAGGTCAGCCGTATTGTTCGCAATTCTACATGCGCAAACGAAAGATACCCGCTCAAGGTCAGAGCCCATTAAGATTTGCGATGATTATACTTACCTCCATTTTCGCGTACAAACAACAAAATTGATTTACCCGTTGAATGAGACTCCTTTGCGTAGAATTCGTCGTCATAGTTTTTGGACAACGAATAGTCCGGCGGAAGTGCACATCCTATAAGATAAGAGAATGCATAATTAAGAATATTATTTAGAAATTAATGGCACTATAGTAGTGTGACTTCGTAAGGTATTGTCTTGTCAGAGCCGCCACTGCGACAGTGCCGCCCCATTTTTAATATTTTGCAACGATCCCACAGGAACCTAAAATTTTTCCAGGACAAAAAGTATCCTATATATTGATCCAGATAATAAACTATCTGTGTGCCAAATTTCATCCAAATCCGTTTAGTTGTTTTTGCGTGAAAGAGTAACAGACATCCCTACGTGCATCCTAACAATTTCCATATTAGTATGGATTGGGATAATTAGAATAAATAAAATATTGAGAACTAGCTTGCGCCCGCGACTTCGTCTGCGTTGAAAAAGAAAAAAGTAGCCTATCTTGTGTCCTGTACGTCTAAATGTTTATCCACCAAGTTTCATGAAAATCAGTTAATTCGTTTAAGAGTTATGGAGGACTAACTATTATTATGTGCGTAATTTTAGTGACAACCGTTTGTTCTAATATGCCATATACACTCCGCACAAAAAATAAAGGAGCAATTGTAACTCCAAGTGTCTAGTTTTTGAATCTGTAGGTCAGATTCAAAAAGTAGACACTTGGAGCTACAATTTTATTTTTTTAAATTTACTGTATGACAATTCGTCTTCAAGTTACAGCCTCTTGAAAATAACCTAAAAATTTGATTTTTTTTTTGCTGATCTGTGCTAAAAATGAATAAACATTTTATTCACGCAAAAACAGCTAAACGGATTTGGATGAAATTTGGCACACAGAGAGTTTATTATCTGGATCAATATATAGGATACTTTTTGTCCTGGAAAATTTTTAGGTTCCTGTGGGATCGTCGCAAAATACTAAAAATTTTTAGGGTTTTTCATTATGTCGTTCAATACAGAGGAGTTTATCAGTGAATCATTAAAAAGTAAAGATCATCGTCCATCTTTAAAACCTCTGACAACACGTCACACTCGCGCAAATGAACACGAGCTCGCAACATCCACCGCCACCGCACCCGCCACCGCGCCCGCGCGTTCTACGTGAACAAGCACTATGGTTATCTCCTAGAAAATGTCACTCACCAATAGCGATGAGACAGGGCAAAGCCTTCCCGAAGAGTTCCGGGTCGTAGTCCATTTTGCTGAGCGAGTCGAAGATGTTGGAGAAGAGCATCATGGTGAGGCGCTTCTCTTCGTCCGAAGACGCTCCGTAGATTCCTTGACCGCCAGTACTGCCGTAGTATTTCGCACACCTCTCGTAGTGGAGGGTCAATAGCTGTAACGAATCGATACACATAAATTCCGAGTCAGGTTTGAATAAGTTTAATATTAACAAAAAAATATTACTCAAACGCAAAAACGTATTATTTGTTTATTTATTAAATAAATAAACAACCGCTTCTCGTGGCTACGTAGCAGTCGGGCTTAATAATATTCATGAAATAAATTGTCTCATAATAATAAGTAAATTAATAATAAAATATTTATTTGTTCCAAAAAATTACTAAATCTTGTGACTTAATTCTTGTGAGATTTAACAGTCAATCCTTACATGTAAACTAGTGGTCCAGTATCCCTCAAAGGCCTCAAAGGCCATTTTATTATACAAATGTTTACTAAATTTTTATGTAACTAATAATTTTTATGACCTTATTATTATGGTTTATTGGGAGTGGTTTTTTGGGATGGATGGGTATACTAACCCAGCTGATTTTTTGTCTGCAGTTTAGTAAACATTTGTATAATAAAATGGCCGCATAGTCCTACAAATTGAGTGGTACGTTGTCCCAGTCCTACGCTTGAAAGTTTTTTACGGCTACTAACTCCTTTAGCTACCTCTATCGAGAATTTTCGCAGAGGAAAAAGTTGTTCGTCTCGATAAACTGAAGCTACTCACGAAGATTCAGCCGGTTAGTAATCAGAAAAAAATTCCTTTGAGGGATCTTGGACTATAGGCCGAGCCTGTATTTTAAATGCAAGTAAATTGTATGTTACGCTTATATTTTTCATTTTCCAAAGCGGACGAAGTTATTAGAGGGAGAGAAATACAATGATAGAATTATAGATATGAAGTGTTGGTTTTTACCCTAAGAGCCACAGTGGTGTACTCTGAGAGCCGAGAGACGTCTACTGTCAACTTGCGAAGTAACTTGAGCAGCATAGAAGGTTGCATCGCTGACGTCAGCGCTACGAGGAAATCGGACACCGCTTCCCTTTGCCCTTTTGTTAACATGCGGTTCTTTGAAAGCCTGGAACCACAAAGTAAACTAATGGTAAAGTAACTGCGTCTCGTGGCTTCGTCCTCTACCGTTACGGAAACAAAATGGCGTTTAAGAGAAGAAGGAAAGCCGAAAGAAACTCTCCAGGAAAAACTACCTCTTTATATGTGAGTTAACGTTCACAGTACTCACACATGTGTCGTTCATAGTAAAAGTGAACTATCTCCTTGTAACTGAATTTTAGAATAACGAGCTTTTTGCGAATTATAGTGTAGGAAAAAAATTTATAAGCATTCATTCATTGTTTTCATCTATGGGATTTTAATGCAACTATTGGAGTTACTTCACTTTTATATTGAAAGTTATGACTAAATGTGATACCATTAGGCAAGAAAATATGGTTTTAAAAATAGGGAGTTACACCACTTTTACAATGAACGACACACATATGCATTTAATATACACTCCTAATATTATGGCAATTGCAGTGTGACGTCATTGAAATGCGCCTATTCACAGACACTAAACAAGCGCAATGTTTAAATGTGTTGCTCGTGCCAACTCTCATTAACTTGCCTATATAACACAGTCACATAAGACAAAAAAAATCGCGTTAGGTCGCAATAAATTGCATTGTCTTGATTTTTTTGTTATGTTATTAGGATAATACCAGTAGTGTAAAACCAAGTTTGCAGTTTCGAAAGACTTGTGCTAACTGTACGGTGCTCGAAAAAGCTTGAAATTTTCAGACGTTTTTCAGTTTTTCGCTTATAACTTCTGAAAAGTGCATTCTTGGGGAAAGTCATCTTAGTCACTCTTAAAGAAGATAAAATTTGCTACGATTTGAGTGTAATCGCAGCTCTGTATATAAAACAGATCCCGAGATACATTACTTCAAAAATGGGTCATTTTTTCTCAAAAAAATTAGAAATTTGTAGTTAGCCTATATTGAAACAAAATATCATCATCATAACATGTCGACTGAGCTAGTACTATACTATAATAAAAGTAGATATATTATACCTGTAGACAGTGTGTAGCGTGGCGTCAAGTAAGCTTGCGTAGTTCTCCGCCTCGTTGTAGAAGTTGGCGTGCTTTATTAGCAGAGGCAATATCGAGTTGCCAATGTAACGGTTCATAGACAACGCCATGTCAGACTCGCAGCCGTCGTTCTGAAACCGACAAAGGATTCAATTCAAAATGAAAATTTTAATTAAAATTAAATAATTAAAGTTTATAACAACCCTTATTATTTTCTTTGCTTACCCTATCCAACATAGTAGCTGCCCTGAGATCAGGCAGGAAAGCCTCTTCCAGCAACCTGTAGAAAAGCTCTTGGGTTTCAATGCCGTATACCCGCTCTAAGAAAAGCACAACGCTTTGCTTGTGTCCAGGGATCAATCCCGAGGGCATGTCTGGAAGAAAATTCAAAATTACATATTTATGTATCTGCTGTTTTTATGAATGTCACTGATATCACACAAATTAAAAGCAATTTTTAATAATACTCAGCGCCTGTTTCACAAACGTCAAGTAGGCCAAACTGTCATTTAAAGTCAACGGTAACCGGGGATAATGGAGCTGATATACCTTTGTTTGTACGGTAAACGTCCCAAACATTAAATAGAAAATAATAATAAAAATTCGGCTATCAAAATATGATGCAGTAAACTGAGTGCATAATTCAATATAACAGAAAATGATTTCTAAAAGTATCTAATCAACACTTTACATGTAGTTTGTGAAAGAAGCCCTAATTGTATTTCTTGCATGTAAAATGAGGCTCAGCTATTATTATGAAAATAGTGAGATTGTTGATTATAAATTACTAGCCGGTGCCCGCGACTTCGCCCGCGTTAAAAGTAAGGGATATGTAGCGCCTGACTAAATGTGTAAAGCAATATAACGCCTCACATCTTTGCTGTTATAAAATTTTCAGGGGTTGTATCTTTATTTTTAGTAGATATCTGGTGCCTGCGACTTCGCCCGCGTTGAAAATTATATACTAAAACCTTCCTCTTGAATCACTTTATCTATTAAAAAAAAACCGCATTAAAATCCGTTGCGTAGTTTTAAAGATCTAAGCATAAATAGGGACAGACAGACAGCGGGAAGCGACTTTGTTTTATACTATGTATGTAGTAACACTTCAGGATAGTGGTCACGAGAGCCCACAGGTACATGTTAGCATGCGTAGGTACAGGGTGCAAATCGATCCTATATTACCTGACTTGGGCCTTTCCTCGCCGGCGGCGGGATTGTTTAGGGTAAACCTCAAACTGAGCACTCCTTGTAAATCTTCTAGAGGCACTAGAGAACGAAGAATGGCACGCGCACGAAGAGATTCATTCTTGCCCTGCAACACACAGTTTTGATCCATTATAGTTTGTTTTTTAATCTCAGAGACAAAAATGACATTACATTACATACATTTCATGGTATCATTATATGCAAAGTTGACATTTGCATGTGTCATTTTTGTCTCTGAGATTAAAAAAACAGACCGCAATAGAGAACACTATAGAAGTCAGATGATTAGATATTTTAATTATGGTAAGCATCGAAATACTACAATGGAATTTGCGTCACAAGTGCCAAAGGGGAACATAAAAAGAACGCCTTTGACAGGATCATGGCGGACTCTTGCCTTCACGCGTCTTATAGGCTCTATACTTGATACTGAAACTAAATTGACCATTTTTACAATGTTTTTCTGTGTGTATAATAAATTAAAATATAGACCCTTTAATGAATCAGTAATTAATTCAAAATGGTTTCATTAATTAAAATGAAAAAACAAATTTACTGTTATTTTCTAACAAAATTAATCGAGCCAGCAATGTACTACTACAGACATAATGTGTCCAGTCGGAGTACTTGAAATTGAAATTTACGATCCTGTACCAAGACATCCAAGACATCTAACGACCGACAATTTAGCGGATCATGAAATTCATTGATTATTTATTGTAATTTTGGATTCCTATATAAACACTTTGGAGCATAAGCATTTTGGAGTATAAGCACTTTGGAGCATTATGATTAGGTTAAGGTAACTGCGTATACACTCTATAGAATCATCGTTTAAATTTATTGCTCTTATTACAGGCCACACCCTGTATATGTACACTTTGAAATCCCTTTGCCTAAATGTGTTATTTCTGAGAAGTGTTTTACAAATTAACAAAAATTATTTAAAAAAAGGCTCACCAAAGCAATGACGGAAGCATCAGGGGCACACCGTCCAAGGAGATCGACTAGAGTGCAGTAGAAGTTCAAAATGGCTGCACCCGTATCGATGTAATCTTCATCTTCATCAGACTCAGGAAGGGGATGGCTAAACTGGAATATTACAAAATGAAGCTCAATATATCGGGCGTCTCACAAAAGTATAATTATTGTATGTACCTATATATAAAAAAACTGTCTATCGTAGGACTGAACGCCATGAATTGAAAACTACGCCATCTGTTAACATCTTAATAAACTATTGACCAAGTTAAGTTAAGCTATGGCAAATTAATAATATAAGAATCAATCGAAACAAGAAATAATGCTTTAATTTTTTTGACACTTTTTGAAGAATAATAAAATTTAGAAGAAAAGTAACTCGTTAAGGTTTAGTTTTAAATTAATCCAAAAATACATTTTAGTACATAGAAAAAAAAAAAAATTAATGGTCCAAAGTAATCTCAACAGGTCTTAATTCATGCTTATATTAAAATCGCAGAGAAGACAGAGAAGAAAAAAAATAACTACAAAATTATTTTTCTGTAGCAAAGATACGCAAATTAAATGTTATTTAATAAGTTTTATGTTATTTTATAGACTGAAAATTTTGTTATTAATTGACCTATAAGTACCTACTTTTGAGACGAAATAGTGGGTATCATTTTACAGGAAATACAGTAACCAATAAATTATTTTAAAATAATAATGGAAAATATATTTTCTTTATATTGCTGAAAATTTTATACTCTACAATTTTGTAAAGAAATTATTTTTGTGACCTTTGACCTACAATATCTTAATACAAGAAATTTTATAAGACTTGAAATAACTTTTAGAATGCCAACCAAAATAAAGGCTTACAGCTTTTCAAGGTTGACCCTTTTTTTGTCTTAAGTGACTGTACTAATAAATTATAGATATAAATATATCTATACTAATATAATAAAGAGGAAATATTTGATTGTTTGTTTGCATTGAATAACCTCCAAAACTAATAGACCGATTTGAAAATTTCTTTCACTGTTTGGAATCTACATTGTCAGGGAGTAACATAGGCTATTATTATATAAAAGTTACGTGGACGAATTCGCGTGCAACGGCTAGTTATAATATATACTAACCCCCGATAACGTTTTTCCCCAACACCTGAGTTAAAATTACTGAGTAGTTCAAGTAAAAACCCTTTTATTGATTCAAAGGTTCAACCTTTTAAGGTTCAACCTGTAACCTTAACTCCAAAATAAAGCTGCTTCAATTTCTCACCAATATATTAATCAAATTAATCATTCTCGATTAAAAAGGGTGTTAATTGTGAGCCTCTCAAACGATACACATTTCAGCCAATTTACCTGTCCTTGAAGGTTTTTGTGTGTTGGTGAAGTTATACTAACGGTCACGTCTCCTTCTTGCTCCATCTCCCTCAGTTTCCTCCTATCCGCTATTCTCTCACTCATCTTGTTGGCGTCTACTATGGCCTTGAGTAGACCCTCCCCTTCACCCCTCAATGCTGGTCCGAGGCACTCTGGTCTTCTGATCAACAGGCGAATCACCAGATTCGCATTTTCTTCAACACTTTCTCCGTTCACCTGAAATTGCCAGTTTTCAAAGTGTGATTTAAAATTTATCGAATCAATACTAATAATAAATCTGTAAGTGTAGGTATTGTATGTATATGTATGTATGTTCCTAAATAACTCTTAAATGAATAAACTGATTTTCATAAAACTTGGTAGATAAACATTTAGACGTATAGGACACAGGATAGGCTACTTTTTTTTTCAACGCGGACGAAGTCGCGGGCGCTAGCTAGTATACCATAAGTTTGAATTACATTTTCCTGAAAATCCAAGGAGGGTATCCAAATAACTTTTTTCTAGTAGCTAGTAATTAACCCTAGCTGTTAACCAAACGGTCGCGGGTTCGAATCCCGCTAGGGGCAAATGTTTATCTGTTTAAAATTTTACCTTTGTACCTTTGTACATGAATGTTTTGTATTTATAGTATGTATGTATTAACAAAAAAAAATTATGTAGTATATCAACTATCCATAATAGAAGCATTAGTTGCTTACTGTGGAACTAGATGGCGCTGTGTGGAATGTGTGCAGATATTTATTTATTACTAGCTGGTGCCCGCGACTTCGTCCGCGTTGAAAAAGAAAAAAGTAGCCTATCATGTGTCCTGTACGTCTAAATGTTTATTTATCAAGTTTTATGAAAATCAGTTAATTCGTTTAAGAGTTATGGAGGAACATACATACATACTAGAGGAAAAAATTCTAAAAATCGTCAATTTAGTTTCAATATGATGTATAGAGCCTATAAACACGATATCTCTGAAAACAAACTAACTTACTCCATGACCAACCCTTACAGATTTATTATTAGTATTGATACTATACGTTTGAACTACATTTTCCTGAAAATCCAAGGAGTGTATCCAAAAAACTTTTTTTTTCATGTTATGACGACACGTTTGGTCTAGTGGCTAGTAACCCTAGCTGTTAACCAAACGGTCGCGGGTTCGAATCTCGCTAGGGGCAAATGTTTATGTTTATGTTTATACTTGAGTCATGGGTGTTTTGTATTAATAATATGTATGTATTTACAAAAAAAAGTAATCTATGTAGTATATCAACTATCCATAATAGACGCATTAGTTCCTTACTGTGGAACTAGATGGCGCTGTGTGGAATGTGTGCAGATATTTATTTATTATTATTATTATGGTCGTTAGACTGACGTAATCAGGTATCTTTTTTATCTATATTTAGTAGAGAGTGGAGAATCCTGGAAAAATTAGAGAAAGATAGAGGAAGACTTCTACATCTCTTACTCACTCATTGAAATAGATAACAAATAAATATATAATTCTGAGTATGCACGAATGTTCATAAACTGATTGCAAAAATTTTAAAAGTTTATGACCCTGAGCCAATATCCTTAATAGATATTTAAATATATAATTATCCATATTTACCCAAACACAGAATCGTAAGAAGTCCAAGTATCTTTCGCCCTCAACAGGATCCCAGCCAAGATCCGGATATCCCTTCTCGATAAGTTCAGAGTTGCTTTGAAGACCACAACGCGACAGGTATACTGCTATCTTCTCCAAATAGTGTTCCCTGAAGTTTCAGTGCAACTTTTTATTTATTCTTCTGTTATTTATATTTCTAAGTAGATTTTACATACAATACAAAGTGTAAAGTTAAAAAAACCAATGGCCTGGTTTTGAAAAATGTAATTTCTTACGAATTGATCCCGTTTTCGGGTTGGTTTTGGACTGTCTAGAACACAATCTGACTACATTTGATTTTTGCGTAGAGCTTAAATTGACTACTACATAATGAGTCGAGCACTCAAATCAACTATGACACAAATTGACTAGTACCGAAAATATCTACAGGTTCAGAATTTCCAAAGTGTCAAAATGTCCATTATTCCCAAATGACTAGTCTATCAAAAATCTAGTCTCAGAACGTCCAGTGTCTCAAAATGTCTAGTGTCTCAGAATGTCTATTGTCCCAAAATGTCTAGTTTCTCAAAATGTCTAGTTTTTCACAATTACAAGTTTTAAAAATAACTCACCTCAAGGCTAACGCCAGTTCGGTATTCTCCATGAGACTGGAGTAAGCGACGTCCAGTGGCGTGGATCCTCTGAGAGAAGGTCTCGACAGAAGAATGTTGGAGTTTTCCAGAAGGAAGTCAAAGTGATCGAACATTGCTTTTTGGTTCTGACGTCCTGTGCGACAGAAGTAGCACAGGAAACGGCAACAAGCCACTACCATTTCGTGGGATGTATCCTAAAAAGCATTTAATAATATTTGTATTTAATAATCATCGAAATACTACAATGGAATTTGCGTCACAAATGCCAAAGCGACACACAAAAAGAACGCCTTTGACAGAATCATGGCGGACTCTTGCCTTCACGCGTCAATGGTAAAAGGTAGTAACGATCAACTTCTACTATTTCATTTTAAACTCTAATGGGTTGACGTAAAGTCACATTTTCTTTAAATTACGTACTTATTATTATGTTTGTTTTGTTTTAAATGACAATTCATGCTCTACGCATATGTCACTTTTAAATGTTCCATAAAATTCGTAGTGTTTTGTATGGCACGCGGGTTCCATGTTGTATTAGTTTGATGTTAATAATATTTAATTTATTAATTAAATAAAAAAGTATTTACTTAAACAAGCTATAATTAAAAATTGTAACAAGTTAACCCCCGACTTTTTAATGAGCCATTTTAATGATACGCTATATCTGCTGTAAGTTGCCGAGGACTTCTTGATGCCGCAGCATCAGATCAAGGTTTCCATGTCATGGAAGTATCACCGAAGTAACAGTATACCAAATGTGCTAGTTAGTGAAATGTGCTCCTCGTCGAGCAACTAGGAAATGGGCTCAAATGTCTTCAAATGCCAAAACAAATCTTCATATATTATAGCTAAGAACAATCCAGATCAAGTTTGGGAGCTACGATTCCATAGACAGACACACACGTTAAAGTTATAACACCCCGTTCTTGCGTCGGGCGTCGGAAGATAAAAAGAGTGAATTTTGAAGAAATTCTTTCCCCTTTTCTTCTCTTGGAACGCCATTTTGTTTCCGAAACCGTAGTAGTTTTTCGAATTCATTTTTGTATTTTTGTTTTTTTTTGTAGTGATCGTGTTATCCTATTATTGGGAAATAAACGTTTTGATTTAATTGACAAGGGGAATTAATTACCTTCTCCTTGCCGTCCTCCTGAGGCGCGCCCGCTGTAGCGGCGTCTGACTGCGCCTGCGCACGACGGCCCAGCGTGTTCATCATCACCGCCATCACGTTCTCGTGCACTCGCAGCACTCTAGCGCACATTAACACATAACTTTAGCACACAGCTGCAAAACATACTAGCCAAAGATTTAAATCGAGAGATGCGGCATTACTAGCGAAAGTGTGTTACAAAATACAACATACATTATACTAAAGACAAAAGTATAAAATACATATACATAACTTTGTCTAAACACACTTTTAAACACAGACAACACATTCCTTACTTCAAACGTGACTGTGACGATAGCGACGCTCTCAACAAGCGACCGTCTCTCACTGTAGCTGGCGTGCAACTGTAGTTGGGTTGAGCGCCTGCGCCCAACCGATTGTTAAGAATTTTCGGTGTGTTTTTAGTATGGCGCGAGGAGATTACGCCGCATCTTTCGATTTAAATCTTTGATACTAGCATATGTTTTTCTCCGGTAGAACGTTTTCACAATATCATATTACAATATTATATTACAATATCATATCGTTTTCACGAGTATTAGGCCAATATCATTAGACCAAAATGTGGCAAATAACTACAAAACTGCCCGGCAAGCCAATTTTTTTGGGATAAGTAGAGGATCATTGGATGTGCCTAAATCCCCCGGAATCCAACAAAATTTCCTTGTGCATTTTCCGCCATCTTGAAAAACAGGTGTGTTTTTAATGTCTTTGCGCACACAGAGACGATCGAATAGCAAACACACAAGCATTATAGTACAGTCAGCCGACGATAACAATCAATAGTGGGAAAATTGTGCAGGTAGGTACTAAAAAAACCATTTACCTTATCAGATCTGGATGTTGGAAGAACGTGTGATTGTTGACGAGTTTCCTGCAAAGTAATATGGTATCATTGTCGAATGTAGATTTTGATGAAATTTTCAGACTACCTTCAGATTAGTCCAGCGGGTAATCCTGTGAAGTTTGGTAGAGATCGGACGCGGACGAATTCGTGTTCGTCGTAGTTTTATATAAAATTGTAATTACCATAGCCTTTTTCTCATCAACTCTTCTTCCTCCTGACTCATCTGCACCGGCAACAGAGCTCGGATCTGGCTCAAGCCAACCCACATCTCCGCCACATCCAATTTAGTCTTAGCGTTAATCACGTAGGTCTTCTCCAGGGCTCGTATCAGCTCGCCCACCGCGTCATACTGCCGTACGAGTAGACTGAAATAAAAAAAATACAAATCTTATAAGTATCCTATATCGGATCTTATCCGATATATGGTATACTCGTAAATGGATACATCGCTGATTAAAAACTAAAGGGCCATAAAACAAAAAATCCAAAAATGTTTTTATTGCAAAAATACAATCACAATCCTTCATATTGTATGTTGCAAAAAGACTTGTGGTTGTTTTATTCCATATTTAGTATATTTCGATCATTTTTTTATATATTCAAAAGTAACTTATATGCTTATATCTCTTCTAGTATTCAGTTTATTACAAAAGTACTTAAAACATTTAATGCTACTTGAAAATACGCTTCTAGCTATGTATAATATGCATTTATTTGATATATATCTAATAAGAAAAAAATAGACAAAATATAATTTAATTTTTTTCGATTAGCTCTCCTGTAAAAAGTGTAATTTTGATTTGTGGCCCTTTAGTTTTTAAGCAGCGATATATCTATATCGTATGATATATGGATCCGTAGGATCGTGATCCTTACGGAGCGATCTATGCCTAGAAATTCTGAAATTCAAATCGGTTGAACCATTTTTGAGTTTTTGCGAGACTTTTGCGTACGGCTATTGATTTTTTTTTAAATTATTATTATTAGAGATGGGCTTGCTCTTGGCCTTGCTCTTTGCTCTTGCTCTTGTTTAACGAAGATGAGGCATATGGTGGAGCAAGCTCACCCAGAAGATGTCTGTTCACTCGATCTTTGAAAATATTTGGGTTATATGAGCTCTGAAATTTTTTATATTAAAGAAAAAAAATTAGTATTCTGCAGTTACAAACTGGATAACTCTTCCAAGACCACCTTAAAATAAAATTTCATGTTTTATTGTATTTCCGTCCTTAACCCTCATCATTTTATCCTTTAAGGCTCAGCAGCGCACTTGTAAGGTATTCACTTACCATTGAATAGATCGTTAGCTTGCCCGCCGATATAAACTTAAACATAATTCTAACAACTAGTTTTAGAGTTTTGAAAAAAAAAAAGTATACCTGAACATTTCCCTGACTAATTTGGGAGTTTCGATCTGTGATTCCTCAGCCCACGATACTATAGTCTGTATAAGGACTTTTCGGAACTTTTCTTCTGGAGATTTTTTGGGTGGCTCTTCAATTGCCTGTAAAATTATTATTTCAAGTATATTATATTAGAATAAGAAGTACTTAATTGAACTTTTCCTCAATTTGCAAAATAGATTAAGGGCCGGTATTTCAGTCTTTACTTAAGTCTTACACTTAACTAAGCTTCACTTTACCATAAAGGTAAGCTTACTCAGGAATGAATTTGTAAAAGTTGAACGCTAAAGTATAGTTAGCGCCACTTAAATATTATTTCTAAGAATAGTGACAGTTGAAATACCGGCCCTAAATCACACACTTTATTGGGAAGTTAATTTCTGTTTTCAAAGTTTTTGTATAAGTTATGTGTTTTTTGTTTGTGCGACCGGTGCTCACGTTTTCATCAAATTAGAAAATAAAAACAAATCTTCACTAATCATTACATAATAAATTTAAAAGTTAAAAAAGTTCCCATAAAATCTCATGGAATCAAAATTGTATCTAAACACCCTAGTCTCGACATAAATTTATAACAAAAACGAAAGGTAGTAAACTATTATTTAAAACCAAACGTCTAAAGTAATCAATAAATTATTTTAAAACCACTAAGTAAAATTCAAGGGGCAAATCAAGTGCGAGCTAAGAAAAAAACCAAAATATGTGTGAATGATCCGCAAGCAAGATTGTGTTTGTAAAGACCGCCATTCACGGGTACTCCACTTGACAGCGCTCCACATCGGTGGATGACATCCAAATTCTTACCACACACAATTCACGTGGTTTTTTACATTCACGATGAGATAATGCATGGATTTGGACTGATGGAGTGGAGCGTAGCCAAATGGAGTGGAGCTACGCCAAATGGAGTGGAGCGCTGCCAAATGGAGTGCCCGTGAATGGTGGCCTTAAAGATGAAGCCAGTTGGGCCGAAGAACTAAGAGTGTAGTGTTTCCGATTCCTTTCATTATTGGCATTACTATTCGGTAAAATCAAATGCGAACTCCTGTCCCACCCGCTTACATCTCCGCGATCATCCTAAGGATTGTGCTATTGGAACGGGGCGAAATGACGTCATCACCGCGAGGTGCCAAGTGAGCTTGACCAAGGTACTTAAATTCATAAATATTCCTAAGTTAATAAACCCGACTACTTTATTATTATTTATAATATATGACGGGGACATCAATGTACATAAACTATGGATTTCGCACGCCATACAAAACACTAAGAACTCTATGGATCATTTAAAAGTATATCATCTGTCATTTAAAACTAACCAAACACCAAATAAAATTTAAAGAAAACGCGACTTTACGTCAACACATTGGAGTTTAAAATGAATAGTAGAACTTGGTCGTTACTACCTTTTACTCGTACCATTGAATTGATTCCGTTTTAGGCGCACTTTTTATGTGCCGCTTTGGCATTTGTGACGCAAATTCAATAGTTGTAGTTTCGATAGATAGGAATAATAACGATTATTTAATTAATTGTAATCAAGTTACATATATTTTTATAAGTTTTATAATTAATGGGCTTTCAATGTCAGGCTTAATATTATGTACCTTGATCAAAGTTTCCACCATGTGGCTCTCACAGTTACCCAATTTGACTTTCTTTTTTTGTGTTGCCACAACACTTGTCATCAATTTCCCCTCTAAATCCCCCCGTCATATATTATATTGTTTTCATTGGCCAAAGACAAAGTGACATTTTAATTATTGCAAATTAAAAATGAAAGAAAATGTCGAAAACAAAAATGTTCTAAAAAACATTCGATGGGCCATTGAATTCAAAAATATGTCCCTTGTGTCCTAAAGAGAGACTACATAGTTCAAATGTTGCAAAAATGTTTATAAGTATGGGACCGTCTCAAAACTTTGTACTCGAACACGGCTTCCTAATGTTCATTATCTTTTGTCAATACTAAAAATAAATATATATATATATATATTTTTTACGAATAAAACAGTTACGTAGTATGAAATCTCGAGTTGGAAAGTGACCTCTAAAGCAGTTATTACACTATTCAATTTGTAGGAAACCAATTTAGGAAATCGGAAGGTGTAATCGCAGTTAAAACAGATTGGATCTAATTTAGATTTTAGATTCTACTAGCTGGCGCCCGTGACTTCGTCCGCGTTGAAAAAGAAAAAGTAGCCTATCCTATGTCCTGTACGTCTAAATGTTTATCTACCAAGTTTCATGAAAATCAGTTAATTCGTTTAAGAGTTATGGAGGAACATACATACAGAAAAAAATTCTAAAAATGGTCAATTTAGTTTCAGTATAATGAATAGAGCCTATAAAGACGATATCTCTGAAAACAAAGTAACTTACTCCATGACCAACCCTTACAGATTTATTATTAGTATTGATTATATATTTTCAACTCTATATCTTCGATTTAGAAATTAATTTAGTGTAGTGCGATCAACTAGTTCACTACTTAGGTTCCTATTTCTAAATTGGTTTCCTACAAATTGAAAAGTGTAATAACTGCTTTAAGGTAAGAGCACTCGTCCAACGAGTACAAACGTCTGATAGATGAACTATAAAACCTTTAAAAGTTTCAAAGCCGTGCCCTATACGACTTACCGATGGATCTTCAGCGTTTTTCTCTTCCTAGAATATCAACACAGAAAGTGGGAAGAATATTTTAATAGGGCAACGAATTTATTTTATATTACAAAAATTAGAATAGGTTGATTTTCTTCACAAAATATTATTGAATTTTTCATACAATTATCAGTTAAAAACAAAACAATAATAAGTAAAAGGAAATTAATAACTTTTTTAAAATCAAAAAACAAATCTAAGAACATACATAGGTAATAATTAAATTGTTATTTATTGTAACCTACGATTTTATATTGAGTTACATTCCATAATAATAAGCGCCTCTTTCACAAACGTCAAGTAGGCCAAACTGTCATTTAAAGTCACCGGTAACCGGGGATTATGGAGCTGATATACCTTTGTACGGTAAACGTCCCAAACATTAAATTGAAAATAATAATAAAAAAATCGCCTATCGAATGATGCAGTAAACCGAGTGCATAATTCAATATAACAGAAAATGATTTCTAAAAGTAACTAATCAACACTTTAGAAGTTGTTTGTGAAAGAGGCCCTAAGTATAATTCTGAAGTATAAAAATTAAATAAAAAAACTCACTTTAGGTTCTTCTTCCAATTCCTTAACTGTGTTGATTATATTGTATATCTTGCCGATCGCACCTGACTTTGTTTCTGGTTCGCCTGATTCCTGAAAAATACGTTCATTACATAGGTATCTAAAGTAAACTATATATATATATCAAATACAAATGTCTTGTAACAAATATATATACAAATAAAAAAAAAACAAATGTCCATTTACGGTATTTACAATACCAAACAGTTGATATACATTTTACAAATACAAACATCCATGACTCAGGGTACACAGATAAATGTGGTATTTGCCCCTAGCGGGATTCGAACCCGCGACCGTTTTTTTAACAGCTAGTGTTACAAGACACTAGACCAAACGTGTCGTACAATATTATTGTAGTTACATTCGTACGATATTTAGTATTTTTTGATATTTTTTTTTATATATTCCAACGTAACTTATTATGCTTATATCTCATCTAGTATTCACTTTAATATAAACGTATTTAAAACATTTAATGCTACTTAAAAATACGCTTCTAACTATGTGTAATATTATGCAAGTGTATGTAAAAAAATAGACAAAAAATAATTTAATATGTTAAATTCTATGTCATTTTAAATTGTTTATAAAAACTGTAAATTATTACTTCAGAATCTGGTTCTTGGAGGGCATTCAGCGAGACATGTATCATAAGTCCCTCGTGAAACTCGTTCATCCTCGAAATAAGGTCCTCACCACAAGGACAGTTCTCTGGGTCGTCTAGCTCCAAATGCTTAAAACCTGTGCGTACAAAATTTTATCGCATTTAGCCTTTGATAAAGGTTACACTAGATTCAGGGTCTCAAACAAAATCACTTTTTTTTTATGTTAAGGTCGACAGACAGGCTGACGGTCCACTTGATAGTAGGTGGCTACCGTCGCCTATAACTCAAGTAACGCCATAAGTGCTACAAGTGCGCTGCCGACCATAGAAGGATTAAGGATTAAGGGAGGGAAGGGGTAATGGGCTCTGGCATCCCTTCCTCACACACCGAAACACAACAGCACATAATGCTGTTATTTCACGGTGGTATTCTGTAAGGTGGTGGTTACTGCCGCCAGACGGGCTGCCCAAATGACTGCGAAACGCAGTGTGCCCTACCACTACTTTTAAATCCAGACCAGAGTCAATTTTGAAAATTATATTAATATTTCCAAAGTTGACCCCGCCGGGAATCGAACCCGGGGCCCCTGAGACGTAAGGCAAGCACCCTTGACATTCGTCCACTGCGAAAAAGTGTCCACTAGATTTTTTCATACATGCCATCACTTTCTCTCGTTAATTTCTGATAAAAAGAGGAATAATGTAATTGTTGCATGACTGATTTGAACCTTAACATTTAGTAATAATGGTTAAAGTCGTAACACGTGTTCACCTTAAGGACAACTTTGTGCAACTAATTTGAAAATATCACCCCAAGCTGTGAGTGCGGTGATATTCTACTATGTCACTTTTAGTGAAGCAACCCAGAATCTAGAGAATCCTTTATCAAAGCATTTAGCCATCAATATCATCAAACTACTACAACATGGAACCCGCGTGCCATACAAAACACAACGAATTTTATGGAACATTTAAAAGTGACATATGCGTAGAGCATGAACTGTCATTTAAAACAAAACAAACATAATAATAAGTACATAATTTAAAGAAAATGTGACTTTACGTAAACCCATTAGAGTTTAAAATGAAATAGTAGAAGTTGATCGTTACTACCTTTTACCATTGACGCGTAAAGGCAAGAGTCCGCCATGATTCTGTCATAGGCGTTCTTTCCATGTGCCGCTTTGGCATTTGTGACGCAAATTCCATTGTAGTATTTCGATGATCAATATACTTAAACTGTGGATTTTGGGTGACTAATGCCAAAGCGGCACATAAAAAGTACGCCTGAAACGAAATCATAACGGAGTCTTGCCTTCGCGCGTCAATGGTAGAAAGTAGTAACGATCAGGTTTTACTATTGATTTTAAACTCTCTTTAAATGACAGATGTCAGAGCTCATGCTCTAGGCATATGTCACTTTTAAATGTTCCATAAGTTCGTAGTGTAGGCAGAAATGTATGGATGAGTTAAATTCATCTCTGATTTTTTTGTGGCTAATGATGAGTATTATAAACATGTAGTACAGTCGGAGTAAGAAAAGAATATTTATTTCACGCAAAAACGGCTAAACGGATTTGGATAAAATTTGGTAGTTTCAAGATTTTGTATCTTTTTATCCTGGAAAAATGTTAGGTTCCCGAGTGATCGTCTAAAAATATAAAATGTTCGGGTGGCGGCGCCACCATAGTCATAGCGATGAAGATGTCAAGGCTTTATATATTTTCTCATTTTTAAACGTGGCCGAAGTCACAGGCACGAGCTAGACGAAAAAAATTGAAAGACATGTTCGAAGCAGATTCAAAACACATTCAGAACATACACTGTCAGCAGTAAAACTATTACTATAATTTAAAATTTTAAATCACAATTTTAATTATTAGACTCACTCAAGATGGCGTTCATTTGCTCCCTCGGTGGACAGCGGAACTCTCTCGTTTTCTTGGCGGCCACAGCGCTTGGCAAATCGGACTGTTTGATCTCGATATAACGCCTGAAATAATTTCCACAAATAATGTTTACTACTTAGAATAACAACGCCTAGAAACCGAGTACACGGACGAAAAGTGAGGCAACTTTTACCAAGCCGTATAAGCTTGGTAAGCGAACAGCTCGCGTCACTCGCGTCATAGTGCTCATAGTATTCAACATTTTTTGTATACATGTGTGCGTGTCGCCGAGCGTACTCATTACGTGTGGCTTACGCATACATCTATTAAATTTGTGCCTCAAACTCGCCAGTCTTTTGATATGAAACTATCGTTCTAGGCGTTGTTATTCTAAGGTTTACTATATTGTAAGGACTGATCCCGCGTCGGTCGAAGCGGGAGGGGCGAAGAAGACGGTCGTTTGAGAGGATGGGGTCCTCGTGGTGCGATCCCAAGACGCCACACACTCCGCGCGCATCCCTCAAGCTCGCTCGACACCTGTGCCTAGGGCCTATTCTGCTTCTTTCTTGCCTTTGTTAATTAAATTCGATTATTACTATTAAAACTGTCAATATTCTAGAGTGCTTTTATTTATTTATCTAAAAATATAGTCTGAGCGACCGAGTTTCGCTCGGGCCAATGAAAGGTTTAGGGCCTCTCTCACAAACTACATGTAAAGTTTTGATTAGTTACTTTTAGAAATCATTTTCTGTTATATTGAATTATGCACTCGGTTTACTGCATCATTCGATAGCCGTTTTTTTTTTATTATTTTCTATTTAATGTTTGGGACGTTTACCGTACAAACAAAGGTATATCAGCTTCATTATTCCCGGTTACCGGTGACTTTAAATGACAGTTTGGCCTACTTGACGTTTGTGAAAGAGGCGCTTAGTCAAACGAATTAGAAGTGGCAATGGGCCGGTCACATTTGATCGGTTATTCAGATGGAGTAGAAAAGTTCTCGAATTCTCAATTTGAAAAGTGCACTCGACTACTTGACGTTTGAGAAAGAGGCGCTTAAAGTTTTTTACAAGTAAGAAAGAAAGTCTTTGAAACATGACAGAAAAAAATTCAAGAATACTTGAATTAATAAATAATTAATAATTCAATCAAAATTTTATAAAACGAGCAAGCGGTAATATACTTTAGTAACCGTTCTATTAATAAACTACCTACAACGAATTTTCTCGAAGATAAGACCCTAGCTGACATATCGATATCAGGTATCCGGCCCGAATGCCATCTGTAATCGAGTAGTGTTATCAAGTAGCTAAAAAAGTATTAAGTTCGTTCACTCGGCGCTAGATAGCGTTAGCTGTAGCAAGCGGTATTACTTGTGTAACCGTTCCATTAGAAAAAAAACTACCTAAAACGAATTTTCTCGAAGATAAGACCCTGACAGATCGATTTCTAGACCTAAAAAACCCCTGACCCAAGATTTTCGTCAAAATCGTTAGAGCCGTTTGCGAGATCGTCGTGGCATACAATAATTCCTCGTTTTAGTATTATAAGATACATAAATAAGTAGTATTAAAAGGTTTTGCTCTTGGCCAACACCTAACTGTGCAGGAAATGCGACGATGGAGCGAGCTAACCCAGAAGATGCCTATTAATTCAAACTTTAAAAAGATTTTTAGATTTACAGAAAAAAAATCTAAAAATGGTCAATTTAGTTTCAGTATCACGTATAGAGCCTATAAACACGATATCTCTGAAAACAAAGTAGCTTACTCCATGACCAACCCTTACAGATTTATTATTAGTAATGATTTAATGAATTCGATTATTATTAGTATTTATTAGTATTTATGCCAAAATATCTTTGATCCTTTAGCTAACGAGTGGTGTAATTAAATTCTGGATTTAGATAATAGATAATGAAACTGTATCACTCGATTTATTTTTTGAATTGCCTCTAAGTATGGAAGAAAATTTTATGACATCAAAAAAAACCTGCGTAGATAAAAATGATAGGTATCTTATACAAGATTTTTTCCCTCATTAAAATGCTCGTAAACTATGACTGACCTCAGCTGATCCGATTGAAGATCTCCGACGAAATCATGAGCGAAAGCAATTATGGACTCAACACGATGTCTTAGTTGAATGTCGTTGAGGTGATGCAGTAAATAGCACATTTGCAATTTGGCCCCTTCAGCCATCTTCATGTGTAGGAGACCCTTTCGGTGCTCGTCTTTGCCCTCTGTACAACAAAAAATCAACTTTTAAACACAAAAAAAAAAACATTTTTTTTACATCTTACTAACTATTCTTACTAACTACATAATAACTAATATTGATAAATAATAATTATTGTAATTAAGAACACGATTTATTTTCGCAAATCAAGATGACTTCTAATATTACTGAGCTTCTCCAATTAAACCGTA
Organism: Synanthedon formicaeformis; assembly: GCA_945859745.1. Taxonomy (NCBI): domain Eukaryota; kingdom Metazoa; phylum Arthropoda; class Insecta; order Lepidoptera; family Sesiidae; genus Synanthedon; species Synanthedon formicaeformis. The sequence goes on from OX243979.1 coordinate 4,905,090, forward strand.
AAACTTGCCAAAAGTCATCAATAATTCACTCAACGTGTCACTAATCCACTGTCGCAACGTAAAAGCTGACAAGTGTTGTCATCGTATCGCTAGTTATCGCAGAACTTACTAGAAACTTAAAAGTTGTAAACAAGGTTGTTAAACTTTCTAGAAGGCTATTGTTGTTAGTGGAATGTGAACCTTAAGTCGCAACCATAAGGAACAGTTTGCTTTGACACTTACAAAAGGAGACAGCTACTCATTGTGAGCGGGGCCACCAGCTACTCATTGTGGGCGTGGCGAACGCGTGTGGAATTTTTCCATGTGGCCAGGACTACTCTCAAGATTTCGAGAACGCTCCGTACCCTAGTCGTAACATTATTTTAACTAATTTCGGCAGACTATTTTATTTTGTGAAACTTGTAATTGTAAAAACTAGACATTTTGAGAAACTAGACATTTTGGGATAATAGACATTTCCCGAGACATTGGACATTTTGAGACTAGACATTTTGATAGACTGGTCATTTTGGAACAATGGACATTCTGAAACCTTGGATATTTTGAACCTGGGCTACAAAAAGGTATAGTGAAACTAATATTATAAATGTGAAACTAACTCTGTCTGTCTGTTACCTTTTTACGCCTTCACCACTTAAGCGTTAGAGGACTTAAAAGGACATTATAAAACACGAAAAGGACGGAAACAGTTCTAATTTTTTTTTTTCCAATCCCGAGTTATCATTTAGAAAGCCTGGCAAAGTATAACAGCAGTAAAAATGACAAGCGTTATATTCATCCTCCTTCCCTTCCTCATCATCATCATCATCATCATCATCATCATCGTCGTTATCATCATCATCATCATCGTCGTTATCATCATCATCATCAACAACATCATCATCATCATCATCGTCGTCGTCATCATCATCATCATCTCAGTACAGTCACACGTCTCCCCCATAATTCAAAATAATGAAATCCAAAATATACCTTTGTCAAAAGTGGGATCCCACGTTTCAGGGTTAATCATGATGAGCAGTTTCTCCACGTCTTCATCGCGCATCATGCCAACAAGTAGGAGACGATCCACCAGCTTTATTAGGGGCCTGAAAATTGATTTCAAAGTGAACATATTTATAACTAGTTGAAAAAAAAAAAGTAGCCTATCCTGTGTCCCGTACGTCTAAATGTTTATCTACCAAGTTTCATGAAAATCAGTTGATTCGTTTAAGAGTTATAGAGGAACATACATACTTACAGAAAAAAATTCTAAAAATCGTCAATTTAGTTTTAGTATCATGTATAGAGCCTATATACACGATATTTCTGAAAACAAAGTAAATTACTCCATGACCGACCCCTACAGATTTATTATTAGTATTGATTTACATAAAATTCAATTGAAACTTTGTACAAAGCCAAATGATTCAAAGGCTGGCATTCAAACAGTTTGTCAAAATGTAAAAAGGAAATGTAAAAAGCACGTAAATGCTGTTATTTCACGGTGGTATTCTGTAAGTAGGTGGTTACTGCCGCCAGACGGGCTGCCCAAATGACTGCGAAACGCAGTGTGCCCTACAACTACTTTTCAAATCCGGACCAGAGTCAATTTTGAAAATTACATTAAAATTTCCAAAGTCGACCCCGCCGGGAATCGAACCCGGGGCCCCTGAGACGTTAGGCGAGCACCCTTGCCACTCGTCCAACGGGTTTAAGTATTTTTTAAAGTAAGTTGGCATGCTTTAAAGTACTTACAAGAAAAGATTCTCATTGCTTCCTCCGACTGGATCTCTGTTGTGAACCTGATTGGTCTCGACAGCTTCTGCCAACGCTTGCATCACGAACTCGCGAACCACCTCCAACGGGAAGTGCGGAGAATACAGGTTGCTGATTTCCGTTATACTCTCCCTGTACAAACATACTTACTTATATTACTGATTTTTTCTATATCAAATTCTATAAAAATGAGCCGTCCCAGGACGAATTGCAGATGATATATTTTGAATTTGATTAAAAAAATCTAAATTATTTTAATAAAATTAAAACAAAGGAGTTTTTTAAAAGTGGAGCCGGAGAGGTCTATCCAACGAACCGTCACTCGGTCAATATTAAGGTAAGTGTCGGTTTAATTGGTTAACAACAAACCGTAGCACGTGGGGTATTTATGGGCAAGGAAAACTTCCTAAAAACGTCTATTCCAAAATAGACAATCTCTGAAAAGGATAGTTTCCGAAAATGACAATATCCGAAAATGCCAACTTACTAAGGGGTGTCAATTTCGGACCTCAGATGTGAAATGTCAAAAATGTCAAATTTATACCTACTAAAGTCTGTTTTTTAAACTCAGACAAAAATGACACATGCAAATGTCAAGTTTGCATATAATGATACCATGTAATGTATGTAATGCATGTCACATGTAATGTCATTTTTGTCTCTGATTAAAAAACAAACTTTAGTAGGGTTGTATCATCGATATATCTTTGATGTGTCAGAATTTTATTCAATTTTAAAATTTTATCCTAAAAACTTTAAAGTCTAGAATACTTACGCAATATCAGTCATCTTCATCTGAGGCCTGACACTTTCGGTCTGAAGCGATCGGAGACTGTGCTTCATACCGGCGTCTTCATAGAGTGACTTCAGTTCTGGGCCAAGAGGGATCACAAATTCGTTTTTGCACACCTCCCTATTGATCAAGATCAAAATCAAAATATTTATTTATTAATTAGATTTCTACAAGAAACTCTTATGATCGTCATTACAAAAAAAAAACCAAAAAAAGGAAAAAAGCCAAGATGATGATGGAATACAAATTAGGACATGAAAATACAAATCCATGTCATAAATTAGGTACTACAAAACGTTTAGAATTTCATTGGAACTTAGGAATAAAAGTATTTAGACACACTTTTCGGTTAAAATCATCGAATTACTACAACTATGGAATTTGCGTCACAAATGTCAAAGAGCCACATAAAAAGTACGCCTAAAACGGAATCATGGTGGAGTCAATGGTAAAAGGTAGTAACGACCAACTTCTACTATTCATTTTAAACTCCAATGTGTTGAAGTAGAGTCACATTTTCATTAAATGACATATGTTTGGTTGGTTTTAAATGACATGACAGAGTTTTTGCTCTGCGCATATGTCACTTTTACATAAATACAGTTTGTTTTTTAATCTCAGAGACAAAAATTACATTACATTTGACATGCATTACATACATTTCATGTCATTACATGGTATCATTATATGCAAAGTTGACATTTGCATATGTCATTTTTGTCTGAGATTAAAAAACAGACCGTGCATACAGAAAAAAATTGTAAAAATGGTCAATTTAGTTTCAGTATCGTGTATAGAGCATATAAACACGATATCTCTGAAAACAAAGTCACTTACTCCACGACCAACCCTTACAGATTTATTATTAGTATTGATAGATAGATAGATAAAGTTAAGTAATTTGATTACATGGTAGTCGCATGAGATTCGAGGTGAAGTGCGATGAGTAGATCGTAAAAACCCTGACGAAGCGGTCCAGACATGTACTGCGACTGGATCGCATATAAAAGCTGTTTCTGATCCACATGTTGGCACAGCGCGTGTGCGGCCCTGAAATAGTCAAAAAAAAAACTAAAATACATATTACTAGCTGACTCTGCAAACGTTGTTTTAAAAAAAATATCGAGCACATTGGAAATGAATCTACGGAATTCGAAAAAATATGTTGTTCTAACTTGTTGACTTCTTTCAAAAAGGTTAAGCTACAGCTCAAACCCTTAACCCGATCGTCTTTATTTTAGGCTCAAATTGTAGCTGACTAAATTGTCCAAAGAAGATTTTCTCAAATTTTTGATATCATTCTTCGTTTCTAAAATATCGAGCGACAAAATCAAAAATTAGGAAAAAATTGATTTTTTTTTCACTATTTCGGTCATAACTTTTTCGTTTTTGACTTTTTCGAAAAATTCTTTTTGCACCTTACAGCTCTCATAAACACGCGTCTTTTGAGCCCTTTTTGAATATCATATCTTCACAAATCTCCGAGATATAAGGGGATCGCACTATTTCGTGTAATCGGGGCCTATACTGAAGCGAACGAAGACATTTCCAATGTAAAAAATATTTTTTTGGTGTATAAAAAATAAACAACATATTCTCAAGAGCTACCGAGTATACACAAAAAATTTCATAAAAATCGGTCAAGCCGTTTCGGATGAGTTTTTTTACAAACACTGTGACACGTGAATTAAAGAGAAGTTTGTTTGTAAGTAAGAGGTAATCTTCGAAACTACCTATAAAAATATTAATTCACCAATCAATAGGTAGAACAGAACTTCATGTTATATTTTAATAATTAATAATATTTTATCAATATTACCTATAATTGCTTTGGTAGCAGAGTGCAGCGTAGAGAGTAAGGGTGTGGGAATGGAAGCTGAGTAGTTTGTCCATCTCTATCAATTCCAGGATGTCTATGCAGCGATCTTCCTCTGTAAGTTCAATGTAACGAATAATTAAAATTATAAACTAACCCCCGACTTTTTATTGAACCCAAACACGCCCAAGTTGTTGAAGGGTTGTCCTGAGTCGCAGACTACTTGATGCTGCAGCATCAGATCAAGGTTACCATGTCATGAAAATACCACTGAAATAACAGTATACCAAATTTCACATTCACATTCAACGCAACGAAAGCAACGATTCCACAGACAGATATCTGTATATCTGTATCTATGTGTATAGATATGTGTAATATCTATACGCGTCAAACTTATAACACCTCATTTTTGCGTCGGGCATTTGTTCTAGACAGACATATGGAAGCAACGATTCCACAGACAGATATCTGTATATCTGTATCTATGTGTATAGATATGTGTAATATCTATACGCGTCAAACTTATAACACCTCATTTTTGCGTCGGGCATTTGTTCTAGACAGACATATGGAAGCAACGATTCGACAGACAGATATCTGTATATCTGTATCTATGTGTATAGATATGTGTAATATCTATACACACGTCAAACTTATAACACCCCGTTTTTGCGTCGGGCATTTGTTCTAGACAGACGTATATGGTAATCCATCCTTTCAAGGGCTTTTATACACAACAAGAGGTAAATTTTTACCAATTTATGGTTTATGATTTTAGGTTTACTATTGATGTATTAGTTGCATAGTTTATTGGACGATTTCGACTTGAGGTATAAGTGATTTATTTTAAATATACACCATTATATCTACCACTTAATTGGTCATACCAGGAATATGTAGCGCCAGCATTGAGACAGCATCTTCACACAACATGGACCACCCTCGAATATCTGACAGCTTCAGTGCGTGAACTTGCAAAGAACGGTTCGGAACCTGTCAACAAAAATTGTACAAGTTATAATAATTAGAAATCTATACCAATATATAAAGCTGAAGAGTTTGTTTGTTTTGTTGTTTTTTTTGTGTTGGATAGTCCATATATCGAGAATATTTAATTAAAGGCTTTATGTAGGCTATTTAGTGTGACCTAAAAGGCTAAAAAAATAAAAATACATATATTATCCTTATTTAGATTAACGCCACCTATCGTTCAGTGGCAGAACTATTAAGACAAATAGCTTTGACTCAACAAGTCGGCTACTCATCGCGAGAGGGAGCGATAATCAAACTGGTTTGAATTGAAAAATTCTTTTTGTGTTGGATAGTCCATTTATCGAGGATATTTAATTAAAGGCTTTAGGCTATTTAGTGTGACCTATATACATATACATATATAATCAACTGGTCAAACTGGTTTGAATTGAAAAATTAGTCCATTTTATCGAGGAAGGCTATAGGCTATAGAGAACGCGGACGAAGTCGCGGGCACCAGCTAGTTGTATAGCTAGGGTAATTTTATAATTAAACGCATTCCTGTACATATTCCATACACCTATTGTAATAGCAAAAAAACACTACTCACCCTGGCCCACTGGTGTGGTTTGAGACACTGCACTTTAAGTCGCGGTGGGAACTGTGGGTTCACGTGCTTGTCGCTAGTGGGCAGCACTGCTGCGCTAAGGGGCAAACTTGTGGACGAGCGACCAAGTTCTATCTGCAAGATCTCTTTGGACGTCGCTTCAACGAAGATCGCCGGGAACAGCTTTATTTCCGGTTCCATCTGTAACAAACCGACGCATTGATGAACATTCCCTACAGTGACGATACAGCTGACAACCGAATCTTTTGTTTAAGAGTGGGTATAAAGCAAACAAAATTTGTAATTTCACCCTTGTGGCCCCTTGGACATGACAGTGACACAAAATACGTAGAACTACGCACAACATGCGACGGAAGATAGCGCATCTCGCTCAATAAAAATGTTATAGTGCCAAAAGTATTAAATATTAATTAGATCAGCCTTAGATAATATGTGAAGTGAAATTACTGATACACTTTTAGCTTTGTAATGTGTGTCATTTTGAAAATAAAACTAAAATCGATGGAAATGAGAGCTCACTTGCTGATTTTTTTCTATCGAGAAACTTTCATTATATTATGTTTTCTGTTACAGTCGTCACTTTCATTTATAATGTATTTATCTATTTAAAAAAAAATAATTAAATTAGACTTTGTTTACTTAGATAAAATTCAAATCTAGGATTGGCTATTTCTCTTTATACCCACTCTTAAAACACGTAAACAAGTCTTGTTATAATGACATTACAGTGGATCCCCGGTAATCCGGTCCCTGTCTAATCCGGCACCCCTTGTAATCCGACATTCGCTAATGTTACCTAAGTAATGTCGTCACAAGCCCAGAAGCGAAAGCACAAAACACTGACAATTAAAGAAAAATGTGATATTTTGGACCGCTTAAATCGTAATGAATCTTTCAGTAGTTTAGCAAGTGAACACGGTGTGGGCCGATCTACAATTTATGACATTAAAAAAGGGGGTCTTAGGCAGTATTCTATAATCCGACAAATTCGATAGTTCGACACTGCTCTGCAAAACATTTGTCGGATTACCGGGGGTCCACTGTACATCCTAACCAATGATTGATTCTAGTAATATTATAAATGGATGTGTGGATGTTTTTTGCACTTTTACACTAAGAAAAAAGTAATATGTGTATGTCAGCTCCGACGCACGACTGGAGTTTACTCCTTACAAACAATAAATAAATAATTTAATAAATATAATAAAACATATTAATCAATATTAATAATAAATCTGTAAGGGTTGGTCATGGAGTAAGTTACTTTGTTTTCGGAGATATCGTATTTATAGGCTCTATACATGATACTGAAACTAAATTGACAATTTTTTTTATGTATGTATGTTCCTCTATAACTCTTAAACGAATTAACTGATGTTCATGAAACTTGGTAGATAAACATTTAGACGTACAGGACACAGGATAGGCTACTTTTTTCTTTTTCAACGCTGACGAAGTCGCGGACGCCAGCTAGTAAATAATATATTATTATGTACTATATTATATTAATATGTATTGAAACATATTGTAGCCTTGTAACGCGTAACGCTAGACGTGTAAAAATTTAAATTTTACTACCATAAATTTTCATATCCCGGGCTTAATATGCAAATCGAGATTTTTAAGTAACGTCTCAGGGGCCCCGGGTTCGGAATTTTGGAAATTTTAATATAATTTTCAAAATTGACTCTGTTCCGGATTTGAAAAGTAGTGGCAGGGCACACTGCGTTTCGCAGTCATTTGGGCAGCCCGTCTGGCGGCAGTAACCACCACCTTACAGAATACCACCGTGAAATAACAGCATTACGTGCTGTTGTGTTTCGGTGAGTGAGTAAGGGATGCCAGAGCTCATTACCCCATCCCTCCCTTATCCCTTATCCTTAATCCTTCTATGGTCTGCAGCGCACTTGTAGCACTTATGGCGTTGCTTGTGTTATAGGCGATGGTAGCCACCTACCATCAAGTGGACCGTCAGCCTGTCTGTCGACCTTAACATAAAAAAAAAAGTAAACTCCAAAAATCCCTAAATTCATTTCAATATTACCTTGAACTTGAAACTAGTGTCCTTTCCTTCGCAAGTGAAGGCCACAATTCCGGTGGACGTGTCCACTGAGCAACCGATGAACATGCCTTGAGAAGCACCTTTGGCTGTTGCCTCGGCCATTACTTCGTTATAGAGTTCGTCAGCGCGCACCATATAGCACGAGTGACGATCGACGCTGGAAATATTTAAGAGATATCGCTGCTTAAAAACTAAAGGGTCATAAAACAAAAAAATCCAAAAATGTTTTTATTGCAAAAATACAATCACAATCCTTCATATAGTATGTTGCAAAAAGACATGTTTTTTTTATTCCATATTTAGTATATTTTGTTTAGTATATTTTAGTATATTCAAAAGTAACTTATATGCTTATATCTCTTCTAGTATTCAGTTTATTATAAAAGTACTTAAAAAAATTTATGCTACTTAAAAATACCCTTCTAACGATGTATAATATGCATATATTTGTTATATATCTAATAAAAAAAAATAGACAAAAAATAATTTATTCTTTTTCGATTGGCTCTCCTGTAAAAAGTGTAATTTTGATTTGTAGCCCCTTCGTTTTTAAGTAGCGATATATGTAGGTTTGCTGTGCTAGTGCTAAGTAATTCTATGATTTCTCGTTACCAGAGTGAATCAAGGTCTTAGAATTTGAGTATAAAATAAAAAAACATAAGTTTAATTTTATTTTTCAATGATCAACCTTGTCCCTCGAATCCTTCAAATTCCTTCGAAAAAGATTTTTTTATTTAGTATCGAAAATCTCCTCTACGGCAGCCATTACTGCATAATCATCGACAAATTTGGTTCCACGGACATGCTCTTTCAATTTTGCAAATTTGTGGAAATCATTATAAGGACCGTACAGTAGGTGAAAAATCTCAAAACCAGCTTGGCGGATTGCTGTGAAGGTCAATTAGGATCGATGATCAAAAGCGTAAGGGTGGAAGAGTACTACCAATGATTCCTCGGCGTTTTTTTTTTAATTGCTTTACGATTTTTTTGGGATCAAATGGGTGTTCTTTTTTGTCCCAAAAAATTGGGTAAATAGCCGATAAAATAGCTTTCACATCACCTAAAAATCCAACGCCTGGAAAAAGTATAACAGCAACAAAGATGCCAGGCTCATACATTTTGTGGGGCGTTACTTATATTTAGTTTATTTTTTTACATGGACGAAGTCACTGACACCACCTAGTTTCCATATTTAAACAAAACTGAATTACCTCTCAACAACCCTGTCGTAGTCATCAGTGATAATAACCGACGATTTCATGACCTTGTTCTGGTTAAAGTCTTTCGAGTGAAGGTGATATTGGGTTGTTACCCAACCGATATAAACGTGGGTTGGATCTTGACCGGGATATATTCTGAAAAAAAAAAAAAACAAAACAATAATCATATTTCTTTAACGATGGCTCTTGCCTGGATATGGCATGTAGTGGTAGGGCACAATGCGTCGCAGTCATTTGCCATCCCTAACCATCCCCTTACAGAAGAGCACCGAGTATTCGGTGAGATAATTAAAGGGATGCGAAAAGAGAGCTGCACTCACATTGCGCGCATACAATTAAACATTGATTACACTGTTTAATCAATGTTTAATTAATAAAAAACTTCGTCTGATATTCCAAAATATTCGAAAATAGAACGTAACGCATTTTCCTTGAGACAATTTTGATTTTACTCCAATTTTACTCCCATAAATTTTCATATCGTGGGCCTACGAATAAATAGCCGTGGGCTTATTATATATGCAAATCGGTTCTTAAGGTGAAACAAGTCGGCGGCCCGAACTCATCGGTATCATGGCTAAAAATGTCCTGTCTCACACAACACATAGCGCAGAAAGAGCAGTCGAGTGTGATACACAATGATTCATACCAAAAATAAAATCATAAACAGACCCTTGGGCATATACTCTTTTTGACAAAACTACTGCATATATCTATTTCGTGTAAAGTTATTTGAACTCTTGAATAACTAATCAATGTTTATAGGCAAAGTATTTTGGAATTTTTGTACACTAGAGTGACCTATTCACCCTCAAAGTTGCATTAAAACTTGTGTTAAAATATGGATTTTTCAAGGATCATATCTTTTAAGTTAATACTTTTTTTTAAGATTGTATGCCTAGAAACCTAGTTAACGACAAGATAAATCGGTATCATGCTTACTTTTGTATATTAAACATAAAACAGCGGAGTAATTAGCTTTCTACGTTTGTATGGAGGAAAGCTGACTTGTATTACCTTAAGGAGTAAACTCCAAAAACAATACATTATTTTGGACGGTTTTGACACTTGACTTTAGTCAACACAGATAATAGTTTAATATTAATGTCCTACCTGACTCCATAGAAGTATTCGTTGATCAATTTCAGACACTCCGCGTCAAAGATTTCATTCCCAACCGTTTCTGTAGTAGCGGCTGTCAGAGCGCTGGTTGTCATTTGCTTCCGTTCCTGTTGCGGCGTTTGATTCGTTAGATTTGTCTGTAAAAGTCAAATTAGAATAGATTTTCTATGAAAACCAGAAGCTTAGAGCGAAGTCAAACCAGTACAATCAGCGAATTAGTCTTAATTTCCATAATTTATTAATTTTTTTATTTATTTATTTAATGGCTAACCTAACAGCATTTAATATTTTACAAATACATATAATAGAAAAATTCCCAATCTAATTAATAAACTGCTCAAAGAAGTTAAAAAAATGCACAAATGAAGGACAAAATATGTCCCAATAAACCAAATATTAGATTATTTCTTATGGTATATTATATTTATGCTGTTAAGGTTATATTTATTACTAGCGACCCGCTCCCGGCGCGAATATTTGCGCAAATTTAGATATTTCGACAGAATGACTTATAAAATTGTTTTCGTTTTTTAACTTAAATTGTTTTAATTTTCTACTAAGTAAAAGCTTAATAAAAAAATATTAAAATAATCTAATTCAATTATTTATTTCTGCTATCGAAATACATACTACAATGGAATTTGCGTCACTAATGCCAAAGCGGCACATAAAAAGAACACCTTTGACAGAATCATGGCGGACTCTTGCCTTCACGCGTCAATGGTAAAAGGTAGTAACGATCAACTTCTACTATTTCATTTTAAACTCTAATGGGTTGACGTAAAGTCACATTTTCTTTAAATTACGTACTTATTATTATGTTTGTTTTGTTATAAATGACAGTTCATGCTCTACGCATATGTCACTTTTAAATGTTCCATAAAATTCGTAGTGTTTTGTATGGCACGCGGGTTCCATGTTGTAGTAGTTTGATGATTTCTGCATAAAAATCCTGTCTATTAAAAAAAGCTTGACATCCGCATTTGTATACGCATCCGCGGACTTTGAAAATGTTACATCTGCAAAAGTCCTGCTCTGCTTTAGACGCATATGTTTTTATTTAGCATTACAGAATAAAGTGTTGAGAATATTTTCAGTTTTTTTGAAGTGACAACTTCTTTAAGCGCGTTGGGCACTCTCGGAGTGCCACTGTTTTTTTTTAAATATTTATTATTCTTTACCTATTTTAGTATGTAATAAATTAATAAAACAGTGTAAGGCTTATAAGTGTGTTATTCCAAAACAGACCAAAAATGTTAGTAGAGTTGTTATTTGTCCGTTAACAAAACTTACATTAAGGGCGGCTTGGCTTCCATACAAATTAGGTTTACTTGGTCGCGACATGGCTTCGTATCTTTGATTTGCCTTTAGGGGAAAAATAATAAGGTAAAGGTAAAGATCATTGAAAACATAATCTACTTAGATGGGAATGGATAAGAAAAAAACTCTCTCAAATGCAACAAATCAGACTATACTAGTTGTGGGAACATAATTTCGTACAATTTTGTTGTGCCTACATTTGTGGGGCAAACAAAATTTAACAAAATATGTGGGTAGATTGAAAAATTCACCTGTGATACTCTGATTTGAGGATTGGGTCTTCGGCTGCCACGTTCAGGAGACACTTCTGTGTCGCTAAAGGGATCTGGAGTCTTCGATTTTCGGCTCTTAGCTCGATCACTACTTTCACCGCGTTTGCTTCTGAAGAATCTGAAAACGGGTGGAATTTCTAAGAACATGGTCTAAGACAGTGATGTGTTAAGTACTACGTACTAGATGGAACACTCAAGACGCGATGAGTGTTCCAAGTGATTGGAGTTCCGACGTCCTACCCGTTCACAGTCTGTCATACGCGCTCGTAGAGATTAGGCGCGTTATTATTTTCAAAACCAATAAAAATGCCGTCTTGTGTAATGAAATATTGCAAAAATACAACAAAAAATATTGGTAAAACTGCTGGTGTGACGTTCCATAGGTAAGTTTTATTAATATTGAAACGTTTAATCGGTTAATATTTAATTTGTTAAAACCGACGTGCTTATCGGGTCGGCCATGTTAATATTCAGTTTACGACTTGACGTTTTGACCTTGACACTACTGCCACGCCGTCCTCCGCCAACCCCCGCGCACCTTCCGCGTTAGAACATGAATTTAGCAAGAAATCGTAGTGCTCGGTCTAGTACTTACTTAACATATCACTGATCTAAGAGCCTTCTTCGGCGCCGCCGAACTTTACTTAAAGTAAAGTTCCAATAAATTTTTTATGAGAAATTATGAAAATTAAAAGAACTAATTTCAGTATTACAGTTTTTTTTTATTTTGACTAATTCACTTAACAAGAGCGTAATCACGGTTCATAATGCAATGACAATAATTTCTCCAATCATACAAAGGACCTCTTTCACAAACTACATGTAAAGTGTTGATTAGTTACTTTTAGAAATCATTTTCTGTTATATTGAATTATGCACTCGGTTTACTGCATCATTCGATGGCCGATTTTTTAAATTATTATTTTCTATTTAACGTTTGGGACGTTTACAGTACAAACAAGTTACCGGTGACTTTAAATGACAGTTTGGCCTACTTGACGTTTGTGAAACAGGCGCAAAATGTAATAACAATATTAATAATACAAAAAATCTCACTTGAATGGTGATCGTCCTCTTTTCTCCTTCTTATCTTCAGCCAAATTTTGACCAAGCTCATATTTGGCCATTTCAGCTTCACTGGTCGAACGGTGCATACCATTTGTTTGACCTAAACAAAATAGTCATTTAAAACTATATTATAAATAATACTCGTATAAGTTCTGTGTTGTTACATGGCGTGAAGGAGAAAGTTATGTGACAACAGACATTTGTGTGATGTAATGTTAAATAAGCCAATTAAAGACAGTACTTGTGACACTCAACAACAACAGTTAATAATTATTTTTAGAATTTGTAGTTAGATAAAATAAAATGGAGATCAATTATTGTCGTTCATTAATCCTGACCTAAAGACAAGATCAAACTGTTGTTAGAAGTTCGTGATTTTGATAGTCTTAGGCTTTTTAAAGATACTACAATTCACAAACATTAAATCATTATACATATTTCAGGGGGAAACATATGAAAAATTCTATAAGTAAATGTTGGTATAGATCAATTCTCCTTTATTATTCCAGTTTATTTTACTTCCCTTAAAATAAATGATAACAATAAAATAAAAGATAATGAAATAGAATATTAGGTAAATACATAATTGAGAATTCTCCATTTTACTTTGCGCTCTTTTTGACGAGATTGCGAAACGAAATGATAAAAAACGATGATATCGTCAACATATGCATAGTATTTTTTTAACCTGGCTGTAAATTGTAATTTTGTATAGTGACTCCACGACTAAGTGACCCCTTTCTTGGAGGTCGAGACGGATTCCTTTTGACCTTGGAACTTGACATTTCTTCGTGGCCCTCCTCGTAGTTCAGACCTTAATATTATATAAATAAATTTAGAATTGGTACCTATGAATTCCGAATGGTATGATTTTAAAATATATTATGTTTTGTAAGACTTGAAATACTTTTTATTACATTTAATCAAATCGCCCCTCACTAGGGTAAAGTCAAAATTCAATAATTGGACTATCATTCAGAAGAATTGTTGGCGAAGAACAGCTGTGTTCCATACTTGCCAACAATTGGCCAACAACGATAGATTTACAATTCCAATTTCAAAAAACTCTACTCACCCTTAATGTCATTCATGGTAAAACCACTTCTCATTATCTGATCAATGTGGGCAGGCATTTGAGCTTCTGCCGCTTCCTTCATTAGAATCTGCTGTCTCTCTTTGATTTCAACCCAGCGACGAGACTTTTCCATTTCACTTTGAAACAGAAACAATGACGTACAGGTGACGTGTAATATGCAACGTTAAAAGTTTTCAGCTTTAGGCTAAGTTCACATGATCGCGAGATACCGCGCAGATCAAACGGATACATAGAACTTGTACCGCGCGCGGCGCAATTATGTAGACAAGGAACACTATTTAGTTTGATCTTGTAAAGCACGGTACTCATCTGAACTTAGCCTTAGAGAAACCAAACAAGAGTTCCTCTTTATAAACGTCAAATGAAACAAAGTTCAGATCTGGACCAAGACCTGGACAGTGGACACGACAGTTTATAAACCCGAGTCTCTTTCAACTCGTGTGTGTCTGCACTTCCTGGTGTGGCTTGTGTTCTTAGGTAACGGTAACCACCTACCATCAAGTGGACAGTCAGCCTACCTGGCAACCTTTATAATACAAAGGAAATATATAAACAAACTTAATGTAAATATAAAAAATTATGATATGATTTTTTGTCATTTTCTTTATTTGTTTATCAAAAAGTTTTATGATCTGGCAGACTGTGATCATCTGCAATTGTTTTTAAGTTTAAAAATTAATTAAAAAATGGTACTTACTCTATAAATTCCGAATGGCAAATAACGGGTAAGGATAGGCGAAGGAATTCCCAGTTTGCTTTCTCCATAGTCTCAAATGTGTTGTGTGATATTTTCAAACAGGGGGGCGTTTCTGGAAAAGTAATGTTCTATATTTAGAAATTGTTCAAGCAAACGGTCCATCGTAATTTAACGAATGTTTAGCAAGGTGATGGTAGATGAACAATTTTTTCAGACTAGAGAACACTGTCATTATTAAATAATTTTTATGAGTAGGTAATCACTGAAATTTAAGACCGACTCATTTGTGGTCCGCCACTGTTTTGAGAATGAGAGAACCTTTTAGTTTAACAATCATTATAATTATCATCATCGTCGTCGTCATCGTCACCATCACCATCACCATCATCATCATCATCATTATCTACCGTGTTCTGTAAATGTTGGTGAAAGTATAATAGACTAGCTGGCTCCCGCGAATTCGTCCGCGTTCTGGATGAAAGATATCCTATGTCCTTTCTGGTGTCCCAGACAACGTGTATGCAAAATTTCATAGTGATCGGTTCCGTAGTTTTTGCGTGAAAGAGTAACAAAAATCCATACATCCATACAAACTTTCGCATTTATAATATTAGTACGGATTAATGACTCACCAGAGCCAGCCGGTATTCTGGTAACGTCGATCCTGGTGTCAATCATTTCATCGGTGTTCTCGAAAATAGGCTGATCCTTTGTGTACCAATGGGTGACATCTCTCTTCATGTTACTAAAAGATTATTTATAGTTATTGTTTTACTCGTGGTTAACCTTGAGTAAAGTTTAACTTTTTAAAACTATGGAAAAGGAGAGCGCTTTAGGATGGATGCGACATAAATTCTATGTTTGAAACCTTTCATTTCTACATTAGTTTGAAGGTATAATCGTGATGACGACACGTCTTCACCGCGAGGAAAAGTATAATTTTTATGAAATTGATAAATAAATTATTTGGCACTAAGCGACCCAATTTTTGTTGTCAGCCTGTCTGTCGACCTTAACTTAAAAAAAACTGTTAAGATCTTATCGTACTAATTCGGCTAGATGGCGCTTATTTCATACAATTAAACGTCACTGAGGGTATCGCTTACAGAGCGTGAAGGCGCACTGTTTTTTCCTTATATTAAAAGTCCCGGAGGCGCACAAAGAAGTCTTCACCTTAAAAGGTGACTCTCGGTGAAGTCTCAGTAGACTTCACGGGTTCGTTTTTTATGGACCTCAAGGAATCCCTATATACTATATCAATATACTATAGAAGGATATAGGAATCTATACACTATACTACTATAGGAATCTATATACTATACTATATAATATACTATAGGAATCTATATACTATAGAAGAATATATAGAGGATGGGATTAGATCCACAGTATACAAGATTATGACTATGAGAGAAAACCAATGTTTTACTTACACACAGAATGGCTCATAACCCTCTTGGAGACCACATGTCGTGAAATACTTCAACGTGTTCACATCTTGACCATAAGTTAATCTGTAATAAATTACTCAATAATATTTCACTAACATAAGATGTGTAACAACAGACATGCAGATTTTGTTTTATTTGATCGGAACTGTACTTCTGGTGTTTGGGGAATCTGGTATTTTGTGGTTGAGCGAACTTTTGTTACATCGCTATTTTTATATCGATCGCTGAAGACCTTATTTTAAATATCGATGAGAATAAAATAGAAATACGATATTTAAACCCGTGATATGATTCTAACCTTAACAATAAATCTTATTTTGGATGAAGATATATTTACCTCGCTTTTTGACCAACCCCCAGTGTACACGCTGGTACAAAATTATCTCCTTGTACGTCCGCAAATGTAGTCTCACCACCCAAAGCATCCATTAAAAGTTCACCGTTCAATGAAAAACCTGTAAAGTTTTTTTTTTTTTAAAAACAATTGAAACAACTTTTAGAATCAAATGACCAAATTCAACGCTAGTGATCTTTAGCAGCAGGTCCACGAAATTATAAACATTAATACGCAATGTTTGCCTTGATAGATCCGGTGTTATGAAAAGCAAAAAGCTATTTCTGCCATTTTAATTTTGGTCTATGACTGCGTTCTTTACTTAATTAATTACTGCGTTAATTACTTCACTATATTTCCAGCATTATAACTTAGTGTCAGTATGTTTTATATTTACAAACCCTCAAACATTTGAGCGTACATACCATTGACAACGATAAGATGGCATGTCCTACCCAAGCATAGTACACAAAAAAAATTGTGAGTAAATAGTATCAACTCTAAACTCACTAAAACTACAGAAAATCTGTAGTTACTACTTAAACTAATAGTTGACTCAGTGATTGCCTTATTCTCATTTTGGTAGTCTGAGAGGCGCATGGCCACGTACGGTACCTCAGATAGCCCAAGAGTATCTGGATCATAATATGTCAAATGAGAGATTTCGATTTTTAATTACGTAGAAAATTCAATTTTCTATCTTGTCAAATTGTGTAATATTTGTTTTTTTGCATTTTTCTTGTTATGCATGAAATTTTGGATTTTCGCATAAATAAAAATTTCAAAATTGGGTGGATATGCCATTCTATCGCTGTTATATACAGATCACGTTCTGAAAGTAGTAGGACTCAGTCGATTACAAAATAAATATTGCAGACGGTGGTATAGCTATTCAAAATTCTTCGAAATTCCCTTTTGTGCCGCTTTCAGTGGATTTTTCTTCATTTTATGCTCCCTGAAATACTCTCGAGTTCACGCGTCACGGCCTTTTGAATAGCTTCCACCTACCCTCGGTGACGTTCAGCACTGAATCGAGTTTTGGGAAGTGAAAGAAATTCAGGGGAACTGTACCTGACTGAACTGTAGTGTTTGACTTAAGAGCGGGTATAAAGAGAAATAGCCAATCCTAGATTTGAATTTTATCTAAGTAAACAGTCTAATTTAATTAATTTTTTTAAATAGAAAAAAATCACCAAATGATCTCTCATTTCCATCGATTTTAGTTTTATTTTCAAAATGACACACATTACAAAGCTAAAAGTGTATCAGTAATTTCACTTCACATATTATCTAAGGCTGTATGTAACAATTTTTCATTTGACATTGTAGTTTACGAATAATTAATATTTAATACTTTTGGCACTTATAACATTTTTATTGAGCGAGTTGCGCTATCTTCCGTCGCATGTTGTGCGTAGTTCTACGTATTTTGTGTCATTGTCATGTCCAAGGGGCCACGCGGGTGAAATTACAAATTTTGTTTGCTTTATACCCACTCTTAACAGACTTGCTACTTTGTGCCAGAGTAAGTAGTTGAGCACGACAAACGCCGTGTGAACCCGAGCAGTCGTGATGCAGGACCTACGTCGTTGCGTTCGAATACATCGGTTTTTATGACGTCATCTTCATCCTGTTATCTTTGACAAACTTTATCAACGGTCACTGTTCAACAAAGATTTCACTCGTCACTTTTTGAGGCTGAATGGCATCCGGACTCCTCTCTCCCTTCTCTAAACAAAACCCAGCAAAAAAACGTCCACCCGTCTGCGCGCAATAAAAACCGCTCCTACTACTTTCAAAATGCAACATGTATGTGAACTTTATTAGTACGACAACAGAGTCGCTTTTGCAGAAACAAAAATAAATGTCAATGCAAAAGTTTCAAGCTTCAAACGTCTGCTTCTGAGTTCGTGTGTAGAGCTAAAGATTCTCTTTAGCGATAGTTCGGTATTTAAAAAAATGTTATTTAAAACTAATTGAATATTAATAAAAACAAAAAAAAAACTTGAAAGTTAGTCACTACATGTTATTTACAATTGTGGTTATATTTCGTCAAGCAGGAAGCCTTTACTAAGTAATAGGTACAGTGGTGACGTGTAAAATATTTTTAGTATCAACTAAATGAATCTAAACCTTATGTGCATATGAAATAGAAATTATTATTGCATGTGATAATTTAATTTTTGTTCAATGATTATGAAAATAAGGCAGCTTAATATTAACTTATTTTCTAGTATACGATTTTCTAAAAACGCCACGTTATAGTGAGTTTCTAATTGATTTCCAAAATCCTCCTAAAGCCAGGAACATACTATTAAAACGCAAGCAAACACCGTACTCTTTATGAGTCTGGTAGCGTGACGTCACCAGCGACATATCCAGCAGACACGCCCACTTTTACAATTGCTATTAACAAAAAATATCGTGTAGTACCCACATTTGTGTCGTTCATTGTAAAAGTGGTGTAACTCCCTATTTTTAAAACAATCTTAATTTCTTGCCTAATGGTATCACATTTAATCATAACTTTCAATATAAAAGTGAAGTAACTCCAATAGTTGCATTAAAATCCCATAGATGAAAACAATGAATGAATGCTTATATTTTTTTTCCTACACTACAATTCGCAAAAAGCTCGTTATTCTAAAATTCAGTTACAAGGAGATAGTTCACTTTTACAATGAACGACACATTTGTATAAAGGTAAATTCGTAGTCTTGTAACCCAGTTAATTAAAGAAAGGTAAAAATGACCGGGGCGGGGCACCGATGTCGTTGTATAACGTCCCCGCGACCCCGCCCATCAACGGCCGCCCTAGAAAGTAGTTGGGTTTTAGCGCCTACACTGCCGGGTCCAAGAGGATTTCCCAACAAAAAAAAATTGGGGTGTGGCTGTGTCATGGACACGGCCGTGTGTTGTACGTGAATACGTTTATGTAACGGGTTATATTTTTTAAATAAAATAAAACAAATAATTATTGTGTTACAATATAAATTCTTTGATCCTTTAGCTATAAAGTGGTATAATTTAATTTTTGATGTAGAGCATAGATTCGAAACTATAACGCCAAACTGTATCCCCCGATTTTGTTATTAGATTTTTGGACTGCCCTCGTATGTTAGCAAATTTAAAGACGTATTCACGTCAAAAGGGCATTGAAAATGGAGGCCGTTTTCAAATGTAATGTTAACATGTGATATATTAGGTGTATTACTAGCTGGCGCCCTCGACTTCGTCCGCGTTGAAAAAGAAAAAAGTAGCCTATCCTGTGTCCTGTACGTCTAAATGTTTATACGAGTATACCAAGTTTCATGAAAATCAGTTAATTCATACATACATATAGATACACACATACATACAGAAAAAAAATCCAAAAAACGTCAATTTAGTTTCAGTATATTTATAGAACCTATAAACACGATATCTCTGAAAACAAAGTAACTTACTAAATGACCAACCCTTACAGATTTATTATTAGTATTGATTGATATATCCATATCTTGGTTTTATATTATAACTGTCGTCAGAGAGAGAGAGCGCTATAAAGATATAAAATATATCTTTCTCAAAATTCTCAAAATCTTTTTAGGTGAAGGAGTAAGAAATGTAAGAGCCCGTTCCCCTATCTACCTTTTATCTCTCATATTTCATCCTTCCAAGGTCATCAGCCTGTCTGCCGAACTTAATATAAAAAAATAATAATCGCGTTACTAATCAATATGTTACTGGCTTTTATTGCTATTAGATTTTTCTTTCAAATCTAAACTACTTTAAAACATGCCGGAACTGTGAAAAAAATTATCTAAATTAGTATTTTGACTGTTCAAATCTAATCTTAAAAAGCAAGCGAAGCAGTGGTCTTAGTTTAAGCGAGAAAATCTGTTACGCGATTTATATTAATCTTTGTGAAAATGTGGGTATTATTTTTGTGGCAGGAACATACATGACTTTTTTTTTCTATATATATTATAAATAAATATATAGAAATTAATTCAAATTTAAGGTGTGACGCTACCACGGGTCTTTTTCGTATTGAATCTATGACCCTTAATGACCTAAGGGTCCACGAATGTCGTGACAAAAAATCTATTTCCATAAAGCAATAACTCGCATAACTCAGTATGCTTGTGGACATTATCCCTTGTTCACTGAAACGAACTTATAGGGAGATAAAGCGTTCGGCTGTGATTGGTGGAGATAACAGACAATGTGACAATGTACTATCGCGGTCAATGGAGCAAACCCACTTTTCATACAAATTTGTCTAACGTTGAATTGAGGTTGTCATAGTAACGTAAATGTTATAATACGAAATACGAGTAGGTATTTGAAGTAGGAACAAAGATAAATACAAAATGTGCACACGAAATTGTTCCTTACGGTGGACTGCTCCCTTGACCGCGATAGTACACAGTACATGTACTTTTTAGTCTGTTCGTAGAACTCTCACTGATCAGACGCTCTCACCATTATTATACTGCGTTTTTTAATTTTAATTCGTATTATTGTTATTTTAAGGTTTGAATTACGTTTACCTAACGTTTAATGTATATTAAATAACGTATATTTTTCATTTCATGATTATATCAGGAACCAAAATGTCTATTATCTTAATTAATAAATAATTAACAACTTAATAGCTAGAATAGTTTATACAAAATAAAAAGTGTAGAGTTGTGGGTGAGTACGTAGGTATTACTATAATATTTTATTATAGTTTACAAAGCTAAAAGTAGCGTAGAATGAACGTTCATCTATTATTGTATACGCCCACTCAAGATTTGATGTCCTTGTCTTTTGTATGGAATTGAGTGAAAGAGAAAGCGCTATATTAGTTCGTTTCAGTGTAGAGTCTGTAGCTTAGCTAAGCTAAGCTAAGCTTTTAGGCTTAAATTACAATATTCGTTAAATTTTGGTATAATTTCTAAGATTGTATGTATCTTCGAAACCACTCATATTAAAAAAAATCTGTCACAAATATTTAGAACTAGCGACCCGCTCCCGGCTTCACTCGCGTCCGATCGTTACCAAACTTCACAAGATTACTCTCTAGACTAATCTGACTGATTGTCTGAAAGTTTCACCAAAATCAGTTCAGCGGTTTTGCAGTCCATAGGGAACATACACACACACATCGCCTTTATAATATATTAAGAAAAAAAAGATGATCGTTCAGAGTGAATATAACCTACTTTATAATTTTTCATGCGAGCAAAGCCGCAGCGAAAACCTACTAAAAAATTACATAAAAAAGAAAAACAATTTTACAAGATTGCTTTGGCAAAGAAAAAAAAAAGTCAAAAATTTTTCAATTGACTGTGGCATTCATTAAGTACCTACCTAGTCAAGAAAAAATTATTTAAACTAAAAACGATCTATGTAATATCTGACTATTGTAAGTGACTAATAATAATTCATTAATAGTAACTGTAGAGTTAACTTATAAGCAAAAGCTAGATAGATATAGTGGTAGCGTCTAACCTTAAAAGAAAATTCGCTAATTTTTATACGAAATGCCAATATTCAAATGCCACAAATCTAATGTTATGTCATGAAGCGTATTTATAAAAATTAATACGAGAGACCAACAAGTGAAAGCTATCTGGTAGCCCATTTGGTTGCAGAAACCAATCATCCCCTTTAGGGCCTCTTTCACCATCTGTCAAGTAGGCTAACCGTCATTTAAAGTCACCGGTAATCTTTCACAAACTACAAGTGTTGATTAGTTACTTTTAGAACATTTTCTGTTATATTGAATTATGCACCCGGTTTACTGCATCATTCGATAGCCAAATTTTTATTATTATTTCTATTTAATGTTTGGGACGTTTACCGTACAAACAAAGGTATATCAGCTCCATTATCCCCGGTTACCGGTGACTTTAAATGACAGTTTGGCCTACTTGACGTTTGTGAAACAAGCGCTAAGGCATTATGCGCAAGTGCAACGCATAATATGCGTTGCACCATTTTTACAACGGTTAAAATGACGTCATAACTTAACTAACCTTAACCGCTCGATATCTGCCGGTCAATGTTATTGTTTCGGTTAATTCAACTGTGACAGTTTTGAGACAGGTGACTTTGAATGTTGCCATATTAAAAAAAATATTACTACGACAACCTATGAAAATTACATTATTTTATAATGGCAACCCCTTTAACTTTGACAGTGACGAACAATATCATGGTGCAACATGCGATTGTTAATTTCGACTGTCACCGTTAAAGTTACCGCTAAAGTTAACTTGACCGTAACAATAACCAAGCCTACGGTTCAACTCACCTTAAGTAAGTTAAGTTAAAGTTAAGTTAATCTGTTAATAGGCCTACCATGAAGTGAATCGTCAGCCTGTCTGATATTCTTTAATTAAAATATATTATTTAAACTGTAAACTAGTCTCATCAAGATATCTACGGTTTTATCTTGTATTTAATTCCTAAAATAAGGCTCCCGCAGGCTATAGGCTTAAAAATAAAAATCATAGAATTTGCCAAACTACATTGTGGTATAGGTATTTAAAAATTTAGGCGCGATTTCACCATACTTTGTTAGTATTTAACATCGCTGTTAAATAATTTAGCGCTGTAACTCACGTACTGTAAACGTCTGTTAAATGACTTAACAGCGATGTTAAATACTAACAGAGTATGGTGAAATCGCGCCTTAACCAACTAGAGTGAATATTTATTGATAGATGTTAAAATTCTTCACATGGGGAAGCAATAACGTTATCTATTAAGTACCTTGAATTAGGTTTTATGTAAACTTTAAGCTGAACGCTAGTTGAGAAATCTCAACTCGGGCACAGTTCTTTAACTCTAGGATTTGAATTATGTACACATTTCATTACCACTTTAATGTCTGATTGATTCTTAACTAAGATTAAATTGGTTTAATAAAATTTTTACATCTATAAAATATCAAAGCAAAATAATTTTTATGGGTAAACTATTTTTTAAAAATATATTCACACATTCCACACAGCACCATACTAAACAACTAATGTATGGATACCAGACCGTTTATATACTACATAAATTACTTTTTTTTTGTTCGCCCCTAGCGGGATACGAACCCGTGATCGTTCGGTTACAGCTAGGGTTACTAGACACTAGACCAAACGTGTCATTAACATTTTTAGCACTTGTTGGTCCCTCTACAAGAAGAAATTGTTATGGCATGATATGATGGTATGAATGTTACTGCCACGCGAGGCGATAGAAGAATGTGACATTACTTATCGTCTTATCGATCAGGTCAAGAAATACTCCGACAACGTCACCCACCGCCCACTGCTTGCCGAAAGACTCAGTGCTACCGCTGTATACTTTTTCCTCCTTGAAAATTTCAAAATTCTACATCAAGACCTCGCCTTCACTTCGGTCTATACAATTACCTTTTACCATGTGAAACTTTGACGTAGAAAAAACGTATACCGCTGTCATAATGGACTTACTTTAATCCGCTATTTGAGTAATTTTAGAAAATCATTTTAAATTATTCTATATTACATAATAAGCACACTACATTGATATTTCCGGGAGATCTACTGTATTATTAATAAAAATCAATGTTAAAGTTTAAATTTCCAAAACCGCGCCAAAAACGCTGTTTCGCTGGTCTTTGATACGTGTGACGTCACACGCTAGTAAACAAACAGAACAGAATGATGGCACAGAGAACTAATATTAAGTGAATAAACACTATTTATTACTCTATGTCTGATATGTTTACTAGCGTATGACGTCATCAGAGTTGCAACCAGTCACACGGCGTTTCGGCGCCAAGATAAAATTTCAAAAATTACGATTTTTTTTTTCATATAATTTGCAAAAAATATACATAATTTAGCTTCAAATAAAGTAACATATGTTTTCTTACGCTATTTTCTGATAGGATAACCACAATTTGTAGTGTATTTTAAACCTTGTCAAATAGCCAATTGGAACATCAAATATTATTATTATTTTTTTAACAGCAATTTATGCACATGTCTCAGATTGTAATGTTCTTGAATAATAAATTAATAAAATAATTAACAGACTAATAACTTAACTAATAAATAATAATAAAAAATAATAATAAATAAATCTTTATTACAGATAACAAGTTGATAACAGATAACAGATAACTTCCTAATATCCCTAATTCCTAACAATGCACGCAAGCTTCGCTGTGGCTCAGTCTTATATTAACTCGACTGCCATAACAACGGCTAACTTCCACTTTAAATGTGACAGCGAAACTCGTTGGCGAGTTAGTTCTCCTCACTTTCGGCAGATGGCGCCATAAAAAAGCTATTTTTCTCAATGTAAGCGCGGAACCACTCAGGATCGAGATTATATTATTACGCAAAAATAGATTTGATCAATCCTTGAAGCGGATTACATATCGTGTAAAAATTTCAAGTCGAGTTGGCTAGTTCGAGTTTTGAGTAATACACAAACCAATATTATATTTTTTTATATATAGATTATCTTATTTAAATCCATTATGACGATCGGCACACGAGTTTCAAGAGACAAATAACGTTTAGAGACACTTAGGACAAAATTAAATTCAAATTACGTATAGTGTTCGAGGCAACGCATGCGTTCTTTTGAGTTTTTCATATTACCAAGAAAAAAGAAACTCCACTCAAAAGATTACCAGTTCACAAGAGGGTTGGAGAAACACTTAATAATGTTACTACAGTGAGACAGGTCGAATGTTATATAACCACTGTGAAATGCGTGTACAAAAAAATATTTCTTTCTTGACAACTCACTGATCGTTAGATCACAGACATCCAAAAAGCAACCGACGATGTCTCCCAGTTTGAATAGCTGTCCGAACGCATCGTTCGAACCACCGTGTACTTTGATACACTATTTATAAATAATTATTTTAAATGACACTTTAATTCCTGTCTTAACTTCACTATCCCACAATACATTAGAGAGTGCCTTGTGAAACCAATTACCTACTTGGGGCATTTATTTAATTAACGACAGAACTGTAATCCAGTCTGGACGCATTAGGGGGCGTCCATAAATTACGTGAGGCGATATTGGAGATTTTTCCCCCTGGTGAGATACCGTGAGATTTGGCCCCCCTCCCCGCTATCTCACGTGAGATTTTTCATAATGCGTATTTTTAGTGTAAATACGTTATCTGTGCTTGATTAATTGTAGTATATTATTTCCACAATAATTGGTTATTTTATTAATTAAATTAAGTACCTACTCGAACTATTACAATATTATTGTGTAGGATTTAGCCATATTTTAGTGGAGAAACATGTTTTACTTAATTTAACTCAATTTATTCGCAATTTTATACAGTTTCTTGCGAAAAAAAATTACGTGGGATTTGCCGAGACCCACCCTCTCCCCCACATGAGATTGGGTGAGATTTGGCTAAACCCCCTCCCCTCCCTAAACACCTCACGTAATTAATGGACGCCCCCTTACCGGGGAAAAAATAATTATATTTATAAAGGTTCGACAAAAATCGGTGGAAAGTTTTTGGACGATCCTTCGGGGACAGTATTTTTAATGACAAAATAAAAATGCCTTTTACAAACTACGGCCGCGAATTTCAAGAAAAAAGTAGTTAAAAAAGTCATATTCGTGCACGAATTACTCGAGAATCTTACAATATTTTTACCGGGAATGAATTTTGCAATTTTTATTTAGTGCCTTTTATATTAGAGAAATAATAAAGATTTATTTACTCACATTGTAGCCGTCGAAAGCCCATGAATTCTCATCTTGTCCCAGCATCATTCCAGGCGCCATGTCAGCGTGGGCCCAACCAACCTTGAAAATTATGTAATACATATTTTTTAAACTAGCTGTTCCCGCAACAGCTTCGTTTTTTGAAAAGCTGGAAATTATGAAATGTCATTCAATATGAAGAATATCTTACCCTCATAGGTCCAGTGGTCAGGATTTCAAACTCAAAATACCACTTTCCTGAGCTGACTGCATAGTTTTTTTCTGCCCTGTATGTTCTGAAATCAGCTTGTTTCAACTTGGACGCTTCTGCCAAGAGAGCTGTAATAAAATAATGGGGTTTACAAAGATATTAGATTGCTTCGCTGCGCTTGACTAGATACGGGAGCCGTGCTAAAAAAATGCGGCAACTTTTAGTACGCCGAATTCGGCGTACCCGAGCTAGTCACACTGCAAACTGTCTGTGATATGTACGTTCCGAATATTTTATTAAATTTTGGGCATGATAAAATGCCAATTTGTGTAGTGAAACTGTGTAAAAATATAATTAAACTGTGTAAAAAGTGATAAATAATTACGATGTTTTACACACACTACAATAAAAAGTTGCCGCATTTACGGAGCTATTGCTTTTAGGTAGGGCCGTATCTAGTCGAGCGTAGCGAGACCAATCATTTATCTATGGGGATTTATTAAGTGTGCTTAAAACAAACTAAGTAGCTTTCGCTCGCGACTTGACTTTTGTTTAACTAGACCATCACTGCTACTACATTGCCAAAATATTAGGAGCCAAATAAAATTGCGATAAAATTTTGTAAAATATGTAATTTGTGTAAATTAAATAATTTTACATCATCATCAGCCTGTCTCTCTCCACTGCTTGGTGTAGCTTCTCCCAAAGCTTGCCACCAGACACGGTCTTCTGTCTTTCGCATCCAGCCGCTTCCTGCGAAGCTTTTAAGGTCGTTTTTCCACCTGACCGCAGGGTATCCCACGCTGCGCTTTCCAAATTGAGAATTCGAGAATTTTTCTGCTCCATCTGTTATGTGCTCTGTGATCAATGTGACCGGCCCATTGCCACTTCTAATTCGTTTGACTAAGCGCCTCTTTCACAAACGTCAAGTTGGCCAAATTGTCATTTAAAGTCACCGGTAACCGGGGATAATGAAGCTGTTTCATTATCCCCGGTTACCGGTTACTTTAAATGATAATTATACTGATAATATACCTTTGTTTGTACGGTAAACATCCTAAACATTAAATAGAAAATAATAATAAAAAAAATCGGCTATCGAATGATGCAGTAAACCGAGTGCATATAATTCAATAAAACAGAAAATTATTTTTAAAAGTAACTAATCAACACTTTACATGTAGTTTGTGAAAGAGGCCCTTAGTCATTACCTTGGTTCTTCGGCGAATAAACTAATTTCTGATCCTATTTATTTATTTTTTTACAAAATCTACAGCTCTCAATATAAAAATTACAGACAAAAAACAAAACACGCCTTACAGCCAATTATGGATTTTACATTTATAAAAAAAAATAACAAAATTATACGATTATCTATAAACTAAACAAACTATAAAAATCAGGGAACGTTCCAGTATTACGTAACGCAATTTGGGAGGAGGTGGGAGGGGATTACGGGATTTTTTTTACGGGAGGGGAATCCCTCGAGTGTATTGTACGTCATTTTTATTTAGTTCTCCCAATTTGGTAACCCCATTTTTGGTAAAAATGGTCACTTTGTAAACTTGGTCCTAACCGTAACGTTTAGGGAGGGTACAGAAAGACATTACGGCGGGTTACTTTGTCAAAAATCTTCAAAAATTGCGTTACGCAATGCTTGTGCGGGATTCGAGCCCGCGACCGTTTGGTTAAAAGCTAGGGTTACTAGCCACTAGACCAAACGTGTCGTATTACATTTAATAGTATTTTATTTTTACTTTACAATAGAAAAATGAATAATACCTTCATGTTGCTCTCCAGTGGGTGGATCGAGATTGTACCCGTAGACCAAAAGTGTGCGTACCGTTTCGGAGGCCGTGTCTCTGTTCGCTTTCTTTATGGCCTCATCCACTTTGGGATACGGCACCAAATGCGGGGACCGATGCATGTCGGGGTCCTTAATGAAACATTAATACATTTATCAATACTGTAATATAATAATTAATGGGAAAATTACTATGTCAGTCTGCTACCTTTTGATCATCATTAAATTTTTCATATACGTTGTCAGAGATACAAGAAAGGACATAGGGTACCGTTCATCCAGAAAGAAAGTACTGTTCCCGAGTGATCGTCCAAAAATATAAACAATTGGGCGCCACTGTCGCGTGGCGGCGCCACCATCGTCACAGCGATAACGATATCAGGGGCCCTAGCCAAGAGCAACCAGTGCAAACGGGAGCGTTGTGTATTTACGAAACCATAGAAAATAAAGCCCAGTGATTGGTCAAAATTTATCGTTAAGTAAATACACAACGCTCCCGTTTGCACTGGTTGCTCTTGGCTAGGTCAAGAGCTCTTGGCTATAGTCAAGAGCAAACGTAGAATCGTAAACGCTACACTACGAAAGAAATAAAGCCCAGTGATTGGATGTTGTAACGCCCACATAAAATTTTGATCAATCACAAAACTTTTCTCCCAGCGTAGGTTTTACGAGCTCCTGAGCGTAGCGTTTACGATTGTACGTTTGCTCTTGGCTAGGGCCCCTGGCTTTATTACTCATATATTTTATTTTTCAACGCGGTCGAAGTCGCGGGCACCTGCTAGTAGGTAATAAAATCGTCAATGAACAGTGTCTGTAGGAACTTTTGTTTTCTACAAAAATAATTGTACATAAAACTCTTATGGTATAATCGAGGTGAAAAATAAGTTTTCAGATTTTTGTCTATTCGTCTTTGCGTTTGTGCTCTCTAATCTCAGAAACGGCTTAACCGGTTTTAATATCATTTTTTTTTAATTTACAAGGTAAATGTATTGTCAGTTACAAGATACATACCTCGTTGAGTCCATAGGTCCAGCCCTGTTGAATTCTCTCTCGCGCCCATAGATTATGAGTGTTTTCAGCCAACTGGTCAACCAGCTCATCCATTTTAGGAGTCAAGGTCACGGCAGACAGATCCAGCGGGGCTGGCTTGTATCCGTTGGACTGGAAATCGTGTTTTCAATTAGAAGAGGTTGTCCCAATATATGTATAAATAACCTCTGTCTGTCTGTCAGTGTTACTCTTTCACGCCTTAACTCAACCGATCATCATGAAATTTTGCATACACGTTGTCAGGGATACAAGAAAGGAAATAGGGTACCTTTCATTTAATAAAGTACTGTTCCCAAGGGAAAATCTAAAATAAAATAAAATAAAAACGCCTGGCCAGTGTTATAGCAACAAGTGATCAATTTAGAAGATATTGTCCCATAAATAACCTCTGTCTGTCTGTTACCCTTTCTCGACTTAATTCCTCAACCTATCATCATGAAATTTTGCGTATACGTTGTCAGGGATACAAGAAAAGACATAAGGTACCATTTATTAAAAGAAGTATACTGTTCTCAAGGGATCATCTAAAATAAAATAAAAAAAGGCCTAGCCAAAGTGTTATAGCAACAAGTGAAGTGAAAGTGCTAAATGCCCTGGTGCAAGCAAATGTCGGTTTTAATGTGACGAAACTTTTTTTACCCCGACTGTACATTATTGTTCAAAATACGCTCTACCAATATATTGTGTATTAACACCGCAAATCTTAACGGGCTCTGACCTTGAGCGGGTATCTTTCGTTTGCGCATGTAGAATTGCGAACAATATGGCGCACCTACTTTCTCTTGTACAAATGTTATCTTTGCGTCTCGCTCATTCCCTGGCTCCCCCATCCCCGCGTCGCAATACTTCACAAACAGTGCCAAAATCGGTTACTGCGCATATTTGTCACGTGACATCGCCAGAGCCCATTAGGATTTGCGCCCATTATACTCACCTCCACGTAAACTCACCTGCATAAACGGCTCGTTGGGCAGACGAACGTTGCGAATACGAGCCGGAGGTTTGTCGAGGCTTATGTAATATCCCAGTGCCAATATCGTCCTAAAATTTATTTGTTAATATTTAATTTTAATTTTCACTAAATCTATATTTATAAAAATGTTGTGTTGGTTTGTGTATTACTCAAAAATCCGAAAACTAGCCTCGACGGATTGAATTGAAATTTTTACACAATATGCAATCCGCTTCAAGGATCAAAATCGCTTTTTTACGGCGCCATCTGCCGAAAGCGAGGAAAACTCATTCGCCAACGAGAACCGCTGTCACATTTAAAGTGTAAGTTAGCCATTTCAGCTAGTCACTACATATTATAAAACAGTCCTCCGCTGCTTCTGTCTGTCTGTCTGTTCGCGATAAACTCAAAAACTTCATTTATTCAGCACCGATTTTCATGCTGTTTTTGCCAATGGATAGAGTTAGAGTGGTTCTCTAGGAAGGTTTTAGTATATAATTTACAAAGTTACGCGGGCGAAGTCGCGGGCACCAGCTAGTTTAATAATAAATCTGTGAGGCTTGGTCGTGGAGTAAGTTACTTTGTTTTCAGAGATATCGTGTTTATAGGCTCTATACGTGATACTGAAACTAAATTGACCATTTTTAGATTTTTTTTCTGTATGTATGTATGTTCCTCCATAACTCTTAAACGAATTAACTGATTTTCATGAAACTTGGTAGATAAACATTAAGACGTACGGGACACAAGATAGGCTTTTTTTCTTTTTTCATTTTTAATAATTTAATAATACTCACTTAAGAGTTTGCACCGCCAGCTGTATGTCGTAACGTTTCTCTGCTGCCGGTAGTCGTTCAAATGGCACTAGGCAGGGGTGGATCTTGTGAAGATCGTCCCTTTGAGCTCCATACATCCAACCGGCCTCTATCTAAAATGTCAATTCGATCAGTATTTTAATAACATAGAATGTACGGTAACAGGGCACGATACATTTCGCAGTTATTTGTGCATCACGGCGTACCCCTGCGTACCTTCGCGTACCTCGGGTACGCCATGTAGCGTAACCCTTCCCGCGCTGCATAGCCGTGGCGGGGCACCGATGTCATGTCATAACGTCCCCGTGACCCCGCCCATCTAGTGCCGCGCGGTTATTGGGTTTTAGCGAAGGTCATTGGGTTTTAGCGAAGGTCATTGGGTTTTAGCGAAGGTCATTGGGTTTTAGCGAAGGTCATTGGGTTTTAGCGAAGGTCATTGGGTTTTAGCGAAGGTCATTGGGTTTTAGCCGGTACGAATCCCGCAAAACCCGCAGTGTCCCCTACACTACCGGGTATCAAATCAATAAGAATGGGCAGGCAGTATCTACTATAATACTTTCTCTCCAGCCTGAGTTAAGCCATGTTTGAAAATATTTATCTTTAAAATGTCTTACCTTATTCATTGCCCACATTTCGTGAATATTCTCCGCCAATTTATCCCTTATTTGTTCTATGTATGTTGGCAAGGTTATCTGAAATAAAACAATTGTTTGTAGTCGTAAGGCTTTGAAATCTCGTATGAAAAGTGTAGTTTGCGGTCAGGATCAAAACCTCGATTTATTTTAAACTAGCTGTTGTAGGCGACTTCGTCCGCGTGACTTTATAAAATGTAGCCCATGTTATCAGCGAAAAAAATCTTTCGCTGATAACAGCGAAAGATTTTTTTTAAACATACATACATACATACATACATACATACATACATACATACATACATACATACATACATACATACATACATACATACATACATACATACATACATACATACATACATACATACATACATACATACGGAAAAATTCAAAAAATCGTCAATTTAGTTTCAGTATCGTGTATAGAGCCTATAAACACGATATCTCTGAAAACAAAGTCACTTACTCCATGACCAACCCTTACAGATTTATTATTAGTATTGATAATACTACTTACAGTTAATGTATCAACGGGCATAGGCACGAAGGCTGTGTCGTCCTGCACTAGAGGTGGACCAGCCAGAGCTCTCTTAGCCAAGTTTCCAAAGTAGAAGCACGGCTCCAAGCTGAGGATCTGCTGCGGAAGCAGTGACTCCACCAATGGGGAATAACCTTCGGGAGCCGCGTAACGTAGACGACCATGTTCGCCTCCCAGGAGGAAACGACAACTGAAAATTTTGTATATAATTTCTAAATTGGACTGCTGATTACTGTCAAATTCATGTCACTAGAGTGCAGTAGTGAAGACTTCACTTCAAACCCGCGACAGTTTGGTTAACCACTAGACCAAACGTGTCGTCTAGACTAGACTAGACTATCGGAATGATAGAGCCCATTTCGTCCCATCCCTTTCCAATACTTTATTCATGATATTGATCATTTTATTTTTATTTTAGATGACCCCTAGGGAACAGTACTATTTTTCTGGATGAAAGATACATTAATATCCTTGATCCTTGATCGGTGGGGTAGTTAAGTCATGAACAAACAAACAAAACCCACTTTCGCATTACATTTTCGGATTTATTATTTGACGATTTTGTGTACATAGATACAAAACAATTATCTACTACAGTCAAAACATTTCTAACAAATCAATCCTAATAAAATATCAGTAAATTAAGCATAAACAAACAAAAAACTTCTCAGTTCTTACAACTCTGCAAATATTAATCTATATGGAATCATAAGTTCATACCTTAATTTGCTGGAACAGCTGATGGCGGGGAAGAACATGCCCTCGAGGTTAAAGTTTGTGAAGGAGCCTGTGACCCTTACGCCGTTGAACATAAAGTTGATAATGGGCACGGTCAAGTCGAGGGCGCAGCCGATTACATCACCTGAAAAAAAAAGAGATAATATTACATAAAAGATTTATATACGAGTTCCGTGGAATCCACTGACCTGTAATATACAATACCACTGGACAGGCTGCTGTCAAATTATTTTTGTGCCTATTTGAAAAACGCCATTTTGGCGCTGTAGGCTATAGAATGAGTGTCCATGGAAATAAAATGAATGATTATACATATCGCTGCTTAAAAACTAAAGGGCCACAAATCAAAGTTACACTTTTTACAGGAGAGCTACTCGAAAAAAAAATTAAATTATTTTTTGTAATTTTTTTCTTATTAGATATATGTCAAATATATGCATATTATACCTCGTTAGAAGCGTATTTTTAAGTAACATTAAATGTTTTAAGTACTTCTATAATAAACTGAATACTAGAGGAGATATAAGCATATATGTTAAATTTGAATATAAAAAATATATATCAAAATATACTAAATATTGAATAAAACAACCATAAGTCTTTTTGCAACATACAATATGAAGGATTGTGATTGTATTTGTGCAATAAAAACATTTTTAGATTTTTTTGTTTTATTGCCCTTTAGTTTAAAGGAGCGATATATTCTATTCCATATCTATGAAATAAAAATTTGCAAACGTCAAAATTAGTTCTCAGGACAATCGAGGGCGGCGTTTCAAAATGGCATAAAAAATTAGCTGTCAGTTGTATGGGACAGCCTGTCCAGTGGTATAAATATTAATTACAGGTCAGTGGTTATTTCATAATTATTCTCTGTGATGCATAAGCACACTATTATCGATACCGTATTCTATTATTAACCTTGTATAGGTATTGTATGTATTGTATTGTATACCTTACATATTATTATACTAGCTGGCGCCCGCGACTTTGTCCGCGTTGATTTATTATTAGTATTGATATTGACAAGTTTCATGAAGAGTTATGGAGGAACATACATATATACAATACCTACACTTACAGATTTATTATTAGTGTTGATATATTTATATTATTACCTACTTGTTTCACTCGACTTCGTCCGCGTAGCTTTACAAAACACAGCCTATGTTACTCGGTGATAATGTTCTATAGGTGAAAAAAAATTTAAATCGGTAAAGCAATTTTTGAGTTTATTCAAAATTACTGGACTGAAAATCTTCTATTATAAAGTATGGATAAATGAAGTATGATAAAAAGCAACACACTTTTCCTTATGAATGGTTCCTCTAGGTGTGTTCGATTGACAGCTGTTTTTCTTCCCCCGGACCAGAGGTAGGCACCATCGAACCCAAACGAGTAGAGATCATCCCCCACCCCATTGCCTCCCCATTTCTCTCCACCACCCGGGTAAGGCACGTACCTGGTGTCAGTAATCCACATTTTAGATAAACCATTTCGTTACAAATTTATATATATAGGTAACCTTCCCTGTTTCCATATGTGAAAACCGAATTAAATTCGGTCTACACATTCTCGAGTTTTTTAAGCATACACAAACCAACATTGAATATATAAAGAGAAGATTAAGATAATAGGGATATTGACCGAAACGTTTGTATCCATTAAGAGCGTTACAGAGTTAGAATCACTTTGAAGTGAAAATTTATGATTCACGGCGGCTCATAATGCCATAACCTAGTATGTTAAGTCATTTATGTTCTAAAACATTGTTTCATATTTTTTTATATTTTGTATATTTATCTGCGTAGGCCGTCGACAGCTAGTTTGAAAAAGTTGAAGCTGTTTAAAAACTGTTCTAAGAAGAATTCATTTTAAAATATTTTTTAGCCATGTACTAGATTAAAAAACTACAAATAATATAACGTTAACATTTTATCTGCAAACTAAACTATCTGAAACTACTGAAAACGCTGTTCTGTAACGCTCTTAAAGAAAAACCTTAAAAACACAATATTATTCCTCATTTTTAAACAATTTAATTTTTACTTAATAATCATCAGTATCTAATCAGAACACTAATCAAATGCATGACGTCACATGTTTGCAAACATCACAGATGTCAAAGACTATTCGTTAAAATATGGTTAAAATTTATATTATCTCACTTTCATAGTTGACTAGTGTTGGGAACGAGTGACCTCACAACAGTGTTATGTAATAGTGATAGCGAAATTTTAAATTTTAAAACAATAATATAAAATATTTTAGGTTGTGTTAGGCTGTGTATACATGATTTCAAACATTTTTCTAAAAATATTTTTGAATTAATTAAATAATAAAATTTAAAAAAAAATTGTGAAAAAAATTTCATGAATTATGAATTATAATTGATGCTTTAGTAAAGTATTCAATACTGTAGAAGTAGGCTACAAAAACGAAAGCCCTCAGTAGTCTAAAAGCGTCATTATATTTTACTCGCAAGACGTTGATGGGTTCTTGGTTGTAAATTATATGATTGTTGAAATAAAATCAATTGTTACCGTACCCGGTAGTATTGGCCCATCCAATACGCAAATGGGGCATCATATGTGTGGTCTTCTCTATATGGTCCATGGTCACTTCGAAATACCACTTTTGGTATACAGCGGAACCTTCGACGCGACCCACGAAAATGTTTGGACGGACACTGTAAAAATAAAAATGTTACGAGTATAAGGAATTTAGAAATATCGAGCTCAAGTTCTTATACTACAGTTTTAGCTGAAAATATACAATGTGGTACGTTATTTTGAACTAAATGCCCTAAAGGTTAATGGAATTCAATCAATATATTATGTAGTTATTTTTTATGTCGAGGTTGATGTAAAGTATTGGGGAAAGGACAGGAAAATAGTCTCTGGCATCCCTTACTCACTCACCGAAACACAACAGCACTTTAGCTGTTATTTCACGGGGAACTTTAAAAAGTTTATTTTCGAAGTTTCCGGGAATTTTGAATAAGGCAAGCACCCTAACCACCTAACCTAACCTTAACCCTAACCTTGGGGGCTTGTCATATGATATAAAACAAAAAACCGATATATATGAAGATGATGTTATAATTATGATGATTTGATGATAGGGGTTATATTATGATGATATGGTGATATGATGATATGATATGATGGTATGATGATATGATGATATGGTGATATGATGATATGATGATATGATGATGAATACGATTAAAACCAATTGGAAAAACATCACAACTAACCTTGACACATGGTCTACCAATTGCGTCTGCAGCAAAAGATTCTTCCCTGGCAGAAGGTAGTCGCATATATTGTTCTGTGAAGATCTGACAGCAACTCCGTTACCAACACATAGAGAACAGAGTACGTCCAAAACCTTCGGGTCCCGTCCGTGCTTTTCTAGGAGGGATATTATCACTTTTATATGTTCGTCCTGTTAACAAACAACATTTCATTGAGCGTCGTCTTACAGAAGCAATCGTGGCCGAGTGGTTAAAGAGTTACTCGAAATCAAATTCCCTCTGGGAGCGTAGGTTCGAACCCTACCGGCTGCGTCATATTTAAGCTGTTTACGCTAGTTTTTCTTAGTACTTTTTACACATAAATACAGAGCTGTCAATTTCGGTAATGGTTCACCCCCCGGGACGGTCGCCGTTCTCCTCCCCCCCCCCCTTTTACCCCTCCTCCATAGAAAATCACACCTCAATGGCGATTTTGCACCTTTAGACGAGGGTGGTCGACCCGCCGCGAGGGTCTCGAGCGGGGCTGGGGGGGCGGATCGCGCTCCCTTATCCCCCCTTCCCCCCCTCGTCATTCGCCCCCCTCGAGGGCTGCAGCAGCGGCAACGGTGGCCGGAGAGCCGCGAAAGTCCATCCCCTTCAGCCATTTAGACACAGCCAAGATCCAATGACTCCGAACCGCCCTATCCCATCTGTCCATCTCTTTGGGGACTCGGAAACGGTGCGACCGACACCCCCCGTGTTTGGGCTCATTCGATCGGGCTCGTCGCGAGTAATCCGACTGGACAAAATGAATGTCGGCATTGCGCACTCGCCCTCCCCCTAACTCCCCTGAACTAGAGTTAATTAAAGAAAGTGTAAAGTGTAAATATTTTAAAAGTTTCTAATTGTAAGGCATTTAATTTTTTTCGCGCAAACAAAGAATTCGTCGATGTGAAATAGAGAATCAGTATCACTGACATAATTATTAACCTGAGATCCACCAACCAATTCACTGATCGATCGATCCTTTGCACTGATTCAGATGCACATTGCACACTGATTCGAATTTCAAATTCTCAACGGTGATGCTTTTTGGCCACTCCACACTCCACTAGTCAGACAGACTGAATTCAGTCTGGAATGGAATTCACTGACTTGAAGTCTTGAATTGAATAAAGCTGTAGCAAACCGTATGTATTCGGTACTGAGTAACGGGTGCGCCATCTAGTACCGAGTAACGAAACGTTACCCACGAATGCATTTCGTTACTCGCATTTTTCGTATTACCTATACTGTTTCATTCACGCAAGCTCAAGTACCGTTGATGCGTGAATTGAAACGTTTTCTTGCTGATCGTATGTATGTTTTACGCATGCGCGCGCTTATTCGGTGAATTTAAAAACGTACGTTACTAAGAACGATGTTTGTTTATTAAGTAAAGTATATTTTGGAAATTCGTCGTCCAAGTTTTTTACTGTTTATTTAAGGTATTGTGTGTGTGTAGACAAGACAAAGTTTGAGATTGGAACTAAAACAAGGTAAGAAAGTATTTTTTACAAATTAGAAATATGTTTTTGTTTAAGTAACATTAAGTATCGTGTATTTTCACGTTTTTTTGTTCTTATCGTAAAAGAGATATTTAGCCAAATTCCATATCATTTACTTTATGAATAATGCAACCGTTATAGACATATTCTACAAATTACGAATGTTGCGATGCCGCGATGTCATACACTTCATACAGTGTACGGCATACGCGTACCCAATACGACTCGATTCGTTGCTCTAACATAGCATGTTATGATGAGGTATCAGAAGTAACGAGTAACGTAACGATACGATAGTAACGAGTACTAATTGTTATAGTACCGAATACATACGGGTACGCTTTTTTTCGTTACTTTTACACCACTGGAATTGAATGGTTTTTCTTTTTTAAACTTTTTTTTTAGAGAGACTAAAGGAAAATCCTGAGGTTCTCTCATCAAAAAATACAATGACATTTCCATGAGAAAACTCTCTCACTTGACGTGAGTGGTAAGAGTGATCGTCAACAGTAACTGTAAAAAAATAGTAGGCGATCGTGAGTTACGGATCGTTAGCGCGATATAACATGCCGGCGGAGCGGCATCTGTTAAACGAATGTGTAACTAACATATTCGATACATAAATTTTATTGTCAATCAAAACCATTTATAAAAGGTTTTCTTCAATTAAATGAACATTATTATTATTATTATTATTATTAAAAATATTATAATCATTAATATCTCTATTTTGCGAGTTTAAGCGCCTCTTTCACCAACGTCAAGTAGGCTAAACCGTCACTTAAAGTCACCTGTCACCGAGAATAATTTAGCTATGTATGTACGGTAAACGTCCCAAACATTAAATTGAAAATAATGAAAAAATTGAGGTTTGTGAAATAGGCGCTAAGTATCCAGTAAATAATAAGATATCCAAATATATAATAGGATAATATAATTCCTATTATAAAAGTATTGGTTAATGTTATCTATGTATGTTTTATATGTCCTTTGTTACACAAATTAAACTTATTCTATTCTAAATTTCGCACTCATAATATTAAATAGGATTTCTGCTTATCCTTACTTACTAATATTATAAATGTGAATGTGTGTTTGTTTGTTTGTTACGCTTTCACGTAAAAACTACTGAACCGATCACCATAAAATTTTGCATACACGTTATCTGGGACACCAGAAAGGACATAGGGTACTTTTCATCGTTCAACGCGGACGAAGTCGCGGGCACCAGCTAGTAATTAATATTTGTTTGACTCGCGCGAGCCCCTCAAATGGAAATACTCACTCGCATCATGTTGAGGGCTTCAGGTGAGTCGATGAGCACGCAATGCAATACGTCCAACATGCCTGTGCCTTCGCCCGACGCCTGCGAGCCAAGACGCGAGAACAACCAATTCAATCGGTTCGAATTCGCAAACTGAGCACAATTCGTGTGATTTCCCTTTATAATGGCGGCTGAAAAAATTGACACATTCTTTTAATAGTAGAATACAAAGATTTAAATCGAGAGATGCGGCATTACTAGCGAAACTGTGTTACAAAATACAACATACATTATACTAAAGACAAAAGTATAAAATACATATACTTTTGTCTAAACACACTTTTAAACTCAGACAACATATTCCTTACTTCAAACGTGACTGTGACGATAGCGACGCTCTCAACAAGCGACCATCACTCACTGTAGCTGGCGTGCAACTGTAGTTGGGTTGTAGTTGTTAACTGTAGTTACACCCATTGTTAAGAATTTTCGGTGTGTTTTTAGTATGGCGCGAGGAAATTGTTGAAAGTATATGGTCGAATTTAATACTGGCCAGTTGAAAAGAAAATAAAATAATTTAAAATAAAAATATGAATTTTAGTTGTCAGAGATGAAAAATATTATTGAGGTATTAGGAGGTATATAGAAAAATGATGTATGTTTTGGTTTTGAAATTGTGTTAAAATGTTTGATTAGTATTTATTTTATAAAGATATTTGTACCATGGTGCTTTAACTTGAATAAAATTGATGAGAAGATTGAGATAAAGTTTTAATTATTGAATAAAATATGAAGTAAATCACGCGAAAGGAAATTTCAAGCCCTTAACAGAGATTACGCCGCATCTTTCGATTTAAATCTTTGAGTAGATACAAGTTTTAAAATTAAAGTAGTGGCAGAAGAGCACACTGTATTTCGCAGTCCTTTGACAAGCCCGTTTTGAGGCAGAAGACCTCTGTGAAATAACAGCATGTGTGCTGTTGTGTTTCGGTGAGTGAGTAAGGAATGCCAGAAATTTTGACTTCTTTTTATGATTTAGATTAATATTTAAGATGTACTCATAGGGTGACGTGAGGGGATAGCTCAATAAGAAACTGTTATAAGTATCCAGAAATCATGTCCCAACTTTGGTCAGCATAAAAACCGATAAAAAAATATCGTCTTAACAAGAAACTGTTACTTATAACTATCCAAAA
The DNA here is from genome assembly GCA_945859745.1 of Synanthedon formicaeformis. Lineage (NCBI taxonomy): Eukaryota > Metazoa > Arthropoda > Insecta > Lepidoptera > Sesiidae > Synanthedon > Synanthedon formicaeformis. Next base: position 4,945,392 of record OX243979.1, read on the forward strand.
ATCATGTCTCAACTCTGGTCAGCATGAAATCCGTTCAAAAAAATATCGTCTTAACAAGAAAAAGCTGTTATAAGTGTCCAGAAATCATGTCACAACTTTTATCAGCATAAAAACCGAACAAAAAATATCGTCAACAAGAAACATCTTTTATAACTATCCAAAAAATCATGTCACAACTCTGGTCAGCGTGAAATCCGATCAAAAAAATATCGTCTGAACATGAAACTGTTACTTATAAGTATCAAGAAATCATGTCTCAACTTTGGTCAGCATGAAATCCGATCAAAAAAATATCGTCTGAACATGAAACTGTTACTTATAAGTATCAAGAAATCATGTCTCAACTTTGGTCAGCACGAAAGCTGACCCAAAAATAATAATCAAACAATCGTCTTACCAAGTAACTGGTATAAGTATCCCGAAATCATGTCCCAACTCTGTCCTGATTCATCACCAGCCAGGAACCCGGCGAGGAAACCCTGGGAAGTGATTACGTTGATCTTGTCAATCGCTTCCAGGATTAGATTGAGGATGCCTTCCTCTTGGAACAGGTCTTGGCGGTTACGAAGAGCTCGTAATTTATTTTGTTTTTCTTCGTGTTCTGAAATTTATAAGTTAACCATTGAGCCATTATCACAATTGTTATATCTTATTGCTATTCTTGAATTAAAAAATCTCTTAATTAATTCTTGAATTAATTAAATCTCTTGAGATTAAAATTGTCTATGTATTTGTGCATGCTAATCTCAGAAAAGGCTAAACCGATTTCAATGCGGTTTTCACCGATGTAATTTTGATTAGCTGGATTAAACTATATGATACTTTTCTCGTGGAACAGCTAGTTCAAAATATAAATGAATGAACACCAACCCATATCTTCGTCAGGCTGAGCAAAGTAGTTGATGAGATCCTCCAAACACATCACCATCTCCCCGAGGTTCACAGATGCGAAGAACATCGAATGGCGACGATTCTCTTGTAAAGTCTCCAGGCCACTGTAAATTGCTTTTATTTTATTTTTATTCAAAGGCAGTGATATGTTAAGTAAGTACTAGATTGAGCACTCCCTACGATTTCTTGATAAATTCATGTTCCAATGCGGAAGGTGCGCGTGGGACGGTGCGGCAGTACTGTCAAGGTCAATACGTCAAGTCGTAGACAACTGTATATTAATATGGCCGACCCGATAAGCACGTCGGTTTTAACAAATTAAATATTAACCTATTAAACGTTTCAATATTAATAAAACTTACCTATGGAACGTCACACCAGAAGTTTTGCCAATATTTTTTGTTGTATTTTGGCAATATCTCAAAAATTGGCATTTTTATTGGTTTTGAAAATAATAACGCGCCTAATCTCTACGAGCGCGTATAACAAACTGTGAACGGGTAGGACGTCGGAACTCCAATCACTTGGAACACTTATTGCGTCTTGAGTGTTCCATCTAGTACGTAGTACTTAACATATCACTGTTCAAAGGTCGTCAAACCGGCCAACAGTCCACTTGATTGTAGGTGGTTACTGTCACCTATTAACTAAAAGGGCGCAGACGCAATTACGAGTAAAAGCTAGTTGAGAAATAAATTTTCTTTGTTAATTTCCTGTACCATAAGCTCAGTAACTCACTTGATGAATTTAGTGAAGAGTGAAGAACACTTCCTAATGACACCTGCTGTGCGTGACTCTTCCTCTTGGGACCTTGAAAAATCTAAGCCGTCATCCATTTTACCTTCTTCGTGGAGTATCGCTTGTTTTTCCTCTACCTTACCCACGCCTTTCTTCTTTGTCTCATATGACTGAAACACAAAGCAATTTGAAATAAACATAATTATGATCCATCTCTTATTATCGTCACCAGTTTAGGTTAGCTAGAGTCACTATTATATAAAGGTACCAGATAGACAACAGTTTGTGTACTCTTCAAAACCTCGAAAATGGGTAGGCCGATTTTAATTTGGTTTTCACTTGTAGAAAAAGAGATAAGCGGGGAAGATTTATATATACATCAATACTAATAATAAATCTGTAAGGGTTGATCATGGAGTAAGTTACTATGTTTTCAGAGATATCGTGTTTATAGGCTCTATACATGATACTGAAACTAAATTGACAATTTTTAGAATTTTTTTCTGAATGAATGTATGTATGTATATTCCTCCATAACTCTTAAACGAATTAACTGAGCATGAAACTTGGTAGGTAAACATTTAGACGTCCGGGACACAGGATAGGCTACTTTTTTTCTTTTTTAACGCGGACGAAGTCGCGGGCGCCAGCTAGTATATATAATATAATAAAAAAAATCCTATTCGTAAAGGTGAATTTTTTTTCTACAAACATAAAAACCTACCTTGTTGTTAAACTCTTTCCATGAGTGAATTTAAAAGATCTAAGCGTACGTACTCACAGAGGGATAGATGGCGGGAAGCGACTTTATTGTATATTATGTAAAGATTTACCTTATAAGAAAGCCACAAGCCAGTTTCAGAATGTTGCACGATGACAGTGGAGTCACCATATTTGATGATGGGGGCACCGATCACTTCCAGATCCTTGTCTTCAAGCACCACCTTCTGATCATCTTTCTCTTGACGAAGACAGAAAGCACAGGACGCCGTGGTAGCTTGGTCTCTGGAAACAGTTATTCAAATTCAAATTCATTTATTTACAGGCAAGTAGACCCATATTTTTACATTTTTATTTATACATTTAATTATAATATATATATATCTTATTACTATCTTATATCTTATTACTGTTAGTTATATATATAACTATAACTAACAGTAATAAGATATACAACATGAAAGAAAGGAAAAGAAAATAATAATAGAAAAAAATAATAATAAGAAAATACCTAAAAACTACAACCAACATGTCTATCACGACAATTTCGAATATATATACAGTCTAGCCTATTAGCTATCATTGATATGACTTATATCATGTCACAGTTGAGTTGAAAATCGAAAAAATTTCAAAAACTTTTTATCCTTGAAAAATTAAATTGGGTGCCAACGTCAGTTCATTAAACATATAATTTCTCAGGTGTTATATTTTTATGTTCCATAGCAGACGATGTCGCGAGCATAGACATAAATGGTGCATAAAGGATATCACAAATAAGAAAGGCATACTAAATTTTTATTTAAGGCCTTGTGGGTTCATAGTACGAAACACAAAATCTACTTTATGATTTTATATAATTCTACATAATTTTCGTCTTCATTTGGAATATTATTGCTAGAACCCACATTACGAGAGTTATGTACTATCGCGGTCAAGGGAGCAGTCCCACCGTAAGGAACAATTTCGTGTGCACATTTTGTATTTATCTTTGTTCCTACTTCAAATACCTACTCGTATAACATTTACGTTACTATGACAACCTCAATTCAACGTTAGACAAATTTGTATGAAAAGTGGGTCTGCTCCTTTGACCGCGATAGTACATATACTTGCAAGCAAGTTTACAAACATATGTAAAGACTATACCTTCCGACAAGATGCAACTCTTTCTGGTCGTTGACTCCCAAGTACCGTCCCGTGGTGATGTGCCGGATCCTCATAGGATGGTACCAGTTGATGAACCCTCCAGCCCATTTGGTTCGAGCCAGTTCCAAACGCCATAACGAACGAGCCTGGGACATCACCGACCCACCCTCATAAACAACGATGCTGTAACATGACAATGAGGAAAATTCCTGTTTTTTTTAACTATTTAAAAATTTATTCTCAACAGAGAAATTTCTTTTTGAATATCTCAACAAATTAAAATGCTACAAGCTGTAAAAGTGATAGCGCGATAGACCAGCGCTCTAAACACTCGTGACGCCACCCAGGGGCCCTAGCCATGAGCAACCAGTGCAAACGGGAGCGTCGTGTATTTACGTAACGATAGAAAATAAAGCCCGGTGATTGGTTGTTGTAACGCCCACATAAAATTTTGACCAATCACTGGGCTTTATTTTCTATCGTTTCGTAAATACACAACGCTCCCGTTTGCACTGGTTGCTCTTGGCTAGGGCCCCAGTCGCCCGGCCGCCAGCCGCCTATCGTCGCAATGAAACGGTCTCGGGACGGATGGTAGCTGACGTGAAGGGCGCTAAAATGTCATCTTGAAACCCTATGCAATTATTAATACTTTGACTGCTTGTAACTTCGGCAACATTGGGTATTTTAAAATAATTCAAAAAGTGCTGTACTCAATATGTTTACAGCAATGTGCTGAGGGTAATAAAATTAAGAAATCCTTAATTGAAGGAGATTTCCTCATTACAGGAACACATCATCCGACTAGTATCTACGTACAGGCAGAAAAGAGGTCGCTCTTGATCCACCACTTTTTATCTTTGAAAAAATAAATACCGATTGTTATGCCTATTAAAATATGCTCATGGTTATCCTTAATTTAAAAAAAAATAGATGTTATGCTGCATCCTTCTTTATTACCCCGCACTGATATTGGCACAGTATACTTTCATTACCAATGTTACAAGCTAAAATGATAAATCGACCATTTTGTGCTTCAATACTTACTTCTGACCTCCTTCTTTGCTCCAAGTGCTAGGTATAGTTAGACATTCGTCTCCTCCGTGAAAAAATCTCAACACATCACCACCAAACACATAACCGACGTACTTCATTCGAGATATACCTGTTCCGTACGGTTGCACTGACCAATGGGTGACGTGGAATGAAGCATTCACTATCGATACCTCGTTCTCTTTTGTTGTGTGCTGAAATGAATTCACGTTTTCAATTAGTTAAAACTGCGAATCAACATAAATTATCTATAAAAAATAGTTATCAATAACCACAAGGCGACACCGTACGGTACTGTACGATACGATACGGTACGGTACGGTACTGTACGATACGATACGGTACAGTACTGTACGATACTGTACAGTACTGTACGATACGGTACAGTACTGTACGATACGGTACAGTACTGTACGATACGGTACAATACTGTACGATACGGTACGGTATGGTACTGTACGATACGGTACGGTATTTTTCGGTACTGTACGGTACGGTATTGTATGGTAAGGCACGGCACAGTATAGTCGGTTTCGTACATTTGTTGTGACTTACCAAATATCTCTCCGTGGCGACTGACACAAGAATCAAGTCGTCTCCAACGCGCACTTTCTCACCCTCAGATCTAAAATATTAATTCATTTTCTTTAAAGCCTTAGAATACAAAACAAGCTGTCTCAAATAAAAGTAAAATACCGGTCTTCGTCTCGCTTTTTTTCCTTTAAAAATTGTATATTCTGTCGTAACAGAATTTGTTTTATTGAATCGCCAAAAAAATAGAATAATTGTTAGAAATGATTAAAGAATATCCATCTTTACTGAAACATTATAGAAAAAATAAGTCGGTTACCTCTGTTTGCTAGCAGGATGTAGAGTCCACCAGCACGCTTCGCCCTGTGAATGTTCTTGGAGACCCACATCGAAAGCGAGCTTATCTTGAGATGATGAGGTCGAAAGACACGCCAAGTACTACAACAATAATAAAAAAATGCTAAAAATGCATATTTGTAATATAAACAAAAGAATTTGTATACGTATTTTTTATGTAAAGGACGTCAGACAAACAGACAAACTGTTGAATAGTTACCATATCGCTGTTGAGATGTCGCAAAAGTATAGCATTGCCGTACAACAAGGTTCGATGTCCTGAACCAGTACCTTTACCCTGTAATAAAAAAGAAATATAAAAAAATAATATTAAAAAATAAAATCCCCCTTTCCACAAGTTTAGCTCTTTCATGCATGCTTGAATAAGGGTGGTATTATTTATCTAAATATTAAAGAATTTTTGTAGGACAAAGTTAACAAGAATCTTTTACTAGAAAATATTTTTTTTTTTATTTTTTTTTTATTGACCTCTCGTTTAGAAGTTGCGTTTTGAAGTTAGACTGAGAAGAATTTAGTGTATTTTTTTAAATATTTTTAATCTAATCTCGAGCACGTGCAGTGTGCGGCTTGCATAAGGTTTATATTTTTAATTATTAGCACATCGAAAGATTTGACCTAAATTTACGTTAGAATATTAATGTAATATTTAACTACTTCATTAATATATTTATTTTGATAATAAGGTCATAATATTATAAATATAAGAGTCTCTGTTGTTTTGTACCACAAAAAAAGTTACTGGAGCTGTGTTTTCATAAATAAAGTCTTATTTAAACTTGCTAATTACATCTAAATACATGTTCGTCTCAAATAATCTGTCATTTTCATATTATAGTAAAACTGTAGTAATCTTACCAGATATTAAACTCTACTTACAGTTTATAGCATATAGGATTTATCTGCTATAAACTTCCTGTCTACTTATAGGTACATTCGGTTTTCCGAATAGTTCCTCCCTTATTTTCAACTCGGTACGTAGGTACCTAATAGGCTAATATATAATCTCATACGTAGGCGAAGCCGAAAGCAAAAGTTAGTTTAATATAATCAAACATGTATTAGATTTAAAATAAGACCAGCACTTTTGTAAACGGAAATATTTCTCAATTTTAATGAGTATTCTCAACCGCTTCTATAAGCCGGCACAGCAATAAAGAATTATTATGTTAAATAATGAAACCTGATTACTTTTTATATTAAAATCTAGACAGTATTCCTTCATGCGTTCACCAACTATAATGTAACAGATTATAAAAAAATATCGCTGTATGCAATATTTGACACAGAATTTATGGATATAATTAGATTTTGATTAATTAATAATACAATAATGGTATTTCCAGTCAAATTTTGTTAAAAAATGCGTAAATAATTCAATAATTTACTTAATGAATTGAACATAACACGATGTTAACACAAACATTAAACAGAAATTGCAAAAAGAATGAATTATTGGAGTATATTTAGTTAACGTGCTAACTATACTATATAAAATCTTATTAATATTATAAATTAGATGACCCGTTGATCTTCGTACAACCTAAATTAGTTAGATTGAAACTCTTCATAAGAAATTTTATTAATCCTAATGCCAGCATTACACGATCAAGCCTATCGTCAACTCCTACTGTCAGAGTGAGTGCGGATTGCTATTGCTATCGTGAAATCGGACTGATACGATTGACTTGACAAGCCTCAACAGCGCTCTGACAGTAGGCGTTGTCTCAAGTCTCAATGCGTGCTTGCAGTGCTAGTTAAAATGAAATATATTTGAAGGAATTTGCATAAAATTCGGCAGACAAATGAACTGCGATATGATATATAAAATAGGATATCTTTTATATCGATATTATTTATTGAGAGAATTTAGTCGACATTAAGATCGATTTTAAAACAAAGTTCCCCGTTGATAAACTAGATGGCGCATTTCGTGTATTTATATTAAGGTAAGTATAGCTTCCGTTTGGCTGATTTAGTTCCTGTGATATTTACCCTAAAAGTTTTATAAATTCTGTGTCCAACTAATGCATTAACTTTATGGTCACACTTTTTAGAGAAAAAAAAATAGATGAACAATTAATGAACTGAATATTAAACACATTACACTGAAATTAGATATTAAGAATTGATTAAGAACATAAAATTTTGAAAAACGCATTTTCGAACAATTATAAATGTTATTTAAAAAAGTAATGATATGATTCAATTTTATGTGTATACATGCATCTTTTACCAAATAACCCACGGATACTCACTAAGTTTTCTTTGCCCTGGAAAAAATTTAAATACGAAAAAACAATAAAAGGATAAACTGACAAATATTATTCACAAACGGAAAAAATGTTAACACAAAGGTAATGACAGAAAGAGGGCTTCCTTTTTTTAGAAGTTCAATTTTTAAAATACTAGGTTGAGGCCGCACTATCATTTTTATGTCTCAACAATCTTTGGTCTCAACAACTATCATTTTCGTCTCAAACAAAACCCATTGGACTATTTTTAAGAAATATGCAAACATTTACACGATTTATTATTTAAAAAATTTCAAAATAAATAATTTTAACAATAAAAATATTTTATTTGATACAGACGCTTAAAAAGTTTTGTTGAAAATCGCCAATAAACATATTGCGTTTATTGGCGCATGGACACGGCCTTGTGTTGTATGTACGTGAATACGCTTATATTTTTTAAATAAAATATAACAAATAATTATTGTGTTACAATATAAATTCTTTGATCCTTTAGCTATCCAGTGGTATAATTTAATTTTTGATATAGAGCATAGATTCGAAACTACAATGCCAAACTGTATCCCCCGATTTTGTTATCATTAGATTTTTTGGAATGCCCCCGTATGGTAGCAAATTTAAAGACGTATTCACGTCAAAAAAATTTATACAAAAAATGCAAATTTGGAAAATGTACCAGGTGACAAGTCCCAGGTAGATGGACAAGGTAGATGGACCAGGGGCCCTAGCCAAGAGCAAACCAATGCAAACGGGAGCGTTGCGTATTTACGAAACGATAGAAAATAAAGCCCAGTGATTGGTTGTTGTAACGCCCCACGAAATACTACAATGGAATTTGCGTCACAAATGCCAAAGCGGCACATAAAAAGAACGCCTTTGACAGAATTATGGCGGACTATTGCCTTCACGCGTCAATGGTAAAAGGTAGTAACGATCAACTTCTACTATTTCATTTTAAACTCTAATGGGTTGACGTAAACTCACATTTTCTTTAAATTACGTACTTATTATTATGTTTGTTTTGTTTTAAATGACAGTTCATGCTCTACGCATATGTCACTTTTAAATGTTCCATAAAATTCTTAGTGTTTTGTATGGCACGCGGGTTCTATGTTATAGTAGTTTGATGTAACGCCCACATAAAATTTTGACCAATCACTGAGCTTTATTATCTATCGTTTCGTAAAAACGCAACGCTCCCGTTTGCATTGGTTTGCTCTTGGCTAGGGCCCAAGTCTAAAATCCCCATACGCGTACTTCGCCGTATGTTCACTTAATAAAAATCAATATGGTCTGGTTTCAAACAATTTAAAGCCACTTAGTAATAAAGTGTATTATTATTAGTTTAGATTATTTATATAAGATTTTAATACATTGAGCATGCGTATACAATTAAATGTGCATTATTAGATTTATGTCATTATTAGTTCTAAAACTAGACCAGTGCGACCTCAGCCTTAATGTTATGGACTAAATAATATAAACGGTGTTCAAGTTTAGTTTAGAAAATTATTTAAAGATGAGACATCTTTGAGGAAAGGGTGACCAACTGTTAAAATACAGGTTTTCAAATAGATTCAATATACAAATGTTCGTGAAATAAATAATAATATAGTATGTGTAAGTTAATTTGTAAAAACTTACAGTTTCTGAACCGGCAGCTGTAACCAGCTCTTGGAGAGCTCTTACTGATAAAGCCTGAAACAAAAAAAAGTGTGTGTCAGCTTCGACGCATGACTGAAGTCTTACGAACGATTATAAAATACCTATTTAATAAAAATTAGACTTTACTTGACTTGACTCGACTTGAATTGACTTGACTGACTAGTCTCGGGATCTGCTATATTTGATTTTAATTTCAATTTTGCCTTTTTTTATCTTAAAAAAGGCTATTACAAATTGATATTTTTACTAAAGATACTGGCAAAATCATCGGAGAAGATCTGATGGAGCCAAGACATTAAAAGAGAAGAAGAAGATAATAAAAATTAAAAAACATTATCATAACGAATTAATATCAGCGCCATCTCTGTTCGAATTATGATTACCGGTGCCATCTAGTTTTCGCTAGAATGTATTATTACGTACAATATTCTAATTTCAGAGATATTGTGTAGATGGCGCTAAAATTAAAACTAACGCGTAAAACATGACATGTAACAATTTTGATTTTACTCCCATAAATTTTATTACCCCGGGCTTATATATATGAAAATAAAAAAACTCCAAAATTGATTGTTTTAGCATTATTGTCGATAGTTAAATTATTATTTTATTTAATTAGACAAGCCCGTTGGATGAGTGGTTAACGCTCTGCTTCAGGGGTCCCCGGTTCGATTCCAGGCAGGCATTCAAATAAATAATTTAATAAATATAATTAAAACATATTAATATTATATATTATATGTATTATATTATATAATTGTAATATGTATAGAAGCATGTAATGCGTAACATGTGACATGTGACATTTGATTTTACTCCCATAAATTTTAATACCATACTATATTAGCAACTTTTAAAAATAACATATTTTAGCTTTTCATCTTTTAGCAAAATATCTAACTAACTAACTACGATATTTAAGGTACTTTCCCTTCATGTCGCATATAGACTTGGGATGCCCTGTAAGTATGTGAAAAAAATCAATTCGCTTCGCAACTTCGCTCATAAACTAAAGAGCCAATACTAGCAACAGTAAATAACCCTCACAAAATATCTCTGTGAAATAAAAATATACATAAATATGTTTACCCATCCTTTGTTTTTGCGACAAAATATACTATAGAATATTTCAGCGCAAAAACAAAGGATGATAACGGGTGTGAGGGTTGAAAGAACCCATTCCATCAGCCCCTCTTTGTCAGCTATCTTTTAACCTACAAGTATGTTTATAACCTCAGTAAGAAAGGCTCACAATAAATTAAGGAAATTTATTATGTAATTGTAAAAATTGAGGGAAGATTTGTTTTTTTTTTTTGCATTGATTAGGCTCGGAAACTAATGGATTGATTTGAAAAATTATTTCACTGTTGAGAACGATATTTTATTAGTATTGATGATAATCAATAAAATGGTTTTTTAAAATTGACTGGTCTTAACTTGAAAAGTAGTGCTAGGGCACATTTCGTTTCGCAGTCGTTTGGGCGGCCCGTCTGGCGGCAGTAACCACCACCTTACAGAATACCACCATGAAATAATAGCATATACTGGGCTGTTGTGTTTTGGTGAGTGAGTAAGGGTTGCCAGAGCCCATTACCCCATCCCCTTCCTTATCCATTATCCTTAATCCTTCTATGGTCGGCAGCTCACTTGTAGCACTTTGGCGTTGCTTGTCATAGGCGACGGTATAGCCACCTACCATGAAATGGACCGTCAGCCTGTCTGTCGACCTTAACATTAAAAAAAAATCTTTAAAGAAACAGGTGTGACTTCCAAATATTATGGACTAAAACACGATCAGTCCATTGCGTCAAATGAACTGACGTGAAGCCAAAATTTGATCGAGAATGGTAAAAACTGATGGCTTGATGTCAAACACTGGATTTCAAATCACGCCGTTGCGTCATGTCAGTTCATCGCGTCAACTGATCGTGAGTGTAGAAACCAAGGAGGATAGAATACATTTATATCCTCCTTGGAAGAAACATTACGCCGTGGCATCTTGCCGCGCTTCCGTCACTCCGTCACAACGTCACTCGACCCGGTCAAACGCATAAATGACAGAAAATTGGACTGACCATTTGTCGTCGCTCCATTTGATTTCAGTCGTTTGGAGCCACGTCAAATGATTGATCGTGTATTTCGTCCATAAGTACAAAATACCTAATTATTTATTTTTCTATACGAAGGTTAGCTGCCATCATAATTCATAATATTGAAAAGTGAATCGCTTACCTGTTCTATGACAAACACGCATTGAGATAGGTCCGGTGGTATGTTCTTGTCGGCAATGTTTTCGAGAAAACAATGCCGGTTACCGAATCCTTCGGCAGCGAGACAGACGCGCTCCCCAGTCGCTGTGCACGACAGGCACACCATGTCTTCCTGAAAAAGGAAATGAGAAATCAATACATATCCTTACATGTTGTCTGTTGTCTGTCTGTTCGCGATAAACTCAAAAACTACTGCACCGACGTTCAAGCTGTTTTCACCAATGGGTAGAGTGGTTCTTGAGGAATGTTTTAGTATATAATTTACAAAATTGAGCGGGAGAAGTCGCGGGCAGTAACAAGTAGGTATCTAAAAGTCGATGTGTATGATCTATTCTTTTTCTATTGCTCAAAAACGTAAACAAATATAGCGTCGCCATGGTCACTGGACGGTTTTAAAGATGGAATTTGTACATTATGTATTATCAAAGAGAGATAATTTGTTCGTATTGTTTGTTTAGTTCTATATCGTGAATTGTTTGTTTACCTTTTTGATCAATGAAAAAAGAATACATCTTATGTTCCCTATGGACTCCAAAACCGCTGAACGGATTTTGATGAAACTTTCAGACAATCTTCATATTAATCCAACAGGTAATCCTGTGAAGTTTGGTAGCGATCGGATGCGAGCGAAGCCCGGTGCGGGTCACTAGTATTAAATATTTTTTCAAAAAAAACAATTTGTGTACGTTATCAATTCGGTACTTATGTTACCGAGGTCAAAAAATTGTATCTATTTAGAAAATTTGTCTGTGAGTTGCATGCTACGATTCTTACTGTCTAATCTGAGTGCGAAGTCAGATATCAATCAGATATTTTGGGATATAATATTTAGATTATACTACGACTTCATCTGCGTTGAAAAATAAAAAATATATAAGTAAGCAATATAACGCTTGACCAGTGTTTTATTTTATTTTAGATGATCCCTTGGGAACTCCCTTGGGCAGTTACTTTCACATCAATACTAATAATAAATCTGTAAGGGTTGGTCATGGATTAAGTTACTTTATTTTCAGAGATATCGTGTTTATAGGCTCTATAGTTACATGATACTGAAACTAAATTGACCGTTTTTTACAATTTGGTATACAATAGTTGGGCGCCTGTATATGTATAGCTTCGTTAATCGCTAATCCGTTATTACAAAAGTTAACTTCGTTAATCTTTAAAGCGTTACGTTAACGATTAAGTTAACATTAATCGTTAATCCGTTAACATGTGATTTAAATTGCATTTTTTATGTCGTTGCGATAGCGATCTACTTATACTTATAAAAACTCTTATAAAACTGGCCAATACTAGATTAACCATTAACGTACTTCAGGAAAGTTAACAATTTTTAAGGTTAACTTAAGTTAATCCGTTTAAACGTTATTTCAACTCCGTTAATTAACGATTAACGGTCTTGTGCCCAACTCTGCCAGCTAGTCCATATTAATAATAGTTTAAGATCTAACCCTTCTGGGTATAGTGTTTAAAGTAACTAAACAAAAAGCATGGCTTTTTAATTTTTTCACCTTAAAATATGTTGAAAAAAATTGCACAGGCTGAAGGTCAACACAACTTGGCATAAACTATATCACAAAATTTGTTGAGGCGCTTTAAGATTTGGCACAGTTTGGCCCCAGTGTCGTATCGATTTGTTTACAACTGTCCTGTCCATGACCCGACCTCGATAGAAGGACAATATTTGCGAACTAAGCTTACAATCACTGAAAGTATCTGCTGAGTATTTTCTACTCTTACGAATGATGGTAGGGGAGCCCAAGAAAGGATGTTTGGATTTACTCGAGCGCGTCAGATATTGCCAATGTATATACCCCACGTGTCTCTGATAACGGATATGTATTAATCTGACGGTTTGGTTGGTGGGGTTGGCGGGGGTGAGGTAAAATTTTAAATACAACTCGAGCGCGTCAGATTTTCAGAGGGGATGTTAAGTGAACCTAAACTAAGCTCCCATTTAAAATTCAGACGATTCGGATGTAACGTAAGCTCGTGGCAGCTTTTTGAAAATGCAAAAAATATTTTTGACGATTCTCATTTTGTTATACTCGAGCGCGTCAGATTTTCATACAGACGGTTCAGCCTAAATTCCTGATCGTGCTGATTCTTAATCTGACGATTATATGGAGGATTTTTTAAAATACAGCGCCTACAAAATTTTGAACGCCTGTAGACGCTCACCCCACCGCTGTAATGAAAAACTTCATATAACCTTTTTTTCTTCTTACCATCCAATCTTCAAAGTCCAATAGGTCCCCACGACGCTCGAGTGACTAGTGACTCCACATTTAGCATCGTGGGCTCCCTAACCAATAGGTATATGCATTGTATCTAGTATATTGAAATGAATGAAGTCACGCTTTGATGTAAAGTTTGATTATATCTAAATGGGTAATTTTGTGTGTTTGGATAGAGAGAGTTATACTTGGTTATTAAAACTAATATTAAAATTAAAATTGATAAATAAATTAGTTTCAATGAACTCGTAATTAAAATGCGAGAAATGAAATTTGAAAATTTAGAGGGGTGAGGGGTGTGACCCCCTTTGTATGGTTTATTTGTCCATAAAATATAGCTTACAACACAATCATGGGTAAAGTATCTGAAATCCGATCCCCTACTTGTTGGAATTATACCTTTATGCCTAACACACTGTATATAAAAGGCGATGTTTGTGTGTGTGTGTGTGTGTGTGTGTGTGTGTGTGGTGTGTGTGTGTGTGTGTGTGTGTGTGTGTGTGTGTGTGTGTGTGTGTGTGTGTGTGTGTGTGTGTGTGTGTGTGTGTGTGTGTGTGTGTGTTCCCTATAGACCCCTAAGACTGCTGTACCGACTTTGATGAAACTTTCAGGCAATTTTCAAATTATCCAAAGGGTACTCCTGTGAAGTTTATTAGCGATCGGACGCGGGTGAAGCCGGGAGCGGGTCGCTAGTTATGAATCAACGGTTAATGATAGAAGACCCTTAAAGAAAGCCATTAAAACACTCAGTCATTCGAGACTTTAATTCACTAACGAACCTTTATTGACCGATGATATATTTATAAGGTCAGTAAATCCACCGTATAGAGGTTATGCAGTGTGTAATCTATGTATCCTTATCGTTACATATTATAAAACAGTGTCCACCGCCACGATTGTCTGTCTGTTCGCGATAAATTCAAAAATTACTGCACCTATTGGCTATTTTCATGCTGTTTTCAGCAATGCATAGAATGGTTCTCGATGAAGGTTTTAGTATATAACTAGCTGGCGCTCGCGACTTCGTCCGCGTTGAAAAATAAATAGTAGCCTATCCTGTGTCCTGTACGTCTAAATGTTTATCTAGTTACTAAGTTTCATGAAAATCAGTTTATTCGTTTAAGAGTTATGGAGGAACATACATACTTACATACATACATACAGAAAAAAATTCTAAAAATGGTCAATTTAGTTTCAGTATTACGTATAGAGCCTATAAACACGATATCTCTGAAAACAAAGTAACTTACTCCATGACCGACCCTTACAGATTTATTATTAGTATTTATTGAGTATTGATGATTGGTATAGATTATTCATTACGCTTAGCGTGCCTTTATTATTAAGTTACTTACACATAATACGCAAAATATGCATAACATTTGATTCTATAAATATTCGCTTTCATTCCCGTTAAGATGAATCATATTGGGTTTGGCATCAGACGAAACATATTTAGTCAATAGGTGAGCTAATTTTAGTTTCAATGTTACGCTATCTCTAGAAATTTATAATATGTTTTACGTAAGAAAACAATTATATAAATAAAAATGAATGAACCTAAGTATGTTTGTGTTCAAAAACCGCTTAGAGAAAGAGGGATTTCTATTCGAGAAAGATTTGTGTATCTATATAAAAATTATTTTTCTTTAGTCGATAATTAATAAAAAAGTTTCTTTCATGAATTAAACCGATTTTCTTTTATTTTTTGCTCAAATTCTTAGAAATTTTTGATTCGCCTATTCAAAGCCAAATAACTCCGTTGTGAAATCAACTATCAAAATTAAATTCATGTAACAGTCATTGTAATGATTTTTCAAATTTTTAGCCCAAAAATGTAGGTAGATATGGAACATTGTCGGTATTTGTAAACCTTTTTCAAAAAATTGTATATTTTGACACAAGAAATTAGGTAATATGAAGCGTTATTAGTATTGTGGTCATATTAAATCATTTAGAGACTAAATCGAGCCAACAATGTGTAATTACCATACAAGGACAGTATACTATTAAATCTTAAATTAACTCTAAAATAATTATAACCTACGTATTTACGAAACAACTTCAAGGGTAATTGTCTCAAGGACGACACTACCCTCTTGACTTCATAAATTTCTTTGTGTAAATAATTTTGTAGTTAGTTAGACGAAACATGTATTTGAACACATACTTAAGTACAAAACGAAATTTGTATAACTTGCGAGTTACTAGACTACCTACTCGCCGGAATTTAACTCGCTCGAACCGACGAGTTATCACTATTAATTTTTACACAATTTTTATACTTTAAAAAGTGAATATACGTGTACGTTACGAATAAAATTTTCTTTGAGCGTATTTGAGCGTGACGCGACTTGGTCTAGTGGATAGTAACTCTAGCTGTTAACCAAACGGTCGCGGGTTCGAATCCCGCTAGGGGCAAATGTTTATTTGTTAACATTGGTAGGTATCCGAGTCATGGATGGATGTATTTATAATATGTATTATTTACAAAAAAAAAAGGAATGTATGTAGTATATCAACTGTCTGGTATCTATAATACAAACATTAGTTCCGACTTACCGTACGTAAGAAGGAAACATCATCTTGCTCGCTTGCTCCGCCTTCTGCTTCCGCCATCTTGATTCCGTTTTAACTGTCAAAAGTATCAGCAAACGTCACTTTCTTCGTGAAATGCATATCTGAAACAACAACAGTAAAGATATGAATGTTGAGCACATTTGTATGGGGGAATTTTTAATGGGAACTAGTACTAGTGTATGTTTTTTTTAAAAGCTAGATCATGTATATTTACTAGTAGATGTGTGCTACGCAATATATACCTACAATATGAATCGAACCGGATAAAATCCAAAAAAATAACAGCCTGTACTTTTATGGCACCAATCTAACAATAACATCTCTCTCTCTCTCTCTCTCTCTTTCTCTCTCTCTCTCTCTCCCTCTCAGCAAACATTGCAAGTTAATAAAATTAAAAGAAAACCCATAAAATCGTATTATATAATTAATAGACAAACATAGTATCCAATAGACCCTTTGTGTAAGTGATTCTTCTTGTCCCACTGAATAATTTATGTTGACATTTCATTCCTTCCTTGGAAAATGGACGTGTTTTCTCACGCACCGTATCATATACTTTTATTTTATTGAGATCTTCGGTTAAGGGTGTAAATACTGCTGCCAATCGCAGTGTGCGCCTTTATTTAACCCCCCGAAGCCCGACACAAAAACGGGGTGTTATTAGTTCGACGTGTGTGTCTGTGTTAGCTGTGTACCTGTCTGTGAAATATTTGCTCCCAAACGGATGGATCAATTTTTATCCGTTTTTTTGTTTAAAATTTATTAGGATTATTCCTTTTGAATACCATCACCCCATTTCCTAGTTGACGAATTTTACTAACTTCCACATGTTTGATTGATGTAAAATTTGATATACTGTTACTTTGGTGATACTTCCATGACATGGTAACCTTGACCTGATGCTGCAGCATCAAGTAGGTAGTCTGTGGGATATCCAACCCCTTAAACTTTGATTTCCTAGGATAGCGGTGCCATCATATAGCGGCCATAATACAGCGGTGAATGACGTCACTAGAACGTTGTCTATGTAAACAAAATGGCGCGGTTTCCTAGAGAGCGGTAATTGACACCGTAACGTCAAAAAGCGGTGCCGCCATTTGCATGACGGCCGTCTTGTCGGTTCTGAACGTTTTTATTGATAGCGGTGAAGCTGTTTTTAATATATTGTATACAGTTACGAAAAGATGACAGATGATGTGATAGCGGCACCGCTATCCTAGGAAACCGACATGTCGGCACCTTAAAGACGGCCGTCTTTGTGCGTTCTAATATTACGGCCGCTATATGACGGCACCGCTATCCTAGGAAACCAAAGCTTTAGCAACTTACTGTAAATATAATAGTCCTGCTACGAGTACTACGAGATTACGCCTCAGTGTAGCTCATTGCACTATACACTGTATTTTGCAGTGATTTAGGCAGCCAAGCTAATTAAAATATCCATGCTTTACTTGCTGAACAACAAAGCCTATCTGTCGTAGGTATAAAAAATACCTAAAGTAAACTGACGGACTCATAAACTGCATCAAAGTTCAGGATTACTTTGAAATGATTTTTTTTAATAAGTGTGCAAACTTTTTAGATTAAATTATATAAATATGGAGAGACTGGCTCTTAATCTTAAAAAAAAGCAAAATTTAAAAATAGAACTGCAGTAAAACAAATGAATATAGCCGGGAAAAGAAAATTTACTCGTAGTATCAGATTTGCGTGTTATTTAAAGCAAAGTTTTAAATTGATTCGCATTGATTTTTTATTCTTTTTTCAATTGAATTATTGTTACCAGCAGAATTGTTGGGTTAGTTTTTTAACTCATCGAGAGTTTTTGAACCATAATATGGATACTTCGTCTGAACAAGCGGCTCAAATTGTAGCACTGGTGCGGGAGGGCTTGGATCAACGAACGATTGGTAGAAATTTAAATTTAAACCAGTCTACGGTTTCTAGAATATACAGAAGGTTTGTGGAGACAGGTTCTTACAGAAGGAGACGTGGTACAGGCAGGACTCGAGCAACCACCGGTCGTGATGACCGATTTATTGTTACAACTTCCCTGCGAAATCGTTTCCTCACGTCAGTTAACATCAAAACAGAGCTTAATGAAGTGCGTGGAGTAAATGTGAGTGCACGAACAATAAGAAGAAGGTTAAAGGAAGCGGATATCACCCCTTTTAGACCAGCAAATGGTCCAAAGTTGTCTGTAGCTCACAGACAAGCTCGCTTAAGATTTGCGCGTGATCACCTAAATTGGACAGAAGAGCAATGGGCCTCCGTATTGTTCACGGACGAGTGTAGGACATGTTTATATGGTGCAGATGGTCGCAGAAGAGTCTATCGTCAACGTGGGGAGCGATATGCTCAAAGTTGCATTGAGGAGAGTGTTCCTTTTGGAGGCGGTTCGTGTATGGTCTGGGGTGGCATATCGATGAACGGGCGAACAGAACTTGTGTTCATAGACATGGTCCGTCAAAACGGTAATAGAGGGGGTTTGACTGCACATTGCTACATAACAGAGATCTTAGAAGATCACGTGGTGCCTTACATGGGATTCATAGGCGAAAATTTTACTTTAATGCAGGATAATGCCCGGCCGCACGCTGCTGCACAAGTTCGACAATATTGCGAAGAGGTTGGGATACGTACAATGAATTGGCCAGCACGCAGCCCGGATCTTAATCCCATTGAGCATGTTTGGGACAATTTAAAAAGAGCTGTATATGCGAGAAATCCTGTGCCCACGACAGTGGCAGCACTAAGAACAGCACTTTCAGAAGAATGGGACAATATTCCGCAAGATCTTTTAATAACCCTAATAAAATCTATGCGGAACCGATTAGAATCCGTAATAAGGGCACGTGGGGGTAATACACCCTATTAAAACATAAATAAACCCTTGCATAAAGTTTGTGTCTATTGTTAAAACCAATTTTTTTATAAAACCAATTTTCCTTAAATTTCTGTTTTTTCTTCAAAAAAGTCTTAAGGTCCTTTCCAGTACACAAACTTAAACTTAAGGATACGCTGTTTTAAAGTTCACGAACCAATCTAGAGGTTTCAATTTAAATCTGTATAGAAAGTTTGCATACTTGGTTAAAATATTTATTTCAAAGTCGTCTATTACTTTGATGCAGTTTATGAGTCCGCCAGTGTACATTAACCCTAATAAAATAAAAATCGTCGGCCTAATTCGTTAACCTGCTAAGTCCATTTTTGGGCAATTTCACTTTTTATACTTTTCGACAAGTTTAGACGATTATCTACCGTTTGGTGAAGGAATAACGACGATTATCAAACTAAAAAGGTGAAAAATTTCATAAATGAAAAACTGCTTTCTGACTAATAGCAAAAGAAAAGCTGTTAAATCCTAAGTTATGTATAGATAATGTCGCTCATTTCACTTGTCTGATGCGACTCACAACATTTTGTCATGTCATTTTTCTTCCTCCTGAAAACTATGCAAAATGTTACTTAGCAGGTTGAGTTAAGGCCGACGAAATCATATTTTTAATAAATTAATGATAGTATAGCGTGCTTACGTTAGCAGACACACGCTAATCAAATTAATTCCGGAGTTCCGGTACTATGTGATTTTGCGGATTCACGTTGCTCTGTCTGCGCTTGAATAAGTAAGTTCGTTTTGAATGTTTAATGTATCATTGAGGTTGTTAAAATGAAATACTGGCATAGCAGTATCATGCCCCGATTTCGCATGGAGATAATAAGAATACCTACCTACAACTTATTAAGAATGCGTATAAAGCAAACAAAATTTGTAATTTCACCCGCGTGGCCCCTTGGACATGATAGTGACACAAAATACGTAGAACTACGCACAACATGCGACGGAAGATAGCGCATCTCGCTCAATAAAAATGTCATAAGTGCCAAAAGTATTCAATATTAATTATTCGTAAACTACAATGTCAAATGAAAAATTGTTACATACAGCCTTAGATAATATGTAAAGTGAAATTACTGATACACTTTTAGCTTTGTAATGTGTGTCATTTTGAAAATAAAACTAAAATCGATGGAAATGAGAGTTCACTTGGTGATTTTTTTCTATAGAGAAAATTTCATTATATTATGTTTTCTGTTACAGTCGTCACTTTCATTTATAATGTATTTATCTATTTAAAAATATTAATTAAATTAGACTTTGTTTACTTAGATAAAATTCAAATCTAGGATTGGCTATTTCTCTTTATACCCGCTCTTAAAGAAAGTTTGTGTAAGCTCCGACACACGACTGGAGTTTACTCCTTACGAACGACAAATAGATAATTTAATAAATATAATTTAAACATATTAATATATTATATTATATATTAATATATTATATTATATATTAATATATTATATGTAATATAATATATTATATTTTATATTAATATATTATATGTAATATAATATATGTAATATAATATATTAATATGTATTGAAGTATAAGTATTGTAGCCTGTAACGCGTAACGTGTGCAATCAAAAAATTGCAATAAAAAAAATACCACAAATCAAAAAATTCCAAAAATGTTTTTATTGCAAAATATAATCACAATCCTTCATATTGTATGTTGCAAAAAGACATGGTTTTTTTTTATTCCATATTTACTTAGTATATTTTGATCATTTTTTATGTATATTCAAAAGTAACTTATATGCTTATATTTCTTCTAGTATTCAGTTTATTATAAAAGTACTTAAAATATTTAATTCTACTTAAAATACGGTTCTAACTATGTATAATATGCATATATTTGATATAGTTATATCTAATAAGAATTTTTTTTTCGATTAGCTCTCCTGTAAAAATGGGTAATTTTGATATGTGGTACTTTCGAATCTAAGCACGCGATATATAAAAAAAATCGATTCTTAAGGAATAGGTTAACTCCAAAATTTAATTCAAACAAAGCCACGGGCCACAGCTTGTTCATGTTAATATTTCTTTTACTGTATAAGTAATAATTTTATTGATTCACGTAAGTGTTTTATAAACATCAACATTCTTAAATACTCAGTTATGGTTTGACGTCACATCACGTCATGAAACCTTCCACATATGAATATGTATGTATGAACAAATAAAAGACGTTTTCAACCTTAACGCAACGAAATAGAGTTCAAGTCTTTAAACCTTTTTTGCTGAGTTGTATTCAACTGTTGAATTATTTCTTTACAAACTCTAAACACAACTCTCTATTTGCGGTCGAAAAACGGAATTTCACTTGTTTTCATAATGAAGTTGAATTTATTGATAGCAAAATGAATGTTTGTATTTAATTTTTAGAGAACGATGAAAAATGTTTCTTTGTAACGATCCATAAACGAATTGGGAGAAAGTAACTCTGTCTGTTTGTCTGTCTGTTAATTTCACGCCCTAACTACTAAACTGATCAATATGAAATTTTGCATACACGTTGTCCATTAGTGAAAACAGCATGAAAATCGGTGCAGTAGTTTTTGAGTTTATCGCAAACAGACAGACAGACTGACAGACGCGGAGGAGGACTTTGTCTATACTAATATTACAAAGAGGATAGATTTGATTGTTTGTTTGTTTGTATTGAATAGGCTCCGAAACTACTGGACCTATATGAAAAATTCTTTTACCATTAGAAGCCGACATTATCCCTGATGAACATAGGCTACTTTTTACCGCGGGAAAATGCTTCATTCCTACGGGAAAACGGGTAATAGGACAACGGGTAGTAAGAATTATCCTTCCGTACTTATCTTTTTCACATAACTTCTAAACGGCTGATTGGGGTTGAAATTTTATTTTCGATTTCGATGGTTTCCTGGATGATTTAAAAACACAATTGGACCCGGTAGGTGGCGCTGCTGTCGGTATGTCAACTAGTAAACGGCTTGGCCGATTGGGTTGAAATTTATATGGATATTTCGAGGGTTTCCTGGATGATATAAAAATGCAATTAGATCCGGTAGGTGGCGCTGCTGTCGGTATGTCAACTACTACACGGCTTGACCGATTGGGTGGAAATTTTATATGGATATTTCGATGGTTTCCTGGATGATTTAAAAACACAATTGGACCCGGTAGGTGGCGCTGCTGTCGGTATGTCAACTACTAAACGGCTTGACCGATTGGGTTGAAAATTTATATGGATATTTCGAGGGTTTCCTGGATGATTTAAAAACACAATTGAACCCGGTAGGTGGCGCTGCTGTCGGTATGTCAACTACTAAACGGCTTGACCGATTGGGTTGAAATTTTGTATGTGTATTTCCATGATTTCACAGACACGAATGTATTATATTTTGTAAAGTTACGCGGACGAAGTCGCGTGCAACAGCTAGTATGTTAAATTTACAAAACACTCGTTGAAAACTGTACGCAATTTCGTACAAAGCACAACGAAAGTGCATTGCGGAATACTGGCACGTTTTTACGAACGAATAATCCTTGACCTGACCCCGCAACCTTATTACAATATAGCAGGCCACGATTTAAAACTGCCTTCCTGCACACTATTATGGGACACACAGTAGGTACGAGAAATTAATATTAGAACAACATTAAGGTATTATTTATAAACTAGCTGGCGCCCGCGACTTCGACCGCGTTGAAAAAGAAAAAAGTAGCCCATCCTGTGTCCTGTACGTCTACATGTTAAATCTACCAATGTTTATTTATCATGAAAATCAATTAATTCGTTTAAGAGTTATGGAGGAACATACATACTTACATACAGAAAAAAATTGTAATAAAACTTTTTAACAAAAAATTAAACCGCCGAAAAAACTGAAAAGCAAAAAATAATTTTATTTAACCCTATAATAACTAAGTTCTTAAACAAATGTAAGTATACCTAAGTAATTTTGAGTCGCCGATAATTAATTAATTTGCTTATTTGGCGCCGACTCAAAGTTACTTAAGTATAACTTACATTAGTTTAAGAACTTAGTTATATAATAAAATTATTTTTTGCTTATCAGTTTTTTCGGCGATATAATTTTCTATTAAAAAGTTTTATTTTATAATATTTTGTGGCTATAATATTACTTCATGCTTAATTTTTGATTACTTTTTTTTAATTGTAATAACAGCATTAAAATCTGTGAGTAAAATATAAATCACCCCTATTTTCCCACCCTTAAGGTAGGATTTTTTTTCAAAATTTATATGGGACCAACTTCGACGTATACTCTATCTAATCCATTAAAGAAAGAATTATCAAAATCGGACTACTCTGTAAAAAGTTATGCGTGGTCATACACTACAATCAGTGATTGAACAATAAATCACCCCCTGTTTTCCTATCCTTAGGGTTGGAATTTTTTTTCCAAATTTATATGGGATCACCTTGGGGTTACACCCCTTCAAATAAAAAAGAATTATCAAAATCAGACTACTTTGTAAAAAGTTATGCGTGATCATTAATAAAAAAATATATAGGTATACGCGTCGAATTGAGAACCTCCTCCGTTTTTGTTTTTTCGTTTTCGTCGGTTGAAAATCGTTAATTTAGTTTCAGTGTCATGTATAGAGCCTATAAACACAATATCTCTGAAAACAAAGTAACTTACTCCATGACCAACCCTTACAGATTTATTATTAGTATTGATTGATTAGTTCTATAGTTAAATAGAATTGTCTACAATTGGCAATTATCGGTTCATTATAATGAATTGACTATTGTTTGAAAAGGTCACTTTATTATATACCTATGCATATCAGATTTCAGATTTTTCCTCACTGACCTATTTGGATTCATCACTCCGTAAGTATAATAAAGCAAAACTGTTTTAATTAATTTGTATAATAGATTTGACCGTCATTTTAAACCAGGCCATTAAAATTGTTCCCTTTGGCAGGAACATTTTTAAACGGAGCCAAATGGGTCTTCGATCCTTGAGACATATTAGATAGGCAATTTATTGAAGCGCTTTAGTACAATCGCGTCCAATATCTTTGAAAAAATTCTGTATATGTGTCGTTCATTGTAAAAGTGAACTATCTCCTTGTAACTGAATTTTAGAATAACGAGCTTTTTGCGAATTATAGTGTAGGAAAAAAAAAATTTAAAGCATTCATTCATTGTTTTCATCTATGGGATTTTAATGCAACTATTGGAGTTACTTCACTTTTATATTGAAAGTTATGACTAAATTTGATACCATTAGGCAAGAAAATATGGTTTTAAAAATAGGGAGTTACACCACTTTTACAATGAACGACACATATCTACTTCATAGATTTATATTTTGTAAAAAAAGAAACAGAAAATGTCTTTTGTGTTCGTTTTTAATGCGTGCTGTGTTAGCCTATAAGTGGAGTATACAATATTATAAAAGATTGTTTAAATGTGATAAAGCGTATGAATTATTGTATCTGTGTTGGCTTCCTAATCATCAATACTAATAATAAATCTGTAAGGGTTGGTCATGGAGTAAGTTACTTTGTTCTCAGAGATATCGTGTTTATAGGCTCTATACATGATACTGAAACTAAATTGACCATTTTTACAATTTTTTTTCTGTATGTATGTAAGTTCCTCCATAACTCTTAAACGAATCAACTGATTTTCATGAAACTTGGTAGATAAACATTTAGACGTACGGGACATAGGATAGGCTACTTTTTTTTCTTTTTCAACGCGGACGAAGTCGCGGGCGCCAGCTAGTAAATAAAATAAAAATTCATATAATACTTAATGTTGCACGCGACTTCGTCCGCGTTGAAAAAGAAAAATGTAGCCTATCCTATGTCCCGTACTTCTAAACGTTTTTCTACCAAGTTTCATAAAAATCAGTTAATTCGTTTAAGAGTTATGGAGGAACATACTCGTACATACATACAATACCTAATATTTATTATTAGTATTGATGATAGCCTATTGTTACTTATTGATAATGTAACTTTATATAGGTAAAAGAAATTTAAAAATTCGGTGTACTAGTTTTTGCGTGAGAGTAACAAATAAATACTCACAAACTTTCGCATTCATAATATTAGTATAAATACCACACCACACTACCAATTATGGTTATAAAAACAGTTAAGATTTTTAAAGAGATTTGAGCGGGTTCGATCCCTGGTTGCGTATGAGCTTAATATAAAAAAGTTAGAATTCAGTTTGCTTAATTAATTAATTGCTTACTTAAGGATAGAAGCCTTTCTTATACTTATTTACTAATATTATAAATGTGAATGTGAGTTTGTTTGTTTGTTACGCTTTCACGCAAAAGCTACAGAACCGATCACCATGAAATTTTGCATACACGTTGTCTGAGACACCAGAAAGAACATAGGTTACCTTTCATCCAGAAAAAAAGTACTGTTCCCGAGGCGATTTTAGTATAATTTCGATTTACGTCAATTAGCGCCATCTGTCAGTGAAAAGTGACATTATATATAAGTGATATAATTATAATACTCATCGAATTATATACGCGACTTCGCCCGCGTATAAAAAATAGATATAAACCTATTCTCAAACCTACCGAATATACACAAAAAAATTCATCAAAATTGGTTCAGCCGTTTCGGAGGAGTAT
The DNA here is from genome assembly GCA_945859745.1 of Synanthedon formicaeformis. NCBI lineage: Eukaryota > Metazoa > Arthropoda > Insecta > Lepidoptera > Sesiidae > Synanthedon > Synanthedon formicaeformis. The sequence continues at coordinate 4,971,359 of OX243979.1, forward strand.
GGCAACTAACACTGTGACACGGGAATTTTATATATTAGAAAAACAACTGCTTTTTAAATTTGTTTTTGCGATACCTCATCGTATATATTTTCTTTTTCAACGCGGACGAAGTCACGGGCACCCAACTCGTTTTTTTATATTATTTGTCCTCACTGATCCATTTGGATTGATCAGCCTGTATAGAGTAGGTAGTTAATAAATGAAAATAACAGTAATCAATAAGTATTGATTGATGTGTAAAGTCGGGGTACGAAAACCTTCGTCAATTTTAAAATTCTTTCCTTTATCAGTCGTAGGACTCTTAGTACCTTTTGAAACTTAAAGCAATAAGCAGACAACTGACTGACGTTTGAAATGAAATTTTGGTGATGATAAGAACATGACTGATAATTGCCCTGGTGCAAGCAAATGTCGACTTTAAGGTGACAAACATGTTCTTACCCCGACTGTACAACGAATAAAAAGGGTTGCGGACGAAGTCGACGGAAAAAGCTAACACAATACACACTAAATACGTCCCACTTTTAAATAACTATATTTGTTTAGGAGCTGCGTGATATTTTTAACCTGTATGCATACAAATATAGGTCAAAACCTCTTGGGAGAGGTGTAAGTATAATTTATAATAAGATGTAACTCTAAATAGTATAAGAGAAGATTCTTTTCGCGTTTAGTTTTTATTTGTCTAGTCTAAGTGATAGTTTACGTAATATCATTTCTTCTAGAATGTTCGTTACAGGCAAAAATGGTCTAACTAATGTATTTATGCTAGTGGTTGCTCAGTGGTCGAAATTTTGGGACAGTCTCATATGGTTCAAAACGCAGGTGTTAGGACCGTTTTTTTTATTATTAAGTACTAGGTATATTAATCTTATCTCAGTTAGACGACTGAGAATTAATTTCTTATAAAGAAATAATTGATTAAAGCGCTTTTTCATCCCTTATAATGCGCACTGGCAAAGGTTTGAACTCCCTGCCAGCGTCAGTACGTATTTCCGAGCTCACATAACCCATCTTTTCAAAGTTCGAGGGAACAGGCATCTTCTGGGTGAGCTCGCTCCATCATAGGCCTCATGGTTAGGGAGCCCACGATGCTAAATGTGTAGTCACTCGAGCGTCGTAGGGACCTATTGGACTTTGAAGATTGGATGGTAAAAAGAAAAAAAGGTTATATGAAGTTTTTCATTTCAGCGGTGGGGTGAGCGTCTACAGGCGTTCAAAATTTTGTAGGCGCTGTATTTTAAAAAATCCTACATATAATCGTCAGATTAAGAATCAGCACGATCAGGAATTTAGACTGAACCGTCTGTATTGAAAATCTGACGCGCTCGAGTATTACAAAATGAGTATCGTCAAAAATTATTTTTGCATTTTCAAAAAGCTGCCACGAGCTTGCGTTACATCCGAATCGTCTGAATTTTAAATGGGAGCTTAGTTTAGGTTCACTTAACATCCCCTCTGAAAATCTGCCGCGCTCGAGTTGCATTTAAAATTTTACCCCCACCCCCGCCAACCCCACCAACCAAACCGTCAGATTAATACATATCCGTTATCGGAGACGCGTGGGGTATATACATTGGCAATGTCTGACGCGCTCGAGTAAATCCAAAAATCCCCTCTTGGGCTCCCCTACCATCATCTACGCTACACGGCTAGATGCTGGCCAAGAGCAAATCCATCTCTATCTAATTAAAAAAAGGTTATTAAAATTTTAGACTTTCGCATATGAACGAATTTAATATGAAAACTTTTCCGCAACGAAACATTTAATATGAAAATCACATAACAGCATTAAATTATCCAAGATCTGCGAGAGCGGTAGGTTACCCGTCTCGTGATTTATGCACAGTGTTGTCTCCCTTGCGACTCGATAGGGTTACCACATCGACATTTCGCTGGGGATACCCAAAAAAGTTATTGAACTAAATATTATTTTAATCAAAGTTTAATCTATACTAATATATAAAGCTGAAGAGTTTGTTTGTTTGGTTGTACGCGCTAATTTCAGAAACTACTGGTTCGAATTAAAAAAATATTTTTATGTTGGATAGTCCATTTATAGAGGAAGGCTATAGGCTATAGAGAACGCGGATGAAGTCGCGGGCACCAGTTAGTTTTTAATAAAAATACAGGCCATGTTACTTACTTGTTGAAAATGTAACTTCCTACCAGTGATATGTTAAGTAAGTACTAGATTGAGCACTCCCTACGATTTCTTGCTAAATTCATGTTCCAACGCGGAAGGTGCGCGGGGTTTGGCGGGGGACGGCGCGGCAGTAATGTCAAGGTCAATACGTCAAGTCGTAGACAACTGAATATTAATATGGCCGACCCGATAAGCACGTCGGTTTTAACAAATTAAATATTAACCTATTAAACGTTTCAATATTAATAAAACTTACCTACGGAACGTCACACCAGCAGTTTTACCAATATTTTTTGTTGTATTTTTGTAATATCTCATCACACAAGACGGCATTTTTATTGGTTTTGAAAATAATAACGCGCCTAATCTCTACGAGCGCGTATGACAGACTGTGAACGGCAGGCTTATTATCTAAATACGTCTGCTGAGCGACAGGCGAAAAATGCGAAAAATTTGTGCAATATCACACTAAATCGTATCACGTAGCTCATAACACTAGTGTGGTTTGTGTAAAAATTAACGATTTAGTGTGATATTGCACAAATTTTTCGCATTTTTCGCCTGTCGCTCAGCAGACGTATTTAGATAATAAGCCTGCGGGTAGCACGTCGGAATTCCAATCACTTGGAACACTCATCGCGTCTTGAGTGTTCCATCTAGTACGTAGTACTTAACATATCACTGCTTCCTACAGGTGAAAGAAATTTTAAAAACAGTTTAATTACAAACAAACATACAAAAATATCAGCTAGTCGTTGTGTGTATCTAATTAGTGTAGATAATATAGCGTACAAGTAGATATGTATAGAGAAAATTGGCAAGGCCGCAGCTACAGGTAGTTGGGGGTGAAAAATGCGGTACCTGTTGACTACGTGCCTTGCCAAAAATTATCACCTTCCATAATATTAATTCTGTCGCGTTGCGGAAGCGTCTATGCCTATTATAATCTAGTTCACAAGTAAAAATTCGTGTTATTAAATAGTGATAAATCTCCTAAAAATATGAGCGATGTGGATGGCTCATTGTATTCGGAATGAATGACGTCTAGAAAAAAGTAACGCAACGGCACCGGTTACCGACCGGCCTCCTTTATCCGACCATTTTTGTTTTTATTTTATAAAATATTCAAAATTTACGCGAAAATTATGAAACGGAATAATAAATAAATAAAAAAAATAAAATAAAAATGTTTATTAACAGTTGGAAAAATCGTTTTTACAATAACCATGATCGAAGACTCCTTTTAAGCGGAAGCCTGTGCCAGGAGCCTTCGCTCTTCCTTAAAAGCTAGTAATAATATATATAATTACTAAAAATTTTTAAAACAAGAAAAAAGATTTTTTTTTTTAATAGAACGAATGTGAGCGCACACTCGCGCGGCTTTGTGTGCGTGCGTGCGTGCGTGCGTGCGTGCGTGCGTGCGTGTGTGTGTGTGTGCGTGCGTGCGTGCGTGTGTGTGTGTGTGTGTGTGTGTGTGTGTGTGTGTGGGTAGGTGTGTGGGTGGGTGTGTGTGTATGTGGGTGTGTTTTTATTGTATTTGTATTAATAGTTCTTCTACTTCGTCATAGTTTTTAGTTTTAAGCCAATCCGTGATAAGTTTTTTACATTGGAAATACAATTTGTCATATATATAAATTTCTTTATTAATTTTATTATATAAAAATGATGACCTACTCTGGTATTGTATTTGAGCAAATTTAGTTTTTACTTTTACCATTTTAATTACTTTATCTCTTCTTCTTCGTGAAACTATCCTAGGATCAAAAATGAGTGTTTTATGTTTTTTCAATACACAGTTTAGGATGTATAATTTTCTGACTGATAGGATATTAGACTGTTTATAAAGTGTATCAGTGGAAAATGTCCTCTTCTTAAAATACATTATTTTAATCAGCAAACGTTGTGCTCTTTCTAGATCAAGAAAACGGGTCTTTGCCGCTCCTCCCCATACCGTGATACAGTAAATTATTACAGACTGAGCCAAAGAGATATATATGTAATTTAGTAGATTGTTAGAGGGGGTCTGAGTGTTTGTTTGTTTGGGTGCTACATGTCGCAATTGTTTAAAGATCCATGATAATTTTCGAATTCTATTGCTAACATGTTCCAGGTGTGAGTACCACGAAAGTCTCTGGTCTACCATTACACCCAAATATTTAACACAAGTGACTCTGTCAATCGTAGGACATCTACATTTCGAATCGTCAGAAAGATGGCAGCAGGAATGTATCTTTATGGAATAGTTCACATCAGGTTGGGAACGCGAATCAATGCTGAAACACACGAAGTTTGTCTTTGAGGTGTTAAGTGTAAGGAGATTGCCCTTTAACCACTCGGCTATAAGAGCCATAGCTTTCTCAGTGTGCACTTTAACATCAACCCAAGAGTTACCAGCGAGGACGATAGCAGTGTCATCGGCGTAAGAAAAAATTTTAGCATTAGGAATGGTCATGTTACAAAGATCATTTATATAAATTAAAAATAGTGTAGGGCCTAGGACACTGCCTTGGGGGACGCCATATGACATGCCTGCACCCCCACTGATAAATTGCTCTACCTTCACCAACTGTTCCCGGTTGCTCAAATAGTCTCCCAACAAGTCCAGAGCCACTCCACGAACTCCTATACACTCCAATTTACGTAAAAGCACCGAGTGAGACACAGTATCGAACGCTTTTTTTAAGTCCAGGAAAACCGATATACATTTTTTACCGCCATCCAAATATTCGGCAACCAAGGAGCTTAAGGCAGTAACTGCGTCTTCAGTCGATTTTCCTCGTCTGAAACCAAACTGTGCAGAGGAAAGCAAGCCAAATCTGTTCAAATAGTTGATGAGTCTAGAGTTCAATATCTTTTCCACAATCTTTGAGATTGCCGGCAAGACTGAGATAGGTCTGTAATTACTTACATCACTCCTGTCTCCACTTTTGTAAACAGGAGTTATAAGGGAGCGCTTCAAAGGAGTTGGGAAAATCCCTTTTGAGAAACAGAGGTTAATAAGATGCGTTAAAACTGGAACTATTTCTGTTTTTGCAAGTTTAATAAATCCTGTAGGGATATTGTCCCATCCTGCAGCACTGTCAGATTTAAGACCCATTAAAACTGTATTAACCTCGTGATCATCAGTTGGAAGCAGTACAAAAGTGAATTGATTAGTTGAAATATTATTTAAAAATGAATTAAAATCACAATTTTGATTAGCCGGGATTTGCAAAGCAAGCTCTTGTCCGACACCTGCAAAGTAACAGTTTATAAAATCTAATGAAGCCTCATTAGAGGATTTGATGTTTAATAATTCAGAGCATTGACTATTTTGTTTGTTTGTGTAAGTTATATTTTTGATATTTTTCCACAACATTTTGTTATTTTTTAGAGATTTAGTTAATAAGTCGCGTTCGTGATTTCGTTTAAGTTTTTTTATAAGATTATTGCAATAGTTCCTGTATCGAATATAAGTAATTCTATCTATCTCATTGTGAGGATTAGTTTTTGCTTTTTTCTGTAACTTATTTCGGTTCCTTATACACTTTAATATCCCAGGAGTAATCCATGGTTTAATAGTTCTTTTAGATTTCGGTACTGAAACTAATATAGTATTTAATTCCAAGGATTTACTAATTTTATATATTAAGCAATCAATTATAACAGTAGGGTCATCATAATTTAACAATTCTTTAATGTTATTATTTTGCAAATAAAGTATGGCACTTTCAAAGTCTATTTTAGTTTTAGTTTTATTCAAGGGCTGTTTATTTTTTACTTTAGATATACAAAGGAAAACAGACTTATGGTCAGTGATACTTGTTTCTAATACGGCAATAAATGCCGTCTTGATTTTCTTATTTATTTTTAACATCATGTGATCTAAACTGGATGTCTCTCTGGTGATAATCGTGTGACCTGCAAATATATCATAACCAGCTAGCATATTCAAGTAGGCAGATTTGTTTTTTAAATTTTGTGGTGCTTCATTTGCTCTAGGTGTTATGTTAATATTAATATCTCCTGTCACAATTATATTTTTTGAATAATTTAGCGATACTAGTTGCGAGCTTAAGGAATTAATAAATGGCTCTGCGTTCTTGTTAGAGGGGGATCTGTAAATACCCAATATGATAGTATCCAGAACTTCCAGTTGCAGGCACGATGCATGAATAAGTTTTATTTCCTTAACTTTGTGCTTTAGGTTCTTTTTAACGTAGATAACAACGCCATCGTTTTGATTTAGCTGGTTTATTGTACAGTAAGATAGATAATTTTGTAATTGCGGAAGCGGTTTGTTTGCATTTAATCTACATTCAGTAAGTACTAAAATGTCAGTGTCAAAACTGAAGCTTGACACTGTGAGAAGGAAATCATCAAAATTGCAATAGATGCTATTAATATTTTGTGTTATTAGGGTTAGATCACTATCCTTTACAAGTATTTCTTTTTCTAGATCTGATGGATCACATAAAAGAGAGCGAGCCACCTCCAAAGTGTCTATGTCATTTACCGTGCGCAACCGATCATCCATTAATAATCACAACAATTTGAAAGCTCGTCAATAATACAAAGTCATGCAATTTATAAAAAATGAAGGTATTTGAATTGGATATAGTAAATATATGGAAGATAGTATTATGAATTTGTGTAGTGTGTATAATGTGTTTTTTTTGTAGTGATTTTGCGATGTGGTGTAAGTGTGGGTGATGATTGTTTGTAGTGTGGAATATATTTTCAGTATAGTACAGAGTTAAAATTAAAAAGTAAAGATAGTTAAATGTTACATTATACAAACATAAACCTATTAAAAAATTTATAGGAAATACAACTAACTGGAATATACAATAATAAATACTTGAATCTAGTCATTTTTTCTGCATCAGCTGTTCTATTTGTTCTTCATTAACGATGTTTATGATCGGAGAGGTTTCGTTTTTGCGTAGGTATACTTTGCCATATGCTGTCCAGCAATACTTGTATTCCTTAGATCTGGTAAGATCACGGGCCAGGAAATGAAGTCGAGATCCTCTAGCAGTGAGGTGTTCCGACAAGAAGATCGGCGTATCCTCTTGTGTTTTATAGCCAAGGTGTTTTGCGCTTAGCTTATTTTGATTTTTTAAATTAAATGACTTGGCCATCCTAAGAAAGTTTGCTTTCAATATTGCAGAGTTCGTCTCAACTATGATCGGAGTATTTCTCTTTTCATTATTTCTCCCTTTAACCCGGTAAACGTCTTTTATATCAGACTTAGCTATGGGACAGTTTATGTTGTTTGAAAGGTTTATCACCATTTCTATCAAATCCTGTTTAGCTTCTAGATTTTTCCTTGGAACATTTTTTATTTCAAAATTACTCTTTCTTATTCCTATCTGTGCATCCTCAATTTTATTTTCTAAAATATAAATGGTGTCTCGATTAATTTTCACCTCCGTTTCTAACTCTTTGACCCGTTTTTCGAGTTCTTCATTTCGTCCCAAAACAAATTCCAAGGAATTCTGAATATTTCGATTAGTTTCCTGTATTTCTTTTAGGGTATCATTAACAGTAATAAACTGCTCCTTTTGTCGATCATTGAAATGAGTTAGTAATTGTCTCATCTCCATTTTGAAATCTTCAAACATGCCCACAGAATTAGGTTTCGGTTTCGGACCGTCTCTGGGTACACGCTTTGTTACATAATCAGGCGGCGATTCCTCAAAGACAATCGACATATCCTGCTCGTCTCCAGTATCATTTCTGTTTGGAGAATCTGCCATCTTTAGGAGTAGCAAGAAAAACTTATAGACGCTCAGTCGGAAATTTTCAAGACAAGCGTTACTCGATTTAAATTTTATTTAAAATTGGGGTATGTCTTAATTTCCTTTTATTATTGGCGGTAAATTGAAATAGTTCCCTTTGTTCACCAATTAATTTTGATAAAAAATTCTTTTTAAAGTTGGGGTATATCTTAATTTCCTTTTTATTATTGGCGGTAAATTGAAATAGTTCGTTTTGTTCACCAGTTAATCTTGAAATTTATTAAAGTTGGGGTATATCTTAATTTCCTTTTATTATTGGGGGTATAGTGATCTGAGAAGTACCAGGGCGACATAAACTCAAAGGCGGTTATAAAACAATCCGATTTTTTGTGGTCACGCGTACAATCTTCCTTCAGTCCACAATCATTTAAATATAACTATGGATGACTCACAACAATAGCGGCCACTCGCACGGTCGTCATTTATTGACAGACTCCTCGCAGCTTATGCACTCCTAATTTCGTGTTGATTTTAATTTTTAAAAATTTTGAAAGATTTAAATAAAATATTAATAAAACATTAAAGAAAACACGTCTATTCACAATCGGAGTCCGGAGGGAAGGAATGCATTTAATTCAATCACTAATCATACACCACCTGTCAGAACTTGGCTATCAAATATTAACGGAAAATCTGTAATTTCAATAAAAGCTACGCAAGGGTACAGTTTTCATTGAATTGAATGCGAAAAAAACATAAACTGGCGAAAACAAACATCTGGATTTTTTCAGAGAATACTGTGGTAAGTTCGAGGTTTTTTTACTTTGTAGGCTTTATTGGTTTATTAAAATCTTAAAGTTTCAGCATTCTAGCAAAAATTGTGTGTTTTCGTAGATTTATTGAGCAAATAATACTGGACGGAATACGGAGCGCTATAAAATAATAACATTCCGGATACCGACCACTTGGTCGCTAACAGGATTTTTGCGCTTTGTAAATGAAGTTAATTTTCTATTGTACTAGTTGTTTTATGAGTGTTTCGTATTCACTTATTTATTCTAAACGCTATCCTAACGTAATACACCTGTATACGACCTATGCTAACTTTAATAGATTCTTTGTAATAAGAGTTTCAACTTGCACTATTTTTCTGATAATTTCCAATTCATTTACAAAGATCACCGTGACTTTGAAACCTTATATTTTATGTTTATTACACATAATTGCATAATTATGATATTGTATAATCTTTATAAGTGTATTTGAAGTAGAAACACACTAAAAATACATAATTAACTTTAGTTTAGAAACTTTATTACGCAAATATAGGATTAGTCGGAACCAGGAATCGATTTGTTTCTCATTTTCCTATTTCCGTCCAACTCGGACGCTTTTGGTTTCGGTGTGCTTGAGTGAGATTGCATGTATTTAATTCAGGTGCATCATCATGAATGAAAAAAGAGGTTAAAGTATTCGTAAGAGAATATGGAGAAAGTGCTACAAGACATACGGGAGAAGAAGATAAGCATAAATCAGGCTGCTAAATTATTTAATACAACCCGAAACGCATCTTCATTTGTGATAAGAGCGGTTTTATCTATCGCCTCAGGAAATAAAGTATTGGTCAGAAAAGGCTAAAAAAAGTGTATGATGTGTGTGACATAAAAAAAGTGTTTTTTTTATTATGTTTTTTTTTATGTAACGCCATAAGTGCTACAAGTGCCCTGCATAGAATAGAAGGATTAAGGACAAGGTATAATAAGGGAGGGATGGGGGGTAATTGGCTCTGGTATCCCTTACTCACTCACCGAAACACAACAGCACAGTCATATGCTGTTATTTCACGGTGGTATTCTGTAAGGGGGTGGTTACTGCCGCCAGACGGGCTGCCCAAATGACTGCGAAATGCAGTGTGCCCTACCACTACTTTTCAAATCCAGACCAGTCAATTTTGAAAAATACATTAAAAATTCTAAAGTTGACCCCGCCGGGAATCGAACCCGGGGCCCCTGAGACGTTAAGCAAGCACCGTTGCCACTCGTCCAGCGGGCTCGTCCTGTATGACGAGAAATAGTATTATAATTTATTTTTTTGTTATAATAAAGGGATTGACAATATAACATCAGAAAAATCAGCATTGTCTTTTTTTAAATAGGTCTAGGTCGGTTTAGATCCTAAAGTAAGGAAAAATTACTGAGTTCCATATAAAAGGTGAAAAAAAAATTACATAACTAAATTACTATAATTATAATATCCATTTATAATATTACTTATAGTAAGGATATTATAATATTTTTATATTTTAATTCACATAGATGTATATAATGTTTACATAGATGTTAATTATTATTATTATGTTATTTGTTAATATGGATGTTTTATCTGAAATAAATGAATATTATTATTATTAAATGGTTTTTTTAAACTGTGAAAATCAAAAACAAAATTTTTGTTATTTTCGTGGCGATTTTATTTAATTCTTCGTCATTTGTCGACATAACCAAATGTTGCTTAACTGGAACGATGACGATTATGTTTGATGCCTTGTACAATAAATAAATCATTAAATAAATAAATAAATAACTGTCATTTTCCTAATAAATACTGGTGTTGTTTAAAATTGTTGTTTTTTACGAATTTCCACTGTATTTTTTAAGCCATAAGGTTCGTTTTCGTAGGTGACATATGGCCGGTCGGAATCTGGCTACTCAGTGGACGGATACACGCACATTTTTAGTCAGTCGGTCGGAAAACGGTGCTTTCAGTTTATTTCCAGTCCTTACAGTTTAATACCAAATATACGAATAAAATAGCCATTATAAAATTCAATTATGTACATTTATTAAAATTATAGTATGTAACCTTTCAGAAAAGCTTTTCTTTTTATGAACTCTTGAGTAATTTTTTTATCTTTTGAAGGATTCAGTTAGCCAAATCGATCAGTGGTCGGTATTCGGTGCCGTTGCGTTATTCGAATTTTCCAGCACGAAAAAAAATTTCAAAGGTTATTAACAAATTAAGTTGAAAAAAAAGAAGGCATTTCGTTTTTTTGTTAATAAATCGGAAACTATTAATATTTAAGAGATCGAAAAAAAGATTCTTAATAAGGTTGCTCTGGTAATAATTTGGTAACTGTGACATGTTTCATGTTGTCTACGAACTCTCGTCTACGGGTCTGTTGCGAGACCAAAAATTCCAAAATTTACCCAAAATTCCTTCTGACATTCCCCATTCCAAACGAAATGGGGAATGTCAGGGAGAATTTTGGCTCAGACATAATGTTTTGCAACATTTTGACAGTGTGGACGTCCCTCGGGCGTCTCCCCGAGTGGTGTGGTTCTAATCCGGACAAACTAAACCAAAATATAAGAGTGAAGGTACATAAATTCACAACAAGCTGAAAGTGAGTAAAGCTGTTCAAAACATAATTAAAAATAACATATTAAAACTCCCCATCGTTCCGGTACTTGGAAAAAAAATTACTCGAGGTCAAAGGTCAAAAAAGTTAGTTTTTCGCGTTTTTCAGCTAAACGGTAAGTTTTATTATAAAATTACCTAAGACAAAATTGTAGACAATAAAATTATCTATAAAAAATGTATGTAAACTTTTTTTCCTAAGAGCCACTGTTTCTGAGATATAACGATTCAAAGTTGTAAAAGTTGTAATCGTCATAATATGCACACGTTTCCACGTGTGCATGTGTATGAGGTAGTGTTCTTACCGCGTTTTTTTTTTAAAGTTATCGTCCATGGTGGACCGCGAAGATGAGACTAGACTAGATATGAGACAGTTTGTGACGCGGGTTGTTGTGTTTGTCTTTCTATATCTATGTTACACCTATGTATCCTTTTATATGTCCTTTGCTACAAATAAAATTTATTCTTATTCTTAAATTCACATCATAGTGTGGACGCTAGACGAGACAGAGAACGGTGTTTCTAGACAAATTGCTCAATATTATCTGCACTATATTTTATGACTGACTTAGTTTCTTCTATTCAACTTTCAAAAGAATTTTACCATGCGAAATGTCAACAAGAATTTTCAGGGGTTAATAGAGCGTCTAGTTGCACGATCGTTTTTAATAATTCTTTATTATTATTATTTTTATATATCGCTGCTTAAAAACTAAAGGGTCATAAAACTAAAAATCCAAAAATGTTTTTATTACAAAAATACAATCACAATCCTTCATAACTATTGTATGTTGCAAAAAGACTTATGGCTGTTTTAATCCATATTTAGTATATTTTGATCATTTTTTATATATTTAAAAGTAATTTATATATGCTTATATCTCTTCTAGTATTCAGTTTATTATAAAAGTACTTAAAACATTTAATGCTACTTAAAAATACGCTTCTAACGATGTATAATATGCATATATTTGATATATATATCTAATAAGAAAAAAATAGACAAAAAATAATTTAATTTTTTTCGATTATCTTTCCTGTAAAAAGTGTAATTTTGATTTGTGACCCTTTAGTTTTTAAGCAGCGATGTGAGCAATGTTTTAGCACCTAAATAAAAAACATTTTAAGTCGAGTGTAAAAGCTAGTAAATTAGTAAAAAATTACTATTTCCTAAATATTTTATTTTCAAATTTATTATTTAACAAGCGATCCGCTCCCGGCTTTTACAGGAAAAAACTTAGTTTTCATTATATATCATATAAAAAAATCCATGAAAAAATATCTAACTGATGGTGAAAACCGCATCAAAATGTTTAGTAGTTAGCGGCCATATAGACAGACGCGGAAAGCGACTTCAAATTATACTATAAAAGATTTAACTGCTTAATTTAAACGAATAAAAAAACCTACCTATAAACATTGAGCGAACCAAACATTTTTGTCATCACACACACACGAAACCGCCTGAAAACGCTTGTATTTCACTAAATAACAATTCAAAACATCGCAATAGGAAAATTTATTACAACTGCATTAAGGTAAATAACCTCTTGAACATTTTACAAAATCGACTGCAGCACACACATGAATAATTTATAAGTAAACACGGACGCGCACACACTAACACAGTTTTATCTGAGTAAAACAAATTTTATTGTACATTTCTGAAAGAAACATAACAATATATAACTATATGTAGTTTGTACAAAATTTTCGGCGCGTCGACACGTACCGACATGCCGCAGGGCACTGAAACCGAAACCCGCAAAGCAGAAAACTTTCACTAAAAGGAAAATGTTGCCAACTCCCCCAGTTTCTCCCAAAACATCGGTGGTTAAAGTAATTTTTCAGGTTAAGTCAGTAATGGCAGGGCACACTTTCGCAGTCATTTGGGCAGCCCTCTTGTGGCAGTAACAACACACTTACAGAAGACCAATGTGAAATTACAGTAAGTGTTAAAGTTAAAGTGTGTTTAAGTGGGTGAGTAAGGGTTGCCAGATCCCCTTATCCCTATTCCTTCCCAATACCTTACCCTTAATCCTACTGTAGTAGTTGGCAACACATTTTGCGGCACCTGTGACGTTGCTTATGTTATAGGCGACGGTAGCCACCTACCATCAAGTGGACCGTCAGCCTGTCTACCGAACTAAATATTAAAAGAATGTGTGAGTACTTTGCGACAGTTGATGTGAAACATCTTTTGCGGTGGGTAGCGACGCGCCGCTAAAGCGGTTATTACAGTATTCAATTTGTAGGAAACCAATTTAGGAAATCGTAATCGTATAATCGCAGTTAGAACAGATTGAATCCAATTTTGATTTTAAATTCTATTATCTATTTTCAACTCTAAATCTTCGATTTAGAAATCAATTTAGTGTAGTGTGATCACTAGTTTACTACTTTAGGTTCCTAAATTGTTTTCCTAAAAATTGAATAGTGTAATAACCACTTAACATTTGGCTAGAATTTCTTTACCCAAAATATTTTAGACATTTCACATCTGCTTCGTAGGTAGTGTAATTGATGACGTAGTTAGGTAGGTCGGTCATAGGTGTTGGTCACTGCCAGAAGTTTCCAGAAAACATCTAGCATCGCGGTAATTCTTTGACAAATACCGCATGTTGCTTTGATAAACCCGCCTTTCGCCGCTAGCTCCTTAGCTAGCCTAAGTTTTATCGAAAAAACCCTTGTTTTTTCGATAAAAAAAAGCAATAAGGCTTGCTTAACTGCGAATCATGTGGTCATCAAACAAAAAATTGTGAATCGACCTATTCATTATGTATGTTCCCAAATATTCTTTACTACCAATAAAATATAATAATTCTATTCTATTCTATCGACCTATATAAGTAGGTCGATTTACAATTTTTGCCTGAAATTACTCATGCCAATATTTCAGCCTACGTTAAGCATAAAATCTAAGTACATACCTATTTATTCTTGATTAAGCCAACAAGACTGTTTAATGGTATATACATAAATTTGCATAACATTTTTAATGTTAAGGTTAACAGACAGCGGTTCACTTAAAGGTAAAATTAAGGATAGGGGATTAAAAAAATCAAAAATTTATCAATTAGATTTCTCCAAGAAACTCTTATGATCGTCATTATATATTTAAATTTATCAGGGTTTCAGAAAAGCCAATATGACGATCCTGAGAAGAAACCCCAAAGAAAGAAGAAGAAAGAAAGAAATTTCAAAGTTGACCCTGCCGGGATTTGAACCCAGGACCCCTAAGACACTCATCCAATTGACTCGTCAAAGCTAACCTCGCTGGCTAGCTTGATCAATCCAAATGAGTCATGCCGATTGGACGACTATATAGCTAGATGGTGTATGGCTGCCTTTATCTATGTATGAGCTTATCTACTTTGATTTTTTTAACACATTCCTGTTACTATTAAATAACACAAACAAATGGCAAGTATAACCGCAGGGCACAGCTAGTAGCTAAATCTGTTTATGTCTAGGTCGTCTTAAATATCCACACATAGGTCACACTGTAATATTACCAATGATGGCAAAGAGAGTTCTTTTTTTTATAAAATCTGATTTCATTACGTAACGGAATACTTATATAGTATAGCTATAGATAAATGAATATTCATTTATTTAATATTTATTTATATAAAAATAATTATCATAATAATACTATTAAAAAACTTATTAAATTTCTAAACGTGGATAATGAAATTTTAAAAATATAATACTACTCACCACATGCGTTCAAAAACGCACAAAAATCCGTAAGATATATCTTAACTCAACGTTGGATGCACTTTTCACACATTTTCACTTTTTCACAAATCACACACAACCAAGTTCACTCTTCTGACGCGCGAAGTGTTAATTAAAAAAAAACGTAATAAATCTGTAACCTTTCCAGTCGAATTCGTTTTTTAAATTCGTCCGGGCTGATCGGGCACCGGACTCGAATTTAGAACAAGTGTGTTCCCGCGCGTTTACCGGTCGCCAGCTATTTATATTTTCGCTGGGCAAGATTCAGTGACCAGACCGCAAAGACCTGCACATCCATAACAGACACGTTCAATATTAACCAGTTGTCTATCCGTTCGGGGTTCCACATGAACTGGACGTTATATATTTTGACGAAATAAATATAAGACCGGCTGGCTCGGTACTTGATTCCTTTCGGATTGTTTCAGAACTTCCTTGAAATAAGTCATCGAACTATGCGAAACATTTCTAGTTAATATTATCAATATTTATCAATACTAATAATAAATCTGTAAGGGTTGGTCATGGAGTAAGTTACTTTGTTCTCAGAGATATCGTGTTTATAGGCTCTATACATGATACTGAAACTAAATTGACGATTTTTAGAATTTTTTCTGTATGTATGTTCCTCCATAACTTAAACGTATTAACTGATTTTAATGAAACTTGGTAGATAAACATTTAGACGTACAAGACACAGGATAGGCTACTTTTTTCTTTTTCAACGCGGACGAAGTTAGTTAATTTGTTTAAGAGCTATGGAGAACATACAAAAAAAATTCTAAAAATCGTCAATTTAGTTTCAGTATGATGTATAGAGCCTATAAACACGATATCTCTGAAAACAAAGTAACTTACTCCATCACCAACCCTTACAGATGTATTATTAGTAGATATTGATGATTGTACTTTTTCTGTCGAATACAAAATCTGGTGAAACGAAAGTCTGTTAAGAAACAAAAATCTATCAGTGGTAATAACTCATCCCTTCGTCAACTAGGAAATGGGCTTATCTTAGGCCTGCACAGATCACCTACTTATTCTGTGCTATAGCTAAGAAGACTCCCGATCATGTCAGCTTTAGTTACAACTAGCGACCTGCTCCCGGCTTCGCCCTGGGTGCATTTTTTTACGTAAAAACCTTCCCTGATTATCCCTCTATCCATGAGTGAAGACAGAATTGAAATCGATCCAGCCGTTCTCGAGTTTTGCGCTTAGCAACACATTTTGGGATTCATTTTTATTTATATACTAGCTGATGCCCGCGACTTCGCTCGCGTTGAAAAAGAAAAAAAGTAGCCTATCCTGTGTCCTGTACGTCTAAATGTTTATCTAACTACCAAGTTTCATGAAAATCAGTTAATTCGTTTAGGAGTTATGCAGGAACATACATATATATACAATACCTAAACTTACAGATTTATTATTAGTATTGATTGATTGAAGATAGATTAGAACCACTCACCTACCTACATTAAACTGTACCTACTATAAAATTTCGCCTAAATCTAGATGGCGCTATAAATTCTTTTTTCTACAAGTTTCTATTAAAATCCGCTAAAGTTAAATGTCGCTGCAATCGAATACTTATTGAGTTAATTCGCACAATGCGCAACAGATGGCACTGCCTGATTTCATTATCCCTCAGCCGTCATAGTCTGATTTGTCAGACAACTACCTGCTGCCCGCGACTTCGCCCACGTAACTTTGTAAATTATATACCAAAACCTTCTTCGAGAACCACTCTATCCATTGGTGAAAACAGCATTAAAATCGGTGCAGTAGTTTTTGAGTTTATCGCGAACAGACAGACAGCCGCGGCGGAGAACTTCGTTTTATAATATGCAAGGATTATTTGCGTGTCCATTTCGCCAGAGCCGTATATATACGACAAATTCCTCTACTTGTATAATGTTTATTTTATATCATAGCGTTGCTTTCTCTTAAAAAAAATAACGAGACCTACAAAACCAAGTGATTAAAGTGGGCGTATTTTTTAGATTATTATTTGGGATTATCAATTAGAAAGTGAAAATTTGACATATTAATAAAAAAGAACATTAGAGGGTTAAAATAAATATTTATTATTATAACGAATCATAATAAGGGATACAAGACAATTAAACTAAATGGATTTACATTATTTTACAGTAATATACATTGTTGAGCTGATTTCATAGTACTGAGGAAAGTTTGAAAGTTTTAATTATTGATAAAAAAAAATGGCTATCAATCCATTGATAGACTCAACTAACCTATCAAAAAGAAAACAAAAAATAATGTAACTCTTTATAATATAATTATTGTGATGATTGAAACACGTTATTTGACTATTTGAATTTGTGATATTAATATGCATCAAATTTTGTGTGTGATTTTGGATTTAAATAAACTTAACTTAATTGTGATGTGATCAGTAAATAATAACAAATACAAATTATTCAGTCCAGAGGATCTACTCTCGGGCCATTGTATTGCGTCTCACTGTTCTCGATTATTCTCTATTTGTGGTTTTTCTGTGGTTATTGAGCAAAGATTTAAATATCACAGATGCGCCCTTGCCATACTTCAGGCGGCCGAAAGTGTGTCATCGTTGAGCTCACTCTTTCCGTCTTAGTCGCTTGTTGAAAGCAGTGAGCGGTTCCGTTGCGTACACATCTTTTATTTTGCTAATTAGATTCGTTTACCTTTAAAAATGCCTTCCTGTGCCTTCAGAAGGTGTTCTCATAATTCAAGAAACGAACGAACGTGTGAAACGTTATGCACACAGACATATTACATGGACAGTTTTTAGAAGCACAGGGCGCATTTGTGATTTAAATCTTTGTTATCGACTCGTTGCGGTTATAGACTCAATAATTTTCTACTTTGGTATACACTATGGAGGGTAGAGGTGAAACCAACTTACATGGGTGTTAAACTGAAAAAGTGGCAAGCTAAAAGCATTATATAGTGGTTCATAAATTGACCACAATGGCGCTAGTGTAGCATTGGTGTTTTATTGGTTGGTGGCGTAGTTCGTGAAATAACCGTAAATATAATGCTACACATGTCAGTCTACTACTGACACATCCACTACTAGTACTAGTGCGTCACATCCCAATTCTATTGAATTGCCGCCTTATTGAGCGTATTCGACGGACACTTTCTCATGTATAGAGTTACCTCTATTCATTATTATATTATTATTATTATTCTCGATTGACTCTATGGTATCCACTAAGCACCTGTTAAAATGTATATGACGTTTTCACTGTGGTTATACATGTGACACATGTTGGTGAAGTTATTGGCGCGTTATTGTATGGTTTTTACTTTTGACAAAGTATTATTTCCAATTAAATGTCAACATTGGAGTCGTTAGGTTTTAAAAACCACAATTAGAGAATAGGGCAGCTGGGCCCGTATTTTCTATGTGTGGTTTTGCTGTGGTTATCGACTCGATGCGGTCATAGACTCGACAATTGTCTACTTTGGTATTCACTAAGCACATGTCAAAATGTCTACGACGTTTTTTCCGTAGTTATACATGTCGATGGCTATGTCATTATTATAGTTATACATATAGTTATATATTGGCGCGTTATTGTATGGTTTTTACTTTTGACAAAGTATTATTTCCAATTAAATGTCAACATTGGAGTCGCTAGGTTTTAAAAACGACAAATAGAGAATAGGGCAGCTGAGTAGACCCCCAGGATATATGTCCCCATTAAACTTCTTTAACAATAAAACCAACAGCAGAACTTTTTTCCAAACAAACAGGTGCACATTGAATATTTACGTTTAGATTTTTAAAGAGGTGTTGAACCTTGGTGTTTTTTTAAATAGTGAGATCTCTTTTATGAACAAAAAAATACCTAATATTGGCATTATGAATTAAACTATGAAGTCTAAGAATGAATATTTGTTGTTTTCTGATAATTAGGGTCAGTTCACACCGAAATTCGATGCGAAGATGTTTGACGAAAGCTATGTAAATTCGTGAAGCTATGTCATAGTGTAAGAATCATAGCTATGTCAATAGTGAAAGAAATTTTCAAATCGGTCCAATATTTTCGGAGCCCGTTCAATGCAAACAAACAAATAAATCTTTCCTCTTTATAGTATTAGTACAGAAGATTAAATTTAGCGCAAAAACAAAACATTTATTTTATGTTGACATAATGATAAATTTTTTTGGATTAAAAATTAATTCTACTAAAAATAACCCCACTTCGTGTCGCGTTTCCGTGTAAACTGACGTTTATAACTGTCATCATCAGGTGACACTTGTCATAAATATTGACATATCTCATTGACATACTTATGTATGTCACATAATAACGCCTTTAAACGTAACTGAATCCATTAAATCCACTTTCCAAACGCTATATTGTGAATAACATCACCTGTATTATAAAATTCATTCACATAAACACCATCACCTACATTATTATAGTCTTGTCATCTTGTGACATGTGTCACTGTATGACATTTTCAAATTAGGCCATCGAGACTGACCTAATTCTTTGACATATTCACTTAAATGTCACCGGTTTCATTGTCACTATTATAATTATGTCAGTTCACTATTTGCACTGTCACTATTCAACATGGCTTCATCGCTCGGTATAACTATAACGTCACTGACTGTATTGGCACAAGCAATATCACACACTCCGTCCATATTATTTTCACAATTATCACAAGAAAGCACCGGAACCTCTTCGATGTCTTCGCTTGTTTTTCTTTTCAAAAGCCTTGCAATGTTTTCGTTGACAGCTTCCATATGTTGGACCACATCGAACGCCTCCTGTACAAAACTGTCCGTCTTTTCATTGCAAAATTCCGATATCTGTGTGCAAATTTGTTTCACGTCTTCAAAATTGGTCACCGTGTCTTCGTTGTTGGTGGAAATTTTGACTAATCTCTGACTAAAACTCGCCACTTCGGGTGCAACTTCGGGTGCAACTTCGGGTGTAACTTCGGGTGCATCGTCGCCCAGTGTGAAAACAACTTTCTCGTCTCTCTCCTGAGCGAGTCTGAGTATTTCTGAGTCTGAATTGTGACTTTTCAGTGTGGACTCTTCCGTGTTAGTCGCTTGGTTGCTGAGTTTTGCGTTGTATATGTTCGGTTCACTTCCCATTATTGATGTGGTTGACGCGTCTATGGGTAGCTCCTGAAAAAAAGAATCAACTATTTGACTTATAAACATTAACTGTTGACTATTTACTAACGAGGCTATTCCAATTCAATTAACTAATGTCTAACTATTGACTAACGCGACTATTCCAATTGTATTAACTATTGACTTCCAAACATTATGTATTAACTGTTGATTAACGCTACTTTTCCAATTCTATTAACGATTTACTCCCATATATTAACTAATGACTATTATCTAACGCGACTATTCCAATTCTATTAACTATTGACTTACAAATAATATGTATTAACTGTTGACTAACGCTACTTTTACAATTCTATTAACTATTGATTTCTATATATTAACTAATGCCTATTGACTAACGCGACTATTCAAATTCTATTAACTATTGACTTTCAAATTTGTATTAACTGTTGACTAACGCGACAATTCCAATTCTATTAACTATTGACTTCCACATATTAACTAATGCCTATTGACTAACGGGACTATTCCAATTCTATTAACTATTGACTTCAAATAATATGTATTAACCGTTGACTAACGCTACTTTTCCAATTCTATTAACTATTGACTTCCATATATTAACTAATGCCTATTGACTAACGCGACTATTCCAATTCTATTAACTATCGATATATAATATAACGATAGGCGAATGCGATGAAAAACTAAGTATAGATAGATCAATGGCGTCAAACTCGCCACTTACCATCAAGTGGACCGTCAGCATGTCTTGTCTGTCGAGCTTAAAATAAAAAAATATATTAAAAAAATACATACTTGGTCGTCATTGTAGCTGCCAACGCTCCTAGAATGTCTGTGTCTTCTTAGCAAAACTGATTCCGGTGATTGACCATCAACGGCGTCCTGAAAGTGAATCACACTCGTCACAATCAACGATTTAACACATTTTTTGTACACTAAACATTATTCGCAATAACCTATATCTATCCATTCTTTGGCTTATGCCCCCCGGTTCACATTATTCCAGTCCAGTAATCCAGCGAGTTAATCCAGCGAGTTAATCCAGTCCAGTGCTGGACTGGATCAATCGTTCACATTATTCCAGTCATTCAAAAGCCAGTCAAAAAAATATCAATGCGCGTTCACTGTTCAACGTGTAATCAAGCGCTGGATTGGCCGTTCACACTATTCCAGTGGCGTTGGAATTGGCGAGCTGGAATGAAAAGTAGACCTTCATTCCAGTCAACTGGAATGGATTGATCACTGGAATGTACCATTCCAGTGCTGGTTCACATTATTCCAGTGGCATTCCAGCGTTGGACTGGAATACTCGACTGGAATAATGTGAACCGGGCATTACTAGAGTATTCTAGTAAGCAAAAAAATTTAAAATACAGACACGGCTCATTTACGATTTTATTATTATCCTTACATATTACAAAACAAATTCCTCCGCCGCGTCTGTCTGTATGTCTGTTCGCGATAAACTCAAAAACTATTGCACCGATTTTCATTTTGTTTTCACCTATGGAGAGAGGTCCAATGGTGTCTCGAGAAAGGTTTTAGTACAAAGATTTAAATCGAAAGATGCGGCGTAACCTCCTCGCGCAATACTAAAAACACACCGAAAATTCTTAACAATGGGTTGGGCGCAGGCGCTCAACCCAACTACAGTTGCACGCCAGCTACAGTGAGTGACTGTTGCTTGTTGAGAGCGTCGCTATCGTTGAAGTAAGGAATGTGTTGTCTGTGTTTAAAAGTGTGTTTAGACAAAGGTATTTTTTTTACTTTTATACTTTTGTCTTTAGTATAATGTATGTTGTATTTTGTAACACACTTTCGCTAGTAATGCCGCATCTCTCGATTTAAATCTTTGTTTTTTTGTATATAAAATTACGCGGGCGAAGTCGCGGGCGGCAGCTAGTTTATTCATAAGCCTGTGAAATCGTTTAAAGACACAATACTCACCTTAAACCTATTGAACTGCCTGTACTTTCCCCTCTCGGAGGCGACCAGACTCCGCAGCGATTGGGTCCGAGGACAGTGATTCTCGGCCAACCATTTGTATGTGCCAAACAGTTTTGACGAGTCCGATCTGTGCCGTTGCAATGTTCAATTATTATGTGCATCTATCAGCTTCAATGTGAAATATGCTATGTGCAAATATAGGTATGCTTTTGAGATATTGAAAAAAAAAAGACTGAAAAAAAAAACAACAACATGTCATTCCTAGGACTGCCTGAAGTGAGTGTCTTATAGCGCCTCTTTCACGAACGTCAAGTAGGCTAAACAGTCACTTAAAGTCACCTGTCAAAATAATTTAGCTGATAGATATAACTTTGTTTGTACGGTAAACGTCCCAAATATTAAATAGAAAATAATAAAAAAAAAAATCGGCTATCGAATGATGCAGTAAACCGAGTGAATAATTCAATATAACAGAAAATGATTTCCAAAAGTAACTAATCAACACTTTACTTGTAGTTGGTGAAAGAGGTGCTCAGTTACACAAACTTGTAAACATTATTTTTGAGTATGTTAAGAAATATTTTTTAGGAATTATTTTTTAATTAGAATTTGATTGATTTACAGTAAGCTGTACACACTTGACAAGGCACTTTGTGAATATTCGTTCGTGGAGAAAAGAAAGTACGACTCCGAAGATTTTACGAAGGAAGCTTTAAATTTACAACCTTAGATACAATATCTATAAGGTTGATAATACAATGCAGCTGTTGACCAATAGCGGTACTGGAAAAGGCCGCCAAGTGTGTGGATTGGTCGATAAATAATATTTCCCACACTCATGGAGAATAGAGGTAAGGAGGCCCAAATCTATATATTAAAAAGTGGTCCCGGAATATCAGTAAACTAAGATGGCGCCAGTGTAGCATTGACTGTAGTAAATTAGACAAAGATAGATAGATAGATAGATAGATAGAAGTAATAGAAATAGACAAAGATAGATAGATAGAAGATATGCTACACTGGGGCCATTGTGGCTACTTTTAGAATCCTTATTTTTTATTGTATGAGAAGACCATTTTTTCAGTTCGATTACCATATGGGTCGGTACACCTTACATCTACCCTCCATACTATAGTTCAAAATAGCGGATTGGCAGCTTTCATATGTCACCGAATATTGCCAGGCCCCATCGAAATACTACAATGGAATTTGCGTTACAAATGCCAAAGAGGCACATAAAAAGAACACCTTTGACAGAATCATGGCGGACTCTTGCCTTCACGCGTCAATGGTAAAAGGTAGTAACGATCAACTTCTACTATTTCATTTTAAACTCTAATGGGTTGACGTAAAGTCACATTTTCTTTAAATTACGTACTTATTATTATGTTTGTATTGTTTTAAATGACAGTTCATGCTCTACGCATATGTCACTTTTAAATGTTCCATAAAATTCGTAGTGTTTTGTATGGCACGCGGGTTCCATGTTGTAGTAGTTTGATGCCAGGCACATATACTATCCATCTGAATTATCTCATTTACGAGTATCTAAATGTCACAAGAGGTCACCGTCGTATACTTACACGGTGTCTGGTGTGAGCATGAGTCGCTGCAAATTGGCCAGCGTCGGCCTTATATCGCTGAGTGGGAGCGCGCGGATGAAAATCAACTGAGCGATGCACTTGTTCAGTAGGAACATTCCGTAGTGGAACATTGTCGAATCGCCGCCACGCGCGAAAAGTGGAATGCTTGAAATGGAACACCGACATCGACATTAACAAACTGTCATGCCCTGTTCACATTATTCCAGTAGAGCATTCCAGTCCAGTTACTCGAATGCAATTGGAATAATGTGAACCAGCACTGGAGTGGCAGTGATCAATCCATTCCAGTCCAGTTGACTGGAATGAAGGTCTACTTTTCTGCCCGGTTCACATTATTCCAGTCGAGTATTCCAGTCCAGCGCTGGAATGCAACTGGAATAATGTGAACCAGTACTGGAATGGCAGTGATTAATCCATTCCAGTTGACTGGAATGAAGGTCTACTTTTCTGCCCGGTTCACATTATTCCAGTCGAGCATTCCAGTCCAGTTACTGGAATGCAACTGGAATAATGTGAACCAGCACCGAAATGTACCATTCCAGTGATCAATTCATTCCAGTTGACTGGAATGAAGGTCTACTTTTCATTCCAGCTCGCCCATTCCAACGCCACTAAGAATAGTGTGAACGGCCAATCCAGTGCTTGACTACACGTTGAACAATAAACACGCATTGTTGTTTTTTTGACTGGCTTTTGAATGACTGGGAATAATGTGAACGAATGATCCAGTCCAATGCTTACAACATGTAATCAAGCACTGGAATGGCCGTTATTCCAGTGGCGCTGGAATGGGCGAGCTGGAATGAAAAGTAGACCTTCATTCCAGTCGACTGAACTGGATTGATCAATGGAATCATTCCAGTGCTGATTGACATTATTCCAGTGCAATTCCAGCGCTGGACTGGAATGATCGACTGGAACTTTATATAAATTTACTAGCTGAACCCGACCGCGTTTCGCTGTGGTTTTCTTTGACATTCATTCGCTGCCATAATAACGGCTAACTGCCACTTTAAATGTGACAGCGATTTTCGTTGTAGAGTTAGTTCTCCTCGCTTAGGCTTAGGCTTAGGAGTAGTGCTCCTTTAGGCAGATGGCGCCGTAAAAAAATGATATTTTTTTTCTCGCGATCGAGATTGTATTATTACGCGAAAAATAGATAAGATCAACCAACACAACATTTTTATATATATAAACTAGCTGGTGCCCGCGACTTTGTCCGCGTCGTTGTATGGCACGCGTGTTCCATGTTGTAGTATTTTGATGCTATAAACACGATATCTGAAAACAAAGTAACTTACTCCATGACCAACCCATACAGATTTATTATTAGTATAGATAGATAGATAGAATATAGATGTGCATATATATCAACTCACTTTGGATCGGGCAAGTCCGGATTGAAGTCGAGAATCTTTGTCGCGGATCCGAGCAGAGTGATCTTGTAGCGCAGAGGGCGCTGCAGTATGGCGGCGGCGACGCACAGCGCCTGCGCGGCGAGACCGGCCGCCGCCGCCTCCCCAACGCCCCCCGCCCCCCCGCGACCCGTCCCCCCGCGACCCTCCTCCCCGCTCACGGGCAGGGGGACGCCCACTATACTCCACCCGGACGCCTCTTTCTAGAAACAAACAAGTGTTTTGTTTCTTTTTTTTTAATTTTTATTCATTTACTAGCTGGCGCCCGCGACTTGGTCCGCGTTGAAAAGGAAAAAAGTAGCCTATCCTGTGTCCTGTACGTCTTAATGTTTATCTACCAAGTTTTATTGAAATCAGTTAATTCGTTTAAGAGTTATGGAGGAACATACAGTCTAAAAATGGTCAATTTAGTTTCAGTATCATTTATAGAGCCTATAAACACGATAACTCTGAAAACAAACTAACTTACTCCATGACCAACCCTTACAGATTTATTAATTATTAAGTATTAATATAATTTACAAAGTTACGCAAGCGAAATCGCGGGCAACATACAAATAAGAAAATAAGAAACAAACATAAAAATGTTCGTGCACAATATGTACAGTCGAGGTACGAAAACCTTAAGTCAGTTTTCTAATTTAACTCTTAAATACTTTTTCGTAATAAATACAACTAAGCAGACAACTGACAGATGTTCGATTTTGGCATGACCGATAATAAAATTGCTTTGGTGCAAGCAAATTTCGACTTTACAGTACTATTAATATTGTCCAATACTTCCCATAGTTAGTGACAGGGCACGCTACATGTCGCAGTCACTTGACTCACCTGTTCAATGTGAAATATCTGATGCAACTGCATCAACAGCTCGCACCTCCGACTCACGAGGGAGGCGTGAGCCCTCGCCGCCAACTCCCTCAACGCTCCGCACGTTTGCCTCGTCTCCTTGAGGTCCTCGTTGCGACGCGACAACGTGTGATACTTCTGCATCAGATCCAGGCCGACGTCTTGGTTCTCCTCGCACAGTCTCGTGTGCCTCTCTTTCAGTCTCCTCAAGTTCGCCAATTTGCCGTCTCTCTCGTCCGACAGTATTATGCGTTTGAATCTGAGTATTTCCAATTGCCTCGTGAGCCTCAAGTGCTCGGCCCTTTGAAACGGTGACGGTTTTGACTGCGGTGAAGGGAACAAACAAAACTTCATATCTTTATCCTTACATTTATTATAAAGCAAAGTTCTCCCCGCCGCGTCTATCTGTCTGTCTGTTCCCGATAAACTCAAAAACTACTACACCGATTTTCAAGCTGTTTTCACCAATGGATAGAGTTGGTTCTCGAGGAAGGTTTTAGTATATAATTTACAAAGTTCCGCGGGCGAAGTCGCGGATAATAGCTAGTTATTATTATTATTATATGAAGTACTAGGTGGCGCCCGCGACTTCGTCCGCGTTGAAAAAGAAAAAAGTAGCCTATCCTGTGTCCCGTACGTCTAAATGTTTATCTACCAAGTTTCATGAAAATCAGTTAATTCGTTAAAGAGTTATGGAGGAACATACATACATACATACATACAGAAAAAAATTCTAAAGATCGTCAATTTAGTTTCAGTATCGTGTATAGAGCCTATAAACACGATATCTCTGAAAACAAAGTAACTTACTCCATGACCAACCCTTACAGATTTATTATTAGTATTGATGTGTGAAGTACATAAGGTAAAGGCACCCAGTCATGGACACTTTTAGACACTTCTATTCATATATTATATTTTTGTAGAATTTCATACAATACTCATTTTAGAAGTTCTTTAAATTCGTAAATAAATTCAAAGCCCACACGTAAGGGTATAAATAAAGCTATAATTCTTTGTAATAAAATCGATACTAGTGGTGGACAGCTTAAAAACCAGTATAATGTAATACTTCAAATAAAATTAGCTCTAAAGCTATTAACACCTAAATATGAATAGTCGAAAGTTGTGAACATTTTAAAGGGTAACGCTGTTTTAGACAAATTTTCAGTTTTTTTGTCTTTTAAACGGGTTTTAAGCTACTCTATCGGTAAAAGTATTAGATATAGACATTAATAAAACATAAAACTCATACCTTTAAAGACAGGAGATCATTCAATTTCAAAGTAAGTCTTGGCCCGTTCGACACCGGAGGTTTATCTTCCTTAATCCTACCATTCTTAACGTTTAAATCTGTATGCGATGAGCATTTAACCTTAACATCATCCTCTGGTGAAAACAAACTCCTTTGAGATCTACTCCTGCACTTCAATATATCGAATTGATCCTCCAAACAAAAATCCGGCAGTGCAGACTTCTTATATATGCGTTCCTTTATCTCTTGCACTGATTCCTGTTTCTTTTTTATTGAATATTGTACGTAATGTGAAATACGAAGCTTGTCGCTATTGTAACTAGGTCGAATTTCGGATTTCAAAAAACTTAAAGCCATATAACGATATTTGGGAGCACCGTACGACTCGTTGCGCAAATCGTAATTTTCCGCAGTCTCGCTAAGATCAATTCTGCTCGCTGACAACTCTTCTTGCGAGGCATTTTTTGATGTATCACAGTGCAAATCGGTGGTTGTGAACTCCTTAACGTCTAAACTGTCCGGAGAGTGTTCGTATATGTGATTTGTTTCAGTTCTTTTTCTCTCCGAGCTGTGTTCCCTTCGCCTGTATTGGTCCCTTTGACTGTTGCCTATGTTGAGACTTGCTGACGTTCTGAGTGTGGGAAAACTCTGTTTGAACCCTCTCTCGACTGGACTGTGACTTTTTGAATACTCCTTATCGCTCCGTTTCGAGTATTTACCTGGAGATATAGACCTCGATTCCTTCGCCTGCTTGTGACACCTAATAAACCTGGGTTCGAGGGTTATTCTGGACAAATTGGTCTTGCCGGACGAGTCCGAGGACAGCGAGCCTTGTTCCGTTTCGTTTTCCGGCGGTATTATATCTAATTTTAAACTATTGTATGAACAAAAATAGCCCCCGTGCATTTGGAAGACGAGTGTGTTACTTTTGAAGCAATCCGATGTGAAATTCGAAGCTAAATTAGCGCCTATGTATCGTAGGCCACTGAAATAGACGCCCCACGTTTGTATTATTTTGTCCTGAGGTTTTTCGGTGTCTTCGGGACTTCTAGGCTGGACGATGTGACACCATATTCTAATGACAACATTTGTGGACGACATTCGTTGAGTGATTTCTGAAAAAGGATAATTTTTATCGTGTATATCACAATTGTATAGGTGTTAGAAAAGGTTACTGTGATTATTTGTCATTTCAATTTTAATGCTTTGTAAATTTTCTTAAAAAAAAAAACCTCTTATATTTTTAACGCCCGACGTAAAAACGGGATGTTATAAGTTTGATATGTCGCTGCTTAAAAACTAAAGGGCCACAAATCAAAATCACACTTTTCAAAGGAGAGCTAATCGAATATATGCATATTATACATCGTTAGAAGCGTATTTTTAAGTAGCATTAAATGTTTTAAGTACTTTTATAATAAACTGAATATTAGAAGTTACTTTTGAATATAAAAAAAAATCAAAATATACTAAATATTGAATAAACAACCATAAGTCTTTTTGCAACATACAATATGAAGGATTGTGATTATATTTTTGCAATAAAAACATTTTTGGATTTTTTTGTTTTATGGCCCTTTAATTTTTAAGCAGCGATGTGTCTGTGTCTGTATATCTATGTATGTCTGTATCTGTGTGTCTGGCTGTGGAATAGCAGCTCCCAAAGGGATGTACAGATTTTTATCCGTTATTTTTTTTTGTTTGAAAGCTGACGTGAGCGAAATGGTTCTTAGCTATAATTTATGAAGATCTCTGCGGGCGTTTGAAGATCATAAACTTATTTTGTAGTTGTAACTTTCACAGATTCGATTGATGTGAAATTTAGTATACGGTTACTTTGGTGGTATTTCCATGACATGGTAACAAGAATTAGTATGCGGGATACCCAACTCCTCAGAAACTTACAGCAGATAGCGTGTTTGGACTCAATAAAAAGTCTGGGGTTATTATATAACTTGTAATAATTGTTATTTTCTGTATGATAAAACAAAGGCATTTTTTTTTTTCAATTATAAGTTCCTAATTCACTTACTATTGGGCCACGGTCGGCCAAACCTTGTAAAGTTTACATTAGAATGCAACACCCTATTGACCCATTTATATAACTAAATATTGATAAATGAAGTCAAATGACTTTATTATCAAATAGGTGAGTCATTTTGCGCATCATACGCCTATGTTATTATAGTCTCGTTTCGATCACGCGTTGTATTGTAACTTTCATTGTTTAATAGTTCATTTCATACGGAAGTGTATCTTGCACCATATAATTATGACAGACTTATGAAAGTTACTAGCGTCTCGCTCCCGGCTTCGCCCGGGGAAGTATTTAGGTAAAAACCTTCCCTGATTATCGCTCTATCCGTGAGTGAAGACAGAATTGAAATTGGTCCAGCCGTACTCGAGTTTTGCACTTAGCAACACAATTATCGATTCATTTTTATTTATAACTAGCTGGCGCCCGCGACTTCGTCCGCGTTGAAAGAGAAAAAGTAGCCTTTCCTGTGTCCCGTACGTCTAAATGTTTATCTACCAAGTTTCATGAAAATCAGTTAATTCGTTTAAGAGTTATGGAGGAACATACATACATACATACATACAGAAAAAAATTCTAAAAATGGTCAATTTAGTTTCAGTATCATGTATAGAGACTATAAACACGATATCTCTGAAAACAAACTAACTTACTCCATGACCAACCCTTACAGATTTATTATTAGTATTTATTGATAATTAAAAATTATAAATTAACCCCTGACTTTCTATTGAGCCTAAACACTCTATTTATATCGGCTGTAAGTTGCTAAGGAGTTGGGGGGGACGTTCAAGTATTACGTAACGCAAGGGGGGGGGGGGGTTTCTTGTAAAACGTTACAATGCTTTTTTACGGGAGGGGAATCCCTCCAGTGTATTGTTCGTCATTTTTATTTGGTTCTCCCAAGTTTGCCAACTTTTCATTGGTAAACTTGGTCCTAAACGTAACATTAAGGGTCAGCGCCGACGGACGGAGTGGCAGCGAAGAGACTAATTTAGTAACAATTTAAATTCAACCTAAAATGCTCGTGAATACGACTGTATTTGGTACAATGAAATAAAATGACGGCGAGAAACTCAAAGCGCGGTCGAGAGGCGCTCGGCGACCAAATACAGTCGTATTCACGAGTATTTTAGGTTGAATTTAAATTGTTACTAAATTAGTATCTTCGCTGCCACTCCGTCCGTCGACGCTGACCCTTTGGTAGGGTACAGAAAAACGTTCAGTTCAGCGCGTTACATACATAGGGTTCAAAAATCTTCAAAAATTGCCATACGTAATACTTGAACTCCCCCTGGATATTCCCTGCTGCAGCATCAGCTTAAGGTTACCATGTCATGGAAATACCACTGAAGTAACAGTACACCAAATTTCACATCAACCAAACGTTTGGATTTTAGTGAAATCAGTTCGCCAACTAGTAAATGGGCTGATAGTCTTCAAATGTCTAAACAGATCTTCATAAATTATAGCTAAGAACCATTCAGATCACGTTTGCTTTCCAACAAAAAAACCGAATTAAAATCGGTCCGATCCGTTTGGGAGCTACGATTCTATAGATAGACATTAGACACACTTTAATTTTTTTTTTTTTTTTTCAAAAATTATTAACTACATATAACAAGATTGGAATTTCTGTGTGTAACTTAAAAAAAAAAAAAAAAAATTACTCATCAACTAATGGGTTCACTGATGAGCTTCTGACGTCATGTTATCATAATCGACACTAAATAATACATTTAACATAGTTATCAAACAATTAACTCATTTAGAAGCGAATACGGAGAATCCAGTTACAGATGAATTCTGTGAATAAATTTTAGCGATAAATTTTATCATGTAAAGTCGCCAGGGTGGCTACCGTCGCCAATTTTAACACAAGCCAAACCACTCACAGGTGTATTAAGTGAATAAGGAAGGGATTGGGAAACACAATTTAATTTCCTTCCAACAATTCCAAATAATTAGTACAGAAAAATTTACTAACAAAATTTGAGATTTTAATACTCGAATTTTTTTTTTTCACACTTTCTACAAGTTGGAATCGAAAATTTCTTGCATATTACATAATTATATTCCAAAAATTTGTATCAAAAATGCTTATTACTTGTAATTTTTCCTGGACTAAATAATAATCAAAACCACTTGCTGTCACAAAATATAAACAATTTAATCTTTGTTTCAATATAGTGCTATTAGTGCAGTACGGATTGGTATTTATGTATTTTTATGTACAAATATTTATTACAATAAATTATTTGTACATAAAAATAAATACCAATCTATGCTAAACCAACCATAGATGATTTTAAATTGCCTAAATATATATAATGTTATATAGCCTAAAGCCTTTCTCGATAAATGGACTATCCAACACAAAAATAATTTTTAAATTCGAACCAATAGTTCCTGAGATTAACGCGTTCAACCAAACAAACAAACTTTGCAGCTTTATAATATTAGTGTAGATGTTACTCTCTGATAACGCAGCTTTCTATATGTGAAAGATTTTTTAAAATAGGTACAGCAGTTTTTGAGTTTATTTTTTTATTTATTTACTAGTTGGAACCCGCGACTTCGTCCACGTTGAAAAAGAAAAAAGTAGCCTATCCTGTTGTGTACTGTACGTTTATCTACCAAGTTTCATGAAAATTAGTTAATTCGTTTAAGAGTTATGGAGGAACATACATACATACATACAGAAAAAAATTCTAAAAATGGTCAATTTAGTTTCAGTATCATGTATAGAGCCTATAAACACGATATCTCTGAAAACAAAGTAACTTACTCCATGACCAACCCTTACAGATTTATTATTAGTATTTATACACAAGATGATAACAATGTCTGTAAACCATTATTAGGTTTGTCTAGACATACATACATACATCTTCTGTCTTAATAATATTATGTGTAGATATGATACCTGAATCAATCTCCTTCCATTTGGGATGTGGTGAAGTGATTTTCTCGCTTGTGTAGAACGGTGCCGACATTGTTGTGTGATGTAGTGTTATGTAGAAATAGCACTGTTGTCTACACCATTCTGGTGGTCTGATGTTGTAGCCGACAATCTGAAAGAAATATGCCATAAAAAATGTTGTTAACCCTTTAGCCGCCATTCGGATTTATTCTACAACTAGCTGGCGCCCGCGATAAGTCGCGGGCCCGCGTGAAAAAAGTAGCCTATCCTGTGTCCCGTACGTTTAAATGTTTACCTACCAAGTTTCATGAAAATCAGTCAATTCGTTTAAGAGTTATGGAGGAACATACATACATACATACAGAAAAAAAATTCTAAAAATGGTCAATTTAGTTTGAGTATCATGTATAGAGCCTATAAACACGATATCTCTGAAAACAAAGTAACTTACTCCATCACCAACCCTTACAGATTTATTATTAGTATTGATTGATGATGCGGGTGAAGCCGCATGCAACAGCTAGTAACTTTATACATACAATACCTACACTTACAGATTTATTATTAGTATTGATGATTGATTATTTTCGTGTCCATTTCGCCAGAGCATTCCATTATTCCATTATTTATTCGTGTCCATTATTTTCGTGCCGATATATAAAATGAACTTTTCTACTTGTATAATATTTGTTTTTAAATTATTAAGTTACTTTCTCATAAAAAAAAACGAGTCAGGCGCTAGAGACACGACAACTACAAAACCAAGCGATTAAAGGGTTAAGGGATCTTCTTTCAAAATGCAATGATTTTCTTCCCATATTTAATGAAGTTAAGAGTAGGGTTCTGGGAGGGAATGTTACCCTTTGTTAACTTGTCAAATATCATTTAGATCAAAATATTAAATAACTGGTGGGTGTCCGCGACTTCGTTCGTATTGAAAAATAAAAGATCGCCTGACATTACACTTTTTCCAAGCGTTGGATCTTTATTTTTTGATAGCATGTACATCCTGAAAGTCCATTTTATTCTATTTGTGAAAGAATTTTTTAAATTGGATGAGTAGTTTCCAAGATATAAAACTAAATTTATATGGCAAATGCTTAAGAATTTGAATTAAGAATACTGCAATTTGACATACCTAGTTATTTATGCACGCTAATGACATCATAGGAACAAAGATAATGAATAACTATATGTAAAAAAATGAAAAATTTAAGTATTATCCTTTTTTACCTGGATGAGGTTCCGCAAACGTAACTGTTGGGTAGCCAGAGGAGTCCATTCTCTGCATCTTGGCCTCCCAAACATTGTTAAATTAGTTTAAAAAAGCAACACGAAATTTTGTCGCACTTATCGAATATAAACGACGGCAAAATTTAATAGAAAACTTTTTAAAGAATCGCAAACGATCCAACACAAACAAATAATACTTTTGTAAGTTTTAATATCATGTGAGATTATAATAATAACTCTAATGACTACAAAAGATAAAGCAAAATAATATTAAAGTGATTGATTACACAAAAGCATTGTTCATTCAATTCAGCTGATCTGACAGTGACACTGACAAACGTTGACGTAGAGTAAAAAGTAACATAATTATAAAATATGACATTGACAAGTAATAACTGACATGAAGCACAGATAACTTTTGGATATTATAGAAAATAGTACTTTGACAGATGATCACAGAAAACTATATACTCATATTGCGCCATGGATGTAATAAGGGCTTAATAGATATCACAATCTGCCACCAACAGGTTGTTATAACCGATCGGCGCTCGCCAATAGACAAACCAACAAAATTCTCCAACTGCCAGTTTCTACCTACAGCGAACAGGAACGGACGCACGAGTAGGTACACCATGCCCTCGACACTATCAAGACGGAAAAAGGTTGCAATTGCAGTTAAATATGTATAAAAATACTTATTTTTATGTCTTTATAAAAATACAAAGACATAAAAATACTAAAAATTTGCGTGATACAAAATGATGAAAGTGATCTAACCGAACAAACAGAAACAAATGAACAAAACGAACATAGAAAACCACGTTATGGTTCGGTTCGGTTGTCCAACTACGCTATAGACACTACAATAAGTTAGCTGTCGGGTGTAGTTGGATGTTCGTCCCAACCAACCGAAAATGTTGGAGATTAATAATAATTATGTTGGCCAACATATCTATAGACAAGGCAATTCGGCGTCGGCGGTCGGTTGGCCAACAAATTGTGATGTCTATAGGGCCCCGTAGCTGATAGTAATTATTATAGTATAGATACATTAAATCTATTATTACTGAAAAACTCTATGTATCTACTTATTTGAAAAAAGAAAATACCATGATTCCTAGTTTTCGTTCCGGAACAAGTTTACAAAACCCACTTTTTTATGCCCTTATGCCTAGCTAGAATATTGGTATCGTCTTTCGGGTCGTATATATTAATTTATTTATTTGTAAGAATTATATAAGAAATATAATACATAAATTGTAATATTGTTAAAAAAAACTCAATTATTTCAACTTTCAAATTATACCGGGATGAAGTATATAACAATTTTCATTGTATTGCTGTTCCCGGGTTTTTCAAGCCTTAATCCTTACATAAAACAAAGTCCTCCGCCGAGTCTATCTGTCTGTCTGTCTATTCGCGATAAACTCAAAAACTACTGCACCGATTTTCTTGCTTTTTTCACACATATTATAAATACAAAACAATCATGAATCGGGTACAAAGGTATAATGTTAACACATACATAAACCTTTGCCCCTAGCGGGATTCGAACCCGCGACCGTTTGGTTAACAGATAGGGTTAAATATAAAGCTTATAAGTTAAAGCTAGTTTTAAATATAAAAGTGGCCAGAATTACAACAGCTAATTAGTGTTGAAGCGGTGCATTTCGCTCCACTTATTTAATTAGTCAATTCGCTCTACTCATTGCCCAACTTGGTTAACTCTCAATTTGCCCCAAAAGTTTCACTTTAAGCTCCGAATAATAACAAAAATATTATTTATTCTCAACTTATTAGGAAATTTGAAATCAACTTATGTACTTACATTAACTTAACTCGTATATTAACTTGTATGAACTAATTCGTTCGTTTATAATAAACCAAATTTTGCACATGAGTATTTAAGGCGTGAAAAGGTAACAGACAGACAGACAAAATTACTTTCACATTTATAATATTAGTATTCATTGCTCATAAAACAAGTTCATGTAAGTATTTATGTATTGTTTAAGTAGTGCTTTACTATAATATAACATAAAGTGAATATAATTGAATGCCTACTTTATGGAAAACTCGACAAACTCGGAAATTAAAGAAAGCGTTTTATTTCCCGGTTACTCAGCCACTAGAGTCTAGTGGCTAAGTAACTAGACCAAACGACAAAAAATTAATTTCTAAAGTACCATCCAAAGAACTTATAAATCAACTAGTCCAATTCTATGGTTCTGTATGTCTAACTAAAGGATTAAAATAAAACTTCTTTTTTTTAATATTTACAAACATTAATTTATTCAAGACAAAAATACCTTCTTTTAAACATTTCATTTAGAAGGCACATATGAAAAAGCCACCTTAAATAGTATGAACTATTTAAATATGAATTTTATTAAATAAATTTGCATTAATACATTTTCTTCACTTTTATCATAAAATGGAAGCAAATATTGGCGTTTCAATAAATTTATATGAATTGTACAATACATTAAAAATATTTGTAGCATGGCAACTAAATATTTTTGTTAAAATATTAAGTGAATACAGGCCATTATTTATTTTATAAGTAAAAATCTAATATAATAATAGTTGCTTGTAAACATGTAACAAAATGTAGAACAATTATATTAGTAAGAATTTTAATGATCTAGGTTCATTACTTAGACAAAAAAGGTTGTTGACAACAATCATAATACACAATAAATTTTGAAAAAAATTGTGGCAGAAAACATATATCAAACTTTGACTAACTAATCAAACATGGAGAATAGAGGTAAGGAGGCCCACTTCTATATATGAGAAAGTGTCCGGTCGAATACGCCCAATTAGGCGGCGCTGTAGTAGCGTTGGGGCGTGGCGCTCTAGTAGCATTTTATTTACGGTGGTTTCATGAACTACGAAACCAACTAATACTTATTAGTTAAACTATGTCGTATTAAACTACGAAACCACTATTTAATGCTTTTAGGCCGGTTATAGTGCATTCCTGACGGTCAGTCCGTCCTGAAGATACGCACGACCGACCGCGGTAGCAATACGCGTGCGTACGGTGAGGCGAGCTCTGTACCTACTTGTGAATTTTCATACAAATGACAAGCGCGTCATTAGCACGCTCGGTCGTGCGTATCGTCAGAACACTGAAACCGGCCTTAGCTTACAACTTTTTCAGTTTTACACCCGTTGTTAGTCCTCCTTACCTCTACCCTCCATTGTTTAATACAGTCGTTTGTATATACTATAGAGACTATAGAGACGTATGTTACTGTAGAGACGTAGCGTCTCTATAGTAGAATTAAAAAATATCGATTGATTATATTCAAAATATTATAATAAAATGGATAATTGGTTATTTTAAAAAGCACCTTTTGTGGAAAATTCTTGTATAAATAGGCACATTATGTACTATAATTATATGGTAATCAATTACGTTAGGTACAATACAATCGTAATATATCATAGTGTACTTATGGCAGCTTCTATATGACTGTTGTAATTATAATTACCTGTAAAACGTAGGAATTTATATAGAATATAAATAAAACATAAAACGATATATCGTCGTTGTCAAACAAAAATCTGCTATGTGCAAAAAGTATTGAGATAGGTATTAAGATAAAGTTTTCCTGAAAAATTCACACTTATTAGGTTTATTTAAAAAAGTATTTTATTTAAAATTTAACTAATGGTTGTTTTGTTATACGTATACTCATTTGTCATTTAAATATGAAATTTAATAGTTTATTTTTAATTTTGTAAATAGAGGAAATTAAGAACTGAGAAGTCGTAATTCGATACATAGCATAGGTATAAGCACTTTACAATTTTTTTATACAATAGGAAAGGCAGTATACTATTCACTAAGGTCAAAATGTTGGAATCTTTAAAAAGTGCACATACAATCTGTTCCACGAATTGAACTCCTCTGAAACGAAATAATCGACGCTCATTGGTCAATCGAAGCTCATTAGACAATCTCATTGGTTAATTAATGATTTAGGCAATATCACGCTACGCCCCATTGGCTAATGTCAAGCGCATTAGCCAATGGGCGCACACTAGTGACTTCTTCTGGAACTCGACTCCTGGAATAGATTTAGTAGATTTCGATTTCACAACATCAAACTACTACAACATGGAATCCGCGTGCCATACAAAACACTACGAACTTTATGGAACATTTAAAAGTGACACAAGCGTAGAGCATGAACTGTCATTTAAAACCAACCAGACATATGTAATTTGAAGAAAATGTGACTTTACGTCAACACATTAGAGTTTAAAGTGAATAGTAGAAGTTGGTCTTTACTACCGTTTACCATTGACGCGCGAAGGCAAGACTCCGCCATGATTCTGTCAAAGGCGTTCTTTTTATGTGCTGCTTTGGCATATGTGACGCAAATTCCATTGTATTATTAATTCAATGTTTGACAACGACAATATTTAAAAATAAACTGTACTTTTGTAATTAAATTTAACTTTACTATATAATTAAAAGGAAAGTTAGAACATCAGTTACTAATTATAGCACGGATTTATTATTTAATTAAATAACATATAAATGCCTACTCAACAAATTGGATTGCTATAATGTCTTCAATTAATAATTATAATTATAAATACACGTTAAGCGAATGGTAATTCTATTTTCATTATTTTAAAAGCACAGTCCGTAGATGAAAGCAAAAAGAAAGATTAGTGACTCACTAAACGAGCATGGACATCGTATACTGAGTCCAACCAATGAACTCAGTATCGTTCAGTCAGTCAAAGTTAGTATCAGTCGCTCAAAGGACACACTCTTGTAGATATGTGATACGTTAGGAATACGGCCACAGGTTTTGTGAAAAAAATGTAATACATTATTTTGTAATACTTCTATTATTACAAGTGTTCTTATAGTAGGTAGGGATACACGACGACACTTGACACTAGACATAGACACTACGCCGACTGTCAATGTGTGTCCACTGCCGCGACACTTAGTTGCAGATGCAGTGTCGGTGTCGGTCAGTGTGCGTGTTGCAGCCGTGGGGACAGGACGTGCGCGTAGACAGTCAATACACGTGAACCGGGAAACTAGATGTATACAGTAATGTCGACACAAAAAATTGCCTACCGTGTGGACGCAATCGACACTAGTGTCGACATTTGTATCGATTGTCAGTGGCGTCGTGTATCTGGCGCTTTATTCTTATTCTAGTTGTGGTCAACAGTAAATTAAGTATATAATAGTTTTTTGAGGTCCATTTGTCGATAACACAATGTAAGAACGTACCGTATCTTTCTTTTTGCTTCGATCTACGGCACAATTAAATTATATCATAAAATTGTAATACACGATTAAATTAAAGACTGAACACTTATTTTTAATTAACTAAGTGTGAATCTTAATTACAACTTTGGTAATATTCTACTATTAACATTAAAAAATAAAATAATTTTTGAGAAAGCGACTTAAAAATAATAATATTATAATAATAGTCATTAAAATAGTAAATAAGTAAGATTATGGGTAAAATTGAGAAAACTAATAGTGGTTAATTAATTTAAATTTACGCCGTTAATAAAAGAAATAATATTAATAATGTAAAAGTAATATTTACAAAAATAATAATACAATAA
This sequence comes from Synanthedon formicaeformis, assembly GCA_945859745.1. NCBI lineage: Eukaryota > Metazoa > Arthropoda > Insecta > Lepidoptera > Sesiidae > Synanthedon > Synanthedon formicaeformis. The sequence continues at coordinate 5,010,406 of OX243979.1, forward strand.
AAGTGCCCTAATGTGAGTAGATGCCTTAAAATGCATATATAAATACAGGACGCTTAAATATGTAAGATGCCACAGATTTAGTTTTTTTTAAGTATCTTGGCTAAATTAATTAATTATAAATGAACTACAATTATAGGTAAAAGTATATGTAATTGCGTATTTTGTTAAGGTGAGCGCCATCTAGTTATTTTGTGAAATAACTATTGAACTACAACATCGTTCACTAGATGGCGCTAGTATAGTACTTTTTTCCTAGAAATCAAATTAAAATTATTCAAATTTAATGTATCGTTTTAATCTTTTCTTTAAGAACATAAAATAGGAATATAGATTTGTTTGAATAAGTAGTTTTAGAAATCGCAATTATTAACTCTTACCTTACACCATAGACATAGAAAGAATGAACCAAGCGTCCCTGTCCATACTATATATTATAAAGAGAAAATACTTATTTGTATTTTTGTCTGATTCTGATAAATAAACTCATAAATTACTAGCCCGATTTTAAAAATTCTTTGTAAATTTTGTAAAGTTACGCGGACGATTTCGCGTGCTACTGCTAGTCTAGCTATAAAGTAAATACGGGCAGAAAAGTGTGAATTATAGTTACGGTCAGTTATAGTTCTCTTTTTCTAAGAACGTTGATTGGTCTTGGTCCTTGAAGTTACTACAGACCATTGATAAATAACTAAAGCATAGATTCTATTCTAAAATAGCAACAAAGTTAATTTCATACTGTATTCACTTATGGCATTGAAAAGGTGTTAGAGAAAGATAAATGTGCAGTAATATATTCGTATTTAGAAGGTTGTCACTAGTTTAAGGTATGTCGATAAAAACTCACCGATGAAAGGTGAAAGGTTCTTTTTTATTATAAAACATCAAAAAAGACATAAATTATCCATTTGACCTAGTGAGCCATCTAAATTGCGAATATACTACTGCATATGCATCTCTTTCTAACACCTTTTCAATGCCATAAGTGAATACAGTACGAACTGTTGTAACTTTGTTGCTATTTTAGAAGAGTATCTATGTTTTATACTAAGGAGCGTAGAGATAAGGAGCGCCATCTTACATGGGTGTTAAACTGAAAAAGTGGCAACAAAAAGCGATAAATAGAGATGGCGCTGGTGTGCACAGAGAGAGTTTGAGAGTATGGAATGAATGTAGCAGTAGTTGACGGAGTGAAGTGCGCCGAGTTGAATTTGGGTTGAACACTAGTCTCACCAGCTCCACCAATTTATCGTCTTTCGACGGACACTTTTAATACTCAGAGATTGTCCTCCTTGTCTCTACCCTCCTTATTTACTTATTTATCTATGATACAGACTTACAGGAAAGAGAGAGATAGATTTTGGTCACACGATTGCTTTCTCTCTTTCTAGAGAGTGGTCAATTTCGTTCGGATGTTCGGATATTGCTTAGCTCAGTCCATTATCTCTATGTCTATGCCTTATACGGTTCAAAGATAAAAAGTTTATAAACTAAATTAAACAAAAACATTTCTCCTAATATTTATTTATACTGTACACGATGATATAGGGGTTGAAACGGGGTCTTTTGTACTTTTGACTATTACTTGTGAAGTAGTAGGTAAAAAACCATTTGTTGCTCAAAATAATGCTTGAAATAAAAAAAAAACCACTTAAAGTTAAACCGACTTAAACACAATACGGAGAAAATATTACGGAATAATTTCATAGCGGGGAATCACCGCTCGTTGTGAATTCAATAAATATTTTTAAAATTAATGCAACAATATTCGAGATGAGATACAAAATTATAAAAACTGATTTGGGAAAAAGTACCATATAGTATTTTCCTAAATATCATTTTTTACTTATATTTTTGACAATTTTTTTTCTAGAATAGTTTTATATACTTATTTTAATTACGACCTGAGAAATTATTAAATTTTCCCGTTGATTTAAATAGGTTGACTTCTAATACTAGGATATTCGATAATAAATATTTTTTTTATAATAATTTCAATTGGTTTTTTTGTACTTTTTATGTATTAATAATTCGTAATAATTCCCTGATTTTTTAAAAAAATATTGCTTAACACAAAAAATATTTTGTTAAAAAATAAGCAAATAAAATTGTTAAGAATATTCGTCGCGTCACATACATTCAAGTTTCAGTGATTCCCCGTAAAAATAGCACGATACACTTAAAAGCACATAATTTACATTGAAAAAATATTGTTTTTTTTTTTTCATAACAAAAAAAAACAGCATCTTCCAATATTTTCACTTGATAAATAGATTTTATGTAACGAAGTCGATTTATATCATTCGGATGAGAAGGTACATCAAAGTTGTAGATAGAACTACGGTCGCTGTTGATTTTATTGAATGTGCTCCGCCTCCAACAACTGAAAATAATACAAAAAATTAATATTATTTATTTAATTATTTATTAGACAAGGAACATGGAAGGAACAAATTAAAACGAAACTCCTTTCGAAAGGCTTATTAAGGGTCACTGAAGCCTGGATTCGGAGCTCATACTTTAGTATTGTATATTATGATCTATTCTTTTTCTATTGATCAAAAACGTAAACAAATATAGCGTCTCCATGGTCACTGGACTGTTCTAAAGATGAGATTTGTACATTAGGCATTATCTAAGAGAGTTGACTCAGTGATTAACTCATTTAGAATTTGTTCGTATTGTTTGTTTAGTTCTATATCTTGAATTGTTTGTTTACCTTTTTGATCAATGAAAAAAGAATAAGTAATATGTACTTTGATTCTGTTTGTAATTAAGTGTAATTGTTGTAATATTATATTTTGAAAATGACAAAAAGAATAGTATCGCGAGTTTCTTTCGGGGTTTCTTCTCAGGATCGTCATCTTGGCTTTTTTTCGAAACCCTACTAAATTTTAAATTTATAATGACGATCATAAGAGTTTCTTGGGGAAACCTAATTAATAAATAAATATTGTTTTTTTTTTTAAATAACTTAATTATTTACATTGCCCCATAAAAATGTAAAGCAATTTGGTTATGAATAAAATAAATAAAAAATTGGAGTAGGCCACCCTTATCACTTAGGTAGGGGTAAAAAATAGTTTACGACCTATTCTTAGACCTACTGAATATACACAAAAAATGTCTTAAACATCGATCAAGCCGGTTAGGACGACTTTGGTTATGAATGAATAAATTTGTATATTAAATAATAAGAGGTACAACAATATTATAAAATAAAAATAAACGACTCGTGATGGTTGATTAACCCTTGGTGAAAAAAAGGCTTAAGTTGGAATTTCTTTACCTTTTATTTAAAAAAAGAAAAAGTATTATATTAAATAATAAATGAATAAAATGAAAAATAAAAAGAAAACTTACTTGACGCCCTCGTGATATATTGAGAACCAACTCCTAAAATAAAATAAAAATCAAATAAAAATAACAAATAAAAATCAATAAAAATTATGTAGTTAATAATGGTTGCAAATGTTATATCGGAATTCAGCCACGTATAGTCCGATTCAAACTTAAGAGTGGGTATAAAGCAAACAAAATTTGTAATTTCACCCTTGTGGCCCCTTGGACATGACAGTGACACAAAATACGTAGAACTACGCACAACATGCGACGGAAGATAGCGCATCTCGCTCAATAACAATGTTATAAGTGCCAAAAGTATTAAATATTAATTATTCGTAAACTAAAATGTCAAATGAAAAATTGATACATAGAGCATTAGATAATCTGTGAAGTGAAATTACTGATACACTTTTAGCTTTGTAATGTGTGTCATTTTGAAAATAAAACTAAAATCGATGGAAATGAGAGCTCATTTGGTGTTTTTTTTTTCTATCGAGAAAATTTCATTATATTATGTTTTCTGTCCGAGTCTTCACTTTCATTTATAATGTATTGATCTATTTTGAAAAAGTTTTTAAATTGGACTTTGTTTACTTTTGATAAAAATCAAATCTAGGATTGGCTATTTCTCTTTATACCCGCTCTTAATGGCGGCTCGGAAGTTAGCTGCGAGCGCTGTTGTGCGCAGGTATACCCCCCTGTACACCCCCGCGGATATCTAATATTGCGTTCTGCGCACCATGTTGAACTATGTTCAGAGCCGCCATTAAGTTTGATTCGGACTATACCACGCTCTTTGACCAAAAGCCACGATCAATGTGACTAGAACTACACGGAGATGATTGCATGCGGCGGCACTTGTCATAGATAGGGTCATGGAGAATAGAGGTAAGGAGGACCAACTTATATAAATAAAATAGCTGCTGCCCGCAACTTTGCCCGCATATAAAAAATAGATAAAAACCTATTCTCAGACTTACCAAGTGTACATATAAAATTTCATCAAAATCGGTTAAGCCGTTTCGGAGGAGTATGGCATCTAACACTGTGACACGATAATTTTATATATATTAAATAAATAAATATCTTCACACAATCTACACAGTACCAACTAGTTGCACAGTAAGCAACTAATGCTCGCATTATGGACACCAGACAGTTGATACCGTACTAATATTATAATTGCAAAAGTTTGTATGGATGTATGGATGTTTGTTACTCTTTCACGCAAAAACTACTGAACCGATCACCATGAAATTTTGCATACACGTTATTGTCTGGGACACCAGAAAGGACATAGGGGTACCTTTCATCCAGAACGCGGACGAAATCGCGGGCACCAGCTTGTATTATAAATACAAAGGTAAAATGTTAATACATAAACATTTGCCCCTGGCGGGATTCGAACCCGCTACCGTTTGGTTAACAGCTAGAGTTACTAGCCACTAGACCAAACGTGTCGTCATACATTGGTGTTAAACTGAAAAAGTGGCAAGCTAAAAACATTAAATAGTGGTTCATAAATTGACCAGAATGGCGCTAGTGTAGCATTATATGTTTGATATGGTTGGTTGGTTGCGTAGTTCATGAACTAGTGCGTCAAACACCAATGCTACTACAGCGCCGCCTAATTGAGCATATTCGACTGACACTTTCTCATGTATAGAGTTGGGCCTCCTTACCTCTATTCTCCATGGATAGGGTACCTTTTGAAGATTCTACCCTCGTAAAAAAACCGTTTTTACTTCAAATATTTCTACGACTCACCCGTGTCCACTAGTACGGAATCTGTTTGGTTGCTCCAATTGACATTGTTCCGCACGCGAACAAATGCCTCGTATTTGCCCGGACTTATTTCGCCTGTGTCTATTTCGTAGAACAGTTCATATTCGTGATGTTTGGTGTCCGGTAGCGGCACTGACACCGTTTTCCATTTAGTGCCCTGGAAAGTCACAAAATCAATTTTTTTTATACTGCTATTTTTGGAGTTTATTCCTAAAAATCGATTTATATGTTTGCATGCATGCATATATATCTGTTGGATCTGACACACACAATTTTTTTTCAATAATATTTTACTGCTAACACTAATACTTTTGGTAATAAATTTTTAAGTAGAATTTATTTTTATTATAAAAAAAAACGAGTTTTCCTCGTTGCATTTGCGTTGCGACGAGTCCACGCTTCTATCTTCGGAGAATCTCCACGAACGAGCGATTATTCCGCCAACGTATCGTCGCGACTCGTAACGGAATCACAGCGTGTCCGCGACGACTCGTAACGGAATCGCCGCATTTCCTTGACGACGCGTTGTGCTATTATTTGTTGAAAGAGTTCAGTGTGCCAGACGAGATCGAAATAAGTAGTGTCTCAGAGTCAATAAAATCATTCTTTACTATGGATTTACTTTGCTTTAATTTATCTGTTCCGATAAACGTGCAACTGAATATTGTAAAGGGCAGGTCTCTCTCTCACTTCACATATAAACTTTTCAATGTCAAACATTGTAGTAGATATATTGTTTAAAAAGCTTGTCGTCCATGCTTGGCGAGAGGCAACGCTGAAATGACGCCTGCGTTTGACAGCGTGCTCGCTGCGAGAACGCCACGTTCTGCGGCGGGCGCGCTGCTAGTAGCGACAGGCTCACAGCGATGTAACGACGTTTCGCGCGCATTCTGCCTGTATTTCGTTCTATGAGAGTGTATAGAAACACGTGGCACGACGATAACATCGCCACGATTCTCTCACTCGTGGAGACAGCCCCATAGATGCGGAGTTCATCCGCATTACTTGGATAAGGTGCCACTACACACAATCCGGTTGAGTAGAAGTTTTATCCCGCGGACGCGCGAACTTTGGTACAATCTCCCTCCTGAGGTGTTTCCACCTAGCTACAATATGGGCTACTTCAAGCGAGCTGTAAACAAACTCCTACAGGGTGGGCAGCACACTAGCACTCCCCTTGGTGTTGCTTGTGTCCTTAGGCGACAGTAACCACCTACCATCAAGAGAGCCCCCAGCCTGTCTGCCACCTATATATTATTAAAAAAAAAACTTACGTCGTTAGTATCCCTCAGCTTGACTTCGATTTCCTCCAGAGTTTGATGTGAGTGGACAGTCCATTTCAGCTTATTTCCTTCCATTTGAAGCTTCTCAACGACCGGATTCTGAACTAGGTCGATCGACTTATTGTGCTGTCCGAACGCGTTCACAGCCTGAAAATTACAAAATAAACATGTTTTAGGTAATTTTTTTAAGCGCACCAGCGCTACACGTCACACGTTAGCCGCTAGATGGCGCTGCTTCATTCCCATACAAATTCACGTTTACGCGTTCGATGCGTTTGATCGAGTTACACTCGCACTACGCACTCTGAAGTTACTAAGTGACCAAGATATTTAAAATGTTTGTAAAGAACACCACTACTTCATAGTGTTGTCTTTAGTTTGAATTTGCCGCCTTTTTTTAAATTTAAATTTACCGCGTTACCTGCCTAACTATATTTTCACGACTGACCACTATAAAATAAAATAATGTTTGGGTATTATTAAAAACGAAACAAATGTGTGAGCTAGAAACAACAAACGTTCAAAATAAGTTATAATTATAAAGAGACATACTAAAGGCTTTGAATGTTGTTTCTCTCGTTTTTACAGGTTAGTAAATTATATAAACTTTTCATAATAATATTGTTATTGATCAAATTGTCAACATATTTTGTAAATAAACTCTCGTTTTTACAGAAACGCAGTCTCGCCTTTATTGTTTTTTATTTGAGTTTTCCAACTACGAGTATAAAGAAACATTATAAAACAACATTCTCCGCAAAAATTTGACAAAACATGGAAAAGTTGAGATTTGATTTTGCTGTGAAACAATCAGCAGATGGAAAATCAAACATCATATGCATTACTTCAATAGCTACCCCTGATGGAAAGATTTTTGGAATACCGGCCGAGTACCAATCTGCAAATCAACACCAAGAAATTATAAATACTCCAAACTATGCTAAGGTAAGAAAGTCATTAAATAAAAGACATAGTTCAAGAAAAATATGGATAACTTTGACAGAGAATATATCTAAAATATATTTGGATGAAGAACAAAACTTACAGTTTAATGATTTTTACCTGGAAGAAATTTTGGAAAAATCAAATAATGCTGAATCTGTATCTACTGGCTCAAGCTCAACATTGGAAAATCTGTTAATGAAATTCCTTGAAGATAAACAAACAAAATCTGAAACTCAAAATTTAGGAAAAATTGCAAAAGATTTTATGATTGAGAAATTCACTGGCAGAAACTCAAATGCTCACCAGTGGATAAAGGATTTTAATAATGAATGTAAACGATTCCAAATTGAGGAAGACAAACAGAAAATAGAAATTTTAAGAAATTTTTTGGAATACTCCAGTGTAGATTGGTACAGCTGCATGCTAATGAAACATACAGTGGAATCAGAATGGAATAAATGGGAAGAAAATTTTTGTCAGACATTTGCTAACAAAGGATGGTCACCCATTAGATATGCTCTTGGCTTCAAATATCAATCAGGTTCGTTACTTGAGTATGCTCTAAAAAAAGAAAAATTGTTGCTGGAAGAAAGGAAATCAATCGACACTGGGACACTTATGGACCTTATAGAATTTGGATTACCTAATTATGTGGCTGATAAAATTGACAGAGAAACTTTACAAGGAACAGAAGATCTTTACAATGAAATCGGAAGGTTGGAATATCTTGTTCAGAAAAATAAATACGATAAAAAAAGTATTATTTATTCGGACACAAAATCCAAGAAAAATATTGAAGAGAAAAAACTATGCCAAATCTGTGTCAACAAAAAGAAAGGGAAACGTTACCATCCTGAGGAAAATTGCTGGTTTAAAGAGAAAAATCAAAAAGAAGTTGTGAAAACAGTAAATAACTCAGAATTGGAAGTTGAACTAAATGAAAAGAATCCAAAAAACTAGAAGTGCCACCATTAATAAAAGTCAAGTTGCTATTAAATGATACTTTAAAAATTTCTGGAATTTATGACTCCGGGTCAAATGTGTCATTAATAAATGCAAAATTATTGAAGATACAACCAAAAGAAGTTAAAAGTGATGTACAAATGGTAAACTTGAAGACTATTAATGGTGAGAAGAAAACAAAAGGTATGGTAACACTGAAAATAAAAATCTACAATATTGAAAAAATTATGGATATTTTTGTTGTAGACAATATAAATTTTAATTACGATTTTCTAATTGGTTTGGACTGTATAAAAAATTTCAAATTAATACAAAATGAAGAATTAAAGGTCATTCAATGTAACGATTCAAAAGAAAACAGAGAAATCTCAAAAGAAGAGAATAAAAATAACAAAAACTACCCACGAAATGATACCTCCAATTTAACAAATGTCAAAATTCCTGATGTACTAGGTGACAAAAATGAAGAATTTTTTATACACTCTGAGGTATCAAATCAAGAAACTAAACACTTAAACAAATATGAAATAAATTTCAATGAACATATCAACCAGGATGGATTTGAAATAGTAATAAACCATTTAGATTTATATCAACAATCAGAAATTGATAAATTGATAGAAAAATATAAACCAGTTTTCGCTAAGGATAAATATGACGTCGGTACTGTACGTGATTATGAAGCTCATATTGACTTAATATCGGATAAATACTGTTGCAAACGTCCATACAGATGTACGGCTGAAGATAGAAGAGAAATAGAAAACCAAATATCAATACTATTACAGAAGAATTTAATTGAGGAATCGTATAGTCCATTTGCTGCTCCAGTAACTCTTGCATACAAAAAAGAAGATGAAAAAAAAACAAGGTTATGTATAGATTTCAGAGAATTGAACAAAATCGTCGTTCCTCAATCACAACCTTTTCCATTGATTGAGGATTTAATGGTGAAAACTGTAAATTGTAATTATTTTTCTACTCTTGACATAAATTCAGCGTTCTGGTCTATTCCTTTGAAAATTCAAGATAGATACAAAACTGCATTCGTTACACAAGAAGGCCATTTTCAATGGACGTGTCTCCCTTTCGGACTAAAGACTGCACCAGCCATTTTCCAAAGAATACTAAGCAACATCATAAGAAAATACAAACTCTCCAGTTTTGCAGTGAATTTTATAGATGACATCTTAATTTTTTCGAAAACTTTTGAGGAACATATACTACATTTATCAACTTTACTAGAGGCAATACTATCAGAAGGCTTTAGACTGAAATTTTCAAAATGTACTTTTGCAAGTAATTACGCCAAATATTTAGGTCACATTATAGAAAATAATTCGGTCAGACCTCTGAAAGATTATTTAACAGCTGTCAAAAACTTTCCAGTTCCAGAAACAAAAAAGAATATACGTCAATTCCTAGGCAAAATAAATTTTTATCATAAATTTGTACCACACAGAGCAATTATCCTGGACCCATTACACAATCTATTACGGAAAGATGTGAAATTCATATGGTCTACAGAATGTCAGGATTCATTTAATCAAATAAAAACATTGTTATGTTCTGAACCAATTCTGAAAATCTTTGACCCTGAACTGCCAATAAATATTTACACGGATGCTAGTATCAAAGGTTTGGGAGCGGTATTGAAACATGAAGATGAAAATGGAGATAGTAGGCCAGTTGCCTACTTTTCAAAAAAATTAACTGAGGCTCAGAAAAAGAAAAAAGCAATATATTTGGAAGAGGCTGTTAAATATTGGCAGCACTGGCTTATGGGAAAACAATTTATAGTATATTCGGATCATAAACCCTTAGAAAATATGAACATCAAAGCTAGAACTGATGAGGAACTAGGGGATTTGATGTATTATTTATCCCAATATAACTTTAAAATAAAATATAATCCAGGAAAATCGAACCAAGAAGCAGACTGTTTAAGCAGAAACCCAGTTCTGGAACCTTATGAAAATACTGACGACTTTTTACAAGTAGTAAATTTATTAAGCCTAGAAGATATAAAAAATGACCAACACACAAATCTAGACCTACAAAATGGAAAAGCTATATTGGAGCATGAAATTTACTACAAAAAGAATAAAGGAAAGAAGAAAATCATACTATCAGAAGACCTTAGCAAAACTCTTATAAAATGTGTCCACGATACATACTGCCACATTGGAAGAACCCAGATTACAAATAAAATAACACCATTCTACACAGCAAAGAATATAATTGCAAACATTAAACAAATTTGTGATGAATGTGAAATTTGCATAAAAAATAAATCAAGGAGAAAACCAAAATACGGTTTAATGTCACATTTAGGTCCAGCAACACGCCCATTTGAAATTATATCTATCGATACCATTGGAGGCTTTGGAGGGTCACGGTCAACAAAAAAATACTTACATCTTCTAGTGGATCATTTCACAAGATATGCTTATATTTCCACATCAAAAAATCAAAGCACTAGTGATTTTATCAAACTATTAAAAAATGTGACACAAAGCTACAGTATTGATATGCTATTAACGGACCAATATCCTGGCATAAATTCTAAAGAATTTAAAGAATTTCTAAAAAAGGAAAATATAAGAATAATCTTCACTGCTGTGGACGCACCATTTTCAAATGGACTTAATGAAAGGCTAAACCAAACTTTAGTCAATAAGATAAGATGTAAAATAAATGAAAATTATAATAAAACAGCATGGACTACTATTGCAAAGCAATGTGTAGAAAAATATAATGAAACAGAACATACTGTTACGAAGTTTGCTCCAAAATACCTTCTAGAAGGCGAAAACGTGAATATTCTACCACTCGAATTGAAATCAAGATATACAAAAGAAGATCTGAAAAGAGATAGGAAACTAGCCCTTGAAAACACAATAAAATCACACAACTATAATAAAAATATATACGACTTGCATAGAGAAGAACATAAATTTGAAGTAGGAGACAGAGTCTACGTGGAAAATGGCAATCGACTAAATAGAAAGAAAATGGATGAATTAAGAATTGGACCATACAAAATTCTGAAGAAGATTTCCAATTCAATTTATGAAGTTGATGTCGGACATAAGAAAGCAGAATCAAACCTTTACCACATTACAAAACTCTCTCCAGTGTTTGTAAGAAAATGAACAATTGCTTACATTGTCACTTACAATTGTTCCTATCTGAGGGGGGGGGGAGATGTAAAGAACACCACTACTTCATAGTGTTGTCTTTAGTTTGAATTTGCCGCCTTTTTTTAAATTTAAATTTACCGCGTTACCTGCCTAACTATATTTTCACGACTGACCACTATAAAATAAAATAATGTTTGGGTATTATTAAAAACGAAACAAATGTGTGAGCTAGAAACAACAAACGTTCAAAATAAGTTATAATTATAAAGAGACATACTAAAGGCTTTGAATGTTGTTTCTCTCGTTTTTACAGGTTAGTAAATTATATAAACTTTTCATAATAATATTGTTATTGATCAAATTGTCAACATATTTTGTAAATAAACTCTCGTTTTTACAGAAACGCAGTCTCGCCTTTATTGTTTTTTATTTGAGTTTTCCAACTACGAGTATAAAGAAACATTATATGTTTTTATTTTTTTTTATTTTAGTATTTTAGTTTTTTTATTATTATTAGTATATCAACTCTGGTATCGATAATACAAGCATTACTTAGTTGCTTAGTATGGAACTAGATGGTGCTGTGTAGAACGTGTGAATGTATTTATTTATTTAAAAAAATATATACTGGGCATCCCCTCAAACCCAGAGTTTTTCCACTTTTTCCAATTTTTGTTACATATTAAAGTTTAAAGACTCACTTGACACGTGTAAGTCCCGAAGTAGGATTCGTCGCGTGGAACCACAGTGAGGTTTGAATGAAGTCCGTTGGTACTTATTTGCACCATATTTTCCGGAACCAGCTGGCCATCTTTGTACCACTTAAAATGAACTCTGAAATAAATACAAGTATATTAGTGTTTCACGAGCCCGTTGGATGAGTGGTTAGGTTGCTTGCCTAACGTCTTAGGGGGCTCCGGATTCGATTCCGGCGGGGTCAACCATTCAAAGTTGGCTTTGGTCTGGGATTTGGATAGTAGACTGGATTACATTTAGGATACTTTTTATCCTGGAAAAATGTTAGGTTGCCGAGGGTCGCCGTGATGGCGCCACCGACGTCATACCGATAAAGATCTCAGGCGTTATTTAGAGTTGTATTTTTCATTTTTCAACTCAGACGAAGTCGCGGACACCAGCTAAGTGTATTATATGGAGAATACCGCGTGTAAAAAAACTCATATTTACATTCGGAGACCAGGGGCCCTAGACAAAGTGCCATTTTAAAAACGATAACGAAGTTCGATAGAATAAATGTATGGGAAGTATCGCGTAATTTAGCGAAGGCATATGTCAATCCCATACATTTTTATTTAGCGAATCGAATCGAATGCACTTTGTCTAGGGCCCAAGGTCAACTTCGATAAAAATCATTGACCTGTAATAAACCTGCTATCCCATACAATTACCATACTTTCGTATACCATTTTGAAACGCCGCCGTACGAAAGTACGGAGAACTAATTTTGACGTTTGCGTATATTTACACCATAGATAAGTATAATAGTGTCTGCGGACATCGCTAGTTTTAGTTCCATGTACTCACGCCCCATACTCTACAGCGCCAAAATGGCGTTTTTCAAATATACATAAAAATAATTTGACAGCAGCCTATCCAGTGCTTAATTACAGATCAGTGATAAAAATGCTTCTATCTCACTTTAACCATTGGACCAACTGCTCATTAAATTTGAAGGAAACAGGGCATTTATTATTAACATAATTTATTATTAAAACTTACCTAGATTCATCATGGACAGAGCATTGTAGAATAGCTTCTACACCAAGAGCCGAGTTGACAATCGTCTTGTGAACGTGTACTGACGGTTTTGCTGGAAAATAGAAAAAAAAGTTTAATAAATAAAATACAAAAGGTCCTTAACGGACTATAACGGTTAGTTGCAGAATTTTTAAGTTAAAAAAAACAATTGTGTGTGCCAGCTTCGAGACACGACTGGAGTTTACTCCTTACGAACGATTATAAAATTTAAATTTTCATAATTCGAACACGCCGAAAGAACACAATTTTTTAAAATAACATTGTGTAGATGGCGCAATATCTCTGAAACTTCAGATATTCTAAAATATTCAAAAAAATAGAACATAATTATAACGCATTCGTGTGACAATAAATTTTGATTTTACTCCCATAAATTTTCCTACCACGGTCTTCCTAGTCCTAGTATATACAGGGCGTCCCAAATATATGCGACATGAAGGGAAAGTACCTTAAATATCGTAGATAGGATATTTTGCTGAAAGAAGACTTTGTTATTTTTAAAAGTTAGTAATACTGCATTCAAAGATTTTCTAAAAATTATGTCGTCGTCGGCAATATATAATATTCTTGAAATTTGAAAAACATTTTACGTTATTCCTTTCATGTCGCATAGTTTTGGGACGCCCGGTATATATTTTGCAAATCGATTCTTAAAGTAATACAAGTCAGCTTTCCTCTATACAAACGTAGAATGATTATTACTCCGCTGTTTTATGTTTAATTTACAAAAGTAAACATGATACCCATTTATCTTGTCGTTAACTAGGTTCGTATGCGTACAAACTTAAAAAAAGTATTAATTTAAAAGATATGATCCTTGAAAAATCCATATTTTAACACAAGTTTTAATGCAACTTTGAGGCTAAATAGGTCACTCTAGTGTACAAAAACTCCAAAATACTTTGCATACAAACATTGATTAGTTATTCAAGAGTTCAAATAACTTTACACGAAATAATAAATATGCAGTAGTTTTGTCAAAAAGAGTATTTGCCCAAGGGTCTGTTTATGATTTTATTTTTGGTATGAATCATTGTGCATCTCACTCGACTGCTTTTCCCACGCTTTGTGCTGTGTGAGACAGAACGCATTGGTTCGGGCCGCCGACTTATTTCACGTTAAGGAGTAAACTTCAATAGCAAAAAAGCTTACCGAGAACATTGATCGTGAGGTTAGCCTGGGCGCTGGAGCCTTTCCCTTTGCCGTTGATAGCGTAACAGTAGTAGTTCCCGGAGTGATGACGCTTCACGTTCTTTACTGTCAAGGTGTTCAGAGAGTATTCGCCATAGTTCTCGGGCAGACGATTATTCTGAAAAATTAACAGTGCTCTCTTAACGGTGAGTGCGTATACTGTATACTATATTTTTTAGAACTTGTAGATAATGTAAATTGTAAACAAACACGAAAAACGAAACTATGTGTTAAACAAATACTCACGCCTTCGGGCATTTCCTTGGACCAAATGATTTGCGGGGGAGGTAAGCCGGCAACATTGCATGTCAACTTCAGATCATCACCTTCTCTGATCTCATATTTATTTGCGTAGAATTCTGAAATCAAAAAATGCAATTCTTTAATGCGTAAAATTCAGAACACAGTATACCTACTGTGGTGGAAACAAATTGTACTTTTGTATGTTTGTGATGAATATAATTAAAAACTACTGAACCAATTTTAAGAAAATCTTTTACATATATACCTAAGTTAAGCGGACAAAGACGCGTGCAACAGCTAGTCTTAAAATAAATAAAAAATGTTTTTTATCTTACCAACAATTCTTGGGGCTTCTCTAACAAAAAGAGTGTGATCAATGGCGACACGAGGTTCTTGGATGATCTCGCAAGTATACTTCCCGCTGTCTGCAGGCTTCAAATCTTTGATTATTAGATCCTTAGAGCCTTTTTCGCTGTAAAAATGCAATAATGACACTTAGGGCATTGATTTTTCTCGAACTGTGTGTGTGTAACTTTTGGACCCTATAGTCACTATACCGGGTGTCCCAAGACTATGCGACATGAAGGAAAAGTACCTTAAATATCGTAGATAGGATATTTTGCTGAAAGAAGACTTTATGCTATTTTTAAAAGTTAGTAATGCTGCATTCAAAGATTTTCTAAAAATTATGTCGTCGTCGGCAATAAATATTGAAATTTGATTCAAACATTTTTTGTTATTCCTTTCTTTTGAGATAATGTTACTTATGAATAATTATTCTTTTTTGTCCATTCTTTCGATTGGCATCATAAAAGTATGGGTGATTTTTTTTCACATTTAAGTCTGTTCGATTCCCAGACGAAGCAAGTGATTTTTAGAAAATCTTTGAATGAGGGATTACTAATTTTTAAAAAATAAGATAGTCTTCTATCAGCAAAATATCCTATCTACGATATTTAAGGTACTTTCCCTTCATGTCGCACATTCTTGGGACGCCCTGTATAGTCATCTCGACCAAACAATTATGCCTATTATGAAGTATGATTTTTATTAATAATGAGGTTTGAAGTTTAGCCCCATTATTCCTCAGTCAGGTCTGTATTATAGAAGAGTTATAGGACAGGTTTTCAGGTTTCCTCAAATACCTACCCGGAAATGTCTACTATCTCTCGGGGCACATGGAAGAAGGCGCGACGCTAATCAACAAGCAGTTCTAATCAAATCCCATAGATGTCGCGTGACCCTCTTTATCACTTCACCTAATTCCATTTTAAACATCGAAATACTACAATGAAATTTGCGTCACAAATGCCAAAGCGGCACATAAAAAGAACGCCTTTGACAGAATCATGGTGGACTCTTGCCTTCACGCGTCAATGGTAAAAAGTAGTAACGATCAACTTCTACTATTTCATTTTAAACTAATGGGTTGACGTAAAGTCACATTTTCTTTAAATTACGTACTTATTATTATGTTTGTTTTGTTTTAAATGACAGTTCATGCTCTACGCATATGTCACTTTTAAATGTTCCATAAAATTCGTAGTGTTTTGTATGGCACGCGTGTTCCATGTTGTAGTAGTTTGATGATTTTCACTACAATAGATAGATGGCACTATTAAGTGAATCTGGTAGCAGATCGCTAATAAATATACTTACATTGAATATCTGGGCTGAGATTTTTGCGGCGTGTTGCCAAGGAAGTAAGGAACGCCATCTTTCAGCCATTGGACAACGGTTGAGATATCTAAAAATTATAATTTCAAAATATAAGTTATTATTTAAACCAAATAGCAATGAGGTTTTATCATTTTTCAACGCGGACGAAATCGTTGACACCAGCTAATCTATGTATAATCTATACTAACTTTATAAAAAGAAAATATTTGTATTTTTGTAATGAATAAACTCAAAAACTACTGGACCGATTTTGACAATTCTTTCACCTATAGAAAGCTACATTAGCAACGAGTGACATATTATGCCATATTTTACAAAGTTACGCGGACGAAGTCGCGTGCCACAGCTAGTATAATATAAATATATATTATAACCAAAAATATTAATTACCTTCCGCGATCGGACTTGCTAGGTTTGCAATTATTTATGAATGCAAATATTGTTAACCAAAATATCTTTGTCGTAACTAAATTATATTCCCTTATGCCGTCTCTTCGACCATTACTGTTAATTAATTCAAGTGGATGAAGGCGTTATGTCGCATTTTTGGTTTTTTTCGTTTTTTGCGTTAATGAAGGTAATATGTCAATATGAATGTTTACAGACCTTAAGATCGTCGATTTTTAAGACCTTAAGAAGACATTTTTGGGAAATAAAAAGTTGAAAAAGGTGTAATGTAATTTAAAATTAATTTAATTTTTTTTTTATTAAAACTTAATTAATTAAATAAATTAATTTAAACTTAATTTTAAAAAGTAAAAGTGCAGAAAAGTTTACTTTTGTTAATGGAAGAGGGAGTTATTTTCACTTTTTTTTTAAATTAAATAATAGAAGTCTGTCATACCATTAATATTTTAGGTTGTTTACACAACTTTTCATCATAATTTAGTACAAAAGTCAGTTCCGTGGCGACTTATCTCAAAAATTAAAAGTAAAACTTTAACCTCGATTTATTCAAAATTGGAATTATACGACATAACACCTTCATCCACTCACGACTTCAATTTTAAGGCTAAAAGGAAATGACGTTCCGACGTTTTTGGCGCCACCGGAAACGCGAGCGCACAGCGAGCGTCGTACTGTGAATCATCCTTGCATAATAATTTGTTTAAAAATTGGGTGAATGCAATTTAAATTATTACAATTTGGTTTTATGTATTATATAATTTATATTTATAAAATAATTTATGATTGTTTTGACGACACGTTTGGTCTAGTGGCTAGTAACCCTAGCTGTTAACCAAACGGTCGCTGGTTCGAATCCTGCAAGGGTCAAAGAAAGATTTGATTATTTGTTTGTTTGCATTGAATAGGCTCCGAAGCTACTGTACCGATTTGAAAAATTCTTTCACTGCTGGGAATATTATCAACGAGTAACATAGGTTATCCTTACTAATATTATAAATGTGAATGTCAGTTTGTTTGTTTGTTACGCTTTTAAGCAAAAACTGAACCGATCACCATGAAATTTTGCATACACGTTGTCTGGGACACCAGAAAGGACATAGGGTACCGTTCATAAATAATGCAATAGCTAGTTATATACTTACTCTCCGGGGAGACCCTGCACTCTAATCTGACAGATTTGCCAATGGTCACATTGTATGATGATGGCAAAGTCAGAATCTCAGCCGTAACTGTCTCGTCATCTTCGTCTTCATCACCTGAAATTGGAAATACAAATAGTTTATTTCTTTATCTTAAGAGTGGGTATAAAGCAAACAAAATTTGTATGACACAAAATACGTAGAACTACGCACAACATGCGATGGAAGATAGCGCATCTCGCTCAATAAAAATGTTATAAGTGCCAAAAGTATTAAATATTAATTATTTGTAAACTAAAATGTCAAATGAAAAATTGTTACATGCAGCCTTAGATAATATGTGAAGTGAAATTACTGATACACTTTTAGCTTTGTAATGTGTGTCATTTTGAAAATAAAACTAAAATCGATGGAAATGAGAGCTCACTTGGTGATTTTTTTCTATAGAGAAAATTTCATTATATTATGTTTTCTGTTACAGTCGTCACTTTCATTTATAATGTATTTATCTATTTAAAAAAATTCATTAAATTGGACTTTGTTTGATAAAATTCAAATCTAGGATTGGCTACTTCTCTTTATACCTGCTCTTAAACCTAGGTACAAGATAACATTGTAGGGGCACTCCTATCATCATTATACAATACGTCCGTCTGTGTGGATAAACTCAAAAATTACTGCACTTATTTTCGTGCTGTTTTCACCAATGGATAGAGTGGTTCTCGAGGAAGGTTTTGGTATATAATTTACAAAGTTACGCGGGCGAAGTCGCGGGCAGCAGCTAGATAAGTGTAGTGTGTAGTGTAAGTGTAGATACTTGAACGAGTCCTCGCTCTTCCATCACCGCCAGCAATGAGCTACAACTATGGAATCCGCATGCCATACAAAACACTACGAACTTTATGGAACATTTAAAAGTGACATATGCGTAGAGCACGAACTCTGCAATCTGTCATTTAAAATCAACCAAACATCTGTCATTTAAAGAAAATGTGACTATACGTCTACACATTGGGGTTTAAAATAAATAATAGAACTTGTTCCTCCGTCACTACCTTTTACCATTGACGCGCGAAGGCAAGACTCCGCCTTGATTCCGTGTTAGGCGTACTTTTTATATGCCGCTTCGGCATTTGTGACGCAAATTCCATAGTAGTACCTTCTTCGATGATCAACACATACAAAACTGTTGTTTTCTATGGAAAGAAGCTCAATAGAGCTGTATCTATATGTAAAAATGTTTTGTTGGTTTGTGTATAACTCAAAAACTCGAACTAGCCGACGAATTGACTTGAAATTTTTACACAATATGCAATCCGCTTCAAGGATTGATCTTATCTATTTTTCGTGTAATAGCGAGGAGAACTAACTCGACATCGTGGACCCTGTCACATTTAAAGTGGCAGTTAGCCGTTGTCATGGCAGCCGCTGACCTTTGAACGTCAAAGAAAACCACAGCGAAGCGTGCAAGGGCACAGCTAGGTCTACCATATATTATGTATTTGCTTAATGAATAAAAGGTTTGCATGCATACCTATATCGCCGTCATTTTGGGTTTCATCGTCGCTGGCCGCATCCCCAAGGAACGAATCGTCATATTCATCTTCTGCTGCACGACGTTCTAACGAATGTCGCGCTTCTGAAACAAAAAAACAAATCTCGTTTTAAATTTTTTATAATATTATAAATATTCCTATACCTATAGGTATTTTTTCCTATAGGTCCATTTTTTTTTTAATAAAAACTTATTTAGGCGTGTATGGGGAATTTGGTAGGGTTAAAAGTTAAAGTAGTATAAAAGTAATAAGTATTAAGATTGTTCTTATTAAAATTGTATTGTGTGCTATTTTTGTTACGTAGTTTGTACTCAAATAAAATATCTTTTTTCTTTCTTTCTTTCTTTCCAAATTCGACATATGCGACAATCGACATGTTTATGTTTTTGTATGTTCGCGTTTAGGAACGAAACGATAGCGCGATATATAAGCTAAGCTTTTTTTATTTTATTTTTATGATCTAGGTACGTTGGCCATTAAAGTAGGTATAGGTAATTATGTATTGAGAAATGTAAATAACTCTTTTTAACAAAACAAAAAAAAGTCTTCAAACCGTTTTCTCATGGATGCCATTGTCAGAACTGAACCAAATTGAAATGGGACCACACGGGAAGTACCAGCTTTCAAATAAAAAAGAATCATCAAAATTAAAATTAGAAAAAATACAGTCGAATTGAGAACTTCCTCCTTTTTTGGAAGTCGGTTCAAAGTAAATTTACTCAAATCATCATAAGGCACAATAAGGGAATTATTTCTATTTATCTTATTATCTTGTTTAGATAAGAGAGCAATAAAATTCTTCTGGTATTTTATTGGTTAAACTGGAATAACACTGTGGTGTTTAAAATATTTCTCTCGACACGTTTTCTTTTTTGAGTTATTCAAACTATCAAAGGATATCAGAGGCGTTTGTGTAGACAGGAGAGACACGTTTCTCCTGTGATACCTTTTGGTAAGCAAATAGCCGCATACCAGATGCAGGTGTGGTACAAGTGACAAACTTTCGTCTGATTTTTAGATAATACCTAAAGAACAGTATTTTTTTTTAAAGAAAGGTATTTCCATTTCTGTCGGGATACTACGCGTATTCAAAATTTCATGATATTGCTCGAAAATTTAGATGAAAAATGTTCTCGCTTCAAAATCCATCCATAAAATTTTCCATAATCCATATAAACTAGCGACCTGCTCCCGGCTTCGCCCGCGTCCGATCGCTACAAACTTCATAGGATTATCCGTTGGACTAATCTGATGATTGTCTGAAAATTTCATCAAAAGCGATTTTCGAGTCTATAGGGAACATACACACACGCGCATCGCCTTTTATATACGAGTATTAAGATGTGAAAGTATCTCTATCTGTCTGTTTGTTACCTTTTCACGCCTTAACTACTCAACCAATCATCATAAATTTTGCATACACGGTGCCAAGGATACAGGAAAGTATCCTTGGATACAGGATACAGAAAAGTACGTATTATCAATATTAATAACAATCAATACTAATAATAAATCTGTAAGTGTTGGTCATAGAGTAAGTTACATTGTTTTCAGAGATATCGTGTTTATAAGCTCTATACATGATACTGAAACTAAATTGACAATTTTTAGAATTTTTTTCTGTATGTAAGTATTTATGTTCCTCCATAACTCTTAAACGAATCAACTGATTTTCATGAGACTTGGTAGATAAACATTTAGACGTACAGGACACAGGATAGGCTACTTTTTTCTTTGTCAACGCCAACGTAGTCGCGGTCATCAACTAGTCTTAGATCTAAGTTTGTAACTTGGACCGCACATATCTTTAAACGTTTCTGCCGCATACTTAGCCTTGTGTAGCCGGTAAATGGTTCTAAAATTATATCTTGATTCGATGTTGATACAATGTGTTTAGTATCACCATTTATGGTGAAGAGTTTGGTTTTAAAAGGCAAGAGAAATACACTCGTGAGGCCAGTTATACTGATTTATAGATTTTCTACAGACTGTCTCGTTGACCACTGACTAAATTTATTCAACTTAGGGCCTCTTTCACAAACTACATGTAAAGTGTTGATTAGTTACTTTTAGAAATAATTTTCTGTTATATTGAATATGCACTCGGTTTACTGCATCATTCGATAGCCGAATTTTTATTATTATTTTCTATTTAATGTTTGGGACGTTTACCGTACAAACAAAGGCATATCAGCTAAATTATTCCCGTTGACGTTGACGTTGACGTTTGTGAACGAGGCGCTTATTCGTATACTTAGTTAGGTTTACTTCTTTTAGATGCAATGGGAAATGAAAAAATAAACAAAAATATTTTTGGTCAAAAATAATTTCAAAAATACATATTAATAATATTCATTATTTTTAGCTAATAATATATTATAAACTAGCTGGTGTCTGCGACTTAGTCCGCGTTGAAAAAGAAAAAAGTAGCCTATCCTGTGTCCCGTACCTACGTCTAAATGTTTATCTACTAAGTTTCATGAAAATCAATTAATTCGTTTAAGCGCCTCTTTCACCAACTACAAGTAAAGTGTCTATTAGTTACTTTTAGAAATCATTTTCTAATTACTAATTACTGGGGACTAATTCCCGGTGACAGGTGACTTTAAGTGACGGTTTAGCCTACTTGACGTTCGTGAAAGAGGCGCTAAGAGTTATGGAGGAACATACATATATACAATACCTACACTTACAGATTTATTATTAGTATTGATAGCCTATGTTAATCGCTGATAATATAGCTCCCCAACAGTGAAAGAATTTTTCAAATCGGTCCACCAGTTTCGGAGCCTATTCAATGCAAACAAACAAACAAACAAATCTTTCCTATATAGAATATTAGTAAAGACGAATAACTAACACTAAGTAATAGTTTGAAACTGTCGGATAGTTTATACCCTATCAAAATTCACCGGGTGTCTAACAGACCGACACGCTGTCTTTCTACACTTCCCATAACAGACTTGTTTTGTATTCCACTCAGGTTCCATTCGTCCCACAGGGAGCAACGGTCGCAATCCTCAACAGTTGATTGCTATCTGATACTTAGAGTAGGTGTTTTTCAATACAATTTTGTTAGTACGCTGAGAGGGCGATAGATGGCGTGGATATTAATCTGCTGAAACTGAACACACTGAACTCTTTCAACAAATAATAGCACAACGCATCGTCAAGGAAATGCGACGATTCCCTTACGAGTCGTCGCGGATACGCTGTGATTCCGTTACGAGTCGTCGCGGACATGCTGTGATTCCGTTACGAGTAGTCGCGGACATGCTGTGATTCCGTTACGAGTCGTCGCGGACACGCTGTGTTTCCGTTACGAGTCGCGACGATACGCTGGCGGAATAATCGCTTGTTCGTGGATATTCTCCGACGACAGAAGCGCGGACTCGTGGCGATTCTTTCGCTCGTGGAGACAGCCCCTGAATTTCTTTTTCAATACACTTTTGTTAGTGCGTTGAGACGGCGATAGATGGCGTGGATATTAATCAATTATATACAAACATTTTACGTTGAAAGAAATACTCCAGTAAAATTTTTTGATGAACGGCAAATGTCACCAAAACCCCCGTCACATTTGTCACAGCAAGACCCCTCCTTGTATGCGAATGTATTTTATGAACGGCCCCTTATAGGTTGTCTGAAGACTTCAACCTATAGAATATAGAGCTCTATAGAGCTCTATATTCTATAATCACTAATTATATACAATTTTTCGGTCAATTTCAACATTTTCCTAAGCAAATTTTTAAGGAAAATGTTGAAATTGACCTAAAAATGGTATATATAGCTATATAGCTGTAAAATATCGTTACATAAAAAAAAATCGACGGACGACCTTTACATAAAAAAAGATAAAAACTAAATAATGATTATAATTCTCATATACAATAAATTTAACTTTAGTAATGAAACCCATGAAATCACATTATCCCATAAAGAAAAGTATCGTGATGACCCCCCATAAAAACGTGGACGCAATTTATGAGGTAAAACGAACTCATCAGTCAATGAAATTAATTCAGCTAAAGCGACATTAATTAGGTCATGGACATTGTGTTCCACCAAATACCAGTTTTAATCTTGCTAATTGTATTTGCGTTACAGACCCATAAAAAACTTGTACGAAGATAACATTTCTTTGGTTAATTAGATTTTTAAGGTATCAAACAGGCTGACGGTATATACTTGGTTTCTATCATCGCCAAATACAAGCAATCCTGTGGGCCTATTCTCTATTTGTGGTTTCGCTGTGGTTATCGACTCGATGCGGTTATAGACTCGACAATTGTCTACTTTGTTATGACTTTGGTATTCACTAAGCACCTGTCAAAAAGTCTATGACGTTTTTACCATGGTTATACATGTGACACATGTCGATGAAGTTAGAATACGAAAGTTTTAGATGTGGTTTCGTGGTCGTTTTAATGTAGACGTTGACAAACGACATTGACATTGGAGTGGATAGGTTTTAAAAACCACAAATAGAGAAAGGGCTTGACTGTCGACACTTATGGGATGTAGGATGAGAGACAAGAAAATGAAGTATTTCATAAAATGATAGCGAAAACCGCTTCAACAGTTAATGTTCATTATCATAATCGCATCGATGAACCATATTAACCACATCTATTCATGTGAACATTCGTTCATACGTTCATGAACATTATGAACATTCATTCATGGATTGTTATCATTACTTCAAAGTAACATTTCTCATTATTCAATATACTCATCAAACTAAATATAGATGCTACATATTTAAAAAGAAGGTAAGCATAATGGAAGAGATATGCCAGGTCAAGGATAAATATGTCAGAATTGACAGAATTGACGGATCCATTCTGATTTATTCTCAGAGAGAATGAGTCTGGCATATCACAGGCATGATTTCAGAAAACTAACAGGGAACCTTCAAGACTTTAAGAGAGGAGCTACTTAGAAAAGCTAAATGTATAATATAAAGTGAGTATTGAAAAAAGAACTCTTGGAGTTAAATGGAGTTTTTCAATTTAAATTTTAATCAAAACCAAAAGACTCAGGTTTTAGTACTGGTGTGCACTATAGATTACTAAATTTTACACAAAACAAGGTAGTCTACTGTAAGGCTTTGAAAGGGTTACAGTCTACTGCCTTACAGTAGACTACCTTGTTACAATACTTAGTTTAAAGTGGTATTACTTTTGAAAGGGGCTGTCTCCTTTAGCGTTCCATGAAATTGATGAATTTTGTAGCAAGTTTTCACCTAAAAAACTAAGCAAATATGAATGTCCCATGAACACTGCAGTGACATCTGGATCAGAACGATATAATAAAGCGATTAGTCCTTCCAAAGGTAATAAACTCCCCATGTGTAAGGAAGTAGTTGCGACAATTAATTGGTTACCCGAGAACCGGGCCATTTCAATTAGCACTAATTAAACAAACGGACGGACAACTTTGTGCATGTGATAGACAGGACTAGGTCACAACTTCTGTCACATCTGTTTCACCAATAGCTTTGCGGATGGCTATTCCGTAAACATTAATTGTTTGCGGGATCGCTAAATTTCAGACAAGGCTACACCTTTTTTTTAACGTTGGGAAATCCTCTTGGATACCCGGCAGTGTAGGGGATACAGTGTCTTGGATACACTGCGGGGTTATTCGGCTAAAACCCAACGACTTCCTAGAGCGGTGTCGCGATCCCCCGAGATGGTCGGCGTACCTCCACTTTCGGGTACGCCGAGGGGTACGCCGAGGTTCTGACAGGGAGCGTAACCCTCCCCGCGTTGGATAGCCGTGGCGGGGCACCGAAGTCGTGTAACAACGTCCCCACGACCCCGCCCATCAACGGCCGCGAAAGAAAGAAAGTCGTTGGGTTTTAGCCGAATTTCCCAACGTTAAAAAAAAAGGGGCGGTGTCGCGAAGACGTTATGACACGACATCGGTGTCCCACCACGGCTATCCAGCGCGACACAAGTCTAGTTCCATGCACAAATGCAAGTGAGCGATCGGAGATTTGAATTCGAGTAGTGAGAGTGAGTCATAAATATCTAACAATGTTCACAAAAAAAGAGGGGTCTTGCTTGTGTCTCGGGGTCAAATGGACCTGCGGGCGTGATGGAATGTATGTATAACCTCTATCTATAGTCAGTCGCCAGTGGAGGGTTAAGTTACAGTAATAAAAAAAACATGTTAAAATACATTGTATACTCTTTCACAAACTACATGTAAAGTGTTGATTAGTTACTTTTAGAAATCATTTTCTGTTATTCGACGACACGTTTGGTCTAGTGGCTAGTAACCCTAGCTGTTAACCAAACGGTCGCGGGTTCGAATCCCGCTAGGGGCAAATGTTTTATGTGTTAACATTTTACCTTTGTACCTGAGTCATGGATGTTTTTTGTGTATAATATGTATGTATTTCCAAAAAAAAAGTAATCCTATGTATTATATCAACTGTCTGGTATCCATAATACAAGCATTACTTGCTTACTTTGGAACTAGATGGTGCTGTGTGGAATGTGTGAAGATATTTATTTATTTATTTGTTATATTGAATTATGCACTCTGTTTACTGCATCATTCGATAGCCGATTTTTTTATTATTATTTTCTATTTAACGTTTGGGACGTTTACCGTACAAACAAACAAACAGCTCCATTATCCCCGGTTACCGGTGACTTTAAATGACAGTTTGGCCTACTTGACGTTTGTGAAAGAGGCGCTTAGTGAAATAAATCTGTTCTTACGTATAGTTGTGAATAATTTATGAAACAAACCTGAACTCTATCCAAACAAACCAACTCAGAGTAGGTACTATTAATATTACTGAAATTATAATTTTGAAATATGAAAATAGGTTGAACGGTTGCTTCTAAAGCAACAATGACTCATACAACACACAGCTGCTCAAATATATCAATATATTATTAGACCACTTACAGACGGACAATCCGAATGTAATTTTATATGTATATCGGAAGGGGCGAGAGGAAGTTCTACACCGAAATCCGTACGCGAAATTGCGAATCGATTTTTTTTTAATTCGAAAATTCTAACATTAATAATATGTTTTAATAATAATAATGTATTTTTATGTATTCACAAATCTATAAACATAATTGAGTTGAGTACCTGAGTAGGTACATTATTACCAGACTATAATTACTTTTATTTATCCTTTAAAAATTTGTAAAGATTATTTACTCCTTATTATAATCCATTATTTCATTATTTATGTATAAATAAAAATAAAAAAAACAATAATTTTCAATAAAATAAAATATTTATTTGAAGTATAATCATATTTCAATAAAGCATTTTTTTTATTCCCCCTGGGGGTTACACCACCCTCGTGGGCCATTTATTTTGTAACAAAATTTCAACATATTATATTATTATTGTTATGTACATACATTAATCTGAGTATATTACTTTAATAAGTTTTTTACCGGGTTGTTTTATCAATAAAACATTGTGAGTTTTGAGTATGGCAAACTACTTGCCTATGTCGTGGGCAGATCGTAGAATTGGGCAGATCGTAAAGTATGAAATCAAAAATCTTTCGCTAAAAGCCAAAAATAGGTGCGACGAGGAGCGGGGCGAAGCAAAGCGAGGAGGAGCGTGTTAGGTTTACATGGAAATAAATTTGGGGAGCCGAGCGAAGCGGAGCGGAGTGAGGCGACCCTCTCAGTTTTAACAGAAATATGATTTGCCCAGGAATATCATGATATGCCCAATTCTACGATGTGCCGACAACACCTATACTCCGCGCGATCTTTGAGCCAAATATTAGCGGTCAACGTTATCGATGAAGTTTACTTCCCACTTCATACAAGTTAACTTAAACCATAACACAAACCCGCGCGCTAACTGAACATTTGTTCACGTCACCGCTTGAATGAAATGGGAATAAATCTCATTTAAAGAATTCTAAATATAAAAACAACCAATTAACTCCGACCTCCCTCTCCCTTCCCCATAAGCTAAGGGAACACATTTATAGAAGGATGTCGAATAAGTGAGAGAGGTCTTTGGGTATTGGTGGTTAGAAAGTATGGACGTCGGCCTCTCGCGGGCCATTTGACATGCTAATATAAGGGAGGCTGTAACGTACTGTAACGTCGAATATTCGAAAAGAATTTTCGAAGGCAAGTAAACGCGTTTACATTAAGCCCGTCACACACGTAGCTATAATATACAGGGCGTTCCAAGACTATGCGACATGAAGGGAAAGTACCTTAAATATCGTAGATAGGATATTTTGCTGAAAGAAGACTTTATGTTATTTTTAAAAGTTAGTAATACTGCATTCAAAGATTTTTTAAAAATTACTTGCTTCGTCTAAGAATCGAACCTACTTAAATGTGAAAAAAAAAATTACCCGTATTTTTATGATGCCATTCAAAAGAATGGATAAAAAATAATAATTCTTCTTAAGTAACATAGTATCTTAAAAGAAAGGAATAACGTTAAATGTTTGATTCAAATTTCAAAAATATTATTGCCAATGACGACGTAATTTTTAGAAAATCTTTGAATGCAGTATTAATAACTTTTAAAAATAACATACTGTCTTCTTTTACGATATCTTATTTACGATATTTAAGGTACTTTGCCTTCATGTTGGACAGTCTTGGGACGCCCTGTAGGTATATTAATATAAATTATAGCAAGGCATATTACTATGTACTTTATATACAAATATTGGAGTGACCACACACACAGCTATAATATATATTTCTATGATGTCACCAACCTATACCGTAATATATCGCTGCTTAAAAACTAAAGGGCCACAAATCAAAATTACACTTTTTACAGCAGAGCTAATCGAAAAAAAAAAAATTATTTTTTGTCAATTCTTTTCTTATTAGATATATATCAAATATATGCATATTATACATCGTTAGAAGCGTATTTTTAAGTAGCATTAAATGTTTTAATTACTTTTATAATAAACTGAATACTAGAAGAGATATAAGCATATAAGTTACTTTTGAATATATAAAAAATGATCAAAATATACTAAATATGGAATAAAACAACCATACGTCTTTTTGCAACATACAATATGAAGGATTGTGATTGTATTTTTGAAATAGAAACATTTTTGGATTTTTTGTTTTATGGCCCTTTAGTTTTTAAGCAGAGATATATTAATATATATCTATTTTAGCTACGTTTGTGACGGGCTTTATAGCTTTAATTTCGCATTTTATTATGACAATGAAAGTAGACATTAAATTTTTCACACTTTTAGACAAACTGTAAGTAATAGGTATATGTCTGAAAATATGGGGTTTTTCAAAGGCGCTTTATTTAAGGCTTCCTTGAAGATGTTAAATAGTCCAGACCAGAGTCAACTACGAAAAGTTCATTAATTCCATTTCATTTCCAAAGTCGACCCAGCCGGGATTCGAACCCGGAACCCCTGAGACACCCTAATCACTCATCCAACGGGCTCGTCAGTCATAATTATTGGTAATGTGGTAAATATCGTAAATTCGTTTCGTTTCGAATCTCTTAAAGCTCAATAAGCCCGAAGTTCAACAAACCACAACAAACTGTAATCTTATTCCACTATTAACATATGCACCGAACTATAGCAACCATAACATAGTATAACATAGTATAACATATCCCAGAAATAAGGCAACAATATTGCGTGCTATAATAGGCATATTGTATATCTTTATCTATTATGCATTAATTCGTTTCTTGAAAATCTCACAGGAACTTAACAGGATCTTCCAGCATAGAAAGTATAAAAAAAAAAGTTAATAATATAAAAAAAAAATTAACATAATAAAAAACTTAAACTCGCAAAGTAGAGATAATAATATTATCTTCATTTAATTATGAAAAAACCTTTTATAAATGGTTTTGTTTGACGAGTAAAGTAACCAACATATTAAATTTATGTATCGAATATGTTAGTTACACATTCGTTTAACAGATGGCGCTCCGCCGGCACGTTATATCGCACTAACGCTTCGTATCTCACGATAGTCTACTATTTTACTGAGAGATATTGACGATTTACGTTACCACTCACATCAAGTGAGAGAAAATGTCATGGAAATACCATTGTATTTTTTGATGAGAGAACCTTAGGATTTTCCTTTAGTCTCTCTAAAAAAACATTCATTAATCATTATTCATTTCATTTATGATTTAGTCAATCAAGTCAACAACTAGTCAAGTCATGTATGACGTATGTAGTGTATAGTAGTGGGCTGTACTAGGTAAAATTGGGAACCTGTTCCAACTGTTCCGGTGACATCGAAATAACAGTTCCATTTACCTGTTATTAAAGAACAGCCTGTTATTTTTTACAAGATAGTATTTACTTGATGACCTGTTCCAAACCTGTTCTTGTTTCACTACTGCTACCACATGTTATACATGCAACACACATTTGACACATTGGACTGAAAAATCTCCATGATTTTACAGGCTTAGGACTGTCAGATTTATAATTTAAACTAATACTGAAACTAGTCATTAGGTTAGGTACAAATATGATTTACACTACTAGGGACTTAAACAAAGGCACTAAACTAACTAGATATTTACAGTTATTCTTAATTACACAAACACATAAAAACATTTAAGGACAATTTTTTTTAATGAAATATGAAAAATTAATTTACTCTAGAAAAAGAAAATCAATAAACGAAATACGAATGAAAAATTTAAAATTGAATTAAAATATTTGAATTTTGAAATGTCACTGTCATAATATTGATTGACATAAAATTTACGTTCGGATACATTACTGTAATCATAGTTCATTATCTTTTTGCGCTATTACGCAATATATATATATCGTTAATAAAATAAAATAAATATGAACGTGAACTTAATCTACGTTATAATGTTCAAGTTCAGCTTTATTATTAATTTTATTTTAATAGATATAATAATATGTATTGCATACTAGCAACCCTTTTGCTTGTTACATTAAAATATTGTTCGAGTTTCCGAACGCCATCGGCTGTAATAGGTGTATCTCTTTTTAACTAAGGTAAATTGAATGAGAGACAGCTTGTTCCGGAACAGGTGAACAGTGAACAGTTGGATACTTTCATATTCGATCTATGGAAGTATCTAACTGTTCACCTGTTCCTAGTACAAACATGATAGAACCACAGATAAAATTAACAGGAACAGTTAAATCGGCTAAGACGTCACAGTTCCAACCTGTTCCTTTAAAATATCTGTTATTTTTACCTGTTACGATAAATACGCCTCACTCCTAGTAGTGTAGATGAAGTCAGTCTGTTCGAAACGAAATTTGAAAATTGAAATCACTTTTCCTCACGCTCAGTAAACTTTACTGCACTTTTTGCTTTTTAAAATTAACTGTACATAACACCTTTTTCATCTTTTTAATTTCCAAAAATGTCTTAAATTGACGATCTTAAGGTATATAATCATTCATAAGGACATATTATGTTCATCAACGCAAAGAAACGAAAAAACCCAAAAATGCGACATATCACTTTCATCCACTCACGTCTTCAATTGACAAATGACAAATTAATACAGTTTTTTTTTCGTTCGTTCCTAATGTTTGTTGTCATGGTTTAAAAAAATATCTATTTTGATACAATTTTCGATATTGGATATTTTGTATAGATATTAAAATATATCGGCCAAAAATATCGATATATCGATATTTTTTCAGCATCCCTTCTGTGTTAGGGCAAACGTCACTTGGTAATGACTTGCTAAAGCAAAAAATATGAAAACATACTCTTATGTATTAGACCGACCGATACACTCACAACTGGTATAAATATTTGAGAACAAATAATTCGATTCCGCAGTAGTCTGTTAACGAGTCGAGGTCGTGTCAAATAACACTAGGTCACGATGTTACTGGGAATTTTCTCCTCGACAAATTCACTTCACATTTTTAACTTTAAGTAAAGTTAGTATAAGTAAGTACCTCCTCAACTAGAAAATAATTTAAGTGTATTAAATAATATGATGTTATGGCGTATATCTCGGGTATATCGCTGCTTAAAAACTAAAGGGCCATAAAACGAAAAATCCAAAAATGTTTTTATTGCAAAAATACAATCACAATCCTTCATATTGTATGTTGCAAAAATACTTATGGTTGTTTTATTCAATATTTAATATATTTTGATATATATTTTTATATTCAAAAGTAACTTATATGCTTATATCTCTTCGAGTATTCAATTTATTATAAAAGTACTTAAAGCATTTAATGCTACTTAAAAATACACTTCTAACGATGTATAATATGCATATATTTGATGTATATCAAATAAGAAAAAAATAGACAAAAAATAATTTAATTGTTTTCGATTAGCTCTCCTGTAAAAAGTGTAATTTTGATTTGTGGCCCTTTAGTTTTTAAGCAGCGATATATTTGCATAAAATGTGAGTAAAAGTTTAATAAGCTTTGAACTAATGATTTTTTTGTCTCAGTAGTTCGGTCGGTTGCAAGAATCAACCGAACTACAATTGCCTTCCACTACGGAGGCAAATTTAATCGTAAAAATTTGAAAATATGACGTTATGTTTGTGTCCGGTATACGCGTTGCTTAGCCGGTGGTCCACTCAGCAGTATCCAAACCACTTGTCCATTTCCTTTAAGATGTTATCGACCCCCAAGTTTATTTACGTATACATGCACCTCGAGTGGGCAGAGCCCTTTGAGAACTTAACTCCTTGAGCGATAGAACTTTTGATAATACAATAATAAAACCAACGATAAAAATACGTACAAGAAAGGCACATTCAAAAACACGATTGAAATGCAAGAATTTAAGATACTGACCAACAAAGATTTAAATCGAGAGATGCGGCATTACTAGCGAAAGTGTGTTACAAAATACAACATACATTATACTAAAAACAAAAGTATAAAAAACATATACATAACTTTGTCTAAACACACTTTTAAACACAGACAACACATTCCTTACTTCAAACGTGACTGTGACGATAGCGAAGCTCTCAACAAGCGACCGTCACTCACTGTAGCTGGCGTGCAACTGTAGTTGGGTTGAGCGCCTGCGCCCAACCCATTGTTAAGAATTTTCGATGTGTTTTTAGTATGGCGTGAGGAGATTACGCCGCATCTTTCGATTTAAATCTTTGCTGACCAAGATATTGGGTCTGTCAGATGATTTGACGTAGTTTTTTTATATGGTTTAACGTGGTAGGCAAGTTGACAGTGCAATTGATATAGTAGGCTATAAATAAATACAAGCTTGATGTCCTTTTTTTTTCAAATGTACCATCAGCAGTACCTAGTAGATCTGTTTACGTTGTTCGAGGTCGCGAGTTCGATCCCCGCTCAAGACAAACATTTATATGTTGTTCTAGGATTTCCTGTGCTTTCTATGTAAGTATGTATATTTACCAAAAAAATAGATTATATACGTATTTATATATCTAGTTGTCTTTTAGTAAAATCTTAACAGAGTACAAGCTTCGCTTAGTTTGGGGATAGATGGCGCTGTGTCACATGTTTCAAAATATACTCTTATCCATAATGCACTAAATTACTACTCTTATTTTCTTTTTTAAATAGGTTCAGTATCACGTACTTACCCTAAATGCACGATTAAGGAGATATAGGTCACTTCCGCCCGCCTAATTTGTAAGGATTTTGTGCATTTAGGGTCAATACGTGATAATGAACCTACTTAAAAAAGATAGTTGTAATTTTAATGGCCATATTAGTTTACGGCCATATAAATTTGTGGCAATAAACAAATCGTAATAGTCGAATAAGTCGTAAACGGCAAGTGATAGAAAAAAATTTATTGAACCAAAAATATAGGAAATTTATTTATCTACAAAAAAGGTTATCACCATTTTTGGCCTCAAGTACACGGTTACGAAGATACAGGCCGAAACGGTTTTTGTCCAAATGGGGCGGCTCTTCCGCCCGCCTAATTTGTAAGGATTTTGTGCATTTAGGGTCAGTACGTGATACTGAACCTATTTAAAAAAAATGAGATTAGTAACTTAGTGCAGAAGAAAATTCTCTATTGTCTGTAGTATTAATATGTCATCGAATAGTGCAAAGCCATTCTTATAGGTCACAGAGTTCTCCACAACACTTGACGATTATATAGATGTTAAATTAGGCCAGTATTTAAGGCCTAGCAAGGCCACATACGAGTATCTCGGTAAAAGCATAACTAATAAAAGGCACGCGTGTGTTCCGTTACATAAAATATTATTAGCTGTTTGCAAAGTATACTTCCGTTCTTAATAAAAACAGGATATCTTGAAACTACAAACTAACGCACAATAGAATCAATATTATTTATACTAATAATAAATCTGTAAGGGTTGGTCATGGAGTAAGTTACTTTGTTTTCAGAGATATCGTGTTTATAGGATCTATACATGAAACTGAAATTAAATTGACCATTTTTTTGAATTTTTTCTGTATGTATGTATGTATGTGTATATGTTCCTCCATAACTCTTAAACGAATTATCTGATTTTCATGAAACTTGGTATATAAACATTTAGACGTACAGGACACAGGATAGGCTACTTTTTTCTTTTTCAACGCGGACGAAGTCGCGGGCGCCAGCTAGTATTGAATATTTTTAGTTATTTGGAATCATTATTTGTAGGTTTTTTGTATACCAAAAACAATACATCTTTTTAACTGACATTGACTTATTAATCGGTGCAGGAATCATTTACGCGCAATAAGCCGTTTTCGAAACAATTTTCAATATGAGAAAGGACCTTTTATCGCGGTTGCTAATGGACGGGGTCGCGTGGACGTTATGACACGACATCGGTGCCCCGCCACGGCTATCCAGCGCCGGGAGGGGTACGCACCCTGTCAAGAACTTCGGCGTACCCGAAACTGGGGGTACGCCGAATTACAAACATACCCTGACTTATCTGGTTCACGGATTATCTGTAACACCATTAAATTAAACCAACGACCGAAATAACTGACACAAATAATTTTCTCGGAAGCAAAATTCGGAACGTTTCCTTGCATTTAACTTTAACGGATAGCTTTTTATAACGTACAGTTTTATGTTATGTTATGAAATTGTGTATAAAAGAATCCGTGTTAACTGCTTGCATTTATTATATGCACTATCCTCTTTTATTTAAGATACTTTTCCTCAGTTATATTTACTTTGTTTTTGGTTGGAATTTAAACTGATTGATTTATATTTTTAAATTTCATGATTTGGAAAGCTGTCATTTGAAATAACTTTTATATACCTACATAGATAGTACGCGTTTGGTCTAGTTAGTGGCTAGTAAACGTAGCTGTTAACCAAAAGGTCGCGGGTTCGAATCCCGCTAGGGGTAAATTTATGTGTTAACATTTTACCTTTGTACCTGAGTTATGAATGTTTTTTATTTATAATATGTATTTACAAAAAAGTAATCTATGTAATATATCAACTGTCTTGTATTCTAACTGAAGTCAGCAATTTGGTCTGCGTCTGTCGACTACAGTACAATTAAGGATAAGGTATTGGAAAGGAATAAGGAAATAGGGTCTGGCAAACCTTACTTACTCACCGAAACACAACAGCACATATGCTGTTATTTCACGGTGGCCTTCTGTAAGGTTACTGCAGACCAGAGCAAATTTTGAAAAGTACATTCCCAAAGTTGACGCAGCCGAGAATCGAACCCGCTGACCCTATGGGACGTTAGGCAAGCAACCTTACCACTCATCCAACGGGCTCGTTAAAAACTAAAGAAATATAGTATCCAGGTAATAATAGCTTGACAGTAAAATTGTTAATATTTTAACATAAAAAAAGCGACAAAAAACTATTTTCTAAATGAATAACTAAATAAAATATCCTATGCGTCATATCACTGCTAATCGTCACATATGAGATTAAATCAAACAAAAAAAAAACTCCCGGTTCCTTGAAGTTGGTTCCCAGTATTACGAATGACGTAATCGGAGGGTTATTAATATCGTATAGAGTAATTAAAAATGTACGTAACACGTATTTTTATACGAAAATTCCTTAATCAAAAGATTACCGCAATTGTTATGACTAATTCGCCCACTGGTCAACATTTGTGGTCCTAATTATTTGGAAGTTGGAAAAAAGTTTTTTACGCTAAAGCTTGTCAATGACTATAGAAAAAAAAACGATTGGCAAACCGGAGAAGACTGAAGAGTTTTGTCTTTACCTATTTATTATGTTGATTTTAAGATATTATGCATAAAACGTATAAATATACAAAAACACATTTCTACAAAACAATAAAATATAACTAAAAAATAATCAGAAGACACTGGTGTCGTTCTGTAGTTGTTTTTCGCTTTTTTGGTGTTTGTAAAATATATATTTTTAAAACTAGCTGGCGCCCGCGACTTCGTCCGCGTTGAAAAAGAAAAAGTAGCTTAACCTGTGTCCTGTACGTCTAAATGTGTATGTACCAAGTTTCATGAAAATCAGTTAATTCGTTTAAGAGTTATGGAGGAACATATATACATACAGAAAAAAATTCTAAAAATGGTCAATTTAGTTTCAGTATCATGTATGAAGCCTATAAATACGATATCTCTGAAAACAAAGTAACTTACTCCATGACCAACCCTTAAAGATTTATTATTAGTATTGATTATTATTAATACTTTCTAGGTCCTTAATAGACGGCGGGATATTATCAACACTTAGACGCAGCATAACGAAAGCGACATCTAAAGACAAATGCTCTAAGGTTTTATTTTCTGGCTAACTGCAAAGACTGCTGATGTTATTAAATGTTGAGCAAGTGTTAAAGCTCCACATGAAATCCGAGATACACCCATATGTACTTGCAGCAGCCTACTTTTTATTCCACTACTATTCAGCATTGTCAATGAATTTCAGCGAAGTGGTATCAATATACTAATAATAAATCTGTAAGGGAAGGTCATGGAGTAAGTTACTTTGTTCTCAGAGATATCGTGTTTATAGGCTCTATACATGATACTGAAACTAAATTGACGATTTTTTAGAATTTTTTCTGTATTCTATGTAAGTATGTATGTTCATCCATAACTCTTAAACGAATTAACTGATTTTCATGAAACTTGGTAGATAGACATTTAGACGTACGTGACACAGGATAGGCTACTTTTTTTCTTTTTCAACGCGGACGAAGTCGCGGGCACCAGCTAGTACCACAATAAAACAATGTACAGTTCTGTTGTACCCAGTAATTATTTATCATTCATAAATTCACCCTCATTTCACCATGACATAATTATTCAGAGCACACCCCCGCCTCTGACCTGCATAATGTTATGAAGCAATAAATCCATGATAATAGTTTATCCTACTTGAGTCATTACGACAGTGTCAAGGACTTTAGTATAGATAGTGGGATTAATGGGCTTAAAGAAGATTTATGACAAATTTTTTAGAAGATCTGCTCTTATGATGTCTGATACATGCAGACTAAAACTCTTATCAGAAATCAAGGCTTGGTTAAGAACTTAGAAAATATCTTTATCTAATAAATCTTAGTACATAAGATCAAATGCCACAAAAACTTTAAATACAAGTATGTAAAACCTTTAGAGTGGGTATAAAGCAAGCAAAATTTGTAATTTCACCCGCGTGGCCCCTTGGACATGACAGTGACACAAAATACGTAGAACTACGCACAACATGCGACGGAAGATAGCGCATCTCGCTCAATAAAAATGTTATAAGTGCCAAAAGTATTAAATATTAATTATTCGTAAACTATAATGTCAAATGAAAAAATGTTACATACAGCCTCAGATAATATATGATGTGAAATTACTGATACACTTTTAGTTTTGTAATATGTGTCATTTTGAAAATAAAACTAAAATCGATGGAAATGAGAGCTCACTTAGTGATTTTTTTCTATCGAGAAAATTTCATTATATTATGTTTTCTGTTACAGTCGTCACTTTCATTTATAATGTATTTATCTATTTAAAAACATTAATTAAATTAGACTTTGTTTACTTAGATCCTCTCGGATCTAAGTACCCGCTCTTAAGTATCCTCTCGGAAGTCAATATTTCGACCAAAAGCAATATCTCGGTGCTTTTTTATGTATTCCTGTGACGTATGAAGTTTATTGTGGCATATTTATATATGCCAATGTATGGTAGAATTTAAGCATTCTTTCAAGGCAATAAACCTCTACCATTTAAGAATGCCACATGGCCTCCTATTTTATGACTCGATAGGTGTTTGATAATTATAGAACTTTATTGCTACCTTGGTTCCTTACACCAATCCTTTTATACATTTTTAACTGTCTCTTATCCTTTTTTAACTTCGTTATAACATTTTTGGATATTTATTGGACGGACGTACCGATTGAAATATGGATATCACTGGTGTGATTTAAAGCCATTCGGAATTTGGAATATCTTATTACGATCAGGAAATTGGTTTTTGGCATTGTTGCCTTTTAAATCAATCTGAGTTAAGAAAGAACGACGTTAAATTTCACTGATAGTAAGTGCATAGCAATTATGGTATTATTGAAACAGAGAAATGATGTTGAATAATGTACATTTTTATTTAAATCAAACTGGTTAAAGAAGACAAGAGTGAGTAGGGGCATAACAATTATTCTAATTTATTGTAATTATAGAATATCTGCCTAAAAATGTATATAAACGAATACATTAGCTTGTATATTATATAGGAAGGGTTGGATGATCACAAGTGTAAATCCTACTTTGGTGACACTACTACTTGGTATCTTGACCCACATAATACGAGTATATGACACCGTTCTGCAAATTGACACCACAAATTTGTACAAGGCAAAAATGGTCCCTCACAAATAAGGTCAGATTATTAGGTCAGTGTGCTTTGTGGTCTGCTAATCGAGTGTTTGCGTTCCGCATAAATTTTATCCGAAAAAATACACTAAGTTGATGGGCGCCTACTTTGTGGAAAAATTCAATATCTATATCAAGTTATATAAGAGGTTTCTCTCAAGGGTAAGCACGTATGTAGAGCCATCATTGCTTTTTATCGGCGCCCCATTGTTAAAGCAAATAAAAACGTGGAATGACATCACGACCTATAAACCTAGAGACATCCCGTCGAGACCTAAGTGGTGAGGACTTATTAGGTCATGATTAGGTCATCAGAGTACTTACTTTAACAGGTCTCAAGGCTTCTACGTTATTGCTAGGAAGTTTATCCATGGGTGAAATAATATACATATTATATCATGGTAAAACATACATACTGTGTATGTAACGAACTTTGAAAATTTTCAGAGTAATTTTTGGCAGTTGTATAGCGTTTCGCAGTCATACCACCAGTAGCTTAAAAATATGAGCCAAACAATGCATATTAGCGATTTTGCTATTGTTTATATCTATTTTTATGGTACTTAACCCTTTTTGGAGGACAACAGGGCGTCTGCTAGTAAGTCTATTTAATCGAAGCCCATAACAATCAATGTGCAACTATGTAGTGTTCCTCCTAATGACTTACTTCACAGAGCAATAGATTGACTTGTAATAAAACGAAATCATCATGCTGCGTCTCTTCAGGGGGTCGGCAGGCTGCGATGCTAGGTTATGAGGGGTCAACAATGTACCATTACGATGTATGTCATTTATTTCTAATTTTGATCTTCTGATGGTTACTGCTAAATTTAAGGGTTGTGTGAAATGATTTACTGCAGCATTTTGCCTCTTTGAGTCTTCTGATGGTTACTGCTAAATTTAAGGGTTGTGTGGAATGATTTACTGCAGTCTTCTGCCTCTTTGAGTCATCTGATGGGTACTGCTAAATTTAAGGGTTGTGTGGAATGATTTACTGCAGTCTTCTGCCTCTTTAAGTCTTCTAATGGTTACTGCTAAATTTAAGGGTTGTGTGGAATGATTTACTGCAGTCTTCTGCCTCTTTGAGTCTTCTGATGGGCACTGCTAAATTTAAGGGTTGTGTGGAATGATTTACTGCAGTCTTCTGCCTCATTAAGTCTTTTGATGGTTACTGCTAAATTTAAGGGTTGTGTGGAATGATTTACTGCAGCCTTTTGCCTCTTTGAGTCTTCTGATGGTTACTGCTAAATTTAAGGGTAGTGTGGAATGATTTACTGCAGCCTTTTGCCCCTTTGAGTCTTCTGATGGTTACTGCT
This sequence comes from Synanthedon formicaeformis, assembly GCA_945859745.1. Lineage (NCBI taxonomy): Eukaryota > Metazoa > Arthropoda > Insecta > Lepidoptera > Sesiidae > Synanthedon > Synanthedon formicaeformis. The sequence goes on from OX243979.1 coordinate 5,049,993, forward strand.
AAATTTAAGGGTTGTGTGGAATGATTTACTACAGCAGTCTTCTGCCTCTTTGAGTATTCTCGTGTTTATATATGTCAAATCTAGTTTAAGGTTTTGTGGCATGTAAAGAACTTTTCATTCACCACCGCATCACCAGTGTTTACAATATTGTTGTGTTGCGTCTCATAGGTTCAATTAATGAAGGCTTTTCTAAATTTATTATGTATCTTATCGTCTCAATAATAAAGACTAAATTAGAACGGTTTCAATTGGACATTGTATTGTGCTGTTTGTATTGTGAGTCACGCAACGTTCAGAATTTAATTTGCTAATCCTAACAATTACAATTTATATCCTGTTGCATTCTTCGATGCATTGTGCATAATTGGATCTTGTACTATATCGAAGTGCAATCAATAATTGCTGATTAAATCTATGACAAATGTTTTTACATTTAACGGTTTCATTGCAAAAATTAACGATTAGACCCAGGTTTGCAATGGGTAACAATCCATACTCCATACTAATATTATAAATGTGAAAGTAACTGTCTGTTTGTCTGGAAAAATGATAGTATCCTAAGGGGTCGTCTTAAAATATAAAATCCTTCATACTTAGAATCGGAAGAGGAGATACAGGGTGTCCCATGACTATGCGACATGAAGGGAAAGTTACTTGCTTCGTCTGGGAATCTAACCGACTTAAGTAAATGTGAAAAAAAAAATCACCCGTATTTTTATGATGCCAATCGAAAGAATGGACAAAAAATAATAATTCTTCTTAAGTAATATAGTATCTTAAAAGAAAGGAATAACGTAAAATGTTTGATTCAAATTTCAAAAATATTATTGCCAATGACGACGTAATTTTTAGAAAATCTTTGAATGCAGTATTACTGTATTACTAACTTTTAAAAATAACATAAAGTCTTCTTTCAGCAAAATATCCTATCTACGATATTTAAGGTACTTTCCTTTCATGACAACGACATCTGAAAATCTGCAACGGCATGGTTGACAGCATTGACCTGGTAAATAATACATTGAATTTGTGGACTCCAGCGGTCGGAACGAGACGCTCGAGACTTTTCAATTGTAGGTTCGTCCATAGCAATTATGCTCAAAATTCAGTGTTGCGCCGTCTTCAGAAGTCGTACAATGACAAATTTCCCTCGGCAGACTTGTTCTGTTCGTCGTTGCTGACATTCAGGAATAGCATTGGCAACATTCTTACAGGCTAGCGTCTACATTAATTATATTTATGTTTACTTATGTTATGTTGACGACACGTTTGGTCTAGTGGCTAGTAACCCTAGCTGTTAACCAAACGGTCGCGGGTTCGAATCCCGCTAGGGACAAATGTTTATGTGAACATATTTACCTTTGTACCTGAGTCATGGATGTTTGTATTAATAATATGTATGTATTTACGAAAAAAAAAAGTAATCTATGTATTATATCAACTGTCTGGTATCCATAATACAAGCCTATAGTTGCTTAATTTGGAACTAGATCGTGCTGTGTGGAATGTGTGAAGATATTTATTTATTTAATTTTTAAGGCAGTGGCTGTTCTATGTAATATATATGTATTATATTTAATGTGTGTGTATGTATGTATATATGTATTTATATTTAATATGTGATTTTGTTTAGATTAGTTTGTTTAGATTGTAGGGAGTAGTATAATTTTGTATTTTTGTTATATTTTATTTTTGTATAAATGTAAAATCCATAATTGGCTGTAGGGTGTGTTTTTGTTTTTGTTAGTAATTTTTGAGAGCTGCGGATTTTGAATAAATAAATAAATAAAATAAATAAATGTCGCATAGTCTTGGGACGCCCTTTTCCGATTCTTAGTATGAAGGATTTCCATTCGCATAAAGTCTATTTTTACCTGCAAATTGTGTGCGACTGTGGCGTACCTGAAAATAAAATTATTAATCAATATTAAAATTCAATGCCAAGCATTATAATTAACTAGGTAACCAACATAATTTCGCACAGGCTAGTAATATTTAAATTTTACATGTTTAAAATAGTAATTTATTTAACTTTCCATTGTCGTACATGGCTCTACTTTCATTTTTTTGTCCTTCTATAAAAACTAGTGTGCGAAACGACTACTAGAGCGAACCTTCATAGAGACGCGACATGTTAAGATCAAGGAAGAAATGCAATAACAGAAAAGGCAAAAATGAAAATTAAATTCAATTTTTCTTGATTTGGTAATTCGATAACAAGACACACATGTCTAAATTTAAATTAAATGAAAATGTTTATTTATTACGTGAATTTTTTGTAACAATAATAAAAATTCGTCTTGGAGGAAGCAGCATAAGTAGTTTAGTAGCCTAATGCCCTTATTGTTTTAACTGCTGTCAATTTCTAATACCTTTTTGTAGTGTCACGAAAGCTTTCAAAGATATGTCGTACAAAGAGTAACCTCTAATGCACAATGATGCAAGACAATGCACTTTTATTCAAACAATTTAAGTTTCAATACTGATGCGTGACTCCTTAAAACGTGGGAACAAGTCATCAACTCATAGCGTTTAATACAAATTTAGTATTTTCGAAAAGGAAAAAAAAGTAGAAAATTTTTCAATTTTTGAAACTGAGTACTTAAAGTTTTTTTGTCTCGTTTGCTTGTGAATTCACAGACAAATGAACTCAAAAATCTTGCGAACACATCTCTGTCTTGTGAAAGAATAAATATGCAGATTTTGCGAGTAGAACCGCGGGAAACAATTAATAAAACTGTAGGGAACTGGCCTTTAAATGCATTTTTTGTATTGTTTCTTCAAGTTTGTTAATATTTGTGCAAATACAGTTATGTTTTAACAATTTATTTGATTATTGTTCTTGGTGAGTACATTAAATGCGTAGTGTATTTACGCGTGTGTGTCGAATTAAAGGTTCCTAAGGAAGATCAGTGCATGGCATGATCATTATGGCATAAAATTACTGTTTTATTAACATTTAATTATATGTTTTTTAAGTCGCAAATCAAAATTGATTGATTGATAAAATATAAAATTTAACCTATTATTTATTTATTTTTCAAACTCTACAGTTATACTAACATCGTCCTATTGATAATGAAAGGTCGAAATCATACTATAAACATCTCGTGGAAGATGAAATTCGCTTCAGTGATATGTTAAAGACAGGATGCGCCCTTACCATTCTACTAGTGACAAAAAAATGGTCCTCCAATTTGCACATCTAGTTACTAAAAATAATTTGATTTCATTGCCATCTTAATAATGTATTTTTATTTCTTATTGGCGTATCCTGTATTGTTAAGTGTTCTCATTGGTTGGCTTTTTTCCGAAATCCTGGTAAATGGTAAATTTAAATTAATAATGACGATCATAAGAGTTTCTTGTAGAAACCTAATTGATAAATAAATATTTTGATTTTGATTTTTTGATTTTGCTGGACATATCACTGGTAAGTAGGCATTTTCTTATCTTTCTACGCACAGAATGAACTCCCGTTATTGGTGCCAATTTCCGATTCTGACACCGGCGCGTCGGTGCCACGTACTAGGAGCGTCAGCCTTGTCCTTACGAAGTAATATAGAAGTCATTGATTCGCTTACGTTTCTGAGCTTGCACCACACGCCATGTCATTGTCGAGTCATGCAGTCAAGCGTGTGGTTTGCCCAGCTTTTCAATTGACTCCCATCATCTCGTCTGAGTCAAGAGTTGTGCGTCATTCCGAAGGTATGTTCCACTTATGTATACCTATTAGTGACAATGCATTGAATAATCTATTTTTCATAAGTACTTTAGTAACTTTACTAGAAAAATATCGGTATACTAGCGGCCTGTTCCCGGCTTGGCACGGATGCAAATTATATACCAAAACCTTTCTCGAGAACCACTGTATTCATTGGTGAAAACAGCATGAAAATTGGTGCAGTAGTTTTTTAGTTTACTCCCATGAAGCCTATCTGTCGACGTTGACATAAAAAAGTATATAAACACACATCTTCACATATTTATTTGGTTCTAATGACAAAAAAGATGAACGCATACTCTAATAAGTATGAATTTTAAAATATCACTTGAAAAAATTTTTAGTTGTAAACAAACTGTGCAATGTTTAGCAAAGAAATCCTTGACCTTCAATTCAAACAAAATTGACGGTTTTATAAACACGGAACAAATTACGTTGAGATGTAATATCAATTGTCGCAATTGGAATACACCGTCATCGAGTCATTGATTGTCAAAAATATAAACTGTTAAAGATGGGTGGAGCGAAATGTCATGGCTTCGAGTGGACTAATGAAGTACCTATTGGGGACTTGAAACTGACTGCTTTGGACTTGACTGACCCGTTTTGGAAAACTCGAAAAAAATTTGTTTGAAATTGAAAAAAATTGACTTTTGCAAAACAGGTCCGTCAAGTGAAAGAAAAATTGTGGACTTGACGGACTAGTTTTGGAAAACTCAAAGAAATTTGTGGACTTGACGGACCTGTTTTGCAAGTCAAAGAAAAATTGTGGACTTGACGGACTAGTTTTGCAAAAGTAAAAAAAAAATTGTGGACTTGACGGACTAGTTTTGCAAAAGTCAAAGAAAAATTGTGGACTTGACGGACTAGTTTTGCAAAAGTTAAAGAAAAATTGTGGACTTGACGGACTAGTTTTGCAAAAGTCAAAGAAAAATTATGGACTTGACGGACTAGTTTTGCAAAAGTCAAAGAAAAATTGTGGACTTGACGGACCTGTTTTGGAAAACTTAAGAAACTGGAAAACTTAAAAGTCTCGGGATCTGCTACCTTTGATTTTAATTTTAATTTTGTCTATTTAATTTATAAAAAGGCTATTTTAAGGGCGCGTATAAAGAGAAATAGCCAATCCTAGATTTGAATTTTACAAGTAAACAAAGTCCAATTCAAAAAATTATTTAAAATAGATAAATACATTATAAATGAAAGTGAACACTCGGACAGAAAACATAATATAATGAAATTTTCTCGATAGAAAAAAATCACCAAGTGTACTCTCATTTCAACTTGATTGATGATGGTTTGTAGATGACGTGTCTTGAATGATATTGAAAAAAAATATATATAACAATTCTAGACTCCAGAGCAGAAAGGATGTATAAATTTTTTGTATACGTGCGGTACTTTTTTTCTTAATGGTAATTTTCTACTTTCACACAATCCTTAAAAGCGGTGTTCCTTATTAATAATTTATAACGAGAAATCGACGTTTCGTGATCGTCATGTCTGACACATTGGACTTGAAATAATGTAACTGTAATTTCAATTTGGGTGAAAGGGACACCCGATATCAAGCATTCAAGATAGTAAGAGATGCAACCAAATTCACTACACCACTCGACGAACGAGTTTAAGACTCAAAAAATGTTGAACTTCAAAACCATCGAAATGCTTCAATGGAATTTGCATCACAAATGCCAAAGCGGATAATAAAAAGAACGCCTTTGACAGAATCATGGCGGACTCTTGCCTTCACGCGTCAATGGTAAAAGGTAGTAACTATCAACTTATACTATTTCATTTTAAACTCTAATGGGTTGACGTAAAGTCAACATTTTCTTTAAATTACATACTTATTATTATGTTTGTTTTGTTTTAAATGACAGTTTATGCTCTACGCATATGTCACTTTTAAATGTTCCATAAAATTCGTAGTGTTTTGTATGGCACGCGGGTTCCATGTTGTAGTAGTTTGATGTTCAAAACTTTGAAATCAATTTTATGAGCTTCAGATTAACAGAAATCTATATCTATTCTATAACTATTATTACAAAGTATTTCACACTATAATGTTTCATTTAATTCTAAGTTTATATTTACATATTATATATAATATACTAATATTATAAAAAGGAAAGATTTGATTGTCTGGGACACCAGAAAGGACATAGGGTACCTTTCATCATCAACGAAGTCGCGGACACCAGCTAGATTGAATATAAATTGAAAAAATAAAATAATATGCAAAGTTCCGGAAGTAGGTCTTATCGGAGCCCATTCATCTTCCCTGATTGGTATGAATGAGGCATGCCCTTAAATGTCTTATATCTATTACACAAGTTTTCCATATAGAGTGTCTGGAACACGGCTTGGGACAAAAAAGATCTTTGTGCCAATTCAACCGGGGTTAACCGGTTCGCTATCCCGGTCGAATAGTGTTGGCAGTTCGTTTTATCGATATTATTTTGCTGTGTATAATTTATTAGAAATTTGGGTTATGGGCGTAAAATAAAACATAAGAACTTTAGTTAAATGAAATATATTAATACTTTGTTAAGTTTGTTATGCGTCTGTAGCCTAGAGAGCGCAAAAGCAAGTGAAGAGATGTGAAACGTCTCGTGCCTTTTTATTATGCACAAAGGGTGAGGGGGTGCATGTAGGTAGGTTGAGAAAATATTATTAATTAACATTTATAGATTAGTTTTTTTGTATCTATATTAAATTAAATTATTTCAACATAATTAACTAGCTGTTGCCCGCGACTTCGTCCGCGTTCAAAATGTTATATAGCCTAAAGCCTTCCTCGATAAATGGGCTATCCAACACAAAAATAATTTTTCAATTCGAAACAGTAGTTTCTGAGGTTAGCGCGTTTAACCAAACAAGCAAACAAACTCTTCAGCTGTATAATAGGATACTTTTCTCATCACTAAACCAATTTCGTATATGTTAAATTAAAACATAGAGATCATGCTGACGGTCCACCTAATGAAAGATGGTTACCGTCACCTATAACACAAGCAACGCCACAGGCGCTGCAAATGCGCTGCCTACCATAGTAGGCTTGAGGAATGGAAAGGGTAAGGAAATTTGGGCCTAGTATCCCTTTACTCACTGACCGAATCGCAACAGCACACATGCTGTTATTTTTTGGCTTCCAGACGGGCCGACCAAATGACTGAGAAATGCAGTGTGAGTTTTCTTTTCAGATCCAGACTAGAGCCAACTTTAAAAAGTTCATTTCTAAAGTTGACTAACTAGGCATCTTACCTTGGCACTGAGACCAACTACGATAGTATTGTAATACGTCTGTTCACTAGGATCAATCACTAAGCGATTAACTTGACTAAGCGAGGTTCTTTGTAGTGTGGCCTTAGCGTCAACTATAAGATTTCGTGTCAAAAAAGAATTTATCGATAGAAATCCAATAGATTTCACATCACTACCGCAGAATGCAGCGCAGTCGGTCTCGTGAATGAACACTACAGACATTCTATCGAAGTGCATGCACAGTGCGTCCCTCTCGCACCCATTAGGGATCGCTGGAGTGGGAAAGACTTGGGAATAGTCACGTAAAGTTGGGATTATAAAGCTGTAAACGAGTTTCTCGAATTTCGTGACTAAAAACACTGACAGAGTTCCATTGTTTTGTGTTTTTGGTGGTGTTTTTAAATTGCTCATGTTGGACTTTTTTGTGTTAATCTTTTTGACAAATTTTTATAAACATCGTGCGCACGTGTAAAGGCACCAGTTATTAGCATGTATATATTTCAATGAAAATGTCATTATTTCATTATATATTTACATAAATAACATCGAGTTTTCAACAAATGTTCAACAGATGTTGTTCTAATGTTTAATTTCATAGTCAGTTGTTTCGGCATTGTCTATTTGGAGTTAGTTGAATGTGTTATTGCCTACAATTAAGAGTACATTGTTTTCAAGGCCATGTATTGAGTCATGGCGCTTAATTGTCGCCATATTGGTAAAGATAGGTATGTCACATTTTTTGGAGTTAAGCCCGGGGTATGAAAATTTATGGGAGTAAAATCAAATGTCACATGGAACCCGCGTGCCATACAAAATACAAAGAATTTTATGGAACATTTAAAAGTGACATATGCGTAGAGCATGAACTGTCATTTAAAACAAAACAAACATAATAATAAGTACGTAATTTAAAGAAAATGTGACTTTACGTCAACCCATTAGAGTTTAAAATGAAATAGTAGAAGTTGATCGTTACTACCTTTTACCATTGACGCGTGAAGGCAAGAGTCCGCCATGATTCTGTCAAAGGCGTTCTTTTTATGTGCCGCTTTAGCATTTTTGACGCAAATTCCATTGTAGTATTTCGATGGTCACAGGCTACAATATCTTTCAATATGTTTTAATTATATTTATTTAATTACTTATTTATCGTTCGTAATGAGTAAACTCCAGTCGTGCGTCGGAGCTGACACTTACACTTTTTTTTAGTTAAGGCGGAAACATGTGGAAGTTAGTGAAATGTCTTCGTCTACAAGGAAATGGGTTCAAACGGTTGAACAGTTTCTTCATAATTATAGCTAAGAACTAGCTCAAAACGGATCAAAATCGATACATCCTTTTAGGAGCTACAATTCCACAGATCATCACAGACACTGTTGGGATTTTTTTTTTTTCATGTTAAGTCTTAACAATTAGTCTAGCAACACAAGTGGGCTGCCAGCCTTAAATAAAAGCTACTAAAAACGTTTCTTTTTGTTTCGTTAATTTCGAAAATCCTAAAAAAATACAGTCGAGATCAGATCGCAAAACATTTAGGTAATCAAAATTAATAACTCGTAAACAATTAACTTGAAGATAATCCAAAAAGATAGGCCCGATTTAAAAGTTGTAATGCGCGTATTTGCATAAACGAAACGCAACGTTCTAAATTCAAACAAGTTGTTAAATGGAATTTGGAATAACCAAACGTTTTGTATTTTTTTTCTTATTACCTTTTACCCATGACTTCGCTCGTGTAAAAGATATAAAGTAGCCCATTTCCTTATCCAGGGTTTTTAGTGTCTATGCTTAAAACAATGTGATATGCCGTGAGTGTAGGTATTTTTTTTTAATTTATAATTTTAAGGCTAATAATAAAATTGGCTAATAATATAATATCTTTCTAGGTTGAACATTTGAGTTGAGTAGGTATTTAAGGTGTGACAGCGTAACAAACAAAATCACTTTCGCATTCATAATATTATTTATGATTTCACATAAATAAAAATACATATATATATATATATATATATATATATATATATATATATATATATATATATATATATATATATATATATATATATATATATATGTATAAGCAGAGAACATTATCTTGAATTTATTTAGGGCTGCACGTAGACTGTCGGTCCTCATGATGGTAAGTGACAAACGTCGTCGCGTAAAACACAAGCAAAGTCACGGTACGATGCAAGTGAGCTTCCAATCACGATTGTATAAAAGTCAAGGGGTTTAAACGTGCAAAACATTGAAAGACAAACAAACCCGCGACGCTCTTGAACGAAACGCGGTTAGTCGCTAACCAGAGGTCGATGGCCGGTGTGAGGCGCTAAAATAGAGCCGAAAGAATGTCCGCCATTTTAATTTTAACCTTTTAAAATTTCAGAACCGCATTGTAAACATTGTTACGTTCTTTTAACACTTCCAAAAAGTGCTCGCAAATAAATAAAACTACACACTTTCCCTTTTTTAAGATTATAGGTATTGCATGAGTTTTTTTTAGATTTACTCAAAAAGTTTAAAACACGCTATATCAGCTGTAAGTTGCTGAGGAGTTGGGTGTTCTGCAAACTACTGGAAGCTGCAGCATCAGGTCAAGATCATAGGACATTATGTCATATAAATAAACTGAAGTAACAGAAATCAAATATCACATAAATCGATCCTGTGGAAGTTAGTGATCTTGAAACGCTTGAACAATTCTTCATCAATATGAATCAATACTAATAATAAATCTGTAAGGGTTGGTCGTGGAGTAAGTTACTTTGTTTTCAGAGATATCGTGTTTATAGACTCTATACATGATACTGAAACTAAATTGACCATTTTTAGAATTTTTTTCTGTATGTATGTATGCTCCTTCATAACTCTTAAAAGAATTAACTGATTTTCATGAAACTTGGTAGATAAACATATAGATATACAGGACACAGGATAGGATAGGATTTTTCATTTTCAACGTTTACGAAGTCGCGGGCACCAGCTAGTAAATTAATATAGCTAAGAACTGTTCCGATCACGTCAGCTTTCAAAAGTAAAAACTCTATCAAAATCGGTCCATTCCTTTGGGAACTACGATGACACAGACATCAGGCATTTTTGCGTCGGAGTTTATAAAACTGGGTTTGTGTTCGCAGCCAATACAAATTTGTTTGTCTATAACAGTATCCAATTTTGATGTTTTTTTTTAATATTATTAGAAGCTGCAAACATATTTTAATTGGCCAGCTTTTTGTCAAGCAGCAGGAGGAGGTTCAGGTGTGCTGCCAATCCTGCAGGATTTTTTTACAGCCCATATTGTAGCTAGGCAGAAACATCTGGGAAGATAAGATTATGTGTCTTTCCCTTCCAATCATGGACAGTACCCAGGCAATAAGCCTTTGGTATTAACCTACTCTTCTATGTCGCAAACTATGTCATAGGTCGAAAGACAAATTTATTATTCCTGAGGCCAAGTTTCATTCACCCATTTAAATTTCTCGAGTTATAAATCGATTGATTCGATTGGCAGCATGGGTTTGGGTGTTATTAAAAAAATTCACCCCCCTCCCACACTTGTTGGAGTTCAAAAACCCCATTCAATTGGAGTTGTAATGAAAGAATTTTAAATGATGCGGGTTTTTGTTAGTTTCGATTCACCAAATAATGAGTTAACTGGCGTTAAACACTTCTTGTTAGGATTAACCAAGGGTTATGAAATCGCTAGATTACATTATAGTTATGCCTGTAGCCGAAGCGGTTATGCATATGAGTTAGTAGAAGCAGTGGATGAGCACACTGCCTTTAAAAGGAACTAGCCAGTCAACACTTATTTAGATAAACCCAACACACTGCGTTTCGAACTAACACTCGGCGCCCATTATCGACATCGGCACGGCTGAGGATTTTTAGTGGCAAATAGTAAATTACACATTAACGTCATGGCAATAAAGTAGAAATTTCCAACATATTTATGGTCGTAGTAATGACAATCATACCGAAGCCCGAAGCTTCGGTACGCTTGACGCTGCCGCGTCGGCAGCCTTGAGGATGCTTCGGGATGCTTCGGGATGCTTCGGGATGCTTCGGGATGCTTCGGGGTGCTTCGGGATGCTTCGGGATGCTTCGAGATGCTTCGGGATGCTTCGGCATCCTTCGGCACGCTGAGGCAACGCGAAGAGACGCGAGCTACAAATAGCATGTCGAGACGCTTCGGCATGCTTAAGGACGCCTCGGCATCCCTATATGGACGTTGCAGCATGCCAAGGCATAGTTTCCGACTATGTCCGTTGCATGTAGGGATGCCGAAGGATTCTTTTCTTTGCCAATGCCGATAATGGGCGCCGGGCCTAATCCTACCAGTCTCCATAGGTACTATAGTAGCTCCATAGGTACATCAATTGAAACACACAATTGTAGCATCAAGTGGATTGTCCTATCTGACGAATTTACAACAGTAAAATAACTATGATGTGCGATGCTTGATTAAGAGAAGCCAAGGCCCATTCGATTCTTTATGACCAACGAATATAACAAAGTTAAGCTTCTGTTCACATCTGAATAAAGTAGGTATACCTAGTCATAGCTTTCAACAATAAAATGTCTACACTTATACGTGATTTTATGGGCACAGTGTTCAGATAAGCGCATTTATTTATGACTAGGCCACATACAAACCGGCTTAGATAAAGCACAATTGAGAATAGAGAAAAATTACATCCATTCAAAGCAAAAAGGAAGACAACTGAACACCCACATAGCAAGCGATACAATCAGTATAAAGATAAAACCCAGAAAGCGTTGATACTCGTATAAGAAAAACACCTTTATTATCTAGAGGCTAAGGCATTTAAAATAGAAATTAAATGAAACCTTTTTTGAATAGTAAATCGATTCAATTAGACAAATTACCGGGAAACCAAGTTTAGAGTAGTCTATGGCGCGCGTTCCGAAAAAAGGAACGCTCCAAATTCGAATTCATTAATTCTGTTTTTGTTTTAATGGGTTGACGACACAATGGGTTAAGAACGTCTGTATATTTAAATAATTTTCTAACTCCCGACGCCTAACGTAAAAGAGGAGTAATTTTTTGAATAGGTTGTCTTAGATGTTAACATTTATTCTTATGAATACAACATCAGAACATTATCCAAAATAAAATTGTACCTACAGAATATTATATATGTTTACATTTTTGACATTTTGTTTATCAATGTTTAAGTAAGTGTGCGTGATTTCCATGTTCACAAAAGTGCATTTGAGGTTACACACATACAGTTAGAGTGGTCACACACAACATAATATCTTCCTTGTCTATTATCTGAGTTGCCTCCAGACATGCCATTTTGTCCAATTTTCTACCGCGAGACGCAAATATTTAGCTTGCAACTACTAAAACTTCATTAAGGAAAATTACCTTCATGTCGCCCTAAAGTGACTATGCAGATGACAGTGTAGGTCATAAATATCTCTCAGTGTGCGCCCAACTTTACCCGTGCACCCAGTAGCTTGGCAACAATTTACCGAATTCCCGCGCCCATATTGTTTTAGTTAGAGGGTTATTAACCTAACATTTGAATAGTGATGTGACCCTAAACCGAAGTGTTTGTCGATAATTGCTAGCTAATTAAGATTTTAACATGAATAAAACATGGATGAGACCGGTTCATTAAAAAACATGATAAATTTTTTTATAAGACGTATTATATACAGTAATACTGATATTTATAATTAAGTAATCGATTTAATGACAATGTAGTAGGTAACATTATTTTAATTATCCTAACTAATATTATGTTTGTTTTTGAAATTTTGCATACACATTGTCAGGAATACAGCAAAAGACATAGAGTAGGTGTCTTAGACATAGACATTTTTACTCAGAAAACAGTACTATAACCTTTTTATTGTTTAAATTTTATTTGAATGTTATCTATACTAATATTATAAAGAGGAAAGATTTGTTTGTTTGTTTGCATTGAATAGGCTCCGAAACTATTGACCGATTTGAAAAATTCTTTCACTGTTGGGAAGCTATATTATCAGTGAATAACGTCTTTATTTTATAGTCTGCAATAAAATTATTATAATACTTACTTATCTAATTGAACGCGAAGTTTTCCAATTAAGATGTATCGATAAAAATATTTACTCGCATACGAGTATATGTGTCAAATTCCCTATTCGATGGCGTTTTGTTATTTTTAGTCGCATCACTAACAAAGAAAGGGCGTCGCGCGCGCTTGGCTCGCACACAAAATCCTTTTGACTCTCTGAAAACAATAGAAAATTAATATCAATCGTATCGCGCCAAGGATAAAGTCGAAAATCTATTTGGCGGATTGAAGTTATCGACAGAAAACTGCAAAACGAGGTGGCCGCGTCCCTAAATAAAAGCGGGAAACACCAAAATCACGTTGTCAATCGCTAGTGTGAGGAAGCCGTGTATTTTTGGTGAATCAATTAAAATAATTGATTTTACAGATGCATCGAACATTCGATTCTCAGATGTTTCCCCTACACATCCCAGTTTTTTTTTTTCTATTCGATTTAGGGTTCCGCGAGTGAAAATAAAATGGGTTTAGAGTTCTTCTGTCCTTGACAAGATCTCTTTTTCTGGGAACTGTAAGAGGTCATTTGATTTTGAAAGCTCTCAAGAATGTATTTTTTCTGCAAATTATATAAACAAATATGTTGTTTATCGCTCTTTCAATTAGTGAAAACCGCATTAAAATCCGATGGGTTGTTATCGGACAAACAGACAAGTATGTAGTATAATACTATATACTACAATTTTACTATTATATTGACCGATTTTTTAAAAAAAATTTAGACGCCACACTTTTAGGTCTAATTTTAGAAAATCTCGCGGGAATATTACCTAGTTTTTTCTAGATGAAAGGTATACCCTACGTCCTTTCCCGTGTCCCTGACAAAGTGTATGCAAAATTTCATGATGATCCATTGAATAGTTAAGGCTTGAAAAGGTAACAGACATACAGACAAACATAGTATGGATTGATTCACACTCCATCGCTTTACTGTGTGTTGTGAATTTAATAAATACTTAACTAATAAGCAATTATAATTGAAAAGATGCTTATCTATGAAAATAAATCCAATTTAACTAGATACCTGCTTACCTATAAACACACCCACTTTAGAGGTCTACGTAAATATTTTCCAATTTACAAAGACCTCTAACTTCTAACTATTACTACTGACAGACGGGTCTTACCATTTAGACCAGTTCAGTTGAGATGTGCAAACCATTACACGTGTTAGTAATAGCGTGTCTTACTAATTGGCTACCAATGGCCATTTTAAATAGATCTCCCGTTACGATTAAAACGCACGGCTGCGGAGGTCAACAAGTTTTTGTTTTAATGTCAATTGCAAGTACTGAGTAGAAGATAATAAATGAAAGATTCATTGTGCAACAGACGGATTAATATGCGAAATGTGTGTTTGCTTAGGAAATGTATTTGATGAATCGATTTAACACCTACGCGTAGGTATGTCGGAAGACGTTCCTATCTGGGAATTGATAGGAATCGCGTATGAAAATATATTTGGCTTCACTTGCCCAAATTGTTCTGTCATATAAAAAAAATTTTTGGGGTGGGCCACCCCTATCACTTAGGTAGGGGTATAAAAAATAATTTACGACCTATTCTCAGACCTACCGATATGGTCCATTTTCGTAACTATTTTTCATAACCAACTACGAAAAAGGAATTGTTGTTGTGTTTCGTAACTAGCATTATTTTTTCTTTGTTCACAAATAATAATTATGAAAACAGCAATAAAAATTGTTTTTTTTTTCGTAACTAGTCTTCATAAGTGAAAAGTTCCACCGATATTAGTTATGTTACGACACTTCTCACGATATTCACTTAATGTGCCAATTAGAGTGTTACGAAAATCTCATCAATGTTGACATACGAGTAAAACAGCGTTTGACATTAGATCTCGAAATCAATTTGATTAAGAGCGGGTATAAAGAGAAATAGCCAATCCTAGATTTGATTTTTATCTAAGTAAACAAAGTCTAAATTAATTAATTTTTTAAAATAGATAAATACATTATAAATGAAAGTGACGACTGTAACAGAAAACGTAATATAATGAAATTTTCTCGATAGAAAAAAATCACCAAGTGAGCTCTCATATCCATCGATTTTAGTATTATTTTCAAAATGACACACATTATAAAGCTAAAAGTGTATCAGTAATTTCATTTCACATATTATCTAAGGCTGTATGTAACCATTTTTCATTTGACATTGTAGTTTACGAATAATTAATATTTAATACTTTTGGCACTTATAACATTTTTATTGAGCGAGATGTGCTATCTTCCGTCGCATGTTGTGCGTAGTTCTACGTATTTTGTGTCACTGTCATGTCCAAGGGGCCACAAGGGTGACATTACAAATTTTGTTTGCTTTATACGCATCCTTAATTGCTTAGTTCGGCGCAAAGTATAAAAGCAAACAAGCGCCCACGCACACACATTTTGCGAAGGCTAAGTTTGATAATCCCACGGAGTACTTACTTTATATTATTTATGTCCCTCGTTTGCTCTTTGTCACGTGTATTGAGCAATCCCATCAAAATCCATCATCACGTCATCTACTGGATGTTAACTTAAGTAAAAAAAAATGTACTTACTATTAGATAAAATTGAAGTGTCTGTTTGTAATGTCAAAATAACTGTTTTTTACTAAATAAATGTATATCAAGTGACGGTAGACACCTAGACCTGCTGTCAAATGCACTGTCGGCTTGTCTGCAATGACTTCTATATTACTTCGTAAGGATTGGCTAACGCTCCTAGTACGTGGCACCAACGCGCCGGTGTCAAAATCGGAAATTGGCACCAATGACTCGTGTTCATTCTGTGCGTAGAAATATACGAAAATGCCTACTTACCAGTGATATGTCCAACCAACCAATGAGAACACTTTACAATAACAGAATACGCCAATAAGAAATAAAAATACGTATTAAGATGGCAATGAAAACAAATTATTTTTAGTAACTAGATGTGTAAATTGGAGGATCATTTTTTTGTCACTAGTAGTATGGTAAGGGCGCATCCTGTCTTGTTTAACATAATATATCACTGCTTTTCTGCCGCCTTTTTTACTTCATTTTTTATTCATGTTCATATTATTATTTTTTATTCATATTATTTTTTATTCATTTTTACACGTGTACGTTACGAGTATAGTTTTCTTTGAGCATATTATAGGTATATATCCAACGAATTCGAACATACCATATATACCAAAAAAATATTTGATCCTTTAGCTATAGAGTGGTGTAATTAAATTTTGGATGTAAATGATAGATATGTAGCTACAACATCAAACTCTACCCCCGATTAGTCGGCAGCGCACTTGCAGTATCTGTGGCGCTGCTTGTGTAATTGGCGACCGGGTGACGGTAACCACTTACCATCAAGTGGTCCTGCAGCTTGTCTCTCAACCTTAACATTAAAAAAAACATAGGTACCGAATTCAAAAGAATTATTTATAAATAGAACATGACATAACAAATGTAACATAGGTGTCTCGTAAATGTTCATTACTTTGCGTAATGTCCATTCATAAAATTAAATAGGTCGTGCTCTAGTCGCATTACCTAAACATGTGTTGGGGCCACGAAAACCGCGAGTGCGGTTTCGCTGTGACGAAACCTGCCCACGACTGCGTATTACTTGCGAAATTAACAAAAACTCTGCACAAGTAATTTAATAATGCAAAATAGTTATAATAGTTAAAATTGCAGACTAGCAGTTAATCACGATTTACTAGCAGTTAATACAAACGCCCACAAATCCAACAAGAGGTGGGAAGACGTAAGAATAAAAAGTTTAGCACTACCTATGCAATATACAAAGTGGGTATTAACATCCCACATAACCCTATACGCATTTGCATTGCATGTAGCATTTCTTAATAAAAAATATTGTAATAAGAAAAAAGAAAGAAACACGAAAAAAATTCTCTAAAAAAAATTGGATAATATTTCTTTGTTGTTGGCAAGTGGAGAAAAAAATGGATTTGAATGATGATAACTGAGAATATGATAATGTAGTTATTTATACCAAACAAGTAAATAAAAAATAACAACAATAATAAATCCCATGTAGAGTTTTTGTATTAATGTAGAGTTAATACAAAATCAATAGTTTTAGTATTTTAAAAGACCGCAGTTTTCATTTAAAAATCAAAGAAAAATGTAAACACACTACATTAAAAGAAAAACACACTATATTACACAAAAAGAAAAACTTCAATTCGGAAAACGTTAGAATCATAAACATACATTTTTCATGGCCACAAATATTTACATTCATTTCAGCCTAAAAACCTAATTTTCGCGCTAAAAACTGACGTGTATTTGAAAATAGAACGGTCAGTAAACGCCAATCGATAAAGAGCTCTGCTCCCTTAGCCATTGTACGGCTATGAAGGGCTACTTTGTATGGTTATTGTAACTTGAAACTAAAACATCTGTTTCGTGATAGCATTTTACTGATTTTTATTTGTTTTTATTCATTGCGTTTAAAAAACTACTGGCACAAATTACAATGGCGTGAAATAGAGGCATTATTTATTGGCTAATCAATCTTGTTGGTTGTAAAATTTATTTACCACAGAACAGCCCTTCGGTTCAGAAAAGACGTAGTACTGTTGATTGACATAGAACAATTAATTGTCAGATCAGATCAGCCTCGTTGTCTCAAGTATTTTATTCGAAGTCATCAATAGGTTATCTTGCCATTTATCATAATTATTTAAAATCGTTAATCTACTTACTAAGTCTAGAAAGCTGAAATTTGGATATAGGTTTAATTTATAAAGTAAGCATCCGCTAAGAAAGGATTTTTGAAAATTTCAACTCTTATGCTTTTTGTGGGATACGGTTTTCACAAATGAAAAGAGCGATAAGCGAAAAAAAAATTATCCTTGCGAGGCCGAGTACTCTAAAACTGGACGTCATATTCAAATAAGTTTTAGTTATGCAATGTATCATAATGTAAGTATGTATTTAATTGCAAATATTGATTGGAATCATAGACAATAACAGATTCGATCTGAATCTATTTCCACAGAGGCGCGACGTCCGCGTTGGCGCGCTTCCAGAACATTCTATCTGGTCTATGGCCGGAAGGCGTTCTATAAATATAGACTTTGATGTCATTTGATTTGTTTAGTTTCGTAGTCTGTGATAGGACAGTGGAGCTCTGTTCTTGAAACGGGAGATCCCGAAAAAGCGCTCAAAATAAATGCAAATTTACAAATAACTTTATGGCTTTGTAATGGTTTCTGGGACTTATCGTAAATGCTTAGAATATAGAACAAACAACAAGCGTAAATCAAATATAATATTTTAATGCAACCTATTAAAATATTAAAGGTCTCTTAAATGTAGTCTGATAGTTTAAATATTTAAAAAAAATGGGGTGTGGCTGTGTCATGGACACAGCCGTGTGTTGTACGTGAATACGTTTATGTAACGGGTTATATTTTTTAAATAAAATAAAACAAATAATTATTGTGTTACAATATAAATTCTTTGATTCTTTAGCTATCCATTGGTATAATATCATTTTTGATGTAGAGCATAGATTCGAAACTACAACGCCAAACTGTATGCCCCGATTTTGTTATCATTAGATTTTTTGAATTGCCCCCGTATAGTAGCAAATTTAAAGACGTATTCACGTCAAAAAATATTCATTTGAAAAAAAAAACTTGTCCTGTACTACTCGTATATAGTGTACCTATTTTTTCCATATAAGATTGCAAGATACTATGTAGGTTTTCTTTCACCTATGCCTACGGTAGCCATCTATCAACAAGACGTCTACATTAAAAGTAAACCTAACTAATTTGATACATTTTCATAAGAATAAAAAGAAACAATGTTATTAACATAATTATAGGCATAAGAGCAATTAGTCACAGAGTCGTTTAGGTATCATAAAAAATGTTGTTTCATCACTGCTATATAAAATTTTATTTACACAGAGATTATTAAATTTACAAGTTCATGACGATTTTGGGATGAGACACCAAAAATTCCATAGCGGATGATGCTACAAAATAAATTATTATATTATTTTGGTTTAGTAGTCATCTCGCACAACTTTATTTCGTACGAAATATGCGAAAAGCCAACTTTAAATTTTTATATTTTTAGTAGTTTAGTGAGTAAAAATCTCACATACTTAACCCGGTTTGTACACTACCGATCTTGATAGAATAAATTGTAAGGCATAAAAAGAGGGGGTATAGGGGAATGGTCTCTGTTCATGAATATTATAAAATTTTATGATCTACAATACATTAAGCGCCTCTTTCACAAACGTCAAGTAGGCCAAATTGTCATTTAAAGTCACCGGTAACCGGGGATAATGGAGCTGATATACCTTTGTACGGTAAACGTCCCGAACATTAAATAGAAAATAATAATAAAAATTCGACTATCGAATGATGCAGTAAACCGAGTGCATAATTCAATATAACAGAAAATTATTTCTAAAAGTAACTAATCAACACTTTACATGTAGTTTGTGAAAGAGGCCCTAACTCTTGTCAGCCGTTACTTAGGTTACATATGACACTTTGTTAGCAAGACGAACTTGAAATAGCTAACCTATTCAGAGAAGCGAAGGAATAAAAAGCGGTGCGCAAGCGCATTACCATCTCCAAACAATCACGTCATTACACAAACAAATGTGATGACACACTGTCGCATTTGACAACGTGACGAATGACGAAAGTGTTAATAATGTCGTGGGAAAGATGTGTATAAAGATTGTGGATGAATAGCGATAATATATGGACAAGACCTTTGGTTAAGTTGTTAAGGGCACCCTGTACGAGCGAGTTGAGCCAGAAATTGGTATTTGGGAGAATTTGTTGTCACAAACTACTGTAATCTACCAATATACCTACATATATAGTCCTTGACTGTAATGCGAATAGATGTATGATAGTCAAGAGTGAGTTAAAAATTCAAAAAAACATAAAAATACAGCCTGTATTTGTGACAAAAGAAATAACTTTCTTTTATGAAATACAGATCTCTTTACATTCCGATCTAACTATACAGTCAAGTCAGTTGAGTGACCACATATAAAGGGTCTGTACAAGATCAGCCGGCGCGTGCGCAAACAGATGTTCGGCCCGTGCGCGCCACAGATGGCGATGTCAATAGTGAATAGACTGCTTTATATCATGTAATCTGTACCAAAGCAGCAGGTGTGTCAGTGGGCTTACAAAATGCGGAAAGAGAACATTTTGTAAAGCACTTTTTGGACAAGGATTTATTGTGATTTGATACAATTTGCCGGCAACTTAGATGAACGATATACGTTGGCAAGTATAGTTTCAAGTTACAAGTCGAAATGAGAGTTTGACAAACTTCCTGCCAGTATTGGCAGGAATTATGTCAAAAAGTGGTTTCAGAAGACCACTGTGAATGCCTTTGACATCAATTAAGTAGAGTTTTACTCTCGATAAAATAGATAGAAGCAAATACAGGAGAGGAAGTGCAATATTTTGGGCGCATAATGAGAGGCCAAAAATACCGTATTTTTCAAATAGTGATACAAAGAATAATACAAGGAAAACGTAGCAGTGACAGAAGATAGAGATCCTAATTGAAGAATTTAACAATATGGTTTAGTATGAACACTCGCTCAATCCTCAATTTGATGATGAAAACATTATGAGGGCTACTTGTAAAAAAGTATTTCATAAAAGTCAGTAATGACTAATACTTATTAAACCAATCATATATTAAGGTGTGAGTTAAATTATAAACAACTTAAAACATCAAATAACTTATGAGATAACTTATGTTAAAACGAGTTTATGTCGAAATCAAATAATTTCAACCGCATAGAAGATGTGGAAGACCGGTCTTAAACTATTTGTAACCATACTGGAAACTTTGAATCAATTGCCCATTTGAATTCCCCTATAGGGACAAAATGTCAAATGAATGTAAAAAAAAAAAAATAGAAAAAAGTAGTCTATGGCCGTGTACATGTGGCTGTCACTGTTAAAACTAATCAAAGTGACAGTTAAGGGTCAAATTAATATTTATACCCGCGGCCATATTACAGGTTTAAGCAAGGCCGAAAGTGCACAAGCCCTTATACGAAGTCAGATACGAAAATTAATTCAGAATGTCTAGGTTTCAATTTCTTTATATAGTATTAATTTATATTCAATTGCAACAGTTATCTCGATACTTTGTTTAGAACTAGCAAAGTATTAAGGTTAATAAAAGCGAAATATCCACTCATTGACAGGCTAACTGATAAATAATGAGATCTCAAAAGCTACTAAGGGTCAGCTCACACTGGAAAGCTGTGCGCCGTGCACTTTTTAAAATAGCGATAGAATATAGAACTTTACCTAGTTATCTTTTATAGAAAAAGGGTGAGGCACGTCTAATTTCACATTTTCATGGGCAAAACATAAGTTTTTATTCGAATCTAATTAAATATATTAAGTAGTTATAACTGATTGGTTTTTGTCCAATTTGTTATATTGTATATTATTGACTTATTGGACTTTCTGGACAGAACTTATTGCATGTTTTTTCTTATTTTGTTCTATCATACAAATAGCAGTAGAACTATTTGGTCATGCTCCATCAAAATTATTCTTATCCAATCTGTCTACTTTGCAGTAGAAGTACTTGGACTTTTTTTGTCCAATTTGTTCTATCGTAGAACAAATAGTAGAACTAATAATTGGCCTAACCCAAAATTATTCGAGCTCAATCTGTCATACTATACAGTAGAAATAATTGGACTATTTTTGTATTTGTTTTTGACTAGTTTTGTAGAAATACTTGGATTATACTTGGACCCGTAGGTACTGTGAAATATTCAATCAATAAAATATTTAAATCAGCCGTTGAGTTACTGACAATCTTACAATTCATAGTAGAAATTGAAGCCAAGGTTTGTCTCTAGTGAAACTAATTCCTCTGTGATGGAATCCACTGCCAAATGATCTAGTTTCGACTGTACTTGGCACGATTTGCTAGGCAATCATAAAATGTGTCAAATAATTGGGAATATAAGGGAATCATCTGTGCTGATGTGAGTAAGAATCTGGACCGATTTTGAAAATTCCTTCACCTATAGAAAGCTACATTATCAGCGCGTCGGCCTAACTCGTTAACCTGCTAAGTCACATTTTGCACAGTTTTCAGGAGGATGAAAAAATTACATGACAAAATGTTGTGTAACATCATGCATGTGAAATGAGCGACATTATCAGTACAAAACTTAGGATTTAGCAGGTTTTCTTTTGAAGGTCAGAAAGCAGTTTTTCATTTATGAAATTTCTCACCTTTTTAGTTTGATAATCTTTGTTATTCCTTCATCTAACGGTAGATAATCGTGTAAACTTGTCGAAAAGTATAAAAAGTGAATTTGCCCAAAAATTTACTTAGCAGGTTAACGAATTAGGCCGACGATAGGCTCAATCAATACTAATAATAAATCTGTAAGGGTTGGTCATGGGGTAAGTTACTTTGTTTTCAGAGATATCGTGTTTATAGGCTCTATACGTGATACTGAAACTAAATTGACAATTTTTAGATTTTTTTTCTGTATGTATGTATGTTCCTCCATAACTATTAAACGAATCAACTAATTTTTATGAAACTTGGTAGATAAACATTTAGACGTACGGGACACAGGATAGGCTACTTTTTCTTTTTCAACGCGGACGAAGTCGCGGGCGCCAACTAGTAATTTTATAATTTTAGAAAAGACGATACCTGACAAATGGCGGCCACCTTGGTAGCCTCATGACCAATTATTGACTAAAAATAATATATATTTGTTCAGCAAAACGAAAACGTCTCGTGTGTATGTATGTCTAGGTGAGTCGTCAAGGAAAATGTGGACCAAATACAAAGAAAACTCTTTATTTTGTTATTACAAGTGTTGATTGTTAAGTCAAAAATGCATTCCGTCATGCACAGATGGTCTTCGAAGGCGTACAGTGTAGTCAATTGTGACAGAGACATTTTGACACACGAAAATCAATTGTCAATATTTGTAATGCAAATATTAAAATGAAACGATCATCTAACTAAAAACTGAAAATATAAAAAACTGGGCGCTACTGTCAGGCGTTATATCGCTGCTTAAAAACTAATCCAAAAATATTTTTATTGCAAAAATACAATCAAAATCCTTCATATTGTATGATGCAAAAAGACTTGTGGTTGTTTTATTCCATATTTAGTATATTTTGATCATTTTTTATATATTCAAAAGTAACTTATATGCTTATATCTCTTCTAGTATTTAGTTTATTATAAAAATACTTTAATGCTACTTAAAAATACGCTTCTAACGATGTATAATATGCATATATTTGATATATATATCTAATAAGAAAAAAATAGACAAAATATAATTTTTTTTTTTCGATTAACTCTCCTGTAAAAAGTGTAATTTTGATTTGTGGCCCTTTAGTTTTTAAGCAGCGATATATATTTTCCTTTTTCAACGCGAACGAAGTCGCGGGCGCCAGCTAGTAAATAATATTTTTATTATACATATATGATAAAGGTGAGCCAATAGCCTAACAAACAGCTTAACTTGAAATTAACCTAGGAACATTGATTCAAATTAGCTACCCTTTCTGTTAGGGTTATTATTAATTAAAAAGGTGAGATAATATACCTAATAGTCTCTGCCAACCCTTGGTGACGCATAGAAATAGAAATAGATAGGCTATGCATATGCTATTCTCACTATAAGTCTATAAGTAGCAAGAAAATGATATGTGGGCGAGATGACCTAAAAATATATTTTTTAAAGTTGGCTTTTCGCACATATCGTGCGAGATGACTACTAAACCGCAAATTCGAGTGTACTCTGTATCTGTAGTGTTCTCTGCACGAGCTCATTACGATCCACACCACGCAAGTCCGTCGGTGTGTTCATCACAGTTTTATATTATTTTTTACGACGCAATTTGGTTGTAAACTGCCGACTTACAAAGAAATTGTGTTTTGTTTACAATTAATGCGTCACTTGGGTTGGGAAACTTCTCTTGCGTAGATTTTGATGAATGAAGTTCTTCTTATATTATAATTTTTGAAGTGAAAACTTCTTTAGGCGCGTTGGGCATTTTTGAAATGGGAAAAAAACCATTGAACTCGGCTACCTGTAACCGTAATGTAACCATGGAACTGTAACGTAACCGACACCTCTGTATATTATTAACAATAATAAAGCCGAATACCCACTGACCGCTAAACGACAAAGTTCTCCGGGAAGGAGGTGCGGGGGGATTCCCCCTTGGGGCTCATCGTGAAGAGGAAGAAAAGTTGTCGAGAAATAAATTTTCAGATATTGCGCCATCTACACAATACCACTGAAACTAGAATATGTTATGTAATAATACATTCTTGCGAAAACTAATTGAATTTAGTTACAAAACATACATACATACAATACATACAATATTGTAGTATTGGTGATTTATTATTATTATTAGTATTGGTGATGATTTTCGTGAAGAAAATATATACAACATTATTGTAACATATATAACACTAGCTGGTACCCGCGACTTCGTCCGCGTTGAAAAAGAAAAAAGTAGCCTATCTTGTGTCCTGTACGTCTAAATGTTTATGTACCAAGTTTCATGAAAATCAATTATTTCGTTTAAGAATGGGTATAAAGCAAACAAAATTTGTAATTTCACCCTTGTGGCCCCTTGGACATGACAGTGACACAAAATACGTAGAACTACGCACAACATGCGACTGAAGATAGCGCATCTCGCTCAATAAAAATGTCATAAGTGCCAAAAGTATTAAATATTAATTATTCGTAAACTACTATGTCACATGAAAAATTGTTACATACAGCCTTAGATAATATGTGAAGTGAAATTACTGATACACTTTTAGCTTTGTAATGTGTGTCATTTTGAAAATAAAACTAAAATCGATGGAAATGAGAGCTCACTTGGTGATTTTTTTCTATCGAGAAAATTTCATTATATTATGTTTTCTGTTACAGACGTCACTTTCATTTATAATGTATTTATCTATTAAAAAAAATTAATTAAATTAGACTTTGTTTACTTAGATAAAATTCAAATCTAGGATTGGCTATTTCTCTTTATGCCCGCTCTTAAGAGTCATGGAGGAACGTAACATACGAGTGCATACAATACCTAAACTTACAGATTTATTATAAGTATTGATTTAGTTAATAAGAAGGGAATTTCAGGTTTCAAAACTTAATGTTTATAATACTGTGATGGTTTAAGAAGATAATAATATATAGACGACATTGAAGCTATAAAATTTTAAATACCACATAGATGTGTGTAAACAAAATTAAAAAAAAAATATTTTAATATATAATAGCAATAAATTTCAAGTTAAAAGGAATAAATAGAAGATTAGCGTATATATTTGAAGCATTCAAAACTCGCCTATAAAATTTTATTTTATTTATATTATCGTGCCAACAACGCTGTGTTTTAAATCTTCGCTATTAGTAAAAAACTATCGATATTCCGCGACTTTGCTCCCACTTACTTTTTCGATCATTAAGACTTAATCTCAAATATAAATTTCACCAATGTTATTATGAATGCACTATTGGGGTTGACTTTTATATTTACGTTTAAAAAGAAATTTTTTAAAAAAAAGTTAAAAAAAGATTTTTCTTAAGTAGTTTCGATCATTTCGATCATCATTAAGTTTTCGATCATTGAAAGTCTTATTCAAATCGTGTTTATAGGCTCTATACATGATACTGAAACTAAATTGACCATTTTTAGAATTTTTTTCTGTAAGCATGTATGTTCCTCTATAACTCTTAAACGAATTAACTGATTTTCATGAAACTTGGTAGATGAACATTTAGTTAGACGGACAGGACACAGGATAGGCTACTTTTTCTTTTTCAACGCGGACGAAGTCGCGGGCGCCAGCTAGTATTTAAATATATGTATAGATTAAATAAAATATTAATTTAATTTTTTATTTAAATTTTGCAACATTGGTCGCCTAAAAGCTTAAAAAAAATTCTTCACAGATATTATCTAATACAGAATGTTGTTCAGTTCTGTGTAACATGATGTAACCTACTATTTTGTGCTTGGCCACTTGCCAGACGTCTCTTTGGGTGGCTGCGGGGTGCTGCCCAGCGTTTACTGTCAAGTGACGTCACACGTCTTATTTATTACACAGCAATGCAGTTTATAACCGCCATCAGTCAGGGAACTTTAAGAATTTCATCACAAAATCTTAACGAGAGAAGAGCAATGGCAGCGACCAAAGACTTTATAAGTATATTTGGGAGTATAGACACGGCGTAGCCCGTAAATAATGGTAGTAGTACAATTCGTCCACTCGAGATTGTCCACACGAGAGAGAAAGAGAGAGAAGTGGACGAATTCGCACTGTCGCTCGCTAGTGCGAGTATGATTTTAATACTACCAAAGATTTCGGGGCTTTCTGCTTGCTACGCCGCATCTATAGTTCAGATCAAAGATTTAAATCGAAAGATGTGGCGTAATCTCCTCGCGCCATACCAGAAACACACCGAAAATTCTTAACAATGGGTTGGGCGCAGGCGCTCAACCCAACTACAGTTGCACGCCAGCTAATGTGAGTGACGGACGCTCGTTGAGAGCATCGCTATCGTCACAGTCACGTTTGAAGTAAGGAATGTGTTGACTGTGTTTAAAAGTGTGTTTAGACAAAAGTATATGTATTTTATACTTTTGTCTTTAGTATAATGTATGTTGTATTTTGTAACACACTTTCGCTAGTAATGCCGCATCTCTCGATTTAAATCTTTGGTTCAGATCAATGGGCAGCGACACTAGTTTCTACAAAATGGAGATTGTGTGAGACTAGTTTTTGTCCGCGACATCGTCAGCGCGGAATGTCTATATGCAAAATTTCTCGGTAATCGGTTGAGCGGTTTTTGATTCCATATTCATATTGTTATTATTATATACACACATATTATTTACTAGCTGGCGCCCGCGACTTCGTCCGCGTTGAAAAAGAAAAAGTAGCCTATCTTGTGTACTGTACGTCTAAATGTTTATCTATCAAGTTTCATGAAAATCAGTTAATTCGTTTAAGAGTTATGGAGGAACATACATACATACAGAAAAAAATTCTAAAAATGGTCAATTTAGTTTCAGTATCATGTATAGAGCCTATAAACACGATATCTCTGAAAACAAAGTAACTTACTCCATGACCAAGCCTTACAGATTTATTGTTAGTATTGATGATGATATATTATATACTAATATTATAAATAGGTAAAGTTTGTATGTTTGTATGTAGAGGCTAATCCTCGAAACCACTCTTCCGATTAAAAAAAAAACCACCAATAGTTAAAATATAGTCGGCAGAGCACTTGCTGCACCTACGGCGTTGCTTGCGATGATAGGCGACGGTGGCCACATACCATCAAGTAGACCGTCATCCTGCATGTGCCACCTTTATATGAAAAATCCCAATAAATTAATTGAAAAAGATAAAACTTAAAATGATCTCATTTGTGATGTGCATATGTAATGTTTACGAGTTGTATTGCGTGTGCGCCGATCAATGCAGCCGACTCCCTTATCATACGAAATTAGAGCATTATTAGAACACAGTATAAACAGATTAACAGTATTAAATCTTGAAATTATTAGCTACTAGCTGTTGCACGCGACTTCGTCCACGTAACTTTATAAAATACTAGCTGGCGCCCGCGACTTCGTCCACGTTAAAAAAGAAAAAAGTAGCCTATCCTGTGTCCCGTACGTCTAAATGTTTATCTAGCAAGTTTCATGAAAATCAGTTAATTCGTTTAAGAGTTATGGAGGAACATACTTACATACATACATACAGAAAAAAATCTAAAAATGGTCAATTTAGTTTCAGTATCATGTATAGAGCCTATAAACACGATATCTCTGAAAACAAAGTAACTTACTCCATGACCAACCCTTACAGATATTTATTATTAGTATTGATAATACATTCGTGTCTGTGTGACCATGGAAATACACATACAAAACTTCAACCCAATCGGTTCAGCCGTTTAGAAGTTATGTGAAAAAGATAAGTACGGAAGGATAATTCTTACTACCTACCCGTTGTCCTATTACCCGTTTTCCCGTAGGAATGAAGCATTTTCCCGCGGCAAAAAGTAGCCTATGTTCATCAGGGATAATGTCGGCTTCTAATGGTAAAAGAATTTTTCAAATCGGTCCAGTAGTTTCGGAGCCTATTCAATACAAACAAACAATCAAATCTTTCCTCTTTATAATATTAGTATAGTATAGAGTCTATAGAGTATAGAAAAGCTACGTTGACTCATGAATTGAATGGTTAAAAATTTCAGTAAATTTAGCCAATACCAATAGTAATACAAGAAACATATAATTAGAATGTGCTAGGTTGAATCTAGGCAGTAGGTATACTCTTTAATCCTATGGTCGGTAACGCACCACAAACAATAGTGCTATCCAAACAATAGACCACAAACATCAGTCACCTAGGAGAAAGTTTTCGAAAATTGGCTCGCTATATCGGCCACTGTAGGTAAGTCTAGAAGTTGACTCTAGACTTAATCTTTGGAGTTTTTTATCTATCTTTCTTGACAATATTGGCTAAAGCGTTAATTTTTCTTTAAAAAAATATTCTGTTCAATTACGTACAAACATTTAGGTAAGCTCTCCGTCTTTTGGCACTTGACTTTAAGAGCGGGTATAAAGAGAAATAGCCAATCCTAGATTTGAATTTTATCTAAGTAAACAAAGTCTATTTTAATTAATTATTTTAAATAGATAAATACATTATAAATGAAAGTGACGACTGTAACAGAAAACATAATATAATGAAATTTTCTCGATAGAAAAAAAACCACCAAGTTAGCTCACATTTCCATCGATTTTAGTTTTATTTTCAAAATGACACACATTACAAAGCTAAAAGTGTATCAGTAATTTCACTTCACATAAGTATTATCTAAGGCTGTATGTAACAATTTTTCATTTGACATTGTAGTTTACTTTTGGCACTTATAACATTTTCGCATGTTGTGCGTAGTTCTACGTATTTTGTGTCACTGTCATATCCAAATATCCAAGGGGCCACGCGGATGAAATTACAAATTTTGTTTGCTTTATACCCACTCTTAACCCACTATAGATCAAAGTACACGACGTTATCGTCGTTTATGCAAAAACTTCCTATGATTACTTGTAGAATTTAGAATTCCCTAAAGATTAAAGATCTATTCGTCATTTCTCAGAACGGGGTATTGTTTTTCAACAAATTGATGCCTTAACATAAGAACAGCAGAGACATTTTAATGACAGAACAAGTAGACTGCATA
The DNA here is from genome assembly GCA_945859745.1 of Synanthedon formicaeformis. Classification (NCBI taxonomy): domain Eukaryota; kingdom Metazoa; phylum Arthropoda; class Insecta; order Lepidoptera; family Sesiidae; genus Synanthedon; species Synanthedon formicaeformis. Next base: position 5,079,401 of record OX243979.1, read on the forward strand.
CTGTCTTTTAGGTTATACTGTTACATCGATTGCAATATACATTACTTAATATTATCATATATTTATTTTATCTATGCGTGTAACTTAGATATTTTGGTTTCCGGTTCAAAAATAGTTCAATCACAGAGTGCATTATATTTTAATCAGAGCTATAAGTTACCCAATCATACCCAATTTTCAAACTTAGCAGATTATGAGTATACCTGTCTGGTTCTTTTTTATCTTTTTTTACAAAATAGCTACTATGAGGTTTCATAGCAGTTTCTCCTTATGGAATATACTTGTATTGTGTTCTGAACTTGTAGTATTAGCAAAAAATTTACTAATATAGATATTTGTAGCGAGGGACGTTTGTGTTTGTCTTTAATGTTTGTATGAGATGTGTAATATAAATATTACTCATCGAAATACTACAATGGAATTTGCGTCACAAATGCCAAAGCGGCACAAAAAAGAACGCCTTTGACAGAATCATGGCGGACTCTTGCCTTCACGCGTCAATGGTAAAACGATCAACTTCTACTATTTCATTTTAAACTCTAATGGGTTGGCGTAAAGTCACATTTTCTTTAAATTACGTACTTATTATTATGTTTGTTTTGTTTTAAATGACAGTTCATGCTCTACGCATATATCACTTTTAAATGGTCCATAAAATTCGTAGTGTTTTGTATGGCACGCGGGTTCCATGTTGTAGTAGTTTGATGATATTACTGGTCAAAAAAGAAAGGCCCTTTAGAGAGCGACCAAAATTTCATTCCGTTAGAGTGACCAAACCTTTTTTGAAAGTAGAGTACCGTGACGGATCGCGTTAAATAGAGATGTACAGTATCCACGCTTCCGTGAATAATTCGGACACGTTCTTACCTGTAACAAAAAAAAGTTTAGTGTTAAAACACTTTCTTATTCAGAATCACTTATTGTACGCGAGATGACAAACGAAATAATTGGTAAAAATACAAACAGGATAACTCGCGGGCGTACGCGAGTTGACTAATAACTCTCAAACGAGTCACTTTTTTGGCAATCAACTTACACATAAATTTTAAAATTTTATAAATGAAATAATAATAATAATTATAAAATTTAATAATTTTATAATCACTTATTGTACGCGAGATGACAAACGAAATAATTGGTAAAAATACAAACAGGATAACTCGCGGGCGTACGAGAGTTGACTAATAACTCTCAAACGAGTCACTTTTTTGGCAATCAACTTACACATAAATTTTAAAATTTTATAAATGAAATAATAATAATAAAATTTAATAATTTTTTTTTATTTTTTTAATTTCAATTATTTCGAGGATAACTCGCGGGCGTACGCGAGTTGACTAATAATTCTCAAATCGAGTCACTTTTTTGGCAATCAACTTACACATCAATTTTAAAATTTTATAAATGACATAATAATATGTAATAATAAAATTTAATAATTTTATATTTTTTTAAATTTTAAAAGGTTAATCAGCGCGTCAACACGTCGCGTACAACACCTAGTAAATATGATTTTAAAAAAAATTTTTTTTTTTTTTAATAGTACTACTAGCATTGTTACTATACACGTTTCAATATAATATGGTGTGTCGCTTCAGTGGCGAAGCGACCTCTTTATGTGGGGTCAGCTTAACCAAATTAAGGGACAAATTGGTGACAAAATAACTGTGACGACAATTTTAGGATTTTTTTTAAATAATGTTGATTCTTTTCTAAAAAAAATTAGTTAACAAACAATAAGAATGTCTTATTAACTTATTATCGACACAATTATTAAACAAATAAACAGGAGACTAACTATATGACTAGAAAATGTACCAGGTGGCGGATGTCTACCCAAGTCTTACTAAAACTCCTACTAAACATTTCTGAAAAAAAATTCTCCACTACTTAATACCATAGAGTAAATATTACTTAACCAGTTTTAAGTACTATTTACTCTATCTTTTTTGTTATACATAGGGATAATTTGTAAAATTTATTCCCAGTTTCTAGACATGGATCTTTAAAAAAAAATACATCTTATAAGATAATGTAAACATACAGTGACTGAATCACGGAATCAAAGTCAATCACCTTTATCAGTTAGGTCTGGAACACACTGGGCAACACAATTGTTGAAATCGCAAACTAGAACTATACTTTTGAATTTCGCAATATACATAGAGGCCCCGACTTTCTTCTGCTTTAATTGAGGTATTACCACTTGATGGTAGGTGGCTACTAGTGATGTGCCGGATATCCGTATCCGTATCGTATCCGTATCCGTTATTTTTTGGCAGATCTTTTTACGGATATTTTACCTTATTATTTTTTAATTCATAGCTGAAATTCTACATATAGATGATTAGGTAGCAATGAAAAACTATTAAATTCCATTAAGACTATTTTTTATTTCTTAAAATCAAACATTTGGCACCTTTATAATGCAAGCGACAAGTGGCGGCGTCAACTATTGTTTCAAGGTTACGCGCACCTGCGATTCAGTAGGAAAGTTAAGATCCGTATCCGTATCCGTATTCACGGATCTACATTTTTAAGGATCCGGCACATCACTAGTGGTTACCACGTGGCTACCATCACCTATAACACAAACAGCACTATAGGTGCCGCAAGTGCGCTGCCGACCAACCGACCATAGAAGGATTAAATATAAGGGCTGACGAGGTAGGGATGGGGTAATGGGCTCTGGCATCCCTTACTCACTGTCTAAAGATCTGTATACAATTATACAGTAGTTGCGTTGTTAGGTTTCACAGTGTGCGCTTGCCCTTAATCACGTGTGTACATTGCGATAATATTTATTTATTTTATTCTCCTTATGTGAAGTGCTATTCCCATAACGGTCAACGACATTCAATTGAAATATTTCATTTAATATTTCGCAATAGATTTAGTTTAATATTTTTTTTAAAAATTTATTTTATTTTCATAGTTTTAGTTTTCAACGAGCCCATACGACGGTCCGGTAGTTAAAATGCTTGCCTTACACCCGTGACTCAGGAGTCTCGAGTTCAATTCCTGGGTGGGCCAATTTTGAAAATGAATTTTTCAAAGTTGATTTTTCTGGCTGGTCGGTAATCATTTTATAAAAAAAATACCTAACACTATTTGTAAGTTTCGAAAACTCTTTCATTCTAACCTCGAACCTTGTTAATGTTATTGACCTAATTCAAATCAGACACGTAAAATTAAAACCATACGCCTAGTGTTGCGCAAATCTAGATCAATCCAGTTTACCTACATTCTCGCCCTATTTCTTAGGTGAGTTCTCGCGAATTTATTACCTAGACAGACCTAATTGAATAGTGTTTGGTGTTGAAAACTAATTCGCTGAGTGCTCAACGCTGTCGACTGTTGAGAACGATGCAAACATATTGGAGACTTGATTAATGTTTTTTTTTGTGGACTCGTAACACACATTAGTTTTTGCGAGCGGACGTTCAACCTTAGCATGTGTTTCTGGAAGCAGTTGGCAACACTGAACTATGTGAAATTATTGCGTGTAGCATTTGGCAACACTGAACTATGGCGTGAAACTTCTTCATAAAAGATTGCCACACATTCTGATGGTTCTCATAGTCCGGGAGGTGGCAACGTCGGGAAAAAAAGCATTTTAGGTCAGCTGATTTTTTGATATGTCGTCTCTCTTGCCCTTTCGGTTAGGATCTGGGCAGTCTGGCTAGCGGTAGCGGTTGCGTTTGCCTGTGCGCATCCTATTTGTGCGGGTAATATACTGACTTTTAAAATCATTTTATGAAGGTTCAATTTGCATATTTTAGCTTAAGATAAGTTTAACAAACATCAATCTCTTATTGCCAGACATTTTTATCGTTGCTAATAATGAGCCAGACGCGAATTTTGATTTCATTTTTATTAAAAAATTAAGTTATTTCAGAATGTCTGTCATTTTAATATTATGTTGTTTAAGTATGAACAGACCTAAAAATAATTTGCCAGACATTAATTCAGTTGCTAAACCATGAATCAGAACGATTAAAGTCCTGAAAACTCTTACAGTATGAATTGGACTTATGTAAACTGTATATCTATATATACATACAATAGATATACAATTGCGTAAGTTCAATATTTTTTAAATTAGGGATATTATTTTTTATTAGCATTTAGCAAATTTTAACATAAAAAAAAATTGAAATGAGATAGAATTAGATAGCAGGAAATCAAACAACATTATTGAAAATTTAAAAGTTTTTTTTTATTTGAAATACTCTTGTCGCTATGATACACTGAGAAAATTTTACTTTAACATTTTGGCTCGTTTAAAGGCAGATTATTTAAAATTAACTAAAACTCGTTTAAGAATATATAAGCGCAGTTGGTTATAATCTAACACGTCAACATTGTTATGGATACTTGGTTATTTTTAACATTGCACTTAATAATTTTTAAACAAAATTGTTAGCATTCTGAACCAATTCAGACTTGTTTAAATTTTAATACTTAATATTGTTAAATCTAACCAAGTTATGTATGTAATTTTAAATATGTTTAAAAAGGGTTAAAATTAACCCTTTTTTTGGTTAAAATTAACCAATATATCTCTGTTACCACCTACAACGTAATCGGTTACAAATAGCCATTGATATTTTGTTGTTATTAAATAAGTGCGATTGTAAATTTTACCATGACACATTTGCTAATCTTTACAAACAGCTTACTAAATATTAACTAAGTAAAAATACTTAGCAAAGCAAAATGGGTTACCTATAAGTGAAAACGAATCATTCATTTCGTCCAAATCTTTCTAGCGTGATAGTCATTGCGTCTCGTATTTAATAAACTCGTATTGCCTAAAAAAATTTTATAATTTACAAATATTCCTAATGGATGACGATGTCAACAACCTTTTAATTGCATGGAAATTAGAAGAATACATAGAAGTATGTAAAGATGAGTGAAAAACCTACATTTTTATCTACCTAGATATAGTTACAACTAAGTTAACTCTACACCATATTATTATAATTTACTAGTTATGTTATTATTGCAGTGAATTTTGCGTTTATCTTAATTTAAAATTCTTAATTTTCTCACAAGAAAAGATTATTAACCAAATAAGAAATACCTATAATATAAAAAAAAAACAAAAGAATTATGTTACATGTCACCTGTTTGACATCATATAAGTAATTACTAAATTCTTATTTTAGATATTTTTTGACTTTATTAATTATATTGTAAAAATTAATAGTCAATTTATTAAAACTAAAATTAAAAATAAATTAAAATTAAAATTAAATTATAAATTGTTAAAAGCCAATTTTATACTCACATGCCGAGACCGCCCATCGGCGGCATAGCAGAGGTTACAAACCTTATAGTAAATTAACGGATATTAGAATAACAACTATTTCACATAGTACTACTATGATAACTTTGATAAACAAGACAACTAGATAGAAGGTCTCTAAGTAAACACGGAACATTTTTTATTGCTTTTGTTCAAACATTAAAACTAAAACAGAAATGAGTCATACGGATACAAGAGATTTTTTTTCATCAAAACAATTATCATTTATGGATGATACCTACAAGTAGATACAAAAGATTGCCGACGCACCTGCATTTTGTTTTGTTGAATTTTTATATATACTAATATTATAAAGAGGAAAGATTTGTTTGTTTGTATTGAATAGGCTCCGAAACTACTGGACCGATTTGAAAAATTCTTTCACTGGTGGGAAGCTATATTATCAGCGAGTGTTATAGGCTATATTTTATAAAGTTACGCGGACGAAGTCGCGTGCAACAGCTAGTGTTCTATTAAAAAACTATAATTAGGAAATATAAAACGGTATTAATTTTCATTTATAAAATATCAATATCGACGTCGATATATCGAGGAAAAATGTCAATATATCTAATTAAAAATATCGATACTTTTTCAACAAACCTACGGGCTCGTAGATAGTGGCCAACGCGATGCCTAGCCCGACAGCCTGAGATTAGCACGTACAACCAAACAAACAAACTCTTCAGCTTTACATATTAGTATAGATAATTTAAACATTGTACCTAACAATTTTATATAATAATAATTATCATCACGCGTTAATCCTTCATTTAATGATGAATCGTGGTAATGAACGATAGCCATAGCTCATTAAGTTTTCGTAGTAATACTGAGTATAAAGTAAAAAAAAAAAGTACTTAAATAGTTTTTACTGAGTATTTACTCTGACTTGAGTAATACTACAGTGCTTACCCATCTATAGCTGAGAGCACTCAACTGTCTCTCTCTGACCAGTAGAATCATACTGTAAGAGTTTTCAGGACTTTAATCGTTCTGATTCATGGTTTAGCAACTGAATTAATGTCTGGCAAATTATTTTTAGGTCTGTTCATACTTAAACAACATAATATTAAAATGACAGACATTCTGAAATAACTTAATTTTTTAATAAAAATGAAATCAAAATTCTCGTCTGGCTCATTATTAGCAACGATAAAAATGTCTGGCAATAAGAGATTGATGTTTGTTAAACTTATCTTAAGCTAAAATATGCAAATTGAACCTTCATAAAATGATTTTACTGTATGAATTTTCAGGACTTTAATCGTTCTGATTGATGGTTTAGCAACTGAATTAATGTCTGGCAAATTATTTTTAGGTCTGTTCATACTTAAACAACATAATATTAAAATGACAGACATTCTGAAATAACTTAATTTTTTAATAAAAATGAAATCAAAATTCGCGTCTGGCTCATTATTAGCAACGATAAAAATGTCTGGCAATAAGAGATTGATGTTTGTTAAACTTATCTTAAGCTAAAATATGCAAATTGAACCTTCATAAAATGATTTTAAAAGTCAGTATATTACCCGCACAAATAGGATGCGCACAGGCAAACGCAACCGCTACCGCTAGCCAGACTGCCCAGATCCTAACCGAAAGGGCAAGAGAGACGACATATCAAAAAACCAGCTGACCTGAAATTCTCTTTCGAAAACGTTGCCACCTCTTATACTATCATGGGTGTAATATATTTTAGTTATTATATTATAATTTTTTTTAAGGTTTCTAGTTTTAGGTTCAATAGTAAGTTTTGTTTTTTATTTAGTATAGATTATTTGTAAATATCACAATCCTTCATATTGTATGCTCCTTCATATTGCCATGAATGCTGCGATTCCTGACACTTCTAGTCCATCATTATAAAATTGTTGTCCTGACTAAAATTAATGACTAAAATTCTACAATTCTAAAATTCCTGACTAAAATTTACGCAAAGATTAAGTCTAGAAAGCTGACATTTTGGAACATAGGTTCATTTTACAAAATACTAGTAGTTTTTTTGTGCATTGATAGTCAGGGCAAACAATTTTATAATTACAGATATTTATACATAGTTTAGTATTGAAATGGAGTACATTTAATTTAAATAAAAAGCCAAAAGTCTATTATATTCAATTTTTGTATGCTATCTAAAACCATTTTTCTAAAGTTCCCGCTCTATTACCGTCGCACGCGCAACCGTTTGTCCGAAGTTAATAGCCCAGCAAATGTGGTCACATTACCGTTTAATAGGGTGACCTTATGGCGCTGTTCTGAGAATACACTGTTCTAAATTTAAATTGGGCTGTAATTTTGAGTTTCTTTCTGAATTTTAAGTAAGCGGGGTAATCCGTACTAATATTATAAATGCGAAAGTAACTCTGTCTGTCTCTGTACGAGTATGTCTGCTACTTTTTCACGTCTTCTACTCAACCGATCATCATGAAATTTTGCATACACGTTGTCAGGGATACAAGAAAGGACATAGGGTAGCTTTCATTAAGAAAAAAGTACTGTTCCCGAAAGATTGTCTAAAACTGTCGCAGGGCGGCGCCACCGTCGTCACAGCGATAAAGATGTCTGGCGTTATTACTCATATATTTTCTTTTACAACGCGGACGAAATCGCGGGTACCAGCTAGTGTTTTTATAAAGTCTCTGCAGAATTGTCAAAGAAGTTTAACTAATACTAAATGGTAAATATTTTTGAAGTGAAATTTCCCCTTGTTCCATGTTCGTAACTGAAATTACCTCATCAGTTGCAAGAGAAGAAATTTTTTTCGTTGTGTGGTAACTATGTAGTTGTTAGAGAGGAATTTTTATTCTATTTCTTCGTGCGAAATGAGAGTAAAATTTCAAGGACTAATTTTGTGTGACGCTTCAGTGTAACGATCACGTGACGCTTCTTTGTAACGTTCTTGTAAACCTTAGGCCCTCTTTCACAAACTACAAGTAACGTGTTGATTAGTTACTTTTAGAAATCATTTTCTGTTTTATTGAATTATGCACTCGGTTTACTGCATCATTCGATAGCCGATTTTTTATTATTATTTTCTATTTAATATCTGGGACGTTAACCGTACAAACAACGGTATATCAGCTAAATTATTCCCGGTGAAAGGTGACTTTAAGTGACGGTTTAGCTTACTTGACGTTCGTGAAATAGGCGCTTAATTATATTAATATTATTTTGAGCACATAACTAGGATTAATTATGTTTTAGTATTGAGTGGAACGCTTGTCTACAGACAGATAGACATCATTATAAGCTCTCATTATAAGCTTGTCATTATAAGCTCGACACATCCTGATCAAAGAGTTGTAGTATGAGGTTTTATTTTGTGTTATAGTGTAATCAATCCTGCATTGTAAACTAAATCATTGTCACCCTACAAAACGTTGTGTCCAAATAATACTTACGTTCATACGTTAAGCACAAAGCGTCAATTGTTTGAAAGTTAGTAGCGTACATAAAAACGCATCGCGCGCTTAATGTTGCATTACTTTTGTCGCCTTGCATTTCCGTCTGTTAAAACGCAATTTGAGCTCTAAAATATAGGTTAATTACTTTATTATGGTTAAACAAAATAACTATATACATAGATACATATGCGCATGCCTTTGTAAATATTTCATCATCAGTTTTATATGACAGAGGAGCAATAAAATATGAGCATTGGCGTAGTTTCTGTTTTAACATTAATATTATTTTGAGCACATAAAGAGACATAACTGGGATTATATTTTAGTATTGAGTGGAATGCTTGGCTACAGATAGATTATATCAGTTTTATTCTCGGTTAAAGGTGCATTTTCGATGTATGAAAGTTTTACTTCCGGTTAAAGGTACATTTTCGATGGTGTATTCGATATCATGAGAATATTTAGAATTAATTATGTATATTAATATTATTTTGAGCACATAACTCTAGGATTATATTTTAGTATTGAGTGGAATGCTTGGCTACAGATAGGTATATATGAAAATTTTATTCTCGGTTAAAGGTGCATTTTCGATGTATAAAAGTTTTACTCCCGGTTAAAGGTACATTTTCGATGGTGTATTCGATATCATGAGAATATTTAGAATTAATTATGTATATTAATATTATTTTGAGCACGTAACTTTAGGATTATATTTTAGTATTGAGTGGAATGCTTGGCTACAGATAGATTATATCAGTTTTATTCTCGGTTAAAGGTGCATTTTCGATGTATGAAAGTTTTACTCCCGGTTAAAGGTACATTTTCGATGGTGTATTCGATATCATGAGAATATTTAGAATTAATTATGTATATTAATATTATTTTGAGAACGTAACTTTAGGATTATATTTTAGTATTGAGTGGAATGCTTGGCTACAGATAGGTATATGAAAATTTTATTCTCGGTTAAAGGTGCATTTCCGATGTATGAAAGTTTTCCTCCCGGTTAAAGGTACGTTTTCGATGGTGTATTCGATATCATGTGAATATTTAGAATTAATTATATGAATATTATTTTGAGCACATAACTTTAGGATTATATCTTAGTATTGAGTGGAAGTGGAACGCTTGTCTACAGATAAATATATGAAAGTTTTATTCTCGGTTAAAGGTGCATTTTCGATGCATTCGATAACATGTGGGTATTTAGAATTATTTGATCACTGTGATTCCAAAGGTGAAGAAGACATTTAGGAATCTAAAGAAGAGTATTTTTAGGAATCTAAAGTGAAAGTTATCTTTAAGAAAGCATCTTGGTCAAATGTTGCGACATTAATTAGGAATCTAAAACAGAATATCTTTCGTAATGGCTAGTATGATTATAATATAGAGATTTAATGTAAATAAATTATTGTAAATTGATAGGTAGGTAGTGGACTTGACATTCTGAGATACTGGACATTCTGACACTTTGGACATTCTGAACCTGAGCCATTTTGTCAATATGTGACGGCATTCACTTCATTTGAAAAAGACAGTAATTTTGTATGCGTTTGTGGTTTATTTTTAGTATTGCATAATATTATCTTTGGCCTCGCTCCACGATCGTTTAGTTGCGCAATTCGTACTCTTGAGTGTCTGAGATGGTAAATTGTACCTACAATCCACGAAAATAATACTTCCAATACAAAGATTGATTTGTTATTGCTTGTAATGGACAGCCATAAGGAAGCATATTGATCATTCGAATGATTGAGTTACTCTATCGGTGAAATTTTAATGAAAGATATTAAATACTATATTGACGTGCCCCGGCTTCGCACGGGAGAAATTGGGGAGATTAGTAATACACTATGTCCATCTGCAGTAATGCACTTTTCAAATAGTAAAGAATTTTTCTAATATATGCAGTGGTTACGGAGATTACAATCTTTTTTTTAATAATATATGCTATGTAGCCTATAACTCGTAGCGAGCCTATTAAAAGGAAAATTTTAAAAAAAGAACATGACAAATTATGAAACGTGATGCAGATAAAAGAAAACAAAAACCTATTCTCATGAATTTTGATAGCATCTCGTCGGTCCCTTTGCCCTTAGTCCAGTTTAAAAGGTCTTATGTCTCTTTTAATTACGTTAATGTAATTTATTACTTATACCTTTGTCATAGATTGCAATTTTGATTTACACGCCTATTAACCTAAATTCTTCATCCGAAATTGATCAGAAAGTAAAAAATAATTACAAATTTTGACAACGAAGTTGCAGCGAAGACAAAAATATTACTCAAAGTTCGGGAAGTTAGGAAAAATTTGACACATTCCAAAATTGATTAAAGAAAAAAATAAAATCGAGCCAATGCGAGTTTCGTTTTTGCTAAAAAGGGTTCTGTACAAAATAAATAAACAACAAAAAAATATTGTAAATTTTCAAATTCTTTACTAAGTTTGGCTTATTTACAAATTTCACGACGTGGATACTTGAATTGTTTATAGCTTTAAGGAAGATGGACCGATTCTATACATGAGAAAGTGTCGGTCGGCCACCATTAAATAGGTGGCGCTGTAGTAGCACTTTTTAAGGTGGTTTCATGAATTATGCAACTTCATACTTTCATACCAAACTTCAGTTATGAAACACTTTTAATGGTTGTAGCTTGACATGTTTATCCACATAAGTTAGTCCTACTTACCTCTATTCTCCATGGGAAAATGTCGGTCGGCCACCATTAAATAGGTGGCGCTGTAGTAGCACTTTTTAAGGTGGTTTCATGAACTATGCAATTTCATACTTCCATACCAAACTTCAGTTATGAAGCACTATTTAATGGTTGTAGCTTGACAGTTTAACATCCACAAAAGTTAGTCCTACCATGTCCTACTTACCTCTATTCTCCAAGAGAAAGTGTCGGTAGGCCACCATTAAATAGATGGCGCTGTAGTAGTATTTTTAAGGTGGTTTCATGAACTATGCAATTTCATACTTCCATACCAAACTTCAGTTTTGAACCACTACACATAAGTTAGTCCTACTTATCTCTATTCACCGTGGGCATAGGACTTTGTGTTTGATATTAATATCAACTAGACGAATTTTATTTTTCATTATAATATACGGAACCCCAAAAACGTTAAAAAAAAGCTTGGCGCACACAGCGTATGTGAGAAAGGGACAGAGTGTGATTTTGATTGCACTTTGATTATTACTCTTTTCTTTTGCTTTTTTTTTAAATTTAAGGCCAAGGCGTCTAATCATTAAATTTCTTTATCACTTTATAATGTCGTAACGTGTTGTAACTATGCATTAGAGGTGTTAAAATAGTTTTTTTTTTTTTGAAGAAAGCTCTTTATCTTTCTACTTTGTCGGTCAAAATGGAACCCACATCTATGTAATTATAAAAGATGTTCTATGTTAACGTATCTGTCAAAATACTTAATGAAGTTTAATGGCAAAGGTCAAAGCCATTTACTAATTTAAGACCAGCGAAATTCTAGCCTAGAAATAAAATGTTGTTTTTATACGAAACTTGTCGTGACAATGTTTTAAATCCACACTAATATTATGAATGTGTAAGTAACTATCTGTCTGTTAACTCTTCACGCCTTAACTACTCAACCGTTCATCGTGAAATTTTACAAGAAAAGACATAGGGTATCTTTCACCCAGAAACAAGTACTATTCCCTAGGATCATCTAGAAAATAAAAATAAAAACAACTCGACAGTTTGAGGTTAAAGGTTTATATTTTTTATTTTTAGTACTTAATAAATATTTGACATACCTATCTTTTTGTAACTTAAGTACATTTGGGCCATTTTTTTTTTAATTTATTTATTTACAATAACATATTATATTTCATTTAATTGGCCATGAAAACACACACTAGGCTTGCAAGCCTGTTATCGTGTGCTTTTTTTGATATTTAAAATAAATATCAAAAAATCAAATAAAAATAAAAATATTAATTTTAATAATAACAAATTATAAATTACTAAATATACACTAAATTAATAATAAATAGGTACATATAAAAGTAAATGACACAATAAATTTAGAATATATAATATTACATTAAAACATATACGAGATATCTAAAAGCTTATATTAAATATCAAAATACATTTGTAATATGAAACAAACGAATAATACGAATATTTCTTCCAATATTGCTCGAGTATTGAAAAAAAAAACTTGATGAAACCTAACCTCGAGACCGCAAGATGTTTTTCCCACAGAATTACAATAAATCAAAACATATTAATTGTACATAATATTAAATTACTCAGAGACAAACACCTATTACTAGAAGACTATGTTAAATGTCTTTAGAACGAAGCAAATTATTACGTGGGTACTAATAATACTCGTATATGGAAAAATAACAGTAGGTGAACTGAAGTTGACTGAAGAGTGACTGACATTTGATTGATCTCTTTTTCTTGTGATGTTCGGCAGACAGGCTGACCATTTTATTTGATAATTTTAACTTTGTGTTTATTAGAATTTTACCTGTAAGGTGCGTGTTACTGTACTGTGAGGCATGTAGAAAAATAACCATATCGCTGCTTAAAAACTAAAGGGCCACAAATCGAAATTACACTTTTTACAGGAGAGCTAATCGAAAAAAAATTAATTATTTTTTGTCTATTTTTTCTTATTAGATATATATCAAATATATGCATATTATACATCGTTAGAAGCGTATTTTTAAGTGGCATTAAATGTTTTATGTACTTCTATAATAAACTGAATACTAGAAGAGATATAAGCATATAAGTTACTTTTAAATATATAAATAATGATCAAAATATACTAAATATGGAATAAAACAACCATATGTCTTTGTGCAACATACAATATGAAGGATTTTGATTGTATTTTTGCAATAAAAACATTTTTGGATTTTTTTTGTTTTATGGCCCTTTAGTTTTTAAGCAGCGATATATTAATATTATGATTATTAAACTTATTGCAAAAAGAATGACAAAATAGTAGTGGCAGGAGCTACGGTAGCCACCTACCATCAAAGTGGCCCGCAGCCTCTAAGCCTGTAATTATAGCTTGTTTTTTAAAAAAAATGAATTTGCATACTGTTTCTAAGTTGTACCTATTCTAAGTTAATAATGACAAAACCTTCAACTAAGTGCATTCACTGCCTGTCCCGCAATTTTAGTTTACGAAACATACCTGTAGGTTTGTCTTTGGAATAATATTTTTAGGCTGACCGTACTCACAAATCAATACTAATAATAAATCTGTAAGGGTTGGTCATGGAGTAAGTTACTTTGTTTTCAGAGATATCGTGTTTATAGGCTCTATACATGATACTGAAACTAAATTGACCATTTTTAGAATTTTTTCTGTATGTATGTATGTTCGTCAATAACTCTTAAACGAATTATCTGCTTTTCATGAAACTTGGTAGATAAACATTTAGACGTACAGGACACAGGATAGGCTACTTTTTTTCTTTTTCAACGCAGACGAAGTCGCGGGCACCAGCTAGTATTGGAATATTTTGATAAATTTGCATTTGGGGCGAGTAAAAAGAATAATCAGAGAATGATAATGGGATGAAATAAGAATTGAAGATCAAATAATTGCTATGGGCTGAGTAAGGATTTTTTCCTAACTCATTTAAGATTTTTGGATTTTTTCCTAACTCATCCTAACATAAGAACGGAACAACCCGGTTATAAATCTGTCTTATAATATGTAAGTACAGACTCGTTTCTACAAAAAATTAGAACACATCTATTATCAATGACTCAACAAACCATCATAGTGCGATAAAATAAAAGATTTATCTTGGAAATAAAATCAGGGAATGCGATAGGCGATAGTGAACCTAATACAACAGTGTCATTGTAAAGCTTAGTGCACATTAGTCCTGTAGTCTTAAACGTAAACATTATTTTATTTACCTTTAAATTTAAATGTTTCTTTCCATAGTTAACCATGCAAAAATTTAAACCCTGGACTCTTGAGTCTTGAATCCAAGGGCTGAGTAAAATTAAAGATTCGAATAACAGACTCGACATACACATATTTGTTATAATATGTCATATTTTAACAAAACATAAACATGTCACCAAATATGACCGTTCATTTTGATAATTTTAGTTTAAAAGTTTAAGTTTATTACACTTGCAAAAAATAGTTTCTTTTTACATATTTCATTTTATTAATATTAAAAAACGATCGATGAAACATTTTAATATACACGAATTAATTTACAGTTTAATTCACGGAATGTCAAATCAGATAAAAAAGTGTATACAAGTTCAATTTTTTTTACAGTTATTAGATTTTTATGTTAATTATTATGATATGATATGAAAATGTATAAGATATAAGAACATCTAAAAGTTAACATAATTTATGAAACTGGTATACACACTTACTTTTTTCCTCTTTATCTGTTTTATCTCTATTTAATTATGCATTAGGAAAATTTTCTTTACCGTCAATAATACTTTAGATGATGTACAAATTTTAAAATATTTAATTAATAAATATTTTGCATCATATTTTTGTAGTCTTTTTAAACTAAGACTCTCGACATTGTGCACCAAGCTTAAAATTTTGTGTGCCTGTTCATCGCGCCCACGCTACCAAACCGGTCGGATTATCGAATATACACAGTGGATTGTGCTTACTAGACTTTACTGACCAATACATACTGATATATGATGTATTCTTTTTTCATTGATCAAAAAGGTAAACAAACAATTCAAGATATAGAACTAAACAAACAATACGAACAAATTCTAAATGAGAATCACTGAGTCAACTCTCTTTGATAATGCCTAATGTACAAATTCCATCTTTAAAACAATCCAGTGACCATGGCGACGCTATATTTGTTAACGTTTTTGATCAATAGAAAAAGAATAGATCATATGTTGTTACTTACATATATCTGGTTGAACAAAGTGGTCCTAAAGAATCAAGTAACACCTTAGTATAAGTTCAAGCTATCTCTTAATTTCAACTTAGCTCAAGTAGCGAATATTTAAAAAAATCTTTATGTAAAGCTCGACAGACGCTCCACTTGATAGTAAACTGTTGGTGTTGGTTACAAACACTGTGACACGCGAATTTTGTATAATATAGATAGATAGAAAGTCGAAGCTAAATTTTTATAATATAAATAATGATTTACCTTCTTATATTTTAATATAATGTATTATTTTATTTTAATATAATAAATTTTAATGATTATGTAAACTGAACATGGTGTGTGGTGAAACTCTAGTGAGTTTATGTTTACACCAATGTTAATTTAAATGTAAACATTATTGTATTAATAAATAGATAAATAAATAAAAATAAAAATAAATTAACGTGGCGCCACTCTATTTTTAAATGGAATATAAAAATTCCGTACTTTTATATTATAAGTTACAAAATCTTTTATTTGTAAAATTACCATAAATTGCCAATAGATGCAAATTTTATCACTTCACCAAAATTTTGTTTGTGTCTATTAAAATTTATTAACAATATTCTCGAATATATTTAATATTTTTTACATATTTTAATAAAATATATATTAAATACTTAGTTTTTTTTTTATAGTTTAGGGTAAGCATTGCGCCCATACTTTAGTTACTTGCTTTGATTTTCAATTCGTTAAGATTAGGACAAGGATTGCATACATTACTTTCTTGCTAAACATAATAAAATATACACACATTTCTTAGTAATATTAATTATTTTATTGTTAACCAATAAGAGTATAAAATGTCAACACTTTCTTTGTATTATTTCAATTTATCACACGTTCTTTGATCCTTAAATGGGATCCATTATCAATTTATCAACATATAATGGTTGTTACATCACGTTATAAAACATCTTTATCTGTTTTAACGTCATTAATTACGAGCGTGTTGTTTTATAATCCAATTTCAATGAGTTATTGTATTCTAGATTCACAGTTGGAGTTGATAATGGGATAAGTAATAAACATCAGTATTTAAAAATACTAATAATAAATCTGTGGGTTGGTCATGGAGTAATTTACTTTGTTTTCAGAGATATCGTGTTTATAGGCTCTATACATTATACTGAAACTAAATTGACCATTTTTAGAATTTTTTTCTGTATGTATGTATGTTACTCCATAACTCTTAAACGAATCAACTGATTTTCATTAAACTTGGTAGGTAAACATTTAGACGTACGGGACACAGGATAGGCTACTTTTTCTTTTTCAACGCGGACGAAGTCGCGGGCGCCAGCTAGTCAATAATAAAGAGCAATTCTTTTATTGACTGCCTACGGACTAGAATGAGGCAATTTACCTACAAGTAACTATTCGTCTTTTATAACAAAAAAACAGCAGGATTTCATGTACCTACAACAATTGAGTTCTATTATTCCACGCGTATAGAATGTGTGGAATCAATCAAAGGGGATGTCGTGTACAGAATACGTTAGAAAAAAATTCCGCAACACCGCGAATGGCCGAACACCTTGCTACCTGGACTTTCCGAGAAATCAACTTTTGCTGAGCTTTTGCGCCAGTCATTGTAACAAAAGTTTCGTAACTGCGCTCAGCTACAAATCTCTCGTCTGGTATGCAGTGTATATATACGTCAAGTAACAGTTTGTCGTTTCACTCGATTTTATATATTATGGGTATATAAATAGGGTTTAAAATTGAACAAACATAATGCCAAATAAATACGCAATCTAGAAACGCAACCAATAACCAAAACCAGACAAATGCTATTGAAACAGGAACAGAAGATTTATGCACGAAAGTATACTTGTTGTTTACACTAAAGAAAAGAATGTTACCGGATATCCATGGCGTGGCATATTATACTAATTATTATAAACTAGCTGGTGCCCGCGACTTCGTCCGCGTTGAAAAAGAAAAAGTAGCCTATCCTGTGTCCTGTTTTAAGAGGCCACTTTCCAACTCGAGCGGCGTACCAATTCCATACTACGTAATTCCATGATTACTCATTAGGTATTGGTCGTAGTAATACATGAAAAAATATGACTTTTCTGAGACATAATATGAAGGTTTGCATCAAAACAAAAAACTGAAATTTATTTTATATCTAGTATAATTAATTTCTAAAATGTGCAGAATTTGTCACATTTTCTCTGGTTGAGATCTCGTAATTTTTGACTGAAAGCCAATAATGTTTTCCAATGAAAACATCCTAGCTATAGTGTACATTAAAAATTGGGATGTCAATAGTTACTATCTATAAAGGTTTTTCTAAAATATTGGAATTGCTGGCGTATGTTTCGCTAGTTGAATAAGTGCGCGAATGTGTTGCTTCGCATTCTGTCTTAGGTTATTAGCATTATAGTAAGTTGAGACAACAAATTCTCCCAAATACCTATTACTGAGTTCCCACGCTCGTCCAGCGCCACCCTTACAGATTTCTTATTAGTATTGATTTTATTATTTCTCTTCCTACCTTTTGGTTTTTTTTATGTTAAGGTCGACAGACAGGCTGACGGTAAACTTGATGGTAGGTAGCTACCGTCGCCTATAACACAAGCAACGCCATAAGTGCTACAAGTGCGCTGCCGACCATAGAAGGATTAAGGATAAGGGATAAGGGAGGGATGGGGTAATGGCATCCCTTACTCACTCACCGAAACACAACAGCACATAATGCTGTAATTTCACGGTGGTATTCTGTAAGGTGGTGGTTACTGCCGCCAGACGGGCTGCCCAAATGACTGCGAAACGCAGTGTGCCCTACCACTACTTTTAAATGTAGACCAGAGTCAATTTTGAAAATTATATTAAAATTTCCAAAGTTGACCCCGACGGGAATCGAACCCGGGGCCCCTGAGACGTAAGGCAAGCACCCTTGCCATTCGTCCAACGGGCTCGTATTATGTTGACTCTACCTACGCTTAGGTGGTCCATTGTACCCTTTGTTATTCCCAATTTAGGCTCATTATGGCCATTCGATGCGGTTCAACGGACAGTAATCGATCGATTTGACTTTATGTAACTATTAACATGAGATTTTTTTATACCATTTATCATTTAAACTATCATATTTAAGTAAATCTGTTCGTCATGATATTAGTTTTGGTTAGGTTGATTTCTAAGCCCACTTTGCGACTTTCTTCGTATATCGAAAGACCCAAACTTGGAAAGTTACCAGAAAAGTTAAAAACAAAATTTCATTCTGCCAAAGGAGTATGGAAAGAAGCATTTTGAAAATCAAACGCCTCGTAACTTTACAAAATATGGCCTATGTTACTCGTTGATAACGTAGCTTTCTATAGTTGAAAGAATTTTTAAAATCGGTAAATTAATTTTTGAGTTTTTCATTACAAACATACAAAAAATCTTCTCAACTTATAATCTCTCAAAAAAATCTTCAAAAATTACGTTAATAATGTTCAAAAATTACATTAAAAATTACGTTGAACGCACCCTAGGTTATAATAAGAAATATTTCATTGTTTCAAAATTTGACACACAAATAAAGCATTGATTTTCCAATGCCACCTGTAGAGCGCATTCTTAGTCAAACCGTAAAATGTCCGGTTTTTTTTATCGCGAACGATAAAACATTTTTTTGTTCGCTTCTTGCCTTTTTATGTTATTATAAATGTACGTCAACCCCTTGTCGTGTGTGATTTGTTTTAAGGTTCTATCGGCTCTTGCTCACAACTATTTAACATTTTTAGCATTCAACATAACAAGTTTTTAGAATACAGGCGGTTTTGTGTGATTTTAAATTCTTAGATTTTTTCTAAGTAACTTTTCTTTGAGTTACCTTTTTGAGTGGTAGAAGGTTTTTATAACCTTAAAGTGTTGAATTATATCAACCAATTCTAATCCTAATCAATTCTAATAATAAATCTGTAATTGTATGTATGTATGTATGTGATTTTCATGAAACTTGGTAGATAAATATTTAGACGTACAGGACTCAGGATAGGCTACTTTTTTTTTCAACACGGACAAAGTCGCGGGCGCCAGCTAGTAATATAATAAATGCGAAAGTTTGTATGTTTGAAAGGCTGAACGGATTTGAATGAAATTTTACACACAGATATTTTATTAACTGGATGATTAAAACCTTAAAGTTAGTACATTAGGTTCCTGCGGGATTTTTAAGAAATGAACTACAGCGCATACGAAGTCGCGGACATTCCTAGTTGTTTATATAGGAGACTAGAATTTGCCAGCGAATTCGTCCGTGTCCGATCGCTACCCAACTTCACAGGAACACTTGCTGGACTAATCTGAAGATTATCTGAAAGTTTCATCAAAATAGTTTCAACGGTTTTGGAGTCTATTGGAGACATACATACACACATCGCCTTTTAAAAAAAGGAGATAACTTCCGGCCTATAAATCCTGTAGAATTTGATATTAACCGTTAAAGCCAATTTTGGAAAGGTTACGGAAACAATAAACCAAAATAAATGAACTATAAATGAATGTACTATAAATGAACTATCTCTGCTTTAATATAAGTATATTTAAATTAAACTAAGTCTTAATATTGTCATAATAAGAAATAAAAAAACCTATAAAGGATATATTTTATAAAGGAAAGAGTTGTTAAGATTTACCTAAGTTGTATGATTTTATTGATTAATGTGCCTAAGTAACAAATACCTCGAAACTAGCACATTCATCTCGAGATCTGATTTAATAAAATTCGCATTAAAGAAGAAGCATTGTTCTGCTTCTGGCATTCAATTGACATGTAAATTTTGACAATGGATAAGGCTATGATTATGAAACAGTAGGACTTCTATTGTTAAAGAATTAACTTATTTAGTTACATGCTAAGGACCGAAATACTACATAAATGGTAAGAAAAAAATATACAAAGACTTATTCTCTTTGAATTAAGGTTGTAATTCGTTTAGCAGTTCCATTGTTATTCGTTGATAAAAATCTAACAAAACGTTAAAGTTTGCCCGTTTTGTGTAATCTGCTCTTAACTTTTAAAAACACAAAAGGAACCGCACCTTTTTGTTGTGGTGTGATTTCGCTTTTTGTTACGGAATTCTTCAGACTTTATACCTGGCTCGATTGTTTTTTCCAAATTCAAATTGCGCCCTATGAAAATTAAGCTTTGTGTTCAAAGAGGGTGGGTAAGTATCGAGATCGACTATATTTGTAATTTAACTGTTGCATTTTGGACAAATACTGTGTAGGTACAGGGAATTACTAAAATTTTAATATCTTTTCATAGGTGACTCATTTATACGGTAGAACGGCAGGCTATGTACGACGATACACCTATTAGTCGACTTTTTCGTCCCAAATGGAACACTGGGAATTATAAAAAAAATATACCCAAAGTGTCCTACTTTAATTATCTTTGTGGATATTTTGCAACTTTCAATATTTGGTTTAATATTCCCAAAATGTACCATTTACTTCGGGAGAAAACTCAGTCATCAAACGACAAGGCATTTACACCAGGTATGGTTCTAGGGTAAGCTAAGTCGACCAACGACCTTAGTGTAAATGAACCATAAAGTCCATCAAAACTAAAAGAGATTACAAGAAATATTATTGAACTTGACTTTGTACCTAGTACAAACTTCTCTCATTATTTAAACCCTATGTGGTGGTCAAAGAAAGCTTCGTAACATCTGCTTTTAATTTCGGTGTGTTCTCTTCAAAAAATAATTCCCTTAAATTCCAAAGCTATGGTAAAAAAACAGGCAGGTGCAAAGTACTACATATTAAGGTGTTTTTAAGGCCACGTATTAAAATACAGTCGCATGTTTTGCATACTAGATTTTCAAAGTTGCCACTGTGGAATGGAAAGCAAGACAAGTGTATCTTTTAAATTTATGACATGTCGAACTCCAAAAATATTGGTATTTTTTTGGTGTCTGTACTTTACCAGATAATAAAATTGTTAGTTGTACTCGTACCTACCTAAATAAAATATTAATCCAATTTTTCTGTTTATAAAAACATCACTGCTTTAGTACATTATCTAGTTACACTATCATAATATTTCCGCGTGAATCATTTACGCATAAACAAGAAAAACGTAAACACAACATTATCAATAATATTTTTGTCTACTTTTAAATTAAGGCATGTTAAATTGAAAATAATGTATCAAAAGTGTATAATTTTTATCCCATTCTGAAAGTAGATCTAGTTCTGCAAACTGAAGTGTTTTGGTTGCGTCAGACGAGTTTATAACTCCGGGATGAGACCATTCGTTTATTAAGTAACAACTAGGTAAGTATGTTGAATCAAAAAAAGAAAATGATTGTAGTGTCAGGACACACACACTGCGTTTTAAATTATGAGTTGCGGCTCATGGAATTCCTATGGCGCCACATATAAATAGTGAGGCGAACACTCGCCACGAGTCGAGTCCGGATCGGACGTAGCGGTGTGTGGGGATCCGAGGATAAGGCCTCGCTGTGATTTAGGACCCACGCTTCACCGCTGATGATGGAATCCGAGGGGGGGTGGTTTCATTGGAGATTCCCGGTGATAAATCACTTCACAGGGCGAGTCCCACACTCCCCTCGTCGACTGTTCCCACTGTCGACGAGGGATAGTGCGTAAATGTCGTCTCCTCTCCTAAAAAAGAGGCTTGGGCACACTGCGTTTCGTAGTCATATCATAAATCGGATAGCCCACCTGGCGGCCATAATAAACAGTATGAATGCTGTGGGTTTTCGAGTTGTCAGAGCCCATTTCCCTATCCTTTCCTTATCTTTAGCCTGGGCACTGATTCTGTAACGCCATTTCGCGATTCCTTACTTCAAAACCACGTCACTCTTCAGTGGAATTGTCAAATAAATACAATAGTAATACCACGTAATACTGTGGTTTCTGTGAAATCATGACTTGCCATAGATAATTTGTCTTGGAGCATACAGAATAGAGACATAAGAATTCCGTGACACGACAAGGCAAGACATTGACGTGGTTTGAAAAAAGTAAGACAAGAGTATGGAATCGTAGTTGTCATACAGAATCAGGGGTCCTGAGCTAAGGTACCAGCTAGTAGGTTATATAAACAACTTAATTTAATTATGATGTAATTTTAAATAACAATCAACCAATTAGTGGACACAACATGGTCCGAAAACATAATAGAGACGTAACGCACGTAATAGAAATAATTTTGATAAACATCGCGCGGCAGATGTTGTCGCCATATTGCTGACGTCACAGCAGTCGTGTATTTGCGGCCGAAATTTTTAATGTGATTGAGCCAAAGACACACAGCTGTAATGCCTAATATAGTGACATATGAACAATTCTCTACTTTAAAAAATTATATTTTTAAATTATAGTTTATTCTTAACAGTAACTCGCTTTTAAAATAATGTATGAAATTGTAAGCAAAGAGAGTTTTTTATTTATTTAAGACGTACCATTGTTTAGAGGATTTAAAATAGGCTTTGTGGGATTAAAAAAAACGTATCAAAGGACTTCAATTATTTATAGTATTCAATTACTTAATCAATATATTAAAATTACATATTAATGCTATGTTCCATATGTTTTATACTACAAAACTAGGTCGAATATGGCATTTAGTAATTCGATACATATCAATAGATGTACCAGACCATTGATCGTACACATCTGCCTCTACAAATTGTGTTGCAGGCAAACTGTATAACGAGTCATATTAAAAAGTGAGCCATAATAATTTTTTTTTGTTAGGCAGATGTGGAATTAAAAACGTGACGTATGTATGTATCCATTGTGACCAAATGCGTACTGAAACTTGCTCATAGAGAATTAAAATAAAAGTGTAAATGAGTTTGTTTTTGTTGTCACTCAATCGTGGTTATAAAGGCGAATTATGAAATTTTGCATACAAGTTATCAGACATAGCTTGGCTTTTTTTAATAGAGATGGGTTTGCTCTTGACCAGCATCCAGTCGTGTAGCGAAGATCATGAGGCCTATGATGGAGCGAACTCACCCAGAAAATGCCTATTCACTCCAACTTTGAAAATATTAGAGTTATATGAGCTCGGAAACACAGAGCAGGGAATTCAAAACCTTGGCAGTGCGCATTATAAAAATCGTTTATTGTTCAGAAAAAGAAAAACAAAAAAAAGATAGAAACAAGAAGCTTAGACAAGGAGCGCGGACGAAGCCGTGGTCAAAAGCTAGTAGGTAACAAACTACGTGAAGCTCGGAAAAAGCCTGCTTATTAAAAAATTGTTTAACACTGACAACTGGTTAATAACACCATTTAAAATTTGGTATTTTTGTTTTAGAAAATACATTCAAAATAGATGTAATCTTTAAAAATATCCAAATACGCAAAATAAACAGCTTAGAAAGAGATTTAGCTTAAGATCTCACACAATAGACGAGTGGGCGTTCAACTCAGACATTGTATTGTGATTCCGTATTTGTTCCGACATTTACCTTTGGAAGGAATAGTCTAACTCACAACTTTAAGTGCGTTTACCCTATTGGTACAAACACTAAAAGACACAGAACATTTTTATCACTATTTGGTAGTGGCAGGGGACACAGAACATTTTTATCACTATTTAGTAGTGGCAGGGGACACTGACTTTGACAGTCACATCATAAATTGGCGCCAGTATTTGCCCCTGAGGGAGTAAGAAGACAATTGTGAAAAACAGCACTTGAAGAGACCGAAGAATTAGGCACAAATGCGTTTTTTTAAAGAAATATTGGAGTCTTTGAAGTGAAAACTTTTTAGGGAGCATTTTGTAACCATTGATGTAGTTGTAGCTGATATTAATCACTAACATAGTACGAGTATAAAACAAAGTCGCTTCCCGTCTGTCTGTATGCTTAGATGTTTAACACGTTCATTGCCGCACCAAAAATTCATATGAATGGCCAGCGGTATAATATGTTGAACTCGCGTGGTGAGTCGTCGGCCGTACGAATGAGGAGAATCGACTCGTGACGCGAGTCCACGGCTTTTGAATTGAATTTCAAAGTCGTTTTTGAATGAATATGTTACATTACTTCCTTATTTACATTTATTCTTAGTATTTTTGAAGAAAAACCGGTAAATAGTTTGGACTCACGTAGCGAGTTCTAAGCCCCCAGTGTGCAATTTTAGTGAACTCGCCAGGCGAGTCCTTGGCAATGGACGTGTTAAAACTACGCAACAGATTTTGATGCGGTTTTTTTAATAGATAGTGATCCAAGAGGAAGGTTTTTAGTATATAATTTACAAAGTTACGCAGGCGAAGTCGCAGGCAGCAGCTAGTTCGTTATATTTACGTCAAAAGATCCTGAAATGTTTTGATAATAATTATTATAATATGTATTAGATATTTCACACTTGAATGAATAGTTGTATCTTCTCAAAAGAAGACATTGTTTGACCCAATAGGTCGAACGTGACTTTGCACAAGTTACAATATCTGCTACCATAAACAATATTCTTGCAAGCAAATTCCGTATTGTACTTATGCTTAGTAAGTGATATACTTATTATGCATTATATGAAGGTTAACATTAACAGGTAGAATCTATTTTAATAAAATCAAACAACGAATTTAAATATAAATAATAAATAATTTCAGATAATAAAAGGGGCTAGATAATAAAGCAGGATAACGATAGAAGTAGAACTCCACTTGATGGTAAGTGACAATTACCGTGTTCTGTGGTGACAATCGTTTACTAGGTGAAAATCCTTCAACGTCGCACAGAGGGCTATCCTCGAGTTTACTCTGTGAGATCGAATTCTAGTGCGAGTTTTACTCGATCAAACGCGTCGAACGCGTAAACGTCAATTTGTATGGGAATGAAAGTGCGCCATCTAGTGGCTAACGTATAAGGCATAAAACTCGCTTTAGGCCCTCAGAAATGAGGAGACCCGTAGACGAACGAAAGTTACCGACATATCGCTGCTTAAAAACTAGGCCACAAATCTAAATTACACTTTTTACAGGAGAGCTAATCGAAAAAAAAATTAATTATTCTTTGTCTATTTTTTTCTTATTAGATTATCAAATATATGCATATTATACATCGTTAGAAGCGTATTTTTAAGTAGCATTAAATGTTTTAAATACTTTTATAATAAACTGAATACTAGAAGAGATATAAGCATATAAGTTACTTTTGAATATATAGAAAATGATCAAAATATACTAAATATGGAATAAAACAACCATAAGTCTTTTTGTAACATACAATATGAAGGATTGTGATTGTATTTTTGCAATAAAAACATTTTTGGATTTTTTGTTTTATGGCCCTTTAGTTTTTAAACAGCGATATGCCGCCGGTCTACGGAGAGTTTTTTCGTAAGTACTTTAGAAGATACTATACTATATTAGAACGAACGAAGTTGCGGGCGAAAGCTAGTTAAAAAAATATACCCGCTACATTAAAGTTTGTAACTTGTACCAAACAGTTTGCAAGTCAACCCACATTTTGGTAGGCGCCACGGGGACGCAAACCGTTGCCATAGCAACGAATTACGAGTCTCGATAGCTTTTGAGTCCTAAGTTCATAGTGATGGTGTCTCTAACAAATAATATAATAGTATGTTGGTGACAACATACCTACTTATTTGATACGTTGTTTCTCGCAATAATAAAATATCATAGATCAATCTTCTCTATATATAGGTACATATCTCTATATCATTTAATTACTGACTTTTGATAAAACTTCGTAACTGTGTAATTTGGTAAAACTTAAAAGATACGATAATTTTTATTTTGAACCCGGGCGAAACCGGAAACGTTGAATTTATCTGTTGAATTATGAAGAAAATTTGATTTCTCAACCCTTTTGTACCTATGGAACGTTTTATAGTGAAAGATTTCGAAATATTATTATAATATTTGCACTCTTGTATCAAAATTACTTAAATGAAAATGAAATCAATTAATTTAGTTTCTTTGTAAAAGTCTGTATGTTAAAATTTAATTTTGCTATAACCTCAAAACACAAAATAAAATACAAAAATATAATTAAACCTTATAGTTTAATGTAAGCGTTAACGTTATTGAGCAAATGATAATTTCAAAATTAATTTACAATCTCATATTAAAACATGAATAGTAAAGTAATAAATTATGTATAACATTATTCGTATAATGTACGGCTAACATGTATCATGTATTAGAATCTAAAGTAATAAAAAGTAATTGATAATAATTAAAAAAGTAATTTTCCATACGAAACTGCTAGCCAAGATGGCGGCTTGCCGGTCAAAGTTCGCGCCGTAACTCAGCGAAAGTGGGGCAGCCATGTTTGTTTACAAATTCGGTAGCAGCGATATTTGCATTTTATTCAACTGCTGCAAATTTCTTTTATTTCCGTCACGATTGAATTCTGTTATTCTATTTCATGGCATGGCATTTAATTCTAAAAGATTATAATTAACTTGCAATAAATACTAAAGAGCTGCAACGTTCGGAAAGCTTGCTGCAAGCTGAAAAAGAGCTTGCAGCATTATTTCAACCGACGAAAATGAAAAAACGGAGGAGGTTATATATTTTTTATTATTATTAGAGATGGGTTTGCTCTTGGCCAACAACCACTGTGTAGCAAGGATGAGGTAAGTTGAAAAAGAGCTTGCAGCGTATTTTCAACCGACGAAAACGACAAAACGGAGGAGGTTATATATTTTTTATTATTATTAGAGATAGGTTTGCTCTTGGCCAACAACCACTGTGTAGCAAGGATGAGGTAAGCTGAAAAAGAGCTTGCAGCGTATTTTCAACCGACAAAAACGATAAAACGGAGGAGGTTATATTTTTTTAAATTATTATTAGAGATAGGTTTGCTCTTGGCCAACAGCCAGCTGTGTAGCACCCAGAAGATGCCTTATTCACTCGAACTTTAGGGTTATAAAAGCTCGGAAATACAGATCCGGCAGGGAGTTCCAAAACTTGGCATAAGTTTAAAGCGCTTGGTCCGAAAGAGACGTATTTGGATAAGATGAGGATGGTAACCAGCCGTACGCCTGTATTTCCGATGGAAGAAAGATGGTCCGATGGACTAACTATGAGCTTCGTAAAAAAGCTCAACGTCGCTCAACGAGCTATGGAGAGGGTTACATTGCGACAACAATACTTAAAAAAATAAACATCATACTCTTAAAATAACTTCCATACTTTGTCTTTTGTTTAACTTCTTAACATAACGGTTAACATTGTAAGCGTTTAAAGTATGCCGTACAACATTTTCGTTGCAGCAAAAGTTAAAAAAACTTTTTTTTTAAATGGACACGTTAAAAACACGTGTTATTTAAATAAGCTAAAATAAACATTATTTTCTCTCAGTCCTAAATACTTACACGCAAAGCCTCCAACATTGTGATTCATACTATATAACATTTTAAGGCTGATACTACACTTCAAGCTATACATTATAATATAGCTTGGATAGAAACATTTCCATACAACCCGTCTATTATTTCGGAAATTATTTCAATATAAAAAAATAGGGTGTGGCTGTCTTTATATGAATGCGTGTACTTATACGACTATGCTTCGTACGTATTTACGAAGAATAGTCACGTACATACATAACATATCGCTGCTTAAAAACTAAAGGGCCACAAATCAAAATTACACTTTTTACAGGAGAGCTAATCGAAAAAAATTAAATGATTTTTGTCTATTTTTTTTTCTTATTAGATATATATTAAATATATGCATATTATACATAAGTGTAAGTGTATTTTTAAGTAGTGTTCGGGACAGCCAATAGTTTAAATTGTAAAATAGTGTAATCAAAAAGTGAAATGACTGAACTAGTGAATCGTGTTAGCATTAAGAAATAAAATTAATAGTGAGAAATAGAAAGAGATAGACATATTATTTAGGGCGGTCGTGTCATGCTTGCGCGCTATCGGCGCAAGCTCTTTTCGCTCATGGCACGGCCGCCACTAGTTGTATAAGTAACTTTTTGATGATAAATAGGCGATTTTCTGCGTAAAATCAGTCTTCTTCGTGCTAACGCATAATAAAGACCAGTAATAGTACAAAGCTTTCGTTTTGGAATTTACACCCCTCTCCTCCTCGACCAATCGTCGACAACAGCCAGGCCTCAAATGATACAGGGCTCCTGTCCAGTACATTTTATGGTCCGAACGAGCCGGATATAGCCGTTTGTCAGTTTGCTGTGGTCGAGGAGTGAGGGAATAGTGTCTGGACGATGCCGGTCACACGAAGTAGCTCAGCTCGGGGTGTCGGGAGGTCCATAGCTCCCACACCCACTGTTCGGGACGACGGGAGGGCAATCGCAATAGCTCCCGCGTCCACCCTTGAGGACACCGTCGCGTCCTTAGTTCGGGATGACGGGAGGTCAATTGCTCCCGCGTCCACCACCCCCGTTGGGTGCACCACGGCATCCACCACGACGTCAACAGACACGTGGTCAGCGGGGACTTCGATGACGTCACCAGCGACGACGACAACAACGTCGACGGCTGCGACGCTCACTTCGGCACCGGCGGGAGCGGGGCACGTATCGGTCCCCCCGCACGGTGCACACGGCACGGACACCGTGCAAAATAGAAACGACGCACGCTCAAGCAAGAGAGCCACGTCACATCGATCGAAAAGGAAGGCCCAAATAGAAAAGGCCAAAATAGAAATCATGGAACTACAATTGAAAATTGCTGCCGCTAAACTGAAACAAATAGAAGAAGATTCAGACGCCGACACAATGGACGACGACACTGTCGAAGACCTTGAAGTCACGAAGGAAAGAGTCGACAACTGGGTCAATAGCCAAGCGCTTTTAGCGCCGGGTGCGCCCCCTATAGAAGAGACCCGCAACACAGAGCAGGCCCAAGCGCTACCCGTCACGATCCAGTCGGCTCCGCTCCCCGTGCATATAGAAGATCGGCCACCAAGCGGAAGCAAGCCAGTAATAGAAACAGTTCCCGCTGCAGCGCCCCCTAGCCAGACTATAGGGCTAACGGAGTTGGCCGCAGCGATCACATTGGCCGCCAAGTCGGGCCACCATCAAGCTCGTTACTATTCGGAGCTGCCATCATATAGCGGGTCGCATGAAGAATGGCTATCCTTCAAAGCGGCCTATGAAGAATCGTATCGAAATTATAGCAATAGTGACAACGTATCAAGACTGCGAAAAAGTTTACAAGGAAGGGCCAAAGAAACGGTCGAAGGCCTACTCAAGCATAACGTGAATATAGTGGAAGTTATGCAAACATTGGAAAATCGGTTCGGGCAGCCAGATGACATCGCCTTAGCCGAACTTGAACGGCTGAGGACTCTTCCGCGGCTGACCAACTCACCACGTGACATCTGCAACTTCGCCATCAGAGTCACCAACACCGTGAAGACCCTACAAGCGCTGGAGAAGCCACAATTTTTATACAATCCAGCCGTCTTACGGGAAACAATAGACAAACTTCCCTTCGCAGTCAAGATTCACTGGGTGACCTTCAGCAAAGCACAGCCGAAGGAACAGCCAGACCTACTAAAGTTATCACGATTTTTCGAAACACAGGCGGAACTCTTCAGTTCGATGCCGGAGTCCGCGACGCCTAAAGAGGCGAGCCACGCACCCCGACGGACACAGAAGACTTACGCCGCAACAGAGATAGAAGTGTCTGCCTGTCCGGTATGTCAAAGTGTCGAGCACAAAATAGAAAAGTGTTCGAAATTTATAGAAGCAGACACAAAAACGCGTTGGAATATAGCAAAGGACAAACAATTGTGCTTCCGGTGTTTGAAAAATAGATCGAGGACACACAAGTGCCACACATCGGAGTGCAAAGTGAATAAGTGCCCGCGTTTTCACCATAGACTACTCTTCTTCGTGCCAATAAATAGTGAAGATAGTGCAAATAGTGATCGTACAGAAGTGGTCACCTCCACTTGGCAACCGTCGGAAACGCAGTCATTTTTGAAGTTCGTTCCCGTGCGCGTCTCCGGCCCCCGAGGGAGTGTCCACACCTACGCCTTACTCGATGACGGCTCGACGGTGACCTTAATAGATAGTGATTTGGCGCAACAAATAGGCGCAAAGGGGCCCGTCGACCCTCTACACATAGAGGCGATAGCTAACACCGAAGTGGATGTCAACAGATCGCGCCGTGTGAAAGTGACTTTACACGGCGACAGAAACAACTGCACCATTCGAGCGAGAACGATCGACAACCTACAGCTCTCCGCTCAATCTGTATCGGAGCGAGACCTGGCCAACTGCAAGCATCTCAACAACATCAGAGAACGACTCAAGTATCCACGAGTACAACCGAAACTTCTCATCGGGCAGGACAACTGGGACTTGCTGCTTGCCAAATATGTCAAAAGGGGACAGCAACATCAGCCGGTCGCATCTCTCACCAAGCTCGGATGGGTGTTACATGGGTCACACGCGCGCATGCTCGGCCGCCGTGTAGACACCATAAATAACATCGTCCTTAAAACAGAAGATAGCATGGACGAACAATTGAAACAATATTTCTCTCTGGAGTCGTTGATGATCACCCCGAAAAGACCATCAAACGATATAGAGGAGAGAGCCATCAAGACGCTTGTCGACAGTACTCGACAAAATAGCGACGGACATTATGAAACATCGTTGCTTTGGAAATCGGACGAATTTCAGATGCCCGCCAACTACGACAACGCGCTTCGACGGCTCCACACGATAGAGAAGAAAATAGATAGAGATCCACATCTTCGAGATCGCTATGAGCAGCAAATGGACGCACTCATAGAAAAGGGATACGCAGAGAAGGCGCCTCCCCATAGAACGCCGGGAAGAACATGGTACCTGCCACACTTTCCCGTGCTCAACCCCACCAAACCAGGAAAGGTCCGCATAGTGCATGATGCAGCAGCTAAGACGATGGGACGTTCGCTCAACGATTACCTGCTAACCGGACCTGACCTCATACAGTCGTTGCCAGGGGTTCTAATGAGGTTACGACAACATAGATTCGCCGTGTCGGCCGATATAGCCGAAATGTTCATGCAGGTGAAAGTACGACAGCAAGATAGAGATGCGCTTCGATACTTGTGGAGGGGACAACAGCGAGGCAATGAGCCTCCAATAGAGTATAGGATGACCTCTCTCATATTCGGAGCCACGTCGTCGCCTGCATCGGCTATATTTGTAAAAAATAGAAACGCTGAAAGATACAAAGATAGGTATCCAGAGGCGTACACAGCGATTGTTCGAAATCACTACGTAGATGACTATCTACAGAGCTTCGATAGTGAAGAAGAAGCAATAGAAACAGCCCTTCGAGTACGCCAAATTAATAGGGAAGCCCACTACGAGCTGCGCCAGTGGACTTCAAATTCGAAAAAGATACTCGAAGCGCTCACCGAAGACTCCACCGTAATAAAAGAAAGGAGTATAGACCTCGACAATAACATGAAGATAGAACGTCTCCTGGGCGTCATATGGAGACCTGCTACTGACGAGCTCACCTTTGATCTCAACATGGCTCGACTGCCA
This sequence comes from Synanthedon formicaeformis, assembly GCA_945859745.1. NCBI lineage: Eukaryota > Metazoa > Arthropoda > Insecta > Lepidoptera > Sesiidae > Synanthedon > Synanthedon formicaeformis. The sequence goes on from OX243979.1 coordinate 5,111,547, forward strand.
CCTGGCGCCATAGACAACACTCAACCGACGAAGCGGGAAACTTTGAAAATTATAATGTCCCTCTTCGATCCGCTTGGACTCGCATCGCCTGTCACCACACGAGCCAAGCAAATATTCCAGGAGTTATGGCGCAGAGGAATAGACTGGGATCAAAAAATAGATAGTGACATAGCTAGCCAATGGACAGAGTGGCTAGGCCATTTGAAGAGACTACGCGACGTAAACATACCTCGCTGTTACCACAACTATAGCGACGCCACTACAATAGAACTACACGTGTTCGTGGATGCGAGCGAGAACGCATACGCCGCAGCCCTATACTGGCGCATCACTAAGCCGGACGGACAAGTGTCGTTGGCGTTTGTGACAGCGAAGGCGCGAGTCTCACCCCTCAAACTGATGTCAATCCCGCGACTTGAACTGATGGCCGCAGTCATGGGAAGCAGGATGGCAACTACAGTAATAGAAGAGCACGACAGGAAACCTGACAAGAAGGTTTTCTGGACAGATAGCAAAACAGTGCTCACATGGCTGCAAACAGGCGCTAGGTCCTACAAACCTTTCGTCGCACATCGCATTGCAGCAATAGAAGAACATAGCAACATAGGCGAGTGGCGCTGGGTGCCTACCAAATTGAACGTTGCAGACGACGCAACCAGGGACGTGCCCACCGACTTCGACTCGCAACATAGGTGGTTCAACGGGCCGAGCTTCCTGCTGGAAGCACCTGATAGATGGCCACTAGAAAAGGTTGTCACCACCAAGCAGACCGGAGAAGAAAAAGTGCATCTCACCATAGTGAAACAGACATCGAAGTTAGAACAGTGCATTCCCGATAGCAACAGGTTCTCCAAGTGGGAGAAACTTGTACGAAGCACTGCACGTGTGCTGCACTTCATCCGACTCTGCAAGCTGAAAAAGGAACATGTAAATTACAAGAGGACAACAAAACGACCTGAAACCGATCCTGTATGGCGGGAGCATAAAATGTCACGGCAGCCACACAACAAACTTCCGAAGGCTCCCAAACAACAACAACAGTCATACACACCGATACCTACGGACCTTCTACACGAGGCGGAGAAGATCCTCGTTAGAAGGAGTCAGGAAAAGGCGTTCTCCGAAGATTTACACAACCTCAACAGTAATAGAAAAATAGCTACAAATAGTCGTCTACGCCATCTAGCGGTGAAAATAGAAAACGATGTCATCACACTGAAGACACGTATCGGCGCCACGCAAGACGTCACTGACAGACAGAAGAGCCCTGCAGTCCTCGATGGCAACGACCAAGTCTGCAAGCTCTACATAGAGTACGTCCATAGGCAATTGCATCACGCTGGCGTCGAATCAACAATAAATGAGTGTAGACAACATTTTTGGATACTTCGGCTACGCCCGGTCACGCGCATGATAGTGAATAGATGTCTCCCATGTAGGATTCGTAGATCGCAGCCACCAGTGCCACCTACAGGAGACTTACCACCGTGCCGGCTAGCACATCATAGACGTGCGTTCACCTTCACCGGGCTCGACTACTTCGGGCCACTCTCAGTCGCGGTGGGACGCACAACACAGAAGAGGTACGTCGCGCTGTTTACTTGCTTGACAACGCGCGCCGTACACCTGGAGATCGCCGCCTCATTGACAACGGATTCTGCCGTTATGGCACTGCGACGCATGATAGCGCGCCGCGGCTGCCCAACAGAAATTTGGTCGGACAACGGCACGAATCTTCACGGCGCAGAACGTGAACTACGGCGAGCTTCAGACCAACTGCTTCAAGAGGAAGCAAATAGGAAGAGGATCAATTGGCGCTTCATCCCTCCCGGTGCCCCCTTCATGGGCGGGGCCTGGGAACGCCTCGTTCGCAGCGTCAAGACATCACTCAATAGTGTATTAGAGGAGCGGCGCCCTACCGAAGAAGTACTCGGCACCTTAATAGCGGAGGTCGAGTACACCGTCAATAGTCGGCCGCTCACACACGTCTCGGTTGATCCTGACGATCCCGAGGCGCTCACACCGAACCATTTCTTATTGATGGGGTCGGGCCGAGATCCGCCAATAGGAGCCTTCGACGAGAAGGACACCATCGGACGCACGCACTGGCGTGCCTCACAACGTCTCGCCGACTTGTTCTGGCGGCGCTGGCTTCGGGAGTACCTCCCTGAGCTTCAGCACCGGCGGGAGCCCCAAGGAAAAGGGCGACAAGTCGTTATCGGAGACGTCGTGCTCATCGCGGACAACACCCTGCCTCGCAACACATGGCCGCGAGGGAGGGTCATAGCGGCCTACCCCGGACCCGACGGAGCTGTGAGGACGGTCGACGTCAGCACCAAGGCTGGCACTCTGCGGAGGCCCACCAAAAAGTTGGTGGTCCTATCGACGGAGCCGGCTGCCCTCCAGCACACAGAAGCTGCGTCGCCCTGAGGACGACGCACGGCGGGAGAATGTTCGGGACAGCCAATAGTTTAAATTGTAAAATAGTGTAATCAAAAAGTGAAATGACTGAACTAGTGAATCGTGTTAGCATTAAGAAATAAAATTAATAGTGAGAAATAGAAAGAGATAGACATATTATTTAGGGCGGTCGTGTCATGCTTGCGCGCTATCGGCGCAAGCTCTTTTCGCTCATGGCACGGCCGCCACTAGTTGTATAAGTAACTTTTTGATGATAAATAGGCGATTTTCTGCGTAAAATCAGTCTTCTTCGTGCTAACGCATAATAAAGACCAGTAATAGTACAAAGCTTTCGTTTTGGAATTTACACCCCTCTCCTCCTCGACCAATCGTCGACAACAGCCAGGCCTCAAATGATACAGGGCTCCTGTCCAGTACAAGTAGCATTAAATGTTTTAAGTACTTTTATAATAAACTGAATACTAGAAGAGATATAAGCATATAAGTTACTTTTGAATATATAAAAAATATCAAAATATACTAAATATGGAATAAAACTACCATAAATCTTTTTGCAACATACAATATGAAGGATTGTGATTGTATTTTTGCAATAAAAACATTTTTGGATTTTTTTGTTTTATGGCCCTTTAGTTTTAAGCAGCGATATACTCAAACTAACTGTTGCACGCGATTTCGCCCGCATAATTTTGAAGAATTTTCAAAATCGGTAAAGTATTTTTTTGAGTTTATTCATTACAAACATACAAATCTTCTCTTTATAATATTAAGTATAGATAAAGACTATTTATTTATTTCATGAGAATTTTTTTTCTATTTTAATTCCTAATATTAACTCATTTATTAAAACCATTAATATGTTTCCGCATATAGTATCTATAAAAAAACCAAGGTATATAGAATCTACAACTGTAATAAAAATCGCTTCGCTCTCAACACTGGAGTGAGGTCTTTAAACTTTTTAATTTTTTAAAATTCACTCCGAGTCGTGCATTTGGTTAAAGTTTGCGTTATTGTTTTCGGCTGTAAGCGATTATCGGAACAGATAGCATGATGGTAGCACGGAACGAATACCAATTATTACAATATACAAAATATAACTTTGTCCAATTGTTAAGCGACAAAACATAGTTTTGTTCATATTATATTAAAATGTCAGTAATTAAATTTGTAAATATTCTAAGGTTTAATAACCAGTGACTTACTTTAACACGTTAACTTAGCTAGTTACAAAACTTAGTTACGTACGCGGACGGAGGGATTTGTTTGTACTAGATATAGAACATTGGGAAGTTAGCCATGGCGTTCAGGTACGCCGAGGTCCTGGGGAGCGTACCCAGTCCCCGCGCTGGATAACCGTGGCAGCGGGTCACCGAAGTCGTGTTATTAACATTGGCCCCTCTTCACGATGGGCCATCCCTATGGCCCACTCTGATGGGCCAGCGTGAAGAGGGCGTAGTGATGTCGAATGTCTTATGACGTGTGCGATGGTCGTGGGATGTCGGCTGGAAAACCGACACCGACGCCATCCCACGACCATTGCATGCGCCATAAGCCATCCGACACCACTACGCCCTCTTCACAATGGCCCATCATAGTGGGCCATAGGGATGGCCCATCGTGAAGAGGGGCCTACAAACATCGCATGGCCATCTCGCTGGGCCAGCGCTGGCCCATCGTGAAGAGGGGCCAGTCCACGCGACTTCCGTTCATCAACAGCCGCGCTAGAAAGTCGTTGGGACAATTTGGGAATATACCACTTTTACTATGTAGATATATAACAGTTATATTTAACTGGTAAAGTACTATTTACCTACTCTATGGCATAAATTAAAATACGGAATAACTTATTATAGATTATGATAACGACGTCTTTTAGCATATGAATCGATCATACCTTTTTAAAAACGTGGGGAGTGGTTCACAATTCACAATCGATATTGTTGAAATTGTCGATTCATCGGAACGCATCATTGGTTATAATAGAAAAAAAAAATGCTTTAAATTATACCCATCAATGTCTTATTTGCATTTTCAATAAAAGGGATGAATGAATTGTATGATTTTTTTCCTACGTAAGGTTGTAAGATAGAAAAAAAAACCTTTCTTTAAATTTTTTTTTTTTTTAATATAAAATTTCATAATGGCGTCATCAATGGATGTTAGTGCAATTGATGCCTCCAGAACATTACATTATCCCAAATTGCCTTATACTTCAATACAACTCTAAATAAACTGAATCCGAAATCAACTGAATCCTAAATCGACTAAATCCGAAATTAAATAATTCCTAAATCGACTGAATCCGAAATCAATTCACTTCAATTCAATAAATTCACAATGACTAAACAAAAAGAAACTAGAAATTACAATGAAATTTCATATGATTTTTCGTGCAACTTTGCTAATTGTGTTAACGTATTTCTAACTTCAGTCATATCGAAGTAAGTATAGTCAGCCAAACATTTCTCTAAAACAATTGCTTTGTAATGTAAACGAATGAAAGTTTCTTCGTATAACTATATGTGGAGGATAATAATTATGCTATTGCACTCATTTGAAAAATTCTTTAACTATTTCAAAGGTACATTCTTCCAGGAGGACATAAACTATGGTTTTGCCTCTATGGACATGGGCATATTATATACTAACTCTCCTAGCCAGCTAAGCCAAGCTGTGTCAGCCTAATAAATAATAAAAATATATAAATCTAGAATTGATATTAAAAAAATTAAAATCAGTAAAGGTTTATTACTGTTTATTATTCATTATTTACTATTCATTAAAATATTAATTTTATTTAACTAAAAAATATTTTGATTGACTCAAATTTTCAAATGAAGTAAATTTTCTTAATATTTTTTATTAGCCGACTCTACTTCTATAGGTTTGCAATTAATGACCAATTATCGTCAATATGATGCATACGATTTCTAAAGTTGTAATAATTCTCTCACGAATTCTGAATGAATTGCTTAACAGCTTCGTGCGTATAGCGTCACGTTTCAGTGTGAACTGACCCTTATTCTGTGGTATTATACTTAGGGCGATAGACAGGCTGACGGTCCATTGATGGTATTAGGCAACGGTGGCCTCCTACCGTAGGAGGCCACCGTCGCCTAATAACACAAGCAACGCTACAGCCACAGCTTTATAATCCATACATTTGGGCAACGAATGTACTTGCACAAAGCAACGGTGGTGGCTGGCGCGGGGAAGCGGGCGGCGCGGGCCGCCACAGCGAACTCACACAGTTTGCATTACAACTTTCAAGGCTGGCGCGTACAATATGTTTTTGAGTTGAGTGAGCGGTGGCGGATTTTCCATTTTGTGACAACCCTAGCGCGTGACAGCGAAGTACTTACACGAGTGGCGGCGTCGCCCGACATCAAAGGCGTTGCCCAACTGTATGGATCTGCGCTACCACTGTGCTACAGCTGTTGGATCTGCGCTGCCAATCATAGCAGGTCCCGAGACTGAAACCGCGTGCAAAACACTAAACTAGTTAACTTACATTCGGAAACCTCGTTTAAAAGTTGAATTTATACCTGAAACAAACAAATGCAAATTTTATATAAAACGTTTTTTTAAAAAAATGGTTGCTCCACTTGCTCCTATGGTTGGTTGTCTTATAAGCCGTCTTATAACCATCAAGTCATCGTGTGGGTCATTAGCCTGTCTGACTTTTTTTTATGTTGAGGTCGACAGACAGGTTGACGGTCCACTTGATGGTGGGTGGCTACCGTCGCTAACACAAGCTAACATAAACATAAAAATTATCAAAAAAGATACTGCTTATCGACCTTGTAATAGAGTTTACAATCTTCGTACATAAATGTATTTTTACGTGAATAGGTTTCGTCATGGTGAACATAATTGTAAGTTACATCATCACAGACAAAATTTTGTCATCGATCGTTGAAAACACATGTAAATCCTTGACACAGAAATATTAACAGTAGCTAAGCCCGCAGCTTCGCTCGCGTTAAAATCTGCTTGTGATAAAAATAAGTAATGTGCCGGATCGTCAAGTGTAGAACCGCGGATACGGAAACGGATACGGATATTTGGTGTCAAGATCCGCGGATACGGATACGGATCTTAACTTACTCAATCGGTGTCGGTGCGGGTGAACTTAAGAGTGCGTATAAAGCAAATAAAATTTGTAATTTCACCCTTGTGGCCCCTTGGACATGACAGTGAAACAAAATACGTAGAACTACGCACAACATGCGACGGATCTCGCTGAATAAAAATGTTATAAGTGCCAAAAGTATATATTAAATATTAATTATTCGTAAACTACAATGTCAAATGAAAAATTTATACATAGAGCATTAGATAATCTGTGAAGTGAGATACACTTTTAGCTTTGTAATGTGTGTCAAAATCAAACTAAAATCGATGGAAATGAGAGTTCACTGAGAGAGTGAGATGAGAGTTTCATTATATAATGGTTTCTGTCACTGTCGTCACTTTTATTTATAATGTATTCATCTATTTAAAAAATAAAAATAAATTGGACTTTGTTTACTTAGATAAAATTCAAATCTAGGATTGCCTATTTCGCTTTATATGCGCCCTTAAAGCGATAAGTTGACGCCCGCCACTTGTGGCTTGCATTATAAAGGTGCCAAAAGAAATAAAAAATAAAATCTGAATGGAATTTATAACACTAAAATGTAGAATTTCAGCTATGAATTATAAATTAATAAGGGAATGACGAAGTCGCGTAAATAGCTAGTTGTGTAATAAAGACTGGCATGGGTTTGAAAAGTATTTTTATTAAATAAAAAATAATTAATTATAGAATTTCTATAGATATACCGACAGGCGTTTGCATGTGTTTGTACAAAATTAATATGTGTATTACACACAAACAGAAGCATATTTTATCTATTAGTATTGATTACACTTAGCATAGATTCCAAGGTAATTTTTAAAAACATGTTCACTTTAAAAATAACATTACACAAATCTATTAAATTTAATGTTATGTTATGATGTAATAGTAATAATAAAAATGTGCTTGAAATACGTCGATCGAATATATACTTGAAAGGTTATTAAGAAGTAATCGGGAAATTACTGGATCTTTTGTGTAGTTATTTATATACTAGCGGCCAGCCCTTTGCTTCGCATAGTTTTTTCTCCAAGTTATATATAAAAAACCTTCCTCCTTAAACGCTCTTTCCATTAGTGAAAACCGCATTAAAATCTGTTGCTCATTTTACAAGATCTATGCATACATACGGCAAATGGACATACGACGGGAAGCGACTTTTTTATAAACTAGCTGGCGCCCGCGACTTCGTCCGCGTTGAAAAAGAAAAAGTCGCCTATCCTGTGTCCCGTACGTCTAAATTTTTATCTACCAAGTTTCATGAAAATCAGTTAATTCGTTTAAGAGTTATAGAGGAACATACATACATACATACATACAGAAAAAAATTCTAAAAATGGTCAATTTAGTTTCAGTATCATGTATGAAGCCTATAAACACGATATATCTGAAAACAAAGTAACTTACTCCATGACCAACCCTTACAGATTTATTATTAGTATTGATTACGAGTAAATTACGAGTAAGTATATTCTTTTACAATATTGTAAACTTTTTTTGACGTGACTTCGTCCTCCTATCTGACCCTTTATCCTTTATGCTATGTACTATGGTCACCAGTGTACTTTCATACAAGTAGGTCACATATCATAAATTTTACCGTCAGACCTTCTCTTTACATGGGCAAGTTCAATCTAACTCAGAACTCATTTATGTACAAAGTAAACACTACCCTCAGAGCTTAATCAATAAGTGAACAATGTAGTTGTAACAATCGATGACAATAAAAATAAAGATATCTGCCCTTAACTCAGGGTTGTCACTGGTCAAAAATAAATTATATATTATGGGAAGACAATATTAATGGTAAACACTGCACTGTACTATAAAATATTGTAAGCACTATACAAACCGGAATGGTATTAGAAAAAAATGAACGAAAAAGAACCTCATTTCGGTCCACTTGCAGTCACAAAGCAACTTAAAATTTTTACTATACTAATATGTATTAGAAAGAGGAAAGATTTGATTGTTTGTTTGTTTGAATAGGCTCCGAAACTACAGGACCGATTTGAAAAAAAAAAATAACTTCTGTCACTGTTGGGAAGCTAGTAACATATGCCATACTAGCTGATGCCCGCGACTTCGCCCGCGTAACTTTGTAAATTATATACTAAAACCTTCCCACTCTATCCATTGGTGAAAACAGCATTAAAATGGGTGCAGTAGTTATTGAATTTATCGCGAACAGACAGACAGACGCGGCGGAGGACTTTGTTTTATAATATATAAGGATTTTATAAAGTTACGCGGGCGAAGTCGCGTGCATCAGCTAGTAAAAAGAATCTTGCATATTCAGGACATATTTTTTAGAGGTATGGAATTTCCTTTAGGTAATAGTTTAAAAAGGATCCTGTTTCATCACGTCACTGATAACTCATGGTACTGAGATTCACTTTTTTGTGACAACCCTAACCAATCGTGAACCGGCCAATTAAGTAAGGCACCCTCTTAGATATTTTGACATGTTGAGGGGTCCACAGACATTTTAATATTGAACTGCGGAGGGTGTGCCAAATATGTATTATTGACCAGAAATTTCGAACCGAGAGTTTCAAGGCTATATAATATAAATTAAAATGAGTTGGTATACAGTGTGTCCTTATTTTTAAAACGGTAGTGACCTACCATCAAGTGCACCAACAGCCTTTCTAGATCTTTGCTGTCATTAGCAACAGTGTTTAAGTTATCTTGCAGCCTTATTACGGTACGTCTGAAAAGGCCCTTAGATTGTTACATTTATATTTTTGTCCTTCAAACAATAGTAGAACAGCTAATTTTCGGTCTGTCATTGGCATGTCATTGGTCAAACCTTAGAATTTGCATAGAATAAATAGGTATTATTAGACAGTCCATTTTAAAGCGAAGTAAGATTTATACTGTTCTGTGCATTGAATGTTGAGTTGACAAGTTCAATAAAGTATTAACACAGGAACCGAGACACCTTCGCTTTAGTTAGTGTTGTATAGTGAACAGGGCCTTAACCACACAATATTTAAAACCCCCATACAAGACTAATTCCAACATTAACCCGCATGATTTTTAACGATAAAACGAGTTAAACATTCATAAATTGTTATGAATGACTTCTGCGCTTGCGACGTCTGCTGTCTCTTTCGCTCCAGAACCTTTAGAAAGAGACGGACCTATAGAGATTAAGGACGCCTATACGTTTTTGACGTTACGATTTCCGTCAAAAAGAAGGATTAACACACGCGCACGGGTCGCGCACACAGTGACGCTGTCGGCAAGGCAGAAAACAGACGACACTTGTAGTCTTGATATTTGTTGTAATTTTGTTATATATTTACCTATTTGTGTCAGTTTAGTATCGATTTATAAAAATAAAAAAATGATTCTTGAAATGAGCAAAGTGAATGTAGGTACATATATAAAAATACACTTTTGTTTATGACTAAAAATAAACATTGAGGGCTGACAATGGACTTTGAAGACACCCTATGCAACTTAAAAACGGAAAAACCATACTATAAAATTCTTAACCTTAAAATAATACTTATAAAACAGCCTCTAAATAATTTGCTTATGTCTAATCACTTTAGTCTAATGATGGCATTCATTACTCAATTTTTATATACTTTTTATATACGGAGGGAAAGTACCTTGAATATTGTAGATGGAACATTTTACTGAAAGAAAACATTATTTTAATTTAAAAAACAATTTAAACTGCATTCATAGACTTTTAAATAATTACATGGTTGAACCGGGAATCGAACCCGCTACACGAGAAAAAAAATTACGATCGAAAGGCTTCATCATAAGGATTACTTCTTGCTAAATAACATAGTGTCAGAAATAAAAGGAAGACTATGAATTTTAACATTTGATGTGAAATTTTGTTCAGAAAAATGAAAAGCTGACATTGCCGTAAGGACATACAACTGACATTATCATAAATACCTATTACCATTTAGTAATAGTCACAGAACAAGGGACTATCTCAATGAACACTTTCGTCCCTGGATCGGGACAAATTGACAAAACGGATGGCCGCCGAGATCCCCAGATCTAACCTCGTTAGATTTTTTTTATGGGGTTATGTAAAAAATTTAGTTTACAAGAACCAGTATGAAAGTGTCCACGAGCTACAGAGCTTAGACGTATTATTCTAAATATCCACCACAAGATCAAAAAATCGACAGGGAGTGAAATAATCAAAAGAGTGCGACTTTGTATTCAACAGTATGGGACTCATTTTGAGCATTTGATAAATTGATAAATTTTGTATTAAAAATGTTAAAATTCATAGTCTTTCTTTTATTTCTAACACTATGTTATTTAGCAAAAAATAATCCTTATGGTGAAGCCTTTCGATCGGTATGATAAAGCTACAGGGTAATTTTTTTTCTCGTATAGCGGGTTCGATCCCCGATTCAACTATGTAATTATTTAAAAATCTATGAATGCAGTTTATTGTTTTTTAAATTAAAATAATGTCTTCTTTCAGTAAAATGTTCCATCTACAATATTCAAGGTACTTTCCCTCAATGTGGCATAGTCGTGGGACGCTCTGTATATCATCATCATCAATCAATACTAATAATAAATCTGTAAGTGTGTATGTACGAGTATGTAATATGTATGTATGCATGTATGTTCATAACTACGAAGATTTTCATGAAACTTTGTAGATAAACATTTAGCCGTACAGGACACAGGGTACTTAGGCTAACTTTTTTCTTTTTCAACGCGCACGAAGTCGCGGACGCCAGCCTAGTATTTATGTTACTAGCTCACATAATTTTATCTTACATACCTCACAACCATAACTATATTGTATATTTATTTCTTTGTCCCTTCTCCGTCCATTTATCATTATTCTTCCTAACCATCGCGAAACTATCAGAGGTAGGTATTCCGAGTTTGGGCTCTTTTTGTTTGTATTCATGAGTACTTACATGCTGCATGACTTGGCTGACCTGATGATGGACTCCGGAGAGACCCCATGGAACTCCGAAACTATCAGAGTTAGGTATCCCGAGTTTGGACTCTTTTTATTTGTATTCATGAGTACTTACATGCTGGATGACTTGGCTGACCTGATGATGGACTCCGGAGACACCCCATGGAACTCCGAAACTATCAGAGTTAGGTATCCCGAGTTTGGGCTCTTTTTGTTTGTATTCATGAGTACTTACATGCTGGATGACTTGGCTGACCTGATGATGGACTCCGGAGACACCCCATGGAACTCCGAAACTATCAGAGTTAGGTATCCCGAGTTTGGGCTTTTTTTGTTTGTATTCATGAGTACTTACATGCTGGATGACTTGGCTGACCTGATGATGGACTCCGGAGACATCCCACGGAACTTTGAAACAGAAAGAGATAAGTATCCCGAGTTTGGGCTCTTTTTGTTTGTATTCATGAGTACTTACATGCTGGATGACTTGGCTGACCTGATGATGGACTCCGGAGACACCCCATGGAACTCCGAAACTATCAGAGTTAGGTATCCCGAGTTTGGGCTTTTTTTGTTTGTATTCATGAGTACTTACATGCTGGATGACTTGGCTGACCTGATGATGGACTCCGGAGACATCCCACGGAACTTTGAAACAGAAAGAGATAAGTATCCCGAGTTTGGGCTCTTTTTGTTTGTATTCATGAGTACTTACATGCTGGATGACTTGGCTGACCTGATGATGGACTCCGGAGACATCCCACGGAACTTTGAAACAGAAAGAGATAAGTATCCCGAGTTTGGGCTCTTTTTGTTTGTATTCATGAGTACTTACATGCTGGATGACTTGGCTGACCTGATGATGGACTCCGGAGACATCCCACGGAACTTTGAAACAGAAAGAGATAAGTATCCCGAGTTTGGGCTCTTTTTGTTTGTATTCATGAGTACTTACATGCTGCATGACTTGGCTGACCTGATGATGGACTCCGGAGAGACCCCATGGAACTCCGAAACTATCAGAGTTAGGTATCCCGAGTTTGGACTCTTTTTATTTGTATTCATGAGTACTTACATGCTGGATGACTTGGCTGACCTGATGATGGACTCCGGAGACACCCCATGGAACTCCGAAACTATCAGAGTTAGGTATCCCGAGTTTGGGCTCTTTTTGTTTGTATTCATGAGTACTTACATGCTGGATGACTTGGCTGACCTGATGATGGACTCCGGAGACACCCCATGGAACTCCGAAAATAACCGAGGTAGGTATCCAGAGTTTGGGCTCTTTTTGTTTGTATTCATGAGTACTTACATGCTGTATAAATAAATAATAAATAAATAAATAAATATTTTCATACTTTCCACATATGATCCAGTTCCAAAGTAAACAACTAATGCTTGTATTATGGATACCAGACAGTTGATATATTTTTTTGTAAATACATACATATTATAAATACAAAACATCCATGACAGGTGCAAAGGTAAAATGCGAACACAAACATTTGCCCCTAGCGGGATTCGAACCCGCGACCGTTTGGTTAAGAGCTAGGATTAGGTACTAGCCACTAGACCAAACGAGTCGTCAAGTCACAGTACTTACAGTTCAGCCAAGTCATCCAGCATGCAAGTACTCATGAATACAAACAAAAAGAGCCCAAATTCTGGACACCTACCTCGGATAGTTTCGGAGTTCCATGGGGTGTCTTCGGAGTCCATCATCAGGTCAGCCAAGTCATCCAGCATGTAAGTACTCATGAATACAAACAAAAAGAGCCCAAACTCGGGATACCTAACTCTGATAGTTTCGGAGTTCCATGGGATGTCTCCGGAGTCCATCATCAGGTCAGCCAAGTCATCCAGCATGTAAGTACTCATGAATACAAACAAAAAGAGCCCAAACTCGGGATACCCACCTCTAATAGTTTCGGAGTTCCATGGGGTGTCTCCGGAGTCCATCATCAGGTCAGCCAAGTCATCCAGCATGTAAGTACTCACGAATACAAACAAAAAGAGCCCAAACTCGGGATACCTAACTGATAGTTTCGGAGTTCCATGGGATGTCTCCGGAGTCCATCATCAGGTCAGCCAAGTCATCCAGCATGTAAGTACTCACGAATACAAACAAAAAGAGCCCAAACTCGGGATACCTAACTCTCATAGTTTCAGAGTTCCATGGGATGTCTCCGGAGTCCATCATCAGGTCAGCCAAGTCATCCAGCATGTAAGTACTCATGAATACAAACAAAAAGAGCCCAAACTCGGGATACTTATCTCTTTCTGTTTCAAAGTTCCGTGGGATGTCTCCGGAGTCCATCATCAGGTCAGCCAAGTCATCCAGCAGGTAAGTACTAATGAATACAAACAAAAAGAGCCCAAACTCGGGATACCCACCTCTAATAGTTTCGGAGTTCCATGGGGTGTCTCCGGAGTCCATCATCAGGTCAGCCAAGTCATCCAGCAGGTAAGTACTAATGAATACAAACAAAAAGAGCCCAAACTCGGGATACCTAACTCTGATAGTTTCGGAGTTCCATGGGATGTCTCCGGAGTCCATCATCAGGTCAGCCAAGTCATCCAGCATGTAAGTACTCATGAATACAAACAAAAAGAGCCCAAACTCGGGATACTTATCTCTTTCTGTTTCAAAGTTCCGTGGGATGTCTCCGGAGTCCATCATCAGGTCAGCCAAGTCATCCAGCATGTAAGTACTCATGAATACAAACAAAAAGAGCCCAAACTCGGGATACCTAACTCTGATAGTTTCGGAGTTCCATGGGATGTCTCCGGAGTCCATCATCAGGTCAGCCAAGTCATCCAGCATGTAAGTACTCATGAATACAAACAAAAAGAGCCCAAACTCGGGATACTTATCTCTTTCTGTTTCAAAGTTCCGTGGGATGTCTCCGGAGTCCATCATCAGGTCAGCCAAGTCATCCAGCATGTAAGTACTCATGAATACAAACAAAAAGAGCCCAAACTCGGGATACCTAACTCTGATAGTTTCGGAGTTCCATGGGGTGTCTCCGGAGTCCATCATCAGGTCAGCCAAGTCATCCAGCATGTAAGTACTCACGAATACAAACAAAAAGAGCCCAAACTCGGGATACCTAACTCTCATAGTTTCAGAGTTCCATGGGATGTCTCCGGAGTCCATCATCAGGTCAGCCAAGTCATCCAGCATGTAAGTACTCATGAATACAAACAAAAAGAGCCCAAACTCGGGATACCTAACTCTGATAGTTTCGGAGTTCCATGGGGTCTCTCCGGAGTCCATCATCAGGTCAGCCAAGTCATCCAGCATGTAAGTACTCATGAATACAAACAAAAAGAGCCCAAACTCGGGATACTTATCTCTTTCTGTTTCAAAGTTCCGTGGGATGTCTCCGGAGTCCATCATCAGGTCAGCCAAGTCATCCAGCATGTAAGTACTCATGAATACAAACAAAAAAAGACCAAACTCGGGATACCTAACTCTGATAGTTTCGGAGTTCCATGGGGTCTCTCCGGAGTCCATCATCAGGTCAGCCAAGTCATCCAGCATGTAAGTACTCATGAATACAAACAAAAAGAGCCCAAACTCTGGATACCTACCTCGGTTATTTTCGGAGTTCCATGGGGTCTCTCCGGAGTCCATCATCAGGTCAACCAAATCATCCAGCATGTAAGTACTCATGAATACAAACAAAAAGAGCCCAAACTCGGGATACCCACCTCTAATAGTTTCGGAGTTCCATGGGGTGTCTCCGGAGTCCATCATCAGGTCAGCCAAGTCATCCAGCAGGTAAGTACTAATGAATACAAACAAAAAGAGCCCAAACTCGGGATACCTAACTCTGATAGTTTCGGAGTTCCATGGGGTCTCTCCGGAGTCCATCATCAGGTCAGCCAAGTCATCCAGCATGTAAGTACTCATGAATACAAACAAAAAAAACTCAAACTCGGGATACCTACCTTTGATAGCTTCAGAGTTCCATGGGGTGTCTCCGGAGTCCATCATCAGGTCAGGCAAGTCAACCAGCAGGTAAGTACTCATGAATACAAACAAAAAGAGCCCAAACTCGGGATACTTATCTCTTTCTGTTTCAAAGTTCCGTGGGATGTCTCCGGAGTCCATCATCAGGTCAGCCAAGTCATCCAGCATGTTAGTACTCATGAATACAAACAAAAAGAGCCCAAATTCGAGATACTTATCTCTTTCTGTTTCAAAGTTCCGTGGGGCGTCTCCATTTCCGATATTATCTACCTACTTAGTAGATATCATCAATCAATACTAATAATAAATCTGTAAGTGTAGGTATTGTATGTATACGAAGATTTTCATGAAACTTGGTAGATAAACATTTAGACGTACACAGGATAGGCTACTTGTTTCTTTTTCAACGCGAACGAAGTCGCGGGCGCCAGCTAGTACATAATAATTTGAATTGCATGTTGGTAAAAAAAATATAGTTTTGGCTAAAGTATCAAAGGCGTTTAGTCGATTATTTCGTATCTGTATACAATAAGTTCGATCTTGAACAGAGCGACACAGGTCCTACCTCGACGACGCCTTGGCGTAGACTGAGTGTTGAGCAAGACGTGTTCGAAAACGCAAACATACAAAAGCGAAGCCGTTTTGAGCCTTGTTTCTTTGCATTAAGGCAAATTTCAAATGAGTTTTTATAAAAATGATTTCATTTTTTTTACTCAGTTTCTAGGCCTTTTTTTGTAATTTTTTGTGGGAGGAATTAAAATAGACTTTATAGGCCGTCTGTAAGTAAATTTATTGTTTTTTTAAATGCTCCAATTATTCAGATCTGTGTACCGAAACAGACACTGTTTTAGGCGTTTTCTCGAAAATGCTTTTGGGAAATAGATCACTAGAAGGGGTAAAAAAGATAATTTTTCATTTTCGCGTGGGACAAACTGTAGTTAAGGAATTTATTTACCCATATAAGTTAAAAACTTGTTTTCATAAGTGACAGATTACCTAATAAATGAACCGCAAGACGTTGGTTTTTGATGGATTTCGTATACGCCTCCTTAACTGTGGATTTTATCTATTTATAAAACGAGCGTGGGAAAAATTGTATGACTAATTAATATATTTTGTTTATGTTAATGGTTTAATTAAAAGAATAATTTATTTATTAAGATTTCACTTTTAGAAAATCACGAATGGTCTTTTAAAGTTCATTAGTGATAATTTTATCATTGATGAAAGTAATTATTAATTTTATATAATTAGTTAAAATGTAATTATAAAGAAAATATATAATAATACTTATTAAGAAAGCTAACGTGATCGGGTTTTTGCTTAATTTATGAGGATTTGTTCAGACGTTTAAAGAACTGAACTTATAATTTTGTCCGAAACAATTAAACCGACTATCAATAAACTTTTTCAATTATTTTATTCTTTGGAATGTCTACTTAGGCCATTTTATATACCTGAAGCAGAGACGATAAAATTATTTAATTTTATATCAGAGGTAAGTAGTAATCGTATAACAAAAATGTTGATATGCAAATAATGTGCATAGTGACCATGTCTGAACAGATTTGATACGAAACGGTAATTCAACACTGATGTCTTAATAAACATTTTTATCTATCACAAACAATGTGCACACAGTATAAGAAACACAGTAAGAAGTATAATTTTAGATCTACTTAATGTAGCAGACGCAAGTCAGTTTTCACTTGAAGAAACTTATTGTAGAACCTGATGACAATTATCATCATTTCAACCGAATGGGGAACGTCATATCAACGTCACTTTTTTTTATCGTTTGAATTAAATATAATACATTATTAATCTTCTTCGAAGAGGCCATACTGACAGAGAGCTCCTGACTAATATTAGGGTTCGTAAAGTTGTATATCTAGGTCATATCCTCAGGGGTGAAAAGTACCATATGATATGCTCCATCTTATCATGGGGGGCAAGATTGAAGGGCGAAGAGGAGTCGGCAGAAGATAGATAGAAGTCCAGAAGTCTTGGTTGAGAAACATCCGTCAAAGAACTGGAATTGCGGGAGTGGAGAGTGATAGAGAGGCCATTTCGAGGTTAATCACCAATACGTAACGCAATTCGGGGGAAGGGGGATCTTGTAAAACGTTACGATGCTTTACAGGGGCGGGAGGGGAATCCCTCGAGTATATTGTGTTGGAATATATCAAAATAAATCTGTCTCACTCTAACAAATACATTGAGAGTCTTTCTCCTTCACAAATATAAATATTGAGTTATTAACAATAGCTCTTTGTTTCTTACAAGTCTTATATACGTTTGGCTTTGAGCTTTAGAGTTAGTACTGTAGTAGTTGTCGTTCTGTTCTAACTAACTGCGCCCCTAAGTAGTTAATACGAACACGCCTTCCTAATATATTAAAAGAGACTTATTAAATAATATTATTTGAACAAATTTATCTTTCATTGCTTCCCATAAACCAATATATTGTACGTCATTTTTATTTTGTTCTCCCAAGTTCCTTAGTAAAAATGGTCACTTGGTTGTTACGTAACGTTTATGGAGGGGGAGGTACGGTACAGAAAAACGTTACGGCGCGTTACATGGGGGTAGGGGGAGGTTATAAGCCATCAAAAATTACGATACGTAATACTTGAACGCCCCCTAAGGCACTTAGAGAAGAAGAAAACAAAACCACAATTCTAACGGTCCTGTTATGTAGTTAGTGTAGTTCCTCTAGTACCTAGTTTAGTTACTTAACGTTGCCTATACTGTGGACGTGTTTCTCAGAATACAGCATTCGACTGCAAACATTAATATCTTATACTAGCACACACCGGATGCTGTTGCAGCTATTTTGATATGACTAAAGTGACTATATGAGACGTTTCTTTCGGAGAAAACATTCTCAAGTAGAGGACACTTTAAACTGTTATTGTTACAACCTTAACGAAGCTCAACATTGCATTAATATTTCTCGTATGAATCATACATTTTACTTCTTAAAACCAGCTAAGCACGAATGAAATTAATAATATGTGAGCAGTATGATTTATTTGACGCGACTTCGCCCAGACATTATTATTCGCTGAATTTTTTAAATCGGTCCAGTGATTATTGCACTAATTGGTAACCCTAATAATAATATTACTAGGACTACCAGTATTACTGGGATTTAAGCTAGCAATAAATTCTCAACTCAAAAGTATCGAACTTAAATTCGCAACATGTTACACACATTTCGACACGCGTTCACGCAATGACTCATTCGTACGATGAAAAATTGCCAGAGGGGAGACGATGGAATTCCAAATTCCTAATGTATTTTGAAGGGTTCATGAAGCGAATGTGTGCAATTGCTATAGCCCAAATAATGTTGTTATACTCAAAGACTTTATAAGTATATTTGGGAGTATAGACACGGCGTAGCCCGTAAATAATGGTAGTAGTACAATTCGTCCACTCGAGATTGTCCACACGAGAGAGAAAGAGAGAGAAGTGGACGAATTCGCACTGTCGCTCGCTAGTGCGAGTAGGATTTTAATACTACCAAAGATTTCGGGGCTTTCTGCTTGCTACGATGCATCTATAGTTCAGATCAATGGTTATACTTACGTAAATTCAACGAACATCTACTTTTTTAACATCTTGTCGAAACGTTTGGTCGACATAACCGGCGATTATACTCGTAGAGCTGGCCATTACCTCTGGCAACTAGTATTGCCATACAACAGGTAATGCTTGGGAACCTGCCTAGGGGACCAAAGCTTCATACTGTACTAGCTGGCGCCCGCGACTTCGTCCGCGTTAAAAAAGAAAAAAGTAGCCTATCCTGTGTCCCGTACGTCTAAATGTTTATCTAGATGTCCAAGTTTCATGAAAATCAGTTAATTCGTTTAAGAGTTATGGGGGAACATACATACTTACATACATACAGAAAAAAATTCTAAAAATCGTCAATTTAGTTTCAGTGTCATGTATAGAGCCTATAAACACGATATCTCCGAACAGATTTAATATTAGTATTGATGATAATATCAAAATATATATAACTTAGCGCCTCTTTCACGAACGTCAAGTAGGCTAAACTGTCATTTAAAGTCACCGGTAACCGGGGATAATGGAGCTGATATACCTTTATTTGTACGGTAAAAAATCCAAATATTGAAAAGAAAATAATAAAAAAAAATGATGCAGTAAACCGAGTTCATAATTCAATATAACAGAAAATGATTTCTAAAAGTAACTAATCAACACTTTACTTGTAGTTTGTGAAAGAGGCCCTTAGAATTATATACTACAATTAAACAAAATTTATAAAAATAACAAATTGTAAAAAAAAAAAATTCAAATCAAACTGAATCTGTTGACAGACACGAAGATTGAAACGTCTCGTCCATTGACGTTTAAAGGAAATTAAAATTAAAAATAGCAAGTGAGAGCATATTTTTAAAAAAATACATGCGTGGTCAAAGTCATAGGAGATCAATAGCGTTTTCTGGGTGTGTGCTTTATTCTTATACTAGTCTTCGTCGGCGTGGTTCTTAATTCCTTTATAAGAGTTATACAGAACTAACAGACTAACCGTGATTACGCCACCCTAGTTTGATTATGTACAAACATACAATAATAATAATAATTAATAGTTTGTTAAGTTCAAAGTTAGCGGGCTATGGAGCCAGCTATGCTCGGAGTTTCTTTATTCTAGATCATCAGACATGATAGATGATTATAGATCATCAGCTCGATCAGACATTCTAAAATTCGCGGTAAAATCAAGGTTGTTCTTCTATTGCCAAGAGAATTAGCAAACTTGCAGTAAAATTGGTCACAGTCACATCTGTCTCAGAGCGGATAACTGAGCGGAAGGCGCAGCGTGGGCGTCCTACAGCCCTGCAGCCAAATGGACAGACGACCTAAAAAGGCTTCACAGACCTAAAAAGTACAGAAGGTCATGCATGGTGGTAAGCATTAGGAGAGGTCTTCCTCCAACAATGGAGAGACACAGGATGATAATAAGGGATATAGTAAGTTTGATGGTTCTATGGGTAAATACGAATGGTAAGTATAACTGCTAGCTAAAGATTTAAATCGAGAGATGCGGCATTACTAGCGAAAGTGTGTTACAAAATACAACATACATTATACTAAAGACAAAAGTGTAAAATACATATACTTTTGTCTAAACACACTTTTAAACACAGACAACACATTCCTTACTTCAAACGTGACTGTGACGATAGCGACGCTCTCAACAAGCGACCGTCACTCACTGTAGCTGGCGTGGAATTGTAGTTGGGTGTAGCGCCTGCGCTAAACCCATTGTTAAAAAATTTCGGTGTGTTTTTAGTATAGCGCGAGGAGATTACGCCGCATCTTCGATTTAAATCTTTGCTGCTAGCTAACTGATAGTTGACTGTTGTTTTTTTTTAATAAGAGATGGGTTTGATCTTGGCCAGCATCCAGCCCTGTAGCGAAGATGAGGCCTAACATGGAGCGAGCTCACCTAGAAAATGCATATTCAGTCGAACTTTGAAAAGAAAATATTTTTACAGTATTTTAAAAAGAAAATATTTTTTCTGAGAGTATGTGGCGATACTGCACAGTTATACAACCTCTCCGACTAAAGCTGGCATAGAAGATTTGAAAAATCAAGAATAAACTGTCATGTCAAATTTGTGTATAAAAGGGGTTGTCAACATTTTGTAATTATTATTGTGCTATAGTTTTTCAACCGGACTTTTGCTACGTACATAGCCTAATTTAAAAATGTAATTATTGTCAATTCTATCAGTTAATATAATATTCAAGCTATTGAGTATTTCATTTGGCTACATCCGAATGCATGCAAAAGCATAAATGTGGTATTGCTGAATACCCACAAGTATATATTATTGTTTATTTGGTTTTATTGTGCAATGAATAACTTAATTTGGCATGTGAGATTTTTTCAAAATATCACTGTCACCTTGTAACTCTCGTGACTTGGACCACAATCTAATTTAACCCTTCAACGACAGCTCTCTATACAGTCCCCTAATTGAGTATTAACTGATGATGATATGGGTATTTTATGGTGTGTTTTTTATTAGATTTTATGGCTTTTATGAGCGGATGCTTTATGGCGTCAAAGGCAATGATTAATTACCAAATTGTTCACAAATATTAATTATATTATAAACGGTATTATTAAATCTCCTGTACAAAGGACTTCTTATAAAAATTATCCCATATGTTATGTTTCCTGGATTAAAATATGGGATACTTTCTATCCTGGAAAAATGTTAGGTTTTCTGGAAAATGGAGAAAAAAAATTTATGCCACTGTCGACACAGCAATAAAGATAAAGATAATGTCAGGCATTATATATATTACTCATATAATATTTTCTTTTTGAACGCATAAGAAGTCGCGGACACAGTGTTCTCACTTTTTTGCAACATAATATATCGCTGCTTAAAAATTAAAGGGCCACAAATCAAAATTACACATTTTACAGGAGAGCTAATCGAAAAAAATTAAATTATTTCTTGTCAATTTTTTTCTTATTAGATATATATCAAATATATGCATATTATACATTGTTAGAAGCGTATTTTTAAGTAGCAATTAATGTTTTAAATACTTTGATAATAAACTGAATACTAGAAGAGATATAAGCATATAAGTTACTTTTGAATATATAAAAAATTATCAAAATATACTAAATATGGAATAAAACAACCATAAGTCTTTTTGCAATATACAATATGAAGGGTTGTGATTGTATTTTTGCAATAAAAACATTTTTGGATGTTTTTGTTTTATGGCCCTTTAGTTTTTAAGCAGCGATATATTAATATTATGATTATTAAACTTATTGGAAAAGAACTTATTGGAACATTTTTGGATTTTTTGTTTTAAAGCCCTTTAGTTTTTAAGTAGCGATATGTCAAAATAATGTTCACAATGACATATAAATTGTTATTTGTTATCAAAACAAATCGTTAGAATCGATTCGCAGAAGTATTTTGCTTCCAGACGACAGTAATAATTGCGCTCTTCAAGCCAACGAACTCATCTTCGAGTATTGCGTCCATAATAATTTAATGAATGATGCATTTATATACTTAGATATAGCGAAGTGTTATTATACAACTATTTCTTGTGCCCGCGACTTCGTCCGCGTTCAAAATCAATACTAATAATAAATCTGTAAGGGTCGGTCATGGAGTAAGTTACTTTGTTTTCAGAAATATCGTGTTTATAGGCTCTATACATGATACTGAAACTAAATTGACCATTTTTACAATTTTTTTTTGTATGTATGTATGTCCTCCATAACTATTAAACGAATCAACTGATTTTCATAAAACTTGGTAGATAAACTTTAGACGTACAGGACATAGGATAGGCTACTTTTTTCTTTTTCAACGCGGACAAAGTCGCGGGCGCCAGCTAGTTTAAAAAAAAAAAAATCAATATAACGCTTGGCCTCTTATTGCTACTCGTATAACAAAATTTGCTATTACAAAATTTCACGATGATTGGTTGAGTAGTTAAAGCGTGAAAAGGTAACAGACAGACAGACAGTAGTTCGTTTTTTGAAAGTCCCACAAGAACCTAAAAAAATTCCGGGATAAAAAGTATTATATATGTTAATCCATGTAATAAACTATGCTGTGTGCTAATTTTGAGTTACCTATTAGTAAACTCGCGTGTATAACTCGCGTGAGTCCGCGAGTTGTCATATTTGTTTTTTACCTGTTTACTTCAATTTTCAATATTCACATGACATTACTGGAATTAAGAAAGACTTTTATTATTAAATTTTCAAAAGTGTACAATGGTCTGGTTTTGAAAGTTATCCTTTATTATTATTACTAGGAAAATTCTTTAGCAATTACTACTCGACAGATTTTTTTTAGCACTTGTGCTATTATTACTCGACAACGCTGTCTGGGGGTAATGTAAACACTGTCCGAGGTCATGAACGTTCCGTTCAACGCTAAACTAAACAAACCTCCCGCAAAAGTTGCCCCTAGACTAGACCGAAGCTAAAAACGGAACGCAAACGCTTCTTCACTGCGGAGTGTTGACGCAAACACTCCAAAAATAAATCTATATTAATATTACTAGCTGGCGCCCGCGACTTCGTCCGCGTTGAAAAAGAAAAAAAGTAGCCTATTTTGTGTCCTGTACGTCTAAATGTTTATGTACCAAGTTTCATGAAAAGTTAATTCGTTTAAGAGTTATGGATGAACATACATACATACAATACCTACATTTAAACAGATTTTTTATTAGTATTGATAAAGAGAGAAGGTTTGTATTTTTGTTTGTAAGGAATAAACTCAAAAACTAATGGACCGATTTAAAAATTCTTTGACCTATAGAAAGCTAAATTTACAGCAAGAAAAATAAGCTAAATTTTATAAAATTATGCGGATGAAGCCACTACAGAATTTAACATTTACAATTATCAATTTCAAATTTACTAATTTTACTAATATATATAGCATTTAATGTAAAATAATATAAATGTAAAAAGAAAGTCACACCGTGCAATGCAACCCTTCATCAACACAGCTGTGGGTCACAGACTAAACAATATTACAGTCAAAATGAATAATGTTTGAGAGAAAAAATAAATTATGCGTGGCTTGTGTAAACAATGCGTCACAGTATGTGAGAAGCAGTGAGCAATCTTGTTGATTGTTTAAAAAAATTAACTAACTGCTAAAATATTGGATCAGATATATATACGAACTCTAACAGTTAAATTAATTTGCCAAATTTAATGTATATTAATCGTTAAATAACTTTTATATTTTATACATTATAATAATTGATAATAAATATTGTAAATAAGAATATTTTATGTTTGGATTGTGTTGATTATTTAGATTTTTAATTAAATTG
Source organism: Synanthedon formicaeformis (assembly GCA_945859745.1). Taxonomy (NCBI): domain Eukaryota; kingdom Metazoa; phylum Arthropoda; class Insecta; order Lepidoptera; family Sesiidae; genus Synanthedon; species Synanthedon formicaeformis. The sequence goes on from OX243979.1 coordinate 5,135,877, forward strand.
GATTTTTAATAATAGTTATTTTAAACTTTTACCTTGGAAAAATGTTACTCTGTGATTTTTAAAAAACGAACTACAGCGAGTACGAAGTCGCTAGTAATTGATAATATTTTCATTACTTGTGTATTTTATGTCCGTCATTTTTATTTCATACTAGCTTGTGCACGCGACTTCGTCCGCGTTGAACGATGAAAGGTACCCTATGTCCTTTCTGGTGTCCCAGACAACGTGCATGCAAAATTTCATGGTGATCGGTTCAGTAGTTTTTGCGTGAAAGCGTAACAAACAAACAAACTCACGTTCACATTTATAATATTAGTAAGGAAAATTGTACTTACTCTGTTTTTCTATCTTAAGAAAAACAAAACATGCGTTTATGTAAATTTAATTAACATAATAGAGTTCACCTTCTCTGTTGTCTTATGACTGTGACCTAAGTGTTACCGAAACGAACATAATATACATTCATATGTTTACATAAGTCGACAATTAATACGTATGAATTATTATACATAAAATATTCTAGTTTATGAGGAATTTCGTATTACATAGGTACACACACGGTTTTATACATATAGGTATGTATACGTAAAACTTTACAAATTCTATTATTGTAAAGGCGAGTAGTTTCATTGCATATTAGTTGATGCTAATAATAAATCTGTTTCGGGTTGGTGATGGAGTAATTTACTTTGTTTTCAGAGATATCGTGTTTATAGGCTGTATACATGATACTGAAACTAAATTAACCATTTTTAGAATTTTTTTCTGTATGTGTATGGTTCTCCATAACTCTTAGGGCCTCTTTCACGAACTACAATTAAAGTGTTGATTAGTTACTTTTAGAAATGATTTTCTGTTTTATTGAATTATGCACTCGGTTTTCTGCATGATTCGATAGGCATTTTTTTATTATTATTTTCTATTTAATGTTTGGGACGTTTACCGAACAAACAAAGGTATATCAGCTAAATTATTCCCGGTTACCGGTGACATTAAATGACAGTTTGGCCTAATTGACGTTTGTGAAATAGGCGCTTAAACGAATTAACTAATTTTCATGAAACTTGGTAGACAGACAGAACGTACAGGACACTGGATAGGGTACTTAATATTTTTCAACGTGGACGAAGTCGCGAGAACCAACTAGTTAGTATAGATTTTATCTGAGGCTACATTATGCAAAATCACCAACAGATAATGTACTAAAAGTAATGCATACGCCGCCACCCCAAATAATTATAGGAACGCGGTTTATATGATTCTATTTTTAATACACGTGTCAAAATATGAGGGCTGCATGCATGGGTTTGTCAAGCATGGAAAATCGTTTTAGTACATTTTACGCTTCATATCTCAAGCTTATTTCGATGATTGATGACCTAGGCATAAATTATTACATAAGGGCCCATTACCCCTTCCCTTCCTTTATTATACTTCTATGGTCAGCAGCGCACTTGCAACACCTGTGGCGTTGCTCGTGTTATAGGCGATGGTAGACACTTACCATCAAGTGGACCGTCAACCTGCCTGTCAACCTGTCGAATAATTTTTTTTCTATCACTTACCGTTTACGACTTATTCGACTATTACGATTTGTTTATGGACAATGTCAAATCGTAATAGTCGAATAAGTCGTAAACGGTAAGTGATAGAAAAAAAATTGTTGGACCAAAAAGATAGAAAATTTATTTATCTACAATAAAGGTTATTACCATTTTTGGCGTCAAATGCACGGTTACGGAGATATAGGCCGAAACGGTTTTTGTCAAAATGGCGGCACTTCCGCCCGCCTAATTTGTAGGGATTTTTGCATTTAGGGTCAATACGTGATAATTAACCTATTTAAAAAAAAATTAAGACTTGTAATTTAGTTCAGAAAAAAATTCTCTATTGCCTGTATTGACCGACGGAGCACTACAAATTATAAACTATGATAATAATTGAAATAATAAAAAAATGAGTATTTTTAATGACATTGACATATCTCTATATATTATTATAAAATATTTTTGATTGATTTGTGTGCCTTTACTCCATTAAAAATATTCCCCCATAGATATCACTTTTGTACTGTCGGTTCAAGTTTTTTTATGAAAATAATATTCGCAACCGCGACTAAATATATATTTAATTTTAAATACACTTCTTCGCACAATTCGTGCGAAACAAAATCGTGCGAAACCTCTACTAAAACAAAAACATGTCACATGTTTGCTGCCACTTCGTAACTATCTTCAATTTTCTCAAAATTCAGATTGTACCTTGGGTGAAGTTACTATTAGTCTTAATTTGACACTAATTAGACGGCTCTAGCTAGGTTAATTCAAGTTAGTTCTAGTCTTGTATCAATTTATCATTAATGCCCAACCCAAAGTATCTAATTAAACAAAACGGTATATTATCTAACATCTGCAGTCATTAATGTCCAACCCCTAAATGAACAAAGTGATAATTTATGACCGACATTCTTTTCAGGTGGGAGGGACGTTTCTTTCTGAGGTCAACTTTTTTATTTTTAAACTAGCTGTTGCACGCGACTTCGCCCGCCTAACTTTATAAAATATACCCTATGTTATTCGTTGATAATGTAGCTTTCTGTAGATGAAAAAATTTTCAAAATCGGTCCAGTAGGTTTTGAGTTTATTCATTACAAACATATAAATCTTCTCTCTTTATAATATTACTAGCTGGTGCCCGCGACTTCGTCCGCGTTCTGGATGAAAGGTGTCCCAGACAACGTGCATGCAAAATTTCATGGTAATCGGTTCAGTAGTTTTTGCGTGAAAGCGTAACAAACAAACAAACTCACATTCACATTTACAATATTAGTAAGGTTAGTATAATCATTTGTATCACTCATAAATCTAACATGTTGAAATTAGTGAAATCCCTTCGTTATAAATAGTAAACGGTCTAATGGTCTTCAAACGTCCGATAAGCTTTTAAACAGAAAAAAAATCATATCAAAATCGGTCCATCCGTTTCCGTCATGGTAAACACAGACACACACGTATAAACTTATAACACCCCGTTTTTGCGTCGGGCGTTAAAATGAGGTAGATATATTTTTTGTTTACAGAAAAAAAAAAAAAAAAAAAAAAAAAACGAATTAGTAGTCATCTCACACGATTTTATTTCGTACGAGATGTGCCCAACTTTAGTAGTCATCTCGCATTATTTTATTTTGAGCGAAATGTGCGGAGAGCCAACTTTAGTAGTCATCTCGCGCGTTTTTATTTTGTGTGAAATGTGCGAAGAGCCAACTTTAGTAGTGATCTCGCATTATTTTATTTTGAGAGAAATGTGCGAAGAGCCAACTTTAGTAGTCATCTCGTATTATTTTATTTTGTGAGAAATGTGCGAAGAGCCAACATTAGTAGTCATCTCGCACGATTTTATTTCGTGCGAAATGTGCGATGAACCAACTTTAGTAGTCATCTCGCACTCTATCCGAAGTCGGGCGGCTAGTGAACATACAAAACATTTTTCTAATTAATTATACGATATCCTGTCCAATGATATCATAATTAGTATTATTTATCTTGATGATCCTCTATTTCGCAGCGTGAATGCTAATATCGAAAACAATGCATTTTATGTGCATCCAATTATGCAGTTTGCGGACTGTTTCTGGCAATGTAGAATTCATTCAAGGCTTGTTCATTCATTCATTATTTTTCTTTAGTAATGACCTTGTAATATACTTTTTATTAGATTTGTAAAAAGTCTTCAGACAGGCTGATTTTCTACTTGATTTTTCATTTTATTCAATGGAAATACCAACAGCACACAAAATCTACTAAGACCATCGAAGTACTACAACTATGGAATTTGCTACACAAATGTCAAAGCGGCACATAAAAAGTACGCCTAAAACAGAATCATGGCGGAGTTTTGCCTTCGCGCTTCAATGGTAATAGGTAAGTTCTACTATTGATTTTAAACTCCAATATGTTGACGTAAAGTCTCACTTCATTATGTCACTTTTAAATGTTCCATAAAGTTCGTAGTGTTTTGTATGGCGTGGTGCGAAATGCGGAATGTATGTCGATACCTTAATTCGCAAACCAAATAACTCCTCTGAGCATCGAAATACTACAATGGAATTTGCGTCACAAATGCCAAAGCGGAACATAAAAAGAACGCCTTTGACAGAATCATGTCGGACTCTTGCCTTCACGCGTCAATGGTAAAAGGTAGTAACGATCAACTTCTACTATTTCATTTTAAACTCTAATGGGTTGACGTAAAGTCACATTTTCTTTAAATTACGTACTTATTATTATGTTTGTTTTGTTATAAATGACAGTTCATGCTCTACGCATATGTCAATTTTAAATGTTCCATAAAATTCGTTGTGTTTTGTATGGCACGCGTGTTCCATGTTGTAGTAGTTTGATGCAAACTGTACAGGGGAGAAACTTACGATATTTTATACGAGAAAAGAAAAAAGACAATTTTACATTGGAAATTATGGCTCGTATTAACCGTTAGACCTTTTAAAAATTAAATTCTAATTGTCATTAAGTTTCTCCCGTATCAAAAAGTCATTTTCAACCAAAAGTGGAGTTATTCGTTTTGCGAATTAAGGTATCGATGTACAAAATATACTTGACAAATAGTTTTATACTTTCGTACCAATTACAGCTTAAGTTGAACTTAAGAATGGGTATAAAGCAAACAAAATTAGTAATTTCACCCTTGTGGCCCCTTGGACATGACAGTGACACAAAATACGTAGAACTACGCACAACATGCGACGGAAGATAGCGCATCTCGCTCAATAAAAATGTTATAAGTGCCAAAAGTATTCAATATTAATTATTCGTAAACTACAACGTCAAATGAAAAATTGTCACATACAGCCTTAGATAATATGTGAAGTGAAATTACTGATACACTTTTAGCTTTGTAATGTGTGTCATTTTGAAAATAAAACTAAAATCGGTGGAAATGAGAGCTCACTTGGTGATTTTTTTCTATCGAGAAAATTTCATTATATTATGTTTTCTGTTACAGACGTCACTTTCATTTATAATGTATTTATCTATTTAAAAAAATTTATTAAATTAGACTTTGTTTACTTAGATAAAATTCAAATCTAGGATTGGCTATTTCTCTTTATGCCCGCTCTTAATCCAAAGATTTTAGCAAGTATAATGCAATACGTTGTACCTATACAATAATCCCCAAATGCGGAAGAACCAGAAAAAATCTTTATCAAACAATGTTGTAATGTCGCCAAGGCGATAAGGGTTATCCCCTACTACGTTAACTCACTGAGAAAACGAGGAATTTTTAAATCAATTTTTTTAGTTCTGTTTTTAGATTATTTTCATATTTATCGGTTGAGTTATTAAGGCGTGAAAGCGTAACAAGTAAGAAAAAATACTTATGCATTTATAATATTACCTAGTTGGATTATTTACACCTAGTCTGTTTTTTAATCTCAGACAAAAATGACACATGCAAATGTCAAGTTTGCATATAATGATACCATGTAATGTATGTAATGCATGTCACATTTTTGTCTCTGAGATTAAAAAACAAACTTTAGAATAAGTCTGTTCTTTTTTTAAAATTAATAATGGGTATACTCTTGGCCAGCATCTATGTAATGTCAATTTTTTTAACGAGAATTTTCCAACGTTAAAAAAATGCTATGCGGAACAAATGGTAGGGCATTTTATTATCTTGAATTACATCACGCAACCACGTGGTGTGAAAGCACAAACATTGCGTCAAAACTACCTCATATTAGTTAGTCAAATATATTACGCTTGGGTGTAGATAGCTTGTCTGTTTGTTTGTTGATAAGTGCGGAGAAAAAAATCTCTTAATACTTCACACTTGTACACAACGAAATTAGATAAATATTATATAGGTAGGTAATTTTTTTGCTAAAATATGTTTTTTTTAAGACATGTCAATTTGTATAGAAATGAAGCAGCGCCACCTAGTGGCTAACGTGAAGTTCTGCAATTTGATTCCCATACAAATTGGCGTTTACGCGTTCTACGCGTTTGATCGAGTAAGGGCCCCTTTCACCGTCTCTATGTAATATGTCAAGTAGGCTAACCGCCATTTAAAGTCACCAGTCACCGACAGCTGGTAAATTAAAAAAAAAACCTTCCTCTGAAAGAATAAGTCATTTAATACGGGGACAGTATCACAACGGAACTAAAAACAACTTCTGTCTGCCACACAATATTTAAAAAAAATTTAACTAGAAAAAACGTTCTACGCGTTTGATCGTGTAAGGGCCTCTTTCACCATCTCCAAGTAATATGTCAAGTAGGCTAACCGTCATTTAAAGTCACCGGTCACCGACAGCTGGTAAATTAAAAAAAAAAACCTTCCTCTTTGAAAGAATAAAAGTCATTTAATACGGGGACAGTATCACAACGGAACTAAAAACAACTTCTGTCTGCCACACAATATCATAAAAAATATAACTAGAAAAACTAGCTTCTTATATACGTATAAAAAACATTTAAATGCGGCCTAATTTATAAGAGAATCAATCACATATTCATGAATGAATGATTCGATCTCAATCCTATTCATTGATTGATGAATGTTTTGATTAGATACGGTATTATATTATGTACCTATTGTTTCGTACCCAAACCCATTCATTTACATTGTAATTATTAAGGTTTGGATAAGGTTGGTTTCAGTACCTACAATCATAAACTGGCCAATCTTATATTCGGGCGAATGGGACATACTTTTTCTGGTCAGTTGGGAAAAAATAATTCGGGCGAAACTTGCGGGCGAATGGGACCTAAATCAATCCGTCTGACGTTAGTAACGAACTTGTTTTTCAGTGACTGAACAGAGCCCATTCTTTTTTGGAATTTGCATATTATAAGCTCGTGATATGAAAATTTTTGGGAGTAAAATCAGAATTGTTACACGAATGTGTTATGTTATGCGATAGTTACGTTCTAATTTTTGAATATTTTAGAATATCTGAAACACTATTATTTAAAAAAAATGATCTGACACAATTTTTTTTATGTTAATGATGGTAGGTGGCCTATAACACAAGGGTTAAAACACAACGCCATAGCCGACCATAGAAGTAAAGGATGAGGTACTGGAACTCTTTTATTATCTAACTTTTTCTTTATCCTCTCATTGTAGGCAGCTCACTTATATTCCATATGGATACATTTATGGATAATTAAGCATAATTATGTGTATACACGATAGGTGGCGACGGTGGCCCCCTACCATCAAGTTGACTATGACCCTGTATCTGTATACGATTTTTTGACTGTCATTTAATCTATTATCAAAAAAACTAACCTAACCAAACAAAAAAAATGATAAGCTAAGAAACTTATTTGGTCATCAAGTACTAGGTCAGAAAAAAAAATTCTGACAAAATAGATATCTTTTTTGCTAAGCTAAAAGGGTAGTTACTGCAGCCAGTAGAACGTCAAAGAACCTATTTACTTATTTTTTGTTTTATTGCAAGAGACATTCAACGAGCTCTCAAATTCTTCTCACGTAATTAAGTGACCTAATCTTTGAATATTATTTTAATATACATATTGATTTTAAATTAATCTAAATGTCAGGTTAATTAAATCTATTTAAGTGAAATATACTAAAACCTTAGCGAGGTGAGTTAATCATTCAAATTAAAACAAATACAGTAACATTCCCACTAAACAAGCTTCTCGCGTGTAAGAACACCATATCTGGAGCCCTACCTGTATTTAACAAGAACTGCTCACTAGGAGTTATGAAGCAAAATGGATATGGTATATATACTCGTAGCATGTATATGGATATGAAACTTTTCTCTCTATAAAACTTTAAGTTGAGTTATTTTACTTAAGTTTTTCAAAATTGTTATCACGTTGCCAGCGTGTATAGGCGAATAATAGACTTGGTTAGATTTCATTTTATATTTTTACCTAGTACCTAGTATTTGTACCTAGTGGAGCAACGCCACTCAGCTTCGCCTGTGCTAAATTGAGTCATTAATATAGATATTTTTGTTTTAATCTTGTACGTAGTCTTTCTGTGATTATTTTATTTTTGTAATAATGAAAAAAATAACAACCAATGTATATTTTTTTCATGAAGTAATTCGTATATTAACTCCCAAAATTAGTGCTTTTTGAGACTGGAGGTTTTTACATTATTATGTTACGTAAACAAGGCTAATATTTTCTATACATCTGGACATTATTTTGTTAAAATTTAATAGTACCTACATATGAAATAAAATCATTTAAAATGCACATAGTTTTTATTCATATATGTATTTTAGGTAAGTTCATTCACTAACATATTGCCGCATCCAAAAAACGACAATTATTTTCATACATCCATGTAACAGTTAAAAAATGTATCCAATATGATAATGTAGGGCTAATTAATTTGACGGGTTCAAAGAACTTGGATCAAACGAATATTTATTGAGGTGTGATTAAATACTCTACACAAAATTTGCTGCAAATTCTCACATCACTAAATCAAAGTGATATTTAAGTTAATTAACTAAAAATGTATAACCAATTTCTATATTTACTACTCTAAAGTTTATATACTCTATAGTATTCTATAGTACTCTATAATTTAGTAAAGTGCCTAGTATTTTAGTTTAGTTATTTTTAATTTAGTAAAATAGTCATCAATACTAAAATAATAAATCTGTAAGGGTTGGTCATGGAGTAAGTTACTTTGTTTTCAGATATCGTGTTTCTTGTTTATAGGCTCTATACATGATACTGAAACTAAATTGACGATTTTTAGAATTTTTTCTGTATGTAAGTTGGTGAAAGAGGCCCTTAATTTGAGTAGATCTACTTAGATATCTATTATTATTAACTTAACTGTCATATTCAAATGTTAGTTACTGCACTAATCAACGAAATGACAACTTCAATCAAGACGTCGAAAAGTAATTTGAATTAAAAAATCGGGTTAGTAACCCAAATACAGTCTAACGGGACAATGCATTCCGCGCCGCACACGAGGAAAGACCCTTGAACTTTGACAGCTGTCATGTTGACAAGCCGCTTCCCGCTCGTTTTGACAGGCATTGTCAGTAAACCGATAATTAGAATGTACACGCACTTCTTATAAGTGCGAGATACAGCATAAGATACATATACTAGCTACACGAAAAAAGAAAATAATAATAAAAAATCGCCTATCGAATGATGCAGTAAACCGAGTGCATAATTTAATTCATAAAATTAATTCTAAAAGTAACTAATCAACACTTTAGTTGTAGTTGGTGAAAAAGGTCCTAATAAGTGTCTCAAAACAAAAGTTTTCTACCAATATGTTTTGCCATTAATTGTAATGTCAGATCTTAGACCATTATAATTTTATAGCTATGTGTATGAAACATTTTTTTAAGTGTAATTTAGGCTTACTCGTATCTATAACGCTTTCTAGTTCTAATTTCACACAAATTATTCACATATGTAACTAGTTCAGTATGAGCTTAGAAGAAGTATCTCTTAATATGCTTTTAACCCAGATATTATCGTTTCAAGGTTCATTTCATGTTCTATTAAGTTTAAGAAATATTCAATTGAATATGGCATAATCGCATCCATATTTACTAATATTATAAACTAGCTGCTGCCCGCGACTTCGCCCGCGTAACTTTTTAAATTATACACTAAAACCTTCCTCGAGAACCACTCTATCCTTTGGCGAAAACAGCATGAAAATTGGTGCAGTAGTTTTTGAGTTAATCGCGATCAGACAGACAGACAGATGCGGCGGAGGATTTCGTTTTATAATGTAGTGATATGTAAGGATGTGAAAGAAACTCTTTCTGTCTGTATATAAAAATATATGAGCAATAAAAGTTGAATAGATGTTGCAACAACTAAGAAAATTGGACGCAGACGATGTCGTGTGAAAAAACTAGTTATAAATTATAAATCTCAGAAAAAAAACCCTACTTTTTAAAGGATTGATAAGTCGCTAATACTGGTACCATAACATACAATAAAAAAATTGGTAAGGTATTTTGTGCAAATTCAATAATTCATGTATAAAAATATAAGATAATAAAAATTATCTTATACTAGCCGGTGCCCGCGACTTCGTCCGCGTTGGAAAAGAAAAAAATAGCCTATCCTGTGTCCTGTACGTCTAAATGTTTATCTACGAAGTTTCATGAAAATCAGTTAATTCGTTTAAGAGTTATGGAGGAATATACATACAGAAAAAAATTGTAAAAATGGTCAATTTAGTTTCAGTATCATGTATAGAGCCTATATACACGATATCTCTGAAAACAAAGTAAATTACTCCATGACCGACCCTTACAGATTTATTATTAGTATTACTCGCTAATAATATAGCTTCAAAACAGTGAAATTTTTTTTCAAATCGGTCTTGTAGTTAGAGCCTATTCAATTCAAACAAACAAAATCTTTCCTCTTTATAATAATTAGTACTTACCTACAGTGAACCTCACAAGCATCGCGTTATTCTAATTTTCAGTGCAATAGCAAAAATACTAAATGACTAATAAAATTGCTAATATTAGCACTAGTTCTAGGCCAGCCACTCAGAATTGTAATAAATATATGAGTAACATCTTTGCAGACGGAGCCAAGTTTTTTTTAACACCAAAAAAACGCGAAGTAAAAAACCTTGTAACCGTGCTCCAATTTGTAAATTAAAAAAATGCGAGGTCGTTGCACCTTGATAAGTAAACATATACAAAGTTAGAAGACACATTTTTGTCTATTGAGTTTCTTGTTTAGAACTTAGAACTTTTACAGAAAGAACACCCCGAAATAAAGCCTCGTATTCACTAGGGGACAAATGTTCCGCGAAACGTGTCGTTAGAGATGTCGGGCGATGTTGAGCGACGTCACCCGACATCGCACGACAAGTCTGGCAACATTGCACGACTTGTTCTTGTCGCCGCGTCGCTTCAGTTGAAGGACAAAAGTGTATAGACATGTGTTGAGCAACAATGTAGACGAACGATGTAGTGCTACAGCTTATAGAACTATATCGGTAACGAGTGTTTATGGGACACAGCCATCAAACTACTACAACATGGAACCCGCGTGCCATACAAAACACTACGTATTTTATGGAACATTTAAAAGTGACATATGCGTAGAGCATGAACTGTCATTTAAAACAAAACAAACATACTAATAAGTACGTAATTTAAAGAAAATGTGACTTTACGTCAACCCATTAGAGTTTAAAATGAAATAGTAGAAGTTGATCGTTACTACCTTTTACCATTGACGCGTGAAGGCAAGAGTCCGCCATGATTCTGTCAAAGGCGTTCTTTTTATGTGCCGCTTTGGCATTTGTGATGCAAATTCCATTGTAGTATTTCGATGGACACAATAATTAATAACTATAACTGAATCAACTAAATTTAAATGAAAAAGGTCGCGAGACATGATGTCGGGCGACTTTGGTCGACATCGCCCAACGTCGCCCGACATCGCTCGACATGTCTAGGACACGTTTCGCGGGACATTTGTCCTCTAATGAATACGAGGCTTTAAAGCAGCTGTTGTGTTTCGGTGAGTGAGTAAGGGATCTCTTCCAGCGGGCCCGTCAATAAAATTAGCAATATGTTTTTTTTATTATATAGGTTCTATATGTAATATGTTTTTCTATAATGTACTAGTAACCCGCTCCCGGCTTCGTCCGGGGTGCAATTTTTATAATACAAAAATCTTCCCCGTTTATCCCACTATCCATATGTGAAAACCGAATTAAAATCGGTCTACCTATTCTCGTATTTTTGAAGCGTAAACAAACCAACTTAACATTTTTATATATAACTAGCAGGTGCCCGCGACTTCGCCCGCGTAACCCTGTAAATTATATACTAAAACCTTCCTCGAGAACCACTCTACCCATTGGTGAAAACAGCATGAAAATCGGTGCACTAGTTTTTGAGTTTATCGCGAACAAACAGACAGATAGAATTTTTTTAAAGATGAAAAGTTGACATACCTGTGCTTTTTGAAATGACCGCCAACGTCAGGAAAGCTGCTAGAAATATGATACTCCTTAACTCCATCGTGTGAATCCTCATAGACACTTGTTATAAACGTTCACTGGACACTTTTTGGTGTCAAAAAAGATTACTTATTTAACACTATTATCAAGTAAGCACTTATCACTGAAGGCACATTCCTGTCTTGGTTTCAGGCACTTTGTAGCTAATCTGAAATTAAGTAAGAATTTTACATTAAGAATTTACTTTAAAAAAATATATTTTAATATTATCTTTTCCACCTATATTTAGATAAAATGTCAGAAATGAAACTTATTTGGCGATATTAGTAGGCGGTATCGTCTTGTGGAAACGTTACAAGAAGCGTCACGTAATCGTTACATAGAAGCGTCACACAAAATTCGACCTTGAAATTTTACTCACATAGCACAAAGAAGTTTCGCTTCTGAATTAAATTTAAAAAAATCATTGTTTCCTATGTATATATATGTATATCTAAAATGCGTTCAAAAATATACAATTCATTGTGCATTTTGTGTTTTAACAGATGGTTATTCGCAGAGGAAATAATTAAAACATAGCAAAATAAAATACTAAAAATTCCGTCCAGTTAAACCCGGTTTCCAGTGGTAAAGATTAAATATATAATTTTTATTACCTATCCCTACTAAAATGTATCGCCACTTATAGGGATATAGTTTTCCACATACATTATATCTCCACTGTTTAAAAACTCAATAAATGTGTTGTACACGCATTGATAAATTTAACAATTTTTTTTTCATACATTTCTTTAAATAAATTTAAAGTTTGACATCACCATAAAAGTTATATATTTATAAAAAGTTAAACAAAATTGAGTTTGTTTTAAAATGTCCAGTAGCTTAGCATTAGCTTCGCTCTAGCAGTGTAGAGAATCTTAAAAGACAATACAACGACGTTTCAAATTACCAAAAAAAAGACAAAAATCACAAAGCAAATCTTATTGCATTCGTCTGTCTCTTTTACACCAATACAAAATGATCGCTCCTTCTCTTTCTAATCTTTAGTAATGAGCTATAAAAGCACCGAATCCACTTCTTGTCGCTGATTTTACGAGTTAAGATTATGTTAACGATAAAATAAAAAAAATTGTGAAACTTTAACCGATTTTGTGGTTAAAATGTCTGTTAAAATGAACGGCATAGCCTTCGGCTATTTCAAAGTAGTGGCTACAAACAAAATGTTTTATAATATTAGATTTTTTTTACTTGTAATTTTGTTTTTTTTAACTAATCAATATTATTTTAAAAACAATTGAAGACGTGAGCGGATGAAGGTGATATGTCGCATAATTCCAATTTTGAATAAATCGAGGTTAAAATTTTACTTTTAATTTTTGAGATAAGTCGCCACGGAACTGATTTTTGTACTAAATTATGATGCAAAGTTGTGTAAACAACCTGAAATATTAATGGTATGATAGCAATGAAACATTTGTACTATTTAATAAAAAAAAAAAGTGAACATAGCTCCCTTTTCCATTAACAAAAGTAAACTTTTCTGCACTTTTTGCTTTTTAAAATTAACTGTACATAACACCTTTTTCAACTTTTTATTTTACAAAAATGTCTTAAATCGACGATCTTAAGGTCTGTAATCATTCATATTGACATATTACCTTAATCAACGTAAAAAAACGAAAAAACCCAAAAATGCGACATATCACCTTCATCCACTCACGTCTTCAATTATATTGATAATATTAATTACGCTTTTAATACATATTAAACAAGGTTGATTTAATATAAAAAAACTAGCCGGTGTTCGCGAAAATTAACACGAGTCAACATTTTATTTGAATCTATGAACATGTTTATTGTTGTGGCGTGGCTTTTTTTATATTTTTAGACGATCCCTCAGGAACAGTATTGGATGAAAAGTACCTTATGTCATTTCCTGTACCCTTGACCGCGTGTATGCAAAATTTCATGATGATTGATCTACTAGTTAAGGCGTGAAAAGGTATTAAGAGCGGGTATAAAGGGAACAGAACAGAAAACATAATATAATGAAATTTTCTCGATAGAAAAAAAATCACCAAGTGAGCTCACATTTCCATCGATTTTAGTTTTATTTTCAAAATGACACACATTACAAAGCTAAAAGTGTATCAATAATTTCACTTCACATATTATCTAAGGCTGTATGTAACAATTTTTCATTTGACATTGTAGTTTACGAATAATTAATATGTAATATGTACTTTTGGCACTTATAACATTTTTATTGAGCGAGATGCGCTATCTTCCGTCGCATGTTGTGCGTAGTTCTACGTATTTTGTGTCACTGTCATGTCCAAGGGGCCACGCGGGTGAAATTACAAATTTTGTTTGCTTTATACCCGCTCTTAATAGCTAGAGTTACTAGCCACTAGCTAGACCAAACGTGTAGTCTATAGAGTTATGATGTCCATAATATGCCTACTCTATGTGGGCATTTCTCAGCGTTCTACGTCCATGTGCTAAAGATAATTAATTTATCAATACAGGAAATATGTTCTTATGTACGGAGCTCTTGATTCTTAAAATAAACAATCACGGTTCAATGACTTCGTACAAAGATCTTCCTTCCGTTTCTTTTGATCTGTTTTAGGGTAACAAACATAGACTAAGTTTAGAGATGTTTTATATTTTTTTATATCCATACTATCCACGCTTAACCAAACGGTCGCGGGTTCGAATCAGGCTAGGGTCAAATGTTTGTGTGTTAACATTTTACCCTTGTACCTGAGTCGTGGATGTTTTGTATTTATTATTGCTGCTTAAAAACTAAAGGGCCACAAATCCTAATTACATTTTTTACAGGAGAGCTAATCGAAAAAAATTACATTATGTTTTGTCTATTTTTTTCTTATTAGATATATATCAAATATATACATATTATACATCGTTAGAAGCGTATTTTTAAGTAGCATTAAATGTTTTAAGTACTTTTGTAATAAACTGAATACTAGAAGAGATATAAGCATATAAGTTACTTTTGAATATATAAAAAATGATCAAAATATACTAAATATGGAATAAAACAACCATAAGTATTTTTGCAACATACAATATGAAGGATTGTGATTGTATTTTTGCAATAAGAACATTTTTGGATTTTTTTTGTTTTATAGCCCTTTAGTTTTTAAGCAGCGATATGTAAGTATTTACAAAAAAAAAGTAATGTATGTAGGTAATATATTTATATACTGTCTGGTATCCATAATACTAACATTAGTTGCTTACTGTGGAACTGATAAGATCAAGAAAAGGTAACGGTCGTAGAATGGAACCTTGAGGTACACCACTTATCGAACTTTATGAATTATGAATTTTTAGGTAAACTTTTCACAGTTATTACACATTTAAAAATTAATGATACTTCTAAACAAATTAACATCCTCATACAATTTACCCTAATAATAAATAATTACTAAACAATATTACTTTTACTATCACTCCCAACCGGTTAGTATCTACAATCTAATCGATAGCTTGACTTCAATCTTTCAGAGTAGTGATATTAAAATAATGTGTGTCACTAACACACATTATTTTAATATCATTGTCATGCTAAATGATGCGAAACTTGCATAAACAATGCAATTGTGTATGTAGCTTTATATTAGGGCGTTTCCTAAATAGATAAATAACTATTGAATCACGACTCATTGAACGATTTAATACGGATAGACCTTGAGAGATTACATTGAATGAATGTTATTCTATCTACTTTATGTCTCTATTGTAACACGATGGTCTGAATATTATTTATTGGTTCATCATTTCGGATATTCATCATAATAATTAAAGGACATAGATCAGGACATGAATCTCTATGTGATTTTTTTATTGATAAATTAAAAATCTTGCTTTCGCCCTTGCTTTATAAAAACAAGTAATACATTGCAACGGGTCAAAAAAACATACATTATTCCGAAAAACAACAAAAAAGTCAAATAATGTGAGTGTTAAAAATAAGTTAGGATACTTATAATTTTTTATTCTTAAAAAAATTAAAATCTTATAATTTTTAATCAGAAACATTTCCTAGTCAGAAGCAACAAGAATGTCACTCATCTGAATATTTCCAACAACATGTTATGTGCGTACGTGATTAAATCCATTGAAAAAAACACTTGTAATTTTATCTAGCAGATAAACTGATTCCACGTACTATTTTAAGATAAGCTTGTCTACGAAATAAGTTATTTCGTAATTAGTGAATTTCCATTCCGAAATCTCGTAACAAATACGAGAATCAATTTTCTAAAAAGCTAGAAATAGTCCTAACTAAAATGAGTTTGTTTGTTCACGCCTTAACTTCTAATCTAAACTTAATTGAATTTTGCAAGAAAATTTTCAGGGGTACTGACAAGGGATGTAAATGTGACAAGGGTACCACAATGTCACTCAAATTTTTAGGCACTACGTTAAACTCTTTGGTTTAGTTACGGTTTACAAGGTTAGTCTTTAAACTAAAGAGTTTACACTCAAAATTCATTGCCTCTAAAATATGCGAGCTGTTTCTTTTTTAAGAAAACTATTTAACCTCCATAGGTTCATGCCACAAACCTTTTTTATTTATCTCTCTTTTCATTAGTCCAAAACCGTATCGAAATCTTTTGGGTGGTTTAGAAGAAGTTAGCGGAGAAACAGACAGACATGGTGGCGACTTCTAGATGTTCATTTATGCAGAAATGAATGTAGATATTTAAAAAATATATAAAACGTAGAAGAGTCCGTTGACAAAATTTGATACACGGCCCATCTAGGCCAACCTACGCCACTGGGTACAGAGAAGAACACAGCTTAGACTTAGACTGTCGCCATCTACGGCCACGCTAGAAAGTTGTTGGGTTTTAACCGGTACGAATTTGGCATAACCCCGCAGTTTCCTCTACACTGCCAGGTATCCAAGTTACTTGTATAATAATATTTTTTTTATATATTATTTCTCTAAGACAAAAAATTTTTAGCCAAATTTGTCGCCCCCTAAAATCTGCCGCCCTAGGCTCCAGCCTACTCAGCCTTCTGGTAAATCCGTCACTGTTCTCAACGTTAAAAATAGGGTACCTTTAGCTTTCTTCAAAGTCAATAGCTCCCTCAGGTGCTTTGACATATCCATGGAAGTAGAAAAGCGAGTCTATGATCCAACTGATACTAATGACGATGACGACAACCTCTTTGTGGACTCTACGGAAAGTGAACACAGTTCCGGGCGTGTCTTGTTTGTATGTTTGCCTTAACTGTTTAACGAGAGGCCGCTTTAAGGTTTACCCACTGACCCTTATTTGCTGTACAAATTAGAACCTCAAGGATGGTCAAGATTTACTTTAATCGCACAAATAAGTGGTGACCTTGACAAGAATTACATCTCTAAATAGTACAAAACAAAGTTTGAATCTGAGTCTATACTCTTTCTGAACTGCGTGAAATGTTCTAAGGACGTTTAAAAGAAACTTCCGAAAGGTTTTTTTTTTATGTAATACCATTATGTCTATATCGTTAATGTAACGCTTTTTTATATATATTTTCTTGTCCGAGGAAGGTACATATGAAGTTTTCTTTTCTTTTTTCACAATTTCCATCAGCTGATGCAGTCCAATGCAGTTTTTGACAGAACGTCTCTCGGGTCTCATATTTACTATAGCAGAGAAAAATAACTTATATTTTGTTATCTATTTAAGTTGATCTATTAAATCAAGTAAGGCCTATACATCAAACATAAATCCGGAAGTTACTTCCGGATCTGTGCAATCTTAAGCAAGACATTGTACGTCTGCTTATGGTTATACTTATTGGTGTTAGTTCATCAATAACTCTATGTAACAGTATATTAAGTTAGCCTGATAGGATCATATTTACTGACTAGCTTTCCTTGATCTCTTATTTCGACTATTATTTGCCAAAACGATGTTTCGATTAGAGAAATAGTTCGTTTTCTATTCCACACTACTATTAAGTACCTGTGGTAAGGAATAATAAAATTCTAGTTTAGAAATTCGTTTAATACCTCCATGTAACGGACTGTACATTATGCGGGCGAGTTGTCTATAAAAATAAAATGTAAAAAATACATGACAATTCGCCCGTCGGGCGGGCGGGCGAGTTGTCTATTAATTCAAGATTTCACAGTATATCTGTGTTGTCATGTACGTGTCCTCGTAATCGTAGAAGCCAATAAAATCGATAAGCCTTATCAACGTTGCGTCAATGATAGGAAAAACAAATAGATACAGAAATAGCATTGTAGCTACCACGCGATCATAAGGCTGTATAGGAAAATCTCGTACATTGTTCCCATAGATCTTTGGAGCAGTGATTTAAAAAAATTAAAAAAAAATACTTAATATGTAAGTCAACTCCATCGTACTCTGAATTTTAATATTAACCAATAATTTTAATTTTTCTACAAAATTCTAATATCCTGGTTATCCTATCTGTTGGCGGCCATTTGTAAATTTCCACCTACTAACATTCCTTCGAAAAGAAGCTTTATTCCCAAAATGATCCACACAAAATGTCATTCTGGGCCATTTTTGAAATTACATAACCATTCCTACAATCACCACTAAGTAAATATCAAAATAACTTCAAGAGGGAAATATCCCAAGCTTTTGATACGTTCATAGCACCCGTTGAAGTATTTTGGAATTTAAATAAATTAAAAAGTAGAGCATAATATAAATAGTTTATATTTCATAGTATTTTCATTTATATAAGCCCAGGGAGTATGGGAGTAAAATTTATGGGAGTAAAATCAAATGTCACACGTTACGCGTTACAGCCTACAATATGCTTCAATACATATTAATATAATATAATACATATAATATATTATATTATTATATTTTAATTATATTTATTACATTATTTATTTATCATCAATCATCAATACTCAATACTAATAATAAATCTGTAAGGGTCGGTCATGGAATAAGTTACTTTGTTTTCAGAGATATCCTGTTTTTAGGCTCTATACATGATACTGAAACTAAATTTACCATTTTTAGAATTTTTTCTCTATGTATGTAAGTATGTATGTTCCTTCATAACTCTTAAACGAATTAACTGATTTTCATGAAACTTGGTAGATGAACACTTAGATGTACGGGACACAGGATAGGCTACTTTTTCTTTTTCAACGCGGACGAAGTCGCGGGCGCCAGCTAGTAGTTCATAAGAAGTAAACTTCACTCGTGCGTCGGAGCTGACACACACACTTTGTTTTTACTTTTAAAACATTACAAAGACTACACTTACAATTTTAAATACGAAAATTTATTCATACTAAAATTAATGATTGCATACTCATAGCCAACATTATCATTATGTCATTAAGTAACTTTGATACCAGTTAGCGTACAACAATAAATCTCAGTGCATTTTATCATGAAAGTTGTTCCAATAACCTCACAGACCTCGTCGTCAATATTTAACTGGGATGACATTAAATAACCGCCTCTCGTCGTTAGGTTAATTGATTGCATAAATTGTAAGCGATTTTATCGAAAGCAAACTTATTTATCGGCAGACTCAATGGCGTATCTATACAAAAACATAAAATATGAGTGTCCAGCTGTTTGTAATGTCAAAATAATTGATTCTGTCTAACGGTACCTAACCAAAAAAAAAAATTATTTATTTGATTTTTTATAACAAAAAAATAACAATTTTTGAAATATTTTTGTTCCGGCTAATCTCTGCTTAGCTGGACAGAGTTTTAAGGGTCTTTGAATGGCAGATAGCTAATGTTATATAAAGAGTACCTAACTTAGGCTAATTTTATTTTAGAAAAATAATAAAATAAATATAAAATAGAATTTGGTGATCGAGGTAATAGCTTTAGTGTCGTCCAATGAATATATTATAGTTATAGAGTTAAAGTTTGTTTTTTAATCTCAGACAAAAATGACATTACATGTGACATGCATTACATACATTACATGGTATCATTATATGCAAACTTGACATTTGCATGTGTCATTTTTGTCTGAGATTAAAAAACAGACTTTAGAGAGATAACTATAAAGATATAAATTTTAGCAAGGCATATTACGATATAATATTTTCTATTGGAATTATTGGAGTGACTACACACACTATACCCTAACATATATTATTATAGCACGGTATATTAATATATATTATAGCTACGTGTGTGACGGGCTTAAGGTAGAGAGAGCGAGTTATCTTCTTATTATAATGATGAATGATTCATAAATTCTATCAACTTATCAATTTTATTGCAAATGCTTTACGAGGATAATTATGTTATAACATGTATTAAATTTAATATTGTAATAATAATTAATGATAATTAGTATTGTATTAAATTAATTAAATTCATATAAATTTTCCTGCCTTAATAAAAATCAACGCCTGAAAAATGGTTGAGAAAATTGTATATTTTAACACCTAAAAAAAGGAGCGCGGACGAAGTCACAGACAAAAGCTAGCTCTATACCCTATATCTCTTGGTGTTAGTTAATTTGTGTGTTCTTAAGTAAAACGAATTTTTTATTCCATATTTTAAAAAAATAATAAGAGATCTACAATGGAATTTGCGTCACAAATGCCAAAGCGGCAGATAAAAAGAACGCCTTGACAGAATCATGGCGGACTCTTGCCTTCACGCGTCAATGGTAAAAGGTAGTAACGATCAACTTCTACTATTTCATTTTAAACTCTAATGGGTTGACGTAAAGTCACATTTCCTTTAAATTACGTACTTATTATGATGTTTGTTTTGTTATAAATGACAGTTCATGCTCTACGCATATGTCACTTTTAAATGTTCCATAAAATTCGTAGTGTTTTGTATGGCACGCGGGTTCCATGTTGTAGTAGTATGATGGATGTCATACAGTAACGTTACAAGAAGCGTCACGTGATCGTTACATTGAAACGTCACACAATATTCGACCTTGAAATTTTTACTCTCGATTGAACTACACTTCAAAATATATTTTAATTTATTAAATTTCATTTTTACGAGTTTCGTATGTCACTTCCGGACCTGTGTTTTTTTTAAAAAAAATTGTATGCGGAAGAAAATTTATCCCGTTATTTAACAATGACAATTCATTTAGTTAATCCCTTTAAAAAATTCTATGGGGTGATGATTTAGCACCTTTAAAAATGGCGTCCTCTTTTTGAAAGTCGTACTTGCCCCCATGAGTGTTCGCACCTTTTAATATTTTTCAACGTGTCACGTTACAGTATCTCTTTGTGTGACCCCTAATGTTTGCTAAGTAGCCCTATTGTATATATTTCAAGGTTAGAAACCGCTAAATGTCCCACGGTATTCGCTTTTTGTTTTTAAGAGTGGGTATAAAGCAAACAAAATTTGTAATTTCACCCGCGTGGCCTCTTGGACATGACAGTGACACCAAATACGTAGAACTACGCACAACATGCGACAGAAGATAGCGCATCTCGCTCAATAAAAATGTTATAAGTGCCAAAAGTATTATATATTAATTATTCGTAAACTACAATGTCAAATGAAAAATTGTTTCGTACAGCCTTAGATTATATGTGAAGTGAAATTACCGATACACTTTTAGCTTTGTAATGTGTGTCATTTTGAAAATAAAACTAAAATCGATGGAAATGAGAGCTCACTTGGTGATTTTTTTCTATCGAGAAAATTTCATTATATTATGTTTTCTGTTACAGTCGTCACTTTCATTTAATATGTATCTATTAAATTTAAAAAAAAATAATTAAATTAGACTTTGTTTACTTAGATAAAATTCAAATCTAGGATTGGCTATTTCTCTTTATACCCGCTTTTAACCAAGTTTTTTTGGGTTCCGCACATCAATTGGTGCCTTATAGTTAAGGATAATTTGTTACCTGTATATCTGTCAGGCTATATCCATACTTTCCTCACCATGAGATCACCATGAAATTTTGCATATACGTTGTCTGGGAAACCAGAAAGGACATAGGGTATCTTTCATCCAGAAAAAAAGACAGTTCCTAAGGGATAATCTGCTGCTGCCAGATAGCTGCTGCCCGCGACTTCGCCCGCGTAACTTTGTAGATTAACATGTGTGAAAACGTAAAAATGTATAAAACTTAAGAGCGGGTATAAAGAGAAATAGCCAATCCTAGATTTGAATTTTATCTAATTAAACAAACTCTAATTTAATTAATTTTTTTAAATAGATAAATACATTATAAATGAAAGTAACGACTGTAACAGAAAACATAATATAATGAAATTTGCTCGATAGAAAAAAATCACCAAGTAAGCTCTCATTTCCATCGATTTTAGTTTTATTTTCAAAATGACACACATTACAGAGCTAAAAGTGTATCAGTAATTTCACTTTACATATTATCTAAGGCTGTATGTAACAATTTTTCATTTGTCATTGTAGTTTACGAATAATTAACATTTAATACTTTTGGCACTTATAACATTTTTATTGAGCGAGATGCGCTATCTTCCGTCGCATGTTGTGCGTAGTTCATGTCATGTCCAAGGGGCCATGCGGGTGAAATTACAAATTTTGTTTGCTTTATACCCACTCTTAAATAAAAATATATAATATACTTTTAAATATTATATACACACAGAAATCTACTTTAAAGAAGTCGTTCATTACACCTTTTAGACTTTGACCTTAACTTGATAATTTGCTTTCTAATAAATTTAACAAGTTGAATGTCAAGGCGCCATCATTTCTCGTTAGGTAACTCAAACTATAGGTATTACACACACAATGGATGAATTAGCAATTTTGCATAATATTTAAATAAATATTGCGAAACAGCTTACACTAATAACAAATTATACATTCCATTAACATCGGTAGGTATCGTATTTCTCTACTTATAAATAGATATCAATAGTTATGTACACGACAATATCTTTGTAATAATAACAGATCGTCATTGTCAAACCAAAATGTTGTGCACTTTTTTTGAAATTCCAAGATTACCTTATTTTACATGTTTAAAATAGTAATTTACTTATTTATCTTTCAATTTACCTACTTTACACGGCTATGCATTCATTTTTTCTTCTATAAAACCCAAATGTGTGCCAATCGCCTACTACGATTTTCTGAAGGTGTCATGTCGCACGCAAGAAATGATATGTGTGCGAGATGACTACTAAAAACATCTTTTAAAAAGATAGCTCTTTGCGCATTTCGTGCGAGATGACTACTAAACTATCTATCGTATAAAAAAACTGTGCTTGTGTTGCAGCTAAGTGTATGACCTCTATTTGTCGAACAACGATCTAATAAAATATGCTGTGGAGCAGCTAGAATCTGATATGTGCGGAATTTACTCTTATAATCAAAATTATTAATAATAAATAATTTTTTAATGTTAATTTTTTTCGATCAAAATAAACTTTCATGTAATTTTTTTTAATGTAAAAACTCTAGCGCTAGAGTTCCTAAGTCAGCGATTTCAACGAAAATTTTCGATCTAAGTTATTTGCACCTATATTATCTTTAAATATAGGTTAATTCAATAAACCACGAATCCAAGTATAAATGTATTAAAAAATAATTTAGTCTTATTTAACATTTTTAATAGGTATCGATATAAAAACTTTTGTATAGTACAAAAAACTATTACTTTTAATATTCGATAACCTAAAGTGATGTCAAGTCAATAAATTTTATTTATAATTTCTATAAATAGAGTAAAGAATAAAAGGGACTAGCTACTCATTCAATTTTTTGCATAATTTGATGCAATTTTTTTCTGTAAACTATAGGAAATATATATACACAAAACTTCCGGATTTATCACTCTTTCCATTAGTGAAAGCCATATCAAAATCTAGATTTAGAAGAAAAACAGAAAAACACGGACAGCGCCTTCGTTTTATATTATGTATGTATAGATGTTCATTTATACAAATATAAGTGTTAATATAAAAAACAAATATAAAACATAATTATATAAATAAATATGTAAATATAGTAAAGTAACAATCGAATATTTCATCTCGCGATTATACGCGTCGAGATCGTTCTTACTAATAAATGTAAAGAGAAATTTAGGTCTGCAGTCGCTACTGCAACTGGCCTAAAATAAATCCCATACCGCTCCGACGTTATTTTCGCGTTTGCTATAAAATAACACAGACACAAAACGCGCAACAAAACCGCTTAACATAATATAAATAACCGTCCGTCATGAAAACACAAAATGCACGAATTAAAACATAAAAAAAAAATCAAACTTTTTCACATAAAACCTCATTTAAAAAATATAATAAAACTATTCTATGTTAACATCACAATATTGCACTTAAATAGAATTGTAAACTGTGAACGCATTCGTAAATTTTAAAAAAAGAACTCGTACATTCACGTGGCAACGGCACGACGCAACCTTTCTGTCGCGTTTCGGAACTCTACTGAGGCGGCTTGAAGCGGCTTTTGATTTGTACGTTTATTTTCCAACGCGTCTCGTTTTCCCGTACGGCATATCGCGGGCCCTAGCTTAGCGAATGTAATACACAAATCAACACGTGGCTGTGTGAGTGTAGCACGCTAGTGATGTGCTCGCTATCGGTAGATTTTTATCGATGATTCACTTTATCTGAAGGACTTTTGTTTGTTAATTCATTAGTAGTAACAGATAACAGTAATTAACGATTAATAATATTATAATATTTCTTTTATTGTATATATTCTTACCAACACATTGCGTTAATTGTGTATTCATAATAGTAGATCCCAAGAGAGGATTTTGGGATTTAATCGAGCGCGTCATATATTGCCATTGTATATTTCCAACGTGTCTCCGATAACGGATATATGTTAATCTGCCGGTTTGGATGGTGGGGTTGGTGGGGGTTTGGATAAAAACTTAAATACTACTCGAGCGCGTCAGATTTTCAGAGGGGATTTTAAGTGGACCAAAACTAAGCTTCCATTTAAAATACAGACGATGTAACGAAAGCTCGTGGCAGCTTTTTAAAAATGTAAAAAAGATTTTATACGATTGCTATTTTAAAATACTCGAGCGCGTCAGATTTTCTTAATACAGCGTCTAAAAGCTCACCCCACCGTTGAAAACCTTTTTTCTTCCTACCATCTAATCTTCAAAATCCAATAGGTCCTAACGACGCTCGAGTGACTCTACATTTAGCATCGTGGGCTAACGTCACTTAATTATGAAGTTTAATTGGTTGGTTTAATGTCGTTAGTCAAATGACTCATCTTCGTATTCTGAAAATTTCGATATTTGACATCGCAATAGATACATTATTTACTTATTTTATTTATGGTTTCTATTTATATTGTGGCATTGGAAGGCTAATCCGTTTTTCCTAGGACCAAAATACGTCCCACATCTGAGTAAATACAAAACCAATAAATATTGTAATTTATTTCAAAACCTCACATAGTTATCGATAAAAATTAATATACTATATTAAAATTAATATTTTTATCGATAAAATATATTTATCGATAACTCTGTGAGGCTTCACCAACCCGGAACATTATCCCATAAACGCACACATAGAAAACACACGCACATTCCTTCGCATCTACCACACTAGTAAAGCTTGAGCTTAAAGCTTCTACTAGTGCAACCAACAACCTGCATTAGCGTCATACAATAGAGCTCACTTTCCCTTGTGCACTAGTTACCTACTAATTTACAAGTAATAGTCCTCAAGTAGTTTAACACTTCCAGTAGCGTAATGCTACGAGCCTTAATGGAAATTAAGATAATTATTTCTTTTATGTACCTACAATAGAAATTACTAAATATAGGTAATTATAATATTAACTAGTTTCGCTCCCGGATTCGCCCGGAAGGCATTTTTTCATATTGTATACACAAACCCTCTTTCCACAAGTTAATTTAATCCGAATTATTTAATTTAGAAATTGTATCATTTACAGTCAGGGTTAAAAAAAGGTTCCTCACTTTAAAGTTGACATTTTCTTGCACCGTGGAAATTATCAGTCATGGCAAAATTTTATTTCAAACATCTCAAAATCAAAATCAAAATATTTATTTATCAATTTGTGCTTTGAGTACTTCTGCTTGTATCACATCTGTTCATCTGCTTTGTGTACTTTCAAAAGGTAAGAAAGGTATGAATTTGAAAAATGACGAAGATTCTCGTACCCCGACTGTACCTCTTATACCTCTTACACCATGATTATTTGAATTAGGTCATCCATCATTAAGAAAACATTACACCGCAAAATTACGTAAGAATTTATATTTATAAATATTAAGTTAATATTAATATAAACAATAAAGAAATATGCGTCTGTTGCAATAATTGCATTCATGATCCAACCTGTGGTTTAAATACTGACCGCATTTGGTTAGTTATTTTTCTAAGAAAATTCTAATGAAAACACGTCTTAGTGTGTCTTAGTCATAACAACTACGTGAGACACGTGACATATAGAATACTAGCTGTCGCACGCGTCTTTGTCCGTGTAACTTTTGTAAAATATAGTTTATTTTACTCGCTGATATCATAGCTTTTTATACGTGAAAGAAATTTTAAAATTGATCCAGTAGTTTTTGAGTTTATTCCATCAAACTACTACAACATGGAACACGCGTGCCATACAAAACACAACGAATTTTATGGAACATTTAAAAGTGACATATGCGTAGAGTATGAACTGTCATTTATAACAATACAAACATAATTATAAGTACGTAATTTAAAGAAAATGTGACTTTACGTCAACCCATTAGAGTTTAAAATGAAATAGTAGAAGTTGATCGTTTACTTACCTTTTACTTTTACCATTGACGCATGAAGGCAAGAGTCCGCCATGATTCTGTCAAAGGCGTTCTTTTTATGTGCCGCTTTGGCATTTGTGACGCAAATTCCATTGTAGTATTTCGATGGTTTATTCATAGAAAAATTTTATAAAGAGAGAAAACGTGTATTTTTCTATGAATAAACTCAAAAATTACTGGATCAATTTTAACATTTTGTCATTATTAATTATAAAGAGATAATTAAGTATAGATTTTTTTTTTCATGTAAAGGTGGTCAGACAGGGAGACGGTCTACTTGATGGTAAGAGGCTAACATCTTACTAATAATATAAATGTGATACTTTTTGAGGATTGATGGATAGATGTATAAATACAGTGTGGAAAGATAAGTCGGGTCCTGGAGGGAAACAACCTTAAATCCTTAAGTTAGCTCATTTTACATAAAGGAGACATTCCTTCATTTTTAAAAATTAGTAATACTGCATTCAAAGATTTTCTAAAAATTACTTGCTTCGTCTGGGAATCAAACCGACTTAAATGTGAAAAAAAAAAAACACTCGTATGTTTATGATGCCAATAGAAAGAATGGACAAAAAATAATAATTCTTCTTAAGAAAAAAAGAAAAAAGTATCTTAAAAAAAAGGAATAACGTAAAATATTTAATTCAAATTTCTAGAATATTATTTACTAGCTGGCGCCCGCGACTTCGTCCGCGTTGAAAAAGAAAAAAGTAGCCTATCCTGTGTCCTGTACATCTAAATATTTATCTACCAAGTTTCATGAAAATCAGTTAATTCGTTTAAGAGTTATGGAGTAACATACATACATACAGAAAAAAATTGTAAAAATGCAATTTAGTTTCAGTATCATGTATGAAGCCTATAAATACGATATCTCTGAAAACAAAGTAACTTACTCCATGACCAACCCTTATAGATTTATTATTAGTATTGATTGATTGATAATGTTTTCTTTTTCAACGTGGACGAAGCCGTGGGCAACAGTTAGTTGCCTATGAAAGTGAACCAACGCTGAGCGAGCAGGCGAACCGAAGTATACTTACTGGTAAGTCTGTCTTGACCTCTCGATAGTGATTTCAAGTAATTTTCAAAAGCCTATTTGGATTGTCACAAAAGCCATTTAAAGTACAGTTGAAAACGAGCCCTAATTTCCCTTTTAATTGTGGTAATGTTATCTCCTACGACCTTTAAGTAATTAACGGGTACATGGATTTTAAAAGTTATTTAGATATGGCTTCTATTATCTTTTATTTGACTATTTTTTTTAACATTATTAAGGGTAGCAGACAGGCTGACGGTCCACTTGATTGTAGGTGACCGTCGCCTATGCCTCTAGGACTACTCACTCACCGAAACACAACAGCACTTATGCTGTTATATCACAGTGGTTTCTGTAAGGGGGTAATTACTTCGAAACGCAATGTGGCCGGCCACTACTGTCATAAAAATGTAGTTTCTAAAAGAATATCCTATCATGTGATGTAAAATGTAAATATATGTCATTTACACTCCTCATAAAAATTAAAGGCGGTCATTTTTAGGTCATTTTCAACAGGCTGTATCTTGAAGACGAATTGTCTTACAATAAATTTTAAAAAAGCAAGTTGTAGCCCCAAGTGTCTAGTCTAGTTTAGTCTGACCTATATTTCCATTCAGATTGATATCTCAGCAAAAAATGATCGTATCAAGGTCTTCAAAAAAAAAACAAATTGAAGCTGAATGAACATGTCATCGGGTCCATATGATGGTTAAGCCAAAAAAAATTTCCAAGTCAAGTAGATCAAAAAGAAAAACCAAAAATTTTCAAAATTTTTTTGTTCGGTCGTCTTCTCAAGATTACTCGAAGAAGAATTTTGAAAAAAATTTTGTAGGTCAGATTAAAAAACTAGACACTTGGAGCTACAATTTGCTGTTTAAATTTACTGTACGACAATTCGTCTTCAAGTTACAGCCTGTTGAAAATGACCTAAAAATTGGAATTTTTTTTTTTGCTCCTTTAATTTTTGTGAGGAGTATAAATGTAACTAACTTTGCAGTTGATACTTGGTTAAAAATGTAATAGAACAATCAATCTCAATACAACTATGACACTAATAAAATTCGATGAAGCGGAAAAGATATGTACATCAAGATACTATCTCAAGTTAGATTAGGTTGTACAATAAAATTCTTATAATTAAGGCTGGACACGCATGAGCGATTTTTTAATAGATCATAAAATCGGTTTGCTACTCCATTGAAGTTATACGTATGACGCTCACGCATGACTGAACGAAAAATCGGGCGACAATAAAATCTATGGACGGATATAAAATTTATGGATCGACGACAAATTCCGTCTGAAAATTTACTTTTTGCAAATTAAATTATAAAATCCGTTAGGTATAACGGTATATAGATAAAATATTAATTATTTATTTATTTTGTTAATTTAAAACAGCAACAGCCTAGCACACAAGCTTCACAATCTAACCCTAGCGATACTCAACATCTAGGTCCAGTGTGCAAGCCAATTAGAGTTGAACTCAAACAAAATATAATCTTTAAAAATTCGAAATTTTAAAATAGAAAAAAATAAAAATAAAAACAATGTCAAATGTTAAAAAAAAGGTCAAAAGTAAAAAATCAAAAGTAAAAAATCAAAAATTACAATAAGCCTATACTTAACCAGTAGGTAAGTTAAGTACTACTACATATATCTTTGTCTCTATACTTATCTATATATGTCTATATAATTATAAAATCATTTGTTTAAATATTTTATAAGTATAGATACTGATCTTAAATTAATGCTTAGAAAATATTTAGTCGTTTTTGTATATATATATTTCTTTATCGTGTTATATTTTATGACTCCATGTACAATAGTAAGAATGAGCTATATAATATTGCACAATAGATGCGCACAGTTGTCTCTATGACTGCATCACAACAACAAGTATGCTCTAATTAACATTGACATTAGCGACCTTTCATTAACAGTGCGGGGCCGCGTCCAATTCATAAGAGGTAGCGATTTATGATACGCTCGCCAGCGCAAGATAAAAATAAAAGTTGTCACTGTATATAAACTTTTTTCACTATAAATATCGGCATGCATGCATGACACGACATCATGCGTGCTGTTATTAAAAATGATAGCACTATTTATTAATATTCATTTTCTTAAAAAACTATAATATGAAAACGTATATCAAATATCAGCTATGATTTTACTACAAAGTTATTTGATTTATAGAAATAAATCAAAATATTTATCAACTTATAGTTTTTTCTAGAATTCTGTTGACAGTTTTACGGTCCACTTTATTTCCCTTATGCAAATAATAAAAGCCCTGATAGGATAAATGATATGGTAAAAATACTTATAAATATTTCAATTTGAATTTAACAAGAAAACAAACTAAAGTTTGATTTGTTTATCTTAAAAAAAGTCCAAGTGAAAAATGTCAATTTTATTTTCTCGCCGAATGCTTTTAAATTAAACCAAAACCCAATTTTATATTATTTCCTTTTAACTGCACATATTATAATAAAATAAGTCGGCTTATATTATTATTATCTATTGTTTTGATAACGCCTAATGTTAACATATTCATAGGCATTTAATAGACCGTGTTATTCTAAGCTAAGTAAAATATGTTTAGATCATCTTGTTATCATACTAATGCTTGGCGCGTTAAATTGTAAAGTATCAATACTAATAATAAATCTGTAAGTGTAGGTATTGTATGTATTTATTTATTTAATAGCTCACCTTATAGCATTTAATATTTAACAATTACATATAATAGATTAAAATTTTTATATAGCCTATTACAAGGTTAGGCATCTTAAAGTTTATATGTACAAACTCCTAACTCTTAAACGAATTTACTGATTTTTATGAAACTTGGTATGTAGATAAACATTTAGACGTACAGGACACAGGATAGACACAGGAACCGGTAGTTTCTGAGATTAGCGCGTACAACCAAACAAACAAACAAACAAACAAACAAACAAACAAACAAACAAACAAACAAACAAAATCTTCAGCTTTGTATATTACTATAGATATGTTTTATCAAATTACTGTTTCTCGCGACTTCGTCGGCGTAACTCTATTATATATTGCCTATGTTACTCGCTGATGTAGCTATCTTTTGATGTCCAGAGACCAGAATAGTCCAGCGTGCCCTACGTTTGTTTATTTCATTTTGTAATTATTTTTCCATATTTTTTTATGACTTGTTTTCAAAAAAAAAATTTCAACTAACTGGCGCCCGCGACTTCGTCCGCGTTGAAAAAAAAAGTAGCCTATCCTGTGTCCTGTACGTCTAAATGTTTATCTACCAAGTTTCATGAAAATCAATTGATTCGTTTAAGAGTTATGGAGCAACATACATACATACAGAAAAAAATTCTAAAAATGGTCAATTTAGTTTCAGTATCATGTATAGAGCCTATAAACACGATATCTCTGAAAACAAAATAACTTACTCCATGACCAACCCTTATAGATTTATTATTAGTATTGATTGATTGATTGATGATTAGCAGAAAAGAATCCGTGCGAAGCGGGGAGCGGGCCGCTAGTTAATAATAACGACTACCGGAATAAGGAAGTTATTGCTTGCTACCTTTGCGAAACGCACACGTGACAGTTTTTTTTCACTTCCGTCCGTTGAAATAAATAAAAGGTTTAAATATTACGATGACGTTATCTATGAATCAACTAGTTGTAAAATATAACCATCTGTATGGTAAGTGGTAACACTATCACGTATTCTATGAGTACAGGTTGCCAACAATAAATGCTTTTACCGATATTTATAAAAATATCTTACGGAAAACCCAATGTGTGCGAGATGACTACTAAAAATATATTTCGTCATCTGGCACGAAATAAAATCGTGCCAGATGACAATTACTTAAACCGGCATTGGCTAGGCATTTAAGCGAGTGCGAGCACAGTCGACGGAACTAACAGCTGCATTGTATTATGAGCCTTATAAATATTGTATCTAAGGTTAGTTGTAAGTTTTTAGTTTTCTTCGTTAATCGTCGGTCCAAAGATTTAAATCGAAGATGCGGCGCAATCTCCTTGCGCCCAACTAAAAACACACCGAAAATTCTTAACAATGGGTTGGGCGCAGGCGCTCAACCCAACTACAGTTGCACGCCAGCTACAGTGAGTGACGGTCGCTTGTTGAGAGCGTCGCTATCGTCACAGTCATGTTTGAAGAAAGGAATGTGTTGTCTGTGTATAAAAGTGTGTTTAGACAAAGGTATATGTATTTTATACTTTTGTCTTTAGTATGATGTATGTTGTATTTTATAACACACTTTCGCTAGTAATGCCGCATCTCTCGACTTAAATCTTTGGTCGGAGCCGTACTTTCTGCGCGAACGAAGATTCAAGACGCGAATTATCAAGTTTTATTTCTATTTTATTATGTGCCAACTGTACTCCCATGTAGGTATATGTTTTATGACAAATTTATTGATGTCGAAATACAATAGATTTCTTTATTGATATGTATGATGTCGCCTTGCCTTTGTGGCGCTAAAATTGGTCAGAGGAAAGTCGCGATACTAGAAACACTGTGCCCAAAATTATTCCTAGGCCTATTTGTATTCTAGACAAAGTGTTGGCCGGTGGCTTAAATAAAAGCACTGAAGAAAGGCAGGTATTAGTGTAGGTAATTTAAACTTTTAATTTTTCAATTTTTCATGAAAACGAAGAAAAGTTTTTTTTTTCAGCTAAAAGAAGGAAAATCTTCTAAAAAGCACCGGTCAAGTGACCGGTAGTGTGAGGTTCTTAACGACTAAAAACCTCTCCTTTCTAGTACCTAGTAACACGGTACCTACTTCGCGGTACCAGGCCCTCATAGCTGCTGTCCGCAGCTACACCTCCGTGCCGTCTTCTTTCTTCTTCTTCAACAGGACCTCCCTCAAACCCCGCCATTGAGGTCCAGTTATCAGTCGTCACCAACATCCAAGCGACAATCTCATTTGGCTTTCGAAGCACTTCCGTCTCATCCTGTCAACGCAGCTGTATTTCAATTATCAAATAGTCTAATAATTTTTAACAAAAAAAACCGACTTCCTACGATTTTCGAAGGTTCCCCTCGATTTCTCTGGGATGCCACCATCAGATCCTGGTTTCCTTATCACGTTACCACCCTTGGGATATCTCCTTTCCAACAAAAAAATAATCATCAAAATCTGTTCATAAACGATGAAGTTATCCGCAAACACATATAAAAAAAAATATACGGTCGAATTGAGAACCTCCTCCTTTTTTGAAGTCGGTTAAAAAGATGTGCTCGGCAGTCAACAACGCCCGAACAGTATACGTATATTGTATTCTTTTTTCATTGATCAAAAAGGTAAACAAACAATTCACAATATAGAACTAAACAAACAATACGAACAAATTCTAAATAGCCGAGTTAATCACTGAGTCAACTCTCTTTGATAATGCCAAATGTACAAATTCCATCTTTAAAACAGTCCAGTGACCATGGCGACGCTATATTTGTTTACGTTTTTGATCAATAGAAAAAGAATAGATCATAGGATCATTTATGATCCCTATACAATGTAAATAGGCATTGAACTGTCCGTGTCCAGTGAGGAACTGTATGAAGTAGTAATCCACCTCTCAATGCTCCCTAAAGATAACTAAAGATCCCTAAAGATCCCCGGCGCTCTTTACAGAGCGCCAAACTCTTCTCGCATTCTTGAGTTCTAACGTCAATCAAAGGTCTCTCGCCAGCCAGCCGAGCATAAAACTTCCGCAGTTTTCCGTTGCTTCCCGCCGTCTGCCCTCTTTTATAATTGCAGAAAAAAATTGCACCCATGCAAAAAAAATTGAGTAGGTACCAAATAATTTTACTCTCTTTTTGTGTAAGTATGAGTTTGTGTAATTCCTACAGTGATTCATTCAAGTTCTAACGTCAATCAAAGGTCTCTCCCAGCCAGCCGAGCATAAAGCTTCCGCAACTTTCCGTTGCTTCCAGCCGTCTGCCCTCTTTTATAATTGCAGAAAAAAATTGCACCCATGCAAAAAAAATTGAGTAGGTACCAAATAATTTTACTCTCTTTTAAGTGAGTATGAGTTTGTGTAATTCCTACAGTGATTCATTCAAGTTCTAACGTCAATCAAAGGTCTCTCCCAGCCAGCCGAGCATAAAGCTTCCGCAACTTTCCGTTGCTTCCAGCCGTCTGCCCTCTTTTATAATTGCAGAAAAAACTTGCAATGCAAAAAAAAATTGAGTAGGTATCAAATAATTTTACTCTCTTTTAAGTGAGTATGAGTTTGTGTAATTCCTACAGTGATTCATTCAAGTTCTAACGTCAATCAAAGGTCTCTCCCAGCCAGCCGAGCATAAAGCTTCCGCAACTTTCCGTTGCTTCCAGCCGTCTGCCCTCTTTTATAATTGCAGAAAAAACTTGCAATGCAAAAAAAAATTGAGTAGGTATCAAATAATTTTACTCTCTTTTAAGTGAGTATGAGTTTGTGTAATTCCTACAGTGATTCATTCAAGTTCTAACGTCAATCAAAGGTCTCTCCCAGCCAGCCGAGCATAAAGCTTCCGCAACTTTCCGTTGCTTCCAGCCGTCTGCCCTCATTTATAATTGCAGAAAAAAATTGCACCCATGCAAAAAAAATTGAGTAGGTACCAAATAATTTTACTCTCTTTTTGTGTAAGTATGAGTTTGTGTAATTCCTACAGTGATTCATTCATTAGGTGCCTACATATTTAAATTTAACATATTACACCAACGTATGTTTTGGGTACAATGTCCCGCAATTAAACGTGACCGTGGTGTTAATTGATAGGAAATTTGAATGGTTTACATTTTAATGTGACCAGCGCGTGTAGTTACTTACTATGTAGGTATTGTTGAGTTAATACTGAGCTGTCCATTCACAAATACCTTCGCGAATAAAGACTTTACCCATCAAACTACTACAACATGGAACCCGCGTTCCATACAAAACACTACGAATTTTATGGAACATTTAAAAGTGACATATGCGTAGAGCATGATCTGTCATTTATAACAAAACAAACATAATAATAAGTACGTAATTTAAAGAAAATGTGACTTTACGTCAACCCATTAGAGTTTAAAATGAAATAGTAGAAGTGAAGTTGATCGTTACTATCTTTTACCATTGACGCGTGAAGACAAGAGTCCGCCATGATTCTGTCAAAGGCGTTCTTTTTATGTGCCGCTTCGGCATTTGTGACGCAAATTCCATTGTAGTATTTCGATGACTGATCCAATGATATTACCGATAAGTAGAAGTAGGTACCTACGCGTTCTTTTTTCAAAAATTCAGTTTTTTTTTTATAAATTAAAGGTAAAAACTAAAGCTAAAGGGGTTACCTTTATAACTAAGTAGCTGTTGCACGCGATTTCACCTGCGTTAATTTATAAAATAAAACCTATGTTACTCGCTGATACGAGTAATGTATGTGCCTATGTTTCTATAGGTGAATGAATTTTCAAAATCAGTCCAGTAGTTTTTCAGTTTATTCATTTAGTAATTACAAAAATAAATATCTTCTCTCTTTATATAATACTAGTGGGTGCCCGCGACTTCGCCCGCGTAACTTTGTAAATTATATACTAAAACCTTCCTCTAGAACCACTTTATCCATTGGTGAAGACAGCATGAAAATCAGTGCAGTATTTTTTGAGTTTATCGCGAACAGAAAGACAGACAGACGCGGCGGAGGATTTTGTTTTATAATATGTCGTGATTAAGATTAGTATAAAAGATAAAGCCCTGTGAAAGCTCTATCTTTAGATCTTATTTTATCTGAGACTATTTGCAATTTTTTTTATACTTACCTACTTAGAAAAAAATTCTAAAAATCGTCCATTTAGTTTCAGTATCATGTATAGAGCCTATAAAACAAAGTAACTTACTCCGCGACCAACCCTTACAGATTTATTATTTGTTTTGATGTTAATTAGAAACTGAAAAAAGTTAGGTACGAGTAAATTTTTCGTCACCAATTAATTCTTAGTAGATAGGTAAATATTCCAAAATGATTTCAATATTATAAAATATGAAGTTAAAGTAATACGTATACTAAATGAAGTTAAAGTAATATGTATACTAAATTACTAATAAAAATATTTTTCAACATCTCATAAGTGAAATTATAGTACTATCAGTGCCATCTATCCACCAATAAACAGAACTTCACCAGCCACCATGAAGGTTGCGCTCCATCGGAAACCAATAAAATTATTAATCTATGCTTTGCACAAAAATTCTGGCAATTAAGTAGTAACAGAAATATAATTATTTGTACGTTATTATTATATACAAATTCATTGGTATTCGTATAATTTTAAAGGCAAATTATCATTGTCAATGTCAGTGTCAAGACGCTTGATTGACGTTTGACACTGAAATGACACTGATTGACGTTGACGTTCTATTTGAAAGATCACCTGTCATCTAACCTGTTGTTTCCGTTCCGTACCGTAATCCTTATTTATATTCTTTTTTCAAATCATTTATAATTTATTTTCTATTATCAAAACTACCTACTTGTTATGTTTTCACTTCTAGTTTGATTGTTACTACGGACGTTGGGTTAAGTGGACTTTGTTCTTTTGTTTAATCCTGTTTTTATCGAGTTTTTATTTTTAAGATTTAAGAACCGACAATAAGATGTTTCAATCAATAATAAAATCCACGTTTAATGTTGGAACAAATAAGACTGCTACATTTACAAGTGAGTATTGTTTTCGTAACTTTAAAAAAACAAAAAATTATCATGAGACCTTTTTGCAACTAATGAAATAATATTATTATAACCACTCATTGAACTTTTAAGTACAAAGTTCAAATATTATACATTGAATTTAGTAAGTACATTTATTTAATAATAGTTACAAAGTAAAAGATAATCAAGGGTAGATATTTAGTTACCAAATATTTTCTATTTGTCTATAGTTTAATGTACCATTATTTTCTTAGCTTACAAAATTCACACTTAATTAAATCATAATGAAACAGTAGGTACACTTTATTTATAAATTAAGAAAAAAAAATTGTGTGAGCTCCGACACACTACTGGAGTTTACTCCTTACGAACGATCATAAAATTTAAATTTTCACAATTCACACCGAAAGAACAACATTGTTCTTTTTTAAATAATATTGTTTAGATGGCGCAATATCTCTGAAACTTCAGAGATATTCTAAAATATTCAAAAAATTGAAAGTAAATTAACGCATTCGTGGGACAATTCTGATTTTACCCCCATAAATTTTCATACCACGGCTTATGCAAATACATTCTTAAGGAGTAAACTCCAATAAATTAAATGTAATAGGTACAGAATTTTTAAAATTGTACTACAATTTAAAACTACAAATGAGGGTATATTAAATGTAGGTATGTGTTGGGATCATACTTTAAAGTTTGTTCTGATGTGATCGTTATTTTCAGATAGCCAGATACAATAGTGATATCTTATTATAAAAATAAAACCAAACACTATGTATCTTGATCTTGCAATGACCTTTTATATCAATGTAAGACATTTTTCATATATACCGCAGAATTCACATTATTTCTTATGTAGATAATTCTGTATTTCTTTATTTGAATTGTACTAAACTTACTTCCAACGCCATCTAAACGTGTTAATGAAAAATGTTTATTATTGGAGTTTACTCCTCAAGAATCTTTTTGCATAATATATGTTAGGGGTTGTAAATCCCTTACATAGTAAAGTGAGTGATCTCGAGTATCAAGGTTTGTCTTGATACTTGTCTAAGAAAACTACAACCATCGGTAGCTATAGTCAACTTGACTGCAATGTGAACACTAAAATATTTTTTAAATTAATTACATTATATACATATGTTTTGTTTTTCTTATTGTCACGTTTCCACGTTTCGACCATGAAATTTAGTTTACATATGCTTAATTTATTTGTTAGCACGTAGAAAATGTCTATACATGCTCCCATTTAAGTATAATTTCCTTATTTATTTGGTACAAATAAGAGAAACACTGATACGTGTCCTTTTATTACTTCCTAATGGGATGGTTTCATATGCTTAATAAACTGATTTCCTTGACATACATCTCATCTTGGCTTTTCTTGTCAATAAAATGTACGAAAGATCATACAATATACATATTATATAAGCCCTAGGTATGAAAATTTATGGGAGTAAAATCAAAATTGTTACACAAATGTGTTATAGCTATAGCTATGTTCTATTTTTTTTAAATATTTTAGAATATTTGAAGTTTCATACATATTGCGCCATCTACACAATATTACTTAGAAAAAAGAACAATGTCTTTAGGTGTGTTCGAATTGTGAAAATTTAAATTTTATAATCGTTCTTATAAGGAATAAACTCTAGTTGTGTGTAGCTGACAAACATTAATTTTTTTCACAGTGATTCTGTAAGGAGGTGGTTACTGCCACCATAAACGCAGTGTTATGTTAAGATGTATTCTTTTCTTTTCAGATGCTTTTTTGAAGGCTTATTCTTGTGGTATAGTGCCTAAATTTGAAA
The DNA here is from genome assembly GCA_945859745.1 of Synanthedon formicaeformis. Taxonomy (NCBI): domain Eukaryota; kingdom Metazoa; phylum Arthropoda; class Insecta; order Lepidoptera; family Sesiidae; genus Synanthedon; species Synanthedon formicaeformis. The sequence goes on from OX243979.1 coordinate 5,174,221, forward strand.
CGTTAGCTGTGTCTATACCAAAGAAAAACGTCTTCCATGTGGAATTAAATAGACCTAAAAAGCTAAATACCTTCAACCATGCTATGTGGAAGTAAGTTTTTTTTTTATTGATTTATTTAGTACTAGCTGGCGCCTGCGACTTCGTCCGTGTTGAAAAAAAAAGTAGCCTATCCTGTGTCCTGTACGTCTAAATGTTTATCTACCAAGTTTCATGAAAATCAGTTTATTCGTTTAAGAGTTATGGAGTAACATACATACATACAGAAAAAAATTGTAAAAATGCTCAATTTAGTTTCAGTATCATGTATAGAGCCTATAAAGACGATATCTCTGAAAACAAAGTAACTTACTCCATGACCAACCCGAAACAGATTTATTATTAGTATTGATAATATCTTCACACATTCCACACAGCACCATCTAGTTCCACACTAAGCAACTATAATGCTTTTATTGTTAATACCAGACAGTTGATATACTACATAGATTACTTTTTTTGTAAATACAATATGATAAATACAAAACATCCATGATTCAGGAACAAAGGTAAAATTTTAACACATAAACATCTGCTCCTAGCGGGATTCGAACCCGAGACCGTTTGGTTAACAGCTAGGGTTACTAGCCACTAGACCAAACGTGTCGTCGATCTTTTCTTATCTCCTAATATTATACAACACATGTGTTGCACAGCAGTTGCTTGTGTTATAGGCGACGGTAACCACCTACCATCGAGTAGACCGTCAGCCTGTCTGTCAACCTTTACATAAAAGAAAATGTTAAGTTATTTTGTTGTATAAATTTCAGGGAATTGTCCCAGTGTTTTAAATCACTCAGCAACAACCCAGAATGCAGAGTTATTGTTTTATCTGGACAAGGGAAACATTTTACTGCAGGTAATTATTACTCTTTGATTGGCGCTTTTCTTCTAATTTCTTTTATACTGAACATAGAAAAAGAGAAAAATTAAATATGTATTTTCTTTTTTTTTACTGTGAACTAACTTTTGTTTTCTCCGGATTTCTTTCTTTTTTGTTTCTGGATTGCTTTCTTTTTGTTTCTGGAATTCTTTCTTTTTTGTTTCTGGATTTATTTCTTTTTGTTTCTGGAATTCTTTTTCTTTGTTTCTGGACTTCTTTCTTTTTGTTTCTGGAATTCTTTCTTCTTTGTTTCTAGATTTCTTTCTTCTTTGTTTCTGGAATTCTTTCTTCTTTGTTTCTGGAATTCTTTCTTCTTTGTTTCTGGATTTCTTTCTTTTTTTGTTTTTGGACTTCTTTCTTTTTGTTTCTGGAATTCTCTCTTCTTTGTTTATGGATTTCTTTCTTCTTTGTTTCTAGATTTTTTTCTTCTGTTTCTGGAATTCTTTCCTCCTTAAAATAGAGTTTTATGTGTGAGATAAAGAAAAGTATTTAAAAATTTGCTGTGCTTATAGTTCGTTTTTTGAAAATCAACATTTAGCTTAATCGATATGTAAATAAATTAGATAAATTTCATAAAATTTATATACATATTTTGTATTGCACATATTTTAATTACAGTTGCTGGGGTAAATTAAATAAACTTATTTTATTTGAGTAAATATGTTGTATGGTTCTAACTTTTTTTAAAATAAAATCTAAATAATAAGAATTTTTAAATAAAAATAAAACTTTGTAATATTAACCATTTCAGGTATCGATTTGAACAGTATGATGGAGTTAGGTGCCAAAGCCAACGATTATGAAGATATCGCTCGAAAATCTAGATTTTTTTATAATTTCATTGAGGAATACCAGGTAAGGTCGAGCTGTGATCTAGTAGTTTTTGAGTTTATTCATTACAAACAAAAATACAAATCTTTTGTCTTTATAATATTACTAACAGTTGCACGATTTTTTTAAAGAATTTTTAAAATCGGTCCACTAGTTTTTGAGTTTATTCATTTCAAATAAAAATACAAATCTTTTCTCTGTGTACATTAGTATAGATTAATATTTTCGTTATTATGTTGAACTAGTTTTTTTTTTTTTTTTTTTTTTAAGTTTACTCCATAAGAATCGATTTGATCTGGCTAAAACTATGATCTGGCTACGACATTATATATATATATATATATATATATATATATATATATATATATATATATATATATATATATATATATATATATATATATATATATAGTTTTAGCTGGCCTCCTTACCTCCATGCCTTGTATACTAATGTATTTGAATTTTCAAAGTTCTCGTGAATAGGCATCTTCTTTTTGAGCTCACTCCATCATAGACCTCATATTTACTACAGGTCTAGATGCTGGTCAAGAGCAAACCCATGTTTTATAATAATAAAAAATCTAGTAAAGGTTATATTTTTATTTTATTTCATTGTTCAATAGGATGGTTTAACTGCTCTGGAAGATTGTATAAAGCCAGTGATAGCTGTCGTCCATCATGCTTGTGTCGGAGCCGGAATCGATCTTATTACTGCAGCAGATATCAGGTAAAAAAACATGTCAATTCTTTTAAAAAAAAATTATTTGTAATAATATGTATTTTCGATTTCATTTAAATCTTTAAAAAAAAACATTGTTTATCACTGTTTTTATAGAATTTTTTGGCAGATTCGTTTGTGCCCTGTACAAATTTCCACTCTGATCCAATGACCAAATAGTTCAGTGAAATAAAAAGCGAAAGGTAATCCATACATGGATTACAGTGGAACATACTGTTTCAATTCCGTGCAAAATAGTTTTATAGAAGACTAGTTGGTGCCCGCGACTTCTTCCGCGTTCTGGATGAAAGTACCCTATTAGCCCGGGAGGTAGCGTTGCAAATGAACAAATCATAGTAAGCCGGTTGATTTTGATATCGGTAGTTGATCTCGAACCGACAGTCAGTGAACTGATCGTCAGCTACTCAAGTAGCGGTGGGTGTAGGTGTGAGAGGCGGCGAAAGTGGTAAAAATAATAATAAAATAAAGTGATAGTAAGCCGACTGAAACCTATTTTCATGAATAGTTGACATCTTAGTGAGATGAAAAAAAATCGTCAGCTGCATCGCGGAGGGGGGATTGTGCGTCAGCTGTTCGCATGAACCTGTAAAAAAAAAGAATAAAAAAAGTAATAGTACGCCGGATGAAATTTAACTAGGTTATTGTTTACATAATTAAAAGTACGAAAACAACAATCAGCTGCGTGTCTAGTGGTGGAAAGGCCGTCAGCTGACGCAGTAAAGTTTATAAAGTTTTATAGAGATAAAAACTTTACTGCGTCAGTTGACGGCCTTTCCACCACTAGACACGCAGCTGATTGTTGTTTTCGTACTTTTAATTATGTAAACAATAACCTAGTTAAATTTCATCCGGCGTACTATTACTTATTTTTAAAAAAAATTTTACAAGTTCATGCAAGCAGCTGATGCATAATCCCCCCTCCGCGATGCAGCTGACGATTTTTTTTCATGTCACTAAGACGTCAACTATTTATGAAAAAAGTTTCAGTAGGCGTACTATTACTTTATTTTTTATTTTTTTTAACCACTTTCGCAGCCTCTCACACCCACACCCACCGCGGGTGCGTCAGCTGACGCTTGGTTCACTTATTAGGCATACCAGATCTATCGAACAATATAACAATTAAGCGGCGTAAAATGACTACCTGAAATGCAACGCAACCTCCCGGGCTAATGTCCTTTCTGGTGTCCCAGACAACGTGTATGCAAAATTTCATGGTGATTGGTTCAGTAGTTTTTGCGTGAAAGCGTAACAAACAAACTCACATTGACATTTATAATATTAGTAAGGATAAGGACAGTTCACATTCAAGTGGACGTCATCTTATCATAAAAAAAATCAACAAAATATGTGTTCCAAAATATCCTTGGCCTTAGAATTAAATGGTTTGACATGAATTTTAGATATTGCACAGAAGACGCCTGGTTCCAGGTGGCGGAAGTGGACGTAGGCTTAGCTGCAGACGTAGGAACGCTTCAGAGGCTGCCCAAAGTGAGTAACTTGACTTTGACTTTGACGATCCCGTTGGATGAGTGGCAAGGGTGCTTGCCTAACGTCTCAGGGGCCCCGGGTTCGATTCCCGGCGGTGTCAACTTTGGAAAATTTTAATATAATTTTCAAAAATTGACTCTGGTCTGGATTTGAAAAGTAGTGGCAGGACACACTGCGTTTCGCAGTCATTTGGGCAGCCCTTCTGGCGGCAGTAACCACCACCTTACAGAGTACCACCGTGAAATAACAGCATTATGTGCTGTTGTGTTTCGGTGTGTGAGTAAGGGATGCCAGAGCCCATTACCCCATCCCTCCCTTATCCCTTATCCTTAATCCTTCTATGGTCGGCAGCGCACTTGTAGCACTTATGGCGTTGCTTGTGTTATAGGCGACGGTAGCCACCTACCATCAAGTGTACCGTCAGCCTGTCTGTCGACCTTAACATAAAAAAAAACTTACTTCAGAGCCTGGCACATAGACGCAAAATTGCCAGTCTATATGTCTTTTATAAGATGTACTTCGGAGAGTGTGCTCAGGAGCTGCATGAGCTCATACAGCCTTCTCCTTTCTTCCATCGGTCATACAGATGCGGGTAGACAGACAAAATATGCGAGAGATATACTCCAGTACTCGTTTGTTAAATATGTAGTCAAAATTTTAGCAAAATAACTCTTTTTAACAAAAAAAAACCGACCAAATCGTTTTCTCATGGATGCCATTTTTTTAATTTTTTTTTTATTTTGTTACTTTTTTTTTTGAAAGCTGGTGCTTCCCGTGTGGTCCCATTTCAATTTGGTCCAGTTCTGACAATGGCATTCATGAGAAAAGACCATGAGACTGTTTGAAGTCGGTTTATTTTTTGTTAAAAAGTTATTTGAAGTCGGTTGAAAAACATATTACAGTGGTTTGCGATAAAGATTTCAGGCATTTTTAGGTATTTAAATTTTCAACGCAGACGAAGTCGCGGGCATCAGCTACTTTATAATATTTAGTATGGATAAATCAATACTGTTTGTCTTTTAGGTGATAGGCAGCGCTTCCACTGCAAGAGAACTGTGTTTCACAGCCAGAAAAGTAGACTCCAAGGAAGCTCTAGAACTGGGATTGGTCACAAAAGTTTATCCAGATAAAGATGTGTAAGTTTTCTTTAAGATATTTCTTTCAAGCTCGAGTAACTAACCAATTTCATACTATGCATTTCCACGATTACTCCTTAGTTATTGGTCGTAGCAATACATTAAAAAAATAAGATATTTCTGAAACATAATATAAAGGTTTGGGTGGAAACAAAAAACAAAAATTAATTTCTAAAATTTTCGACATTTTCGACTTTGTGACATTTTCGCTGGTTGAATTCTTGTAATTGCTGACTTAAAGCCAAAAATGTTTTTCCGTCTGTGTGCGACTGAGTTTTTTTTTTTTTTTTGTTTTTTATTTCAGTGCCATAGAAAAAGTGATGGAGGTGGCTGAGAATATAGCGTCAAAGAGTCCAGTTGCAGTGCAAAACACCAAAATCAGTCTAGTCTATTCACAGAGTAGACCCACCAAGGAAGGACTTTATCACATTGTAAGACTTACTTTAATTTTCACAGTTAAAATAAGCAGGGTGTTCCAAAACTAAGCGATATGAAGGGAAAGTGCCTTAAATATCGTAGATAGGATATTTTGCTGAAAGAAGACTTTATCTTATTTTTAAAAGTTAGTAATACTGCATTCAAAGATTTTCTAAAAAATACTTGCTTCGTCTAGGAATCGAACTGACTTAAATGTGAAAAAAAATCACCCCTATTTTTATGATGCCAATCGAAAGAATGAACAAAAAATAATAATTTTTCTTAAGTAACGTAGTATCTTAAAAGAAAGAAATGGCGTAAAATGTTTGATTCAAATTTTAAAGAATATTATTTATTGCCGACGATGACGTAATTTTTAGAAAATCTTTGAATGCAATATTACTAACTTTTAAAAATAACATAAAGTCTTCTTTCAGGTACTTTTTAAGGTACTTTCCCTTCATGTCGCATAGTCTTGTGACGCCCTGAATAAGAAAAAAAATATTATTATTATACACATGTCAAAATTGATTGATTAGTTGACAGTTTATAAGAAAGTTTTTGAATAGGTTCTTCCATAGATACTAGTTAAAATAACTGAGACTTGGCACGCCATACAAAACACTACGAACTTTATTGAACATTTAAAAGTGACATATGCGTAGAGCATTAACTGTCATCTAAAACCAACCAAACATCTGTCAGTTAAAGAAAATGTGACTTTACGTTCAACACATTGGAGTTTAAAATGGATAGTAGAACTTGATTGTTAGGGGGCGTCCATAAATTACGTGAGGCGATTTCCCCTGGTGAGATGTCGTGAGATTTGGCTCGACCCCCCATCCCCCCCCCCTCCTAATGTCACGTGAGATTTTTCAATTGATGATTGTAGTGTTATTATTTCTACAATTGGTTGTTTTATTTAATTAAGTACTTGAACTATAACGATATTATTGTGTAGGATTTAGCCATATTTTAGTGGAGAAACATGTTTTACTTATTTTAATTCAGTTCTCTCGCAATTTTATACTGTATCTTGCGGAAAAAAATATTATGTGATTTGGTTCAACCCCCCCCCAAACAGCTCACGTAATTTATGGATGCCCCCTTACTACCTTTTACCATTGACTCCGCCATGATTCCGTTTTAGGCGTACTTTTTATGTGCCGTTTTTCATTTGTGACTCAAATTCCATACTTGTATTGTAGTACTTCGATGATGAGGTCTCACAACTTTTTGTACCTAGTGGAAGAATTGCGTTGCCCAAACTTTTACATTTTATGTTTTTGAGGGGATAAGCACTACATATTATAAAAAAAGTCCTACCCCGCGTCTGTCTGTCTTTCTGTTCGCGATAAACTCAAAAATTACTGCACCAATTTTCATGCTGTTTTCACCAATGGATAGAGTGGTTCTCGAGGAAGGTTTTAGTATATATTACAGCAGCTAGTAAAGTTACGATATTAGTTCGGATAGATTTCTAATTAAATTTTTTTTTTTTTTTTTGCAGAGACTGATAAATCAAATGGCACTGATGAGTGAAGATTTGGTCAAGTCGGCAATGGCTAAAGTCACTAAAGAGGATAAACCAGAGTTCGAAAATTTGTAAAGACTCTTTCAGTATTTTTGGAGGCTCAAATGTGTCTTCTATAGAATATTTAACAATTATAACAATAATATTCTATATTTATTAAAGATTTGTATATTTATTAAAGACCATAAAATGGCATGAAATTAAATATACAGCGTGTCCCAAAATTCATAACCACTCTGTAAAAATAAAGAAAAAAATATATCTAATTTTCTTTTTAAATTACAGCAAAAATTTGAGATTCTTCCAAAATTGACACCTCTTAAGACATTTTTAACAAAAAAAAATTTATAAATATTTGAAAAATTGTTGTCATGGTAGTTAAAAATGTCTTAAGAGGTGTCAATTTTCGAAGGATCTCAATTTTTTTCTGTAATTTCAATAAAAATTTAGAAATATTTTTTCTGAGCAGGCCCACACCATCTGGTGCCCGCTTATCGTTGAATTTTAGGACACGCTGTATATGTTTTGATTTAGTGATTGTGTACAGTTTTTATTAAGAGTTTCTTTTTTGTATCATGTTTGAGTATTTTTATAGAGAAATAAAGTGTAACTGTTTTTTTTTAAATGACTATTATTTTCTAAAAATCTGCCGAAATCCATATAAGTACAAATTTTATAAAATTAAAAAATTTTTTTGAGCACGATATATACTCGCGAGCAAAAGTATAGAATCACTTATTTGAAATTGGTTCCGCGTGTTCTTGATTACTGAATAATTTGTTAATAATAATAAAAATGGCACCATTTTAAAGGTTAAACTGTTAACTTTAAATTAATTTAAAATGGTACTCAAGAACGCGCGGAACCAATTTCAAGTATAACTTTTGATTTTTTAGGAGGCCCAACTCTATACATGAGATAGTGTCCGTCGAAACGCTCAATTAGGAGACGCTGTAGTAGCATTGGGATGTGAAGCACTAGTATAGTTCGCGCAGCGGATTAAAACTTTATGGAAAATGTAGAAGGGGCATGCGAAGAACTCTATTTTTAGGTCTTTGAGGGGGCAGAGGAGCGTGAGGGGCGGGTGCGCGTCGGTGTGCCGACACGTTATTGGTAAACTCAGTCGTTTTTTACCTCCCGCACTTCGTTCGCGGGTCTCGTGTCTTTTGGTACTGTTGCGTACAGATTGTTTCATCGTATTATTAATAAAAAATGCATAAAAAAAAACGTTCTTCTTCAACATCTCACGATGATTTAATAGAAGGAATATCAACATTGCCTGTAATGTTAAGTTAGTAAGGGGCAAAAAAATAAGAAAAAAAATTCATTGCTCATAGCAATTTTGTGCTCAATTGTACACATGCGCCGATTGCTTTCAAACCTTAATACAATGCGTGATCTATAGCATTTTATTTACGGTTACCTATCTCATGAACTACGCAACCAACCCGATTTAAAAAAAAATCACGGTAATAAAGTAGGATTGAAAGTAACGCGATAATGAATCATAAATGTCAATAAAAATGGATCCTATGAGCATCGTAGGAGCCAAAATGCAAAAAAAAAATATCCTAGAATCCCATGGGATCCTAGAATCCTAGATGTGGTGGGAGCCAAGTGGAGGGAGGCGCAATTAGGTAACAATGGTAGTTTCAACTGTTAAAACGTAAATAATAAAAAAACTGGTGACCTTATCTCCATACAAAACTGATTAAATTAGGTAAGCTAAATTTTTCAGCTGTTCTAAACAGTAGGTTTTTTTTAATATTAAGTTCGGCAGACAGTTCGATGGTCCCTTGATAGTGGTGGCTAATTACCGTCACTTATAACACAAGAAGCGCCATAGGTACCCTATATAACTATATAGGCATATATACTGCCCTTTAATGCCCATGGTCCACCTACTTTGTTCACCTGAGTGGACCACTGACAATTAAATGTGCCCGTGGTCCACCTCATCAGGTGGGGTTAAGGAACTGCTGTAGGGTTAAGGAAATGGGCTCTGGAATCCCTTACTCACTCACAACAGCACCGGCAAAAACCATCTAATTTTCTTCCATATTCACTGACGTCAACGCTTTTAAGAGATAATTCGAAAAATGCATAGATATATAGTATGACGTCACGATACCCGGACCTACGTCACTGCACCCCGGGGGCGGGACAATGAAAACCAGGTAACCTAGTTCTTAGCTTGCATCTACGTTGCTGGGAATGACCTGCCCAAATATAGAGCAAAGCGTACGAGTAGCTAACCCATTCATGCGGATGCGTCTATGAATTTAAAAAAAATGTTTGAATAAAAAAAAAACTTAATTTTCATTAAACATTTCTATTGATTTTATTCTGACATCCTTTTATAGCTGCTGTGACGACGGTGGCGCCGCCACGGCGTTTTTTTATATTTTTGGACGATACCTCGGGAACCTTGCATTTTTCAGGATATCCTATATCTTAATCCAGGTAATAAACTATCTGTGGACCAAATTTCATTAAAATCGGTGCAGCCTTTTTTGTGTTATTGAGGAACAAACATACAAATACAGCATCTCTGGCGTTGCTTGTGTTATAGACGATTGTGTCCAGTTAACTACATACCATAAAGTGAACCTCTGTCGACCTTAACATATTAAAAAGGTTTTAATTTTTAAAAAGTTGGAAACTTTAATAACTGCATTCCTAAACAATTATTTGAGGATACCCCATCTCTGCAAAAACAAAAGATATTTCCAACTTCCGGATGTGTTAAATAAATTTTGAAATTCATACAAACATACATTATGTATTTAATGTGTTATTATGCATGTCTATAAATAGAATTGCGCTTACAAGCGCCGCCTATGAATGGTGCAGGGAACCTGCAAATAGGGCACGCTGCAATGATTCGACCTATTTATTTTTCAATGGGTCGGTACATGAACGGGGATGCGGGCCCATTGCGAGGCTCGCTTCATTCAGTAACAGTCGAAGGCTCGGCTTCGAGGCCAGCATGACCTACTTTTCAATATTCGCCACTGCGCTCTAACTGTCGGCTTTTTCTCATAATATTTCACCCTATTTTATTCTATTTACGGCTTAACTTACGAATAAACCTAAATTGCGCAGTTTAAAAGTAAACAGTGAAGTTGTTTAGAAAAAGAATACGTAAACTTTATAAGCTTAGAGTGCAAGTGCATTAAAAACGTGACTTTTTTAAAATATCCCGCGCAAAGTGTTCGAAAATAATGTCATTGGTCGATAGCTTTCAGAGAGCGCTCTGATTGGTTGAAATATCGCAGCTAGCTGAGGCAGCCAATCACGTTGCGCCGTTTCAAGATAGTGCGCGAACTGTACGCCCCCTGGCGCAAGTTCACGTCGTATTCATTGAATAACCCCGGACTGTTTGTTTGACGCACGCGCGCTGAGGCCCAACAAAGGGCCGAATTAGGAACGGTTCGCAAGTGAATCTGATGTATTTATGTTATAAAAATGGTGAAATCTGTGAAGTGGCGGGTAGAAATTAGGATATTCGACGTGTCGAATCATGACCGGGGCATCTGAAAAGTAAGTTTTGGCTTTGTAACTCAATTTTTGTCTGGACGTGTTCCGCTAGCTCCTGTAGGGAGGGCCTTACCCCGGCCATTTTCCATAGCTCACAAAGCGATTTTCGTCATTTGGGACATTTTTCTAAAGCAGCACAGCCTATTTTGTCTATGTAAATTAAAGAAATTGCATTTTTTATTATGTGAACCTCTCGCAAAGGTGATATATGGTCGAGATGGCCGCAGCCCTTAGTTATTGCTCGCCCTATGTGTGTACGAACAATCAATGGGGGCGACTTTCATTCACAATACAGCAACACCTTTTCGGGGTCATTTGAAGCTACTTGAAACGAGCTTTTTCATTGAAAGCTTTCGCTATTGCACGCTGGTTGGGTTGCATGAATGAAAAAAAATCGTCGCCTCACATCCCACACTATTATTGTCTCAAACTTACAGGTCTTAATTGAGATCTATGTTTTAAATGACTCAGTTTTATTACATAAATTATGTCTTAAGCGGTACCTATTACTATTAAGTCAACTACGAAACATATTCAAATGAAATCATAATAAAATTTAATACAATTTTATTTTAGAATACTAACATTTTATATGATAAGTATGTATATATATTTTTATTCAAAATATTTTTTACTAGCTGTTGCACGCGACTACGCCCCCGTAGCTTTACAAAATATACCCTATGTAACTCACCGATAATGGTTCTATAGGTTTCTATAGGTCTCACCGCTTTCTATAGGTGAAAGAATTTTTAAAATTGCTCCAGTAGTTTTTGAGTTTATTCATTACAAATAAAAATACAAAACTTGTCTCTTTATATTAATAGATAAAAAAAAAAAATCATTTGTCAATATGTCAAACACTAATATTATTAAATATATTGGTCACATAGCATAAGTCTTCCTTTTAAATAAATTTCTTGGTAATTCCTTGATTATGTACAGACTAACTAGTTAATACCTATATTTTAATAAATTAATAGAACACTAGCCGGCGCCCGCGACTTCATCCGTATTTAAAAAGAAAAAAGTTGCCTAGCCTGTGTCCCATACGTCTAAATGTTTATCTACGAAGTTTCATGAAAATTAGTTAATTCTTTTAAGACTTATGGAGGAACATACATACAAAGGTACAGAAAAAAATTCGAAAAATCGTCAATTTAGTTTCAGTATCATGTAAAGAGCCTATAAATACGATATCTCCGAAAACAAAGTAACTTACTTAGTATTGATTAATTACATCTACAAATTTCCAAGTGCATTCTTGTAACATATAAAAAACTAGCTGGTGCCCGCGACTTTGTCCGCGTTGAAAGGAAAAATATGTGAGTGGTAACGCTGGACATCATTATCACTGTGACGACGAAATATCTTTTTTTTATCGTTTTTATGTCCTCATAGCCTGCCTTCATGCACTACAAACTACACGGAAAGCTGAAAAGAAAAATTCCTCAAGACTTTATTACATAATTTTATACGGATTAGTGTATGGGCGAACTCCGTACAAGCCATACATACTTTTGCACCGATTGCTGAATGTCTTTTAATGATAGATGGCAATTTAAAGAGAGAGAAATTTTGTAATATAAAAGCATAAGGCTTTTATATTACAAAACAGATGAAATGCCCTATAACAAAGTTTTTTTTTTTCATATGTTAAGGTCAAAAGAATAGTGTTCATCAGTATTCTTAGACATACAGCTTCGACGGGGTGTGGCACAGACAATTGTTATGAAAAATAAAGACCAGCCCTGTACACAGCCATTATCTGTTGTTTGTGTCATTCTTGATGATTTATTTTCTATTCAATATTCTAATTCCGGGTCCGTTGATTAGTTACTTTTAGAAATAATTTAATGTTTTATTAAATTATTCACTTGGTTTAGTGCATCCATCGATAGCCGATTTTTTTCATTATTATTTTCTATTTAATGTTTGGGACGTTTACCGTACAAACAAAGGTATATCAGCTCCATTATCCCCGGTTACCGGTGACTTTAAATGACAGTTTGGCCTACTTGACGTTGGTGAAAGAGGTGCTAAAACTCATAACTTTTAACTGTATGTACACATAGCAATATCTTTTTTATTTCACATTCTAAATCTCAATACTATAAAGCCTTTATTTCTGACTTTTTTTTACAATATTTCTAGTTTTTTTGTTAGTTACATTTTTTTTATTATTCATTTTTCTTCTTAGGAACTATATTTGGTTTTCCTTTTCGGTGTCAGCTTGCCTTTTGGCAAAGGCCTCCCCTAGAATTCGCCACAGTCCCTTAACAGTCACAGTCCTGTCTGTCGACCTTAACATAAAAATAAAAATAAAGTGGACCTGCCGTTTCCCTTATATCGTCTTCCCATCTTTTCCTTTGTCTTCCTTTTCTTCTCTTTCCATCACGAGGGTACCATGTAGTCACATCTTTCGACCATTTGTTTTTCTTACTCCTCAGTGTATGTCCAATCCATTTCCATTTTAATATTTTTACTGTATATGTGATGTTACTTTTGTCTTTTCTCTTATAATTGAAAGTCTAATTCTGTCCTTTAATTTTATGTTTAACATACTCCTCTCCATTCTGATTTGGCATAGTTAACTTTACTTTTAAAGCTCTCATATACTTTTCAGTCAAAGCCCATGTTTGGCAACTATAAGTTTTTTTCTTAATTTTTTTCTCAATAACTACATAATTAAACATAAACATAACTTCTTATAAAAAATACATCTTTTTCAATATGACTGTGTCCAAAACAGTACTCAATCTGTTATTTCATAACATTTTTAAATCAAATCAATTCGAATTCGTTTTTATATTTTTAAATACCTGCTTATTATTTTACAACAACATCACAATCACACACAAGGCACATATCTGTAAATTATTGGTGTCGTGTTCCAGACCGTATTTGGTGCGTGTGCGAGCGCAGGTGATGTGTCGGGACGAGGGTACGGGAGGATGGGTGGCTTTGGGGGGTGGAGGGCTGGCAGACGTCATGGTGGGGAGGCGGCCCCGCCCTCACAGGACTTCGGGTATGCATATTTTAATATTACAAACAATTTTTTTATACTACCAGAAGCAACTGTTTTTTAAGGTAGTTGTTGAGGAGTGAACTCAACATCACGTTGATCATATGGGAACACAAATTTCTTTTTTTTACATTTTTCTAGCGTGTAACCCCCGAGCATAGCTTGTTGAGCTTTTTTATTTTTTTATTTTTATTTATTTATTCATTCAAAATCCACAGCTCTCATAAATTACTAACAAAAACAAAAACACACCCTACAGCCAATTATGGATTTTACATTTATACAAAAAAAAATATAAAACAAAAATACAAAATTATACTATTCCCTACAAAATAAACAAACTATAAAAATCACATATTAAATATAAATACATATATACATACATACACACACACATTAAATATAATACATACATATTACATAGAACAGCCTTTATGAGGCCTATAGTTAGAGACTATGTTTCAGTGCTATATATAATCAGTGGCAACACACATTGGGCGATTTTGGACGACTTTTGTTACAATTTTGGACGAGAAGATGTCTCAGAGTTTCCCATTGGTGGCCCATCCGAGCTGGATTTAACAATTGACATCCTTCTAGTTGGCTCTACGTAATTTTATTGCTTGATAAAATTAATAATTATTTTAGAAGCATAATATTAATGAAATTCTGTGTTTCCCAGCAACGAGTGGTGAAGCAACAAGCGATGGTGACACAACATCTGCTACTGTAAACGCACCTACACATGAATACTTCATACACGGCAAACGAATCAGCGATAATATGGTAATTTAACACGTTAAAAAACCCTTTATCCTGAAAGCAGTTCTTTTTTAATGTTAAGATCCACAGACAGGCTGACAGTCCACTTCAAGGTAGGTGGCTATCGCCTGCCGACCAATAGGACCAATAGTACCATATTAGGAAAGTATTGGGAAATGGGCTGTCACATCTCTTACTCACTCACCGAAACACAACAGCACATGTGCTGTTATTTAACGGGTGATTACTACAAATGGTTGCAGACCAGAGCCGACTTTGAAAAGTTTGTTGAAGTCCATGCCAGAAATCGAATCCGTGACCCCTGGAATGACTTACTCACTCAATGAAACACAACAGCACATGTGCTGCTGTTAAACTGTGGTTTTCTGTAAGCGGATGATTACTACAAATGATTGTAGACCAGAGCCAACTTTGAAAGTTCAATGAAACACAACAGCACATGTGCTGTTATTTAACGGTGGTTTTCTGTAAGGGGGTGATTACTACAAATGATTGCAGACCAGAGCCAACTTTAAAGAGTTCTTTGAAGACCCTGCTGGGAATCGAACCCGTGTACCTCGGAACTATGACATGTTTTATTTTTTTTAATTGTAAATTTTCAGGTGGTACTGGAATGCACAATAAAGAAGGATTTTCAGTACAACAAGGTGATGCCGACCTTCCACCATTGGGTGACGGATGAGAAGCGGTTCGGTCTCACCTTCCAAACGGCAGCGGACGCCAGGGCCTTCGATAAGGGAGTCAGGAGTGCCATAGAGGAATTGCTTGACGGTGAGTTTGGTTTCCATTGCTATCGATTGACTGACCAACATGATGTGTTTTTTTTCAGCAGAGGTCGACAAACTTTTATAGATTTATCAATTGATTTACACATAATATAATACCTGTTTTTTTTTTACCATTTAAAAAAAATATTTATTTATTTATTTATTATCTAATACAAGTTTACACACAATATAATAACAACATCTGTAAACCATTATTGTTTTGTCTAGACATTTCATTTCATGACACACATATATAATTATTGTACATTCCAATATACATAACAATATTTATATATTATATATTTATATAGATAGAAGATATGTTGGAAATACGAGTAGTTTTGATTTCTCTCTATTGTCTGTGAACTAATTTATCTAATGTGCTTTCTTTCTGCCTCCCCTCTACCGTATACTGGATTTTTACACGGTGAGTTTACAAAGTATCTGTAACTGTAATATGTACTCGTATATCGTCAAACCCAAAATCTGCCTTCATTTTTCTTTTCTTTTCTTTTCTTTTTTTTAATGTGTGCAGTGTTTTGAGATTTCAACATTTTGATTTTAAAGTTACCCAAATTCTGTGCTAACTTTGAGTGTGATTAACCAAGGAAGGAAACATTTAAAAAACCTTAATATGTCACGCAGGCATTTACAACAAATGACAGTGACAGTAACATCGAGTTCACCTTGTCACTAGGCATTGACACTAACAGTGACAGTAATGATTAGATTTTAAGAATAATCGTTATGAATAAAAATGTAAAAAAGTATATTCAAAGTTCAAAGCCGTTGTATATGTACGCGACTTCGTCCGCGTAAATTTATAAAATATAGCCTATGCCTATGCTGATAACGTAGGTTTAAGTTATAAGTGAAAGAATTTTTTAATAGCGGTCCATTAGTTTTTGAGTTTATTTATTGCAAACAAAAATACAAATATTTCCTCTCTATAATATTAGTATGTGACGTTTTCAGGTCTGGGTGGGGCGTGGCCGTCACTTCACGCCTACAAAAAACTAAACCCAGCGCCCAAAGACGAAGATGAGGAACACAATATATTTGAGGTAATGTATTTGATATCACTTTTAACGCCCGACGCAAAAGATGGGTGTTGTAAGTTTGACCTGTATGTGTCTGTATGTGACATTGTAGCTCTCCCAAACGGATGGATGGATTTTGATACTGTTTTTTTTTGTTTGAAAGCTGACGTGATTGAGATGGTTTTTATTTTTAGCTATAGTTTACGAAGGTTCAGGCGTTTGAAGATCATCAGCACATTTGCTAGTTAAGGAAGGAAGTCTCATTAACTTGCAAAGGTTCGATTTATTTGAAATTCAGTGTATACTTTGGTGGTATTTCCATAACCTTGAGCTGATGCTGCAGCATTGAGTTTCTGCCAATTCCTAAGTCCAAAAAAAAATCGAGGCTTAGTTTATAATTTTAATTATGGAACTGAAACTAGGTTCAAAAACAAAAGCCCTTTGGATGAGCGGTTAAGGTGTTTGTATTAAACACTCTGTCTCGAGGGTTTGATTACCAGCAGGACTAACTCGGTCGAAATCGGTCAATCCATTTGGGAGCTACTGATACACAGATACATCGATACACAGACAAATACATCAAAATTACAACACCCCGTTTTTGCGTCTAGGCGTTTGGGTTTTAAAAAGACTGTCCAATAGTCTCTTGTATATATTAGTCACAATAAGTACAAAAATCACCAATAAGTAAAGTCACAAAACATTAGTTGAAATCATGTTGAAATGCTTCCTTTATTCATTAATTTTAACATTTCATACATTTGTTGAAAATAATATCCGATGAGACCCGAACACAAAATATGTGTTCGTATGTCACACACAGATTTTGTACCTCAATACTCGTATGTCACACACAATCTATCCTCTCATATGCCGATATACGAGAGGATAGATTGTGTGTGACATACGAGTATTAAGGTTGTGACTATAACAAGGGCTGTGTCCGTTTTTGTATCAGTGTTTGAACCTGCCGTGCGAGTCCCAGTCGCGGTCGAGTTCGGAAAACTCGACCGCCAGTCGAGTCAGACGGGATGACCTCACGCAGACGCCCATACTGTCCGCCATCACTCTGCCGAGGCACGCGGGTCTGTATTGTTGTCACTTTCAATTAATAATACACCAGACTTCCTCAATCCTTCTATGGTAGACAGCGCACTTGCAGCACCTGTGGCGTCGCTTGTGTTATAGGCGACAGTAGCCATCCACCATCAAGTGGATCGTCAGCCTTTCTATTCACCTTAACATTAAAAAATTTTTTTTAATATAGATTATACCCAGCAAAGATTGTAGTAAGACGGGGCTGTCCAAACAGGATACGACCCCGGGCCAATTCCAAGTACTAAATGGATTGAAGGGCCGCAGATACTACTTAAAAACTACTTTAATTTTTTTTTAAGAAAAAAAAAAATTATACTTACACGAATACCATTTTTATATTTAATGTAATTATTTCTTCAATAAATTTATCTTGTACTAGCTGCATGCTGCCCGCGATTTCGCCCGCGTAACTTTGAAAATTATATACTAATACTTTCCTCGAGAACCACTCTATCCATTGATGAAAAAAACATGAAAATCGGTACAGTAGTTTTTGAGTTTATCGCGAACAGACAGACAGACGCGGCGGAGGACTTTGTTTTATAATATGTAGTGATAACTCTATCTATATCAACATTAATATTAGTTATTACTAGACGCAGTGCATGGTTGAGTGACTTATGTGTCAATGAAGACCGATACCTATTTAGATTTTATAAAATTTATAATAGAAAATACATTTTAATTTATTTGGGATACCACAAAAGCGAAATAATTTACCAAATATTTTTTTAAATATTTTTAGTATTTGTGATAGGTAGATAAAAAACACGTCGCGGGCCGCATTCGGCCCGCGGCCCGTGCTTTGGACAGCTAGATAGTAAGAGATGGCTAGTGTGAACTGTAACCCATTTAAGTAGAAACTGTTGACATCTGTGTAGTGAATGTTTGTATTTTCCAGAACCGCTGAAGCAATTCGAGGTGCAGTACGATGATAAGATAGCCGCAGAGGAATCAGATCCGGACAGGTGCCCCTACGTACACTTATCGGCGGTGAGTGAACCTTGTCTGTTTAAGAATTCGCACCGGACAATTACTGTCGACCTCTGAAGTTTCGCCAATAGCTAAAAACAGGTATCAGCGGTGGTTCACTGTACCTGCGCGGACTAACGCCTGAACCAACTTCAGAGGTCTATAGTAGTTTGGTGCGGACTAAACTGAGGCCGGATAATCCCTTTGTGCTGCCCTTTCTTTACGTTGGGAAATCCCCATGGATACCCGGCAGTGGCAGGGTTATGCCGGATTCGTACCGGCTAAAACCCAACAACTTTCTAGCGCGGCCGTTGATGGGCTGGGTCGCGGGGACTTTATGACACGACTTCGGTGCACCGCCACGGGTTACGCTCCCGGCGTACCCGGAAGTGGAGGTACGCCGGCCATCTCCGGGGACCACACGACGGGCGCCAGTCACCCCCAACCTTAGTGCCGCCCTGGGCTCCGTAATTATAGCTTATTTACTATATAAGTTAATATGTAATTTTCCTCCTCTCCTGCTGCCCAGGTACACGAGTATACGTATCCCTCACTCGGAGTCATCAGCTCGGAGAAGTCATCGCCCAACACAAAACCGCCATTACTTAAGAGGGATTCAGGTAAACAAAACAATATCTATTCCCATGGTTTATTCATTCTTGAACTCATAATATTCGACTCGGACCAAATAAGAACTCAACCAACAGATTTCACAAACATAGTCAAGTCGGTTTTAATAAACATATGACCGTATGACCTCAATTTTTGTCGACCTATAGAAAGATTAAGGGTAAGTGATAAGGGGCAATGGCCTCTGACATATCTTACTCTCTCACCGAAATAGAACAGCACACATGCTGTTATTTCAAAGCGATCTGCTGTAAGGGGATGGTTAATACTGTGCCCAAATGACTGCGAAATGCAGAAGTACGTGTGAAAGGCGTGATTCCATCCTGCTTTTTATTTTTGAAACCTGCTTTTCAGACCATTTCACAGAGCAATTCGTCATTTTCATTAGTAAATATTTTAATAAGTACTCCGCCGTACACATCGGTGTTATTTCCATGACATGGTAACCTCTTGGCCTGATGCTGCAGCATCGAGCAGTCTGCGGTATACCCAACTCCTCACCAGATATAGCGTGTTTGGGCTCAATAGAAAGTAGAAATTATTAACTTGTGTCTATGGAGAATTTATTTAAACAAGTAACTACAATAATAATGAATGAAATCTATTTTTCAGGTTCAATTAAGAAATGTCCCCCGACGTTGCCGGACAAAAAACCAACAGAGACATTTCAGGCCAGACTCAAATGCAGGTCAGTCAAAAATAAATATTTATTTAGGTTACAAGGGGACAAAGTAATGTTTTGTTCCTCGAGGGTGTTATTTTTAATTCAGAGTGAAACGTTATTAGACTAGTTTGGTCTAGTGGCTAGTAACCCTAGCTGTTAACGAAACGGTCGCGGGTTCGAATACCGCTAGGGGCAAATGTTTATTGTGTTAACATATTTTATCTTTGTACCTAAAAAAAAAAAAATCTATGTAGTATCAACTGTCTGGTATCCATAATACAAGCATTAGTTGCTAAGTGTGGAACTAAATGGTGCTGTGTGTGTGGAATGTGTGAAGATATTTATTTATTTATAGTAAATAGAATTTCGAATGCAGCGAGGGATTATAAAGTTTCAATCCTGAGCTTAGCGAGAAATTCAACAAACCCCCGCCTTAGAATAAAATTTTTTCGACCCGAGTGACGGTAACGAAGGATTGAACATACGCCGCCCGAAAGCAAAATTTTTTGGCCCCGAGTAACGGTAGCGAAGGATTAAACATACGCCGCCCGAGAACAATTTTTTTTCGCCCCGAGTGACAGTAGCGAAGGATTCAACATACTCGTACGCCGCCCGAGAACAAATTTTTTTAGCCCCGAGTGACGCATACTATTTTTCATCAATTACCTACGTTATAATTACGCAAATAATTATACGGATTTTTCCACAGACATTGCCACGAATGGTACTTGGAGAGTGCAAATCGTGCGGGCGCTTGCGAATTCGCCCCGGACTGCTTCAAGTCTTGCATCGACGCGGTCTCCTGCATCAAGTGTGCACAGGTATACCGGTTTACTTCTCTACTAGTAACAATAAAAAAATCAAGGTATTTTAGTACATATGTATATAGTACAGGATCCCACTGCTTGATCCTGCAGGTTCTGTTTTTTTGATGAAATTAATTTTAAATAAATCTTGATAAAGTATGCAATGGATTAAGGATAGGTTGCCTTGTAAAAACTAGCCGCAATTACCTGTAATTAATTTTAATGTCATTAATTCACTAATATAACTTGCAGCTATATGTTTTTTTAGTCAATTTCATGTCCTTTGAAAGAAAATTATGTAACGAATTGAAATAAAAATGGTTGCCAGCTCTCAGTCGGATTTGATTCGAAATTAATTCCACCTTGTTGGAAATCATTAAAGCAAAAAATGTTGAGAACTATTTTCATAAATTGCACGTGGCAAAATGCAACTGAGCCAAATTGTATCACCTTCAATCCAGAAGACTACGGTTGGTCAGTAATTGATGGGAATTAATGACATTAAAATTAATTACAGGTAATTGCGGCTAATTTTTACAAGGCAACCTATCCTTAATCCATTGCATAGATTCTCAAGATTTATTTAAAATTAATTTCATCAAAAAAACAGATACCTGCAGGATCAAGCAGTGGGATCTTAGACTAATATATTTTTTTATATTGTTGCAGTGCATGCTGTACCACTGCATGTCGGACGCGGAGGGTGAGTTCGCGATGCATCCCTGCGCCTGTGGGCCTCCCACCGACGCCTGCACCAAGAGGTTCGTGCGACTCATACACACATCACATTGACTCATTTCACCCACTAGACTCATTGTTTCAACTCGTCTACTAGACTCGTTAATTCAATTCACAATTTCATACATTACACTCGCTGATTCTATTCATACACTTGACTCGTTGACCCATTTCACTCCCTAGATTCATTGTTTTCAATTCATACACTAGACTCGCTGACCCATTTCAACCACTATATTCATTGTTTTCAATTCATACATTAGACTCGTTCATTCAATTCGTAAACTAGACTCGTTGAATTGATTCATACACTCGTTGATTTAATTCATACATTACACTTTTTGATTCAATTCTTACACTAGACTCGTTCATTCATTTCTTACACTCGTTGATTTAATTAATTCATACATTACACTTGTTGATTCAATTCATATACTACACTCGTTGATTTAATTCTTACATTACACTCGTTGATTCAATTTATACACTAGACTCGTTGACTCATTTCACCCACTAGATTCATTGTTTTCAATTCATACATTAGACTCGTTCATTCAATTCGTAAACTAGACTCGTTGACTTGATTCATACACTCGTTGATTTAATTAATACATTACACTTTTTGATTCAATTCTTACACTAGACTCGTTCATTCATTTCTTACACTCGTTGATTTAATTAATTCATACATTACACTTGTTGATTCAATTCATATACTACACTCGTTGATTTAATTCTTACATTACACTCGTTGATTCAATTTATACACTAGACTCGTTGACTCATTTCACCCACTAGATTCATTGTTTTCAATTCATACATTAGACTCGTTCATTCAATTCGTAAACTAGACTCGTTGACTTGATTCATACACTCGTTGATTTAATTAATACATTACACTTTTTGATTCAATTCTTACACTAGACTCGTTCATTCATTTCTTACACTCGTTGATTTAATTCATACATTACACTCGTTGATTCAATTCATATACTACACTCTTTGATTCAATTTATACACTAGACTCGTTGACTCATTTCACCCATTAGTCACTAGATTCATTGTTTTCAACTCAATTCACTAGACTCGTTAATTCATGTTAAAAATAATAAACCATAAATTGATTCCTTTTATTCAACGATAATTAAATAAATGAATGTGGTACTTTCAGATGGATCGGTATAACTCTGTTGAGTCTGCTGGTCCCTTGTCTGTGGTGTTACGTGCCGTTGCGTTGCACGCACAGGGCTGCGCGTGCGCTGCGAATCGCCGGCGGTCTCCACGCGCCTTTGCACAAGTGAAACTACCCGCGGGCGCACTAAATTTGCGACTACCCCCATCAATGGTCTCAACAAAAATGTATGAACACTTCACTTGGTGTTGTGGACGCGATCGACGAGAAGAAAAATCTCATGTGTACTGTGCACAGTAGTAGTTGGCAAAAGTGAGACTACCTGTTTGAAAAAGAAAACTAAATTCGCGTCTACCCCGCACCGGTGTCGAAAAAAATGGATAATTTTTATACAAAAACACTTGCCATTGTGCACTCGATCCATGGTCGAAAATCTCATGTGCACTGTGCATATATGTAAAAGTGAGATTACCCGCTTAAAAAACTAAATTCGCGTCTACCGCGCACCGGTCTCGACATAATTGATGCGTTTTATATGAAAACTTGGTATTGTGGACGCGATCGATTGACAGAAAATTTGCAAAAGTAAGAATCTACCCGCAATGAGAAATAAATTCGAATGTACCTTGCATTTTTTTTTTAAAATAAACAACAGATAATCAATAAAGAATGCTCGAGTTGAAATCTGTTTAAAAATAGAAACTAATCGCCTTGAGGCTATATAATATTTGCGACTACCCGGCGATATTTTTTTTTATTTATA
Source organism: Synanthedon formicaeformis (assembly GCA_945859745.1). Classification (NCBI taxonomy): domain Eukaryota; kingdom Metazoa; phylum Arthropoda; class Insecta; order Lepidoptera; family Sesiidae; genus Synanthedon; species Synanthedon formicaeformis. Next base: position 5,197,247 of record OX243979.1, read on the forward strand.
ACCTTCGCTCTCTATACAAATATGATGGATTTTATTTTAATTATTTCGTTTAAAATTAAAAAAAAGAAGAAGATTCGTTTTATCTAACACAAGAAATATGCACAAAGTGTAAAAACATGCACAAGATTTTTTTTTTTTTTTTTTTTTCAAAAATAAATTAATAAAGATTGTCTGTCTGGAAATACTGAAAATGTATCTGGCAACTCGGACATTTGCCTGAAAAGTGATGAGTGGACAGTGTTAATAAAAAAGTGTGTGTCTAATAAGCGATTGGCTAGTACCAAAACGATGCGACTCTAGCCATTTATTTAAGGAACGCTTGTAGTAGCGAATCAACTGTGGCAACTATAATAGTGTTTTAAGCTTAATTTTTAATGTGTCAGTATTATTATAAATATCACTACCTGTTCAGTGTTGCCACTGCGAAGAGGTGTGAAAGTGGATTTTTTTTTTTTAATTTTTTTTTTTCAAGTGAAAATTTTCAAAACGGATTCGGATTCGCCATAGTTCGATATTTTTTATTTATTTTTAAGTAACTGTGCCATATAAAAGTGTATTTTTTTTTTTCACATCTTAAGTCTTCCATCGCTTGTATTATTTTTTTTTTTAAATATATTTTACTCAAAAAAAAGAAATTCTTTGTCTAAATTGATTTGTAAAAAAAAAGATCAAATTTAATTTTTTTTAATATATGTATATATTTTAATTATTATTATTATTATTATTATTGAAAATTTCACACATTATTAACATATCTTGTTGAATTTCTTTCTATTCATGAATTTTTTCATATATATATTATTATGTTTATATATCGCTGCTTAAAAACTAAAGGGTCATAAAACAAAAAAAAATACAAAAATGTTTTTATTGCAAAAATACAATCACAATCCCTCATATTGTATGTTGCAAAAAGACTTATGGTTGTTTTATTCCATATTTAGTATATTTTGATCATTTTTATATATATTCAAAAGTAACTTATATGCTTATATCTCTTCTAGTATTCAGTTTATTATAAAAGTATTTAAAACATTTAATGCTACTTAAAAATACGCTTCTAACGATGTATAATATGCATATATTTGATATATATATCTAATAAGAAAAAAATAGACAAAAAATAATTTCATTTTTTTCGATTAGCTCTCCTGTAAAAAGTGTAATTTTGATTTGTGACCCTATAGTTTTTAAGCAGCGATATATTATAGCTTCTATTATAATAGTTATTATTACAATATTAATATTGTACTGTTTTAAACTTTTTAATTGTCAGATAAAAATTTCTATTTCAAAATAGAAATTTCAATATTCATTTTATATATATATTTATATGTTAAAAAAAACTGTTAGTATATTTGTTAACAAAATTTTCTATATAAAGAAAGTAAAGTTAATTGATTTTATATATTTTACTAGTGGCTTCTGGCTTCGCCCTAGATGCATTTTTTCATATGCACATAAACCTTTTTTTCGTTTATCTCCCTTTTCATGGTGAAAATTGCATTAAAATCGGTGCAGCAAAATTTCGAGGCTTCAAAAACTCGAGAACGCCTGAATCCATTTTTAATTTAGTTTACACTATGAAGGAAACAGGGATAAAAGAAGATAAACAGGGAAGGTTTGTATGTATGTATGTATGTATGTATGTACAATCTATTCTTTTTCTTTGGATCAAAAACGTAAACAAATATGTGTCGTTCATTGTAAAAGTGAACTATCTCCTTGTAACTGAATTTTAGAATAACGAGCTTTTTGCGAATTATAGTGTAGGAAAAAAAATATAAGCATTCATTCATTGTTTTCATCTATGGGATTTTAATGCAACTATTGGAGTTACTTCACTTTTATATTGAAAGTTATGACTAAATGTGATACCATTAGGCAAGAAAAGATGGTTTTAAAAATAGGGAGTTACACCACTGTTACAATGAACGACACATATAGCGTCGCCATGGTCACAGGACTGTTTTAAAGATGGAATTTGTACATTAGGCATTATCAAAGAGAGTTGACTCAGTGATTAATTCATTCAGAATTTGTTCGTATTGTTTGTTTAATTCTATATCGATACCTTAATTCGCAAACCAAATGACTCCTCTGAGGCAAACTGTACAGGGGAGACTAGAAATGGTATAATTTTTTTTTTTTGTATGATACGAGAAAAGAAAAAAGACGAGGAGTTATTCGTTTTGCGAATTAAGGTATCGATATCGTGAATTGTTTGTTTACCTTTTTGATCAATGAAAAAAGAATGGACCTTATTTGTGAAAATTGCACCCCAAGCGAAGCCGGGCGATGGTCGCTAGTATAATATATAATTATATATATTTCATAATTATATAAAAGCTGTCAAAATGCAACTTATCTGACTTCTTAATAATAACTTTAATTGTATTTACGGGTAGTTATCGTTACCTCTTGACAAATTTATTGCATTTTTTTAATTAAATATTAAATATATAATTATGTATATTTAATTTATGTATATATACATATATATTTATGTATGTTCGTCACTAAGAGATTATTGCATTTAAAAATTTTTAAAGTAAAAGTCACTTTGGAACAACAAAAATCATCTTTTTTATTATAATTATATTATTAATGTTTATTATAAATAAATAAATAAAATAGTTGAGGCGAAGGAGATTTTTAACTTTTTAATAAAATAATTATGTGTTTGTGTCAAAGAGTAAATTATTAAATTTGTTAATATTAAATTATTATATTAATGATAATTAATTGAAAAAAAAAAAAAAAAAAACGCGAAAAAACTGTGCGAAAAAATTTCACTTAATAAAAAAAAATTTTTTTTGAAAGTTTTTTGTTTATTTTTGTGTGTACTGTTTTAAATAGTTTTAAAACGGTGAACATGAATTTTAATTTTTTTTTTTTCAAATTTTTCGCACAGTCGATGAACGCGTATTTGGGATTTAATTTAAAAGAAAAACAATTACTCGTTTGCAGTTCAAAATGTCTCTAGTCTTGATAATTTTCAAAAAAAAATTTTAATCTAAATATCACTCATTTTCCCTACACACGAACAAACGACCAAAAATGATGTTTTTGTATATGAATAAGTAAGATCCAACGAGCTAGGCTTTAGTCTCACATGCTTACGAAGCCTCGTACTGGATTTAAAAAAAATAAAATGAAAAAAAAATGCAGTTTTTAAGAAAAAAAACACCAGAGAAAAAATATATAAGATCCTCTGAACTTTTATGAGTAAAAGGGCTCACTTATGGAAGTTGCGACGGTTTTTATATTTTTGAACGCAATACCGATACAATTCGAGTTGCATCGCTATCGCGTTAGACAGGATCAAAAAATTGTGAAATTAAAATTTAAAAAAATAAAATTAAAATCCAGTACGATTTTTCCCTATGCAAAGATTGAAGCCTATCTTGTGAAAAGTTGTTACTCCGCATTAAAAAAATAATAATTAAAAAAAAAGTAATTATAATTAAGTGTTTAATATTGCTATTTGACTTAAGTATTGTATTTTTTTTTTTAATAATAATAAAAAAAAACACTTAGCCAAGTGTACATTCGTTCCGTTTCTCCGATATGAGGTTTTATCTTTAATTAGAGTTACAAAGAGATTTTTAATATTGTAGTAAATTCTATTTAAGGGTAAACTATAATATATCAGTGTTTAGTGTCTCTTTAAAGTGTAAGTTAATAATGAATGGTGTTTTGTGAGACACAGCAGTCGTATGAAGGCTCACGCGGCTGTAATGGTTGTTTAAAATTTAAAAAAAAATTGTATCTATTGACATATGAAAATAAATAATCGTACGTAAATGGTGGTGGTATTTTTATTTCGATATATGCCACAATTAATGGAGAATTTTCTCGTTAACAAGGTTTTTCTTATGATAAGGTTGACAGAAGTGCTATATAGTGAGTGACAGAAGTGCCAAAAATCATGATTCGGCAATATTTTCGTTTTCGGTCGAAAAATAAGACTATAGTTTGTTTTTTAATCTCAGACAAAGATGACATTATTAAAAAAAATTGTATCTATTGACATATGAAAATAAATAATCGTACGTAAATGGTGGTGGTATTTTTATTTCGATATATGCCACAATTAATGGAGAATTTTCTCGTTAACAAGGTTTTTCTTATGATAAGGTTGACAGAAGTGCTATATAGTGAGTGACAGAAGTGCCAAAAATCATGATTCGGCCATATTTTCGTTTTCGGTCGAAAATAAGACTATAGTTTGTTTTTTAATCTCAGACAAAAATGACATTACATTTGACATGCATTACATACATTTCATGTTATCATTATATGCAAAGTTGACATTTGCATGAGTCATTTTTGTCTGAGATTAAAAAACAGACCGTAGAGTCGAATATTTTTTGTCGTTTTCCTTTTCGGCTGAAAATCCATTTTCGGTCGGACACTAAGCTCGTTTTCGGCAATTTTCGACCAATAATCATGATTCGGCCATATTTTCGGTCTGACCTATATATAGCTTCGTTTTCGGCCATTTTCGACAAAAAATCATGATTGGCTGAAACACTAGTGCTGTACTTATTGGGTATTATAATCTTATCCCACCAGTGGGAACATATCTCGACATCCCTGATAGGGATAAAACGTGAAGAGAAAAAATATTTGAAAATCGACAGAGCACTTACAATGTCTTTGAACTATGTAATAGTACCACAAATTAATAGGCGACGGTAGCCAATAAATTACTAACGGACCAACCAGTTGGATAGAGTGGTTTATCGGTTGGTAATAAATTGAGTTATTACCATTTTGACAGATTTTTGATTTTGGCTCAAACATCTAGATTGAAGGAGAGTTTTAGAAATAAAAAGCGACAATTTGTTAAATAATAATTTAATAGAAAAATAACAGAAATTTAGGACGTATTTAAAATGCAGGAACATTATTATACAACAAACTATAGTAGTTATAATTGCTACTTATGGATTAGTGATGTAACTATTGGAATGCGAATATTCAGTTTTTAAATCAGACACAATTTGTCTATGGCTGGCCACCATAACCTATAACCTTAAATTGCAAACGTCACTGCCTACATTGATTGTTTAGTGACGTTTTAAAAATAACTTAATTTTGAAGTTAAACTTGTGACGTTTTAGGATAAATGTTACAAGAAATTCATATATATATATAATTTACTTATATTTTATTTTACTTACCTTTAAAGATCTTTTTAAATATAGGCATATTTAGCAAAACAACGACATTACTATTCGAATATAAGTACCTAAGTTTATAGGTACGTTACATCACTAACCACAAAATTATGTTCATTCTGAATATATTTACAATATAGAATGCTTTATAAGAATATAAATCGTCAAAAATACCAATATACTTAATGCTATAAGACAATATTGTTTATCTGATTATATTTATTACCTACTTATTAGTGACGAAAATCATTTATGCAACCTGACCAAAGTTGTTTTAATGTCTGTAGATTATTATAAGCGGTTAGGTTAGGTTAATAAATAAATAAATTGAACGAGTTGTAAAGTGGAATAAAATGCTACTGCAGCGCCACCTATTTGATGGTGGCCGACTTACACTTTGTCATGTATAGAGTTGGTCCTCCTTACCTCTTACCTATGGAGGGTAGAGGTAAGGAGGACCGACTCATATGACTATGAACTGATAAAATGGTCCACCAACAATAAAATATGGTTCTAAAAGTGTCCAGAATGGCGCTAGTGTAGCATATCTTCAATCTATCTATCTATGTCTAATTTACTCGTGTCAATGCTACACTAGCGCCATCTTAATTTAATGGTATTCTGATACCACTTTTTAATACATAGTGTCGGTCCTCCTTACCTCTACCCTCCATATCCATGACTTTAACAATTAATTAAGGAGGGTAGAGATAAGGAGCGCAATCTTACATGGGTGTTAAACTGAAAAAGTGGCAACTAAAAGCGATAAATTGAGATGGCGCTAGTGTGTACAGAGAGTTTGAGAGTATGGAGAGTATGGAATGAATGTAGCAGTAGTTGACGGAGTGAAGTGCGCCGAGTTGAATTGTTTACTGTCATTAGCTTCACTAGCGCCATCAATTTATCGTCTTTCGACGGACACTTTTAATACTTAAGAGATTGCTCTCCTTATCTCTAGCCTCCTTGAAATAATAATTACCTAAAAATATCAACTGACACACTTCCAAATGACATAGAACAAAATGGCATAGGTGACGTTTGGTGAGGCTGCGCTGTTTGACAGGTCGTTGTAAGGTTCAGAAACCTGCGCCTCTGAAATGTTGTGGGCCTCTGATTCTGCTTCTTCCAATATAGGTGTAATGTCGGTGTAGTCATAAGTTACAGGCTTGCGCCCCCCTGAAATATTTTATTTATTTTAGCAGCCTCCCTTTACAGTAGACTCCCGGGCACACTGCTTTTCCCAGTATTTTGGACAGCCTGGCGACAGTAACCACCCCCTTTCAGAATACCACCGTTAAATACGAGTAACAGCACGTAATGTGCTGTTGTTTCGCGGTAAGTGAGTAAGGGATGCCAGAGCCTATTACCCCCTCCCTTATCCTTAATCCTTCTATGGTCGGCAGCGCACTTGCAGCACCTGTGGCGTTGCTTGTGTTATAGGCGACGGTAACCATCTACCATTAAGTGGAACGTCAGCCTGTCAGACGACTTTAACTTAAAAATATAAAAAAAAAAATTACATTTTGTGAAAATTCTAAATAATCACTTCTCTGTCAGAATTTCTGACGAGTTGTTTCATTAAAAAAAACTGTGATCCTCACGGAGTCTGTGACAGTGAATCGTAAGCCTGAATATTTGTTCAACATAAAGTAATTTTTTTCAACCGTAGATGCGGAAGAACTGAAATATTTAGGAAAAAAGTATAAAAGAAAAACAAAATACCGCCAGCCTCCGTAGCAAAGTGCAAAACAGACGATGGCTTGCTCCAACCGAATCTGTAAAAATAAAACACGTGAAAGGGCTTTTAATTTTAATGGCAACACTTTCAGTGAATGAGATAAAGCTGTTTCATTCAGAGTAGCTATAATACAGATTGATTGAAAATTATAAGAAAATTACAAACATTTTTTTAACATTTAATGCTACTTAAAAATACTCTTCTAACGATGTAAAATATGCATATATTTGATATATATCTAATAAGAAAAAAAATAGACAAAAAATAATTTGATTTTTTTCGATTAGCTCTCCTGTAAAAAGTGTAATTTTGATTTGTGGCCCTTTAGTTTTTAAGCAGCGAGTTGATATACTACATAGACGACTTTTTTTGTAAGTACATACATATATCATACATCCATGACTCAGGTACAAAGGTAAATGTTAACACATAAATATTTTGCCCCTAGCGGGATTCGAACCCGCGACCGTTTGGTTAACAGCTACGGTTATCAGCCACTAGACCAAACGGTCGGTCCACTGACGGTTCACTTGATGGTAAGTCAGTATGTACTTTAGTTTTTTTTTATAATTAATTGAGTTTGTAATTGTTGTTATTTTATTATTTAAGATGACAAAAAAAATAGGATACTGAGTTTCTTTCGGGATTTCTTCTCAAAATTGTCATCATCTTGCCATTTTTTTCCGAAACTGGCAAATTTAAATTTACAATGACCATCATAAGAGTTTCTTGGAGAAACCCATCGAAATACTACAATGGAATTTGCGTCACAAATGCCAAAGGGGCACATAAAAAGAACGCCTTTGACAGAATCATGGCGGACTCTTGCCTTCACGCGTCAATGGTAAAATGTAGTAACGATAAACTTCTACTATTTCATTTTAAACTCTAATGGGTTGACGTAAAGTCACATTTTCTTTAAATTACGTACTTATTATTATGTTTGTTTTGTTTTAAATGACAGTTCATGCTCTACGCATATGTCACTTTTGAATGTTCCATAAAATTCGTTGTGTTTTGTATGGCACGCGTGTTCCATGTTGTAATAGTTTGATGGAGAAACCTGATAAATTTTATTTATTTATTATCTAACACAATATTATTATAATGTCTGTAAACCACTAATGGTTTGTCTAGACATTTAATTCGCGCCAACACAACAACAATACATTTATAATACAAATAAATAAATTTTTATTTTTATTGCTTTTTTAATATTTACCTATTCCTTGATGTGATTATTGCCTCATAAACAGTCGAAGGAGTCAATCCTCTCACTGTGTAACTCGCGCTGTGAATCGGACCTGAAGCAGGCATGATTTGTTTTTATGACTTTTTATGTTAAAAATATGTGTGTCGGACAAGCAGACACCTCGTAACATAGTTGTTTTGTTTTTGTATGTCAGTCAAACAGGCGGTCCGTAACGGTCCACTTGACGGTATGTGGCTATCGTCTCCAATAACACGAGCAATGAAAGATTTAAATCACAGATTCTCCCTTGTGCCATACTTCAGAGCGGGTATAAAGAGAAATAGCCAATCCTAGATTTGAATTTTATCTAAGTAAACAAAGTCTATTTTAATTAATTATTTTAAATAGATAAATACATTATAAATGAAAGTGACGACTGTAACAGAAAACATAATATAATGAAATTTTCTCGATAGAAAAAAAAAACACTAAGTGAGCTCTCATTTCCATCGATTTTAGTTTTATTTTCAAAATGACACATATTACAAAGCTAAAAGTGTATCAGTAATCTCACTTCACATATTATCTAAGGCTGTATGTAACAATTTTTCATTTGACATTGTAGTTTACGAATAATTAATATTTAATACTTTTGGCAGTTATAACATTTTTATTGAGCGAGTTGCGCTATCTTCCGTCGCATGTTGTGCGTAGTTGTACGTATTTTGTGTCACTGTCATATCCAAGGGCCCACAAGGGTGAAATTACAAATTTTGTTTGCTTTATACCCACTCTTCAGGCGGCCGAAAATGTGTCATCGTTGGGAAGAGTGAGAACACTCTTCCCTCCTTATTCGCTTGTAGAAAGCAGTGTGAGCGATTTACGTTGCATATATACAGACATATTACGTGGACAGTTTTCAAGAAGCACAGGGCGCATCTGTGATTTAAATCTTTGCGAGCAACGCCACAAATACTGCAAGTGTGTTGCCGACTAGTAGTAGTACTAGTAGTGTTAATTAACCCTTTAACCGCTTGGTTTTGTAGCCCTTAGCGCCCTGTTGAAGGTACCTTTTTTCAGGTTTTTTTTTTTCATATTACGAATATCTATAGGAATAGCATAATGATTACTTCTGACAAAAGTTTCTACATAAAATTTTCTACAAATTTGGATATATTCATTTTTACTCTACGATCAATACTTTAAGAACTACAGGCTGTGTGAGTTTACAGAGACAAAAAATAGACGATTTATGATATACTCCAGTCATTACGTCGGAATCTACGGGTTAGAAAAGAAAGTGAACCGATTTTTTTCGTGATGGCCGAAAATGCAACCAGGTAATCTTGGTCGAGTTTTACAAGTTAAGATTTTCTAGGCTTCCCCCACGTAATATCCAAAATTTAGCTTTCCCGGTTCACTTTCTTTTCCAAATGTATATTGTTCCTGGACTAATAGTACAGCTTTACAATCCATACATTTGGGCAACGAATGTACTTGCACAGAGCAACGGTGGGGGCTGGCGCGGATTGCATTACAACTTTCAAGGCTGGCGCGTACAATAATATGTTTTTGAGTTGAGTGTGCGGTGGCGGATTTTCCATTTTGTGACAACCCTAACGCGTGACAGCGAAGTACTTACACGAGTGGCGGCGTCGCCCGACATCAAAGGCGTTGCTCAACTGTATGGATTGTAAAGCTGTGCTTCTACTATAGACACAAGACTGAGCCTACCGTCACTGGAGTCTCCGGGAACTACGATCTTGCTCCAACGGTTCGACGGTGACTCTGTGGTGAAGCCTTCTGGCTCTGTGGTTGTCAAACCTCTGTAGTACGGCCGCAACCATAAGTTGTACTCTAAGATTTTAAAAAAATATATACTTAATTTGATTCTTATATTACTTACTAGCTGGCGCCCGCGACTTCGTCCTCGTTGAAAAAGAAAAGAGTAGCCAGCCTATCCTGTGTCCTGTACGTCTAAATGTTTCTCTACAAAGTTTCGTTTAAGAGTTATGGAGGAACATACATACACATATATACACACATACATACAGAAAAAATTTCTATAAATGGTCAATTTAGTTTGAGTATCATGTATAGAGCCTATAAACACGATATCTCTGAAAACAAAGTAACTTACTCCATCACCAACCCTTACAGATTTATTATTAGTATTGATTAGAACAAAACAGCCTTTTAAATTTTGGCCAAGGGTAAACTCATCTCTAATAAAAAAAAAATCCTTTACAAAAAAACGTAAAAGCTGAGATTCTCATTGAATTATTTTTTTATGTTATTGAAATTTAGTGGAGTTCTCAGAGAAACTCGATAACCAAATTCCACGCGGACGTGGTCGTAGACAATAGCTACTCATTAAAATATCAGTTTTTCCCAAAAAATGTTGACCTTGCCGGGAATAGAACCCAAGGACCTCTAATACAGAGCGTAACCATTCATCCAAGGAGCCCTTCATTACAGAGAAAAGCTTGATTCAATAGTAGGTACAAAGAAAGGAGCTTAATTTATTTTTTAATTTCTCCTTACTCATAATATCTACTTACCGATAATTGTTGAATATGAATCTACCTCCCATATAAGCGTAAAACTGGTTGCTGTGGCTTTATTGAGTGATGGTTCCACTTTGAACGAAGCTATGTTCGGTACTCCTGAAATGTTAAGAGTGGGTATAAAGCAAACAAAATTTGTAAATTCACCCGCGTGGCCCCTTGGACATGACAGTGACACAAAATACGTACAACTACGCACAACATGCGACGGAAGATAGCGCATCTCGCTCAAAAAAATGTTATAAGTGCCAAAAGTATTAAATATTAATTATTCGTAAACTACAATGTCAAATGAAAAATTGTTACATACAGCCTTAGATAATATGTGAAGTGAAATTACTGATACACTTTTAGCTTTGTAATGTGTGTCATTTTGAAAATAAAACTAAAATCGATGGAAATGAGAGCTCACTTGGTGATTTTTTTCTATCGAGAAAATTTCGTTATATTATGTTTTCTGTTACAGTCGTCACTTTCATTTATAATGTATTTATCTATTTAAAAAAATTAATGGAATTATACTTTGTTTACTTAGATAAAATTCAAATCTAGGATTGGCTATTTCTCTTTATACCCGCTCTTAAGAGGCCACTTTCCAACTCGAGCGGCGTACCAATTCCATACTACGTAATTCCATGATTACTCATTAGGTATTGGTCGTAGTAATACATGAAAAAATATGACTTTTCTGAGACATAATATGAAGGTTTACATCGAAACAAAAAACTGAAATTTATTTTATATCTAGTATAATTAATTTCTAAAATGTGTAGAATTTGTCACATTTTCTCTGGTTGAGATCTCGTAATTTTTGACTGAAAGCCAATAATGTTTTCCAATGAAAACATCCTAGCTATAGTGTACATTAAAAATTGGGATGTCAATAGTTACTATCTATAAAAGTTTTTCTAAAATATTGGAATTGCTGGCGTATGTTTCGCTAGTTGAATAAGTGCGCGAATGTGTTGCTTCGCATTCTGTCTTAGGTTATTAGCATTATAGTAAGTTAAGACAACAAATTCTCCCAAATACCTATTACTGAGTTCCCACGCTCGTCCAGCACCACCTTAAGTAGGTATATTTGAGAAATATATGTGTGGGGTTATATAGGCTCCCTTTATTAGTGAAAACCATATCAGGTAAAATTCAAGTATTACGTAACGCAATTTGGGGAAAATTTTGGGGGAGGCCTATGTGCAGCAGTGGACATAGGTAAGGTACATGATAATGACGATATGATATTGTCTTTATTTTACTATATTTTACTTGTTGGGGTCGAAAAATGTAGGTACCTGTTAATCTGAACGAGAGGTCAGCCATTCCCAACTTGTTCTCGGCTCTGAATGTGTAGTTCCCAAGATCAGACTTCCTTACCGCACGGAATATCAACTGGTGAACGTTGCCTTGGACCATCATTACTATTCTGTAAACATCGAACGGTTATATTATCCACTATAGCTGGTGCCTGCGACTTCGTCCGTGTAGAAAGAGAAAAAGTAGTCTATCCTGTGTCCTGTACGTCTAAATGTTTACCTATCTACTAAGTTTCATGTAAATCAGTTAATTCGTTTAAGAGTTATGGAGGAACAATATCTACACTTACAAGTTTATTATTAGTATTGATACTAATATTATTTATTACTAGGTAGATACTTTTTATTCTTTCAGTTATTGCCCGCGACTTCGTGTTAAAAAATAAAAATATATACCTTAGGTATAAAGGTATATTAACGTTCTTTATTTTATTTTAGATGATTCCTTGATAACAGTAGTTTTTTTCTGGATCTACTTTCGTACCTTTCGTTGTACGTTGCAAAATTCTATGATGATCGGTTGAGAGTAGGTTGACAGGCCTGAAAAGGTAACAGACAGGCAGGCAGGCAACTAGCTTTCACGCGCGAATTTTATTAAATTTTTATTGCAATTTTTGTCAGGCGTTGAAATTTTTTATTTATTTATTTTTTAATATGATATCTCGTTCTTTTTCTGGATAAAAGTTAGGTACCCGTCCTTTTCTGTATCCATGACAATTTCATGATGCTCGTTTCAGTATTTAAAAGCCCCTAGAAAAAGAATGAAAGGTCACCTATCATCAGGACGCACAGGGCGGCCGTCTCGATACCAATTGGTACGCGCCGGTGGCGAAGAGAAGTCGAGGCTGGCCGCTAAGGCTGCTCGCAAGCCCTCCGCTGTGTGAACGAAGCTACGCTGCGCCGACACCACAGGTGCGTCTGCGCATGACACACTATAGTGTTGCTCAAATATTTAAATCGAAAGATGCGGCGTAATCTACTCGCGCCATACTAAAAACACACCGAAAATTCTTAACAATGGGTTGGGCGCAGGCGCTCAACCCAACTACAGTTGCACGCCAGCTACAGTGAGTGACAGTCACGTTTGAAGTAAGGAATGTGTTGTCTGTGTTTAAAAGTGTGTTTAGACAATGGTATATGTATTTTATACTCTTGTCTTTAGTATAATGTATGTTGTATTTTGTAACACACTTTCGCTAGTAATGCCGCATCTCTCGATTTAAATCTTTGGTGTTGTTAGTTGATACTAGTGATGTGGCTGAGTGTTAAAAAATGTAGATCCGCGGATACGGATCTTAACTCTTGACGTCCGCCACTTGACGCTTGCATTATAAAGGTGACAAATGTTTGATTTAGCGTCTCTTTCACCAACTGTCAAGTAGGCTAACTGCCATTTAAAGTCACCGCGGTAACTGGGGATAATGGAGCTGAATATACCTTTGTTAGTACGGTAAAAGTCCCAAACATTGAAAAGAAAATAATAAAAAAAATTCGCCTATCGAATGATGCCGAGTGCATAATTTAATAAAACAGAAAATTATTTCTGAAAGTAACTAATCAACACAACACTGTAGTTGGTGGAAGAGGCCCTTAAAGAAATAAAAAATAATCTGAATGGAATTTAATTGTTTTTTCATTGTTACCTAATCACCTTTATGTAGAATTTCAGCTATGAATTAAAAAATAATAATGGAAAAGATCCGTAAAAAGATCCGCCAAAAAATAACGGATACGGATCTTTCTTTTCCATCGGATATCCGTATCCGTATCCGTTATAGGTGAAAGAATTTTTAAAATCGGTCCCCTAGTTTTTGAGTTTATTCATTGCAAACAAAATAAGAAATGTTTTCTCTTCATAATATTACTATAGATATGAAATTATGAATATTATAGATTTCTTGTGAGTTCTTACCGTGTATGACAACTCTTATTGCGGCCTTAACGGGATCCCCTACGCCATTGTTAGCAATGCATTCGTAAACTCCAGCCAAAAGACGGTGTTCAGCCTTAAATTTGATCCGGGAACGGTGTTCCAGTAACGCCATAGCTTCACCCTTAAAAGTAACAGTATATATTTTACACATTCTTGATATAGGGGCGTACAAGTATTACGTAACGCAATTTTTGAATATTTTTGACATCCTCTCCACCCTCCTATAATTTCCGCATCGTTGTCCTGTGGCAATTTTTACCAAGTGACTGTTTTTACCAACAAAAAGGGTTGCAAACTTGGGAGAACAAAATAAAAAAGACGTACAATCCACTCAGGGGATTCCCCTCCCGCTCCTGTAACGCACCGTAACATTTTACAAAACAAACATTAATCGTAATTAATCACGATTTTTTTTTTTTTTTCATTTTACCACGACAATTAAACTATATTTTTGCGTAAAACGGAACGTGCACTTGGGTGTCAAAACTGTCAGAGAAAAGGGGAATCCCTGCGCTGTATTTTGTAAACTTTGCTTGCAATTGCGGTGTTTACATTATTTTAAACATAATTAGTTCTATACTATCTAACAAGCATTCATTGGATCAGTTTTGTTTAATATTGGTTGCTAAAATAAAATATACAAAAATTTACAAAAAATTTGCTACATACTTTTTTATGTTGATTTATTGTGAAAGAAAGTTAAATTAAACACATTTGATTAAATCATTGATTTTTATTGAATCACTAGGGTAGGCATGATTTATTCGTGCCAACGCTGGCGGATATCCGGTACATTTTAATGACATCAATTAATTTGTATGAAAAAAATTCTTAATACGCCTAGAATAACTACATGTCTGCCAATTTTTTTTTTCAAGCACCTGTCATTGCAATATGTTTTATTTACAGACATATATACAGATTGATATTACATACATTTTTCCTCCAATCCACTATAGGAGATGGTGTGCCTGAGACCTCACAGGCAATGTCAACGTATTCACCTTTGTTCACTTCCAAAAAGCCGTCCTCGGGTATTGTCTTTATGGTTGGCGAATCTGTCAACATTTAGTCCAGTCGGGTTAGACGAAAAACGGGACGCCTAAGCTTACATTAATTTGTGGTAGCGAATTCTTTTAACCCACCTTTAAGGGGGTCCAGTTGAAGTGTAAAACAAGAATCTCGACCATTCTTCGACCCATTCGACATTTTTTTTCATTTATCGCGAAAAATATTGATCGTACGTAAAAATGTGTAAGAAATATTTTGTAGAGAATTGCATAAAGAACAATATTAGTCCTTATCATTTTTGTCGTACGGTCAAAAATAACGAAGTTATAAGCAAAAATGTGTAACCCCCTTAATATCACGATAACGGGCGTAGCGAACCTTAAGAATGGTCGAGATTCTTGTTTTATACTCCCACTGGACCCCCTAAAGGTCTAAGGGTCCAGACCAAAAGGTCCTGAAAAGAATTCGCTACCACAAATTAATGTAAGTTTAAATGCTAACCCGACTGGACTAATTTCATAGGGACGTTGAAAAGAGGCCAATGGATTCATAGGTGATAGGTTTAGGTGGTATAGAGGAAGACGCAATAGCACTAGTGCTGTTATTTCATTATTGTCTTTTTCAGTGCAACTTCTACACTATTTAAATTAGTCTAAATCATTTAGGTATATTTCATAATAATACTGCTTTTTTGCTTTTTTTCTGCAAATTATATAAATAAAAAAGGCAATGTGTGTATGTATGTATGTGCTATGGACTCCAAAACAGCTGAACCGATTTTCAGATTATTCAGATTAGTCCAGCCGGTGATCCTGTGAAGTTTGGTAGCGATCGGACGCAAATGAAGTCGCGGGCAACACCTAGTATGTATAAATATTTTAGATAATTAAACAAAACTTACACTGAACCTCAATAGAATGAGTTTGTCTGATGGGACCCCATGGTTCTGGGCGTATTATCTGAAAATAACAATAATTTACACTTTAAAAAATCAATTTTTAATGTGTTTGGTTCCTTTCGAAGCATAGACTAGTAGTAGTGGTAGGGTACACTGCGTTTCGCAGTCATTTGGGCAGCCCGTATGGCGGCAGTAACCACCACCTTACAGAATGCCACCGTGAAATAACAGAATTATGTGCTGTTGTGTTTCGGTGAGTGAGTAAGGGATGCCAGAGCCCATTACCCCATCCCTCCCTTATCCCTTATCCTTAATCCTTCTATGGTCGGCAGCGCACTTGTAGCACTTATGGCGTTGCTTGTGTTATAGGCGACGGTAGCCACCTACCATCAAGTGGACCGTCAGCCTGTCTGTCGACCTTAATATAAAAAAAAAATTGACTGAGGAATTCTCAAAACTGTTCAAAATTACAATCCTAAAAGTTAAAATAGAACTCTGTTGCAACCTATTTACATATGTAGTTATAAATAATTTAAAAAATCGAGACATTTAGGTACTAAGTGCAAAGGGCTTTATAAGTATACTGTATTCTTGTCAGAATGTTTTATCATAAAAATGTTTTTAGGCAGTTTTTAGGTAGTTTTAGTTCACTGTTGGTCTTCAAAAAGGTGCCTCCACGTCACATTATGAACCTCCATCGCTCATAATACAGGATGCGTCCATTTGTGTTGTCAATGGCAAAGTGGCTGTCCAATTTGTAAGTCTAATCAACAAAGTAAATAAGCGCAGAATAGAGGACCACCAAAGACGATTTACAATACATGTACCTACTTCTCAGCAAATTTACAAAGTTACAATAATTATAAATAAATAAATATCTTCACACATTCCACACAGCACCATCTAGTTCCAAAGTAAGCAAGTATAATGCTTGTATTATGGATACCAGACAGTTGATATTATAATACATAGATTACTTTTTTTTTTTTGTAAATACATACATATTATAAATAAAAAACATCCATGACTCAGGTACAAATGTAAAATGTTAACACATAAAACATTTACCCCTAGCGGGATTCGAACCCGCGACCGTTTGGTTAACAGCTAGGGCTACTAGCCACTAGACCAAACGTGTCGTCCAAAATTATAGAAGTATTAGTTTACAATCTAATGTACAGTCGATGTACGAAAATCTTTGTAATTTTTCAAATTAATTCCTTTATCAAGTCGTTGACTCTTAGTACCTAGGTACCTTTTGAAACTAAAGCACTGCAGACAATTGATAGACGTTTGACCATCGATGTACGTTTGAATTTTATTTTATTTACTAGCTGGCGCCCGCGACTTCATCCGCGTTGAAATAGAAAAAGTAGCCTATCCTGTGTCTAGTACGTCTTAATGTTTATCTACCAAGTTTCATGAAAATCAGTTGATTCGTTTAAGAGTTATGGAGGAATATACATACATACAGAAAAAAATTCTAAAAATGGTCAATTGAGTTTCAGTATCATGTATAGAGCCTATAAACACGATATCTCTGAAAACAAAATAACTTACTCCATGACCAACCCTTACAGATTTATTATTAGTATTGATTTATTTACAATAACACACATGGTACATTATTACAGGAGTAATCCTAATTGAATGTATCTTTTCCTAATCTAAGTTAAAATAAACATTATTTAAATTATTTATATTAAACAAATTAATTACCTACATATATTATAAAAATTACAAAATTTACTAAAACATGGACAAGAAATTACAATAAACCTAAATTACCTACTTAACTATAAGATATTTGGTACAAATAGTCCCACCCTGTTTAATTCATTCAGTGTGCAATTGAAAGGTCAATTAATTGTGCCGTTTCATAAGGTTTGGCATTTTTGGGCCTTTTTTTTTTGTTTTGGTCATGCCACAAAACATGAAATTTTGCCATGACTAACAATTGCCCTGGTGACTTTAAAGTGACGAACTTTTTCTTACCCTGACTGTACGTACATACGCTTAGAAGTTAGAATACATAACACAAGCTATAATTAAAAATTATAAAATAATTGAGCCTACAACATCGATGGCCTACCTACACGCTTGGAGAGATCTTCATAAATTATAGCTAAGTACCATATCGATCACATCAGCTTTCAAATGAAAAAAACCGCATCAAAATTGGTCTATTCGATTGGAAGCTATGATGCCACAGTCAGACACACCCATGCACACACACAGGTGAAACTTTACCCCTCTTTTGCGTCGGGCATCGGGGGTTAAAAACAGCTACAATAGAGTATAAGTGGTCATTTGTTACTCACTACGAGTAGGAAATCTAGTGTCCGACCGTAGCTTCGACGGATTCGCCGAAGATTAATAATAACCGAAATGGCCGAACTCTATTATTAATTAGAAAAAAATACGAAGGAATTAAATTATATATTATAAAAGAAAAAAAAAAAAACAAAAAGAAAAACACCAATTAAATAAAACGTATCGTTAAACACAAAAGAATTGTACAAATTGATTAATTGCACATAATTGGTCACTCTCCTTACATTTTAAACTCGCCGACCAATGCATGGATAGTGTTGGGACACGCTTGTAGGTAGAGTTTGTCGCAAAAGTTAACCGACGTAGCGTGCGAGGGCGCTGTAGTGCTTTTCACGTAAAGCACATTAGATCCCATTAAATATAAGTTTCTGGTTGCACTAGACAATGTTTTCCTTTTCATTGGCATACTTAAAAAACTGAATTTAATGAAATAATTGTCTCTGCGAAGGCTATAAGAAAGGCTGAGGACAGGGTAAATGGAAATTTTGATTGGAACTACTGGTGGTCGATGTCACCAAGGCATTTCTGAGCGGGCACAACCTTCAGCAATGAAGAAGACGACTCTATCTATATTGGTTGTCTTTGATAACTTAAAAAAGGCTACGTAAAAGGATGTACATTTAGGCGGCGTCGATTGACTTTTTATTTATTTATTTATTTATTACAGCAAATGAAACGAACATGCAAAAAATGTTGAGAAAAAATAATTATCAGCAACAGACCTATAATTTCTGTTCTGCTTAGACTTATCACAACTTATAATTGGAAGTAATCGTATAATAAAATACACAGGTGAGTTTTTTTACCATACAAAATCAGTACAGTCTTAGTTATCGACATTAGTTATTTCCCATCACTAGTGACAAATTACACGGAGTCAGATCTTAGTGTAGCTCTCTTTGTTCAATAGTTTAAATTAATTGCTGCATGGACTGATCAATGCTGTAAATTTTTATTGGTCATTTTTTAAGGGGAAAATAGGAACTTTAAAGAGTACCTATCATAATATAATAGGCAGACTTATTGGCGGCAATAAGCAATAACCACATGGAAGACCACCGCAATAATAGCCCTAAGAGGTAACTATCATAATATAACATGCTAACCACCTGTTTATGAAAGGCCACCGTAATTAACTTGGTCGAACCATTGATCTGAACTATAGATGCGGCGTAGCAAGCAGAAAGCCCCGAAATCTTTGGTAGTATATTAAAATCATACTAGCACTAGCGAGCGACAGTGCGAATTCGTCCACTTCTCTCTCTTTTCTCTCGTGTGGACAATCTCGAGTGGACGAATTGTACTACTACCATTATTTACGGGCTACGCCGTGTCTATACTCCCAAATATACTTATAAAGTCTTTGGGTCGAACGCGTTAACGTCAATTTGTACAAAGATTTAAATCGAGAGATGCGGCATTACTAGCGAAAGTGTGTTACAAAATACAACATACATTATACTAAAGACAAAAGTATAAAATACATATACTTTTGTCTACACACTTTTAAACACAGACAACACATTCCTTTCTTCAAACGTGACTGTGGCGATAGCGACGCTCTCAACAAGCGACCGTCACTCACTTTGGCTGGCGTGCAACTGTAGTTAGCCTGCGCTAAACCCATTGTTAAGAATTTTCGGTGTGTTTTTAGTATGGCGCGAGGAGATTACGCCGCATCTTTCGATTTAAATCTTTGAATTTGTATGAGAATAAAGCAGCGCTACACGTTGGCCACCAGGTGGCGCTGCTTCATTCCAACGAAGTCGCGGGCACCAGCTAGTCTTTTATAACTTTTAACTTACTTAATACCTTTAGTGTACTTATTCTTAATTTCTGAACTATTCTTTATTAAAATGATACTATTAATATTCGCCCATTAAAGGTGTTTTTATTTCCAGTGACTTAAGTAAAATAAAATGTGTGCCTAACGCCCACTATGATTTTCTAAAGGTGTCATGTCGCACGGTATTAAAAATGTAAATGTGCGAAATGACTACTAAAATATATTTAGGGGGCTCTTCGCACATTTCGTGGAAAAAAATCGTGCGATATGACTACTGAACCTACACAATAACTTTCGTAAACTTAAAATTTGTAAAGAAAAACTCACTTCGCACGTATAATCGGCTGTATCGCGCGAGTTCAAAGCGTCCACTTGAAGACTGTAGTTGGCGTGCATCTGGTAGCGCGGTGGCAACAGGTGGTGAGGGTCATGACTGTCGCCGAGGAGAGTTTCATCTTTATACCATCTCACCCGCAATTTGGTTTCTGGAATAAATATATTATTACTTACTGTTATAAGTATCATTACCTGGGGCCCTAGCCAAGAGCAAGCCAATGCAAACGGGAGCGTTGCGTATTTACGAAACGATAGATAAGCCCAGTGATTGGTCAAAATTTTATGTGGGCGTTACAACAACCAATCACCGGGCTTTATTTTCTATCGTTTCGTAAATACGCAACGCTCCCGTTTGCATTGGTTTGCTCTTGGGGCCCCTGATAAGGAGTACCGGTTAACGGTTGATTGGCTTCGGACCCTTTGGTCCCCACAAGATTTGACCCGTTGAATAAAAGTGTCTGTTGGACCCACTATTATGTGCCGTCTGACCCTGGGTCAGAACAAAATTTTATTAACTTTATGACTACACGTTTGGTTTGGTCTAGTGGCTACTTAACCCTAGCTGTTAACCAAACGTTCGCGGGTTCGAATCCCACAAGGGGCAAATGTTTATATGTTAACATTTCCCTTTGTACCTGAGTCATGGATGTTTTGTATATATAATATGTACCTATGTATTTACAAAAAAAACTTATCTATGTATTATACGTGTCCAAAAAAAAAGTGCTCAGACGAAGAGATAAGAAAGTTCACACAATTTTGTCGACAAAAAATGCGTAAGGCATATAAATCGGCGTGTCCATTTTTTGGTTGGTTACCTACGGATATTCGAATTAAATACACGTAAATATAAAATTAAAAGTAATATCTGTGGTGTCAAGTGTTTATATTAAAATCCTGCGCGGTCCTTTGTGGGCCGCTCAATAATGAGTCAGTGAGTGGATGCAATCAAGACTTATTGAGTATTCGAAAGCTATCGGGACAATGTGGTGAGTAGAGGGTCTATAACACGCTCAGTGTACGTATTCATCTACAATTGGTACATAAAGATACAAATCTACGTCCCTTCCTGCCGTTAACAAGCAGAACCGGCCATCGATGTACGAATGTAATGAGCACACCCGACCGTGGAGGTGGTAAGAGACACTTGTATGAAGGGTGAAAAATAATTTATTTTAATTTAATTAAGTATGTATTATGTAATTTAATAAAGTATAATGTAGTGTTGTTGATACATCACGAATGGGGTGAAATTGAATAATTTTTTTTTTATATTAGCTAGTAAAATCGTGTTTCCAAGTTAATGCCAATTGTTGGAGCCAGACGGCTTCTTGACTTCTTGGGTGATGATTTTTGTGGATTCGAAATAAAATGTAGATTTATAACAAACGACGTGATATTAACGTCTCAGATCAATTTTTACAAAGTGTGAAGACAATAATTATTATTCTGTGAGGTAAACAGGTAACTAGGTTATTAAATGATTATGTGGGGTAAACGACACACGCATTGCCTCGGTCCTTCAATAGATGCCGCTGTAAGTGTCGAAGACCAATAGCTAACCAATGTTAATTTTTTAATGTTTTTATCGATTTAAATGCGGTTTTCACTAGAATATTGCAGCAAGCTTCCCGTAACATGTAGTGTTTGTTTTATTCCAATCGGTTTACGTACAAAAACGTAACTTACACGCGTACGACGTCGCGGACGCAGCTAATAATTAATAAGATAAACCTTAAGATTCCATTCCTTAAGATAAAGCTTAATGAATGTAACTGCTATTTAATTCTAAAATATTTTTATGAATATAACTATTTTATTAATTACATACGATTGCTCATACTTTTATTGTGAGAGTTTGCTGCAAATCCTAATGACATTGATTTTGTTAACAAACCTGCTAAATCTTCAGCCTGTCTGCGGGCTTTTACATTAAAAAGCGTTACATTTAGCTATGCTCCACATGACACATCCAATAAAAATAATGTTATTACATCCATGTAACATTTTCCGTGTAAACATTTAGGTATTGTGGCGCAGCACGGACACGAATGCGGCGCGGCTGCAAACGTGCTCATTACAAATATAAAATTCTTTTGTATTTTTGATTTATTATGGAGCTTTACACATTGAACAATATCAACTACATAAATTATGCTGACGGAGAAAAAGAGATACCTACTCTCATCTATGAAAGTACCTAGTTCATATGAATAGGTTGAAGTTCATATTTAATTGCAAGAAGAATAAAAGAACTTATTATAACATCTATATCTACACATACATAACCTTAACTATATTATGGAAATATAATGTCATAATCAGAGAAAATTTGTATTTTTGTATGTTTGTAATGAATAAACTAAAAAACTACTGGTCCGATTTTGAAAATTTTTTCACCTATAGAAAGCTTCATATCAGCGAGTAACATAGGCGCAAATTTCTAAATCTAGTACTTAAATCAAATCAAAATCAAAATATTTATTTATCAATTAGGTTTCTACAAGAAACTCTTATGATCGTCATTACAAATTTAAATTTAGCAGGGTTTCGGAAAAAAGAAACTCAGGATACTCAGTGATATGTTAAACAAGACAGGATGCGCCCTTACCATACTACTAGTGTCAAAAAAATGGTCCTCCAATTTGCACATCTAGTTATTAAAAATAAATTGTTTTCATTGCCATCTTAATACGTATTTTAATTTCTTATTGGCGTATTCTATTATTGTAAAGTGTTCTCATTGGTTGGTTGGACACATCACTGGTAAGTAGGCATTTTCGTATATTTCTACGCACAGAATGAACACGCGTCATTGGTGCCAATTTCCTATTTTGACACCGGCGCGTCGGTGCCACGTACTAGGAGCGTTAGCCTTGTCCTTACGAAGTAATATAGAAGTCATTGAGGATACTATTCTTTATGTACAGTCGGCCGCATAAGTCGATTAACACATTCAAAAGTGCAAAACAACGTAACACTTAACGCCCCATAAGTCGTTGTCACGTCTAGAGAACAAAATAAACTTCACGTACAAGCGATCGTAAAAAGCTTCGTAAAAAGAGTATTCAGGGCCCCTAGCCATGAGCAACCAGTGCAAACGGGAGCGTTGTGTATTTACGTAACGATAGAAAATAAAGCCCGGTGATTAGTTGTTGTAACGCCCACATAAAATTTTGACCAATCACTGGGCTTTATTTTCTATCGTTTCGTAAATATACAACGCTCCCGTTTGCACTGGTTGCTCTCGGCTAGGGCCCCAGTTGTTTTGCACTTTCGAATGTGTTAATCGACTTATGCGGCCGACTGTACTATACTCAGGATACTATACTATTTTTATTGAATAAAGTCGCTGTCCGCCTCTGCCCGTCTTCGATACATTCTTCTAGCTAGAGCACCCAACGGATTTTGATATGATTTTGATACGATTTTCACGATGGAAAGAGCGATAAATGGGGTAGGTTTGTGCACCTATATAATTTGCAGAAGAATTGCACACAGGAGCGGGTCGCTAGAGTTTTACCTACCTATAATTTTTTGTTAACATTTCTTGATATTCTTGGTAACTCATATCAAGACAATTTTTAGTGTATCTTATGACGAACTTAGGAGCAAAATAGATAAGTTAGGTACCTAGTATAAGTTATCTTCTAAATCAGTCTTACTATTTTAGTTAGTCGGTTTTTTTAGCTCTTCAATCCCAACCTTAAAGTTGGACCTCAGGCCATTTTGTAACATTATTAAACAAAACTATAATGATATAGCATTATGTGGATGACGTCACTAATCTAATTATGCATAACTATATTTTGATTTTAAGCAGGTACCAGTGATTCATGTTAACTAATTTATCAAATACAAACTTCACTATTTAAGGCAACTCGTACACTGGGCGGTTAAAAGTAGATTTGTATCCGGATTGCTTAGAACGATTTAACTTATTTTTGACTTATGAATATTTACTCGTATGCTGTTTTAATTTCACAAAAATTATTTATATCTATTTTCAATTTACAATGATATTTTTATATCCTGTATAAAGATAGGTTTAAAATGGTTTGTAAGAAATCACTTTTAAATATGTTTTTAAAAACGAAAAATAAAAGCCCTGGACAGAGGTGTAAGTTCAGGATAAATCATGGATTCTATGAACTCATTCATGGAAAGACAGATTTTGACAGGTCAGACATTTGGAAAGAATACATGACACTAAAGCGATAAAAATAGTTTCCAGAGTGAGCCTGCAACAGAGAAGAACCAGAGGCAGAGATCAATTACTTTTCAAAGATATGGTAACTTTTTCGTTCTTGCCGTTACTGAAAATATGTTTTTACAATTTCAAAGCGAAACTCCATTTTAAATGTATCAATAAAAAAATATATTACATATAATAAAAAATCCATTTGAAAACCGCTGAGTGTAAAGTTGCCTAAATGTAACGACTGTGATTAAGTTATTATAAAAAGTATGTGGGAGCAACAAAATAACATACTCGCCTGTATTATCTTTACATTATTATTAATTTTGCCTACTTGAAATTATAATATTTTTTATAATTGGGAATTTATAAGAAAGAACTAAGTATGTAGTTTAAAAATCTAGAGCCAAACTAGAAGACTTAGAAAAATAAAATTTCACCCCAAGCGAACCCGGGAACGGGTCGCTAGTGTACTTACATACATAGATTGAAAGTTAAGAAATTCAATTTCAAATTATTGAATGTCCAAATCTAATAAAAGATTATAATCCTTTTAAAATGTCAATAGTTTTTATGTAAGTACATGATTGTACAAATGCAACACGCTTGTTTAATATCTCGCATCAATCAGACAGACGGACGGACAAAAAGCATTTGTATAATAATAAATGTAAAAACTTCATTTGCATTATAATCGATGCATCTCCCACTAAAAGCGCTATTTATGACTTTATTTTTATGGTAGGGGAGACCAAGAGGGGATTTTTGGATTTACTCGAGCGCGTCAGATATTGCCAATGTATATACCCCATGTGTCTCCGATAACGGATATGTATTAATCTGACGGTTTGGTTGGTGGGGTTGGCGGGGGTGGGGGTAAAATTTTAAATACAACTCGAGCGCGTCAGATTTTCATAGAGGATGTTAAGTGAACTTAAAATAAGCTCCCATTTAAAATTCAGACGATTCGGATGTAACGCAAGCACGTGGCAGCTTTTTGAAAATGCAAAAAATATTTTTGACGATTCTCATTTTGTAATACTCGAGCGCGTCAGATTTTTATACAGACGGTTCAGCCTAAATTCCTGATCGTGCTGATTCTTAATCTGACGATTATATGGAGGATTTTTTAAAATACAGCGCCTACAAAATTTTGAACGCCTGTAGACGCTCACCCCACCGCTGAAATGAAAAACTTCATATTACCTTTTTTTCTTCTTAATATCCAATCTTCAAAGTCCAATAGGTCCTCACGAAGCTCGAGTGACTACACATTTAGCATCGTGGGCTCCCTAACCACATTGCCTACTAGCGTTGCACGCCTTCGTCCTCAAAACTTGATGGGCTCTGACCTTGAGTGCGTATGTAGAATTGCGAACAATACTGCTGACCTGCTTTCTCTCGTACAAAATGTTATCATTGCGTCTCGCTCATTCCTTAGCTCCCACATCCCCGCGTCGCAATACCTCACAAACAGCCCCAAAATCGGTTACTGCGTATATTTAACACGTGATATCGCTAGCGCCCATCAAGTTTTGTGATGTTCGCTGATAGTATAGCTTACCAACAGTGAAAGAATTTTTCAAATCGGTCAATGCAAACAAACAATCAAATCTTTCCTCTTTATAATATTACTAGCTGTTGCACGCGACTTCGTCTACGTAACTTTATAAAATATAACCTATGTTATTTATTCCCAAAGATTTAAATCGCTTATTCCCAACTGTGAAAGATTTTTTTTTCTAATCGGTCCAGTAGTTTCAGAACCTATTCAATGTAAACAAACAATCAAATCTTTCCTCTTTATAATATTATCTTTCCTCTTTATAATATTATACTCGTAGATCAGTAGGTATAGATAGACTAACACATACCTATATGCAACAATTTACATTTTTTATATGTACTTGTTTTATTTTTCCTACGTTTTCCTACGTAAAATTGGGTTGTTCCAAACTGTTCTACTATTAGTTCTACTATAGAACAGTTTGGACAAAAAATTTCCAACTAGTTCTACTGCACAGTATGACAGATTGGACTCGAATAATTCAATATCCACTGTTCTACTATTTTTATAATAGAACAAAATAAAATAAAAAACTTGCAATGAACTGGTGAGTATGCGATATTATCCTTTCCTTACTAATATTATAAATGTGAATGTGCCCTAAACCTAGATTTTTGTCAAATTCGTGGCATAAGAATTCCTCGTTTAGTATATTATAAGATAAAATTTGGTTAAAAATCCTTGTAATTTTTCGATTTCTTACGTTTCATTTTAAACCTATCTTTATTTATTAACCTATAGAGAGGATTAACGACAATAATATATAAAACATTTTTTCTGCCACTACTTTTCCAATAAAGACCAGAACCAACTTTGAAAAGTTCATATCCAAAGTTTACCCTGCCGGGAATCGAACCCGGTACCTTTGGAACAGTAGGATAATATAAGCAAGCATCGCAATTTTCAATAACTTTCTTTAATTTACTTGGTTATAATAGAATAGACTAGACTAGAATCGCTTACCTGCTTCGTCTATGTAACAAGGCAACAATACAGTATCATTCTCATAAGTCTTCACAGTCACAGGTATACTTTTAAAAGGTTTTTCACTATGGTTAAATTTTAAAAATAATAGAATTAATAAAAGGACGCTGCTCTTTAAAGTTCTCATTTTTTTACAAACAAATAAAACTTGGAAGGGTATAGTTTAAGCCACGATAAATCTTCGGATATTTTTGATTAATTAAATAATAATTATTTAATATTATATTTCTATTTATAATTTAAAGCACACACTGATTTTTAGTTTATCTACCTACATGTATTTTTTTAAGTGATAAATTTTTAAAAAAAATCTACATTGAATGCATTTTATAGAGCGCGCGCGTCTCACTTGACGGGAAATGTAATATGAACTGTCAAAGCGTTGCAAGTTCCTATAGTTAAAAGCAAGTGGCACACTGGGAGATAATTATATAAAATTACTAGCTATAGCACGTGACTTTTCTGTACTATTTTTTCTTAGATATTAAAACACTTTTTCATTCTTTATTGCTCGTATATTTTTGTCAGGGCGTTGAATTTTATCTTTTTATTTTTATAGAGGATCCCTCGATAACAGTAATATTTTTTTTGTCTGTCTCTTTACGTGTATGCATAATTTCATGATGTTTGGTTGAGTATAGTTAAGGTGTGTTAGCGTTACAAACAAAAAATATTAGAAAAAATCGTCACAATAAAAAAATTTCATAGAAAAATCTCAAACAAAAAAAAAAGACATAGCAAAAATTATCATCAAAATGTCTCATGTGGTTTTCACAATTCAAAATATTTTTTGCTAGTAGCGTTCTTCCGGCGGGGCTTTTTCCTCCTTTAAATATATTCTTTTTTTTTCTTATATTTATATCTTTTTAATGACTAAGTGTATTCGTACTTATTTTTACAGTCAAATAAATGAATTGAAATTCACGAAATTTACCTTGACCATGAGTAAACCATGAACTAAATTTTACGTTTGCGCTCAGTATATCTACAGCCGCATATTACACTCATCCCGTCAATTAATGCGTACCTTTAAATTAAGACAAGAAAAGAGTCAAGTTTAGTCATTTGGATGGTATGACTGTTTTAACACTGAAACTTAGTACGTGTATAATCGTATAATGCGTTTATTAAATAAAACGTTCTTTGAAAAATCAACTTTATTGACATATATTTATGGAAGGAATTTCTGTGACTGTCATCGATGCTGACTATATATTTAGGTGCTACTACAATTTTTGACAGGAATACCTGCATTTTTATTCTAGTTTTTTTTTTCTATTACTTTACCGATGCCTACCTATACTCAATTGACAGACATATAGTAAAATAACATTTGTATTTTAATGTTAAAGTCGGGAGACAGACTAACGGTCTAGTTGATGGTTGGTGGGTGGCTACCGTTGTATTGCCTATTAACCATCTTTCTTTTATTACTAAATGTATAAAAAAATGTATGATTTGGACAAGTCAGCCTTTGAAACTACTTTAATTTTTATTTTTATTTTAAAGATAGGTAATTTTTATTTTTATTTTAAACCTATGAGCTAACCAAAGATTTAAATCGAGAGATGCGGCATTACTAGCGAAAGTGTGTTACAAAATACAACATACATTATACTAAAGACAAAAGTATAAAATACATATACTTTTGTCTAAACACACTTTTAAACTCAGACATTCCTTACTTCAAACGTAAATGTGACGATAGCGACGCTCTCAACAAGCGACCGTCACTCACTGTAGCTGGCGTGCAACTGTAGTTGGGTTGAGCGCCTGCGCCCAACCCATTGTTAAGAATTTTCGGTGTGTTTTTAGTATGGCGCGAGGAGATTACGCCGCATCTTCGATTTAAATCTTTGGAGCTCACTCAGAAGATGCCTATTCAATCCAACTTTGAAATTTGGGTTATATACTTACTTACTTAAATTTAATTTAGATATTCTTAAATTACAAAATTTTAATGAAGTCATTAATTTTGTTGATCCCATTGAGAAATCTCTATAATATTTTTCTAATCCTATTAAAGTTTCTTAATATGTGTTTCCTAGCTTTAATGCTTCATGGCGGTCAAACTTCGATTGAATAATTTAAATATGGGATTTGAATCGATCGAATTTAATCTGACCGTCTGACCGTTATGGTGTGGTCACCGTTATCTCGTGATATTTTTTTAATTTATTTATTTTAATTTTTAATGTTGACAGAACGGATGTAAGTATGTGGCTAGAAAAAAAAAACTAAAGTACCTTGTTGTTACTACAGTAGAAACCGGATATAACGACTTCGGTTATAACGACATATCGGTTACAGCGACCAAATGGCAAGGTCCCTGTTGAATGCCTATAAAGATTTAATATTGCTTATAATGACTATCCGTTAATTACGACCAATTTTTGTGTTCCCTTGAAGGTCGCTATAACCGATTTTCACTGTAGGTGTTTGTGGTGTGGCTTCCGTTGCCAGGAAAATATAAGGGTGTTGCCAATTCTGAAGTCTACATGAGAGTACATGGACCTTAACGTCACATAATGACCCACCTATTCGTAAAAGCACTAGTGCTGTTATTTAATTACTGATTAAGTACTGTTTACTCTATGTTTCATTTAGAGGTATTTTACTTGTACCTACTTACTATACATATAATATATTATCACAGTAAGGAGCTATATACTATACTGGATCTATTCTGTGGCAATGTAACTAATTTATTAAATACTAGTTGGCGCCCGCGACTTCGTTCGCGTTGAAAAATAAAAAGCAGCCTATCCTGTGTCCCGTACGTCTAAATGTTTATATACCAAGTTTCATGAAAATCAGTTAATTCGTTTAAGAGTTATGGAGGAACATACACATACAGAAAAAAAATTCTAAAAATGGTCAATTTAGTTTCAGTATCATGTATAGAGCCTATAAACACGATATCTCTGAAAACAAAGTAAATTACTCCATGACCAACCCGAAACAGATTTATTATTAGTATTGATTGATGGTAGCCTATGTTACTTCCCAACAAGGCCTATGAGCCTATTCAATGCAAACAAACAAATCTTTTCTCTTTATAATATTAATATAGAATACATAGGTATATTTTCATGTAAATCTTAAAATATTATTTGTAACTCAATTAATTAGAGTTAATTTAGAAGCATGAGAACCTAAAAAAGCATGGGAAACATAATTTCCGTAGCAAACAAATTTATTGTTGAGAATGACAGTTAACTAAGTTAACTAACGAGTATATTATTTACGATACATTTTAGGCCTGAAGTCATTAAATCCGGTTTTTGATTAGGCTGTCTACACTACGAGCTCTTTGCTTCGACTGGTCGAAATTAAAAAAAAAAATACCTTTGGCGGGAAATTTAACAGTGAGTCGACAGTTTTATTGGACCAGTAATGAACTTTAATTATCTTTTTTTTGAGCAAGGCACTTCTCTTTTTAAAACGTCCGTTTTATTTTATAATTTTCTATGGATCCCGCCACAGTGGCAAAGATTGAAACCGTTAAATCAGTTATTTACATCCTCTTTTCTATTTGAAGAAGAACTACTTATTTAAGTCGCTAATAAAATTAAAACCAGATTGAAATCGATTGAGCGTTTTTGGAATCCATATAGGATAAATATATACGTTGATTTTAATTTATATATAATAGCTGCTGCCCGCGACTTCGCCCGCTTATAAAAAATAGATGAAAACCTATTCTCAGACCTACCAAGTGTACATATGAGCAAAGATTTAAATCGAGAGATGCGGCATTACTAGCGAAAGTGTGACAAAATACAACATACATTATACTAAAAACAAAAGTATAAAATACATATACCTTTGTCTAAACACACTTTTGAACATAGACAACACATTCCTTACTTCAAACGTGACTGTGACGATAGCGACGCTCTCAACAAGCGACCGTCATTCACTGTAGCTGGCGTGTAACTGTAGTTGGGTTGAGCGCCTGCGCCCAACCCATTGTAAAGAATTTTCGGTGTGTTTTTAGTATGGCGCGAGGAGATTTCGCCGCATCTTTCGATTTAAATCTTTGCATATGAGTATGGCAACGGGATATGCTACTTTTTTCTTTTTCAACGCGGACGAAGTCGAGGGCGCCAGCTAGTATCTAATAAGAAAAAAATTGACAAAAAATAAATTATTTTTTTTTCCGATTAGCTCTCCTGTAAAAAGTGTAATTTTGATTTTTGCAGCGATATATAGATTGTAAGTTTACTTCTGTGCGCAGTCTTTTATGTCAATAGTCAATACAGTGGAATCAATTTGAGGCGACCTTTGCCCTCGACGCGGCGTTATAGGAACCAATCAACGAATAAAGATGTTACTTACATTCTTTGTCGTTGCGTTACTTGACTACTTTCATACACAGGATGTTTAAAAACAATTATTTTTTATACTTGTTTGACTGGGTTACTTACTTACTTGTGTTATTTCATTTGCTTTAGCTTGCATGTGACTTCGTCGCATGTAAAATATACCTAGCCTATGTTACTCGCTGATAAGGTGAAATAATTTTAAAATCGGTCCATTAGTGTTTGAGTTTATTCATTACAAACATACAAAAAGACAAAATTTATCTTTTTATAAAGTTAGTATAGATGATTTCATGTGTCCAAAACATAGATAAATGATTGGTCTCGCTACGCTCGACTAGATATGGCCCTATCTAAAAGCAATAGCTCCATAAATGCGGCAACTTTTTATTGTAGTGTGTGTAAAACGTCACTATCTATCACTATTTACACAGTTTAATTATATTTTTACACAGTTTCAATAAGTAAATTGGTATTTCATCATGGCTAAAATTCAATAAAACATTCGGAACGTACATATCACAGACAGTTTGCAGTGTGACTAGCTAGGGTACGCCGAATTCGGCGTACTAAAATTTGCCGCATTTTTCAAGTACGGCGGGCGTACTTGAAAAATGCAAGTAAGTCAAGCGCAGCGCGAGACCAATCAAATATCTTTGGTCCAAAACCTAAAATTAGTCTATTTAAGAAGGGAACTATGTACTTATTTTTTGTCAGCAAAGTTTAGGTATCAACGTTATCTCATCTAATTAATAGATGTACAATATTAAAAAAAAAATTATCATTTCTCTAATATTCTGAAATATTAACTAAGTAAGTATATAAGTAATTAAGTAGGTATGTACTCATATTTAACTATAGGTAAGTTATTATAATATTGGGAAAATAAAAATGTCTGAATGACTGTGAAAACTCTATCAAAGGCAAAATCCATGCTAATCAGACAGACCAGACAGTACGGATAGTGACTCATTTTTTTTAGATACTAGCTACACGCTCCCGGCTTCGCCCGGTTTCAAAATAAAGACTATCTCCTATCTTTTAAGTTGGACCAAATTACACAGAGTTACGAAGTTTTATCAAAATTGGTTCTGTATGGTTTATGAGTTCATTGGAGTCAAAGGTGTGACACGAAATTTTTATATTACACGACACCGAAGCAGTATCATGCTGTATGTACAATATTTGAATAGATCTCCTGTTACCATTGAATTTATAAATAAACCGATTTGGTTCAGATCAGTCGGAGACGTTTGGTGTCATAAATGCAATACAAGCATAATGTCACCAAGCGTTTCATATTGTCAGTGCATTGTAAGTCAAAATTGGTGTGTGCTCCAAGTTTTCAATATATCTAGAGATACTTAGCACATCAGAATATTTTGATTTAGTAAATTAAGTAAGTACTGGCTGGCTCCCGCGACTTCGTCCGCGTTTAAAAAGAAAAAAAGTAGCCTATCCTGTGTCCTGTACGTCTAATGTTTATCTACCAAAATTCTTTTTACTACTAACTTTTAGAACTCTACTAACTTTACATGTAGTTGGTGCAAGAGGCCCTCAGGTTTAAGTTTATATAACTGGCTGTGGTATCTCTAGCTATGACGTCGATGAACTATGATTTTATTGTAATTTGTAGTATGTTTGTAATCTATGGTATGTAACTTCACAGTGTGTAAAATAAAATTACCAAAATATCACTAATAGTAGGTACCATTTGTTGGTAAACGTAAGATTATCCAGGGTCTCCAGGGTCTACTTTTAATACCTAAACAACTTGATGAAGTCGACGAAATTCGATTTAAGTACCTACATATCTCCATAATCGTAATCCCACAGTATAATCGAAAAACACCCGAACAAAGTCGCGGATAAAAGTTAGTCTATAGGTACTGGTCTATGGGTCAATCAACTATTTTACCCACACTAAGGACAGATCAGAAAAAATTTTTTTTTAAAAATAAACATTAATATTCCTTTATTCTAATTTGATTAGGGCATTAGATATATCGTCTCCTTTAATAACCTAGAAGGGCAGCGACGAAAATTCGTATTTAAGACAGTTTTTAGAAAAAAACTACAACAGATACCCTAAAAACTGTCACCTGAGTTACCTGCATTCAGCGTTACATAAATGGTGAATGAAACAAGAAAATATTATTCATTATTATTTATTTGGTCTTGCATGCATAATCAAATATTTTAACAAAATCAGTCTTCATAGTATTTTTAAATTTAAGTACAAAACTAACTAACATTGGTCTTTTGCGTTACCGTTATACAAAAAAATTATAGCTATTTCTTAATAAAACTAAGTAAAAAAGAATTACAAATACAAATGAATTATTTATAGAAGCTAGCCAATTGTTAGAATAAAGTACTGGTAATATAAAGATATAATGGAAAGAAATTACATATTATGATCGTAAATATAATGTTAAAATATTTGGGACAGTAAGTAACTCCAGAGACAAATTTGGGTAACGCCTAAGACATACTACTATAAAAGGAAAAATTGATGGTTTTTTTTCTTAAGTAGCAAGGGGCGTAGTGTCGTTTTCTTTTTAGTGTAGGTTTATTCCCAATGTTTCTTGTAGTAATTGTGTTTTCTTTCTGGATTTTTCTATGTTATCACTTTTCAAGAGGTTTTTGAACAATCCTTTCTCCTTATGGCTCTTAATCCTTTCATATCGATCTTTAATCGAATGTGTCAATAGCTTATAACTTTATTTCTCTTTCTGATCTTGAGATTCTCTTTCTTTTATTTTGTATCTATTCAGCCTTTTCTTGTACTTCTCACAGTTTTTCTTCAACTTCTTGTTTTCTTCTTGTAATTTTTTGTCAACTCTATGCACTTTACTTCTATCTTTTCTTGTTTTCTTTCGTCCGCGTCCTCGGGATGCTATTGATGCCGGCGATGCTGTTGGTGACTCTTGTGAAAATTGAGTACGCTTACTGGGGAACTTGGTGATGTTGCATCTAAGATCGATTGTAAATTCTTCCTCTTCT
The DNA here is from genome assembly GCA_945859745.1 of Synanthedon formicaeformis. Classification (NCBI taxonomy): domain Eukaryota; kingdom Metazoa; phylum Arthropoda; class Insecta; order Lepidoptera; family Sesiidae; genus Synanthedon; species Synanthedon formicaeformis. The sequence continues at coordinate 5,231,621 of OX243979.1, forward strand.
TTCTGTATTCTCTTTGTCTCAACTTCCAGATGACCTTTGCTTGTTTTTTTTCAATAGGTGTCAAGTCTCTTGCAAGCCGTTTAACTTTATGGTAGTGTTCACGGTGCTTTCTTTTAGCTTCTTCATATTTTTCGGTGTTCTGTTTGAGTCTTTCCCTGTACCTCCTTTATCCGCCGATAGTCGCGCCATTTCAGGTCAAATAGTATTTCTGAAAATATTATCTCTAAGTTATAATTGTATGTATAGGTGTTTTACTATAAATTTAGTCATAATAAACAAAGTCAATTTACAATAAAAAAGAAAAAGAAAAGCAAAAAATAAAATGAACCTTTGCTTGGCTGATCGGATTGTCGCTGGGGAACAAAGAAGACCCACGTGCGTATGCTCCGAGCGGGCTCCCACCATCGGAGCTCGTGGCGGAGCAACAGTTTGGAGGCTCCAACTGTCCGTTGGAGCTTCACCGGTCACCGCTCGCTGGGCCAAGGAACCGTACTTGGCCCACTCGGGTGTAGGTCGGTGAGAGATGGCACCCCTGGTCCTTGAGCGTCGGACCGAAGCGGTCTTCGGCGCGGGTCGCAGCGGGCGGATTCTCTCGGATAGCTCTGTCGCTCAGTGGTAGTTGGGCAACGCACGCGAAGACGGAGCTCTACGGCAGGGAAGGACCGTCTGGCAGAGTGCTGCAATCGCGGCTTTGTGGAGGGTGGTGGATACCCGGTAGCGCGGCCGGCCTAGTAACCACCCTTTGCAGTCGTTCGGAAGAGTGAAAACCCGGACTCGCCACCCGGCCTAGTAACTCTTCCGACGATATCACGAGGTGAAGCATGTCTTGGGCTGCCGCGATTGATGTGGAAATGTCAGGCGGAAACCCCCATTCGGCCGCCCACCCTTAATGCCGTAGAGATGAGCGGCCACACGAGCAGGGGTTTTCCGTTTAAGGTGGAAGCGGCCTCCAACTCTGCGGTAGGTTGTGCCGCAGAGAAGAGGTTATGGGGTGCTTCATGAGTGAAGCCCCTCGCTGACTGCCTGCTGCGAGAGGTGGAGAATAGGCGGCCTGTGTCGCTTCGCCCATGGGCGGCGGACATGGGGTCGTCCGCCGTCATCACAACACCGGGCAACGAGGGGAAACGTGCTGTATTTCCGGCGCGGAGGTTACACTCCGCGCCTTATCGAGGTGGAGCCCGCAAGTGTGCGGGCCAAGTCTGGCGGGAGGACACCGTAGCGTGTCTAAACGTCCCCTGACCCCCGCCCATAGACGGCGCGAAGAAACACCGCGGGATTTTAGTGGGTAGAAGTCCCACATACCCCACCGATCTCCCCATGGTCGGTGGGGATCTGATTCGCAGATTTCCTCGCGTTATACCTAGTAAAAAATGTCACGGTCCCTCGATATGCTGTATAGGGACTAGGGAGAGACAATTGTGGAGTCAATTTTACTTTAAGTGCTACATGCTAATCCCACTAAGTACGTAAATGTCTTAGGAGTTACCAAGAATGTCTCTGGAGTTACCGCCAAAGTAACTCAGTATACAAGTAACTCAGCAGACAATCGGAGCATTTTTACGAAAAGAGCACATTATAATTTGATTATGGTACTCGGCGTAAACTTTAATCGAAAACATATGTTAGGTACTGCAAAAACATCTGATTATATTAAATAAATAATAAACTTACATTGAAAAATCGCGGTCACTCAGTAGACGACACAAAAAGGCACGCACTCCCTCTGAACGTTCTTCGAGGACTGGCGGCTCGACGGCGCTGTCAAAGGACACCGTCGCGCCATGCGAACGAAAGCAAACACAAATGAAGCTACCTACGGCAAACAGTGCCATCTATGTGTTCCCGGGTCAAATTTACGAGGGTAACTCAGCATACGAAGGTAAAATCATTCTAGTAAGGGACACAGTTTAGAGATTTTTTTCTGGAAAAGTGTATAGACCTATTTCTATTTTGTTATGCACACGATAAACTATAATATACTAACTTGTTGTATAATAAGAATTAACCGAAAGAGAGAAGAATAAGGTTATTTAAAATTAAAGTTCACATGGTGAATGTGGTCTTCGGACAGGAATATTTTGTATGGAGCAAATTTTTCGTGTACTGAGTTACCATAAAATTTCATGGAATTTAAAGATTTTCGAGAACGTAATCAAGTTTCCCGTGGTGCCTAATAATCTTAGATACTATTGTTGTATTCGTTATGTGTGTATCTATAACCAATTAACGTATTTCAATAAAAAATGGTCGGGGACAGCAAAGTGTGGGTAAAATAGTTGATTGACCCCTATACCTAAGTACTAATATTATAAAGAGGAAAGATTTGTTGAAGATTTGATTGTTTGTTTGTTTGAATTGTGTGAACTCCGAAACTAGCGGACCAATTTGAAAAATTCTTACACCTATAGAAAGCTAAGTACCTACGTTATCAGGGAGTAACATAGGTATATACCTACCTACTTAAATATACTTTATAACGTTACGAGGACGAAGTCGGGCATGAAATACCTATACTAAATGAAATACCTAGGTAAGTATTTACTTAAATGAAATAATAAAATAAAATACCTATATAAATAAATAGCATATAGGCATAGGTAACACAATCAAGATTCTTGATTGCAATATTGCAATTGATTTCGTTAAAATAGCAGTAACTCGCTATACCTAACAAGTAATTTCCTAAATTCGTTTTTAAATAAAATCATCACATTAAAGTTGTCAATTTTATGTGTAGAATCTAGAAAGAGAACCGACAAACGTTGCCGCCTTATAACAGTGCAAACAAATTTAGACCTTAAATAATAGGGCCTTAGGGCGTCATTAGCTACACACTAAAACAGCGAGGGAGCCATGTCAAAATTCTCACTTTAAACTGGATATTTTTCACCGCGCGTTTGTCGAAAATGAACTTAAGTGCGTATACTATTAAGAGCTAAATTTGCTTACTCCTATTATTGCAAATACTCAGTTTGCGGGGAAATCAAAAAATATGGAATATTAGGAGCGGTGTCTTCATAGAATCTATTTTTATAGTGCACCTGCACCACTTGTTGGTGATTCGTACCCATATTGTTTTTCTAAACGGATTTATTTTAAAGATTTTATTTATTGAATTAACTTAGGTGTATAATTTTATCTGGACAGCTAGCTACCGTACCTATTTAAAGTAGGTACCTACCGTTCATATGTATTAGCATAGAGTAAATAGTTACTTAACCGGTCACTGGTTACTCTATTACTATTTACTCTATGGTATTAGGTACCTCTACCTACTGAATAATATAACTTACCTACTTACCTACTAGCTAGGTATACAAGGTAAGTAATATGCTAACAATACCTACTAATAATGACCCCAGTAGGTAATTAAATCAAAGAGGATTGTTTGGGTAAGTACTATCGCGGTCAAGGGAGCAGTCCCACCGTAAGGAACAATTTCGTGTGCACATTTTGTATTTATCTTTGTTCCTACTTCAAATACCTACTCGTATTATAACATTTACGTTACTATGACAACCTCGTCTTATTAGAAATACTAGTAAAAGGTGCAATATATATTTTAAGAGAAATATTGACGACAATATTTGTCTCTTTTATTTATAATGTAGTCAGAAAGAGTAGGCAAATATAATTCAACGTTAGACAAATTTGTATGAAAAGTGGGTCTGCTCCATTGACCGCGATAGTACCTACGCTTTCTCGTCATAACTAAGTAAGTAGGTACCTAAGTAAAGTAAGAAGGTACTCAACCGACTATCATGAAATCATAAATATTCTCAGGGATACAGAAAAGGACCCTACATCAAGAAAAAAAACCGTTCTCGAGAAGTAAAAATAAAAATCCAACGCCTGGCAAAATTTCTTAACATAGGTATAACCAAAGATTTAAAATAGGTAGGTACTTATAACAGCAATAAAGAAAGAAGAAAGCAATGAGTAGGTATATAGCTCACTAACCTACCTATATTTTTGTCAGGCGTTTTATACTTAGGTACCTACTTACTTACCTATTTTTTATTTTTCCACGCGGACAAAGTCGAGGGAACCAGCTATCGAGAAGTCATTGCGATGGTGTTGAGGTATTTAATTTAATACTGGCTGGTTTTTAAAAATAAACTAAATTTAAAATGTTAGAATAGAATTTGCTTGACATAAGTAGTGAGAAGTGTGTTTTTTGAAATATTGTATTGAATATAATATTACTAGCTGGCGCCCGCGACTTCGTCCGCGTTGAAAAAGAAAAAAGTAGCCTATCCTGTGTCCTGTACGTCTAAATGTTTATCTACCAAGTTTCATGAAAATCAGTTGATTCGTTTAAGAGTTATGGAGGAACATACATACAGAAAAAAATTCTAAAAACGATCAATTTAGTTTCAGTATCATGTATAGAGCCTATGAACACGATATCTCTGAAAACAAAGTAACTTACTCCATCACCAACCCTTACAGATTTATTATTAGTATTGATTGATAACGTTACGCGAAGTCGCGTGAAACAGAAGCTAGTCTAAAATAAAATAAAAAAGTAACGCCTAGCGCCTAGCCAAAGAGTTACCTACCTACTTACAGTGAAAATCGGTTATAGCGACCTTCAAGGGAACACAAAAATTGGTCGTAATAAACAGATAGTCATTATTAAGCAATATTAATCTTTATACTAGGCATTCAACAGGGACCTTGCCATTTGGTCGCTGTAACCGATATGTCGTTATAACCGAAGTCGTTATATGCGGTTTCAACTGTACTTTATAGTGACAAAAGATCAAGCGTTATAGGCGATTTAAATCTTTGGTTATACCCATTGATCTGAACTATAGATGCGGCGTAGCAAGCAAAAAGCCCCGAAATCTTTGGTAGTATTAAAATCATACTTACGAACTTACTGAGAGATTGACACGCAATTCCAAATGTATATTGCTTTTATAAAAAGAAACTAGTTAAAAGTGTTCTGTACTAACGCATCAATGTATACTACACAACGATATTGACTAGCTTACAAGCAACAAACCGCTAGCCGATGGTACATCTGGGTGTAATACAACACGTGTTACGTTTCACAGGGCCGCATTTGGAAGCGTGTAATTTAAAAATACGTAATATAATTTAATTGGATGTTTGATATAGAAATGAAATAACAAATAGTACGTGATTAAATGCATATTTAATAATAATCCGCGGTTTCGATTACAGCTGTTAAGAAGAAACCGCAAGAAACACAGTGTTCTTAACAAATTAGTGAAAAATAAGCATAATATGTTTAATTATAGTTACTTCAAAACTTATTATTTTTTATGTAATTATATACATACGAGTACTATTATGATCTCTTATTGTCCCTCAAATAAAATAAGCTTATTGAACTTTTGCCGCTTTGTGAGTTGTGTTGATGGATCTGTGTCATAATTTATGGAAGGTACTGCTGTATCCCTTAAGATTCGTGTAAAAGTCATCATGATGGAAATGCGCAGAACAATCACTTGAATTTGTTGGATTCCAATATTTGAGTACGTAATAAAATTGTCCATTTTTCTCTTCTTATTGGGTTAATAGGAAATCTATTATAAACATATTATTACTGAATATCAATAAAAGTATTCACGCACCAATTTAAACACAAGCATAAAAATGTAGTACAAAACAAACAAAATTATTATTTTTATTTAAAAATATTACAAGTGCGGCCCTGGATCAACCGTCAAACATATTGAAATGATAAGTGTATTTGAAATCTATATGTATCTCTTTCTACGAAAGGACGATCTTATACTACACAATAAGTAAGAATGAGACAGCTATAAGGTTCAAATGCTTCCTTTTGAAATATGAAAAGGTTTAGCTAATTAATTAAATATTTTGTTAAAAATATTGTAATTAAGTCTATTTATATGAAATACGTATGATACTTTTTCTTTTTGTCCTTTTTGAGGTCTATTTTTACATAATTTCACACAACACGATGGCATTTTGTCAATTTTTAACACAAATAAACAGCAACCAAACGGCTACAGCGCTAGCGAGCGACTAAATGCGAATTCGTCCACTTCATCTCGAGTGGACGAATTGTATTACTACCATATTTTGTGGGCTACGCCGTGTCTATACTACCAAATATACTTATATAGTCTTTGGTTATACCATGATACCTACTTAGGCGTCCTATTGCTTTTGCTTAGGTTTTTTTTTATTTTTCAACGCGGTTTTTAATTCGTAGACTCTAAATAAAATAAAAAAATAAAAAAGCTAGGTACACTAAATAAGTAAAGTACAACACAATCAAGAATGCACTTATTGATTTTGTTAAAACAAAACAGTAGTAAGTAGTAACCAAAGATTTAAATAATCTTTAGTAGTAACCAATGTAGTATTAACTTGCTAAATTCGTTTTTTAAATAAAATCATAACACGAAGTTGAGTCAATTCTATTAATAGAATCTAGAAAGAGAACCGACAAAAGTTGCCGCTATAAAGCGGTAACATAAGACAGTGCAAACGAATTTAGACTTTAAGCAGTAGCCATTTAGGGCGTCATTAGCTACAAAAGAAAGCTGTGAGGCAGAAATGTCAAAATTCACTTTGAAATGGAATTTTCACCGCGCATATGTTTGTCGAAAATGAACTTAAGTGCACATATTTTTAAGAGCTAAATTAGCTTACATATATTATTACATCTGCGCAAATGCGGCGAATATCAAACAGTATCCAAAGTTGTTTTTCACTATTCCTGATTTCTTCTATATGTAATTTTTATAGGTATGTAATGAAATCATCGATGTATATGAAACCAGCATAAATAGTACTTTTACTGGTTAAGTAATTTACTCTATGATGAAACATTACCTACCTACCTATTTACCTATTTATTTACATTTGATTTGGGTACCTACGTAGGTACTGTAGTACTTACTTACTTATCCTTTTTTACCAGTAGTTACCAAAGATTTAAATCTTTGGTAGTTACCTACCTAGTCTTTTAGTTAGATTTTGGAAGAATTTTGGTTAAATTAGAACGATAGGTAGAGATAGCTACCAAGGCCTAACCAGTTTTGAATCCTGTCAATCCTATTCAATTATTACCTACTAGCTGCTGCCCGCGACTTCGCCTGCGTAATATTGTAAATTAGTATACTAAAACCTTCCTCGAGAACCACTCTATCCATTGGTGAAAACAGCATGAAAACCGGTTGAGTAGTTTAGGAGTTCATTGGCCTCAAACATGTGATACGTAATTTTTATATGTTAGATATATAGCTTAATTGCTAAATTGCAGTACTATACAGCGTACATAGTTTGTTTAACTTAATTTCTAATGATTTGAATTACTTATTTAACACTTAATATTAAAAAAGAATTAATAAAACTAACTACTTACTCTATGATAAAACACAACCAAAATAAACTAGTGCCGCCATCTGTTGTCAGGTAGGCATAACTACTTACTCCATACACTCTGTTGCAATGTGGGCGTTACTCGTAAACCAATGGCAAACCGAAAGCACAAAGTACTTTACCGAATCGGCGGTGGCGGAGCGTTTGTCGGCTCGCCTTTGAAGTATAGTTACCACAGAATAAAAAATTGTACAAGTACAGAAGGTTCACTCCGCGAAGTTATTCAAATAAATACCTACTTTTGCTCTAGCTACTATTAGTATACTACTACTACTATACTACTAGCAAATAATATTGTTAATTTGCCTCTCTTAGGGCCTCTTTCCCAACTACAAGTAGTGTTGATTAGTTACTTTTAGAAATAATTTTATGTTCTATTGAATTATGCACTCGGTTTTCTGCATCCTTCGATAGGCAATTTTTTTTAATTTCTTTTTAGTGTTTGGGACTTTTACCGTACAAATAAAGGTATAAATCAGCTCCATTATCCCCGGTTACCGGTGACTTTAAATGACAGTTAGCCTACTTGACAGATGGTGAAACAGGCCCTTACAATCACAAACTCTTATTGCTTCTGACGACGTTAGTTAGGGTTGTCTTCTTTTAAAAAATAATTAATCTGTAAATTTAATTACCAGTTAAGTACATGTTGTTCTAATTTTGTAATCAAATGAACCTAATTCGTTTAACGACCTTAGTGATGTAACGAATATTTGCATTCGTATTCGTATTCACAAGAAACGTAGCAAATATTTGGCGAATGTGTTTGAAAAACAAAAAGAAAATTATATAAGCAAGGACATGGAATGATAATACAACTGATAAAGATTGATATTTTATATTTTTTATACTCCTATGAAAAATAATAAAAAACAGTCTTGAGGTAGGTAAATTATCAATACTAATCTCTTATTTTATTGTTAGTTTAGATAAAATATAAAAAAAGTAGCCTACCCTGTGCTACTTATTTCTTTTTCAACGCGGATGAAGCCGCAGGCACCAGTTAGTTTACAAATAAAAATTATGTAGGTAAATAAAAAGTAGTCATTCGTCAAGATCAAAAGAGTGAGCCTTCTGTACTATAACCTATTCTGTGGTCATAGCAAAATTTTTTACTTTGTTCTTGCCGATTTTGGGGCACCTGTGGCACCTTGTTTTGTTTGTTTATTTTATTTATTTTTCTCTCATTCTCTTCTCAACTTCTCAAGCGTTCAAGTGAGTGAATCGTAGTCCGCAAATTTACAGTTTATTTTATAGAACTTTTCTTTGTCTTACTACGTCTACGATACGAGTTGTAATACTATTCTACGATAATTTGCGATTTGAGACTGCCTTGAACTAATTATTTCGGTAAGTTTGTTTTGTTTATATTATATTTTAATATTTATTATTTATTTATCGGTCTGTTCTGAAGATAATTTGCAATATTTTTTTTCCATTACAAATTGGGTTGTAGATTTTATTAAAAACATCGCACAAACGTAGAAAATTCGTATTTCTCTTCGTAAGAATCTTTCCACGGCTTATTTTTTTAATATATATATTTTTTAATATTCGTTCCAACGAATATTAAAAAAAATATCCGACAACCCAAACCCCGGTTTCCGGTCACACTTAGCTCTGCTAGCTAGGACTCGAGCTAGTTTAAAGATTTAACAAATAAAAATAAACAACAGTTTGATTTTATGTGCATAATTGCGTATCTAGTACTTAATATTTTTGAATCATTATATCACAGCCGTAGATCCCAATAGCGACCCCAATAGCTTCTAAAAGGACAGCTTAGTTAGACGTCGACCCTTCCGGCTTCAGCGGCCGTCGGCTCCTATTTATTTTGTCCTCATTGCGTCCTCATCTTCAATGCGACCAATGTACCTACTTACTGATCCCGTCGGCAACTTTAGTTCGTCTACGGGTCTCGTCGTTCCTGTTTCGATCTCACACAAACCCAAAGCATAGCCCTCCTCATCTATAGCACGTCGAGCAACGTTAGAAGACCACGTTACAGAGTCATATTTCATCATTGGTAACACACATTGGTCGAATACCTTTTTTAAGCATTGTGTATCTATTAAGGTAGGTGTTGTTACGTGTTTATATTTGTGTATTGCCAATTAAAATATTAGTTAGTAGGTATTTGTAATTTGAGTTGAGATGGCTATGCTTGGGGTTACACTGCGAGATCGAATCTGGCATGAGGAGATTCGTATAGGTACGAAAGTTACCGACATAAGGCAGCAGCGCATGAGGAAGTTGAAGAGCAGGATTATATACCTAGTTAGGGAGAGCCGACTGACGCCGTTGGAGCTGGAAAGTTCTCGTCTCTCAAGTAGGGAGGCCAAGGACCGGCAAGCGCAGGTCACCCACAAGACGCCCTAAGGGCCGCGGGTCTATACTGGATCCAAGCTGCTTCTAAAGGTGTCTACACACTAAAGCCGTCGGCACGAACCCGGCGACTTCAGAAAGTTGTGAGTTGGTCTTTGCTGACGAGTACTCGGACAGTTGCGCGTGTTTCGAATTATTACGACGTATTTTCAGCATTTGATATGGATGAGGCAGTAGCTGGTAGTAGACGATAGTAGCTTGTGCAGGTATTACAGGTAGATCCCTCAAAACACAAACCACCGGGTAATACGCGCGGGCGCAAGCCGCCGGCAAGCTTGTCTCCAAGAGCCGTCGGGCTTTGGTGTGTAGCTACCTTTACCAGTATTGTTGGTGAGGGAGGCCTATGTCCAGCAGTGGACTTCTTTCGTTTAAAAAGATAATAGTATTATTTATATTGTAATAATATTCAACGAATTGGATATGCCAAAATATTATTAGACCCCTTTAGTTACTACCTACCTTACCCTTTACCTAGTGGTGTACTTAATTAAATTTTGGATGTAGATGATAGATAAATATAGGATACATCATTAAACTGTATCGGTCTATCCCCAGATTTAGTTATCATAACTTTTCTCAATTGCTACTATGGAAGCAAAAAAATATCTTATTACTCGATAGCTACTTTAGGTACTTGTTGTTTTGTTTCAGACTCAGAATGTCTCAGAATAAAATTTCAGTGAACTGAACGCAAACGAAAGAATGAGAATGAATGATACATTTGCATGTCTTTTCGTTCGTTCTGAAACTTTTCTCCACCATGCCACCATTTTACTTCATATATTTATTAATTATGGCTGGAATTGTCGTTTTAAAGCTTTTATTGTGTTATTTATAAATATGAAATTAAATAATATTAAATTTATTGTGTGTAATTGTTCTCAGAAAATATGTATTCGATTAGTGGGCTTCAATATGCGAGTGAAATTAGCAGACTCTTCCCAGAAACAGAACATCTGGGATTTGGTATGTGTTTTATTAGTTACCAAATTTTATTTTTAATAATTTTTTTTAATTTTGCATTTCAAAATTTATTACTCTCATTCTCTATTAATATTATAAAATTTTCACTGGGCGTGAAATAGTATAATATATTTGACAAATTTCAAAACGAATAAAATAGTATTTTTAACAGATCAATTATTATTCTATTTTTAAAATCATTGACATTATGTTATGATGTCTTCAATTCAAACGCCATTTTATTCTCATTTTAATATATTTTTTTAACTTAAGAAATAATGAAATAAATCGAATAAAGAGAAGTAAATTAATAACTAGATTTTTTTGTTTTTTTTTTTTTTTAAATATAACACTAGCTATTGCCCGCGACTTCGTCGCGTATCATCTAATATAGAGCTTTATTTAGGAAAAAAAAAGTAGTTACTGTAAGACTTTATTTTGGTTTACCTAAATGGGAGACCTAAATCTATACTATCCTTATCCTTACATATCGCTGCTTAAAAACTAAAGGGGCACAAATCAAAATTAGTACACTTTTTACAGGAGAGCTAATCGAAAAAAAAAATTGTCTATTTTTTTCTTATTAGATATATATCAAATATATGCATATTAAGTTATATAATTCGTTAGAAGCGTATTTTTAAGTGTCATTAAATGTTTTATGTACTTTTATAATAAACTGAATATTAGAAGAGATATAAGCATATAAGTTACTTTTGAATATATAAAAAATGAATCAAATAATACTAAATATTTTTTTGCAACATACAATATGAAGGATTGTGATTGTATATTTGCAATAAAAACATTTTTAGATTTTTTGTTTTATGGCCCTTTAGTTTTTAAGCAGCGATATTATAAAACAAAGTACCTCCGCCGCGTCTGTCTGTCTGTCTGTTCGCGATAAACTTAAAATTACTGCACCGATTTTCACGCTGTTTTCACCAATGGATAGAGTGGTTCTCGAGGAAGGTTTTAGTTTTAGTAATTTACTAAGTTACGCGGGCGAAGTCGCGGGCAGCAGAGGGCCTAGTGCGAGTTTTAGGCCTCGTTCACACAGGAGTTTTATAAAGCGTTCGGAGTTCGGAGTTAGCATAGACGGATAATAAGCCCACGTTCGCACGAGAGCTTTTTCGACGCTTTTAACGCGTGTTAAAAGCGTTGACGTCTGACGTTTCGAATAGACCACATGACTTCTAGGCTGTGTGTTCAAACGCGGGTGCTTTTTTACGTTGTGCGAACGTGGGCTTACTCTATCAAACACGTCGAACGCGTAAATGTCAATTTGTATGGGAATGAAGCAGCGCTACCTGGTGGCTAACGTGAAGCACTACTTCATTCCCATACAAATTGACATTTAGCCCACGTTCGCACGAGAGCTTTTTCGACGCTTTTAACGCGTGTTAAAGCGTTGACGTCTGACTTTTAGGCTGTGTGTTCAATCGCGGGCGCTTTTTTTACGTCGGGAGTTTTATTATCCGTCTATGCTCCATTTTAAACTCCGAACACCGAACGCTTTATAAAACTCCCGTGCGAACGTGGCCTTACGAGTTTGATAGAGTAAAACTCGCACTAGGCTCTCTGTTCGTCAAACAAAACAAAACAAAGCCCCCCACCAAGTGTAGTCTGTATGATCGCAATAATCTCAAAAACTAGATATTAAACGGATTTTCATGCGGTTTTCACTAATAGAAAGAGCGTTAAGAAGGAAGGTCCTTTATATATAACTAGTTGGTGCCCGCGACTTCTTTCGCGTTGAAAAATAAAGAATACTAAACTTTTTTCTGTGACGGCGGTGCGCGGCCAGATTTTTATATTTTAAGATCCCTCGAGAACTGTACTTTCTTCTTTTCGAAAGATCTCTTGTCTTTTTCTGTATCTCTGACAATAGGTATGCAAAATTTTCATGATATTTGGTTGAGTAGTTAGTGTGAAAACGTAAGACAGACAAGTTCACATTCTATAATAGACTAGCTGCAGGCTCCTGGCTTCGCCCGGGTTCAAAATAAAAACTATCCTATCTTTTAAGTTGGACCAAATTACACATAGTTACAAAGTTTTCTCAAAACCGGTACAGTAGTTTAGGGAGTTCATTGGCGTCAAACACGTGACACGAAATTTTTATATAGACTAGCTGCTGCCCGCGACTTCGCCCGCGTAACTTTGTAAATTATATACTAAAACCTTCCTCTAGAACCACTCTATCCATTTGTGAAAACGAAATGAAAATCGATGCACTAGTTTTTGAATTGAACAAACAGACAGACAGACAGACAGAGGCCTTTGTTTTATAATATGTAGTGATATACTGCAATGATTGTAAAGTGAAAATTTAACTATTTCCAGATATACCATCGTCACCAATCAGTATCAACAACGCGACAACGTCGAGCTATTCACCATTAATAAGCAATTCGTTAAGCTCGCAGCCACAGTCGCAGGAGTCATCGCCAGAAATCATTTTAGGAAGAACATATACACAATTTGGTGCATCTGGTCTACAAGAATATGAACAACAGGGTGACTTCATGGATGGTGGAACAATAGATAAACCGGAAATCACTAATGAACATGCAAGAAATGAATTTCAAGGGAAAGCACTTGAAAATTTCAAGGAGAGTTATGACACTTCAAGAATTTTAAATACGGAATTGTCCCTCGATATCCAGTATACTAAATTCCAAATGGGTTTAGAAACGCCAAAGAGAATGTGGGATACAGAAATCGGTTCAGAAGCGACAAAAGCAATTTGGAATTCACCAATGGTTTCAGAAACGCCAAATGGAATTTGGAACTCACAAATGGTTTCAGAAACGCCAAATGGAATTTGGAATTCCCAAATGAATTTTGAAACGCAAAATAAAATTTGGAATTCACAAATGGGTTCAGAAACGCCAAATGAAATTTGGAATTCACAAATGTGTTCAGAAACGCCAAACAGATCTTGTAATTCACAAATGGGTTCAGATACGCCAAACATATCTTGGAATTCACAAATGGGTTCAGATACGCCAAACAGATCTTGGAATTCGCAAGTGGGTTCAGAAACGCCAAACAGATTTCGAAGTTCACAAATGGGTTCAGAAACGTCAAATAAAATTTGGACTTCACAAATGGGTTCAGAAACGCCAAATAAAATTTGGAATTCACAAATGGGTTCAAAGACGCCAAACAGATCTTGTCATTCACAAATGAGTTCAGATACGCCAAACAGATCTTGTCATTCACAAATGGGTTCAGGAACGCCAAACAGATTTCGAAATTCACAAATGGGTTTCGAAACCCCAGTTAGAACTTTGGATACATACATGATTTTAGAATCTCCAAAGCGAACTGTTGAAAGGGAAAATATTTGGGAGACCCCTAAGAGATTTTGGAATACAGAAAATGGTTTAGTGACTTCAAGGAGATTTTGGGACACGGAACCAAGAAGTTTGTATCAGAATATGAAAATGGAGTCAGATATTCCGATAACCCCGATAAAGAGAGCTTCCGTTAACCCTACGACGATCATTGGAATGTCAAGAGGAACCGTCGAAGGTACAAAATCAGGCACAAATGTACAAAGAAAATTATATCGCGAAGTGAACCCAAATTTTGATTTGCCACAAAGAAACCCAAACGCAAGACCTGTCTTCGAGAAGCAGAGAACAGTAAGTTTGTGCGATAGCGACGATTTTGTTATATGGCAACCGTTGGACCCAGCGCAGACAATGAGGTCGTCCACTCCACGTCTAAGTTACGAGTTGTTCCCGAATGTGGAAAATGCTTTCTTCCATGCAAAAACCCCTTCGCCTCCAACCTCAATGCACAGATCACAAAGCCAACTGTCCACGGATAGCAGTAGTTCAGCACAGTACTTGCACGCACCCATTCTAGACCAGTCTTTAGATCAAAGTTCCATGTTGAATTACAGTTTCTCGCCGTCGACTGTCAATGGTCCTCGAGTATACCTTAACGTCATAAAGCCGAACTATATATGCACGTTTTGCCGAAAGAACGGCGAGACTCCGTCGGTTTACACGAGTCACGTGGTCAAGATGAAGGATGGGAAGAAAACTGTAGTGACGTGCCCCATATTAAGGTCACTAGTGTGTAACATTTGCCATCAGTCTGGGGACAATGCTCATACCATGTAAGTGTCCCTTCTATAATACAATTTATACATCATCAATACTAATAATAAATCTGTAAGGGTTGGTGATGGAGTGGGTTACTTTGTTTTCAGAGATATCGTGTTTATAGGCTCTATACATGATACTGAAACTAAATTGGCCATTTTTAGAATTTTTTTCTGTATGTATATATGTTCCTCCATAACTCTTAAGCGAATTAACTGATTTTCATGAAACTTGGTAGATAAACATTTAGACGTACGGGACACAAGATAGGCTACTTTTTCTTTTTCAACGCGGTCGAAGTCGCGGGCGCCAGCCAGTTTATAATATTATAGTATGATGTCGGCAAGCAAACGGTCCACTAACTTACCATGATCTATTTTTCTTTGAGATGATTTCACATTTATTCATACAAAATTTGATTTTTTTCACAGAACCTACTGCCCAGAGCTCCGCAAGCGAAACAATGGACAACCCTTGAAGTCTACTACGGTCTATCTGAAGAACACACGGGTCAAAAGCAATGGCAGAAAACGTTACTAAACTTTTGAAGCCTATGTACCTACTATTTTTGGTGAGGCTTTTTGTTGAGCTTAGTGTAAGCTGCTTATCTAAATGTCTGAAATTAGCTTTAAAACTATAATTATTTGATAATATGCAAAGTTGGAGAAAACTCTTTAAGTGTGTGTTAGTTAAGTATAAGATAAAAATTAAATAATTAAAAATGTTTGATGCCAAATATATAAAAAAAAAACATTTTTTTATATGTTATATGCCAGTTCCAGTTCCTTAATACATATGCCATATTATAAGTATTATGATGTTAAGTGTAATTTTTTTAAGAGTATAGATTTTTGATATAAATATAATATATTTTTACTGACCAAAAATATCTGATTATAGATCTCGTTTTTGCTAAGATTTTTAAGAACAAATTTTCTATTAATGGTAGTAAAAAATACATAATAAATTAAGTGTATTTACTGACGAAAAATAACTGATTAGGTATAGATCTCTTTGTGCTAAGGTAATTTAAGAACAAGTTTTCTATGAATGTTATTAAAAATACCTAACAAATTAAGTGTATTTACTGACGAAAAATAACTGATTAGGTATAGATCTCTTTGTGCTAAGGTAATTTAAGAACAAGTTTTCTATGAATGGTATTAAAAATACCTAACAAATTAAGTGTATTTACTGACGAAAAATAACTGATTAGGTATAGATCTCTTTGTGCTAAGGTAATTTAAGAACAAGTTTTCTATGAATGTTATTAAAAATACCTAACAAATTAAGTGTATTTACTGACGAAAAATATCTGATTATACATAGATCTCTTTGCTAAGGTAATTTAAGAACAAGTTTTCTATAAATGGTATTAAAAATACCTAATAAATTAAGTTTATTTACTGACGAAAAATATCTGATTAAGTATAGATCTATTTTTGCTAAAATATAAGAACAAATTTTCTATTTAGTGATAAAAAAATACCTCATTATGCTAATGATACTAATAAAGTGTTTTACTGGATATTATTTTCTGACGAAAAATATCTAATTTGGATTCTAATTTGGTTTTAAGAGCAATTTTACATTGATGTAGGTAAAAATACCTAAATAATTATGGTAACAGTTATAAAGTAAATTAAATTTAAGTGTTCACTAGATATTATTTTCTGACGAAAAATATCTGATTATAGATCTCCTTTTAATAAGATATTTTAAAGATTTTAAGAGTAATGTCCTCTTTATGGTGGTAAAATAATACCTCTTTATGTTAACAGTTATAAAGTAAGTGTTCAAATATTATTTTCTGACGAAAAATATCTGAATATAGATCTCCTTTTGATAAGATATTTTAAATATTTTAAGAGTAATTTCCTGTTTATGGTGGTAAAATAATACCTCATTATGGTAACAGTTATAAAGTAAGTGTTCAGATATTATTTTCTGACGAAAAATATCTGATTGTAGATCTCCTTTTGATAAGATATTTTAAAGATTTTAAGCGTAATTTCCTGTTTATGGTGGTAAAATAATACCTCATTATGTTAACAGTTATAAAGTAAGTGTTCAGATATTATTTTCTGACGAAAAATATCTGATTGTAGATCTCCTTTTGATAAGATATTTTAAAGATTTTAAGAGTAATTTCCTGTTTATGGTGGTAAAATAATACCTCATTATGTTAACAGTTATAAAGTAAGTGTTCAGATATTATTTTCTGACGAAAAATATCTGATTATAGATCTCCTTTTGATAAGATATTTTAAATATTTTAAGAGTAATTTCCTCTTTATGGTGGTAAAATAATACCTCATTATGGTAACAGTTATAAAGTAAGTGTTCAGATATTATTTTTGTTACGAAAACTTAAATATTTTAATAAAATATGTGGTTTTTATTGGATATTTTTGATTATTGATCTCTTTTTGCTAACATAACTTTCTATTTATGGTGGTAAAAATACGCAGTTTACAGGGAATACCTGTTATTTTTCAACATACATATTAAATACCTCTATTTTGCTAAAATCTGACTAATTTGTGTGTATTACAATATTTACAATAATTAAGTAAATTTTGTATTCTCCAACAGTACCACCATAAAGTAATTTTAATGTTTTCATAAATGCTAAGTTTTACATATTAATTTAGTAAAATAGATTTTATAATTTTTCTTGATAATAAGTATGGAATGTATTAATAATGTTAATAATAATTTTATGTGATTGTTTTCATTTTAAAATGTTAGTTTAGTTAGGTCAATGTATTATAGTGCCTACTTAAGATGTTTTTTAAAGATTCATACCACCTGCGGTTTCTTAAAACTTGAACAACTATTCTTTTTGATTGCAGTGAGATTATTTTTGTTAAAAAAAATTTATTCGCGTGATTTTTTTTTTTTATTTTTTTTTTTAAATTATATGCATGGATTAGGTTGTGTATGGAATATATTAATAATTGAATTTAATTATAACTTATAATATTATGTGTTTTGTGAAATGTTAGTTTATGATAATTTATGTAATTTAGTGTTATAGATTTTTTTTTAAATTAGTTTAATAAGTACCTGCCAATTGTGATTCAAAATGTTTGGTTGCAGATGATTTTTTTTCGCTTGATTTTTATTTAAAAAGGTTAAAATATATGCACATGGGTTTAAGTGTAAAAACTAAAAACAGGTAGAATAGAAGAATTTTTTTTGTTTTAAATTTTATTTTTCGAACAGATATCAATGATTTTTTTTTTAATACAAGTGAGTTATTTTTTATTTTCGATGAATGTAGAACATTCTTTTAAGTTTTAGTCTAGAAAGACTAGTTTTTGTGTTTTATTATGTTGTATATTTTTTTATAAATTTTATAACCATAGATTTGGAAGTTCGTTCGAAGTAAGTTTTCAAATTACTGGGATATATTAATTTAGATGGTAATATTAAGAAAAAAGTAAAAAAAAAATCCTGCCTTTTTTATAGTTCTCTATAATTCATTAATTTTTTACATGCAAGACAAAATGTTTGCGATTTTTTATTATTATTATAAAATAAGTACATACATAAGGAATGCCTACATTATGTAGCCAATGTATAATGACTACAATAAGTAGCACTATTTTTTTTATAAGATTTTGACTTGTGAACCAATCGTTCATGAAAAAGATAATAAAATTTGTGCCTTTCAAAATTTTTTGTTTGTTTCATTTTCTCTGCAGTTCGCTTGTTTATTTGTTTTGTATTGAGAATATTAAATAGTAGAAATTTCTATTCTAACAGATTCTAATTCACATTGCATATACTCTATTCATACACATTGCATATATTCTATTCAAACACATTGCAAATATTCTATTCATACACATTGCAAATAATCTATTCATACACATTGCATATATTCTATTCAAACACATTGCAAATATTCTATTCATACACATTGCATATATTCTATTCAAACACATTGCAAATATTCTATTCATACACATTGCAAATAATCTATTCATACACATTGCATATAATCTATTCATACACATTGCATATATTCTATTCATACACATTGCATATATTCTATTCAAACACATTGCAATGGTATATTCTATTCATACACATTGCACAAATTCTATTCATACACATTGCAAATATTCTATTCATACACATTGCAAATAATCTATTCATACACATTGCATATAATCTATTCATACACATTGCATATATTCTATTCATACACATTGCATATATTCTATTCAAACACATTGCAATGGTATATTCTATTCATACACATTGCACAAATTCTATTCATACACATTGCATATATTCTATTCATACACATTGCATATTATTCTATTCATACACATTGCATATTATTCTATTCATACACATTGCACAAATTCTATTCATACACATTGCATATATTCTATTCATACACATTGCATATTATTCTATTCATACACATTGCATATTATTCTATTCATACACATTGCACAAATTCTATTCATACACATTGCATATATTCTATTCAAACACATTGCAAATATTCTATTCATACACATTGCAAATAATCTATTCATACACATTGCAAATAATCTATTCATACACATTGCATATAATCTATTCATACACATTGCATATATTCTATTCAAACACATTGCAATGGTATATTCTATTCATACACATTGCATAAATTCTATTCATACACATTGCATATATTCTATTCATACACATTGCATATTATTCTATTCATACACATTGCATATTATTCTATTCATACACATTGCACAAATTCTATTCATACACATTGCATATATTCTATTCATACACATTGCATATTATTCTATTCATACACATTGCATATTATTCTATTCATACACATTGCATGCATTCTACTCGTACACATATGAGGTCGTAGTTCAACAAATAATAAGTACCTACTTAGTAATTCTTTTATACGATAGAAATGTTGGAATTTAAGATTCCAACATTTTGAATAGTGCACATCAAATTTTGGTTTAATCCTCTAACCGCCACTCTATACATATATACGACAAACACCTAGACTTTTATAGTTTTTTTTACATTATGTACATATTATGTGCTGTTGTATCTAATAAGGGATGCCAGAGCCCAGAGCCCTTATCCTTAATCGCATTAAGGCTGTGGCGTCGCTTGAGTTGGCTTGTTGTTTTGCCACAGTTGTTGATTGAGTTAATCTTTAACGTAGGCAGTGTGAACCTATAAATATTTTTTTCAATAGTACATATGTACAATGAAACGGAATTTAAACGAATTAGATAGCCTATCGACCTTTGACATGGATAGCGAAATCTGTACAGAGTATCTATGTAATATAATGTAGCTCCCGTAGATTTTTCATCAAGTGAACTGCAACAAATGATTACACGAGTATAAAATACTAGTTGTTGCTCGCGACTTCGCCCGCGTAACTTTATAAAATGTAGCCTATGTTATTTACTCGCTGATAGCGTAGCTTTCTATATGTGAAATTATTTTCAAAATCGGTCCACTAGTTTCTGAGTTACAAGTTCTCTCTTTACTCGTATAATATTAGTACCTAAGTATAGATTAATAAAATTGAAACTAATGAAACACGACTCCACAACTTTTCTGTTCAATTAAGTAATAAATTTTGTTTACACTACAAATTACTTATATTATAACAACCTTGAATTGAATATTAAATATTATCAGTTGTGTGAGAATTAATCGTGTAGTGAGACGCAACGCAATATGTTTTAATGTTTTTTTATTAAAGGTAAGAAAATATCTTCTAACCTCAGACCGAACACAATTTTTCCAATTTAGTTTAATAAAATTTGAATTATTATATAATTTATATTTGATTGTACATTGACCAAAGGGAACTGGACTTTTGAAACTCAAAATTTTTTAAACTGTCTTTTTGAAACTCGTTATGGGACCAATTCAAAGTAATTCTTAACACATATGAATTAAAGTACAATATTGTACAACAATTTTTTGTAGCTTCGAAGATAACCGAACGGGTTTAAAATTGGAAGGTTTTTCTTAAATATTGTGTAAAATATAAAAATAATAGTAAGCGCCTCTTTCACAAATGTCAAGTAGGCCAATCTGTCATTTAAAGTCACCGGTAATCGGGGATAATGGAGCTGATATGCCTTTGTTTGTACAGTAAACGTCCCAAACATTAAATAGGAAATAATTTAAAAAAATCGGCTATCGAATGATGCAGTAAACCGAGTGTATAATTCAATATAACAGAAAATTATTTTTAAAAGTAACTAATCAACACATTACATGTTTAGATAGATTATTAATTATATCTAATGCTAGCTGGTGCCCGCGACTTCGCCGGCGTGACTTTGTAAATTATATACTAAAACCTTCCTCGAGAACCACTCTATCCATTGGTGAAGACAGCATGAAAATTAGTGCAGTAATTTTTGAGTTTATCGCGAACAGACATACAATCGGACACGGCGGAGGACTTTGTTTTATACTTAAGAATGGGTATAAAGCAAACAAAATTTGTAATTTCACCCTTGTGGCCCCTTGGACATGATAGTGACACAAAATACGTAGAACTACGCACAACATGCGACGGAAGATAGCGCATCTCGCTCAATAAAAATGTCATAAGTGCCAAAAGTATTAAATATTAATTATTCGTAAACTACAATGTCAAATGAAAAATTGTTACATACAGCCTTAGATAATATGTGAAGTGAAATTACTGATACACTTTTAGCTTTGTAATGTGTGTCATTTTGAAAATAAAACTAAAATCGATGGAAATGAGAGCTCACTTGGTGATTTTTTTCTATCGAGAAAATTTCATTATATTATGTTTTCTGTTACAGACGTAACTTTCATTTATAATGTATTTGTCTATTTAAAAAAATTAATTAAATTAGACTTTGTTTACTCAGATAAAATTCAAATCTAAGATTGGCTATTTCTCTTTATGCCCGCTCTTAATATGTAAGGATACTTACTTAATTCTTAATTTTATATTTTCAGAATTGAAATGAAGCTTCTACTAGTACTGTGCAGTTTTGCCTTATACAATTGTGTTAAATCTGATGAAGAATGTGACGGTTTTACCATAGACGGAGCATACTACACTAAGGAAGTTCTTAAAGCTGACATCACACCTTTATCCTTAGCTACAGATTATGGTACAAACACTCTATATTTTAGTTTTGAAGATCGCAACGCAGGAGACAAACTAACAACTGCCCGTTTGAATTTAATAACAGGAGAATATTCAAAGATTGACGTTGAAGATGGAATAACTCAAACAATTGATCAGAAAACTCATGACGTGTACATAGGAACATCTAAAGGCATTTATAAGTATGACTCGAGCACAGACAAAGCAGATATATATGGTGCTGAAGAGTTTGATTTGTGGTCTGTTTATTTTAATGATTCTCTATATTTTATAACGTTTCCTTATGAATTTTTATACGTATTCAAGGACGGTGAAGTAGTTAGGGAGAAAAGATTCGAAGATTTCAAAGTGAATGGATTCGTTAAAGATGAAATTGGGGAAATAGTTTTCGTTAATGTGACTGGCATATATCGCACTGTTAAGAACGATACAGTGCTTCTCAAAAAGGATGGTAATGTTAGAAATATAGTGACAGATGTAGAAGGCATAGTGTACGTGGTTTTAATGGACGGTGTGGTATTCAAAGTGTCTGATAATAATTTGATCGAGGTGGCAAAGATTGATGAAGTTCGCAGTATTGCTTTTGATAAAGACAATAATATAATAATGTCCAATGCCACTTCTATAATGCTTCTAGTGCAAAATCCAGATAAAAGTTGTGATGATGGAGAATAAAAATTATGCATTAATAAGACTAAAGGATATCATGTAGTTTTATTTTCGTGTAGGATGATCATGAACCTAAAAAAGGCAGGGAGTAACAAAGTTAAACAAGTATCACGGAATAATGAACATAAACCAAGAAATATTAGAAATTCTTATATTTACATTAAAAAAAACAATACTGGTACAAAATCTTAATGGCTAGCTTAACTTAAACTTTTATTCGGTAACTCTTTAAAACGTATAATATTGAATTGATACACTTATCGGATCAAATTGGAGGATGGCATGGTAAGTTCAATTTTTTTCATAGAATTTTGTACCTTACGTGCTTGTAATATAATTCAAATTGCATAGTACATATTATACTAGGGCAAGTATCGGCATTCTAAAGTAGCATAACACAATTAATTTGAATTATATCATTATAAAAAGCAACTTTGCCTTGTCCTCCAATGTGCGTCGGCCCTTATTCTGTAAAATGCCCAATTACATAGTTTCAAATTACAATAAGTACCAAATAGCATGTAAAAATGTACTTAAATGATTTTAAATAAAATAATCTATTTTATCGATTTTATTTAAATTTCAAATTTTCTTTAAATTTTGAATTTAAAAAAAAATTTTGACGAGAATTTTTCGGTATATTTAGTCCAGAATATTTGGACCAACAATTGAATCAATATCCGAGATAAATTTATATGAAAAAAGTAATTTTGTTCTTAATACAATGATGTGTCTTAAATATTATTTAATTAAAAAAAAAAGTTTTAAAACTTTCATAGGTTATTATGCCACAGATATTTTTTGAAAATTATTGTTTCCTTACTGTCATTACTGGAATTTCTATCCTTTTTATTTATTGTTTTAGTGTTGTTAAGAGGCATTACAGTTTTCTAATAATTAGAATAAATTTCTAATGAGTACTTAACTTTTCATATACAACATTTGTGGTTTTACATTTATTTTTATTTGAACATTTCAAACCATAGTTATCGCCAATGACTGTTTTTCAAGAATAGATAATATCCTTTAGATATCTAGATTTATACTTTAAACAGTAAATAAATAAATAAAAATAAAAATGTTTATTAACAGTTGGAAAAATCGTTAAAATACCTGCCTAACATCATTCAAAACAGATGGTTTTGAAAATATTAAATTTTTGTTCAACTTATTAAGAACATTTACGAATACCAAAGATTTAAATCGAAAGATGCGGCGTAATCTCCTCGCGCCATACTAAAAACACACCGAAAATTCTTTACAATGGGTTGGGCGCAGGCGCTCAACCCAACTACAGTTGCACGCCAGCTACAGTGAGTGACGGTCGCTTGTTGAGAGCGTCGCTATCGTCACAGTCACGTTTGAAGTAAGGAATGTGTTGTCTGTGTTTAAAAGTGTGTTTAGACAAAGGTATATGTATTTTATACTTTTGTCTTTAGTATAATGTATGTTGTATTTTGTAACACACTTTCGCTAGTAATGCCGCATCTCTCGATTTAAATCTTTGACGAATACATATATATCTTTAGAAAGTAGATATTGACGATGTCTAAGTAAGTACCTATAGTATGTTTTTGACTTGTTACATTTATTAACGGATCAAAACAACACCTAACTTATGAGAGTAAGAGCCTCTTTCACCAACTACATACAATTAAAGTGTTGATTAGTTACTCTTCAAGTAACGCTAATTGGCGAGTAAATGTTTCGAGTATGTTGTTTCAAATTCATTCAAATTACCCTTGAGCAATGCTACACGAAGATGGTGACTTTAAATGGCGGATAGCCTACTTGACACTTTACTCAAAGATGGTGAAAGAGTGAAAAATCACTCTAAAAAATTTGCCAAGACAATTTGGCACTTACTGTCTTAATCTAAATAAAATTTATTCTCATATGCATGTGGAAAAGTGATGTTTCATACTGCTATTGTTTTTCGATGACATCGACCCTTATAAGTCTAAAAAAAAAAACTCGTGCTATAATATATGTTTCAGTGGTAACCGGGAGGTCCATACGCCGTTGAGGGTCTATTATTATTATTATTATATCCACCGCTGAATCCGTTGAGGGATCCGCTGTAGTCAGACGGAGCATTGTAATTGTATCCTATAAAATTAATTTAAAAAATATTAACACTTTACCCGCCAGAGTCGGATTTATCCGACAATTGTTTTCGTTTCCATTTGGCCAGAGCCGTAATATATTCGCACCTTCAGTAAAACGAGGGCATAACTTACAATTTTTTTTAAAAGGAGTTAAACTTAAAATATTTGCAGAAATGTCTTAAAAACATAATTAAATTAAAAAATATTTACAAGACTATGGGGCTTATTTGATGAAGAATTTTTTAAAAAAAATATAAGCAGAAGAATACGATATTGAATGCAAAAAAATTACTTTAAATGACTCTCCTAAAAAATTACAAAAAGTGCAGTTATGCCCTTGTCTTGCCGAAGGTGCGAATTATGTCGCAGTATAATCGAAAAAAAAAAAAAAAACGGATCTTTGCAAAATTCCTAGTACGATTGCGAAACACCGGATATTAGGAAACTAAAAACGAATTTTGTAATTCAGGATGTTTGCAAAAATTCCATTTTTTTTGGGACAATTAGAAAATGCAACGCTGATTGGTCAATCAATAGCTTCTCTGTTCTGGTTGGTCAATCAGCGCATCCGTGGTAAGTAACGTTCATTTCGGCCAATCAGCGCTCAAGACTTAGAGCTTGTTCAGATGAGGCGAATTGCGCGCGACAAACATACGTGCGTATTAACTCGCGCGTAAGCGAGATACATGGCGAACAATTATCGCATTCACATGATACGCGCGAGGGAAGTTCTTCGCGCGTGATACGCATGTCATTCGCCGGAATCTCGACTCGCGCGTTGCTCGCGCGTAGTGCGCGCGAGTCGAGATACTCTGAGCTCCTTTTTGCGTTCAGTAATCGCGCGAACGCGAGTACACGTTCAGATTACATTATTTTGTTAGAAGCCAGCCCATGTCTCGCGCGTAATTCGCCTCATCTGAACAAGCTCTTATGACAGTTGAGCGTTTATTCACTACTTATTGCGTTTCTTTCTCTTTTAAAAAAATATCGGTTTACGAGTCAAGCGCTAGGCATGACAACTCCTAAAAAACCAAGCGATTAAAAGGTCAAAAAATTTCGACAGACAGCCTGACGGTCCACTTGTTAGTATTAGGTAGCTACCGTCACCTATTATAACACAAGCAACGCCACAGCTAGTTGTTGCAAGTGCGCTGCCGACTACAGTAGGATAAAGTAGGAAAATGGACTCAGGCATCCCTTACTCACTCACCGAAACACAACAGCACACGTGCTGTTATTTCACGGTGGTCTTCTGTGAAGGGTAGCCCACTAGACGGGCTGCCCAAATGACTGCGAGAAAAGAGGGTGAAAAGTTTTACCTTGGTTGTTATTGTGATTGGGTTGTGGGTAAGTCGCTTCGCCCTCGTATCTTACGTCAGCGTGGAATCCCGTCTTCCAATCGGCATGGTATGTCACTGAAAACAAATCATAAAAAAACACAATTATGTGACAATAGTAGCTGTTGCACGCTACTTCGTCCGCGTAACTTTATAAAGTAGCTTAAGCCCGGCTAGCTCAGTCGGTAGAGCATGAGCCTTTGGTCTCAGGGACGTGGGTTCGAGCCCCATGTTGGGCGAGCTTTCTATAGGTGGAAGAATTTTTAAAATCGGTCCAGTACATAGTAGTAGTTTTTGAGTTTATATTGTGAGATCTTAATTAAGAAAATGGAAGTTTTTGAAAAAAAAAACACACAAAACAAAAAACTATATAAAAATAGTTACAATTTTATATAGTTTTTATATAGTTACAAATTTTGTAATTGGTTATTAATTGTGAAGTTTTGAGTGCATGAACTGAACACTGAACAAAATGCTGCAAAGAAATACTTGATTGTTAATTATACCTACTACTTTTCTTTTCTTTGCCGTTATTATATTTGTAGATATTCTTTTATTTTATTGGAAAATACTGTTACCAGCAGCACCAATTATTTAACGAGAGTCAATTTTTAACAGACTAAAAACCGTCTAAAAACCAGTGATATGTTAAGTACTACGTACTAGATGGAACACTCAAGACGCGATGAGTGTTCCAAGTGATTGGAGTTCCGACGTCCTACCCGTTCACAGTCTGTCATACGCGCTCGTAGAGATTAGGCGCGTTATTATTTTCAAAACCAATAAAAATGCCGACTTGTGTGATGAGATATTGCAAAAATACAACAAAAAATATTGGTAAAACTGCTGGTGTGACGTTCCATAGGTAAGTTTTATTAATAATGAACGTTTAATAGGTTAATATTTAATTTGTTAAAACCGACGTGCTTATCGGATCGGCCATATTAATATTCAGTTGTCTACGACTTGACGTATTGACCTTGACACTACTGCCGCGCCGTCCCCCGCCAACCCCCGCGCACCTTCCGCGTTGGAACATGAATTTAGCAAGAAATCGTAGGGAGTGCTCAATCTAGTACTTACTTAACATATCACTGCTAAAAACGCATCTTAGAAACAAAAGCTTACCAATCTGTGTGCGTCCATCGGGCAATTGTACCCTATATTCGCCGCGAACCACGTTGCCGTCAGATGACTCACGACGATCATAGTCGTTGCCTGACTGCGCGTCTTTTACTGAGTAGCCGAACTCGTAAGACTTTGGCTGGAAATAATCAGTCACTTAAGTAATTGTTGGATCTAGTGCCTAGTAACCTTAGCTTTAACCAAACGGTCGCAGGTTCGAATCCACTAGGGGCAAATGTTTATGTGTTAACATTTACCTTTGTACCTGAGTCATGGATGTTTGCATTTACAAAAAAAGTAATCTATTTAGTAATATCAACTGTCTGGTATCCATAATACAATCATTAGTAGTGTGAAACTAGATGGTGCTGTGTATAATGTGTGAAGATATTATTTCTTTTTTAATTTTTTTTAAACATACCTACTTTCAAAATCCTGTGTCTGTCAAAAAAGTGAGAGAGATCTCATTTTTTTTATAATACGCGATAGTCTATTGCAAGGGCACTCCTGACTTTAGGAAGATAAGGGAGGGGATAGGGAAATGGGCTTTTCCATCCCTCACGCGCTCTTCAAAATACAATAACTCATGCTATTATTTCACTGTGGTCTTCTGTAAGCGCGTGATTGCTCAATTTATAACTACGTACTTGGACTATCTTATACTTAGCGCCTCTTTCACCAACGTCAAGTAGGCTAAACCGTCACTTAAAGTCACCGGTAACCGGGGAAAATGGAGCTGATATACCTTTGTGTATACGGTAAACGTCCCAAACATTAAATAGAAAATAATAAAAAAAATCGCCTATCGAATGATGCAGTAAACCGAGTGCATAATTCAATAAAACAGAAAATAAAAGTAACTCATCAACACTTGACTTGTAGTCGGTGAAAGAGGCGCTTAGTCTACTTTGTACACTACTTTAGAGGAAATAACACTCTAATGGCTTCTTCCGTCAAATTATCAGATTGAGAGTGTGACCATTTTATGCACCGACGTAATTGTTAGAGTAATTGTAGCGTTATTACTATACATATAATAATAACAATATATAATTCATGTTTTGCGACCTCTAAACCACATTTTTCCCAGAACCATACAAATTTATGATTGCACACAACAAACGAACGATGAACCTTAACACCAATGCCATAAGGTCGTGAATTGTATGAGTTCGTTTTAATAACAGCACAAATAACCTTGCTCTGTGTCTCAACACATAGATAACGGATCAAAACAATCACAATAAAGTATCAGTTAAAATTGTGAATCTTCATAAGTCGCACGTTCTAGTTTCAATTAAGAAATGTTTCCGAAAAGTTTTATTTTAAGTTTAGTGCTAATTGTTTTTGTAGAAACTGTGATTGAGGGTAGAAAGACAATTTTTGTTCCGGACACTCCGCTCCAAAGAATCGGAGGAAGACTGTACAAGAAGGAATTGTTGACGGACAGTTTCGACAGTCCGAAAGAATTGTCCTACGATTCGTCTAGCAGAAATCTGTTTTTCATGTACATGGACGACAATATAATGAATTCGGGACGAGCTTTAGTCAACGTGATCACTAAGAATGCCCACAAAATCCCCGGCATAACCAAGAACAAGGCTACCGCTGTGGATTCAGAAACTAGCGATGTATACTTTGGTTCTGAAGATGGCTTGTACAAATACGATCCAATTTTAAAAATGGCCGTTCACACTGGAGCACTATATAATGTTAATATTCATAAACTTGTTATAAGAAACAACAATATGTATGTATTGGATGCAAATAATCATTCCCTTTACAAAGTGTTCAACGGTGGTTCTACTACAGCTAAAATTGGTGATTGGAATACAGTTATGAATTTCGATGTTGATAACGAAGGGAATGTACACATTGTGAATATGTGCGGATTGTTCTGTGCGGTGAAAGGTCATGAAGTTGTTAAGAACACAGATTTGTCTCTGGTCTACCATTTCATTGTCGATGGTCGAAAGGTTTACGGTGTCACAGAGGATACAATCTATGATATTGATTGCCGCAACGGTACGGCCAGTAGAATGATAGAGATGACATTCTTTCCAAAGAGTATAGTGCTTGGAGACTACGGCGATGTGTACTACAGTCTGGACGATAACATTTATAGGTTAAGGCCGATAACTTCGTATCTTGTTTATAAGTATCACAACGGTACTGCTGAGTCGTAAATAAAACAGTTTCAGGAGTATTATTTTGTCTAATTAAATCTTCTGTAAATTTCATACTTTATTCCTTTAGACATTATGTTTAATTAATATGTAATGATTTGTCATTATTATTATTATCACATGATTAATAGGTGTTGTCTTATCCATACTAATATTACAAAATGTGAAAGTAACTCTGCCTGCCTGTCTGTCTGTCTATCTGTCTGTCTGTCTGTTACTTTTTCACGCCTTAACTACTTAACCGACCTTCATGAAATTTTTCATACACATTTTTAGAGATACAAGGAAGGGACCTTTCATCCAGAAAAAAAGTGCTGTTTCCGAGTGATCATCTAAAAATATAAAGAATTAGGCGCCACCGTTCGTCACAGATATAACGGTGTCAGGCGTTATCACTTCACTCATATATTTTCTTTTTCAACGCGGACGAAGTCGCGGACACCAGCTAGTCACCTATATTCTACACAAAGTGGATGATACTTTTGACTTTCAACTATAAAAACAACACAAACCGCTATAGCAAGCTTCGAATTTTTCCGCTCCTGGAAATTTGCCGCCCTGGGGTTACGTAGTAATTATTATTAATCTGAGCCCTGAGCAGTGCCGTAAATAGCCTTTTCTGCGCCCTGTGCGAGCTTCTATAACTGCGCCCTTGTTTTTTTTAAATATTATAGGTAGGGTACCGAGAAATGCTATGTATAGGCCTACTTTATTTCATTCAGGGTGATAAAATAAAGCACAAAGGAACTTGGTGTTGGTGGACCAATTAATTATCTAATATTTTGGAAGAAAAATCTATTTATTTAAAGAACTGCTGTGGGTGTGGGCAAACCAGCAGACGAGCTATCTGATGTTAAGTGGACCCTTCGCCTATTATACCACCCACTGTGTCTCACTCACTAAAACTCAAACGTAAGTTCACTAGTGCAAATGCGTTGCCCACCCTGATGCTTAAGATTTGAAATCGAGCACTAGGGGCGCAGCGGGAACATATCAGGAGCAAACCGAAAAAATAATAGGCCTGCCAGGTCTGGCCATTCTTGCGCCCCCCAGAGTCTACGCCCTGTGCCTGGGCACCGGTGGCACCGCCCTATTTACGGCACTGGCCCTGAGCACTAACATCTAGTGCCACTAGTGTAAATCCAACCTTGATCAGTAAACGTATATTGTATATTGTCCTCTCAACGTTGCCTAACTGAAAAATATTTCGTATTTAATAGGTACTTACAACTTCGTTGTCATGACCGTGCCCATGCCCATGATCATGTCCATGGTCGTGTCCATTGCTGTCGTATCCATTATTGTAAGAGTTTGGAGGCAAATAATTGTTACTCGGCGTGTATCCTGCAATAAAATATTTAATTTGGGAGTTAACATTTTTTTAACTTGTGACGTAGATGTGTAGGTCGATGGCCAATAGATTTTTTAAGAAAGGTGAAATGTTCAAAAGATACTCTATGAACAAATATGCAGTGTGATAATACAGAAAGGCGTCAGAAGTACTTCTTGACACGGCACGAATTGTTGGCCTTCTTCACGGTGCAGCCCTAACCACCCGGTAGCTTGGGCCTTGATGCCCGCTTTTTTCATTTATTTGAAAATAAATATATAGGGCCTCTTTCACCAACTACAAGTAAAGCGTTGATTAGTTACTTTTCAAGTAAAGCTAATTGGCAAGCAAATGCTACGAGTATGAGCGTTTTTCCACTCACCAGCCCGGCACCGACACAGAAGCCGGCACCGGCGCCGTGGCAAAAATGTATAAAAATGTATGGCTCGTTTTTTCACTTGCCGGCGCCGGCGACGGCCCGGCGTCGACTCCTGCCGGGGTAGCAAGCTTCTCAGTTCCTGCCGGCCCGGCTAACTGCACGTGTATGATCTATTCTTTTTCTATTGATCAAAAACGTAAACAAATATAGCGCCGCCATGGTCATTGGACTGTTTTAAAGATGGAATTTGTACATTAGGCATTATCAAAGAGAGTTGACTCAGTGAATTCTATATCGTGAATTGTTTGTTTACCTTTTTGATCAATGAAAAAATAATACAATATATACATATGAATTGTAGCCGTGTGCGTGTGTGAGTGCGCAGGGACGCGGAGCAGAGATACTCGTGTATCAACACCGGCTCAGTGGAAAAACGAAGCCCCGGCGCCGGTGCCGGTCCAGGACCATGCCGGTGCCGGGCCGGCTAATGGAAAACCGCCCTATCTTGTGTCAATTTCATTGAAATTACCCTTGAGTAATGCTACTCGAAGATGGTGAAACTCGTACGGTTAGCCTACTTTACTCAGAGATGGTGAAAGAGGCCCTTAGCATAATAAATAATAATAATCTTTATTATTACACGTCCATTTGCATACTTTTTCACCCTATTGAAAAATTTAACTCCCCTGACACAGGATAATGGCATCCTTATTAAAATCCAGAAAACTTATTATAAGAGAGATAAATCTATTTTTTGTGATAAAAAAGTATATTTTCATACCTACTGGCCAGCTACTCAGTCATAATGTAGTAACAAGTCAGAAGTCAAGTGTTAGGCCCAGCAGTGGGATAACGTTACCTGTATTCGGTGGTATATATGTATTGCTTGGTGGATTGTAGCTGGAAGAGTGATAGTTGTTCGTGGGGCGCTGATAGTTGTAACCTTGGACCGGCGGCTCACAATCAGCTAACGCTGCCAGCGAGATCAAGATCATGACCTGCAACATAAGGAATATATAATGTATTCTTTTTTCGTTGATCAAAAAGTAAACAAACAATTCACGATATAGAACTAAACAAACAATACGAACAAATTCTAAATGAGTTAATCACTGAGTCAACTCTCTTTGATAATGCCAATGTACAAATTCCATCTTTAAAACAGTCCAGTGAACATGGAGACGCTATATTTGTTTACGTTTTTGATCAATAGAAAAAGAATAGATCATATCTAAACTTTATAGTTTCTTAATACATTTAACAAAAAATGTCTACCGTATCGTATGTAGCAACGCTACCGTATGACGACACGTTTGGTCTAGTGATAGTAACCCTAGCTGTTAACCATACGGTCGCGGGTTCGAATCCCACAAGGGGCAAATGTTCATGTGTAAAGGAGACATTTCTTTATTTTTAAAAAGAAACTAAACTGCATTCAAAGATTTTCTAAAAATTTCTAAAATTTTCTAGTCGTCGGCAATAAATAATGTTCTTGAAATTTGAATCAAACATTTTACGTTATTCCTTTTTTTTAAGATACTATGTTACTTAAGAAGAATTATTATTTTTTGTCCATTCTTTCGATTGGCATCAGTGTTTTTTTTTTTTCACATTTAAGTCGGTTCGATTCCCAGACGAAGCAAGTAATTTTTAGAAAATCTTTGAATGCAGTATTATTAATTTTTAAAAATGAAGGAATGTCTCCTTTATGTAAAATGAGCCTACTTAAGGATTTAAGGTAGTTTCCCTCCAGGGCCCGACTTATCTTTCCACACTGTATAATACTAGGTACATAGATACATATTATAAATACAAAAATCTATGATTCAGGTACAAAGGTAAAATATTAACACGATAAACTTTTGTCCCTAGCGGGATTCGAACCCGCGACCGTTTAATTAACAGCTAGGGTTACTAGCCACTAGACCAAACGTGTAACCAACAAAAAGGTTACACAGTCACATTGAATAGAGTCCGGAATGACGAAAGTCAGGGGACGGCTTCTTCATTATCACGTGAGAACTTTAATACCACAAGCCTTCATTACGAGCTTACGTAAAATACTATTAAAACCATTGCGTTCTCCTTAACTCCGCTATGGGACCAACACTATAATCTTAAGAGTTGGTATTGTTCCAACAATTAATAATTATTAAAACAAAACAAACACTATGGTAGGTAATTGGGTATTAAAAATTTGATATTAAAACTGTGAGACAAAATATTCAAATTTTCTAACAATAGGTACGGCTTAATTATTATATGAGTAATAGAATATTTAGGTCCACTCCCCACTTCTTTTCGGGTTTAAATCAAAAAATATTGATCCTAGGGAAAAATTGGTATGGAAAAAAATTGTAGAAAATTTAATTTCACAAAACTTCGAAAATAACAATTTTTCGTGTAAAGTTAAAAATAAACGTGTTATTCAATAAACAAAAATTCACCCCCTCTTTTCGAATATAAATCGAAAAATATCGATCCTAGGAAAAAAATAATACGGACAAAAATTGTAGAAAAATTAATTCTACAAAACTTCGATAATAACCATTTTTCGTGTAAAATTAAAAATAAACGAGTTATTCAATAAACAAAAATATACTCTCAAATTCAAGATGGCGGATTACGCAATAGTGTGTGGATCCCGAAAACCGAAATGTAGAATTGCTACTTGGAATTTTTTCCATGTCAGCCCCATTTTTGATCTAATTCGACTGGGCTAATAAAATATATTTTCCTAAGAACTTTCGGGCACAGCTCTACAGTAGAAAATATATCCCAAACCAGTGTTTCATCAATCAGACCCTGTGAACAAGGTTTAGGATTCTTTTGTAGGTATTTTATTCAACCAATATGATTAGGCATATTCATAAAAAAATTACTAACCACAAAATCAACTCACATACCTTACCTGTAATTTCAACATGTCAGAATAATTTAATGATAGGTACACAATGATATTATACTCGTATGTCATTTGTTAATAAAAACATTTGGCAACAGTAGTTTTATTATAATAATAGTTTGAGATGAAATAGATATACTCGTATTAACATGTGAAATAATAGAGTATAACAATTTGAAATTTTGTAATGTTACATAATATAGGCATCGAAATACTACAATGGAATTTGCATCACAAATGCCAAAGCGGCACATAAAAAGAACGCCTTTGACAGAATCATGGCGGACTCTTGCCTTCACGCGTCAATGGTAAAAGGTAGTAACGATCAACTTCTACTATTTCATTTTAAACTCTAATGGGTTGACGTAAAGTCACATTTTCTTTAAATTACGTACTTATTATTATGTTTGTTTTGTTTTAAATGACAGTTCATGCTCTACGCATATGTCACTTTTAAATGTTCCATAAAATTCGTAGTGTTTTGTATGGCACGCGGGTTCCATGTTGCAGTAGTTTGATGAATAATAACTCTAATACTGTTTAATAACTAGAAATATGTATGTCGTAGCCAGATCATAGAATTGGTCACTTGATGAAATGGCCAGCCAGCCAGCTGACCATATCATTGAATAACCAGCGTTTAACTGTATTTTTCCTATAGGTTTGTTTTAACTAAGAAGGCTTTGTTTGGAGTTTTTATTAAACCTTTGATATCATGGACATCCTACATTAATGATATGGCCAATTTTAGCTGGCCATTTCATGAAGTGATCAATTTGTCATATTGTTAAATTTTCTAAGAACTCTTAGGATTTTGTAAAATTAGGGAAAGATTTAATAAATCAAAATGGAAATTCAATAGTGCTTGGCACTAATGATTCGTAGTCATAAAATGGACATAAAATTTGCGGTAGTTATACCACTATATTAACCAAAAATTGTTATGTCCAAAAGACTGACGAAACCGCTGAACAGAGGCAGTATTAGTTCAATTTTACCGCATTTTCTATAATACGAAAAATCGCTCGCGCCGTACTAACTCGGAAATAACGAAAAATCGCAGAACATACATGGGGTGATTCGGATATCCCTCGAGGTCCTCTACCTTCTAGATTTTTTTATATCACTATTTCTTGGGACACGCTGTATAGTCCAGTTCAGTGCGCATAGTAAATATGGCCTACATTTGGACAAATCACGGTATCATTATAAGTAATATAATCTGAGAAGTAGAAAATTACATTATCTCGTAAACGATGTTGGGTAATGTATGTGGATCTATTTTTAGTTATGTCACAAATTGACTATGCAATATTATAATACTGTCATATCGTATGTAAAGTCGGGGTACGAAAACATTCGTCAGTTTTCAAATTCATTCCTTTACCAAAATCGTAGACGCTTAGTACTTTTTGAAACTAAAGCACTAAGCAGAGAACTGACAGACGTTTGAAATGAAATTTTGGTATGACTGACAATTGCCCTAGTGCAAGCAAATTTCGACTGTGCTGTGAAGATGCTTTCTTACCCCGACTGTACTCTACCTATTGGCTATAATGTGCTTCCATTATTCAGCCATTACTTATTATTTTATTAAATCTTTATATTTAAAAACTTTTGGCTTTTATACCTAAGTTTATATTCAAATAATTCGAAAACTAGCTAAGATTGAATTTTTTACGAAAAAATTCATTTAACAGAACATTTTTCTAATGTTATTAATGTAATAGGTATTATTATTATTATACTATTATTTTTATAGTAAATTTCATTAATATCTTACCTTTGTGTACGCCATTGCAAATGAAACTTCAGATGGTTTTAACCTGCAAAAAATTAAATAATAATTATTAAAATCTATAGAGAAATCAACTAAGATGTTTATAAATAAACTCAAAACAATAACTATAATAACCTCCTGGACTCGTGAGAGTCCAGGAGGGGGGAGCGCGCCTGCCGTCACAATAGAGGCGAGTTCGAATCCTGGTAGTACCTACAACTGTGAATTTTTCAATTTCGTATGTAGATTAGAAAGTTTTTTTTAATAGACATATTTTTTAATGCTGAAATAAATGATTGAAAATTGTCATTTTAATAAATTTTGTATTAAGTAATCATACTTTTAGTAGAAACAATTTAAATAAAAAAAAAATTGAAACAATTTCATAATTCATCCTCAAATCTGCAGTGCAGTGTTAGACCCTGCCGGGAATCAGACGCGCCTTAATCTGGGCACCCCAGCGGGGCGCCAAGTGACAAAATGAACCGCACAAATGCTTATCGCGGTCTAGATCAAACAGTTGTTATGGCGTACTTCATTGACATAACAAAGGTATTAAACATAATTTCACAACACCATTGTGCTAAAACTGCTAATGAGGTGTCTGTCCGATCCTAAAGTCATGTACACACGCGCGCACTCGTTAAAGCATGGGATCAAAGCAAGGGTGCATTCACTCATGCTTTGAACTCCTTAAGAATCGATAAATAAGCCCAGTCCCCTCGATAAATACAGTGTTACCAACCCTCCTCTTTTAACAGTAGATTTGCTGTTTTCCAAAGATTTAAATCGAAAGATGCGGCGTAATCTCCTCGCACCATACTAAAAACACACCGAAAATTCTTAACAATGGGTTGGGCGCAGGCGCTCAACCCAACTACAGTTGCACGCCAGCTACAGTGAGTAACGGTCGCTTGTTGAGAGCGTCGCTATCGTCACAGTCACGTTTGAAGTAAGGAATGTGTTGTCTGTGTTTAAAAGTGTGTTTAGACAAAGGTATATGTATTTTATACCTTTGTCTTTAGTATAATGTATGTTGTATTTTGTAACACACTCTCGCTAGTAATGCCGCATCTCTCGATTTAAATCTTTGCTGTTTTCATATTAATGCCCTTGTTTTCTGTTTCATACCTAATTTTTACTGATTTTCAATTTTGGGCCTACCACATAGCAGCGCCACCGTTCAAAGATTATTTTCAGCTATATAAAACTATTAAAGGAGCATTACACACTAAATCCGAAATAACCGATTGCTACTCATTTGAAGCCACAGAAAGGCACATGAAGAAAGGAAAATGAGTCTGAAAGTACTGAAGATGAAGCAACTGAAGATGAAAGTAGAAAATAATTTTACTTTGATAACATTTTTATATTACCTATAGATAACGTTATTACTAGATTAAGTTCTTTTCTATCAATAAATTCTTTCATACTAGATAATTCATTAATCATTAAAATTAATCATTCCGTCGTAACTTAAATATGGTTAAATTCCATTTATTTTAACTATTTTAACATTGTGTAGTAAGTGTCCGGAACTAAGAATCCGGAAGACGCATTATAGATCAGTGGTTTTTTTTTAAAACTACTGTTAACGGCATTTTGTGAAACTTTTTGCCACCGGGTCTTTTTAGACTAATTTGACCCTGCTGAACACGATTCTGCCCGGTGTCATCCCCTCCCCCGCTCCCTTCCCCCCCTTTCCTCCCCAAACGTGTCCCGATCTGCGGTTTTTTCAATTTATTTCGGAATCTATTAGAGATAAAAAAAAACTGTCAATGACAAAAACAATCTGCACTAAATTCTCTACAAAATGTGTATATAAATAATTTGATAGACATAATAACTTAAGAAATAATGTGTGTCGAAACTATGTAAATTTTTATTTTTTTCAACATTTTTGTATTTGCTGTTAATTTATCCAAAAACAAACGAAGATGTGATAAAGTAGTTAAGGAGTGAATTATTCTTGATACTTTTAGCTACAAAACAAGACCTTACTTACCCTCGTACGAGTATTCGTTCACGATTTATAGGTCGTAGCGCAGACGCCGCCATGCCGCCCATGAATCTCAAGTACTTACACTATGCTCGATACATCACATAAGACACGTATATACTTAAAATAACTACTTTTTATAAACATTTCGTCATCATCATCTCAGTCAAATGACTTCCACTGCTGTACTTAAAGTTTTACTGAAGAAAACGGGAGACCACGAAGAACCAGACACAAGGCTGGTAGGTAGTACAGCCTTGTGCCATCATCCACAGATGTTTGGAGGCAATCATCCCCCAATGATGTAGAAGTAAGAAAAAGTTATCAGAACCCCTCACTAATACAATAACGCCCTCAAACGGACTGTTCAAAGCGTATACTATCAGCCTTGTGTCTGTTTCTTCGTGGTCTCCGATTTTCTTTAGTAAAAATTAAAGTCCAACAGTGAAAGTCATTTGACTGAGATGATGACGATGACGAAATGTTTATAAAAATAGTTATTTTAAGTAGGTACGTGATGTATCGAGCATAGTGTAGGTACTTGAGTATCGTGCGCGGCATGGCAGCGTCTGCGCTACAACCTATAAATCGTGAACGAATACTCGTATGAGGGTAAATTAGGTCTTGTTTCGTAGGTAAATGTATGAAGAATAATTCACTTCTTAGCTATTTTATCACAGCGTCGATTGTTTTTCGATAAATTAACTGCAAATACAAAAATGTTAAAAAATATATATATTTGTATAGGTTGGTCAGACATTATTTCTTAAGTTATTACGCCTGTCAGATGATTTATATACGAATATTGTAGAGAATTTAATGCACATTATTTTTGTAATGGTCAGTTTTCTTATATCTCTAATAATTCCGAAATAAATTGAAAAAACCGCAGATCGGGACACGTTTGGGGAGGAAAGGGGGGAAGGGAGCGGTGGAGGGGATGACACCGGGCAGAATCGTGTTCAGCAGGGTCAAATTAGTTTAAAAAGTCCCGGTGACAGATAGTTTCACTGAATTCCGTTAACTGTTGAAAGCAGGCGCTTTTTGAGATTTTTCCGAAAGTCTAATGGCTGCGTCTGCGCTACGACCTATAAATCGTGAACGAATACTCGTACGAGGGTAAGTAAGGTCTTGTTTTTTAGCTAAAAGTATCAAGAATAATTCACTCCTTAACTACTTTATCACATCTTCGTTTGTTTTTGGATAAATTAACAGCAAATACAAAAATGTTGAAAAAAATAAAAATTTACATAGTTTCGACACACATTACTTCTTAAGTTATTATGTCTATCAAATTATTTATATACACATTTTGTAGAGAATTTAGTGCAGATTGTTTTTGTCATTGACAATTTTCTTTTATCTCTAATAGATTCCGAAATAAATTGAAAAAACCGCAGATCGGGACACGTTTGGGGAGGAAAGGGGGGGAAGGGAGCGGGGGAGGGGTTGACACCGGGCAGAATCGTGATCAGCAAGCTCGAATTAGTCTAAAAAGACCCGGTGACAAAAAGTTTCACTAAATGCCGTTAACCGTTAAAAGCAGGCGTCTTTTGAGATTCCACCGCCGGTCTATTAGACCACTTAATATACAATACGTTGCACACTTTGAACAAAATAGATGTTCACATGAACTTTTTTTTAAGATTTTTATCTTCTTATTACATAAAAATAAACGATAGATATTTTATTATTTAGTTTGTTTTTTTATCAAAAAATTAAAATAAAATAAAAAATAGAAATTAATTTAGTTGAATTTTTAAACGATTGTCTGTATAAATGTATATATTTTAATATTACCTATATGTATATAATATATATTGATATAAATTATTTGTCTGTACCTACAAATTTTAATGATTGTGTAAACTGAAAATGGTGTGCGGTGAAACTCTAATGAGTTTATGTTTACACCAATGTTAATTTAAATGTAAACATTACGGTTTTAATAAATAGATACCTAAATAAAAATAAAAAAAATATGTTCCTATTAAAATATAAATTTAAAAGAATATTTTTTGG
The DNA here is from genome assembly GCA_945859745.1 of Synanthedon formicaeformis. Classification (NCBI taxonomy): domain Eukaryota; kingdom Metazoa; phylum Arthropoda; class Insecta; order Lepidoptera; family Sesiidae; genus Synanthedon; species Synanthedon formicaeformis. The sequence goes on from OX243979.1 coordinate 5,271,481, forward strand.
GGCTCAAAATTTGAATTCGCAAAGTAGTGGTGTATTGTCTTTTTATGCCAATTGAGAATCAATTTTATTGACGTATCACGTATCGGTCATAATAATATGTCATTTATCTACGTTGTAAGTAAATTCTCAGCAGAAAAGAAAATCAAAAATTTGTGGATGTTGTTGTTGTCCCATTAAAACTCATCCCAAATGTACCAATGTTTTTTTTCAAAATTACAGATTTTTTTATAGCACAGATTTTTCTATTATACCTAACATTTATACCACAGATTTTTTTCAAAATCACGTTAGTTTTTGAATAAAATGAAGTTAGTTTATTCAAAATCCACTGCTCTTTAATGGTTTAATTCACAAAATGAATTATCTTTTACAGTATACAATGGATTTTACATTTATGTCGAATCTCCGCTAACTACACCCAACGCATTTTGATATGATTTTCACTAATAGAAAGAGAGATAAACGAGGAAGACGTGTATAGGTATATAAAAAACTGTATCCCTAGCGAAACCGGGAGCGGGTCACTATAGTATAATATAATATAATTTAATTATACAAACTAACCTTCTTTCTTCACCAAATAATTCACAGAACATAAAAACGATTTTCTAATAGACAAACTGTTCGAAATTCAAACACGATTTGGCGGGAGAAAGAAAACACAAAACTGCGTTCAAAATATACGTAACGCACTGATCTGGTTCAAGCGTCGCACTGTGTTACAATTTCGCAAAGTGGTTCTTTTATAGCGGACATGCATGATGAGAGAGGGCTCATCCTCCGGATACTTTTTTGAACTATTTCTCTCCTATAATACTGGCCAGTGAGATGGCCGACGACCTTGCCCTGAGTCGTGGAACACAGATTAGTTTAAGTGATATTTGGAATTGCACATGTTTAAGATTTTATTTCTAGTTGAAGCGCGATTTGGGTGGAAACAAAAATTGTGAGTGTCTGCTTCGACACACGACTGGAGTTTACTCCTTACGAGCGATTATAAATTTAACATTTTTACAATTCGAATACTCCGAAAGAACAATACTGTTCTTTTTTAAAATAATATTATGTAGACTTGCGCAATATCTCTGAAACTTCAGATATTCTAAAGAAATAATAAAAAAAAATAGAAACCAACTATAACGCATTCGTGTGACAACTGATTTTACATTTTTCATAACACGTACGGGTTTATATATATTACTAGCTGGCGCCCGCGACTTCGTCCGCGTTGAAAAAAAAATAGCCTATCTTGTGTCCCGTACGTCTATATGTTTATCTACCAAGTTTCATGAAAATCAGTTGATTCGTTTAAGAGTTATGGAGGAATATACATACTTACATATATACATACATACATACATACATACAGAAAAAAATTCTAAAAATGGTCAATTTAGTTTCAGTATCGTGTATAGAGCCTATAAACACGATATCTCTGAAAACAAAGTAACTTACTCCATCACCAACCCTCACAGATTTATTATTAGTATTGATATATATAAATCGATTCTTAAGGAGTAAACTCCAAAAATATTAAAAAGAGTGTTCTTGGATAATCCACATTATATTCTGCGTTCGTATGCGCTGTATTTTTTTTATTAGAGATGGGTTTGCTCTTGGCCAGCACCTATGGCCATGTAGCGAAGATGAGGTTTATGTATTTCGTTTTTTGAATATCCCACAGAAACCTAACATTTTTTCCAGGATTCTTAACAAGTTTCTTGTATGTTAATCCAGGTAATAAATAAACTGTTTGTGAGATTAGCGTACACAAACTCACAGGCAAACAGACATAAGAAGACTGTATGAAACAATTATTAACCTCTGAAGTTGTCACAAGTTGCGCCGCAATAGCTAAAAACCTAAAATCATCGGGAACGCGCGTTTTATATATTTGCGCGTACCTACGCCTGAAACAACTTCAGAGGTCGATCGAGCTGTTTCAAACGTACTCTAAAACGTATATTATTAAAAAAAACTAATGTATAGACACAGCTCGTTTACGATTTTATTGTAATGTACCATTGTATTTATAGATGTCGGCGGCCGATCGTAGAATACGGCAGTTCGTTATGTGTCTAGGCAAAGTGATCAAAAAAGTGCTTCTCAAATTACATTTAATCAAAAACAAATCATAATCTCACATCTCAATGGGCAACCAAATTATCGTATGTTATACTTAGAACGATCTGACTGATATTAATTAGGAACTTCATGAAACACCACCATATCCAAAGACTATATACATATAACCAATCATTATCTGCCTAGACGCATTACGAACTGTCGGATTATACGATCAGCCGCCGACATAGACGAATAGATAAATATTGAATAAATGTTTTAATACTAAAGAGAAAAGGGGGCGGACGAAGTCGCGGGCAATAACAAGTAACTTTATAATTGGAGGGAAAAAAACAGTAATAAGGAAAAATAATCCCATGGAGGTTGAACTTCTTGGGAAACTTTATACTGAACGGAATACAGATTTGAAAACTAATCAGGGTTCAGTATATCAATTTATTCATCGACTTTAATTGACCTAGGTCACCCAAGTATAACCTCCATTGTACCATAGGATATCAAAGAATTCTTTTAATGTATAGTTTAGTGTTACATATACATGACGAAAAGCATGTCATTCATCGCACGATCCTATAAATGCATACCATTGTACTGTCAAGTACTTTGAACTTTGAAATATGGCCCAGTTATGTATACGCGCCTTCGCGAGGTTTAATAAATAAAAATCGACGTTCATTAGTCGAGAGGTTCCCCAGGTTCGATTCCCACTAGGACCTTTTGGTGAACCTTTCATTTTCATAACAGATCCCTTTTATCAACCCCTAACAAGGCGGGCCTTGTTAGGGGTTGATAAAAGGGATCTGTAAAACTGTAGAGCCCCTAACACCCGTGTTAGGGGTTTTACAGTGACTTTATGGAGGGGGATGAAGATTCACTAACCACGTCTGGCTTAGTAACCATTCTACGCATGTTAGGGTTAGCTAGGATTTAAATCTTTGGTTAGCTAGAAGGGGGAGAAAGTGTCGTGCCTCAACGCTCCCTTTGATGGCGCGAGGAAACACCGTGGGTTTTTTAGTGGATAGAAGTCCCACATTCCCCACCGATCTACCTATGATCGGTGGGAATCTGATTTTTCCACGCAAAAAATAGGGAACGTGCGCAGAACCGAGACCCGCGTGTACCTTGCTTGTCCGACGCACAAGAAAATTTAGGTACGAGTAGCAGCGCTACACTTAGCCACTAGGTGGCGCTGCTGCATTCCAATACAAATTCACGCAAGGAGATTTTTATTTATTTATTTATTACGAAATAAATAAATATTCGTAATTTCGCCGTTGGACGAGTGGCAAGGGTGCTTGCCTAACGTCTCAGGGGCCCCGGGTTCGATTCCCGGCGGGGTCAACTTTGGAAATTTTAATGTAATTTTCAAAATTGACTCTGGTCTGGATTTGAAAAGTAGTGGTAGGGCACACTGCGTTTCGCAGTCATTTGGGCAGCCCGTCTGGCGGCAGTAACCACCCCCTTACAGAATACCACCGTGAAATAACAGCATTTACGTGCTGTTGTGTTTCGGTGAGTGAGTAAGGGATGCCAGAGCCCTTCCTTATCCCTTATCCTTAATCCTATGGTCTACAGCGCACTTGTAGCACTTACAGCGTTGCTTGTGCTATAGGCGACGGTAGCCACCTACCATCAAGTGGACCGTCAGCCTGTCTGTCGACCTTAACATAAAATAAAAAAATTTAAAAAATTAGGAAGCCAACACAGTATATAGAAGTATAACTACAGAAGTAAACTGTCAGCCTGTCTGACCTTTAATATATATAAAAAAATCTTGGACTTCTTAAAGTAATATAATATGACATATCGTCAGCCTAACTCGTTAACCTGCTAAGTCACATTTAGCATAGTTTTCAGAAGGAAGAAAAAAAGGAAATGACAAAATGTTGTGTGATCGAAATGAGCAAAATTATCAGTACAAAACTTAGGATTTAGCAGGTTTTCTTTTGCTATTAGTCGGAAAGCAGTTTTTCATTTATGAAATTTCTCACCTTTTTAGTTTGATAATCGTCATTATTCCTTCACCAAACGGTAGATAGGTATATAATCGTCTAAACTTGTAAAAAAGTCAAAAAAGTGAAATTGGCCCAAAATGGACTGTTTAACGAATTAGGCCGACGATATGCTAAAAACTTCACCTGATGGTGGTTCCTGTAGGTCTCTACTTAAAAAAAATGATCCGCTTATTTATTAAAATGGCCTTTCGGGGGGCACGTGAGGTCGGAGACCCTGGGCACTGGCCCCAAGTGCCCTTATGGTAAAGACGGTACTGTTTGGAGCACTCACCATTGTACAGTCGGTGGGGTAAATACAAATAGAATATCTACGAGTATACTAATATTATAAAGAGGAAAGATTACGATTGTTTGTTTGAATTGAATAGGCTCCGAAACTAATACTGGACCGATTTGAAAATTTTATTCAGTTTTGGGAAGCTATATTATTATTTTGGGAACAGCTAGCCATTGATAAGGCGATGTAATTGCTCTAGTATACCATTGAACTGTACCATTAATAGTTCTACTAGTAATACTACAGCGACAAAGTAAAACATAGGTAAACATAGGTACTGTAAAAAACAAAAGAAAACTAAAAACGTTTGAAATCAAAATAGAAGTTCAATGAACTTGTTATTATGAGTTGGGGACATAAAAGTGTGCCTTTATGTAATCTTTTATGAGAAAACTCGACTTACAGTAACTTTAAGGTCAATGTCGCGAGACATATCGTTAATGCAATCTCATTTTAATACTTAGTTTCTCGGTATACGAGTTTTAACTGTGTTGTAGAAAATCCTACATGGATGAAAAACAGCACGTGTGCTTTTGTATTTCTGCGTAGATAGATGAATTATATCCCAGCCCATGCCTCTTAGGAAGGAAAAGGGAAATCGGCTCTGGCATCCCTTACTCACTCGCCGAAACTGTCTACTTGATGGTCACTTTAATTGATGGTAGGTGGCTACCGTTACATACTTATTAATACTTTTTTTAGAAGGGGAAAAAACGTTTACGTATCGTTGCGTTTACGCACTATCGGGGGAGTGTGGGACTCGCTCGGTGAAGTGACTTATCGCCGGGAATACCCACTGAAACCCCTCCGCATTCCACCATTGGCGGTGACGTGTGGGTCCGAGATCAAAGCGAGGCCTTATCCTCGGATCCCTACACACCGCAACGTCCTCTGCGGACACTGAGCCTCTGAGCTGGCTCAGAGCGAACATTTCGCCTCGTTTTATTTGTTTGTGGCGTATGCCGTGAGCCGCCACGCGTCTTTGTTAGGTAAATCAGGACGTCGGGACGTCCCCTTCTGACGTCCGAACACACATGCTGTTATCTCACGGTGGACTTCTGCAATAGGGTGGTTACTGCCCTCAGAACTGCTTTGTAACTTAAGCCGCGTCCTCACTAGGGCCGCACGGCCACATCAGGCCGGCCGCTCGGCCTGGCCTTGTACACACTACACGCGTACACACTATACAAGGCCTGGCCGAGCGGCCGGCCTGATGTGGCCGTGCGGCCCTAGTGAGGACGCGGCTTTACAGGCCTTACAGCAGATATAGCGTGTTTGGGCTCTATATACAGTGTGGAAAAATAAGTCGGGCCCTGGAGGGAAACTACCTAAAATCCTTAAGTTGGCTCATTTTACATAAAGGAGACATTCCTTTATTTTTAAAAAGAAACAAAACAAGCATTCAAAGATTTTCTAAAAATTTCTAAAATTTTCTATAGTCGTCGGCAATAAATAATATTCTTGAAATTTGAATCAAACATTTTACGTTATTCCTTTTTTCTATGAAGAATTATTATTTTTGGTCCATTCTTTCATAAAAATACGAGTGTTTTTTTTCACATTTAAGTCGGTTCGATGCCCAGACGAAGCAAGTAATTTTTAGAAAATCTTTGAATGCAGTATTACTAATTTTTAAAAATGAAGGAATGTCTCCTTTATGTAAAATGAGCCAACTTAAGGATTTAAGGATTTTTCCCTCCAGGGCCCGACTTATCTTTCCACACTGTATATTCGGAGGTTAGTTTATAATTTTTAATTATATATTATCTGTATCGCTGACTACTGTTATGCCTTTTTTTTTCTCTTCTTTTTTAAACATCATCTTTCCAAATCTTCGCTGACAACGTTTATTGCCATTTTTTTTCTTTTTTTTTAACACCATCTCTCCAAATCTTCGCGTGCAACTATGTCGCCTTCACACGCGTCTACCTTGAACAGTTTGATTTCTTTTGTCTGCACCTTGTACTTAATCTGCAAAAGTAACAATAAATTATTCTAATATAGGTGTTTAATAAATTATATTAGGTAACTCACTAAACTCACAAACTCTTTTGTATTTCAAGGTTGCAATAATTACCTACCTTTATGCAGGCACTCGAACAAAACGCATTAATGATTATAGTGGATGATAAAATTATAATTTATTTGACACGGTAATCATGGATGCGCTTGAGGCTTTTTTGTTGAATGCAATAAAGGCTAATCAAACTAGCTATTCTAATATTATAAAAAGAGAATATTACTTAGTATGTTTGTAATTTGTAATTAATACAATCAAAAACTACTGGACCGATATTAAAAATTCTTTCACATATAAAAAGCTTTGTTATCAGCGAGTAACATAGACATTTTACATAGACATTTTATATAGAGAGTAATATTATAAATGCGAAAACTTTTTAAGAAGTTTTTGGCGAGATGTCCCTGAGCTTAGCGACTAGCGTAAAGAACCACCCTCTTACATATTACCACCGTGAAATAACTGTAAAATAACTGTGGAATAACTGTGGAATAACTGTAAATTAAACTGTGAAATAACTGATAATATAATATAATAATATCTTCACACATTCCACACAGCACCATCTAGTTCCACAATAAGCAACTAATGCTTGTATATGGATACCAGACAGTTGATATATTAGGTACATAGATTACTTTTTTTTTGTAAATACATACATATTATAAATACAAACATGCATGATAAATGTTAACACATAAAAATTTGCCCCTAGCGGGATTCGAACCCGCGACCGTTTGGTTAGCAGCTAGGGTTATTAGCCACTATCCGAGAATAGGGCCTCGGCTGATCGTCTCGGACCCACACATCATCGCTTATGCTGGAACCCGGGGGGGTTTTAGGGTCAGCGAAGAGACTAATCTAGTAACAATTTAAATTCAACCTAAAGTGCTCCTGAATACGACTGTATTTGGTACAATGAAATAAAATGACGGCGAGCGACTCAAAGCGCGGTCGAGAGGCGCGCGGCGACCAAATACAGTCGTATTCAGGAGCACTTTAGGTTGAATTTAAATTGGTAACTAAATTAGTATCTTCGCCGCCACTCCGTCCGTCGGCGCTGACCCTTAGTGGGTATTCTCGGTGATAAGTCACTTCACCGGGCGAGTCCCACACTTCTCGTCGACTGTCCCCGTCGATGCCAAATAATTCTCATCCCTTCCTTAATCTTTCTATGGTCGGCAGCGCACTTGCAGCACCTGTGGCGTTGCTTGTGTTATGGCGACGGTAGCCATCTACCATCAAGTGGACCGTCAGCCTGTTTGTCGACCTTAACATTAAATAAAAAAAACATTCTACTCTACTCAAGACGATAATGACTAATGACGTTATAGCCACTATCGCCTATAAAATCATTAGGGATGCAAGTTATTTTTTTTAAATTGTTTAATGTTAATTTTGTTATCTATCTAAATAACTAAATAGAATAAAACACAAGATACATGTCAACAATCCTCTCAAGTCTGAGTGAGTGAGAAATTCAATCTACCCTCTTTGTACGTCCTCGTTTGGATTCTGATGTAGTTAATTACAAAATGGTGGGTAGTTATAATAGGTATGCAAATAATTCCCATAATAAACAATTAAACGAAAGTGTCAAGGTTGCTCCCACGGTCTGGTTTTGTTTTCACTAAATTCTAACGATTCGTGTACTATTACATATACCTAATACTACGTTAATTGCTTTATTGTTTTTTTTTAATTTGTTCTCGTCACGAATTTATTTTTTGATACTGGAGAACACACGGCGAGGTCAGCAAAACCCGAAAAGAAATCTAAAAATAAAACTCGAAATACGAGATAAAAGAAACTTTAATTGGAGTCATAAGGACAATGTATCATATCGCTGCTTAAAAACTAAAGGGCCACAAATCAATATTACACTTTTTACAGAAGAGCTAATCTAAAAAAAAAAAAATTTTTTTGTCAATTTTTTTCTTATTAGATATATGTCAAATATATGCATATTATAAGTTAGAAGCGTATTTTTAAGTAGCATTAAATGTTTTAAATACTTTTATAATAAACTGAATACTAGAAGAGATATAAGCATATAAGATACTTTTAAATATTAAAAAAATTATCAAAATATACTAAATATGGAATAAAACAACCATAAGTCTTTTTGCAAGATACAATATGAAGGATTGTGATTGTATTTTTGCAATATAAACATTTTTGGATTTTTTGTTTTATGGCCCTTTAGTTTTTAAGCAGCGATATCATACTTATTTTTTTTTTATTCGAGATGGGTTTGCTCTTAGCCAGCATGCAGCCGTGTGGCGAAGATGAGGCCTTTGATGGAGCGAGCTCATCTAGAAGTCTAGAAGATGCCTATTCAAGAGAACTTTGAAAAGATTTGGGCTATATGAGCTCGGAAAACAGACAAGGTAAGTCCTTTCCTGAATCCCTGATAACGTGTATGTAAAATTTCACGATAATCGGTCGAGTATTTATAAGACATCAAAAAACTAACTCTTTTACTAATATATCGCTGCTTAAAAACTAAAGGGCCATAAAATTCAAAAATTGCAAAAATACAATCACAATCCTTCATATTGTATGTTGCAAAAAACTTATATATTAAAAATAATAATAATAATAATGCATTTATTAGCTCCACACAATCACAAAACCACAATATACAGACAATGTTGACTTAAATTTTTTTATATACACAGGCAATGGTCGTAATTGTATGAGATCCTGGTGTCCGTGGTAGGTATTAAAAAAGTAACTTATATGCTTATATCTCTTCCAGTATTCAGTTTATTATAAAAGTATTTAAAACATTTAATGCTACTTGAAAATACGCTTCTAACTATGTATAATATGCATATATTTGATATATATCTAATAGGAAAAATATTTTTTTCGATTGCTCTCATGTAAAAAGTGTAATTTTGATTTGTGGCCCTTTAGTTTTAAAGGAGCGATATAAAGCTGAAGTTTGTTTCTTTATTTGGTTGTACGCGCTAATCTCAGAAACTACTGTTTCGAATTGAAAAATTCTTTTTGTGTTGGATAGTCCATTTATCGAGGAATCGACATCGAGGCTATATAGAACGCGGACGAAGTCGCGGGCACCAGCTATAGTTAGGTATATTAGCATAGTTAGGCTGTGTCCAAAATGACGCGTAAGTCAACCACGCGTGAATATTACTTCATAAAGTTCTATTCTAATTTCTATTTTTATTTAAACCACACATTCCCAAATTGAGGGCATAATATTACCATAATATAATCACTTTCGCTTAAACATGTTCACGCTGTGATGAACCCATTGTAATAGTGTATTGTTTGTGTGTTGGGATTTACAACAGGTGTCTGGGTTAAAACATTTAATTTACCTATTAAAAAAATCTAAATAATAATCCGTACTAATATTATAAATGCGAGTTTATATGGATGTTTGTTACCATGAAATTTTGCATACACTTTGTCTGGGACACCAGAAAGGACATAGGGTACCTTTCATTGTTCAACGCGTACGTCAAACTTATAACAACCCGTTTTTGCGTCGTGAAATGGAAAAATGTAGAGTGGCTTTGTCTTGGAAACGGCTAATTCTTTGATATTTGATCCTTTAGCTATAGAGTTGAGTAATTAAAATTTTGGATGTGATTATATATATCAATCATCACTTTTCTAAATTGCCTTCCAATGTGAAAGCTTAAAGACTTAAGAAAAATCAATTTTACGAAATATTTGATTTGTCTTTTTGCACGTGAGCTTTATACTCGTGAGATTTATACCTTACAACAAAGATTTTAAATCGAAAGATGCGGCGTAATCTCCTCGCGTCATACTAAAAACACACCGAAAATTCTTAACAATGGGTTGGGCGCAGGCGCTCAACCCAACTACAGTTGCACGCCAGCTACAGTGAGTGACGGTCGCTTGTTGAGAGCGTCGCTATCGTCACAGTCACGTTTGAAGTAAGGAATGTGTTGTCTGTGTTTAAAAGTGTGTTTAGACAAAGGTATATGCATTTTATACTTTTGTCTTTAGTATAATGTATGTTGTATTTTGTAACACACTTTCGCTAGTAATGCCGCATCTCTCGATTTAAATCTTTGCCTTACAAGCTGCTGCCCGCGACTTCGCCCGCGTAACTTTGTAAATTACACTGGCGGACTCATAAACTGCATCAAAGTAATAGACGACTTTGAAATAAATATTTTAACCAAGTATGCAAACTTTCTATACAGATTTAAATTGAAACCTCTAGATTGGTTCGTGAACTTTGAAACAGCGTATCCTTAAGTTTAAGTTTGTGTACTGGAAAGGACCTTAAGACTTTTTTGAAGAAAAAACAGAAATTTAAGTAAAATTGGTTTAATAAAAAAATTGGTTTTAACAATAGACACAAACTTTATGCAAGGGTTTATTTATGTTTTAATAGGGTGTATTACCCCCACGTGCCCTTATTACGGATTCTAATCAGTTCCGCATAGATTTTATTAGGGTTATTAAAAGATCTTGCGGAATATTGTCCCATTCTTCTGAAAGTGCTGTTCTTAGTGCTGCCACTGTCGTGGGCACAGGATTTCTCGCATATACAGCTCTTTTTAAATTGTGCCAAACATGCTCAATGGGATTAAGATCCGGGCTGCGTGCTGGCCAATTCATTGTACGTATCCCAACTTCTTCGCAATATTGTCGAACTTGTGCAGCAGCGTGCGGCCGGGCATTATCCTGCATTAAAGTAAAATTTTCGCCTATGAATCCCATGTAAGGCACCACGTGATCTTCTAAGATCTCTGTTATGTAGCGAAGTGCAGTCAAACCCCCTCTATTACCGTTTTGACGGAACATGTCTATGAACACAAGTTCTGTTCGCCCGTTCATCGATATGCCACCCCAGACCATACACGAACCGCCTCCAAAAGGAACACGCTCCTCAATGCAACTTTGAGCATATCGCTCCCCACGTCGACGATAGACTCTTCTGCGACCATCTGCACCATATAAACATGTCCTACACTCGTCCGTGAACAATACGGAGGCCTATTGCTCTTCTGTCCAATTTAGGTGATCACGCGCAAATCTTAAGCGAGCTTGTCTGTGAGCTACAGACAACTTTGGACTATTTGCTGGTCTAAAAGGGGTGATATCCGCTTCCTTTAACCTTCTTCTTATTGTTCGTGCACTCACATTTACTCCACGCACTTCATTAAGCTCTGTTTTGAATTTTAACTGACGTGAGGAAACGATTTTGCAGGGAAGTTGTAACAATAAATCGGTCATCACGACCGGTGGTTGCTCGAGTCCTGCCTGTACCACGTCTCCTTCTGTAAGAACCTGTCTCCACAAACCTTCTGTATATTCTAGAAACCGTAGACTGGTTTAAATTTAAATTTCTACCAATCGTTCGTTGATCCAAGCCCTCTCGCACCAGTGCTACAATTTGAGCCGCTTGTTCGGACGAAGTATCCATATTATGGTTCAAAAACTCTCGATGAGTTAAAAAACTAACCCAACAATTCTGCTGGTAACAATAATTCAATTGACAAAAGAATAAAAAATCAATGCGAATCAATTTAAAACTTTGCTTTAAATAACACGCAAATCTGATACTACGAGTAAATTTTCTTTTCCCGGCTATATTCATTTGTTTTACTGCAGTTCTATTTTTAAATTTAGCTTTTTTTTTAAGATTAAGAGCCAGTCTCTCCATATTTATATAATTTAATCTAAAAAGTTTGCATACTTAATAAAAAAATCATTTTAAAGTAATCCTGAACTTTGATGCAGTTTATGAGTCCGTCAGTTTATATACTGAAACCTTCCTCGAGAACCACTCTATCCATTGGTGAAAACAGCATGAAAAACGGTGCAGTAGTTTTGGAGTTTATCGCAAACAGACAGACGTAGTGATATAATATTAGCCCGGGAGGTAGCGTTGCAAATGAACAAATCATAGTAAGCCGGTTGATTTTGATATCGGTAGTTGATCTCGAACCGACAGTCAGTGAACTGATCGTCAGCTACTCAAGTAGCGGTGGGTGTAGGTGTGAGAGGCGGCGAAAGTGGTAAAAATAATAATAAAATAAAGTGATAGTAAGCCGACTGAAACCTATTTTCATGAATAGTTGACATCTTAGTGAGATGAAAAAAAATCGTCAGCTGCATCGCGGAGGGAAGATTGTGCGTCAGCTGTTCGCATGAACATGTAAAAAAAAAGAATAAAAAAAGTAATAGTACGCCGGATGAAATTTAACTAGGTTATTGTTTACATAATTAAAAGTACGAAAACAACAATCAGCTGCGTGTCTAGTGGTGGAAAGGCCGTCAGCTGACGCAGTAAAGTTTATAAAGTTTTATAGAGATAAAAACTTTACTGCGTCAGCTGACGGCCTTTCCACCACTAGACACGCAGCTGATTGTTGTTTTCGTACTTTTAATTATGTAAACAATAACCTAGTTAAATTTCATCCGGCGTACTATTTTATTTTTAAAAAAAAATTTTACAAGTTCATGCAAGCAGCTGATGCATAATCCCCCCTCCGCGATGCAGCTGACAATTTTTTTTCATCTCACTAAGATGTCAACTATTCATGAAAATAGGTTTCAGTCGGCTTACTATCACTTTATTTTATTATTATTTTTACCACTTTCGCCGCCTTTCACACCCACACCCACCGCTAGTCTTGAGCAATTGGCTTAATTTTCGCAAACGTAATTATTGACCTGTTATTTATTTAACAATTAAATGGCGACCCGGAAAGAATTACATGTATAAAATAATATCGTATGAAAATTTTTATCATATGTTTATATACAACATATTATATATATGTATGTAGGTATATGAACGAAAGTTATTAAGTGATATACAGAAATATCAAGTATGATACAGTGTATACATATATAATATGTAGTAATAATAGTAATTTCTGTATAAATATAAAAATTATATGTCACATGTTTGTTCCTAATGAACTCTGAAACTGCTGAACCGATTTTGATCTAATTTCGTAACTAACCCTCAATTTGATACAACTTAAAAAACTTAAAAGGTGTAAATTGCACCCCACATATATATATATATGTGGGGTGCAATTTACAATATATATATATATATATATATATATATATATATATATATACACTTGATAAACGAACTTAAAGGTAATATATATAAAAAATAGGAATATAGAAATTCGTAATTTTCTAGAAATTATTTATTAGCATTTGTGTCGCTATCATAATTGTTCTCTGACAAATCGTCATCAGAACTGCCTTCTAACAAACTGCTCTCTTTATCTCGTTCAAATGTCTCCTTGTTTTTCTTTGCCGTTATCTGTAAATGAATTATTTAATCGTCAAAATTAGGCTACCCGAGATGCACACGATGAAAAAAGGTGTCACCAACAAAAATTCCATATCTTCAATATTTTCGCTGCTGTCCGTTATACTGGTAATTTATGGGGGTACTTGATCTCCCTCGAACCATTTAAATATATATTTATTTTCTTTTTCTTCCCATCCCCAGTCAGTGGGAGATAATTGCGAAGGGTTTTGAAGGTGTGCATGGCTCCAAAGATGTGCTATATACAATATGTCGTGCGCAATAAATTCTGGCGTAGCTCGGATTTACATGGTGGGAAAATTGCTCCATCGATACGATTTTTCAATTTAAGCATATCGTTCTTGTCATTAACTTTGTGTTTTTTATAAATGTAGATACTCATGTAGCGTTGACATCGTTGATCACTTTGAATCCGTACAGGCGGCAAACGAATTCTCGATAAAGTTTTATAGAGATAAAAACTTTACTGCGTCAGCTGACGGTCTTTCCACCACTAGACACGCAGCTGATTGTTGTTTTCGTACTTTTAATTATGTAAACAATAATCTAGTTAAATTTCATCCGGCGTACTATTACTTTTTTTTAATTTTTTTTTTTACAAGTTCATGCTAGCAGCTGACGCAAAACCCCCCCTCCGCGATGCAGCTGACGATTTTTTTTCATGTCACTAAGACGTCAACTATTTATGAAAAAAGTTTCAGTAGGCGTACTATTACTTTATTTTTTATTTTTTTTAACCACTTTCGCAGCCTCTCACACCCACACCCACCGCGGGTGCGTCAGCTGACGCTTGGTTCACTTATTAGGCATACCAGATCTATCGAACAATATAACAATTATTAAGCGGCGTAAAATGACTACCTGAAATGCAACGCAACCTCCCGGGCTATATGTAGTGATAACATAACCAATACAATTGCATCTTAATTTGTGGCAATCGACAATCATTCTTTAACTCACCAAGGTTTCATAGATCATACAATACTGTAATCTGAGCGGTAATTGTCTATAGTTGAGTTTAGATATAATAATGTAGCGGCTTGCTCCAATTGTTCATAATTCATTAAGCATCGTTATTTATTTTGCAAGAAACGCACGTCACGAATTATCCATTAATGGAAGATACTCAATAGACGCAAGCAAGTGTAGAGCGAGGGGTCACTTAACAGTGGGCACACAGTAGATCTACTGTCCATACACGGAGAGAACAAAGCAATGAAATTACTCGCGCGGCCATTTTAGTTTTCAAGGAAAATGAGGTACTGGCGAGGTGTTTGACTCGTTTTCCTTTTGACTCATGAGTCATTAATTAACATATTCATTGTGGAGTATTTGCCTCTCCAGTGTGGAGCATGACTCTCGAGAGGTGTAATTTCTGAATCCATTAAAATTTTGTGATCTTTTTTTATAGGATTCCCCTGACTGAAACTGTTATTATTTTATCCTATAACATTATTATTTTATCTTACCATTGAGAAGAAAAAGCAAAAAGTCTTCAAACATGGCAATTGACACCCTAGGAGTGTACGATCTATGGCACTTGACCACCTATGAGTTGTCATAAAAGACAAAGGATTAGCTCTTGAAAAGATAAACGAGTCAAACCTTCATTTGAGTCAATATTTATTAACTCGAACAGACTTATGAGTTAATCTCCAAAGAGTAGATGCGCAAGTTAGCATCTCTCCACGAAGGACGCATAAAGCACGAGCTTGAATTTCGAACAATAAATCGCGCGAACGCATTCGAGTTTGGAATGTCGTAATTTTGAATAATGACTTGTTTATGTTTTCATTTGAAATTTTATTATAATTGCTTTCGACAGGTAATAAAATCATATAAAGATAAATATGTAGGTAACTATTTTAGTTAAATGAGATAAATCGTCTCGTTTATATAATTTTTGACAAAGCCCCCATCGACAGATGTTAGGATTAGCCATTTAGATGATGAGTGGTTAGGTTGCCTTGCTCTGGTCTCAGAGGTCCCGGATTCGATTCCCGGAAGGGTCAACTTTAAAACGAACTTTTCAAAGTTTAAAGATCTACATCACCGCTAAGTATGACTTTCTAGCGCCAAGTATGACGTTATGACACAACATCGGTGCCCTGCCACGGCTATCCAGCGCGGGGAGGGCTACGCTCCCTGTCGGTACCTCGGCGTACCTGAAAGTGGAGGTACGCCAGCCATCTCGGGGCTAGATAGTGGCCACTTAACCGCCCTCCGCAGGTGAGCGGAACGAACTTTTCAAAGTTTAAAGATCCACATCACTGCTAAGTATGACTTTCTAGCCAAGTATGACTTTCTAGCGCCAAGTATGACGTTATGACACAACATCGGTGCCCTGCCACGTCTATCCAACGCGGGGAGGGCTACGCTCCCTGTCGGTACCTCGGCGTACCCGAAAGTGGAGGTACGCCAGCCATCTCGGGGCTGGCTAGTGGCCACTTAACCGCCCTCCGCAGGTGAGCGGAACGAACTTTTCAAAGTTTAAAGATCCACATCACCGCTAAGTATGACTTTCTAGCGCCAATTATGACGTTATGACACAACATCGGTGCCCTGCCACGGCTATCCAGCGCGGGGAGGGCTACGCTCCCTGTCGGTACCTCGGCGTACCCGAAACTGGACTCTGGAGGTACGCCGGCCATCTCGGGGCTGGCTAGTGGCCACTTAACCGCCCTCCGCAGGTGAGCGGGGAAGGTTGCGTGTCTAAACGCTAATAGACGGCGCTTGGAATAGGTTTTTAGTGAGTAGAAGTCGCCACATACCCCGCCGACCTCCCCTATTGGACAGTGGGTATCTAATTCGCAAATTTTCCCACGCAAAAAAGGAGGAAAATGGTACTAGTGGGTAGAATGAAACCGTTAATTTAAACAATACTACAGAATTTATTTAAGACAATAGTGGAAAAATGATGTAAGCTGTATGTAAGCAGATATGTTTTGACCGCAAAAGGCAAACGTTGCTACACCTCATCCAACATGGAAATAATAGACTCATCACGGCAATACTTAATTCGCCATACAACCGCACTTATATGGTACGTGCGACTTAATCTAAATCAAGACCTACATCATCAAAATAGGTCTAAAGCCGTCTAAAGCAAATAAAATTTAAAAGGTACAGTTGCAATAAATCTACGTATAGAGTGAATATGTCGGCGTTATATATACAAAAAAATTGACTTACAATTTTGACATGCAATTTTGCATTACAAGTCGCTCAGAGATTTCTTTAAGAAAAGTGACGATGGAAAAATTGTAGTGGATACAATTTGCTACATCCAAAAATTTAATTACACCACTCGATAGCGAAAGGATCAAAGATTTTTTTGGTATATTCAAATTAGTTGGTACAGTCGGGATATAGAGTCAACGACTCTTGTACATACTAAAGTCTGTTTTTTAATCTCAGAGACAAAAATGACACATGCAAATGTCAAGTTTGCATATAATGATACCATGAAATGTATGTAATGCATGTCAAATGTAATGTCATTTTTGTCTGACAAACTTTAAAGCACTATAAGCAGACAACTCTGACAGACATTTGAAATATAATTTTGGTATGACTTAATTGTCCTGGTGCAAGCCAAAATTTTTTAAGATTTTTAATAAGATTTCTAAAAAAAGGCGAAAAATTTCCTTTGGCAACAAAAAAGTCCCACAAAAAATTCCCACTACGCCCCAGTTTGTATGCCTGGTTTGTCCCGAAATATATTTTCTGATTGTTTATTCCTAGTTTTGTGGCAGCGTTACTTCGCTAGCTTTGTTGTTGATACAGTGCTACAAATGTAGTACTTGTTTCTTGTGCCAATACTTACTTAAGATGCGTGTTTATTTCTTAGCTGTCCACCCACATGTGTCACATATTTAAATAAAATCCAATTCAACTTTGCAAGTACTTACAAATCCCTGAACTTAATTTTTATCTACAAACAAAATCAACCTTGCTTTCTACTTAAATCCTTAAAGAAAACAAATAGTTCGTATCTGACAATACATCCGAAAACGTCAAGCGCTCATCAATGTACATAAAAACAATACACAAACGTGGTATTGTATACCGAATGGCGTATGGTACAAGTATATCGCTGCTTAAAAACTAAAAGGCCATAAAACAAAAAAATCCAAAAATGCTTTTATTGCAAAAATACAATCACAATCCTTCATATTGTATGTTGCGAAGAGACTTATGGTTTTTTTTATTCCATATTTAGTATATTTTGATAATTTTTTATATATTCAAAAGTAACTTATATGCTTATATCTCTTCTAGTATTCAGTTTATTATGAAAGTACTTAAAACATTTAATGCTACTTAAAAATACGCTTCTAACGATGTATAATATGCATATATTTTGATATATATCTAATAAAAAAAATAGACAAAAAATAATTTATTCTTTTTCGATTAGCTCTCCTGTAAAAAGTGTAATTTTGATTTGTGACCCTTTAGTTTTTAAGCAGCGATATGTCAGCGGTACCAACTCTCTAGAAATAGCACAAAACAGTATTTATTATTATACTATCTGCTGCCCGCGACTTCACCCGCGTAACTTTATAAATTATATACTAAAACCTTCCTCGAGAACCAATCTATCCATTGGTGAACAGCATGAAAATCGATGTAGTAGTTTTGTAGTTTTTAGCGAACAGACACAGACAACAGAATTTGTTCTATAATAATAATATGTAAGGATAAGGAAGTAGGCACCGCTTGGCAAAAGAGGTTAGAAAAGTGGCAATACTGTAGTGTTGTCCCATTCTAAACATAGGTAGGTAGGTTCTAACTTGTCCCGTAGGTAGGTGGAGAGACTCAGGCCGTCCTCCGCATCCGCAACCTCTTGGCGTCCTCCGCGTCCGGAACCTGTTGGCGTCCTCCGCGTTCGCAACTTCTTGGCGTCCTCCGCGCCCGCTATAGGCTGTGAATAACATTATCACTGTCGCTTATAAATTGTGTCCAATTGGTAGATGTTTGGACACAATCGGTTTATAATTGCACCCGCTTCGGCCTTGCTCTACATCTCTCAAACGCCTCCGAGCAAGTGATTATTCAACCTATTTTGAATGTAATGGGAAAGTCATGGAAAATCTTTTATTACCTAAATATCGGATTTTTAGATCTTCTTTACAAATTTGCTCTAGTCCTATTTATAATAAAATTGACATAAAATGCACATTTGACGAGCTTGGATGAGTGGTTAGGTTGCTAACGCTCTGTCTCAGGGGTCCCAGCTTCGTTTTCCGGCAGGGTCAACTTTAGAACATGAACTCTTCAAAGTTGGCTCTGGTCTGTGATTTAGAAGGTAGTGCTCTTCGCAGTCATTTAGGCAGCCCATCTAGCTAGATCTTCTGTAAGGGGGTGGTTACTAAGCAGCTGCTTACAGAAGACCGCCGTGAAATAACAGCACATGTGCCGTTATCCTTATTCCTAATATAGGCAGCGCACTTGCAGCACCTGTAGTGTTACTTATTAGGCGATGGCAGCCAAATCGTCCCGTTGGACGAATGGCAAGGGTGCTTGCCTAACATCTCTAGGGCCCCGGGTTCGATTAACATCTCTAGGGCCCCGGCAAAATTTTAATATAATTTTCAAAATTGACTGGTCTGGATTTGAAAAGTAGTGGTAGGGCACACTGCGTTTCGCAGTCATTTGGACGGCCCGTCCGGCGGCAGTAACCACCACCTTACAGAATACCCACCGTGAAATAACAGCATATGTGCTGTTGTGTTTCGGTAAGTGAGTAAGGGATGCCAGAGCCCATTTCTTCCTTGTCCCTTATCCTTAAGAGTGGGTATAAAGCAAACAAAATTTGTAATTTCACCCTTGTGGCCCCTTGGACATGACAGTGACACAAAATACGTACAACTACGCACAACATGCGACGGAAGATACTCGTAGCGCATCTCGCTCAATAAAAATGTTATAAGTGCCAAAAGTACATATTAAATATCAATTATTCATAAACTACAATGTCAAATGAAAAATTGTTACATACAGCCTTAGATAATATGTGAAGTGAAATTACTGATAGCTTTGTAATGTGTTTCATTTTGAAAATAAAACTAAAATCGATGGAAATGAGAGCTCACTTGGTGATTTTTTTCTATCGAGAAAATTTAATTATATTATGTTTTCTGTTACAGTCGTCACTTTCATTTATAATGTATTTATCTATTTTAAAAAATTAATTAAATTAGCCTTTGTTTACCTTTGAAGATAAAATTCAAATCTAGGAATAGCTATTTCTCTTTATACCCGCTATTAATCCTTATGGTCGGCAGCGCACTCGCAACACCTGTGGCGTTGCTTGTGTTATAGGCGACGGTGGCCACCTACGATCCAGTGGACCGTCAGCCTGTCTGTCGACCTTAACATAAAAAATAATAATAATAATAATTAAAAATAAGCTAAAACTATTTTCGATATATATAACATAATATTATATTAAAAATCAAAGATTTAAATCTTTGTTAAAAATACATATTTACGATATACATAATGGCCTTGACCAAAACGTTAGATGTCATGTCATGATAATATGAGCTCCATTATGCAACCGTCTCTTTGTGCGGCGAAACGTCTTACAGATTTAAATCTACGGACATAACATAAGACTTCTTTGTATGTTGATGCCTAAACGACTGTGACAATAGAAGCAGGTTTCGCAATATTTAACTAACTATTGATCGAATGTCGATAAGGTCGAGCGATTTGTTTAAAATAAACATAATATTACCTATTGAAAAGGGATTGGGAACGGATAGGGAAATAGGCTATGGCATCCCTATCCCTTTCCAATCAACAACTCACAGTGGTCTTCTGTGATTTATAGAAAAGTGGTACACTTCATCATTACATAGTATAAAAAACAAAGTCGCTTCCCGCTGTATGTCTGTCGTACTATGTTTAGTATAAAAACTGTAGTAAAAAAAATACTTTAATTTTGTTAAAATTAAGTGTATTGTGTTATTTTATATTTTAATGATGATAAAAACAGGATAAAATAGTATCCTGAGTTTCTTTCGGGGTTTCTTCTCAGGATCGTCATCTTGGCTTTTTTCCGAAACCCTGGTAAATTTAAATTAATAATGACGATCATAAGAGTTTCTTGTAGAAACCTAATTGATAAATAAATATTTTGATTTTGATTTTGATTTGGTCCCTATGTATGCTTAGATATTTAAAACTACGCAACGGATTTTGTAGCGATTCTTTTTAATAGATAGAGTGATTCAAGAGGAAGGTTTTAGTATTTATTTTCAACGCGGGCGAAGTCGCGGGCGCCAGCTATCTCCTAAAAATCTTTATTTACAATACAACCCCTGAAAATTTTATAACAGCAAAGATGTTAGGCGTTATATTATTGCTTTACACGTTTAGTCAGGCGCTACTAACGCAGGCGAAGTCGCGGGCACCAGCTATCTACTAAAAATAAAGATACAACCCCTGAAAATTTTATAACAGCAAAGATGTCAGGCGTTATATTGCTTTACACATTTAGTCAGGCGCTACTAACGCAGGCGAAGTCGCGGGCACCAGCTATCTACTAAAAATAAAGATACAACCCCTGAAAATTTTATAACAGCAAAGATGTCAGGCGTTATATTGCTTTACACATTTAGTCAGGCGCTACTAACGCAGGCGAAGTTGTGGGCACCAGCTATCTACTAAAAATAAAGATACAACCCCTGAAAATTTTATAACAGCAAAGATGTCAGGCGTTATATTATTGCTTTACACATTTAGTCAGGCACTACTAACGCAGGCGAAGTCGCGGGCACCAGATATCTACTAAAAATAAAGATACAACCCCTGAAAAATTTATAACAGCAAAGATGTCAGGCGTTACATTATTGCTTTACACATTTAGTCAGGCGCTACTAACGCAGGCGAAGTCGCGGGCACCAGCTATCTACTAAAAATAAAGATACAACCCCTGAAAATTTTATAACAGCAAAGATGTCAGGCGTTATATTGCTTTACACATTTAGTCAGGCGCTACACATCCCTTACTTTTTAACGCGGGCGAAGTCGCGGCCACCAGCTAATATTACATAAAAACTGAACTGTGATTTATAGAAAGAAGAATTTTGGTACATTGGTACACTTTTCTATAAATTATAAAATATCCATACTTTTATAATGTACTAAATAAACTTTTTTTCTTTTTTGATTCTTTCTTTCTTTCTATCTTAACGTTTTAAAAAGAGCCAACAGTTAAATTTAAACCATACCTATCCTATTGCAGCAGTGCACCGCATCACCAAATGAGGCAGACACGAATTATCAAATTGGGATCTCGCTTTTTGGCTTTTGTTGATACAAATCTTAAAGAGAGACGTTTAATGCCTAAAAGGACATCTTGATTGAATTGCTGTGTCGAAACGAAATTCATTACAGCTCGATTCTATTTTATTGTGTCCGACAAAGATGGGGCGTCGAAAATCGTGCATCACTACAATATCTGTATCTAATGATAAGGCTTCACAGGAACACTCGCTGGACTAATTGTCTGAAAGTTTCATCAAAATCAGTTCAGCGGTTTTTGAGTCTATAATAATAATAATAATAAGCTTTATTTGTCCCATACATACATAATCATTACATAAAAATTACAAATTTAATTACAGTAAACATTTGTTAAAGTATTTTAAGTAAATAATAAAATAAAGTAACAGTAAAAAATGTCTTCTTTTTTCGTCAAATTGTCAAATTTATTAATAGATCCAATTATTGGTATTCATAATTCTCGTTCATTATCAGTCTAAGATTTAATCAATTCGTTGTCAATTCTGCATGGGCCCCTCTCGGGTAAAAGCCTCCTCCATAGAATGCCAAATATCTTTGTTCTGTTCCTGCCTGCAATTGCCCTTATTTCATCCTGCCACCTGGCACATGGTCGACCCCTGCGTCTTTTTCCCTGCGGTCCTTTCCATGTTGTTATACTCGCCTCAATTTGTCGCTGCAGGTTGGGCCATAAATCATATTCGGCGTAGTGATGTGCCCGTCAAGCACGTGCTGTCGATAACAATGTAGCGGCGAATCACTCCCGCGCTTAATTACCTACTATACCCTCTGTTTTGTTGCCATAAATAACGAGTTATTACTTATGTTTACTCATTCAATACTAGAATACTTACTTAGCGACATGGAGGTGTTTTTTGCAAGCAGTATTAAATCCGTTGGTGTGAATATAAATCAACAAGCGCGCATTGTTATAAATAATAATAAATAGAATCATAAGTCATAACATAAATACTAACATCAGAGAACATTAAATTGTTTCATTATAATTTTGTATTTCATTTGTCGACAACATTACGATACGAGCGCTGTACGTCACTATGCGTTACCATAAGAGCTGTAAGTGCGAGTGAGCGCGCAATACTCCTCGCACCGCTCACACGTTTTATGACCCAACCTGCAGCGACAAATTGAGGCGAGTATAGTGTAAGTGTCCATCTCCCATCTGTGTACCTTTGAGTCTATAAAATAAAATAAATAAAATAAAATAAAAATAGCCTTTATTTTCTACTACTTACAATAGTTTTAACTTAATACAATTTTAACTAAACTTATAACAATTTAACTTAACTTATCTTAACTTTAACTGTAACTACAACTAACTTTAAATTTTAACTTCAACTTTAAGTATAATTGAATTTTAAATTTTACTTCAAGTACATTTTATCTTTAAAATTTTAACCATACTTCAACTTAAATACCATTTAACTTTAAATTTTAACTTCAAGTATAATTCAACTTTAAATTCTACTTCAAGTACATTTTAACTTTAAAATTTTAACCACACTTCAACTTAAATACCATTTAACTGTAAATTTTAACTTCAACTTTAAGTATAATTCAACTTTAAATTTTACTTCAAGTACATTTTAACTTTAAAATTTTAACCACACTTCAACTTAAATACCATTTAACTTTAAATTTTAACTTTAAGTACAATTTACTTTAAAATTTTAACTTTAATTGTAACTACACTAACTTAAACTACAATAGGAGTCTATAGGAGACATAAAATATACACACATCGCGGACTTCGTCCGCGTCGTCTATAGCCTAAGTATGCCTTTTTATATAAATGGTCTATCCAACACAAAAAGAATTTTCAATTCGAACTAGTTTTTCTGAGATTATAGCGCTTACAAACAAACAAACAAACAAGCTTTTCGGGTTTATATAATAGTATAGATATAATAATTATACAAGTCATATGTTTCTGTTCTCGAAAATGGTCATGCTTTGAGTTTAATTGAGTTATTGCGACTACTCTATATCACGGACAAGACTATTTGTCGCCAATAAATCAGTTTTAAAGGAAAAAATGGGCAATAGTTTTAGGAAATCTTTTTAGGACTAAGGTGCAGTTTAGTCGCTCGTTGTTGTCACCTCTTTCGCTTATTGTTGACAACACCATGTTTCCTCTTCAGCCCGATTCTTGAACAATGGTGGAGCCAGTGTCGTCTTCACAATTTCTCACATATATACCTACCTATTCCTTATCTGTGTAAGAAAATGATAGGTTTCGTAAACGCCCTAATGTGGGAGAAAAACAAGAGTTATCGTTAACAGTTGAATGATTTAAATAAAAGAACAATTAGGCCTTCCGCGTGAAATGTTAATTGTGCAAATCTATTATTAAAATGGAGTGGAGACTACGCACTCGTGTGTGTTTCCATAGGACTGTTTTTGTAGAAGCTAAGTACAAAAAAAATTGCCTCCCTCCACTTGGCTCCCATGTCGACTCCATGGGATAATTCTTTTTAATGTCTAATCTTCAACAGGATAATTTTTTTAATGTTTAAGACGACCTTATTATTTCTATGGTTGTTTTTCTTGAGATCTAATCTCCGAAACGACTATAACGCGAATTTTATTTGTAGGTCGCTTCATCTACCTACATGCATTGACTCCTATATTACTTCGTAAGGTTAAGGCTAACGCTCTTAGTACGTGGCACCGACGCGCCGGTGTCAAAATCGGAAATTGACACCAATGACGGGTGTTCATTCAGTGCGTAAAAAGATACGAAAATGCCTACTTACAGTGATATGTCCAACCAACCAATGAGAACACTTTACAATAACAGAATACGCCAATAAGAAATAAAAATACGTATTAAGATGGCAGTGAAAACAAATTATTTTTAGTAACTAGATGTGCAAATTGGAGGACCATTTTTTTGTGACTAGTAGTATGAGGCGCATCCTGTCTTGTTTAACATATCACTGCCTACATGATCCACTATCCCTTTAACAATGTATTACGTGACTAACGCACTAAAAAAAAAATTCTAAATAAAAAATGTTACTACAACTCAAATGAATATTTTTTAGATGACATTATCATTTAAATATTAATAATATAAATGTAAATATAATTTATTTTTAATTTTAATTTAAATAAAATAAAATTCTTATATATATAAAATATAAATAAATAATTATATGCTTATATATATACGCTTCCTCTCTTCTAGTCCCTAAGTTGCATGCCCAACAGGGTCCATAACATTGGTCTTTATTTTTATAACATCTTTGTACATTATGGTTTCGCAATAAATAATTGAATTGAAAAAAAATGTTGGGTATAATGTTATATAACTACGAACACAATTTAAAACACATGTAAACATGCTTTAAAACTTTATAACATGTTAGCTAAAACCCGCGACTACGTCCGCGTTGAAAAATGAAAATATCCGTCACCATTATGTCTGTTACGACGGTGGCGCCGCCACAGCGACAGTGGTGCCCAATTTTTTTATATTTTTAGACGATCCTTCGGGAACCTAACATTTTGTCATGATAAAAAGTATTCTATATGTTAATCCAGGTAATAAATCTGTTTTTCCGCTTGTCAAGTTTTTTAAAAAAAGTTGAAACCTATTCTAATGAGCTGCCACAGAGTAATTAATCTGCATTTATTTACATATATATAAAATATTACATCCTAATCAGCACGTCTACGAGTCAGGTCTTTGACGTGTCGTCTCAAACAATGAGCACATGATTGTGTAGATCCCAATCTGATGTTACTTAACAATTACCTAGCCAGACGCAGTACCTACGATCTGCAATGCCTCTATATCTTGCAAAACTTATAAGTAGTTCAGAAATAGGTTTGTGGTAATAAATTTTAGAATGATATGTACGGTATGCATAGCCTATGATAAGCCTCCATTCGGTGGAAAGATTTCGTAGATAGCAGCCTATCTACCTAATCTTTCCACCGAATGATTGTGGTGCGCAGAATCGTAATTAGAACAGTGATAACAACAGCGTTGCCTATGTACCTACAGGCCACAGACCCTTGAGCGATACTCAGAATATTTTTATCGCAGTATTAACGCGCCCTAATAAACTAATAAATCCGATTTTAAAAATACATATTATCATCAGCTGTAGATATTTAACAATGACAAAAATTAGTTAGATGTTTTAGATAATGTTTATGTCGCAATCCGCCGTATTACATTCCGGCTAGCTATTTTGTATTACGGCGGATCAACAACAGCCGGAATGCATTACGGCTGAACGAAAGTCCGCCGCATTATACAGACACGGCAGAATAAAACTAAGTAAGTAATGTAATTGAGCGTTTCATTAGCCGCCTAGTTAGCAGTACCATAGAGTAAATAGTTACTTAGTACATATTTTTTAGTTCAAATTTTCAAAACTCGCGCATTTCCATCACAACAACAATGGCGTAGAATACAGAAATTGTGTTACTAAAACAAAAAAAATATTAAAACAAAAAATATTATTTATTCCTTATTCCTTGCGATGTAATAATTGAAGGGGAACGGAAAGTATTTTTAAGTAACAAAAAGAATAATTATTTTAGTTGGCAGGTTAATTGAAAATAAGAAAGGAAAATAATGAAAAGTAAAGTTTTTTTTTTATATAAAAGAAAGTCTTTAGTAGACAATTTTATTTAGTGCGACATTACAAGTTGACGATTGTATAGATATATTATTTATAACAACAAATTTTCTGTCCGTATTTTTTTATTACTTTTGTCTCAGGTAGAGTCTGTGCGGAACGAGAATGAACGTAATAATTGAGGGCGCCACTGTGCTTGATTATCGTATTTGTTAAATTAACATTTTTACGTTATTATAGTTGTACTGTAAATAGCTTGATACTTTTATAAATTAGTTAAATTATTTATATATAATAATAATAATACTAATGACATTTTATAAATGACGTTAAGTAATTTTTATATATCATTATTATGTTAGTTCCCTTATACGCCGCGTCCATTCTCTTTCCGCACAGACTAACATAATATTTATATTCATTTTATTTATTTACATAGACACTAATATAGTTGTAACCAAGCCACAAAACAAATAAAAAGTTTCAAATGTCAACCACAGATATTTTTTTGATATGTCAATGTCAAATCAAAAGATTCTTTTCCTCTGTTCTGTTGGTTTGGTTGTTGAAATGTTGACTTGTTGTTAGTTTTGTGTTGGTTATTTGTTTACACCAGTTGAATATTTGAAGTTCAAATACTTTCTGTAGTTCCTTTCTAACAAGTTAGATTATTGTGCAGTATTCTTGCTGATTATATTAATTTTTTTGTTAAATGTTCACAAAGACAATTTATAACCTCACGAAACGAAATATTCTGTAATACTAAATTTTCGAGGTTATAATAAGTGGATTATTATATAAAACAGCGCGAATAAATACCAGAAGTTACTGAATAAAACCAAAATGGTATGCGAAAAGTGTGAAAAGAAGCTCGGAAAAGTGATCACGCCGGATCCTTGGAAAACAGGCGCTAGAAACACTGTAGAATCCGGTGGCCGCAAAGTTGGTGAAAATAAAGCGTTGACTGCTAAGAAAGGACGTTTCAATCCATACACTTCTAAATTTCAAGAATGCAAGTATGTAAATACACTAAAATAATATCTTTTTTATATTAAGTTCGACAGACAGGCTGACGCCTTGCTGTCCTCTTGATAGGTGGCTACCATCGCCTATTTGCTAGAACACAAGCAACGCCACTGGGAATCCCTTACTCACTCACAGAAACACATGCTATTCTTTCACAATGGCCTTCTGTAAGAGGGTGGTTACTGCTACCAGACGGGCTGCCAAAATGACTGCAAAATGCAGTGTGCCCTGCCACTACTTTACAAATCCAGACCTAATCCAACTTTGAAAACTTATTTCCAAAGTAGGCCCTGACGGGAGTCAAACCCAGGTCGCCTGTGTCAGTGTTAAGGCAAGCACCCTAACAACTCATCCAAATGCTCTAAACCTTCAAATAAAAGCTTTAACATAGAGAAAGTTACTAGCTGGCACCCGCGACTTCGTCCGAGTTGAAAAACAAAAAGTAGCCTATCCTGTGTCCTGTACGTCTAAATGTTTATCTACCAAGTTTCATGAAAATCAGTTAATTCGTTTAAGAGTTATGGAGGAACATACATACATACAATACCTACATTTACAGATTTATTATTAGTATTGATAGCCTATGTTAATTCACTGATAATATAGCTTTCCAACAGTGAAATTATTTTTAAAATCGGTCCAGTAGTTTCGGAACCTATTCAATGCAAACAACAAACAATCAAATCTTTCCTCTTTATAATACTAGATAAATGCTGCTAATGTGAAGAAATTATCATCCATCAGTGAAGATTGTTTGTTTTCTGTTTCAGGATTTGTAGAACGAAGGTTCACCAAGTAGGTTCCCATTACTGCCAGGCGTGTGCATATAAAAAGGGAATCTGCGCTATGTGCGGAAAGAAAATATTGGATACAAAGAATTACAGGCAAAGTTCAACTTAAATTGCACTGGAACTTACATAAGTTACTTACATAACTTACATAATAAGTTGTAAATTATTATATTTTTATATAAATTGTAATTTATAATCTACAATTAGGATATGTCTTGTATAGTATTTTAAGTAAGTATTAAATAAATAAGTTTAATTTAATATGTCATTGTTTTTTTTTTTATGTGTCTACGGTAATAGAGAATTTTCTTCTGCACTAAATTACTACTCTTATTTTTTTTTTTTAAATAGGTTCAGTATCACGTCGTACTGATCCTAAATGGACAAAATCCTTACAAATTAGGCGGGCGGAAGTGCCACCATTTTGACAAAAACCGTTTCGGCCTATATTTCCGTAACCGTGCACTTGAGGACAAAATTGGTAATAACCTTTATTGTAGATAAATAAATTTCCTATCTTTTACGTCTAATATTTTTTTTGTATCACTTAGCGTTTACGACTTATTCGACTATTACGATTGCTTACTGACACAAAAACACCCATATAAATTAATTCAATTAAACACCCAAATTAGTCTTTCTTACCTTCATTTTTCACGAGCCATCTCAATTTTAAAGTAGTTTTTTAATTAAAGGATTTGTATAATTTTTTTTCTTACAAGCCAGCTACATGTCGCGTCTTGTAGTTTCTAATTGATTAAAAATCAATCTAGAGGCGTTGTGAAAAATGTACTCATAATACAAATGCGTTGCAATTTAAAAAAACAATTACCGTTAGTTTTTAATGGTCAGGTTTATTCTGTAACATTAATCGAATGTGAAAGTCTATCTGTCTGTATTAAATTAAATCTGTCTAGATACTTATCTTTGTCTTACAATACAAAATTCGAAAATATTTTATTGTAATAGGTAGGTATGTATTTTTATACGAAATTGACAGGGCAAGGCGACGAGTGTCGAGACAACTGTCTTTATATATTGTTACAATATTATTATGTATATAATAATTACGTGTCACGTTGTGTGAACTCTTATTTTGATAAATCTCATTTTTTTGCAAATTATATAATACTAGCTGGCGCCCGCGGCTTCGTCCGTGTTGAAAAAGAAAAAAGTGGTTCCTGTGTCCTGTAAGTCTAAGGGCCTCTTTCACGAACTAAAAGTAAAGTGTCGGTTAGTTACTTTTAGAAATCATTTTCTGTTTTATTGAATTATGCACTCGGTTTACTGCATCATTCGATAGGCGAATTTTTGTTGTTATTTTATATTTAAAGTTTGGGACGTTTACCGTACAAACAAAGGTATATCAGCTAAATTATTCCCGGTGACAGGTGACTTTAAGTGACAGTTTAGCCTACTTGACGTTCGTGAAATAGGCGCTAAGCGCTGTTTCACAAACGTCAAGTAGGCCAAACTGTCATTTAAAGTCACCGGTAACCGGGGATAATGGAGCTGATATACCTTTGTTTGTACGGTGAACGTCCCAAACATTAAATAGAAAATAATTTAAAAAAATCGGCTATCGAATGCTTGAAGTAAACCGAGTACATAATTCAATATAACAGAAAATGATTTCTAAAAGTAACTAATCAACACTTTACATGTAGTTTGTGAAAGAGGCCCTAAATGTTTATCCACAAAGTTTCATGAAAATCAGTTAATTCGTTTAAGAGTTATGGAGTTATATATACATAAACTACACTTACATATTTATTATTAGTATTGTTTATTAACATAGCGCCATCTGTTGGATACTTACTCAATCCAGCAGTTCTCAGTTCCATAAAAATTTAACAGATGTCGGTATAAAGGTAATTTATCGGCTTGATTGAATAAAAATTGCACCCGTGCGAAGCCGGGAGCGTGCCACTAGTTAATTATAATAATCAATTTAACAATGTGTTTCAGAAACACACTTATTTCAAACCTTGTAGTTACAATAGTACAACAAGGTTCTAATAATGAACATTGTGTTCAGTAACTCGTATAAAAGTGATATAGCACCGATACTCAAATGATTTTGGAAGGAAAAATGTTTTTTAACATTTGGTTGGTTGTAGCTGTTCACAGCGTAGTTAATGGGGTAAGTTAAGTGACACTTCTTATTAATTAACTAGCTGATGCCTGCGACTTCGTCCGCGTTGAAATAGAAAAAAGTAGCCTATCCTGTGTCCCTTACGTCTAAATGTATATCTACCAAGTTTCATGAAAATCAGTTAATTCGTTTAAGAGTTATGGAGGAATATACATACAGAAAAAAATTCTAAAAATGGTCAATTTAGTTTCAGTGTCATGTATAGCGCCTATAAACACGATATCTCTGAAAACAAAGTAAATTACTCCATGACCGACCCTTACAGATTTATTATTAGTATTGATGATTAACTAGCTGGTGCCCGCGACTTCGTCCACGTTCAAAATGTCATATATATAGTCTATATATGGCCTTCCTCGATAAATGGACTAATCAACACAAAAAGAATATTTCGATTCGGACCAGTAGTTCCTGAGATTAGCACGTTCAAACAAACAAACCCTACAGCTTTATATAATAGTAATAATATAAATAATATTAGTTATTTTTTATCCTAAACCCCCTTTTTGTATTTTTTTCCTAAAAACAGCATATCATTGAGTCCTATCTTGAGCATACAAGAAAAAAGTAACCTATCCTATGTCCCGTACGTCTAAATTTTTATCTACCAAGTTTCATGAAAATCAGTTGATTCGTTTAAGAATTATGTAGGAACACACATTCATACAATACCTACACTTACAGATTTATTATTAGTACTAGTTGGCGCCCGCGACTTCGTCCGCGTTGAAAAAGAAAAAAGTAGCCTATCCTGTGTCCCGTACGTCTAAATTTTTATCTACCAAGTTTCATGAAAATCAGTTGATTCGTTTAAGAATTATGTAGGAACACACATTCATACAATACCTACACTTACAGATTTATTATTAGTACTAGTTGGCGCCCGCGACTTCGTCCGCGTTGAAAAAGAAAAAAGTAGCCTATCCTGTGTCCCGTACGTCTAAATTTTTATCTACCAAGTTTCATGAAAATCAGTTGATTCGTTTAAGAATTATGTAGGAACACACATTCATACAATACCTACACTTACAGATTTATTATTAGTACTAGTTGGCGCCCGCGACTTCGTCCGCGTTGAAAAAGAAAAAAGTAGCCTATCCTGTGTCCCGTACGTCTAAATTTTTATCTACCAAGTTTCATGAAAATCAGTTGATTCGTTTAAGAATTATGTAGGAACACACATTCATACAATACCTACACTTACAGATTTATTATTAGTACTAGTTGGCGCCCGCGACTTCGTCCGCGTTGAAAAAGAAAAAAGTAGCCTATCCTGTGTCCCGTACGTCTAAATTTTTATCTACCAAGTTTCATGAAAATCAGTTGATTCGTTTAAGAATTATGTAGGAACACACATTCATACAATACCTACACTTACAGATTTATTATTAGTACTAGTTGGCGCCCGCGACTTCGTCCGCGTTGAAAAAGAAAAAAGTAGCCTATCCTGTGTCCCGTACGTCTAAATTTTTATCTACCAAGTTTCATGAAAATCAGTTGATTCGTTTAAGAATTATGTAGGAACACACATTCATACAATACCTACACTTACAGATTTATTATTAGTACTAGTTGGCGCCCGCGACTTCGTCCGCGTTGAAAAAGAAAAAAGTAGCCTATCCTGTGTCCCGTACGTCTAAATTTTTATCTACCAAGTTTCATGAAAATCAGTTGATTCGTTTAAGAATTATGTAGGAACACACATTCATACAATACCTACACTTACAGATTTATTATTAGTACTAGTTGGCGCCCACGACTTCGTCCGCGTTGAAAAAGAAAAGAGTAGCCTATCCTGTGTCCCGTACGTCTAAATTTTTATCTACAAAGTTTCATGAAAATCAGTTGATTCGTTTAAGAATTATGTAGGAACATACATTCATACAATACCTACACTTACAGATTTATTATTAGTATTGTAATGTATAGATATAGAAGAAGATATAGATAAGTAATCTTCAACTCAGGTGTTAGCCAGTGAAAGAACATTGTCAGACGAATCAGATGTAAATGTTAAGGGCTTGTACGCGAGGTTTCTCGAAGATCTAATAAACACGAACGAAGAAAAGATAAACGCTATCAAAAAGCTGTCTCACACGAAGTATGATGTCAAGAACTACTACAGGGATGAGGAGAAACCTGAATTAGATCAGATGTACCGCAACCAAATTGGCATGTTGGTGGTAGTACCGCAAGTATGTATCCATTTATAAGTTACTAGCTGTCGCACACGACTTCGCATGCGTATATTTATAAAATATAACCTATGTTATTCCCAAAGATTTAAATCGAAGATGCGGCGTAATCTCCTCGCGCCATACTAAAAACACGCCGAAAATTCTTAACAATGGGTTGGGCGCAGGCGCTCAACCCAACTGCAGTTGCACGCCAGCTACAGTGAGTGACGGTCGCTTGTTGAGAGCGTCGCTATCGTCACAGTCACGTTTGAAGTAAGGAATGTGTTGTCTGTGTTTAAAAGTGTGTTTAGACTAAGGTATATGTATTTTATACTTTTGTCTTTAGTATAATGTATGTTGTATTTTGTAACACACTTTCGCTAGTAATGCCGCATCTCTCGATTTAAATCTTTGGTTATTACTCAAAAATGTAGCTTTCTATAGCTGAAGGAATTTTCAAAATCGGTCCAGTGGTTTTTGTGTATTCATTAATTACATACGAATCTTCTCTTTATAATATTGCATAGGTAGTATAATAGTAATAGTATAGATAGATGATCCCTTGGGAACAGTTTTTTTTTTCTGAATGAAAGAACGTGTATGCAAAATTTCAAGATGATTGGTTGAGTTAGTTAAGGCGTGAAAAGGTAACAGACAGACAAAGTAACTTTCACAATTATATTCGTTTTCATTGTACTAACTAATTGTAAATAAAAAATTACAATTTAGAGCTAGCTATGTAAGTATATAGAATCAAATCAAGCTTGTTACCTGATTCGGGGTTGCCAACTTTGGGGTCACACTCGCGCAAACGCCTGGCCAGTAAGGGTCAGCGCCGACGGACGGAGTGGCGGCGAAGAGACTAATGAGCTATCATTTGAAAATCAACTTTAGTTTCTTTAGCTGAAAATTCACCGAGCGCCGCTCGCCCGCGCTTGCCGACGCGAGAGTATTTTTTTTATCATACCACTTTCAATCACATACTGAAGTAACTAAAGTCGATTTTCAAATGATAACTCATTAAGTCTCTTCGCCGCCACTCCGTCCGTCGGCGCTGACCCCTCTTATTTATTCTGAGGCGCCAGGCCTCAGAATAAATAAGAGTCAGAATAATAAGGGTCAGTCAATGTGAACATGAGCTCGCTACATCCACCGCGACCGCACCCGCGCTTTCTACGTGAACAAGCACGTACTTTTCCTCTTTCCCTTCTTTTTCACTGTTTCCGAGTGGAAACTGGAAAGAGGTGGAAGAAAGAGTAGTGGAAGGAGTATAGAGTCTAGAAATCGAGGGTCTAGACTCTATACTCCTTCCATTTTATGGCCACTGGCCAATTTTCGTCTTATTTCTTTTGCAAATCATTCAGCGCGTATTTAACTTTATTTCAAATAGCTGTGAATTGTGCAATGACAAATTGTGTTTGTGTTATAACATTGCTTTTTAAACGTGCATAAGTAAGTGTTGTTTGTTTTTTATAATAATATTAATGTTGCTTTATTTGTGTTTTTGTAAAAATGTTTAGTCTAGTGACGTGACACGTTTCGTCTAGTGGCTGTAACACTAGCTGTTAACCAACCGTCGCGGGTTCGAATCCCGCTAGGGGCAAATTTTTATGTCTTAACAATTACCTTTGTACCAGAGTCACTGATGTTTGTATTTATAATATTTATGTAGTTACAAAAAAAAGTAACCTATGTTCTAATATCAACTGTCTGGTTTCCTTATTCACGAATCGATCTTCATATGATAATTTATAGGAGTAAAATCAAAATTGACACACGGTATGCGTTATGTTCTATTTTCGAATATTTTAGAATATCTCCGAAGTTTCAGAGTGATTGCGCCATCTACACAATATCACTAAAAATAGAACTGTTACGTAATAATACATCTTTGCGAACAGAGATGGCGCTGTTATATTATTTATTCATCGTTCGTAAGGAGTAAAATCCAGTCGTGCATCGGAGCCGACACACTTTTAATGATTTTTTTTCATCGAGATAGTTTTTTTTCCGACCCTTCTAATCAAAGGTCCGTCTCTGTCACAAGTCACAAGTCGTCTGTCCTTGCTTTCAGAAGCGTTCCCCTGATACCCATACAATTAAACAAGTAACAATTTTTTCAGACAGATCGTATAGAATTGAATTCATTCAATGCAAAAAGTGATTATGTATCTTCAGAGGAATCTGAACTCGATTCTGACGAGGAAGATTATTATAACCGTACAATAATGTTGATGCGCGAAAGTTTAAAGAATCGACTTCAAAAAATTTCAAACTTTTTTACCACGAATTCACGATCACATGTCGAAGACAACGATAGAAGTTTCCCTGTGGATAATTTTGACATATCAAAAAATCAAACATTTGACAGTTTTCAAAGTAAACTGAAAAAAAGAGGGTATAGCAGTAGAAACGCCTCTTTCTGCTATCAAAAGAGATGTAAAAAACCACACAAGAATTGGGCAATTTTTTGCTATGATCACGCCGCGAAAATATGCTATCAAGCGTGTAAAACTGCATACACGAATGCCTGTGTTGATATTGAATCCAAATGTAGAAGGAGGTTATTGAAATCTTTGAAATTCAATTGCAGAGAGGTCTGTAAACGCAGATTTAAACCTTAACAGGCGAGTTTGTATTTTATCTTTATTTCTTTGGCCTTATTCACAAGAAATATTATGTGATGTTATTAATAAAGAATGTCATTCACACGCAGTTAAATACAAAATTATGGCGATTTAAATTATATGTAATAATAATGGATTTTTTTGTGTCTAAAAATACTTATGTTTTCAAATAAAATATGTTTTTCAAATATTGAATTTTGTATAACTTTGTTGATATGCAGCTTGCTACTTATGCATATTTATACCTGCTTACATTCATCATTATATTTCTAATCTATTATATAACTAGCTGAGCCCTTGCACGCTTTGCTGTGGTTTTCTTTGACGTTCAACGGTCAGCGGCTGCCATAACAACGGCTAACTTCCACTTTAAATGTGACAGCGGTTATCGTTGACGAGTTAGTACTCCTCGCTTTCGGTAGATGGCGCCGTAAGAAAGTTTTTTTTTTTCCCTCGCGATCGAGATTATATTATTACGCGAAAAATAGATAAGATCAAAATCAACAAAGGGTACGAACAGTACTGCTAATTATACTTGTAATATTTGTGTATAATCTGTCAGAAGCGCAAATCGTTGAACGGATTTATATGAAACTTGTAACAAAAAAGACCATTCTCGGTGCATTTCTGGGTATAAATCCTAGTGCTTATGATGCGAGTGGAGTTGCCTTAAAAAAAACAAGATCGTCATTATTTCACAATATATTATTGTTGGACTTTTTAGCGCAATTCAAATGCAAGAATTGATATCCCATATCGTCCATTCGAAGGCACTGTCGCATCGTCAGAAGAAATGGAATTTGATTCTAAAGAAAAATATTATTATAATTATCCATCACAGTCTCTGCACCTTCACAGCAGAGATATTCAACAATACTATAAGGTACTATAAGGAACTACTACTACAACTTATATACTATAAGAAACACAGAAATTAAGACTCTTGTATTGTATGCCGAATTTTATTTGTTTGTTTATTTGTAAATGTTGAATGCTGATATCCGTACTAAATTCAAATTCAAATTCAAATCATTTATTTACAAGTGACATGGGTTAATGTGAACCAGTTCTTATTGGCTTTAATATGCCACCTCATGCACTGCCACGTCTGGCGTGTAAAATCGTAATTTACATATGAATAATATAAAATATGTCGGTCAATTTTAAAATTTAATTAAATGTCAAAATAATCTTTAATATTATAAAAACATTGGTCCAACAGCCACTTGGTCAATCTTCGTCTAAACATATTTCCCGGCAATTCCCTGAGTGCAGTGGGTAATTTATTATATATCTTAATACAGGAATAATAGGAATTCCGTCTACAAGTTTCCAATTTCATTCTCGGAACAATCAAAAAATTATGCCGCCTTTGCTCTCTGTGGTAGAACTTCTGCACTGTGCATGAAATAAGATTCATGTTTCTTAACAAACACACATATCTCTCTTATATACAAAGAAGGCAGTGGAAGAATTCTTAATTCTTTAAATAATGGTCGACAGCTGTCCATAAACCATGCACCACAAATTGCACCTAATATTATAAATACGAAGTTTTGTATGGATGTATGGAATGGATTTCAATGAAACTTTACAATAATATAGCTTATACATCAGAATAAGACATAGGCTATATAAGACATAAAAAAGATTAAAAAAAGTTACGCATGCGAAGTCGCGGCCAGCAGCTAGTATATATGTACTAGCTACACGCTCCTGTCTTCGCCCGGGTTCACAATAAAAACTAACATATCTTTTAAGTTGGACCAAATTACACATAGGTACGAAGTTTTATCAAAATTGGTTCAGTAATTTAGGAGTTCATTGGTCTCAAACATGTGACACGTATTTTTTATATACATACTACCGACCCGCTCCCGGCTTCGCCCGGGGTGCATTTTTTTAACGTAAAAACCTTACCTGATTATCCCTCTTTGCATGAGTCAAGACAGAATTAAAATCGGTCCAGCCGTTCTTGAGTTTTGAGCTTAGCAACACATTTAGGGATTCTAATAGGATTAGAGATTAGGCTCAACGACGAAAATCGTTCAATGAGCGAAAAATAGCTCACAATGCATTATGGCACTTTTTTTTACTGACCCTCTATTGAACTTTGACTATGAGAATATCGAGGTTCTTCCATGAACAAGCTTTATTACGGGCCTAATTTCGGATAATTTTTTAGTTATCTTATTAGAAAATTCACAATTGTCGCTCTGTATACGAACGTGGGGCATCGAAAACACAAAATGCTACATACTTTTTTAGCAATTTTTGTTTTCAGTTCGTTGCGATGTTGCATCAGGGGCCCTAGCCAAGAGCAACCAGTGCAAACGGGAGCGTTGTGTATTTACGAAACGATAGAAAATAAAGCCCAGTGATTGGTCAAAATTTTATGTGGGCGTTACAACAACCAATCACCGGGCTTTATTTTCTATCGTTACGCAAATACACAACGCTCCCGTTTGCACTGGTTGCTCATGGCTAGGGGCCCAGGCTTAGAACTCATGGAGCGATTTTCAGCTCGTACATTACATACATCTAACATCTACATAAATCGTACATCTAACACTTTGGGTCCAAGTAACCCGAATAAAGAACTTTATTATTATTACTAGCTGACGCCCGCGATTTCGTCCGCGTTGAAAAGGAAAAAAGTAGCCTATCCTGTGTCCCGTACGTCTAAATGTTTATCTGCCAAGTTTCGTGAAAATCAGTTGATTCGTTTAAGAGTTATGGAGGAACATACATACTTACATACAAAACATCTAAAAATGGTCAATTTAGTTTCAGTATAATGTATAGAGCCTATAAACACGATATCTCTGAAAACAAAGTAACTTACTCCATTACCAACCCTTACAGATTTATTATTAGTATTGATTATTATTACGAACACGTAGTATATAAATGTAGAAAGAAATATTCACGACGCGGCGTTACTAAAATTATTACTTATCATTTTAAACTACTTTAACTTTTTTATTTTTAAGCTATGAATGTATCAATTGATTCCAAATAGTAAATTTACATTGACTGTGTGTTTGATTGCTTAAACTTGAAAAAATAATTACAACCGTTTGGTTAACAGCTAGGGTTACTAGCATCAAACTACTACAACATGGAACCCGCGTGCCATACAAAACACTACGATTTTTATGGAACATTTAAAAGTGACATATGCGTAGAGTATGAACTGTCATTTATAACAAAACAAACAATAATAAGTACGTAATTTAAAGAAAATGTGACTTAACGTCAACCCATTAGAGTTTAAAATGAAATAGTAGAAGTTGATTGTTACTACCTTTTACCATTGACGCGTGAAGGCAAGAGTCCGCCATGATTCTGTCAAAGGCGTTCTTTTTATGTGCCGCTTTGGCATTTGTGACGCAAATTCCATTGTAGTATTTCGATGGTTACTAGCCACTAAACCAAACGTGTCGTCAACTTCCACATGTTCGATTGATGTGAAATGTGAATTATGTGAATTTCTACTTGAGTGGTATTACCATTACATGGTAACCTTGACCTGATGTTGCAGCATCAAGTAGTCTGCGGAAAACCCAACTCCTCAACAACTTACAGCAGATATAGCGTGTTTGGGCTCAATAGGTAGTCGGGGGTTAGTTTTATAGAGTTTTACTTATAGCTATTTTTTTTAATCTCTTTATTGTATTTTTCAGTACAACCCAAATGAGGGATTTAAATCTGATTCAGATTCATCTGACGATTTAGAATTACAATATAAAAAATATTACCAACCACCACGTCATGTACTAAAAGTTCGCGAAAGCGTTGAAAGCTTCGAGGAAGACGATGAAGACACTTCAGGAGATTATGATGTCTCCAAAGAATCAGAAGAAAGATCAAATGTAATTACAATGCAAAAGGATCCATTTAAATTTGAATCGCTAGAGAACGTTAATGGAGCTATTGAAAACAAGAATGACTTCAACGAAGTAAACAACCAGATTAAATTTCTAAGAAAGAAATGGAGATCGTCGTGCGATAAAAAAGCTGCGAAGTTCTGTCGCAGAGCTTGTAGGTCCGCTTATAAAAGCGCTTGCTCTGACTTCGATTGTAGCAGAAAACTCAAAAATCGTTTGAAAAGTAACTGCAAGTCCAAATGCAAATCGACGTTCTTATCTAAAGAATAAAATTATGAATAAACAAAAAATAAACTACTATCGGTTTTTTCTTTGTGCATTGCTCCCATAACTATAATATAATCTAGGTATACCTAGTTATAAAATAGATTGTCCTGACTGACTATCAATAATAGACAGCCAAAAATTCTAAAGTCTAGAAAGCTGACATTGGGAACTTAGGTTTTTTATAACGTAAGAATCAGCATAAAATGGATATTTGAAAATGTTAGTGGGTTTGTCTGTCAAATATATCTCTTTATCTGTTTTATATTTTTGATGACTTGTATTAAAGGAAAATATAATTTTCTTTATACGAGTAGGTATATAAAAAAAATGTTAAGCTGGTTTGTGTACCTATGCTTCAAAAACAATTCTATTTTCAAATATGGAAAGAGAGACAAATGGGGAAGATTTCTATAATATACTAGCTGTTGCCCGCGACTTCGTCCGGGTTCAAAATGTTATATGGCCTAAAGCCTTTCTCGATAAATTGACTATCCCACACAAAAAGAATTTTTCAATTCGAACCAGTAGTTCCTGAGGTTAACGTGTTCAACCAAACAAACTCTTCAGCTTTATAATATTAGTATAGATATGAAAAATTGCACCCCGGGTGAAGCCGGGAGCGGGTAGCTAGTTTAAAATATAACCATACTATAAAAGAAGTTTATAATTGATTCGCATCTTTAAACTGAGATGTCGCATAGTAGCTGGTCGCAATTTTGGTGACGTAATCTCGTGACACACTCAGTACCTTCAGCAACACTGGCCGGCGAATTTTGAGTTGTGGATGACGTCACGTGGATGTTACTGTGACATGGTTCCTGCGCATTAGCCAATTTGCAGGGATTATAAATCAGTTCTCTATATACCTACGTTGCGGACATATAGACCTATTGTCAGAGCTATAAAAATTAAAATAAAAAAGCAGTAAGTAACTGCTGCACTATTTTTAGAAATCACTAAATGCCGGTTCATCAGCTATATACTTAGAAAAAATCTTTAGAAGTGAAAGAAGAAAATTTTATCCACGCTCTTATAGACGGGTTTAGTTTAGAGTCTAAATGCATTTTAATCATTAGTCTACAACTACATGCATGGTTGGTCTTCAAAAAAAATTCCCGCTTTACAACCGCAGAACAATAATAGGCACGAAAATTAAATTTCAGATGAGATCGGAATGGGAAAATGTTTCAGAAGAGGATAAGAAATTGGCGCAAAGATCTTTTCTCACAGATGAACTACAAAGAATTAGTTAT
The DNA here is from genome assembly GCA_945859745.1 of Synanthedon formicaeformis. NCBI lineage: Eukaryota > Metazoa > Arthropoda > Insecta > Lepidoptera > Sesiidae > Synanthedon > Synanthedon formicaeformis. The sequence goes on from OX243979.1 coordinate 5,312,290, forward strand.
AAAGTAAAATCTTCTAATGTTACTGGGGAAAAAGCGAGATTAACTCAACGTGTAAATGTCGACGGGTTCGATAGTGGCCAATTTAAAGGAATAATTGGGAAAAGTTACTTGCCATTTGAACGAGGATCAAGAAATATGGATTTATGGGAACCTTTTGATAAAAGAGCTTCGCGACGTTGTAGAAGAGCGTGTGTTTCCGCGTTTCAAAGTGCATGCTCAAACTACAGATGCAGTCAAGAACTGAGGACACATTTACAAGGAAAGTGTAAGCCTAGTTGTTGGGACGCATTCATTGATGATTTAATATGAAATTAAATGTGAATTTTATTTGTTCTTTTTATTCCATATGTATGTAATTTATTTGTTTATATTATTGTGGCCAAAGATTTAAATCGAAGATGCGGCGTAATCTTCTCGCGCCATACTAAAAACGCACCGAAAATTCTTAACAATGGGTTGGGCGCAGGCGCTCAACCCAACTACAGTTGCACGTCAGCTACAGTGAGTGACGGTCGCTTGTTGAGAGCGTCGCTATCGTCACAGTCACGTTTGAAGTAAGAAATGTGTTGTCTGTGTTTAAAAGTGTGTTTAGACAAAGGTATATGTATTTTATACTTTTGTCTTTAGTATAATGTATGTTGTATTTTGTAACACACTTTCGCTAGTAATGCCGCATCTCTCGATTTAAATCTTTGATTGTGGCTAGTAACCCTAACTGTTAACCAAACGGTCGCGGGTTCGAATCCCGCTAGGGACGAATGTTTATGTGTTAACATTTTACCTTTGTACCTGAGTCATGGATGTTTTGTATTTATAATATGTATGTATTTACAAAAAAAAAGTAATCTATGTAGTATATCAATGTCTGGTATCCACTGTGGAACTACGAGTAGATGGTGCTATGTGGATTGTGTGAAGATATTTATTTATTATATGTTATGTAAATGTATCTAATGTTAATTAATAAACAACAACTAATATATCGCTGCTTAAAAACTAAAGGGCCATAAAACATAAAAATCCAAAAATGTGAATCAAAATTTTACGTTATTCCTTTCTTTTAAGATACTACAACTTAAAAATTATTATTATTTTTTGTCCATTCTTTCGATGGGCATCATAAAAATAGGGGTGATTTTTTTTCACATTTAAGTCTGTTCGATTCCCAGACGAAGCAAGTATTTTTTAGAAAATCTTTGAATGCAGTATTACTAACTTTTAAAAATAACATAAAGTCTTCTTTGAACAGAATATCTTATCTACAATATTTAAGGTACTTTCCCTTCATGTCGCATAGTCTTGGGACGTCCTTTATACTGGTCTGGCAGGCACTTGCAACCGCCAGAACAGGTTGGCTATTTGCATAAACTTTTTAAACTATTGATAGAATATGCCCTTTAAATTTCAGCCTTGTGCGAGAAGGTTATGAAAAAATTTTTTTTTTACATTTTCAATAATTTTATAAATAACGGCGCAACCGCGAGATACTTGCCAGACTGGTATTTTCTTAATTGACCGATAATAAATCATCAATAAAAAAATTCCTAGCCTTGTGCCTCGCGGGTTACTCGGATGGTTCAGTAGCTCTTAGTAGTCCATGTGTAAATAACCAGTTTAGTTGGTGAGGTCCTGTCTTTGTTAATCTTAGCAAAAAAACCTTATAAGGGAGACCTTTCTTAATTGCTACAAAACATCAAATAAAAAAAAAAAAACAAATTAAACTTTAATCCATTTATTTATACATCAATTAATAAAATACTTATATTTCATTATAACATGTTAATTGTTGCGTTTAAATCTAACACGATTTGTAAAAATACACGAGTTCAACAATAATTTGTTAATATCTATATTGACAACAACACATTCTATTGGAGTAATAAATTGAACCTTTCAGCGTAATTTCATGATTGAATGTGCAATATAGAACCACGAACTTCAGTAACTTCATACTGAACTTCATTAACTTCACACTGAACTTCATTAACTTCATACTGAACTTCATTAACTTCACACTGAACTTCATTAACTTCATACTGAACTTCATTAGCTTCAGTAGAATAGAGGCTTCTGTAGTAATATTGTAATATTATAGGCTACATGCAACTATACAAGTAAAATATATGAATTTCTTTAAAACCTAGTCCTAATACAACGCGATCAAACATTTTGATTTTTCGAACCTAGTCCTAAATTAGCATTCATGCGAAACGATATTTATTATATTACCTAGTATTTTTTAGGCCACTTATTGGTTGAAAATTTAATAGTTAAATAATACAACCCCGGGGTAAAAATTAAACATTGCTTTACAAGTAGATTTCAAAATTATACAAAAATTGTTAGTAAATCGAACAAACAAGTGAACTTCTATGATACTTTGCATAAAGAGTTACTTTTATCAAAATTCAGATAAAGCATTTTTTAAATTCTGAGTTTACATAAATAAAATAATACCAATAATTTGGTAGGTACCCATTATTTAATAATTATTATTTACAACTTAATTGGAAAATAAAAGATATGCCTAGTTATTTTTAATAACAAAAATATAAACAGCTCTAAATGGCTCGGAATGTGTTTTCATCACTTGATCAATAAGTAAATTTAAAGTTAAAAGTAAAAGTATTAATGTCACTCATGGAATGGAATGGTTTCCACTTAAAATAAATAAACTTATATAAAAGAATTAAGTACTTTTTTCATAAAAATAAATTATAAAACAAGCATCAATAAGATTTTATTACAACTATAAAAACATACATAGTACAACTATAGTAGAATATGGAATGGGATTTTATTTAAAAATAATTCAAAAAAGGGAAGCCTGAAACATATTTCGTATTCAGATTGCGGCTAGACATTTCTTTTAAATGTAATTCCTAAATATATAGAAAAGAATTAAAGAAACAAAATCGCGGCATTATTACGAGAGGGTAGTCTACTTTAATGCAACCAAGCAATGGTTTATTTTAAATGGCCACGAACGAGTGAGCAATGGTAAACGGACATTGCAACAACTCAGCAATTATTGTAAAATTTCATTGCCAAAAGCCAACAAAAGTAAAATATTATTGCCACGACCGAGCAATGGTAAACGGTCGTTTCAACTACTCAGTAATTATTGTAAAATATCATTGCCAAAAGCGAACAGAAGTAAATTATTACTGCAATGACCAAGCAATGGTAAACGTACGTTGTAACGACCCCAGCAATAATTGTAAAATATCATTGCCAAAAGCGAACAGAAGTAAATTATTACTGCAATGACCAAGCAATGGTAAACGTACATTGTAACGACCCCAGCAATAATTGTAAAATATCATTGCCAAAAGCCAACAAAGGTAAAATTTTATTGTCACGACCGAGCAATGATAAACGCTCATTGCAACGACTCAGCAATTATTGTAAAGTATCATTGCCAAGAGCGAACAGAAACGTTCATTGCAACGAGGCAGCAATTAAAATCTCATTGCCAAAAGCGAACAGAGGTAAAATGTTAATGCCACGACCGAGCAATGATAGAATATCATTGCCAAAACAAATTAATGGCAGAACAGTTTTAGTAATGGCAGTTTACATAACAGTAAACCGCCATTGCTACGACCAAGCAATGGTTTAACTCTTCATGGCAATGAATTCATTTTTCATTTATTTTTCGAGGCATCGAAAAATAAATGAAAAATGAATTCCACCCCGTCTAAAGCCACTATTGTAACCCTTAAAATGCATAAAGAAAACTAATTCCTAAAATATAATTTAAATAATCTGACATGTTTTGTTAATTGTGACGTAATAGACTAGGCACTAAGATTTATAATTATAATTTCTCACAACCTAATTAAATATATATATTTTTTAAATATAAGCAATATAATAAAAAATCGTCTACAAATAAAATATCTAATTTTAATGTAAAAAGGCACTTCGGTATAATAAAAATCTAGAAAACTAGTAATGTAATAGTAATTTAACATTCACAATAATAATTATGATATCTAAAAAAAGGCACTTTCCAATATACTCGTATATTTCGAGTCTAAAAATTAAATAAAAGAAAAAGATAAAGTTTTACATTTTCTCCCTTATTTTTTTTTAAATTTTTTAAGACATAAATACATGAAGGACAGAATATTGGGGATGGAATTATATTGTCTATTCTACTTTAGTTAAGTAACATAAATTACGAAATTATTTAAATAAATAAAAAAATGCAATATATTTAAATCATGCAAGAATGTCACAAAAAAGGTCAATTGTGAATAAAAATATTAAAATTCAAATTTAAATAAATCAAATTTAAACATGTTATAATTTTTTGTGCAAAAAATTTTTTTGCTAAATATCTGAGAATAAAAGAAAAGACAATATAATTTTTCCCCACTACTAGCATTGTGTACTGGCTTCACTTACATTTTACCTCCACTAGGACTACGCGAACTGCTTTTGATCGAGGTGACAGAAATGTTACCAGAGCTACTACTCAGATTTGGTGGAGGCGAACGTGGAAGTGATAGATTCTTTTCAACCAAACTCTCTTGACTCAGTGACCTTTGAGTCATAAATACCGGTATTTTGGATGAAACACCGATAGGTTTCGGTTTATCTCCGGCTTTTACCGGAATATTGCTCGGTTTCGCCGAAATAACCGGTTTTTGGCTCGCACTGTTATCAGTTGAACGCAGTTGCATTTGGTCTAATTGTGACAATCTTCTGTTCTCTATGTCCGTGCTAGTGACGATTGTGCCTTTTGGTGATTCGTATGTAGCTGTTCTGAATTTTATGTGACTGTTTCTTGGCAAATCGAAGTCTGAATGGCGTTTCTTTGGTTCGTTTTGTGTCGTTCGTTTCTTTAAGTCGGATTGTTGCTTCGCAGTGTGATGTCTCTCGTTCGTAATGAAATCGTTCAACATTTCAATGTCCAATTCGTAAGACAAAGTGGGTTCCTCGTACTGAGGAGCTCTCTGTCTACTGGAAATTTTGTCTTCGGATTTCTGTTTCATGGTTTTTTCGGTTCGCGGTGTTACCACTTCTATCTCTGTGATGTGTCCCTTCTGAGAATCGCTCTCGTCTTTGGAGTGTTGCACTTGTGGTATAGTTGTTGGATTAATTGAGTATCTCGTCTTAGTCACTTCGACTCCATTTTTGGATGATGTTTGAACGTCTTCTAAATCGTGAATAATCCTAATTCCCAACTGAGACAACTCTTCCGGCGATTTCTGTGCCATAAAACTTGGGTCGTTTTGTAGTTTATCCATCAAAGCCTTAGCTTGTTCTTCGCCTAATTCTGTGTTAAGTATAATAGTCTCAGTTTTTGTAAAAGACGGCTCATCAGTGGTGAAATGCATGTTAGGATTTTGCCTCTTTATCTCCTCTAAAATACTCTTATCAATATCTTTTACGTTCCCTTCTTCTAAATTCAATGTATTTATTTCGCCGGGATTTTTCATAATACCAAAGCTAATCTGTTCGACTTTTAACGGAGCATCTGTTTTAGCTGTTATATATTTAGTAGTCGTCGTTTCAACGTTCTGTGTAATGACTTTGTTGCCAAATTCGTCTTCGGCGACATTGACTGTAACTGATTTTTGTACGGGTTCTTGCGTCATTGTTATCGACATGTTGGCTGGTTCCATATATAAAGTCCTGCCTTCCCTCTCATCAGATTGTCTTTTAATACCCTCTATTACGTCAGGTACCATTCTTAAAGTAGGCTCGCCTATTTCAATAGATTTGGTAAAAGTTCTTTTCTGCTCTAAAGGCTGATTTCTTTCATTTGTTGAAATGGTAACGATATTATTGCTACGATCTTTAGATTCAGACCATTCAGTGGAAAATGATCCTGGAGGAGGCTTTTTATTACTTTTCAATGTATTGTTATTTGAGCCCACTTTAATATTACTGACATATTCGTCGTAGTCTTTCAATTTAGTCTCGGTAGATTTTAAATCAAAATTGACAATGTCCGGTTGATGCTTGGCCTTTGATGCGTCCGTCATAGAAGTTGACATTTCCTTGCTACTTATAGCTTCATTTTTATGATCAATGTGAACATTTAAAATAGGATTCTTTGCTAGCAGTTTTTTCATCATGTCTGATTTAGGCCTCTCTAAACTGTTCACATATGTATTGCGCGACATTTTCAAATCATCAGGAATATTTGTGTCACTTGACATCGTCAATTTCTCCTCATATTTCGCAGGTGATGTATCAATCTTCGAGGGAATTTCTTGTGTGCTATCCAATGAGCTCATATTGCTACCGTCCGAAGTTGATTTAGCAAATTCTGATACCAACTTAAAGTGAACTTTCATATTCTCGTCCATAATTCTTTTTGCCAAATGATCAGACGTTTCGTGAGGTTCATTATCCTTAGATAAATCAAAATCTGCGTGAGATTTTCGTAATAAATTATTAGTTTCAATTTTGTCAGAATCGACTGAACTGTTCGAACCTTTCACGATAGCATCCTCTAAGTTACCAAATTCAGATGCTTTCTTCAAACGATTTCTCTGGAAAGTGTTTAAGCCTTCAATAGCCGACGTTTTAGATATATTTAGACTTAGTCTTGGTTCTTTACTTTTAATAACAACTCCTTTGTCAGCGTCGATCATGTCAGGCAAAATATCTTCTGAGCCAGAATCAAAGAATGTAGTTTCAACTACAGACATAGCCTTTCTCTTTTTAGGCGACAAAGCACTTTCTTTGTTTTCAGCATCATCGCCAGAAATGTCGAGACTTTGAGCCCTTTCGAGGGTACCAGTAGATTGTATACTTGTTTTAGGTCTCATTTCAAATCTGGATAGATCGCCCAATGAAGCTGCTTTCCTTTCATTTTCGTCTAAAATAGATGTTTCATCCGAAGTAGAGTGAACAGTATCATTCAAAGGAGAACTATGTATTGTTATATCACTATTATTTAGTTCAATAGTAGTGGAGCCTTTATCGCTTTTGTCACTTTGGTTCAAAGATACAACCGAATGGATGTCTTGATTAGATGACTTATTGGACCTTGAGTCCTCAAAATAATTATTTAGAGAATCACTTTCTTTCCTGAATGGTTTTGAAACAATATCATCGATATCTTCTTGAGTGAAATTAATGGAGTCTTCAATACGATATCCACTCTTTGTTTTGTTTACTTTCGGGGTAGACGTGTTAAAAGAACTAACTGTAGTAGTCGATTTTTCAGGAGTATCGCTTAACAAACTCGAGTGATGCTTTTCGCTCTTCAAGAAATCATTTACATTCTTTAACTGCTCTAAAATACTATCGTCTGTTTTATTTTTCTCGGGTTCGGGAGGCGATGGTGCCTTTCCTTTAGATTTCTTGACAGGCTTTGAAGGGTCCTCTTTTTTGTTATCAGGTTTTTCCTTTTCATAAATCAACTCTGTTGAGCTCTTCCTGTTGCTTCTTGCTGCTTTGGCAGCGTCCATCATATGTTGAGGCAATTCTTGAGGTATTCCGTTTTCGTCCCTCTTTATTCCACTTGAATTCAGATCGTCTCTTACGAAAGATGATGTCGAAATTTCTGATAATTTCGAATTCTCTTGAGTTGTATTACTACTTGTATCAGATTCGTTTAGTTTGACTCTAGCGTTTGGTATTGGAGGCGCCATTTTTTCTCTCCTTTTAGCGACTATAGGTTTCTTATTTTCCGTCTCATTCTCGTGTCTGACTTGCGTCGTTGCCATTTCACGTTGGGGCTCAGGTTTGTCTGGTTCGTCTACCGACTTCCTTTCAACGACTAATGTTTTCTTTTCAACGGAAACTACTCCATTTTCAACGTTCTTTTGTTTTAATACTCCATCATCAGGTACATTGGGTGGTAACACGCGTATACCGAACTTCATTCCTCTCTTCGGATCATATTCTCTCTTTTGAACTTCAGCTTGTTCTATGTGTGCAATGCCATTTTCTGGAAGCGCAGTCTGTCCATCGCTGCCAGTTGAATATCTACTAGCCTTAGTTCGATCAGGTTTATTGAGAGCAGCTGGTACATCTGAATGTCTCGCTTTACTAGCTAGTTTAATATTCTTTTCATTTTCCCTCTCCAGCGTTGTTGGAGCATCTTTCTTTTCCTTCTTATTCCTCTCCAGTGTAGTAGTAGTTATTATCTTCTCCGTTATAATCTTCTTGATTCCCGCTTTGTTGTGTTTAGTTTCTAGCGTTGAATTGTTCGAATGCGACGTGTTCGGTGACTTCGGCGGATGAAGAAGCTTGCCTTCTTTCTCCAACTGGAATTGAGAAAATATTTCAATTAGTTTTTGCTTATTTAATTTTCTTCTGGTATTTTTTTGAAGATAGGATATTAATGTCACTGTCGGTTACTACTCTAACCTTGTTCACTATGAGAGATCATCCAATTTTGTTTATTAATTTTATTTTTTTATATTTATAATTACATTTGTTGCTGCATCCTGTGCAATATAGGGTGTGCAAATATAATTTTTTTTAAACTATCTGCCCCTTATATCTATCCTTACTAAGTATCCCCCCTGGTAGCGCTATCACGTCATAAAATTAAATACAAAAGATATTAATGAAATTATGTACCTACTACAGATAAATTACATAACATATTATGTATTTATCATAATTTATAAAGGGGTTTGGGTAAAGTTGGCATCATTTTCAACTTTGGCGGCCACTCATAAAAGTAGCATAATTTGAAAAATCAGTTCGAAAGTAGCATTTATTATTATGGAACTATACCGCTAAATCACATCGAAACTGAGATATTTGGCTTTATATATTACTTAAATCACTACTTCGTCTATATACACTACTTCGATTATAATCGTCTATGTACACTACTTCGATGTAAAAAATACATAATTTAACAGTTATTGATACAAAACGCTTCCTAGAAATAGATTCATGTTCACAAAAGTCCCAAATCGATGAATGGTTCAGCCAAACCCCTCCCTTTTTTTTTATAACGCGAGGAAATCTGCGAATCAGATCCCACCGACCATGGGCAGATCGGTGGGGTATGTGGGACTTCTACCCACTAACACCCCGCGGTGTTTCTTCACGCCGTCTATGGGCGGGGGTCAGGGGACGTTTAAACACGCTACGGTGTCCCCCCGCCAGATGAGGCCCGCACATTTGCGGGCTCCACCTCGATAAGGCGCGGAGTGTAACCTCCGCGCTGTGAAGAGACGGAACCCGGAAACCCCTCGTTGCCCCGTGTTGTGACCCTCGTTGCCCGGAAACCTACCGCAGAGTTGGAGGCCGCTTCCACCTGAAACTCTCGGAAAACCCCTGCTCGTGTGCATCTCTACGGCATTAAGGGTGGGCGGCCCAAAGGGGGTTTCCGCCTGACATTTCCACATCAATCGCGGCAGCCCGAGACAGGCTTCACCTCGTGATATCGTCGGAAGAGTTACTAGGCCGGGTGGCGAGTCCGGGTGTTCACTCTTCCGAACGACTGCAGAGGGTGGTAACTAGGCCGGCCGCGCTACCGGGTCTTCACCCCCCTCCACAAAGCCGCGATTGCAGTACTCTGCCAGACGGTCCTACCCTGCCGTAGAGCTCCGTCTTCGCGTGCGTTGCCCAACTACCACTGAGCGACCGAGAGAATCCGCCCGCTATCCGAGAGCTATCCGAGAGAATCCGCCCGCTGCGACCCGCGCCGGTCTTCGTTCGCAGAACCGAGACCCATACCTCGGTCCGACGCACAAGGACCGGGGGTGCCATCTCTCACCGGCCTACACCCGCGTGGGCCGAGTACGGTTGCTCGGCTCAGCGAGCGGTGACCGGTGAAGCTCCAACGGACAGTTGGAGCCTCCAAACTGTTGCTCCGCCACGAGCTCCGATGATCGGAGCCCGCTCGGAGCACACGCACGTGGGTCTTCTTTGTTCCCTAGCGACAATCCGATCAGCCAAGCAAAGGCCGGTGACCCCACTGGCCCCTGCAACCGCCCGGATTGCCGACTGATTTACTTCTGAATTGGATTTTATGGGTTTTGGTTTTTTAAACTGTACAGTCATGTCTTATGTATTATGTTGTATCTGTCTGTACATCATGTATCATCTTATGTATCATGTCTGTACATCATGTATTATGTTTATATTCTCTTGGGACGAGGATTACAAGGATCTGATGCATTATTAGGGCACTATTGTTCTTGTGTCGTAGGAAAACGGACATTAGGTTGTTGTTCCCATGTAATGTCAATAATATGGTACATGGGATGGAGAAGACACCAAGATATAGTTCCTCCGGCGCAGTTCTTGGACACTATAATAAGGAATGACATAGAAAATGAAGTTTCTGACGAAGAAAATGATGATTAGTAACTTTTTTTCATTAACTTTTAAATTAAAAAATACAAAAAATATTTTTTTATTTTTTTTTTTCATTTTATTGCTTGTTCTTGAAGAGCAACCAGGCGTAAAATTCGTATCTTTAAATCCTTATATCTCTCGTTCGATATAGTTTGGAGTAATTCTTTTTGCACATTATAACATATTTTTGCAAGGACTCTAAATGACAATAGTTTTTATCAATGGCCGCTAGAAAAAAAAATGATGCCAACCCTCCATACAAAGTTACCCAATCCCCTTTATTATGTATGTAACTATAGGTGAATATGTAACCAAATGCGTCACCGGCACACATATTCATTCGGCATTACATATATTTCATGGCTGCGCCATTGTTATCTTTTCCATAAGATCTTAAATGCAAACATTAATATTCAACTCAAAACAATTCCACACTCACTTACAACCTTTGTATTCCCGCCAACTGCTCAAACAATAGAGCCATAACGATCACATTCCTAACAACGCCACTAAGTATACAAAACACGTTTCATTCATTTCATAATATTGTAAGACAATACGTCCGTTGGATTTACGACTTTTTACTCGCATTATTAAAGTTTTATTCGTTTTGTTTACATTTTTAACTTGTAGACTTATACACATCGACCATTTTAAGTTGACCTCTCAGTTTTGACGCTTCTCTTAGATCGCCTATTATATATTGTTTTCGTTTTTAACCCCTTTATTTATTAACGCCTTTATTATTGTTAATACCTACTTAAACATTCATTATTAATTAACTTAATTACGTATGACAATAATTGTACAACAGGTAGATCTTAATATGTTTTAATTTTATTTTAAATCTACCCTTAAATTTAATAACGATCACGAAACATTTTCTAATCCTAAAACTCCTGTGTCTCAAAACAAAAGCATTCGACCAATGTGTCAATAACTATGGGCCTTACGAGGCCGAAAACGGCCTCGTAAGGCCTCGTTTTTCTTACGAGAACAACGTCGCTTGTTGGAATTATACCTTTATGGGAGTGGGCTAAGCTCGGGGTTACAAGTGATCGAATCAGAAATGAGGAGATCCGTAGACGTACGAAAGTTAAGGACATAAACCAGCGGATCAGTAAGTTGAAGTGGCATTGGGCAGGATATACAGTACGGAGAGCCTTGGGCGCTGGGACCGAAAGATTCTGGAGTGGAGGCCACTGCAAGTGCAACTTGGACCTCCACCCACAAGATGGATAGGCGACCTGCTGCCCTATTCTCTATTTGTGGTTTTTAAAACCTATCGACTCCAATGTCGACATTAAATTGGGAATAATACTTTGTCAAAAGTAAAAACCACACAATAACGCGCCGATAACTTCATCGACATGTGTCACGTAAAACCACGGTAGGTAAAAACGTCCTAGACATTTTGACAGATGCTTGGTGAATACCAAAGTAGACAATTGTCGAGTCTATAACCGCATCGAGTCGATAACCACAAAACCACAAATGGAGAAGAGGTCCGCTGATAAGGGCCAAGGGTCGACTACTCCTATTCGCAAATTATGGGTCAGCGCCGACGGACGGAGTGGCAGCGAAGAGACTAATTTAGTAACAATTTAAATTCAACCTACAGTGCTCCTGAATACGACTGTATTTGGTACAATGAAATAAAATGACGGCTAGTCAAGAGGCGCGCGGCGAATCGACTCCAAGATCCGGCGAGAGCAGATTCACGGTGACGCGCGCTTTGCGACCTGTAACTGCTCTTCGCCGCCACTCCGTCCGTCGGCGCTGACCCTATGGTGGAGGCCTATGTCCAGCAGTGGACGTCCTACGGCTGAGATGATGATATATTTTATAACACTTCACTCACCGTACTAACGTCGCCTGTGGAGCCTGCTCGTTTTAGCAGAGGATGGAATACCGCGCTTCCTCCGCCACTTGCTCTTCCACCTTCGACCACCTCCAGTTCCACGGGGTAAGGAGAAGCCAGCGACAGTATACCGACAGCATCTTCCAGGGGAGTGCCAGAAAACTCGATTTTGATGCTCTTTATCTTGTCACCTGGAAGGCATTTGAGTAAACGTTTCAAAATAATTTTTTTTCATGTGAATGTCTTGAATAAATACATAGAATAATTTAAAGTAAGGAATGAGCCTTGTGTGAAATATTTCTTGTGCGTACATTAATTAGTTACATCATAACTGACGAGATCTTTGGTCGAGTTAAGGTGCTTTCCTTAGCGCTTTGACTCAAGGCTCCCGGGTTCGATATCCGGCAAGGCAAACTTATAGGAAAAGAATTTGGTTGTTGGGTTTTTGGGTGTTATGTTAGTGACTTTCACAGAATACCACAGTAAAATAACAGCATATATGCTGCTGTGTTTCATAATCCCTTATCCTTAATATTATTACTAGCTGATTACCGCGACTTCGTCCGCGTTGAAAATTTTTGTCATTTTTTCAATGCAAAATATTATTTTTAAGAAAAAGTTTTTTTTATCGATAAGATAGACAATTTTTTTATATTTTTACACAATCCCTCGTTATCTTAACATTTTATTAAGGATAAAAAGTTATCCTATTTGTTAATTCAGGTACTAAACTGTTATCTGTGTGACATAACAAACATCCATCTATACAGCTATCCTCCCAAACTTTCGCATTTATAATATTAGTGGGATGGCCGACACCTAATCGTCGTGAGGTTCCCCCGGATGGCCGGCGTACCTCCACTATCGGGTACGCCGAGGTTCCGACAGGGAGCGTAGCCCTCCCCGCAATGGATAGCCGTGGTGGGGCACCGATGTTGTGTCATAACGTTCCCGCGACCCCGCACCTATATATCGCACCTATATAACCTATATATATATTATACATCGTTAGTCGTTAGAAGCGTATTTTTAAGTAGCATTAAATGCTTTCAGTACTTTTATAATAAATTGAATACTAGAGGAGATATAAGCATATACGCTGACGGACTCATAAACTGCATCAAAGTAATAGACGACTTTGAAATAAATATTTTAACCAAGTATGCAAACTTTCTATACAGATTTAAATTGAAACCTCTAGATTGGTTCGTGAACTTTAAAACAGCGTATCCTTAAGTTTAAATTTGTGTACTGGAAAGGACCTTAAGACTTTTTTGAAGAAAAAACAGAAATTTAAGGAAAATTGGTTTAATAAAAAAATTGGTTTTAATAATAGACAAAAACTTTATGCAAGGGTTTATTTATGTTTTAATAGGGTGTATTACCCTCACGTGCCCTTATTACGGATTCTAATCGGTTCCGCATAGATTTTATTAGGGTTATTAAAAGATCTTGCGGAATATTGTCCCATTCTTCTGAAAGTGCCGTTCTTAGTGCTGCCACTGTCGTGGGCACAGGATTTCTCGCATATACAGCTCTTTTTAAATTGTCCCAAACATGCTCAATGGGATTAAGATCCGGGCTGCGTGCTGGCCAATTCATTGTATGTATCCCAACCTCTTCGCAATATTGTCGAACTTGTGCAGCAGCGTGCGGCCGGGCATTATCCTGCATTATAGTAAAATTTTCGCCTATGAATCCCATGTAAGGCACCACGTGATCTTCTAAGATCTCTGTTAAGTAGCGATGTGCAGTCAAACCCCCTCTATTACCGTTTTGACGGACCATGTCTATGAACACAAGTTCTGTTCGCCCGTTCATCGATATGCCACCCCAGACCATACACGAACCACCTCCAAAAGGAACACGCTCCTCAATGCAACTTTGAGCATATCGCTCCCCACGTCGACGATAGACTCTTCTGCGACCATCTGCACCATATAATCATATCCTACACTCGTCCGTGAACAATACGGAGGCCCATTGCTCTTCTGTCCAATTTAGGTGATCACGCGCAAATCTTAAGCGAGCTTGTCTGTGAGCTACAGACAAATTTGGACCATTTGCTGGTCTAAAAGGGATGTTATCCGCTTCCTTTAACCTTCTTCTTATTGTTCGTGCACTCACATTTACTCCACGCACTTCATTAAGCTCCTGTTTTGATGTTAATTGACGTGAGGAAACGATTTCGCAGGGAAGTTGTAACAATAAATCGGTCATCACGACCTGTGGTTGCTCGAGTCCTGCCTGTACCACGTCTCCTTCTGTAAGAACCTGTCTCCACAAACCTTCTGTATATTCTAGAAACCGTAAACTGGTTTAAATTTAAATTTCTACCAATCGTTCGTTGATCCAAGCCCTCCCGCAGCAGTGCTACAATTTGAGCCGCTTGTTCGGACGAAGTATCCATATTATGGTTCAAAAACTCTCGATGAGTTAAAAAACTAACCCAACAATTCTGCTGGTAACAATAATTCAATTGACAAAAGAATAAAAAATCAATGCGAATCAATTTAAAACTTTGCTTTAAATAACACGCAAATCTGATACTACGAGTAAATTTTCTTTTCCCGGCTATATTCATTTGTTTTACTGCAGTTCTATTTTTAAATTTATCTTTTTTTTAAGATTAAGAGCCAGTCTCTCCATATTTATATAATTTACTCTAAAAAGTTTGCATACTTATTAAAAAAAATCATTTCAAAGTAATCCTGAACTTTGATGCAGTTTATGAGTCCGTCAGTTTAGTTAAGTTACTTTTAAATATAAAAAAAAATTATCAAAATATACTAAATATTGAATAAGTCTTTTTGCAACATACAATATGAAGGATTGTGATTATATTTTTGCAATAAAAACATTTTCAGATTTTTTTGTTTTATGGCCCTTTAGTTTTTAAGCAGCGATATGTTTTAGACCCAACGACAATAACCCCGCAACGTCCCCATACGCTGCCGGGTATCCATTAGAATTTCCGAACGTTAAAGAAAAAGGATGGACCGCACCTGTGGCGTAGCTTGCGTCCACTTGTCTGCCGCCCTTTAACATAGAAAATCCCTGAAAGTCATACCTGGCTGTAACTTGGCAGCGGCTGCTGGTCCACTTCTCAGCACAGAGTGGACATGCACTCCATCCCTCGCCCCACCACCGCATCGGAATCCCAATCCTGTGAAGTCGCGCGCCCATAGCTTCACTTTCCTCACTCGTGCTCGCTGAAAAAAAATATCATTTTTTAATTAGGTACTAGCACTTTTTTTTGTACTTATAAACTTTTTTTTTATGTTAAGGTAGACAGACAGGCTGACGGTAGGTGGCTACCGTCGCCTATAACTCAAGTAACGCCATAAGTGCTACAAGTGCGCTGCCGACCATAGAAGGATTAAGCATAAGGGATAAAGGAGGGGTGGGGTAATGGGCTCTGGCATCCCTTACTCACACACCGAAACACAACAGCACATATGCTGTTATTTCACGGTGGTATTCTGTAAGGTGGTGGTTACTGCCGCCAGACGGGCTGCCCAAATGACTGCGAAACGCCCTACCACTACTTTTAAATCCAGACCAAATCCAAAATTACATTAAAATTTCCAAAGTTGACCCCACCGGAGCGACAGGCGAAAAATGCGAGAAAATTGTGCAATATCACACTATTTGGTATTACGTAGTTCATAGCACTAGTGTGGTTTACGTAAAAATTAACGATTTAGTGTGATATTGCACAAATTTTTCGCATTTTTCACCTGCCGCTCAGCAGACGTTATTATTTAGATAATAAGCCTGCCGGAATTGAACCCGGGGCCCCTGAGACGTAAGGCAACCAAAGGCTTTGAGATGCCTAACCTTGTAATAGGCTATATATAATATTTTTTATCTATTTTATGTAATTATTAAATATTAAATGCTGTAAAATTAGCTATTAAATAAAATAAAATAAAATATTCGTTACATATTTTCGTACATACACAGAATACATGAAAAAAAATTCTAAGTATTTAAACGACCGGAAAACCGCAACAGTAATTACCACAGACAACAGTAATCTTTTAAATCGATGATTTCATGTCTCGATTATTAAAAACATCTACTTGTCTCTCAAACGCCATTGAGACCATGACATCATCATGTCAATCCTCCGGACAAACAGCAAGGAGGTTGCATGCCGCGTGAGAACTATGTCCGACCTTCAATGAATGTACAATGCACAGGTGCTAAATCAAATCTCGAAGTAGCTGATGGATTTATATTATTGACATTGTCGATGTTTGTGCTGTGATCATCAAAATACTACAACATGGAACACGCGTGCCATACAAAACACAAGAATTTTATGGAACATTTAAAAGTGACATATGCGTAATAAAGCATGAACTGTCATTTATAACAAAACAAACATAATAATAAGTACGTAATTTAAAGAAAATGTGACTTTACGTCAACCCATTAGAGTTTAAAATGAAATAGTAGAAGTTGATCGTTACTACTTTTTACCATTGACGCGTGAAAGCAAGAGTCCGCCATGATTCTGTCAAAGGCGTTCTTTTTATGTTCCCCTTTGGCACTTGTGACGCTAATTCCATTGTAGTATTTCGATGGCTGTGTTCTTTAATGTTTTTTTTTGACATTGGAAATGTCTTTTCGTTCGCTTCAGTATAGGCCTCGATTTCACGAAAAAATGCGATCCCCTCATATCTCGGAGAGTTGTGAAGATATGATATTCAAAAAGAGCTCAAAAGACGCGTATTCGTGAGAGCTGTAAGGTGCGAAAAGAATTTTTCGAAAAAGTCAAAAACGAAAAAGGTTATGACCGAAATAGTGAAAAAAAAAATCAATTTTTTTTCCGAATTTTTGATTTTGGCGCACGATATTTTGGAAACTAAGAATGATAAATTTGAGAAAAACTCCTCTGGACAATTCAGTCAGCTACAATTTGAGCCTAAAATAAAGACGATCGGGTTAAGGATTTGCCCTGTAGCTTAACCTTTTTGAAAGAAGTCAACAAGTCAGAACAACATATTCTTTCGAATTCCGTAGATTCATTTCCAATGTGCTCGATAGTCGTGTGAGGCACGAAATCTGTGAATTTTTTTATTAGAGATGGCTTTGCTCTTGGCCAACAACAAGCTGTGTGGCAAGGATGAGGTCTATGATGGAGCGAGCTCACCCAGAAGACGCCTATTCACTCGAACTTTGAAAATATTTGGGTTATATGAGCTCGCAAGTAGTTTCAAACCTTGGCAGCACGCTAAATAAAGGATTTTTTCAAGATAGATGGACAGGCTGACGGTCTCCTTTATGGTAGGTGTGACTTTATGTCTTATGTCCTTTATGATCCTTATAATCACACATTTGCTGCACACTACGTTTTGCGTGGCAATAGAATTCCGCTAATCGCTTTATTAAATTACTAGCTGGCGCCCGCGACTTCGTCCGCGTTGAAAAAGAAAAAAGTAGCCTATCCTGTGTCCCGTACGTCTAAATTTTTATCTACCAAGTTTCATGAAAATCAGTTGATTCGTTTAAGAGTTATAGAGGAACATACATACATACATACAGAAAAAAATTGTAAAAATGGTCAATTTAGTTTCAGTATCATGTATAGAGCCTATAAACACGATATCTCTGAAAACAAAGTAACTTACTCCATCACCAACCCTTACAGATTTATTATTAGTATTGGTAGCTGGTGCCCGAGACTTCGCTCGCGTTGAAAGTAAGGGATGTGTAGCGCCTGGCTAAATGTGTAAAGCAATATAACGCCTGATATCTTTGCTGTTATAAAATTTTCAGAGGTCGTATCTTTATTTTTAGTAGATAGCTGGTGCCGGCGACTTCGTCCGCGTTGAAAATTATATACTAAAACCTTCCTATTGAATCACTCTATCTATTAAAAAAAACACATCAAAATCCGTTGTGTAGTTTTAAAGATCTGAGCATACATAGGTACAGTCAGACAGCGGGAAGCTACTTTGTTTTATACTATGTAGTGATGGTGAAGAACGTTTCAATTGTCATTTATCAAAACGGCAGCCGAACGCTTTAGGAAAACTTCAAATATGGAATGTTGTTGATGGAATAAAAACCGGTCGATAGTAATTTGTATTGCAAATTGACATAGCTTTAAAGAACTTGTTACGGAAAATACCAAATTAGGCGCAGTGGGTGCTATATGCTCATCATTAATATATATATTACCTATAGGTATGTGGGAGAGCAGGTTATACAATAGATTTTCTAACCTCTCCAGCACGAAAAGGGTGCTTTTGGTGCTTGAAAATTCGTAGCAAAATCGATATTTAAAGAAGCAATAAGACTTAAAGGATTCACATATACCAATGACATTGACGATTTGACCTTCAAATGTTTAATGTCTTTTTTTGTCTAATGTCTAATAATGGCCATATTTGTGTCAATAAACAAATCGTAATAGTTGAATAAGTCGTAAACGGTAAGTGATAGAAAAAAAATTATTGGACAAAAAAAATAGGAAATTTATTTATCTACAATAAAGGTTATTACCATTTTTGGTCTCAAGTGCACGTTTACGGAGATATAGGCCGAAACGGTTTTTGTCAAAATGGCGGCACTTCCGCCCGCCTAATTTGTAAAGATTTTGTGCATTTAGGGTCAGTACGTGATACTGAACCTATTTTAAAAAAGAAATAAGAGTAGTAATTTACATTATGGACAAGAGTAACGGCTTCTCTATTACCTGTACTATTACTTCGATGGAAATTCTAAACAATACAATTTGTTCTTCTTAAGTATAACATGTTTTTTTCAACCCAATTGCGTTGTCACTTTCTTGTAACATCTTTATTAGACAATGGAAATTTTTAGGATTTAGCATTTGTTTACCCCTTAAAAGAAATAATAATATATTGTTTTAAAAAATGACTTTTTCAATTTGTAAGTGAAGTATTACGTGGAATAATACGGAAGTTTAGAGCATTTTCGCACGAATCGGCCACTAAGGTGAAATACATAATAAATCTGCGGCGCAAACGCATAGATATTGCATAACGTTGCGTTGACTTACTTACTCGTTGTTGACGCAACGAACGGTTTACTCTTGGTTTACTTGTTAGCAATTTTAATTTTGCATCGAAAATATCGGTTTCGTACGCGGAAGTTATTGAACGGTGAAGGATTCACAAAGAAATTACACGACGTTTCGCTTTAGCTGACGATTGTTGCAATATGAGAGCATGTAACTATGTAGCTCTTTTTTTTATTTGTATATACGGGAAAGCGATTGACCTCAATCTCACCTGATGTTAAGTGAAGATGATGTCGAAGATGAATCGTTTATAGCTTAGCTTCTGGACAAGTTATAAGCAATGACAATTAGATGATCTTCAACTTCAACTTGATGATATGATAACCTGATTTACACAGTAATTGTATATAAGGAATCAAAATCAAATCAAAAATATTTATTTAACAATTAGGTTTCTACAAGAAACTCTTATGGAAAAAAGCCGATGACATTCCTGAAAAGATACCCCGAAAGAAACTCAGTTTTATAGTAAAATAATATCTATACTAATATTAAAAAACTGAAGATTTTGTTTGTTTGTTTGGTTGAACGCTTTAATATCCAGTGATATGTTAATACTACGTACTACATAGATGGAACACTCAAGACGCGATGAGTGTTCCAAGTGATTGGAGTTCCGAAGTCCTACCCGTTCACAGTCTGTCACGCGCTCGTAGAGATTAGGCACGTTATTATTTTCAAAACCAATAAATATGCCGTCTTGTGTGATGAGATATTGCAAAAATACAACAAAAAATATTGGTAAAACTTCTGGTGTGACGTTCCATAGGTAAGTTTTATTAATATTTAAAGGTTTAATAGGTTAATATTTAATTTGTTAAACCGACGTGCTTATCGGGTCGGCCATATTGACCTTGACACTACGTCCGCACCGTCCCCCGCCAACCCCCGCGCACCTTCCGCGTTGGAACATGAATTTATCAAGAAATCGTAGGGAGTGCTCAATCTAGTACTTACTTAACACATCACTGTTAATATCAGGAACTACTGGTTCGAATTGAAAAATTCTTTTTTTGTTGGATAGTCCATTTATCTAGAAAGGCTGGCTATATAAAGCAAAAGCTAGTACTGACGTAATAGAGTTGAAGATTTTGTTTGATTGTTTGGTGGAACGCTTTAAATTCTGGAACTACCGTGCGGATTTAAAATATGTCCCATTCTTGAGATAGTCAAGAATTCGCATTCATTTAAGCAGCCCGTCTAACGGCAGTAAACACCCCCTTACAGAAGACCACCGTGAGATAACAGCAGATGTGCTGTTGTGTTTCTGTTAGTGAGTATGAGGGATGCCAGAGCCCCATTCCTTAAACCTTATCCTTCTATGGTTGGCAGCGCACTTGCAGCATACTTGTGTTAGGTATAGGCGACGGTAGCCAGTAGCCACCTACCATCAAGAGGGCCGTCAGCCTGTCTGCCGACCTTAACATTAAAAAAAAACATTCGTAATTCACCTATGTGAATCAACCCAGGTAGTAACTCTTATTTAATCTGAGACCCAGGTGAATAGGTACTGGTCGTGTCAGATAGTAAAGGTGTCGCTTACTACCTGACACCATACATGCAGAAACTCAAAACTTAGTACGTTAGAAAAAATATATAGTTTGTGTTTGCTTGTGGGATTGGAGTTTACTCAGTCGACTCGAGTCTGTTGTCAGCATACCTTATCGTCGTTAAATTACAACAAGAACTGGTTATAACTTGATGTTTCTGGAAAATGCAAAGCAATTCCAATCTGCATTCCGATGGACATGAAACAAATCGACACAGTTAAGGTGCAGATACACATGCTACTTAAGGTAGCAAACTTAAGTATGCTATGCCACCTAGTAACTTGTATGTACGAATTTGGCTATAAATTAGGGTTACTGCTTAAGTCGAGGCGCGTCGACTCTGCGTCAACGCCACCGGCACCGCCTCGACTTTTTCGCCCAATAATTACATATAAAATATAGGCAAGTTGTGCAACCGATGAGTCCGCCCCTGTCTTGACTTGTGCAGTGACATGGGAGTCTTCCCATGTCACTGCACAAGTCAGTGATTCCCATTAGATTCTGATGATTCCCAGTCCCATTAGGTTATATAACATTTTCAACGCGGACGAAGTCGCGGGCACCAGCTAGTGTTTATATATTTTTTATCTTCTTTACATAGTATAAAAAGTCGCTTCCTGCCATCTGTCCCTCTGTATGTAAAAGATCTCACTTTTATACTGATGTTTTTATAAATAAATTGCACCCCCGAGCGGGTCGCCTCGACTCTTCTCCTGTGAGCGGAGTCCCTTAGCATGCTTGCTAATAGCATTCTCCAGTCAATTGACTTGATTTTGGAGCACGTTATCTAAGGTACGTGTTGGTGGAGCGCGTTCCTTCAGCATGTCTTAACGTATTTGTTTAGCGAGTTAATTTAGAAGTATGCTTCAGTTCCATAGCATGTTCAAGCATACTTACTAGCGTGCTACTTAGTACGAGTAGCACGTGTATCTGCACCTTAAGACTGCCGCTCCAATGTTAGGAATACGTCTATGTTTTAAATTTAAATAAAGTTTCAGTTTTTGAAGTGAAAACTTCTTTAGAAACCATTGAACTCGCGACTTGTTACCGTATAACCGTGTAACCGACACCCCTGTATGTATGTATGTATGTATGTATGTATGTACTTTCCTGACGTTTCAAAAAAGGCAAAAAGTGCAATGCAAAGCAATGGCACTCCCGGAGTGCCATTGCTTTTTTTTTCAGCCTTTAGGAAAGCTATAAGAAATTAGAACAACCTTGTCCATAATCTCAGATAAATTCGTAACCCATCTACAATGTTTACAAAGCATTAAAAATGTGTTTATCTTATTACGAAGGTTTGCGTCATACTGTTTGAATTAGCCTGATTTTATCAAGTCTACCGCTTCAACCTACATTTTTATGGTACTTGTTTTAAAATTCTGTTAAATGCGTTAAGCCCGCGAACCTTAACTAATATCAACATTATTAGAAGGCCTAATTGGTATAACCGCAATGTCAGAGCCTGGCGGTCAGACATAAATTTATAAGCTACTGTATAAGGATCGCGGGTGTGGTAGCGAGGGCAAATGGCTCGACGTATCATCCAACTTAATATAGTATATTATATTATATTATAGATGCATGACTAAAACTCGCGGCTCATACTTCCTTGTCCTTTGCTCCCATTCTCGTTTTTTAACAGACCATCTATTTATCTTTTAAAAAAAAATGGCCGATCAGTACTCTGTACCATATGTATAGGTGTACGTTCACATCACAGATTAAGTAAACACCATGTTGTCTACTCTGCCAGCTATAAAAGATCTCTGACCTGTGTTAGAGGAACACCAAAAATGTCAGAGCCTAAGCGCCTCTTTCACAAACGTCAAGTAGGCAAAACTGTCATTTAAAGTCACCGGTAACCGGGGATAATGGAGCTGATATACCTTTGTTTGTACGGTAAACGTCCCAAACATTAATTAGAAAATAATTAAAAAATTCGGCTATCGAATGATGCAGTAAACCGAGTGCATAATTCAATAAAACAGAAAATTATTTTTAAAAGTAACTAATCAACACATTACTTGTAGTTTGTGAAAGAGGCCCTAACTCTACCAGGATGTTTCAAATTTATAAATAAATTTAAAGTTTATTGTATAAGAAGCTATATAAGAATATATAACTTATATAAGAAGCTTTATGTGATTTTTCACAATAGAGAAAACATAAAATAAGATTACAAAACAATACAAGCTCTGTATTTTGTTTGTATGTATTAAGAATCAAGAATTAACTTGGCAAACAAGTAAAGACATCTAAGCTGTCCTTGAGCAGAATGGAAGCTAGCGTTATCTTAATGGAGGCCTATCTCTTTATGGAGCTCTATTGAGCCGACTTTTAAAGCTTTTGGTAAATTGAATTGATAACCTCTATACATGTGGGTCAACAATATCACCAAGATAAAAATTTGGTTTCTTAACAAGTCCTTATCCTTAACTACTATTTTTTTTAATGTTAAGGTCGACAGACAGGCTGACGGTCCACTTGATGGTAGGTGGCTACCATCGCCTATAACACAAGCAACGCCATAAGTGTTATAAGTGCGCTGCCGACCATAGAAGGATTAAGGATAAGGGATAAGGCAGGGATGGGGTAATGGGCTCTGGCATCCCTTACTCATTCACCGAAACACAACAGCACATATGCTGTTATTTCACGGTGGTATTCTGTAAGGTGGTGGTTACTGCCGCCAGACGGGCTGCCCAAATGACTGCGAAACGCAGTGTGTGCCCTACCAACTACTTTTCAAATCCAGACCAGAGTATATATTAAAATTATATTAAAATTTCCAAAGTTGACCCCGCCGGGAATCGAACCCGGGGCCCCTGAGGCGTTAGGCAAGCGCCCTTGCCACTCATCCAACGGGCTCATCAAAATTATAAATGTGAATGTGAGTTTGTTTGTTACGCTTTCACGCAAAAACTACTGAACCAATCACCATGAAATCTTGCATACACATTGTCTGGGACACCAGAAAGGACATAGGGTACCTTTCATCCAGAACGCGGACGAAGTCGCGTGCGACAACAAGTGTATTATACACAAACCTGTAAGTGCGAGTCGTCTTTGCTCTGTTCTGGCTTCGTGAACTCCGCGTGTAACGCGTGTGTTTTGGCAGTTAGAGGCAGCGTAGGTGCCTCGTGCTGCCACGCATTCTTCTCGTCCTGACGGAATCCAGGGTTGTCGAATGCGAACTCGTCTTTCACTGATTCTGGATCCGTTGAAAACACTAGATGCTTTCCTGTGGACAAAAAATAAGTTGAATTAGCCAAAAATACTTGGCGTCTAAAAGTTCTAGCTATAACACACAAGAGAGCCTACCGTGGACTATTATTGCGATTCCATTTAAGACTTAAACTGAACTGGTTTGCTAAACAATCAATACTAATAATAAATCTGTAAGGGTCATGGAGTAAGTTACTTTGTTTTCAGAGATATTGTGTTTATAGGCTCTATACATGATACTGAAACTAAATTGACCATTTTTAGAATTTTTTTCTGTATGTATGTTCCTCCATAACTCTTAAACGAATCAACTGATTTTCATGAAACTTGGTAGATAAACATACGTACGGGACACAGGAAAATCCAAGTTCGCTAGAAAGAATGTTAGAAGATCTGGTCAGAGAGAGCGAAAAGGTCTTATTCTTATCAACCACAGCAAAACAAAAGTAATGGCAAGTGATGCTGAAGCGATAATCGTACTGAATGGAAATACAATAGAGCGCGTCAAGGAATACGTATACTTGCGGCAATCGGTGACTTTTGACAACCTGACCAAAGATTTAAATGGAGAGATACGGCATTACTAGCGAAAGTGTGTTACAAAATACAACATACATCATACTAAAGACAAAAGTATAAAATACATATACCTTTGTCTAAACACACTTTTAAACACAGACAACACATTCCTTACTTCAAACGTGACTATGACGAATAGCGACGCTCTCAACAAGCGACCGTCACTCACTGTAGCTGGCGTGCTACTATAGTTGGGTTGAGCGCCTGCGCCCAACCCATTGTAAAGAATTTTCGGTGTGTTTTTAGTATGGCGCGAGGAGATTACGCCGCATCTTCGATTTAAATCTTTGAACCTGACAGAGAAAGCAAAGACGGATTTCCTTAGCTTGGAGCAAGTATTGGAGCTTAAAAGAAATTTTTAAAAACAAACATATTGACCAAAAAGTTAAAAGCAAGCTATACGATGTTGCCATTCTTCCTTGCCTTACATATGGCTGCTAGACTTGGGCGCTGAACTACGCTGAAGAACAACAACTTGCAATCTGTCAGCGTAAGATGGAGCGTAGTATGCTAAACCTAAAATTGTCTGATAAGGTTAGTAATAAAATAATTCGAAAACAATCAAAGGTACGACACATTCTGAAAACTATAAAGCTATTAAAATGGAAATGGGCTGGACACATATGTCGATTAGATGACGAAAGATAGACCAAAATTGGAACGGAATGGGTTCCTCGAGAGGAAAGGAGGAAAAGAGGTTGAGTAGTCGAGGCGTGAAAAAGCAGACAGAGAGACAGACAGACAAGAGTTACTTTCGCATTTATAATTATTAGTATGGATTAAATAAAACGATAGTGAATTCATAAATTGTAATCGCCACGTCTATTATAAATGCATCGCACGTGAATAATATTAGCACCTTAATCTTATGCATTTTACAAGACTTTCACTCGGAATTTTATTTTTTAATTAAACGATCGGTTTGGAAACTTTCGATTTAAATAAACACAGTAATAACCATCAACTGAAACTCATCTTTGTTATGCAACGAAATGAAAGTATTAATATTTACACGAATGAATATTAAATAGGTAAATGTTATTACGCTTAGAAATAAAATCACATCAATATTAATGAGTGGTCGTTCCAATTAGATTGGGGTATATTGAATCGGCCAGTGATAAACAACAGTGTTAGGTAAGCTAATTATTTATATTATATACTAGCGACTCGCTCCCGGCTTCGCACGAGTGCAATTTTTTTCTGCAAATTATATACTAAAACCTTTCTCGAGAACCACTCTATCCATTGGTGAGAACAGCGTGAAAATTGGTGCAGTAGTTTTTGGGTTTAATAATATGTAGTGATAAAAAAACTAATGACCCGCTCCCGGCTTTGCCCGGGGTGCATTTTTTTTTATATAAAAACCTCCCCCGTTTATCCTTCTTTCGGATAAACGGGATAAAGGCAACGCCACAGGTGCCAATTGCAGAGGTATTTACATTTAGGATAAAAGCAAGGGAAATGGGCTCTAACATTCCTTGGCCAACGGAACACAATAGCACACATGCTGTTATTCCAGACGGGCTGCCCAAATGACTAAGAAATGCAGTGCTAAATGCAAAAACACTAATGTTAAATCCAGGTAATATAAACTATATGTGTGCCAAGAGCGGTTTTGCGTGAAAGAGAACCAAATTCTAATATGAGTTATAGGTTTTATAATATGAGTAGGATTTTTAAAGCAGGGTAGAGTTTCAATTTTAAAAATATTAATTCATCTAACGCGCTGTGCAGTAATTGCAACCAGAGCCAAGCCCTAGTTTTCACTGAGTGAAATCACAGAGTAGTTTCACACGGGTGCAAAACAGACGTGTTATAATCATTAATTGGTTACGATATGATCGGCTTTCGTGTGAAATAAGGTCAATGGATTATTGTATTCTATTACTTGCTTCCGATTTCTTCTATTCAAATGGGTTGCTTTTGATTTTTACATAATGGAAAATAACATTAAGCTAATGGCCTTAGGGCCTCTTTCACAAACTACATGTAAAGTGTTGATTAGTTACTTTTAGAAATCATTTTCTGTTATATTGAATTATGCACTCGGTTTACTGCATCATTTGATAGCTGTTTTTTTTTATTTATTTTTTATTTAATGTTTGGGACGTTTACCGTACGAACAAAGGTATATCAGCTCCATTATCCCCGGTTACCGGGGACTTTAAATGACAGTTTGGCCTACTTGACGTTTGTGAAAGACGCGCTATGGCACAAATGCCAGTAAAAATAGTGGAATATTTCAAATTATGAGCGAACATAAAGAACAAAGACAATTTTTCGGACGTAGCAGTGTGTATGGGGATCCGAGGATAAGGCCTCGCTGTGATCTCGGACCCAAATTTTTTCAGATAAAGCTTTTAGTATGAAATAAAAAAAGTGTAAAACAGTTGAGGTTCAGTGTAAAAAAGTCACACAGAAAAAGCGACGAGAAAGTCGCACATGCGACCCAGATGTCGCCGGAAGATCTCTATCGAAAGGAAAAGTAATAACATTATGAACCGAGCACACTCGATTGCCATGAATTAATTGCTATTACGTTTATATGTGTTATGCACACTATATTTCTAGAATTATTTAGTGCCTTTCTTTTCTTAAACGGGAAACTTTCACCATTCCAAACCAAACAGTTGGCGGATGAATCAATATTGTCTATCCAGCTTATTTTGCTGATCTAGAAGAAGGCAGTGCACACCTTCTTCTAGACAGATATTGCTTCTGTTCATAGTGTAATTATGGAAAGTTTTAATTAAAAATTATAAACTAACCCATATTCTATTGAGTCCAATAAACTAAAAAAATATTATTTTAATTAAAAATTAAAATTTTAAATAATATTTTAAATTTTATTGAGTCCAATAAAATAACATATCGCACCTTCGGTAAGACAAGGGCATAACTTACATTTTTTTTTTAATTGAATTAAACTTAAAATATATGCAGAAATGTAACATTATTAAATTAAAAAATAATTACAAGACTATGGGGTTTATATGATGAAGAATTGTTTAAAAGCAATATGAGCAGAATACGACATTGAATGCAAAAAAATAACTTTAAATGGCTATCCTGTAAAATTACTAAAAGGGCAGTGTTGCCTTTATTGTCTTGCCAAAGGTGCTATATCACTGGTCCAAACACACTATATCTGCTGTAAGTTGCTGAGGAGTTGGGTATTCCGCAGTCTACTTTATGCTGCAACATCAGATCAACGTTACCATGTCCTGGAAATACCACCGAAGTAACAGTGAACTCCCATGGTCAACTAGCAAATGGGCTGATAGTTTTCAAACACCTTTTTTTTACAAAAGGAAATATCGATACCAATCACGTCAAGAACAACCAACAAAAAAATTCACAGATTTCGTGCCTCACACGACTATCGACCACATTGGAAATTAATCTACGGAATTCGAAATTATGTTGTTCTGACTTGTTGACTTCTTTCAAAAAGGTTAAGCTACAGGGCAAACCCTTAACCCGATCGTCATTATTTTAGGCTGAAATTGTAGCTGACTAAATTGTCCAGAGGAGTTTTTCTCAAATTTTTTCGTTTCCAAAGAGCGTCAAAATCAAAAATTCGAAAAAAAATTCAAATATTTTTCACTATTTCGGCCATAACTCTTTTCGGTTTTGACTTTTTCGAAAAATCCTTTTTGCACCTTACAGCTCTCGTGAATACGCGTTTTTTGAGCCCCTTTTGAATATCATATCTTTACAACTCTTCGAGATATAAGGGTATCGCACTTTTTCCTGAAATCGGGGCCTATACTGAAATGAACGAAAAGACATTTCCAATGTCAAAACTGGATCAAATCCATTTGTTTGAGGGCAATGATTCCACAGATACACACGTCAAACTTATAACACCCCGTTTTTGCGTCCACATGTTCGATTGATGTGTTTGGTATACTGTTACTTCGATGTTATTTCTTTATTTTATAGCCTTGATTTATTTATTTATTTATTATTTGATGCTGGGGCATCATGTACTGTGCGGATAAGCAACTCTTCAGCAACTTACAGCAGATATAGCGTTTTTAGACTCAATAGAAAGTCGGGGATTAGTTTATAATTTTAATTAGGTATAGCTGTAACTGTAGTTTCTTTTCGTGTAAGATTAGCAAACAAGTAGTAAGTAGTTGTGAACTAACGAATGAGCGATACACTAGGTTTAGTCTGTTGTATTTTAACACTTTATTTCTCAATATAACAATGTGAGCGAGCAAATCCGGGTACAATGTCTAGTTTAACAAAAAAATTGGTCAACATACATATTCAATTCACATAAATATATGCAATACAAATACAAATTGTGACTTACATTGCCAATTTGCACATAAGTTGCACTGCCATATTTATTTCTATTAGCATTCTTTCGTTATTTATTAATATTCATGTCTTAAGGTCAAACGTTACTGCTCAATTTTGTCAAATAAATTTTAAATCAGTATTGTTAATTATTATTAACCCGGGTGTGTATAAGTTTGACCTGTGTGTCTGTCTGTAGCATCATAGCTCCTAAACAGCTGGACCGATTTTGGTTTTTCCTGACCGATTTTGAACCGTGACGTCATTTGACGTGGCTTCAAACGACTTAAATCAAATGGAGCGACGCCAAACATTGTGCCCACACACGGTCAGTCCAATTTTCTGTCATTTATGCGTTTGACCGGGGTCGAGTGACGTTGACATGAGCTCTGATTCCGAAGCGCGACAAGACGACACGGCGTAGTGTTTCTACCAAGGAGGATAGAAATGTATTCTATCCTCCTTGGTTTCTACACTCACGATCAGTTGGCGCGATGAAGTGACGTGACGCAACGGCGCGATTTGAAATCCAGTATTTGACATCCAGCCATCAGTTTTTACCATTCACGATCAAATTTTGGCTTCACGTCAGTCAATTTGACGCGATGGACTGATCGTGTATTTTGTCCAACACAGGTTTGATTGATGTGAAATTTGGTATACTGTTACTTCAGTGGTATTTCTATGACATGGAAACCTTGACCTGATGCTGCACCATCAAGTAGTCTGCGGGATACCTACACAGCAAATAGTGTTTGGGTTCAACAGAAAGTCGGGGTGTTAGGTTATAATTTTTAATTTTAGCTTCACTACATAGTAAACAAAGTCGCTTTCCGCTGTCTGTCTGTCCTTATATATGCTTAGATCTTTAAAACTACGCAATGGATTTTATTGTGGTTATTTTTAATAGATAGAGTGACTCAAGAGGACAGTTTTAGTTATATAATTTACAAAGGCAGCAGATACGAGTATCTACTAAAAATAAAGATACAACCCCTGATAATTTTATAACAGCAAAGATGTCAGGCGTTATATTATTGCTTTACACATTCAGTCAGGCGCTACACATCCCTTACTTTTAACGTGGGCGAAGTCGCGGGCACCCGCTAGTGTAATATAAGCTATAACATACACATATTATGTCTGTGTTCTAATGTTTCTTGTATTTCATTACAGAGAGCGACTTGTCCTTAACCCAAAGCAAAGACCCAAAGTTAGGTTGGCACACAGTTATGTCAATGACCGTGCTACGTGGGTGCGTGGGCAAACTTGATTGCATTACTTGCATAAAAAGCTTCGACACTCAAAAGGAGGACGCGATAAATAGAAAGAAAGATGTTACAACACTCTTAAACATTTTAACCTTACAATTTTTCACTAAATTAGATAGTAGATATAGGTACTAAAGTTAGTATTAAAGCTTTCTATAATGACCCATGACTCCATTCTAGGGTCCCTCATCGCAATCTTTCACCACATTACTATTAGTATTCTCTGAAACATTTTCTGAAATGATAGGTCGGGGTAAAGGTTTTTCGTAATTTATAACAACAATATTTTTGTTGTATTTGGCATTAAATAGATGACATTTTAAAAACAGAAAATATTTTTAATGAAAGTAAAATCGGTAGTTCGCCATTTTTCTGTCTGCCAAAATGAGTTAACCTAACGAAGAAGTTCTTGCGAAGAAATTGTTACTACACTCGAAAATATATAGAATTTATGTATTACATGAAAATGTGACACGAGCCGTGAAAAAAAAAAGCAAATATTGGGAGAGCTTGATTCCGAAGTGTTAATTATATAATGAGCGAAGACCTCGGTTTCGGCAAAAATATCTAGCTTCTACACCAGTTTCGGTTTCGACAGAAATTTTGCCGAACCTTCGGCCGCACTGAAACTCTGCTTTCGTGAATTATCGCGCGTCGCTCGGTTGACTTCGGGAGAGTTCCTGTCTCGAGTGTCACCTTCATTTCGGTTTCGGATTCGGTATGAAACAGATACCGAAGATTCGATTGCGGTTTCGGTTTTGATAGAAAGTCCTGTTTCGGTCGGACACTTATAGTGCTAATGCATCTACCAGATATTTACCTGATTCGATCTCTGATTCAGAATTCTTTAGGTATTGCTAAGTTAACAAGAGAGGACTGTAAAAACTACCCTCTTTTGGGTCGGGGGTTAATAAATAGTCTTTCAAGAAAATTATTCTGCGTTTAACTTGAATTAATACCGCTTACGATAAATTATCACTACTCGTATTATAAAACAAAGTACTCCGCCGCGTATGTCTGTCTGTTCGCGATAAACTTAAAAACTACTGCACCGATTTTCATGCTGTTTTCACCAATGGATAGAGTGGTTCTCGAGGAAGGTTTTAATATATAATTCACAAAGTTACGCGGGCGAAGTCGCGCGCAACAGCTAGTGTTATAAAAATCTTTAAAAAATATATTATAGCAATACGATGCCGAGTTGGATTGCAAATAAATAATGACACACATGCACCTTGACCAATGAAAAAGTCAGCGAGTTTCGGTCAATTAAGTAATGCTAATTGCACATGAATTTAAGGTCGACATTTCGAAAGTGGCTAAAACACATCGGTCAAACGAGTTTTAACGATTGAACTAAGAACCTGTTCGAGTCGTTACAACCGAATATTAAGTTGTTTTGATATTTCCCAAAATATAACCAAAGACAATATTCAACAATAATAATACTAATAATAAATCTGTAAGGGTTGGTAATGGAGTAAGTGACTATGTTTTCAGAGATATCGTGTTTATAGGTTCTATACATGATACTATCCATTAGTTCAATTGGGAGTTCAATTTTGATTTGAACTATTGGGGCTTCTTGGTCTCAGTAGATTCACATTAATTAATTGAACTAACGAAACTAAAGTCTCTGTAATTACTTAGTTCAATTTAGCGCTATATGTGACTAAATGAAACTTGCCAATCTATCGGTGTAAGGACTCTAACTATAATTTACTTGAACTCTCTTTTTGTATCGTTAACTATAATTTGGTTAAGGATCTCCTCATTTCAAAGATTCTAGCAGAGATCTTGCAAAAAATGCTGTGAAATTAAACAAAAAAAAAATGTGCGTATCAATTCTCAACTGTTTTGCTAACTGTCAACGCTCCCTATATTTAATTTTGTGGTCCAAACATCGAAATACTACAATGGAATTAGCGTCACAAGTGCCAAAGGGGAACATAAAAAGAACGCCTTTGACAGAATCATGGCGGACTCTTGTCTTCACGCGTCAATAGTAAAAGGTAGTAACGATCAACTTCTACTATTTCATTTTAAACTCTAATAGGTTGACGTAAAGTCACATTTTCTTTAAATTACATACTTATTATTATGTTTGTTTTGTTATAAATGACAGTTCATGCTCTACGCATATGTCACTTTTCAATGTTCCATAAAATTCGTTGTGTTTTGTATGGCACGCGTGTTCCATGTTGTAGTAATTTGATGGGTCCAAACAAATAGTTGTGCGAAGTTTTGAGTTTGCGATTTTAATACAAATCACTGCCTTCCTTTTTTGTCTATTGTTACGAAAAACAGTTATATATTGAGACTAGCTGGTGCCCGCGACTTCGCCCGCGTTAAAAGTAATGGACGAAATACACGATCAGTCCATCCCGTCAAATTGACTGACGTGAAGACAAAATTTGATCGTGAGTGGTAAAAACTGATAGCTTGATATCAAACACTGGATTTCAAATCGCGCCGTTGCGTCACGTCAGTTTGTCGTCACGCCAAATGATTGATCGTGTATTTCGTCCGTTAGGGATGTGTAGCGCCTGACTAAATGTGTAAAGCAATATAACGCCTGATCTTAGCTGTTATAAAATTTTCAGCGGTTGTATCTTTATTTTTAGTAGATATCTGGTGCCCGCGACTTTGCCCGCGTTGTAAATTATATACTAAAACCTTCCTCTTGAATCACTCTATCTATTAAAAAAACCGCATCAAAATCCGTTGCGTAGTTTTAAAGATCTAAGCATACATAGGGACAGACAGACAGCAGGAAGCAACTTTGTTTTATACTATGTATTGATTAGCTGTGTTGTTACGTTCTCGTCCCATGAAAACCCTTCCCAAAATGAATACAATTCTTTACCGTATTCCTTAACTGTATATCAATCAATACTAATAATAAATCTGTAAGTGTAGGTATTGTATGTATGTATGTATGTTCCTCCATAACTCTTAAACGAATTAACTGATTTTCACGAAATTTGGTAGATGAACATTTAGACGTACGGGACACAGGATAGGCTACTTTTTTCTCTTTCAACGCGGACCAAGTCGCAGGCACCAGCTAGTAATGTATATATTCCTATATTTGCTGTTGCCTGGCTACAGCTGAGCGCGTACGATGTCGCCGGTACAGCTAGTCTATACTAATAAATATTTACTTATTCGACGATTTATTTATTCGTCCGTACGTATTTATTAAATTATTTTTAAATATTTCATAACACCACCGGTGAATATTAATAAAGCCTTTGACAATCGTTAGGCAATCTATTGTACGCACGCGGTTTGACACATCAATAAAAAAACCAGTTTAGTTACTTTCGAACTCAGCGATTATGAAAGGGCGTTAGATAGGCAGATATCAAATTCAGTATGTAGTTCGTTTCTTACTGAGACATTTGTGATATTATCTGAATTTACGACCCATTATGTTAACCCCATCCAAATTGATCGAGTTGTTAAGATACCTTGACGCTCTGTCTCGGGTCCTGGGTACGATTCCCGACATGGTCAAACTTTGGAAATGAAAATTATATTTTCAACCGATTTCCAAAAAAGGAGGAGGTTCTCAATTCGACTGTTTTTTTTTAATGTTTGTTACCTCATAACTTTCGACTGGGTGAACCGATTTTGAGAATTCTTTTTTCATTTGAAAGCTGGTGCTCCCGTGTGGTCCCATTTCAATTTGGTCCAGTTCCGACAATGGCATCCATGAGAAAAGACCATGAGACGGTTTGATGTCGGTTTATTTTTTGTTAAAAAGTTATAATATATACCTAATTGATTTAAAAAGGAGAATAATTGTCACTATCAAATAATATAACTTTTTATATAATTACTAGCTGGCGCCCGCGACTTCGTCCGCGTTGAAAAAGAAAAAAAGTAGCCTATCCTGTGTCCTATACGTCTAAATGTTTATCAACCAAGTTTCATGAAAAATCAGTTAATTCTTTTAAGAGTTATGGAGGAACATACATACATACAATACCTACACTTACAGATTTATTATTAGTATTGATGATAAAATTTGGTACAGAGATACTTGGATTAATATATAGGATAATTTTTATCCCGACAAAATGTAACGTTTCCAAGGGAACGTCTAAAATTATAAGAAATTTGGCGCCACTGTCGTCAATAGTCGGCAGACAGGACATTTGTTGGTAGGTTGCTACCGTCGCCTATAACTAGTGATGTTAGGGATATCCGTATCCGTATCCGCGGATCTTGGAACCAAATATCCGTATCCGTATCCGCGGATCTTGGAACCAAATATCCGTATCCGTATCCGCGGATCTTGGAACCAAATATCCGTATCCGTATCCGCGGATCTACATTTTTAATGATCCGGCACATCACTACCTATAACACAAGCAACGCCACAGGCCTACTGCAAGTGCGCTGCCAACTACAGTAGAGGATAATAAGGAATTGAGAAGCACAACAGCACACGTGCTGTTATTTCACTGTGGTTTTCTGTAAGGGCGTGGTTAAGATATAGATGATAGTGCGTACCTTGGTAGTACCTTATAAACAAAAAATACTAATTAAAAACAAAGTAGAACGAGTAATACAATTGTTAAACTCTGTTAATTGATACTTGTTCCTAATCGGTGTAAAATCATTGGGTTTTTCTTTAATTAACCAGAGCTATTTTGCTCGTTAAATTTAATGACGATATTCTCAGTTGGCTTGTAATTGAGTTTCCCCTACTTCGTGTTCACGCGGACTACTGTTGGACGAAACTTGTAAAAAATATCTATACTAATATTATAAAGAGATATTTGTATTTTTGTATGTTTGTAATGAATAAACTCAAAAATTACTGGGCCGATTTTGAAAATTCTTTCACCCATAGAAAGCTACATTATCACCGAGTAACATCACTACATAGTATAAAACAAAGTCGCTTCCAGTCTGTCTGTCCCTAAAAGCTACGGTTGATGCGGTTTTTTTAATAGATAGAGTGATTCAAGAGGAAGGGTTAGTATATAATTTTCAACGCGGGCGAAGTCGCGGTCACCAGCTATCTACTAAAAATAAAGATACAACC
This sequence comes from Synanthedon formicaeformis, assembly GCA_945859745.1. Lineage (NCBI taxonomy): Eukaryota > Metazoa > Arthropoda > Insecta > Lepidoptera > Sesiidae > Synanthedon > Synanthedon formicaeformis. The sequence continues at coordinate 5,347,502 of OX243979.1, forward strand.
GCTGAAAATTTTATAACAGCAAAGATGTCAGGCGCTATATTGCTTTACACATTTAGTCAGGCGCTACACATCCCTTACTTTTAACGCGGGCGAAGTCACGTGCACCAGCTAGTAATTGAAAATTTTGAACTTTTCAACTCCACCAGCTTACTAATTTTATACTATGTAATTCCATGATTACTCATTAGTTATTGGTCGTAGCATTACATAAAAAAAACATGACATTTCTAGCATACAATATAAAGGTTTGGATGGAAACAAAAAACTGAAATTCTAATTTAATTTAAATTTCTAAAATTTATTATTTTTTTTTTATTTTTATTATTTTCAGCATAAACCCTACAGATAAACAAAATAACATACAATAGATACAGTATTACTACGTACATTGCCAATTACTTTGTAACCCGGTATAATTAATTATGTAAAAATGTGCCGAGAATTTCTGACATTTTCGCTGGTTAAAATTCTTGTGATTACTGTGTAAAAGCCAAAAACGCCTGTCTGTCGAGTTCTACATAAAAGAAATCTATGGACGAAATACACGATCAATCATTTGACGTGGCTCCAAACGACTTAAATCAAATGGAGCCACGCCAAAAACTGTGCCCACACACGGTCAGTTCAATTTCCTGTCATTTATGCCTTTGACCGGGTCGAGTGACGTTGACATGAGCTCTGATTCGGAAGCGCGGCAAGATGCCTCGGCGTTGTAAGGAGGATAATAGAAATGTGTTCTATCCTCCTTGGTTTCTACACTCACGATCAGTTGGCGCGATGAAGTGACGTGACGCAACGGCGCGATTTGAAATCCAGTGTGTTTGACATCAAACCATCAGTTTTTACCATTCACGATAAAATTTTGGCTTCATCACGTCAGTCAATTTGACGCGATGAACTGATCGTGTATTTCCTCCATAATAGTAATCTAATAATAAATTAATAATAATAAAAATAGATCCTTTATTTAGCGCACTGCCAAGGTTTGGAACTCCTGCCGCGTCTGTATTTCCGAGCTCATATAACCCAAATATTTTCAAAGTTCTCTTGAATAGGCATTTTCTGGGTAAGCTCGTTCCATCATAGGCCTCATCTTTACACAGCTGGATGTTGGCCAAGAGCAAACCCATCTCTAATAAAAAAAGTCATAGTAAGGACTAATCAGTAATAGTAATTATGTTAATCTAATAGTAGTGGTAAAATAAGCTACTACTATGCTAACTGAACTATCTGCGATCAGCTGACAAACAGAATAATTGTTCTGGTCAATAGGCGTGAAGTATGCCACGTTGTAAAGCCAAGGTCGCTTTGTTTAAACGGAAAATTGTTTAAGAGTTGCGTAAATTACTATAAAATTAACTTACAGATTCACTTATATAATCACATTATAAGTTTAAGTATGTGGTACTTACTTTTGCTAACGAACACTGCACTTTTTTTGTTTGTCAACATTGTTTACATTAAAAATGCTTCGTTTTCAACACTGGTTTAATAAATACTAACATTATTATTGTTCGCAGCTAAGTTTTTGTGGAATTGATTTTATATCTTATCTTATCGTCAGGGCTGTCAGCGAGTTTTCTACCTAATTTGTATATTTTATAAGTAGTATGACACTGTAAAGTCCTGCGTGAATAAACGTCAAAAATACGTAAACAAAACAACATGGCCGCCGATAATTAACAAGACAATCATTGTTCAATTATCACTGACGTTGAGTAATCGTTTATTTTTCTTGTGTTCTCGTGAGGTTTCATTTGTTTTCATGCAACCGGTAATTTAACAATTAAATCGAATTTAGGTTTGTTTTAATTGATGATCATATTTTAACAATTTACATGGTTATTGGAATCTCTGTCCGCGTATATTTCTCTGCTAACTTATTTTAAACCTGCCAACTGATACGGCTTTTTCAATAAAGGTTAAGAGCGATCAACACAACAATTTGGTTTGTGTAGACAATTAAAAAAAAAATGCGTCTGTGCGAAGCCTGAGGCGGGCTGCTATTAATAATATAAAAATTTGTTTCACTTTAACTATAAAATAAAAAAATGAACAATAAAATCAATAAAGACTTTTTTTTTAATTGACGGTTAAACAATAAATTTCAGACTCTTTCAGTTGATTTATTTTAGGAAATTGTTTAGAATTAAGAAATTCAATAAATCATGTTTTCAAATATTTTAAGTTGAATTAAACTTACTGAATGGGAAAATTCGAAGCATTCTTATACACTGAAGAAGATAGTTACGAGAGAAGAAGCTACCTTTTATCATAAAAAAATAGGGAGCATAAGAGACATATTATTTGTCATTGTAAAATCATCCTTCTCGATTCTTCACAAACACGAATGCTAAGTTTAAACTAGTCATTCTTCAATGTCGTCACTAATGGTATGTCATATTGTAAGTAAACAATCACTGTGCGGCCATAATATCTCTTACTTTGCAATTTGCATGAATAAATTGTTTATTATTAAAATAGAAGCTGCAAATACGAGTCGATACCTTAATTCGCAAACCAAATAACTCCTCTGAGGCAAACTTTACAGGGGAGACTAAAATTGTTATATGTAATTTTTTTTTGTATGATACGAGAAAAGAAAAAAGACAAATTTACTTTGGAAATTATGGCTCGTATTAACCTATAGACCTTTTAAAAATTAAATTCTAATTGTCATTAAGTTTCTCCCGTATCAAAAAATCATTTTCAACCAAACGTGGAGTTATTCGTTTTTCGAATTAAGGTCGATACTCCGATGAGTACGTTTGGTGAACCTTTTCAAACGATTTAAAATTTAATAGTTAGACATTTCAATATAATGTTTTAAGATCGACGTTAAACTAGTTAGATATTAAAAAATGTCAACCCTTCATGGGGAATGAACTAACTACCGATTCCAATATATCGCTGTTTGAAACTAAAGGGCCACAAATCAAAATTACACTTTTTACAGGAGAGCTAATCGAAAAAAATATTTTTTTTCTTATTAGATATATATATCAAATGTATGCATATTATACATCGTTAGAAGCGTATTTTTAAGTAGCATTAAATGTTTTATAATACTTTTATAATAAACTGAATACTAGAAAAGATATAGGCATATAAGTTACTTTTGGATATATATGAAAAAAAGATCAAAATATACTAAATATTGAATAAAACAGCCATAAGTCTTTTTGCAACATACAATAGTTAGAAGGATTGTGATTGTATTTTTGCAATAAAAACATTTTTGGATTTTTTGTTTTATGGCCCTTTAGTTTTTAATAGAGAATGGATTGGCTTCGAGACGCTGAATCTGTGGGATCTAGGAGTTATAGAATTTAGCTTTATCTCGCAACTCATACGTGACGTGGATTCACGTTAGCTGTATAGTTAAGGCGTAAAAGAGTAACATATAAACAAAGGCAGTTTGAAATTTATAATCCTCTGGCATTATTACGGACGGGTAAATAAAAAAAATATTATAATTTCTTTACTGCTCTTAGGGAATGATTCACTGGTGACGTCACAAATTTATTTTAAAACATGCAGTACACAGGACACTAACTACTTTGTATTCTTAACGTGAGTTCACATCTATTTTTTGTCTAGGTCGATGAAGACGGCAATAAATTCTGAAGCTCCAATGCAACGGTTCCAAGTAAGAAGGAAAATGTTTTAATTATTGCCAAGATTTTTGCGGTTTTCATAAATATAAAATAACGTTTCGTTCCTCTATATCAGATTCCTAAAATACCAGATGACCAACATAACAGATTCCTAGTATACCTAATTGACCGAGGTTTAACAAAATCACAAGTGTCGGTGGCTGAGAGTGACTGAATGTCAATTAAACGATGGGTAAAAATGTCAATTAAATTAATGTCAATTAAACGCAATAAAATAGCTAATTACGTTGGTATATATGTGTCGTTCATTGTAAAAGTTAACTATCTCCTTGTAACTGAATTTTAGAATAACGAGCTTTTTGCGAATTATAGTGTAGGAAATAAAATAAAAGCATTCATTCATTGTTTTCATCTATGGGATTTTAATGCAACTATTGGAGTTACTTCACTTTTATATTGAAAGTTATGACTAAATGTGATACCATTAGGCAAGAAAAGATGGTTTAAAAATAGGGAGTTACACCACTTTTACAATGAACGACATATATATATATAACTTAACTTCGGGAGGTTGATTTATGTGTATCAATTAGTACTTACACAAAGATATTATTATTGTAAGAAATATATATCTGCACTGTAACGTTCACACCATTGTGATGTGATACTGACATGTCCCTATAGTCATATTAAATTGTGATGACGTAATATAATTCCATCGGTGTCTTGTGGTTAGTGCGAATGAACACCTATACTATAGATAGGTAGTATTATGGGTGCTATTGTCTTGTCCAGTTCATTTGAACTTTGGTATGCAGTTGGGTATAGTCAGACACAAATGAAATTACTTAGGTTCTCTTTACAAACGAATAAAAAAATCGAATCACAGCTAAAGTTTGTTTTTTAATCAGAGACAAAAATGACATTACATGTGACATGCATTACATACATTTCATGGTATCATTATATGCAAACTTGACATTTGCATGTGTCATTTTTGTCTCTAAGATTAAAAAACAGACTTTAGAAGTGTCAAAATGTCAAAAAATATAACATTAGATTATGTTCGCAGCTTCATTCGCGATAAAGAATCCATCCTGATGTCACGTTCACCGATATTCATTAATAATATCGGTAAAATGATAAATGAAAACAAACTTTCAATGACTATAATATTAGTTAATGAAAGTACAAAAAATTATAGTCGTGAATGTTAGTCTTTATATATAGTAGCTACTCGTTGTAAGACTATTAGATATACCTACTTGTAGAGAATAGATTTTTTTTGTGTTTACGTCGACAGACTGACGGTCCAATTTATTAATTATAATAAAAAACTGAAGCAAAGATCTAAGCCTGACAGGTAACATTGAACCAAAACAAATCTGGGCAATATCATATCTACTGTCATAATAACTATCGTTATTTTGTAGTCTTAAGTTAATTCGATGCTATTTGAACTACATCATTAAATTAAGTCTTTTAAAGTTGAAAACGTACATTTGTATTCAAGTAAAACATTGTTTTGAACGTGGGTCCGAGAATACGACCTTGCGGCACACCGTCGCGCGTCGTGATTACACCGTGTCTGATCGCGCGTGCGTGCTTCAAAGCAAAAACTTGAATTCCAACATCTCAGTGTAAAACACATACCTATACTATACTAATGTTACATTTTACCGGTTGTGTAGAAGTGTAAATAAATACATTTAAGTAAATTGATATCGAAGAATATCATGCTCAATATTGTCAAACGCTTTAGTATAAACTATTTTTTTTTACTAGTTAATTTAAAAAATTCAACAATTTTTATGTGATATAATTTCTCCCGGATAATGGCATCAAAATTCAAAATTACATAAATACTTAAAAATAAAATTTACTTTTTTTCTATATTATTTAGTGATGCCACACGGAACTCATAGGGACGACTTTGAGTATCTATTTAAATAGGTATTTCCAAAAGAAAAAGAAAACGAAAGAAAGGCTTTGGTAGGAAGTAAGTTATCGATTTCCCTCCGTCCGCGTACGTAACTAAGTTTTGTAACTAGCTACGAACATTTACTTATCTATAACTAAAACAAAAACCAATTATTATAAATAGTTAAAAAACACCAACGCAACACTACTCCTACGGATTAGTAGGCATTATTAGTATTGCTAAAAGATCCTCAAGTCAAGGTGTTATGTGTAAATCGCAATGTTACCTAACTGTCAACACTTGAATTTTTTTAAAGGTTACTTGTCTTGTTTTTGTAATTGCAGTAATTACTCTGTTCGATTTAAATTGTTTTTCATTAGACGTAGGCAGATGATAGTTGGTTCACGCTGTAACAGTTCTAATATAATCTTAGTTCGTAGTGTTATTTAAATAATCACACAATTCAGCTTATCCAGCCGTTGCCATAACAGTACATAATCTACAGTCCTCCTTTTTCTTTGCCTCTATGATTATTCTAATCCTTGTTCACTGAAACGAACTTATAGGGAGTTAAAACGTTGGGCTGTGATTGGTGGAGATAACAGACAATGTGAGTGTACAGAGTACATGTACTTTTTAGTCTATTCGTAGAACTCTCACTGTTCAGACGCTGTCACTGTTATTATACTCCGTTTTTTAATTTTAATTCGAATAATTGTTATTTTAAGGTTTGAATTTCGTTTAACTAACGTTTAACGTATATTAACTAACGAAAATTTTTCATTCAGGCAGACAGACGCGGCGGAGGACTTTGTTTTATAATATTTAAATAAATAAATCTAAAGAAATACATGTTTGTGTCGTGCCGTGTCTGTACTTAGGTACACAAAATTTTTTTTTTTTTTTTCAAAAAATCAATTTGTAGGTAAACTTTGTTTATGTTACCAAGGTCAAAAACTATGTTTTTAGAATTTTGTCTGATTGTCTGTGCATGTTAATCTCAGATACGGCTTAACCGATTTAAATGCGATTTTCACTGATATCGCTGAAAGGGCCACAAATATGGAATAAAACAACCATAAGTTCGTTGCATCATACAAAATGAAGGATTGTGATTGTATTTTTGCAATAAAAACATTTTTAGATTTTTTTGTTTTATGTCTCTTTAGTTTTTAAGCAGCGATATATTGTAGATAGCTTCCCGTAACATTTAATGTTTGTTTTATTCAAATCGGTTCACAGACAAGAAAGTTATTGTATACTGAATACGAAGTTATACTGCGTACGAAGTTGCGGTCACAGCTAAGTAACTAGTTAAAAATATTATTATATTGAATACGGAAATACCAAGCGTGCGAAAACCGCGCGTCTACGAAGTTGCTAGTTAAAAATATATAACTATTTGTTTACTATCACACAAATTAATCAACAGTAAAAACTAAAAGGAGCTTAGCGAGCAAGAGCAACTCAACAATCAAATATGCGAGCTTCTTATAAAAACGAAACAATATTCGTCCAGGAGCCAGCGACACTTTCGGTTGCTATATTTGCGCAAGCCTGGTTTTTTTTTTATTTGTTGTGATAATATAGCCTATCAACAAAATGAACTCCTGCCATCTCAATCGCGGGACAACAAGTGGCTGTGATATGTCTAATATGTTTAAACGAATGAGTGAATGTCAAAAATGCGCAAAGCTGAAACTTTACATATTGTTTATTGGCAGTCCATTATGAAAAAGAAAACACTTCCTGCCACGTCTATTGTCGAACAACAAAATCCTGCCATCGACATAATAATGTTGTCATGGATTTTCGTGCATTACTATTTTGGTCCTGCCGACGCCATGTCCTGTCAAATGGCTGGCAGCATAATTTTTTTCAGCATCTTAGCTATTAAACTAAAGATTAAAAAAAATTCTGCTTTGCGCTTATAAATCAATTTATTTTTATTTTTTAACATATAACACAAAAACCATATAATAAATGTTGCGTAAATGTGTCAAAAGATAGTGTAGCTGGCTCCCGGACTAATTATTATTGAAGTAAGGTCAGCTTATATAGTGAAGCAGACACTTCCTCAAATTTAACCTCATAGTCTTTGTATCAAATTCTCAACCTTGGACCGATTATAGCTTGGATAAAACACAATTTTTTTCACTTTGCTCTTAAGTTGTTATATTTTTTGCCTTTTATTTTTTTTTCAATAGTCTCTAATCGCTGTGAAAAAGTATATCAATCAGTTCTATACGGAGATCTGGTCATCAGTTTATTATTATTTCCGTTTAAACGGTTCAAACTTGTACCATTACTTAGATAAGAATAAATTGTATATTTTATTGGGAAAATATCGCGTAATTTGGTAATCGGATTTCATAGGTATTTAAATTTGAAAGTAATAAAATATCGCATTTATCATAGATGGCATTTATCAAATACAAATCATTTTTATATTTATTTATGAAATCTGTATCTGCACTTTATAAATGTGAAATATAAAAAGACAATCACTTTTTTATTTGGTTAAGAATTGAAATTAATAAAAACCTATTGCTACCAGACTCTCCAAAGTTTAAGTTAAAAAAAAAATAGCCTGGTTTTGCTTTTCACCTAGAAAGGAAAAAAAGATTAGGTCAGATCATATCCGAGTGAAAATCCGAGTTTAAAAAAGGGCTGTTTAATAACTTACGATTCACTTACATGATAACTTAACCTGAGCTACTAAATTTACCTGTTAAGCCTTTATTTGCCAACTGTGACTCAAGTGTATTACTATAGTAGACACAGCAAAGCACTCGCTACATTCTAATGAAGTTTGAAGGATACTTTACTACGAGTATGTTGTGCCTATTAGGCAATACGTCGTTCGCACGTACATACTGACGTAATTATGTACTCTATAACTTTACCGATTTGTAGGAAAATAGTGGAAGAATCAACTAATTCCAATTACAAGAAATTCTATTTATCTATTTATTTATTTATTTTTTATTTATTTTTCAAAAGGTACACCAACAGCACAAACAAAAAACTTATAATAGGTATAGGTAACACAAGGCAATTTTAAGGTATACACAGATAAATTACAAAATAGAAATTGTGACGAATGACAACATATGCATATAACAATTAATATAACATAAAGTTAACTTAAATAAAATAAAATAATGAGAAAAAGAGAACAAAATGAAATGAAAAGAGAAAAAAAAAGAGAAAGAAAAACACTCAGTTAAATAGTATAGCTGTCAATTTACGCTTAATTTCCGTCGATTTACAGTTAAATATATCAATATCAGCATCAGCACCCAACTCGCTGAACAACATGTTGAGGTTTCTACTAGCCCGCCAAAGAAAGCTATTCTGCCGATAATTGGAACAAGCAAAGGAGATTGAAATAGGGTTTTTTTTATTTTATAATTTTTATTAAAAAATTATCAATTATTTCTTAGTAAGATAGCGACAACGACCAACCCTTACTGAATTTCTTCTACTTATAGATAAAGACCTTCTTATGTATGCCAGAACTTATTCCCTACACTAGTAGGGGGCAAAGTACGGAAAGTAAACTGTCCGGCCCGCCAACAACGCCTCTTTTTAAAGTGAAATATGAGAGTCTGGTCGCCACAAATAAAGACTATATACTGTAGAAAATAGCCGCATACTCGTAATAAAGCATGCAAGATGCTAGCGAAGTTAAAATTGCCAAAAATTGTATCCGTAAACCAAAATCTATAGAACGGCCCCACGCAATTTTTTTTGTTTTACGGCCCCACGTGGAAAAAGTTTGCCTAAAGCCTACCTCGACTATTTTTTTATTATTTTTATTATTTTTTTATTTGTAGTCGCTATCACGTTTACAAATGTAAACGTGATAGCGACTACAAATATTATTTGTAATATTACAAATATTTTTTTATCATTTCAATCTCACCTGATGGTAAGCAAATGGTAAGTGATGATGAGGTCGAAAATAGAGTTCGTTTGCCCGTTAGTAGCCCAAGAACACTGTATTTTTTAAAAAAAATCTTAAAAAAAAAATTATATTCCACATTGCCTAATTCCATCCGAGAGATGGTAGACATTTCCGGGTAGGTAATTTGAGGCAAGCTGAAAACTTGTCCCTTACTGTTCTAAATATAATAAATATTTAAAGGGTTGTCCCGATTTAGCCCCACTACTCCCCAGCCAGGTCATAGTTCGTTTTTTAGTTTTTTTTTTCTTTTTTTCTAGGTTTTTTTTTTAGAGATGGGTTTGCTCTGTAGCAAACCTAAAAAATCTCTAAAAAACCAGCTGTGTAGCAATTAGCAAAGATGAGGCCTATGATGGAGCGAGCTCACCAAGAAAATGCCTATTCACTCCAACTTTGAAAAGATTTGGGTTATAGAAAAGTTATAGGACAAGTTTTCAGCTTGCCTCAAATACCTACCCGAAAATGTCTACCATCTCTCGGGCCATTATATTTTCCAGATGTTATATTTTCCAGCTTGTTCAGATGAGGCGAATTACACGCGAGGACATACGCGCGTATTAACTCGCGCGTAAGCGTGATACACGCCGAACAATTATCGCGTTCATATGATACGCGCGAGGGAAATTCTTCGCGCGTGATACGCATGTCATTCGCCGGAATCTCGACTCGCGCGTTGCTCGCGCGTAGTGCGCGCGTGTCGAAATACTCTGAGCTCCTTGTTGCGTCACTGATCGCGCGAACGCAAGGGCGAGTACACGTCCAGATTACATTATTTTATTAGAAACCGTCAAGCCGGCCCATGTCACTCGCGCGTGTTTCGCGTTTTGTGAACGCAATCAAGAATAGTCTCGCGCGTATACCCTCGCGCATAATTCACCTCAGCTGAACAAGGTCATAGTTTTACTCTCACTGCGAACGAGCGAGACGATTTCAGGGTATGTATCAGACAACTAATCGACCTCTATGCGACTTCCTTTGATCAACAAAGGCGCCTCTCAACAGGGTAACTCTTATCTGATAACGAGTGATAGTTTTGTGTATATAATGTGGAACTTCCAGCAAATGTCAAACAGTACAATGTTTGCGCATACTTATTTTTTCGCAATAACTAGGTACCGTGATTATTATCTTATCATTAAAAGACCACTTTACCTTTAGTGACAAATTATTTGTAAGGTAATTAGTTTAAAAAACACAATTATCTTAAAATATATTAACTAAATACGAATAAATTATTAATTTATTAAAACTTGTTACTCTGGAGATTGTACAGGCTGAGGGCTATTTATTTAATAATAATAATAATTATTATTATTATTTATTTATTTTCGGATTACACATAATGAACATTATGCATTATGGATTTAAGCAACATTATGAAACAACTTCAAACTTCAAAAGGTAAGATGTTATAATAAGCTATATATACCTCTACATAAGAAAAATATACTATTAAGTCTGACTGTTGAGTAGCCAACCAAGCTTTTAGGGAAGGAAACCGAAAAATATTTTGACATTGGAAATGTCTTTTCGTTCGCTTCACTATAGTTAGGCCCCGATTGCACGAAAAAGTGCGATCCCCTTATATCTCAGAGAGTTGTAAAGATATGATATTCAAAAAGACTCAAAAGACGCGTATTCACGAGATCTGTAAGGTTTCAAAAGAATTTTTCGAAAAAGTCAAAACCGAAAAAAGTTATGGCCGAAATAGTGAAAAAAATTTGAATTTTTTCCGAATTTTTGATTTTGGCGCTCGATATTTTGGAAACGAAGAATGATATCAAAAATTTGAGAAAAACTCCTCTGGTCAATTTAGTCAGCTACAATTTGAGCCTAAAATAAAGACGATCGGGTTAAGGGTTTGCCCTGTAGCTTAACCTTTTTGAAAGAAGTCAACAAGTCTGAACAACATAATTTCGAATTCCGTAGATTCATTTCTAATGTGCACGAAATCTGTGAATTTTTTTAAGTAATATAATTTTTTTTTTAGTTTTTTTTTTTTTAAAAAAAGAATGAGTAAATAATGTTTCCAATAAAAACTCGAAATATATCAATATATTTTTTACAAATGACTTTTTCGAGTTGTTTTTCTTGAAACTTTCAAAAACTGGTTAGTCCTTCCATTAACAGTTGTGTTAAGGTGAGGTGATGTTAAAGTAAGTAATATTAACCGAGTGTTCTAGATAATTCGAAAGCATGTTTTTATAACGTTTTACGAGTAATAATTATGGTTAGAGCACGTCATATTATCATGCAACAATCATTAATTTAAATAATTATTAGACCATAGGCACACATTATATTGATTTATAGAAGTTATTGAGAAAGTGAAGCAATCGATGGAGGATCAGAAAAAAAATTTTTTTTTGGAAAATTTATGTCAAAACTTATTTTAATTTTTATCTCTGATAATCAATCAGAGAATAATTAATTAATAAGGATAATCTCTTATCTTATTATTTAGCGGATGCTTTCATTATATTATAATATAAAACTTAAATAAGATTTGTATTTAAAAATTCAGCTTTTTGTATTTAGAAGTTTTGATTTATTGTTTTGTTTTCTTCTTTGTTTTACTTTTTTGGTGTATAAAGTTTGTTTACTAATTCGCGGAAATTTTTGATTGCACTATAATCTATAATGTATGTGTGTCTATCTTTTTTTTTTCTAATTTACTATACCTCATTGTTTGTTTTACTTAAATAGTCAGTCAGATAAAACTTTTTTTATAGGCAAAGATAATATGTTTAGCTTTCCATACCTACATCTGTAGATAAACTCAGAGATTTGAACAAACTTGTTAAGTAAATACACGAAATAAATTTAAAAAAAATCCAAACATTAAGCAACACTACATTAAGTACAAAACGTTCGAATAATAATTCCAAAATTCTCATCTCAAACGCATCAATAGCTCCACGCACACACGCAAACGTGGGATCTGCGTGTACGTATAGGGAAAGGGTGCAAGTGTGCGTTCACAGGTGGAATCGAAGGCGCGGCCTGCCAGGCGACATTCCTCGAGTGACCCACATAGCTTGCGGTGTAGTCGTCCCATCGTAAACTGACTACTATAAACGGCCCATAAAAAACATATAGGTATATTCAATATTATCCGTATATGGGTTTATGGCGGACAGGTTAAAGGAGAGATTTGAACAGGTAACGTCTCGATAAATCTTAATACCGGAATAACAATTGAGACGATATATTTAATGTTTTTTATATGTAGATTTAATTCAATTAAAATCTACATAGGTATTAATTTTATTTTATTTTATTATTGGGATTTAATTAATTTAATTAATGGCAACGTTCGGAAAGCTCAGCCTCCGAGACATCTTCTCGTCCAAAATTCCTCGTCAAAACAAAGGTTTTCGACCAATGTGATGACATAATATGGCGCTGAAACGTGGTCTTCAACCGTTTAGGGCCCATGACACCACCGGCTTGCATCACTGGCGGTACATTTTTGCACCACCAGTGGTTAAAGCCGGTGGTGCCATGGGCCCTAACCAGTCTCCAACTATGGGGCTTGTGAGAAAGCTCAACGAGATATGGAAAGGGTTGTGCTCAGGGTTACACTACGAGATCGAATCATAAATGAGGAGATCCGTAGACTTATGAAAGTTAAGGACATAAACCAGCGGATCAGTAAGTTGAAGTGGCAGTGGGCAGGACCAGGACATTACATTAGTAGGGAGAGCCTAGTGCGAGTTTTACTCTATCAAACGCGTCGAACGCGTAAACGTCAATTTATATGGGAATGAAGCAGCGCCACCTAGTGGCTAACGTGTAGGTTTGCTTTGTATGGGAATGAACGTTTGATCAAGCAAAACTCACTAGAGCCTCTGATAGTTAAGAGTCGCTGATCGACTGTTGATCTAGGTTGTTTCTGACCAGTCCTATTGGAAAATTATGGGCGACCTATATCCAGCAGTAGACGTACTTACTGCGGTATGATTAAAATATGATAATGTTTATCTAAAATATGGTTCTTTTCTTTAAAACTATTTGTATATCTTACTAACATTATAAATGCGAAAATTTGCAAAAATGTATGTTTGTTACTCCTTCACATAAAAAACTAATGAAAGCAATTGGGTGAAATTTGGCCCACAGATACCTCATTTAATATTAATAGTAGTGAATTTTGTAATTGCCTATTAACTGCTTGAAATCGGTAAAAATTGAATAACACAAAAACGGTAATGAAAAATGCATTTACGAGCACTCGAGTTTAACACTTGAATAGTTATCAGTAAATAAATTCGATTAGTCACTATACAATGTTATCTCAAATGTGTAATTTATTACACAAATTCATGCAGAGAATTTCATAATATCTGATAAAGAAGAAGTACTTACTGCGTATGTGCATATTAGATCCTACTAATATTATAAAATGCTACTGTTTCACTACTGAAACGATTTGGATAAAATTTGGCACACAGATAGCTTAATTCTTGGATTACAAATGATATTAGATACAAAAACCTTTCTCATTTATCGCTTTTTCTATTAGGGAAAACTGCATCAAAATCCGTTGCGTGATTTAGGAGGAGTTAGTGAATATACAGAGACAGACAGACGAACGTAGAAAGCGATTTCAATTTATATCATGTATAGTAGCACAGGATCCCACTGCTTGATCCTGCAGGTATCTGTTTTTTCGATGAAATTAATTTTAAAGGAATCTTGAGAATGTATGGAATGGATTAAGGATAGGTTGCCTTGTTAAAATTAGCCGCAATTACCTGTAATTAATTTTAATGTCATTAATATACAAATATAACTTGCAGCTATATGTTTTTTCAGTCAATTTTACATCATTTGAAAGAAAATGATGTAACAAATTAAAATAAAAATGGTTGCCAGCTCTCAGTCGGCCGCAGCGTTAGGGTTGCCAGGTATAAACAGGTATATTACTGTTAATTAACTGCACTCACCTGTTTTTTTTTTTAATTTTGATACAAAATTAAAGTTTTATATATATTGAACACGAAAATCCATGGTTGCCAGTTGTACAATGGCCGCAAACAGAGGTTGCCATGATTTTTGTGAACGACTCTCGCTCCAGGTAAGTGGAGGCACAAGAGAGAAGATGCACACATTGTTACGTGCTGTAAACAATACTATAATGTGGTAAAAATTAAGTTTTATGATTTTTTTACTTATTATTTATTAAACATAAATTTTTGAGCATAATGACAATTTTTATCGCTTGAGGAAAGACCCATTTTTTATTTAAAAAGTTGTCTACAGGATCTTTAGAGAAAATTGGAGTTTTTTCATTTGTTTCTTCCATGTTCATGGATACTTATATTTTTGCTTTTATTTTATTAAGAACTACATTTGCTTTTATTATTAATTTTAACAACATTATTTATATTGATGCTTATGAAATAGATCGCCCATTTATTATTAAAGTGAATTCCATAAAAAGGAGGTTTTCGATGACATATAATCTAATCAATAATGTAATCATTATTTTACTCAAATGCTTGTGTTATTTGTAAGTAAACATAAAATGTACTCAGTGAGACTATTCATTTTTCTCCTGAAAGCTTTATCGTGAGATCAATTTAAATCTCAAATGAATACTATTATTTGATTATTTAATTAGCATGGCTACAAGTCAACGACTTTTTTATACAAACAATTTTTACTTTTATAATTTATCCTACACCTTTTGTTACATTTTATTTCTCTTCCATATGGACACCTTAAATATTTGCACATATTCTTATGCGTAAATAGTGCAAAAATTATACAAACCATTTATTCATAAATACTATTGACAATCATAAAACATTCTAAACCCAACTTTAATTGTAAAAAATGTAAATCATCCCTTTAAGAGTTACTACGTCGTAACATATTATTTAATTATTTGATTTAAAAAAAGACATAAAAAATTATTAAATTACCTTAGACATAAACAAAACATTTTTATTGATGATAAGCAACTGAACAATAGAATATTTTAAGACACGTGACCTTTTATACCTGGCAACCCTAACGCTGCGGCCGACTGAGAGCTGGCAACCATTTTTATTTTAATTTGTTACATCATTTTCTTTCAAATGATGTAAAATTGACTGAAAAAACATATAGCTGCAAGTTATATTTGTATATTAATGACATTAAAATTAATTACAGGTAATTGCGGCTAATTTTAACAAGGCAACCTATCCTTAATCCATTGCATATATTCTCAAGATTTATTTAAAATTAATTTCATCAAAAAAACAGATACCTGCAGGATCAAGCAGTGGGATCTTAGGCTATAGGGGGTACTATTATGTAAGAAAATAATGGTACTTTGGTAATAATGGTTTCTTGACTATTTTTTTTCCGAAGCCTTGACAAAGAAAAGTGTTTCTTTGAAGCCTTGAATTTAATGCATAAATATATTTCACTGTTTATCCCCCTTGGAATCGAGGATTATAATAATTATAATGGAATTATAATGCTGGCAGCTTAGAATCGAGCATCAGACAATACTATGTAACCGCACTACAAGAGAGGTAGCTACATGCACCGCTGACGTCACGCCTCGTCCTTCGGATCACGGATGCCAAGGATTTTTTACATCTCAAAATCATCTTTTCGAGCCTTTGTTATTGTTCCAACTATAAAAATGTTTACCTACATTTTGTACGTTTCAACTTCAAAGATATTTTTTAAACGTTTGATTTTCTTATTTCTATTTAAGTTTACATATTCGGTAGTGCATGGTCAAGAAATGGTTAATTTGTATTATATACTTATCAATATCATTAAAGAGAGATTTGTATTTTTGTATGTTTGTAATGAATAAACTCAAAAACTACTGGACTGATTTTAAAAATTCTTTCACTTATAGAAAGCTACATTATCAGAGAGTAACATAGGCTAAGTTTTATAAATTTACGCGGACGAAATCGCCTGCAACAGCTAGTACGAGTATTATATGCGTTTTGCGTTTATTCATGTACTTATGTACTAACGAACTAAAGAATTGTTTTTTGCAAATACACAAACCTTCTTCGTATACTGACCGTCTGTCTGTTCGCGATAAACTCAAAAACTACTGCACTGATTTTCAAGCTGTTTTCGCCAATGGATAGAGTGATTCTTTAGTATATAATTTACAAAGTTACGCGGGCAAAGTCGCGGGCAGCAGCTAGTATAATATAATATTAATAATAATAATATGGAGCGGGTAGTTAATAATATGGCTTACAATATGACACATGAATATAGATACGTTTTTTGATAGATTTTCATCAATCCTGGATCCTTATCGTTCATCAACAAAATATTCACACGATAAATTTTATCTTCGCATTTAATCAATTCATGTTTAGTTGTAGACAAGTTTATCGTTTATTTGTAAACATTAAAAAGGCATACGAAAACACGAAATGGAAGATTCACTTTCGAAATGGAAGATTCAAAACACGAAGTGGAGAGAATAAAAAAATGTTAAAAATATCTATGTTTAGAATATCTGAACTTTCAGAGATATTGCGCCATCTACCAATATCTCTGAAACTAGAATATGTTACGTAATAATGCACTCTGAAGTTTCAGAGATATTGCGCCATCTACCAATATCTCTGAAACTAGAATATGTTACGTATTAATGCATTATGAAGTTTCAGAGATGGCACTGATATTAATTCGTTATGATAAATCTATACTTATATATTATAAAGCTTTGTTTGTTGTTTGTTTGGTTGTACGCGTACAACCTAATCTCAGGAACTACTGGTTCGAATTGAAAAATTCTTTTTGTGTTGCATAGTCTATTTATCGAGGAAGGCTATAGGCTATAGAGAACGACACGAAGCAACAAAATTCTATCTAAAGAAAAGCGGACACATTCCTCTAGTCTAGATCGTATTTTGTTGCTTCGTTTCTCAATATGAAACTTTATAAAAGGTATTAAAAAATTGTAGACATACTTACCGAGGGCCTTATAGAGCCGTTATTAATAATTCCTTCTCAGTCACGAGATAATATTTTTTAAATGAGTGGCACTAGTGTGCCTTTGTACGCGCTCTTAAGAGTGGGTATAAAGCAAACAAAATTTGTAATTTCACCCTTGTGGCCCCTTGGACATGACAGTGACACAAAATACGTACAACTACGCACAACATGCGACGCAAGATAGCGCATCTCGCTCAATAAAAATGTTATGTGCCAAAAGTATTAAATGTTAATTATTCGTAAACTACAACGTCAAATGAAAAATTGTTACATACAGCCTTAGATAATATGTGAAGTGAAATTACTGATACATTTTTAGCTTTGTAATGTGTGTCATTTTGAAAATAAAACTAAAATCGATGGAAATGAGAGCTCACTTAGTGATTTTTTTTCTATCGAGAAAATTTCATTATATTATGTTTTCTGTTACAGTCGTCACTTTCATTTATAATGTATTTATCTATTTAAAAAAAATAATTAAATTAGACTATGTTTACTTAGATAAAATTCAAATCTAGGATTGGCTATTTCTCTTTATACCCGCTCTTAAGTCAACAAGACTATAGACTAACACAAGCAACATAGCAAGTGCTGCGAATGCGCTTTCGAACATATGAATAGGAATCGACCGAAACAAAAAAGCACTCATGCTGTTATTTTACTGTGCTCTTCTATAAGGGGGTGGGGTGGCTGCCCAAATGACTGCGAAACTGTGAGTGAACTGTATGGTACGTCCATAGACTGAACATAAGGCAAGACTGAAGTGGCCACAGACAAGTCTGAGTATGCTTACTAACTTGGCACATGAGTAGTTCTAAAACTACGTGACCTAGTTAATTCTCTTTAAGTGCGAACTCTGAAAAGGGGGAAAATATCAACTAACTAAGCGGAATTTATTTACAGAATTTTTCGCTTCGTTCGTAGTTGTTTTCATTTTTTACATAAAAAATTTTTATGTTCATTTTTACGCGAACATAATATCTTTTAAGTTGGACCAAATTACACATAATTACGAAGTTTTATCAAAATTAGTTCAATACTTTAGTTCATTGGCGTCAAACAACGTGACACGTAATTTTTATATAGGTATGAAGAATTGATGATAACATAACTACTTAAGTAAATATATATAGAGATTATAAACAGAGAAGATTTGTACTTATGTTTGTAATGAATAAACTCAAAAACTACTGGACCTATTTAAAAAATTCTTTCACCCATAGCACAGCGAGTAACATACTCGTAACTTCACTATATACATAGTATGAAACAAAATCCCTTCCTGCTGTGTGTCTGTCCCTGTGTATGCTTAGATCTTTAAAACTACGCAACGCATTTTGAAGCGGTTTTTTTTAATAGAGTGATTCAAGAGGAAGGTTTTAGTATATAATTTTCAACGCGGGCAAAGTCGCGGGCACCAGCTATCTACTAAAAATAAAGATCTAAGACTCTGAAAATTTTAAAACAGCAAAGAGGGTAAATCCATGGTAACTCATGTTACATTTTTACTTCCCTATTGAAACTAACAAAGCTAGCATACCATATTTATAATTATATCAACTACCCCCTTAATGGAAATTTCGTTGTTATAAAGCATAAAATGTGGGTCTCGTTTTATTTTGAATTTTCTAGGTTAATTTTTTTTTTAGTTTCAATAAAAATTGTTGGTAACTCACGTTACCTTTGGCGACATTAGCTTTTAGGCTAGTTTAAATTAAATAAGAATATTAAAAATCAAATCCGTTTTTATTAAATGTCTTACATATGAGATTATTAGCAAAATTAATGGTTTTAGAAACACGCATTTTTTAGACTTAAATAATGGTCACTCATGTTACATTTTTTTTTTTTTTATGTTAAGGTCGACAGACAGGCTGACGGTCCACTTGATGGTAGGTGGCTACCGTCGCCTATAACACAAGCAACGCCATAAGTGCTACAAGTGCGCTGTAGACCATAGGATTAAGGATAAGGGATAAGGAAGGGATGGGGTAATGGGCTCTGGCATCCCTTACTCACTTACCGAAACACAACAGCACGTAAATGCTGTTATTTCACGGTGGTAATCTGTAAGGTGGTGGTTACTGCCGCCAGACGGGCTGCCCAAATGACTGCGAAATGAAGTGTGCCCTGCCACTACTACATTACATGGATTTACCCAAGATGTCAGGCGTTATATTGCTTTACACATTTAGTCAGGCGCTACACATCCCTTACTTTTAACGCGGGCGAAGTCGCGGGCACCAGGCTAGTGCCTAGTGCAATTTCCAATAATGACTAGAAGAAGTTTCGATTAGTTAACGCCTTAACTAGTGGCTCAGTGAATGTAGTGTTTTTATAACTTTCTGTTTGCAGTTTAAGTTAGAAGCTTTCACTTGTCACACAGCCAGCACATCACATAAAACGTTATGAAATTGTCTAGAAAACAGAAACATACGTGCCTCGTGATTATCATGATTAACTGGCTTCTATATGTTTGTTTGTTGATGTTTCGCAAGTTATTTATATACATAATTAAGTTAGTTTTAAAGGAGGTATGGTTACGTGATGTAAATTTTCTTTTTTTTTATTTAAAAACTTTATTTTCAGTCTAGTCATGAAGCCTAACTTGGTTCAATTACGAAACAGTGTTGAAATCTATATCCTTAGCCTTACATATTATAAAACAAAAGCCCTCCGCCGCGTCTATCTGTTTGTTTGTTCGCGATAAACTCAAAAACTACTGCACCGATTTTCAAGCTGTTTTCACCAATGGATAAAGTGGTTTTAGGAACGAGGAAGGTTTTAGTATATAATTTACAAAGTTACGCGGGCGAAGTAGCGGGAAGCAGCTAGTCTATACTAATATTATAAAGAGAGAAGATTAATTTGTACGCTTGTAATAAATAAATTCAAAAATTACTAGACCGATTTATAAAATTCTTTCACCTAATAGACAGTTACGTTACTAGCGAGTAACAATTATAGATATATAGAGTTATTAGATAAAATTAAACAGTCAAATAAATAATTTTTAAATCGCGAGTATTCTGAACTAGAAATTTTTCAGTCTGGCATTTACAGTGGCCACTGTTTTTTGTTATGGCAAACAAAATTAGGACCTTCAAATTCAAAGTGTAAACTACAGAGAATGAAGAATGTAGAACCTCCTCTTCTCTATGGTGTAAGTAAATATACAAATAATTTTATTCTTTCTATATTAAAATGAGCAATGTCATTTAATCGTCTATAGATATTTTCCGTCGTAAACACTTCGATTTAAAAAAATACGCGTTCCAAATAAGAAGACTAAAATGGTTTTTAAATAGCTTGTCAGCGGCCAGTTACCATATCGGGAGTAAGTTCCTTTTTCAAACAGCGATCCGGTTGTGGATATACAGTTAACACTGGCACTACACTTGCTAAACTTAATACGTGTTCTTTTTATAAAAAAAAATGTTTTAATTTACTTTTTGCCTATAATATTATTAACACTTTTGCATTTGTAATGCTACTGAAGAGTTTGTTTGGTTGAACGCGTTAATCTCAGGAACTACTTGTTCGAATTGAAAAATTATTTTTGTGTTGGTTAGTCTAACTATTTATCATTTTGTACATTTTGAACGCGGACGAAGTCGCGGGAAACAGCTAGTCATCAATACTAATAACAAATCTGTAAGGGTTGGTGATGGAGTAAGTTACTTTGTTTTCAGAGATATCGTGTTTATAGGCTCTATACATGATACTGAAACTAAATTTACCATTTTTACAATTTTTTTCTGTATGTATGTATATTCCTCCATAACTCTTAAACGAATCAACTGATTTTCATGAAACTTGGTAGATAAACATTTAGACGTACAGGACACAGGATAGGCTACTTTTTTCTTTTTTAACGCGGACGAAGTCGCGGGCGCCAGCTAGTATTTTAATAAAACTTAAATTTTCCTTTGATAAGTTTCAATTTCGAATACATAAGTATTTCATTTGACGTATTGAGGATCTAGAAAATAGTTCATTCATTAAGTGATTGTGTAATTATCGCCTGCCACTATCTAATTATACTTCAATTTATACTTATAAAGCTAAGTATACAATTAGTATACGCTTGTTGCCCATACCACTTAACTCCTTATTGGTTGCGTTTCTAGATTGCGTATTTATTTGGCATTATGTTTGTTCTATTTTAAACCCTATTTATATACCCATAATATTAAAAATCGAGTGAAACGACAGACTGTCACTTGACGCAGATCTGCGTCAATAACAGACGAGACTAGCCTTTAGCTTCGTTAGACGCTGTGTAGTGTATGTATTTTTTATAAGAAAAAAAAAACGATATATACAGTTGAAATATATAAGTCTAGGTAGGTATACTAAAACTTTTTTGAAGAGCATTTTGGACATTTTTGAGATGGGAAAAAACCATTGAACTCGCGACACTGTTACCGTAACCGCGATACTTACCTCTGTAATAAGTATTTTATTTTATTTTATTTAATCGAAATACCAACAGCACATCAAAATTAGCTAAGTCACATAATATAAGTTAGGTACACATACACGTTTACATTATAAGTATGTACATATTATATTGTAAAATATTTCCTGACGATTCAAAAAAAAAAAAGGTAATTGTTCAAATTTTCACTTCAAGTTCAAGTGTTCCTGTTAAAATAAAAAAAACAATTTTTTTGCTTAATATATTTTTTTATTTTTCAACGCGGACTAAGACTATTTAAAATTAATGACGAAATTCTTGTATTAGTACTTTGTATGATATAATTTTACAATCATACAAAAACTGGGTTTTTTTTTTAAATAATGTTAACAGTCACGAAAGACGTTAAGCACATTTTCGTAGACCTCGTAACAAAAATTAAAAAAAAAAAACAAAATCAGTCTTAACTGTCTAATAATAGGGATTAGAATGAAGTAACGGGGATAAAAGTATTAGGGGCATTAAAATTCCTCAGATAAAACTGAGTGACCTAACAAGATTAGTTATAATGTAGGTAAACTCGTATACAAAGTTGATGAAAACGCGGAAATTTTCAAATACATACATAGATAATATTTTAAAGTAATTCTAAAGTAAGTAAGATATAAGCGCAAAAACATTATATAAGTACCTACACAATATTCCTTTCATATTATAATAATAAGAAAATAAACAAAATAACTAGAAGCTATTACGCAGATCATTATTTCGTGTTTCATTTGAATTATACCTACTGCATATTCAGTTTCAAATTTAATGTATATTTATAAAGGCAAAGACATCTTGTTATAAAGCCTATTATTTATTTAAATTAACTTGTTTACCGGTCGGACGTCTATTAAAAAATCCGTCGAGTCTCATCGCTTATTTATTTTCAAAGAAGCAAAGGTCATTGTTAACTTTCCAAATTCAAGTTCAAGATTCCGTTTGACGGACGCAGGAGTTTAAAAAAAGAATATTAATTATAGGTACCTAATACCACAGAACAAAATATAAGGACAAGTAATGGTTTAGATGATAATAGTTATTACCATGTAGGTAATATACGTAAACGTGCTTACATACCTTTGCGGGTTTTCAAATAAATATTCCTCAGGTAATAAATTGCTGCCACAAGTAAAAGTGCAGCTATGAAAGCACCTATTGCCGCACCAGCGACGCTGCCAGCACCATAACAATCTGCCTGTTCTTGAGCAGAAACACACACCACAAGAACAGCGAACGAAAACAACTTTAACATTTCACTCATTTTTAAAACACACATTGTAACATCACTTTATATGGCACAAAATAATTCAGAGAGATGGTAACACTCCAACCAATCACATTCCTTTAACTTTTTTTTTTTAATTTGACAAGCAAACTTTTCTCCACGACAATTGCAAAAGGCGTCCGCCACGACAGGCAGCGCGGTAAACTCTGTTTTCAAACTTTGCTTGGTTTGCTTGCTTGCTTTTGGTTGGTTGTGGTCGCTTCGCCTCGCTTGTGAATGCCGTGATTGTGGGACAGAGAACGTACGTGAATAAAACGTGTTTTTGTTGGACAGCCAGTCCATGTGCGTTAAGCTAGTTTGCTATTTTAATCTATCTGTTTTCCGCTTACATCTATCTAACTAAACCATTCAATGAATTTTTATACGATTTTGATACATTACTGAAAACTATAACCAATACACTATAAAAAGAGTAATAAGCGAGGAAGATTTGTGTGGATACAATTTGCAGAAAAAAATTGCATATATACTTGCTATGCAGGGGGCGGGTCGCTAATAAAGATATTTGATTATTTTTGTAATTATTGGTTTTTATGAACCTATATTATACTCGTATAACAAACATTTGTTTCAGAAAATATATTGCAATCAATGGTTACTCAAAGAGAAACTTTTTTCAAATCAATGTACACTTGAACACAAATAAAAAAGTATTTCGTTTCGAAATATAGGCTAGTGTGTTTTTATTTATTTTATTTATTTTTTCTTGAAGCGTTTCTTTATTTTCTTACTGTAATCCGTTAAAAGATAAATCAAGATACCTACATATGCAATTATGAGAAAATCTATAATTAATCTGTTGTTATGGAGAATATATTTTATTATTAATATGATCAGCTACTGTTTTCTTTGGAATACTAAGCTTCCTTCATAGACATTAATAGCCTTATTTTACATAATAATGTTTTTTTAAATACAAAAAAAAGTATGAAAAAAGATCATCTGTTTTGAAAGCAAGTACTTATTACCTAACCATTTGTACCAATAAATGGCTGTGATTTTGCACATCGAGTGATTATTTTATAAACTGTTACAATAAAAAAAAGAATATAATAAAATCTTTACTGGCAATGCTGTGCTAACGAACACCTACACCTGATGCGGATTGCGGACCGATTCCAGCGCAGGTATCACAAGCAGTCATGTGAAATGGTTGTTTATATAACGAATGTCGTGAACACACACGTATTTTTACCGAAAATATTGACGGATTTTAAGTGCTTAAGAAAATCTATACTTAAGCACTTTTATTTTTATTTTTAATAATGTGTTTGCTCTTGTCCAGCATCTAGCCGTGCCAAAGATTTAAATCTTTGAGCCGTGCAGCAAAGACGAGGCCGACGATATGGAGCGAGCTCACCCAGAAAATGACTATTCACCAACTAGAACTATTCACCATAGCTATTCACTCGGACTAAAAATATTTGGGTTACATGAACTCGGAAGGAAACAGACGCCGCAAAGAAGTACTGATCCTTGGCAGCGTGTAGGTATTATGAAAATGGGGAAGGCGGTATGAGCTCATGCAGCTCCTGGGCTCCTGGGCACACTACTCTACGAAGTACATCTTATAGATAGAAGACACACGGACAGGCTATTATGAGTAAATGTGCCAAGCTCCAGGCTATGCAACTTATTTCCTAAAAGCGTAGGTACTTACTGCCGCCAAAGAGCCTGCTAGTTCTGTGATCCACCGAGTCCAATGCGGCATGTTGGTATTTGGCTGACCCATCCCAAAGGTGGGAGCAATTACTCCATGCAACTCTGATGTGCCTAAAGCCCAAAACTTATTTTTTTATGTTATTATAAGATTAAAAAGTTATTATGAAAATAAAAAGTCATAGTTACTTACCCAATTAAAAGTTAAAAAGTAATAAAACTTTAATTACCTACTTTTTTTAAGAATTTAAAAGTTTAAAAAAAAGTTTAAAAACGGCACCTGAGATGCCCGCAACCGAACAAATTGTACAAATCATTATTTTTCTTATAATTATAATTAATTACAGTATTTATCCTAAGGTACCTGCAATTACCTACAATACTTCTTATTTTTATGTTAAATGTTTTATCAATGTTTTTCTTTAATTTAGTCATATTTTAATACCAATTTAAAGTGAAAGTAACCTAATATAGTATTACAATAACTAAAAAATATACCTATGTATAACTTATTATTACATATTTTACTATTAGGTGCAATTTTATTGTTGGGAGAAACCCAGGTGTCTTTTTATTATTACATTGAAAGTGTTTTCATAAATTAAATAGTAAGCTCGAGTAAGCTACAATCTCGCTACAATAAGTTAAAGACTTGATAAGAATACCTACAAAAAAACATTTGACTCTAAAAGTTCAAAACTATGCTTCAGAAGTCTGTAAAAAAATCAATGGTCAAAGTAAGACTGTCACCTGTGCATGTGACGTGACGCGCTACAACAGTGTTACCAACTTAGCTGATTTTCCGTCAGATCTAGCGGATGTTTTAGTTAGCAGATAACGGATTTTTATAACAATATTAGATTTGTATCAGACGATATTCGAGCGGATATTCCCCAATCGTAAACAAGACTGTATATAGCAAAATAATTAGCTTACATTTAAAACACAATGCTTTTGTTTTTTTTTTCTTACAGAAACAAAAAGTGACAACAATATAGATTTACTTAGGTAACTTCAATCTAAGAAGAGTTCTATATTACTTTTATATCTAACTAACAAGCCACCTTCAGCAGATTTTTTTTTCTAAAAATTATATATAAATATCTGAGTATTTTAACTTTCTTTCCATTGGCGAAAACCGAATTCTTTGCGTAGTTTAAAAGATCTAAGCGTACACACAGAGTGACAGGCGGCGGGAAGCGACTTTTTTATACTATGTAAAGATGTTGCTACCCACTAATTTTGATGATTGAGAAGTGTTAAACACAATAAAGTATCCAAGCCCCTTATTTCTCAGTCAGTATTTTGATGAATTTATTGACGGGAAAACTTGTAGTGTATAGCGGATTTCTGACGAAATTTGACCATACATAGAGATGGCGAAATTTCAAAATTACTGTTGGCAACACTACGACGACGCATCCATCAGGAACGTCGTCGGTCGTCGGGCTAACCAACCGAACCCGGCCAAAAAGCTGAAAAAGTGAGAAGTCATTGAAAAAGTGTTAGAAAAGCAAAATAAGCGAGATAAAAAAGACTTCCCGATATTTTCTTGAATCTTCAATGAATCATATTTAATAATGGAGAACGACATTTTGGAATCATTAAACGATTTGGGGTATGTAATTTCCAAAATAAATACAATAAATTCGCCTAATTTCATCAAATCACGCAGTAATTTTTGCCGATAAATGTACA
Source organism: Synanthedon formicaeformis (assembly GCA_945859745.1). Lineage (NCBI taxonomy): Eukaryota > Metazoa > Arthropoda > Insecta > Lepidoptera > Sesiidae > Synanthedon > Synanthedon formicaeformis. The sequence goes on from OX243979.1 coordinate 5,374,094, forward strand.
TGCAGTCAGTATTATTTATAATAATAAATTTTCGTCTTCATATCTTCTGTTTTAATATCATTCTGTAGTTTTCCAGTAATGAGGTTATGATTTGTGATGTCATGGACTTACTTGTAATATAGAAACATTAAGGGCCTCTGACAATCAGTAATGTAGTCTTATCAGAAAAAGGTAATCGTGAATGGCTCGGCAACTTCAAAACTGACAGAATCCTTTCCTCAAGGTCCCACTGAAGGAAACTCGTGATATAGATGAAAAAAACCTGAATCAATCACAACAGTTTGCTCACCCTATAAAGACGGGCTCCACATGGCTCACACAGACGCCCATAAATCAGAAGTGTTTGCTGCCCATTTATCAACTGTGTTTCAACCCAATGACCTAATTGGCGAGGAAGACCCAGAAATTGATAAAATTTTAAATCAGGATTTCCAATTGTGCTTCCCCTTACCAACTACGACTCCTCATGAAATTTTTGAGGAGATTAAAAAAATGGACTCTAAAAAAGCCCCGGGATATGATCTCATTAATAAAAATCTCGTAAATACTTACTACTAAATACTGAATTTCAGATACGAAGGCCCACTCAATGATGAAGATGCATTTACAAGAGCACTCGATGGTGGGCCAAAATCACTCGACTACACAAAACTCATCCACATATTAGCGGAAGAACTGAAAAAGTTATGCAGTCTCGAAGAGACTGTCAATGTAATGAATGATTCCGACGAGTCCAGTACGTTCCTACTGGAACTGAGTTCGTTTTTGAAGGAACTCGGATGCCCTTACAAGAAACTCATAACAGGTTAGTTTAATAATCCGTACTAATATTATGAATGCATATTATTTGTATGGATGGATGTTTGTTACTCTTTCACGCAAAAACTACTGAACCAATCACCATGAAATTTTGCATACACATTGTCCTGGACACCAGAAAGGACATAGGGTACCTTTCATCGTTCAATGCAGAAGAAGTCGCGGGCACCAGCTAGTATGATCTATATCAAAGTTGTTGGAAATTGGAACTCCCTGCCGGCATCTGTGTTTCCAGGAAAATCTTTTTAAAGTTTCAAGAGTAAGGTAATAGTAATATATTTGCAACCACAGTTCAAAATCTGACATATTTCAAGATGAATATTTCTTTTTTTGGCAATTCTCTACTAAAAGCTTACCTGGATTAACATCTATACTAATATAATAAAATTAAAGAGTTTGTTTGTTTAGTTTGAATTGAAAAATTCTTTTTGTGTTGGGTAGCCTATTTATCGATGATATAGAGAATGCGGACGAAGTCGCTGGCACCAGCTAGTATAGGATATTTTTTATCCTGGAAAAATGTTAGATTCCTGAGGGATCGTCTAACTAACTGAACGTATAAAAATTCAGCGCCACTGTTGTTATCATTGGAGGCGCCACCATCGTCACAGCGATAAAGATGTAAGACAATAATTTCAGGACATATGTCTTCCCGTCTCCAGAGCAGAGAAGACCGCATACTACTGTTGGACTATTTGATATCGGAACTGATGGCCGCCAGGATGGTCAACGTGGACTGTCCAAAAAATAAAGGAACTGGCATGCAAATTGTTGTGGTATGTATTAAAATTAGCTACTCTTATGTGAAAGTCTAGAAATTATTATGTTGCTTATGTTTCACAGTATGTAATAGTGATTTTAGGGTTGGGAAAAAAGTTTAGTTCGTTTTGAGGAACAAAACGATAACGCTCGGGCTCTGCGATATCTGTCATAGGAAAAATAAACTATACTTTTTTTAAATCTAAGTTTTCACTTCTCACGTGCAGTCCAACGACTGATATGTTTTCGTTAGTAAAGGTCGTCAGACAGGCTGACAATACACTTGATGGTGTATCGTCGTAGTTATAAGCAATGGCACAGGTGCTATAAGGGATTTAAAAGGGATTAATAAGAAATGTGCTCTGGCTCTGGTATTCCTTAAACTCACCAAAAAAACAACAGCAGCACTAATGCTGTTATATCACAGTGGTCTTCTGTAAGGGGTTGGTTTCAAAGTTGGCCGTGCAGGGAATCGAACCTGAGACCCCTAAGTCAGAATGCCCAAGGTGTTCTGACCAATAGGTAAATCATTATTAGTAAATGATATTTTTTTTAATACAGAATGAATCGCCTACAGCAAAGGATTTGAAAGAAATCTTGATAGCACTGAAATTTAATAAACCACCGCCGAGTATAACAGCAGAAATGTTGTTCTCAAGACTCGAAACTAAACTCAAGGATACAATACAAAAAGAAGGTAATGTTTATAAAATATAGCCTATATTTACTCACTGATAATGTAGCTTTCTATAGGTGAAAGAATTTTTAAAATCAATCCAGTAGTTTTTGAGTTGTTCATTACAAACAAAAATACTAATCTCTCTTTATTTAATTAGTCTACATGGATTACTTTGTAAAGAAGATTTTTGACATGTTGTGTGTTGTTAGACATGTTTTTACATTTGTGTGTTGTTAGACATGTTTTGACATGTGTGTTAAACATGTTTTTTACATTTTGTGTGTTGTTAGACATGTTTTGACATGTTGTGTGTTGTTAGACATGTTTTGACATGTTGTGTGTTGTTAGACATGTTGTGTGTTAAACATGTTTTTTACATTTTGTGTGTTGTTAGACATGTTTTGACATGTCGTGTGTTGTTAGACATGTTGTGTGTTAAACATGTTTTTTACATGTTGTGTGTTGTTAGACATGTTTTGACATGTTGTGTGTTAAACATGTTTTTTTACATGTTGTGTGTTGTTATTATAGGTCAACAATTGGTGGGCAAGCCCCTTTACAATAAATCGTTAACTGAGAAAGAGTGGAAGCAATTGGAGTCCACGTTCTCTGAAATGTTTGAGGAGTATCGTCTCAGAAGAGAAACGCTCATAACGCGTTTGGAGTGCACCATACAGAGTTTTGAGGTTAGTTTTTTTCTCTCTTCTTTATATTAAAATCGACAGACAGGCTGACTGTCCACTGGGTGGCTACCGTCGCCTGTATAACACAAGCAATCATCATTTCTGACATTTCATCAAAATGCCTTTTTTTTTTAAAGATACCATTTATTATAGTTACATAATTTTTTTTATAATCTCTTACTCTATGGGAAACGTATTATGTAACTAGCCTATCTTGTGTCCCGTACGTCTAAATGTTTATCTATCAAGTTTCATGAAAATCAGTTAATTCGTTTAAGAGTTATAGAGGAACAATACATACGTACATACATACAGAAAAAAAATCTAAAAATCGTGAATTTAGTTTCAGTATCATGTATAGAGCCTATAAACACAATATCACTGAAAACAAAGTAACGTACTCCACGACCGACCCTTACAGATTTATTATTAGTATTGATGATACTCTTTCTGCCTAAAAAATGTCTAAACTGTTCTAAATTTTTCAACAATTGCAGTGGTCCGATAGGCTCAAGAGCAGAAAGGACGAGATCCAATCAATTTATCGTCCGAAGAGAGAACAGCTCAAGGTGAAGCCCGACGTGAGACTGAGCGACTTCCTCGCAGCGAGGAGTTCTCTGCTGCAAGTCGAGAAGACGGCCAGCGCTTCGGTCAGAAAGAACACACAGTCGGACGTCAACAAAGTTATCATCGGACGGGTGAGTTGACACAAAAAACAGAGTGTTACAAGTTTGACTTGTGTGTGTCTGTCTGTGGAATCGTAGTTATAATTGCTGTGGTTTTTTTTTTAGGTACCAGATCGCGGTGGTCGTCCCAACGAACAGCAGCCGCCCCCACCGGAGATGCCCTCGTGGCAAAAGCGGACTCCTGCTCCGGTAAGACATGCTGGTGTCAGCGACTTTGTCCGTGTTAAAAAATATGTATACATATATTATATAAGCAATATAATGGTTGACCTCTTGTTGCTATAACACACTGGCTGGCCAGGCGTTAGTTTTTTTTTAAATGTTATTTTAAATGATCCCTCGGGCGCAGTACTTTTCTCTGCATGAAAGCAGTGCTAAGATCATTGCAATAAGGTTGAAATTAATATGTTTAGATAAAGTCCGTTGCATGCAGCGACGTGCCGAAGCGTCACGTGGCATAATGCGGAACGCTACTACGGCCTCTTGATATTGAAATGTAGAAGTATGAGTGCTAACATCATTGCAATAAGGTTGAAATTAAAATGTTTAGAAAAGGTCCGTTGCATGCAGCGACGTGCCGAAGCATCACGTGGCATAATGCGGAACGCTACGGCCTCTTGATATTGAAATGAAGGAGTCTGAGTGCTAAGATCAATGCAATAAGGTTGAAATTAAAATGTTTAGAAAAAGTCCGCTGCATGCGGCGACGTGCCGAAGCATCACGTGGCATAATGCGGAACGCTGCGGCCTCTTGATATTGGAATGAAGGAGTCTAAGTGCTAAGATCATTGCAATAAGGTTGAAAATAATTTGTTTAAGAAGAAATCTTTTGCAGTGCGTGTTTCGTTTTTCAGAGCGGCGGCGACGGCGCGGGGAGAGGAGGCCGCGGGGGTGCGGGGGGAGGTGGCGGCGGAAGGGGGGGTCGCGTGCAGGGAGGTTACAACCAGGGAGGAGACAGGTATACATTCTTTCATACATTTTACTAGAGGACCGTTGTCGTGCCCGAACTCGAAAAAAAAATGTTACCCGATTGAACTGTTAGAACTGTGAAAAGGTAACAAACAGACAGACATGTTACTTTTATATTAATAATTTTAGTATGGATTTATTAGTTAATTTTTCTCGTTACGTTTTCCTCATATTCTTGCAATACTTTTATCGCTAAATCAGGGAAGTTTAACCGATTCGGAACGCGAAAAGCGCCTTTTGAACAAAATGCTGAGTAGACCTTTTTTGTAACTTTATTTCTTACTGTTACTGAATTTTTATTTCTTTTTAATTTGATTGATTGTCTGATTTTCTTACAGACCTCAATCGAACCAGCGCAATTATCAGACCTACGAAGTGCCAGCAGGCGGCTACAACAACCAGGCCGGTTACAACCAAAACCAAGGCGGTTACGATCAGAACCGAGGCGGTTACAACCAGAACCGAGGCGGATATAATCAGAACCGCGGCGGTTACAACCAAAACCAAGATCGCGGCAATTACAACAACAGAGATCAAGGCTACGACAGTATGGGTGGTTTTAATAATCAAGTATATAGTCAAGGTGAGATTTTATAAAAATATGTAAAGATAGTGGACTGTCAGCCTGAAGAAAAGTACATATTGTACTTTGAAGATATACCCCGTATATGGGTATTGACATTGACGCTCGCGTTGTCGTATTTATTTCCCTAAATACTGCTGTGGCAACGTCAAGGGCAATGAGTGTTTACATTTATGGCCATTGACATTGGCCGCTCGCGTTGCAATCTGTTCGCGCGTTCGGAAGCAAGTGAGCGAGAGAGCAGCGTGTAAACACTCGCTCTCGCTCTCGTTGCCATTTGAGGGATAGCCGGGCAACGCGAGCGGACACGGCAGCGGCAAGGGAAGCGACTGTTTACATACTCGCGTTGCCCATTTAGTTTTAATTTGATTTTTTTAGGTGGCGGTTACAACAAAGGTTATCAGAGCCAGGGCTACCAGAGCAACGGATCTCAAAATCAAGGCTACCAAGGCCAGAGCTACCAGAACCAGGGCTACCAAAGCCAAGGGTACCAATCGCGGGGCTACCAGAATGAGCATGATGACAGAGTAGGTCGCGGCAGCAGAGGGGGCTACAGAGGTGGGAGACGCTAGTCCAGTGTTTTAGGTAATCTATAGTGTCCCATAGTGGTTCTATAGGTAATCTAGTGTTTTATAGGTCATCTATAGGGCTCTATAGGTAGTCTATATGGTTCTATAGGTTGTCTATAGTGTTTTATAGCTAACCTATAAGGTTCTATAGGTACTCTATAGTGTTTTATAGGTTATCTATAGTGTTCTATAGGTAGTCTATATGGTTCTATAGTGTTGTATAGGTAATCTATAGTGTTATATAGGTTGTCTATATGGTTCTATAGGTTGTCTATAGTATTCTATATGGTTCTATAGGTAGTCTATATGGTTCTATAGGTTGTCTATGGTATTCTATAGGTAATCTATATGGTTCTATAGGTTGTTTATAGTGTTCTATAGGGTACACCTAAGGACTTTATGAAAATCTCAGACTGAAAGCAATGTAATTACTCAAAACTTCATTCGGTACGATTAAACCGTTTGATCAGCTTTTTTTTTAAGCTCAACTAACCATAGATGAAATCAAAAAGAAAGATACGGTAACTTATTTATTTTTGTTTTTATACATATAAAGTTTAATATTGCTTACTAGTATATTCAAGCGCTAGACTGACGAGTTATCATTAATATTATATAAATCAAATTTATAGTGTAACAGTCGTTTTAACAAGACTCATCTTGTTTTTTTATTTTTTTATTTATACCATAAATGTATTACAATAAAAAAACTTTTCCTTTTACTTTGTGTTTCAGTGATAATATTAATAAAGGATTTGATACAATATTTAGTGTGATTTCTTCTCCTCAAACGAGCGAATTTCAAAAAATACTGTAGTCGCATCGCATCGCTTGTTTGCGAGAAGCGTGACATAACTCAAAAAAAAAAATTGCAAATTTTTATGTGACGCTTATACCCAAAAGTTGCTTTTTTTTAACATCTCTCAAACAAGTAATAGATGTGAATATCTGTGCTTTGATAAAGCATACACTAAATTCAGGGTCTCAAACAAAATCACTGCGTAAAAGTGTCCACTGGATTTTTTAAAATATTTTTTGTTAATTTCTGATAAAAAGATGAATAATGTAAATGTTGCATGACTGATTTGAACCTTAACATTTAGTAATATTGGTTCAAGTCGTAACACGTGTTCACCTTGAGGACAACTTCGTGCAACTAATTTGAAATATCACCCCAAGCTGTTAGTGCGGTGATATTCTACTATGCCACTTTTAGTGAAGCAAACCCAGAATCTAGTGTATCCTTGATCAAATCATCTGTGAAACATATCTGACACAAAGCAAATTAATTGCTTTGTCTCAAAAGATAGTTACGTACAATATCGGATATAAATTATTATCCGATATTGTACGTAACTATCTTCTGTGAAATATAAAACAACCTCACATTAATCAATTAAAACCAAAGATTAATTTCAAATATCCTTTATTTATTAATATCTTACAATTAAATGCAACATGCGATTTCATTCATATATAATAATAAAACATGTGAAGACGTGACAAAAATTGAACACAATTTGGTTGTCATTGAATTGTTCACTTAATTGTATGACTGACAGGTTGACAGTCCGTTTAATAGTAGGTTTCTAATTTTGCTTATCAACACAAGCAACAATGTAAGCTGTTATTTATTTATTTATTTGCTATAATTGAATGAAAATATTTTTCTAAATCGTGATGGACCTCCGATCAAATCTATGCAGAGCAATAGAATCAGTTGACCTTATTAAATTATTATTTATTATGTTTTGATTAATTTTTAAATGTATTTAGGCGTTTTGGGCTCAAATTTGTATGAGGAAAAACATTGCACTCGCCAGATGATTCAGCGTCACCCAAGAAATACAATTTTTCGACGTTAGATGGCGCTGTGGTTAATTTTATCTTAGTATTTTTTCAAAAATAGTGTAGCAAAAAAAAAAAACAAATTAAAAATATTTACATTTATTTTACTTTACAATTGAACTGTCATCTAGAAATTACTATCAAAGTGTTCCACATTTACATTCCCGCATAAACAATATATATTAAAAAAAAATCTATTTTTAGAGTTGAAACAGTTCTAATCTAAACTAAACTGTTGTGATTACATATTTTATTTTCCATGCAATTGTATTGTCATCTGGAATTTACTATCAAAGTGTATAGTCACAGAACAAAAAAGCTTTTATATATGCAAAATCCAATTTTTATAACAGTTTTTTTTTGTTTTGAAACAGTTTTGACCTAAACGCTTGTGATCACATTTATTTTCACTTTGCAATTGTATTGTCATCTGGAATTTATATATATATATATATGCAAAATCCAATTTTTAGAACAATTTTGACCTAAACATTTGCTTTCACTTCAATAAATTCTACTATCTGGAATTTACTATCATAGTGTATAGTTCTACATTCACATTTTTACATAAAAAATAGATCCACAGAACAAAAATAAGCTTATAATTATCAAGAGTCCAATTTTTGGAGTTGAAACTGTATTGATCTAAAATTCTCCCGTGATTGGTGCAATATTGAAACAAAATTATAGAACCTCAATCCCTCCTCTTTTTGTGATCGTGCCTGTCGTGATGATCGTGATGATCGTGATGATCCCTTTTGCGTGCAGACTTGTCCGCGCGTTTGGCTTCGCTCAAGAACCGATCCAGACCGAACGGATCAAAGTCCGCCTCCGCTGGCTTACTCCGACTCTGAAATCAATAGGTGACAGTCATATTATGTTTGTTTTTACCTTTTCACGCCTCAACCACTCATACGATCATCATGAAATTTTGCATACACGTTGTCAGGGATACACATCGAAATACTACAATGGAACATTTGCGTCACAAATGCCAAAGCGGCACATAAAAAGAACGCCTTTCACAGAATCATGGCGGACTCTTGCCTTCACGCGTCAATGGTAAAAGGTAGTAACGATCAACTTCTACTATTTCACTTTAAACTCTAATCGGTTGACGTAAAGTCACATTTTCTTTAAATTACGTACTTATAAATTATGTTTGTTTTGTTATAAATGACAGTTCATGCTCTACGCATATGTCACTTTTAAATGTTCCATAAAGTTCGTAGTGTTTTGTATGGCACGCGGGTTCCATGTTGCAGTAGTTTGATGGGGATACAAGAAAAGACATAGGGTACCTTTCAACCAGAAAAAAAAAAACTAATATCTGCCAAAAGTGTATTAGCAATGCAGACGTCAGTTATATTGCTTTGAATATATATTTTTATTAATCAACGCGGACAAAGTCACTGGCACCAGCTAGTATAATTAATGCACTAACGAAAACATACCAGCGCATGTCACTTTATATATTTTTTATCCTCGACGCATAAGAGAGATGTTATAAGTTTGACATGTGTATCTGTATGTCTGTCTGTGGCATTATATCTCCAAAATGGATAGATAGAATTTAAATTTTTTTTTTTTTTGGTTGAAAGCTGACGAGATCGAGATCTTACTTTATTAAGATCTGTTCAGGCGTTTGAGGACCTTCAGTCCATTTCCTCAGAACTATCTCGATCACTTAGCTTTCAATCAAACAAAAAAACCGCATCAAAATTTTATTGATCGATCCTTTGGGAGCTTCGATTCCACAGACACACATGTCCAATTTATAACGTCCCGTTGTTGCGTAGGGCGTCGGAGGTTAAAAAATAAAAGTAGCACTCACCGGCGGCTCTTCCCTCGCACTGTGGTCGTGCTTCTCAAACTGCACAGGACCCGATCGTGTATTAGTGCTGCTTGTACCGGCGAAGCCTTTGTCAGCAACGAACCTAAGTACAAAAAAGATTTACTATCAAAGGATAAACCGAGCACAGGGCGTAATTAGCTGCCCATGTAGCGACATCTGTCGGTGAACGAACGAACAATATTGTCACGGTGTTCTACTTGGATTGCATAGAGCTGGTACACACTAGGCGTTTTGAAGCGCGCGCTTTGCGAGAACTATGAAGTTCTTAGAGCGAGTACACATTGAGCGCTTTGAGTTGCGTTAGAACTTCATAGTTCTCTCAAAGCGCGCGCTTCAAAACGCCTAGTGTGTACCAGCTCTAAATCTGTCAGAACAACACGTCACAAAGAAATCAAAACAAAACACGTGCTGGTGGTCTCCTGTAATAAGGGAGTGGTTACTGTCGCCAGATGGGCTACCCAAATGTAGTATCGAAAGATGATTACATTCTTATTTAGAGCACACCATCGAAGTACTACAACTATGGAATTTGCGTCACATATGACAAAGGGGGGGACATAAAAAGTACGCCTAAAACGGAATCATGGCTGAGTCAACGGTAAAAAGTAGTAACGACCAACTTCTCTGTGTTGACAAACTCACATTTTCTTTAAATAAAAGATAAATAAATATCTTCCACATTCCACACAGTACCATCTAGTAGTTCCACAGTAAGCAACTAATGCTTGTATTATGGATACCAGACAGTTGATATACTATACATAGTTTACTTTTTTTTTTTTGTAAATACATATTATAAATACAAAACAAAGGTAAAATGTTAACACATAAACATTTGACCCTGGCGATTCGAACCCGCGACCGTTTGATTAACAGCTAGGGTTACTAGCCACTAGACTAATTGTGTCGTCAAGATGTTCAATTGGTTTTATTATGACAGATGATCATGGTCTACGCATATGTCACTTTTAAATGTTCCATAAAATTCCTTTCTAGTGTTTTGTATGGCATGCGAAATCCATAGTTTTAGTACATTGTTTTTTTTTTTTTTTTACTAGATGGATTTGCTCTTGGCTAACCATCCAACTGTTTGGCGAATGATGAGGCCTATGGTGGAGCGAGCTGATCCAGAAAATGCTCACCCAAACCTTGGCAGTGGGCATTGTAAGGGTTGTTTTAAAGCGCTACGGTCCGACAAAGAGGGATTTCGACAAGATGATGATGATGATGATGATGATGATGATGATGATGATGATGATAATGATATGGATGGGGCAAACGGTCACTTGCCTCCTGGTGTTTGCGATGGCATCGATGTCCCCATAGTTGTCAGAGTCCGCGTTCCTCGAGGGACGGTATACGTGCGAACCGACCCCGTCCTGTCCCCTCCACGGCTTGTCGTACACGTTGTAACCTTCTTCGTCGCCGTAACCTAACATTAAAATTGGACAATTTTATTACCTATTGCGAATTAGGTCAGATTATGGAGGGTAGTAGAGGTAAGGAGGACCGACTATGTAAAATGTGGTCCAGTCAATTAAGGCTCAGCGCCGACGGACGGAGTGGCGCAGCGAAGAGACTAATTTAATAACAATCAAAATTCAAGCTAAAGTGCTCCTGAATACGACTGTATTTGGTACAATGAAATAAAATGACGGCGAGCGACTCAAAGCGCGGTCGAGAGGCGCGCGCCAAAACGATACGAATACAGTCGTATTCAGGAGCACTTTAGGTTGAATTTAAATTGGTAACTAAATTAGTCTCTTCGCCGCCACTCCGTCCGTCGGCGCTGACCCTAATATGGCGCTAGTGTAGCATTGTCGAGTAAATTAGACAAACATAGAAGATATGCCTCACTAGCGCCGTTGTGGCCACTTTTAGAACCTTATTAGAACGTTGTGGCCTTATTTTATTTTTAAAGAGACGACCATTTTTGTCATATAAATCGGCCCTCCTTGCTTCTACCCTCCATAGGTCGGATGAATAGGTCTAGATTACAATTATGTATGGGTCACATTTCCGTGGGTCGTGGTCGTAAAAAAATAAAACAAAAAATTTATACTTTTTAAATTTTTTTGCGCAAAAAAAGTAAAAATCAAGATTAAAAAAGAATGGAAAATAATTCAAAAAAGATAGGCCACATTTCTCTAGACTAGATAGAGGAATGTGACCTACTTTTTTGACACACTTACCGAGAGTCCTTATAGTAATTCCTTCTCAGTTACGAGATAATTATATATATTTTTTCATTACTACTGTACCTTTGTTTGCTATCTTAAGAGCGGGTATAAAGAGAAATAGCCAATCCTAGATTTGAATTTTATCTAAGTAAACAAAGTCTAATTTAATTAATTTTTTTTAAATAGATAAATACATTATAAATGAAAGTGACGACTGTAATAGAAAACATGATATAATTAAATTTTCTCTATAGAAAAAAATCACCAAGTGAGCTCTCATTTCTATATCGATTTTAGTTTTATTTTCAAAATGACACACGTTACAAAGCTAAAAGTGTATCAGTAATTTCACTTCACATATTATCTAAGGCTGTATGTAACAATTTTTCATTTGACATTTTAGTTTACGAATAATTAACATTTAATACTTTTGGCACTTATGACATTTTTATTGAGCGAGATGCGCTATCTTCCGTCGCATGTTGTGCGTAGTTGTACGTATTTTGTGTCACTGTCATGTCCAAGGGGCCACAAGGGTGAAATTACAAATTTCGTTTGCTTTATACCCACTCTTAAGAAGATAAAGTAGGAAAAATTAAGTACTGAAGGAGTACTGACCGCTGTCCATTCCCCTGGTATTGTTGAAAAGACGCTGATCAAACATCGCTTCGGCACCCTGGTTCGTCTTCGCCGGCATCCCGAGGGCGATCTGCTCCGATATGTCTCTTTCGCGCTCCTTCACCACTTTAGACCTTCAACCGACAGACAATCTCTATATTATAGTCATAGACAATTAAACGCAAAGTAAATATGTAGTAAATATGTTCACACATTCCACTAATGCTTGTATTATGGACACCAGGACAGTTGATATTAAAGTTGATTTTCTAAATACATATATATAAATATAAATAAATACAAAACATCCCCGAATAGGGTACGAAGGTAAAAAATTTGCCCCTAGCGGGATTCGAACCCGCGACTTGCAATACATGTTGCTTGTACCACTTACCACTTGATGGTAAGTTACCATCGAGTGGTCCGTCAGCCTGTCTGTCCACCTTAACATTAAAAAAAAAAAAAAAAAAAAAAAAAAAAAAAGATGAACCAACTAACCTCTTGTCTGGAGCGGCTCTGGAGAGATTTCTGTCTCTCTGTCTCTCCTTGTGTCTGTCCGCTCGAAGCTTGTCTCTCTCGGCGACCGACAATCCGCTCTCGTCCACTTCCACCGCCGGATCCTGTTCATCCTCAGGGGCTCGGATACCTGGAAAATTTTACTACTACTTTAATTTCCAAAAAAAAAAATTAAAAAAAAATATTGTTTACGACCGCATTGCCTAGATGGCGTTGTAGGTTTTAGTTCAATTCAAGTTAGCATCAATTTATTACTAATTCATAAGGTACCTGTAAAAATGTTTAGAGGTAGATCAAAATACAGTACAATAAACAAGAGCATTATAGATCAGCATCAAACGGAAGTGTGTTGTTTTATTTATAAATTAGCAAAAAGCAATTAAAAGGTCAAATCTGGCCATCCGAGGGTAACGACAGCATCAGGTCAAACATTGAAGCAGGATCCTCGACAATTTGGGCCAATCGAGCTGGATCAGTTATAAGTACATTCTGGTTCCATCAAGTGGGAGCCAGAACAAATATCATCCTAATATTTGCACTGTATGCTAACTATAATGCACTTTACAGAATGTTTAAAATGTTCAAACAAATCAGTATGAAGAGATATAATATATTATAAGAAATAGATAAAACAAAAAAAAAATTAAAAAAAAAACTGCAAGAGAATTGATTTGTCCATATTCAATTTAGACAGTCCACACGGCAGATACACACGTCAAACTTATAGCACTCAGTTTTTGCGTCGGGCGTTTTACAAAAAAAGCATCAGACTTTACCTGCCCTGTGATCTCTCGCCCTCTGAGCCAACATCCTAAGATGCTCCTCTTTCTTCTCCTTCTCCCTCTGTGCCAATCTCCTCTCGAGTTGAGCCCTCGCCTCGACCGACTCCCTCGCCTTCCTGTCTGCTATGTAGAGCGCTTCGGCCAATTTTGAAAAGTTCTCATTGATATGGACCTGCTGAAGACCTCTACCGTCCGCAGCCAAACGCTTGTCCAACGGTATCGTATAACCTGAAACACAAATGAGTCACAATATCAATTAGTTGAGATTGTTATGTGAAAATCGTGAGTTTCCCAAACACGTTCCCAACATGTTATGTTGCTGAGGAGTTGGGTGTCTTTTGATGGTGCACCATCAGGTCGAGGTTACCATGTCATGGAATAACCACCCAAGTAACAGTATACCACAGATTTCACATCAATCTAATTACGCGCGTAATTCGCCTCATCTAAACAAGCTCTAACATTTCATTACCAAGAAGTAGTTGAGGAAAGGATTTCTTACGTTAACTAGGAAATGGGCTGATATAGAAAAATGTTTGCAAATCAATATCGTAAGATCTCTTTGACAATATTACTCTAATAATCTTTAATCCCTTCGAGACTCACCCCGCATTATCCTAGGGAATATAATATTATTAAGAGCTTGTTCAGATGCGCGTAAGCGTAATACACGGCGAATAATTATCGCGTTCACATGATAAGCGCGAGGGAAATTCTTCGCGCGTGATACGCATGTCATTCGCCGGAATCTCGACTCGCGCGTTGCTCGCGCGTAGCGCGCGCGAGTCGAGATACTCTGAGCTCCTTGTTGCGTTCAGTAATCGCGCGAACGCAAGGGCCAATACACGTCAAGATTACATTATTTTATTAGAAGCCGTAGTAGTGGTAGGGCACACTGCGTTTCGCAGTCATTTGGGCAGCCCGTCTGGCGGCAGTAACCATCACCTTACAGAATACCACCGTGAAATAACAGCATTATGTGCTGTTGTGTTTCGGTGAGTGAGTAAGGGATGCCAGAGCCCATTACCCCACGCCTCCCTTATCCTTAATCCATGGCGTTGCTTTTGTTATAGGCGGTAGCCACCTACCATCAAGTGGATCGTCAGCCTGTCTGTCGACCTTAACATAAAAAAAAATTTTAAAAAGCCGGACCATGTCACTCGCGCGTGTTTCGCGTTTTGTGAACGCAATCAAGAATAGTCTCGCGCGCAATTCGCCTCATCTGAACAAGACCTATAGAGTATTAAACATCCAAACTATAATGTGGTATAAGTAGCGGCTTTTACCAAAATGTAGTCTCAAATATGAGTATGAGTATACTCACCCTTGGCGTTCTTCCAATGGGAGACACAAGGAGGCACCTTCCAGTCTCTCTGCTGCTTGACCGAGACTCTTCTCGGAGGCGAATGAAGCACCGGGGCCGGGGGCGACGGGGCAGCTCGGGGAATCTTCTTGTTTATCTGGAACCTAGGTGGCTCCATCGGATCCACCTGGGCCTCCACCATCCTGACATACCACAACTCTATATATATATATATATATATATATATATATATATATATATATATATATATATATATATATATATACTATATATTTTAATTAACATACAGACACAGAGAAAAAAAATTTTAAAAATTAACATTACAGACACTTATTATTTACTAGCTGGTGCCCGCGACTTCGTCCGCGTTGAAAACGAAAAAAGTAGCCTATCCTGTGTCCTGAAAGTCTAGATGTTTATCTAACAAGTTTCATGAAAATCAGTTAATTCGTTTGAGAGTTATGGAGGAACATACATACATACAGAAAAAAATTCTAAAAATCATCAATTTAGTTTCAGTATCATGTATAGAGCCTATAAACACGATATCTCTGAAAACTAAGTAAATTACTCCATGACCAACCCTTACACATTTATTATTAGTATTGAAGTGTTTTTTTTTTTTATAACGAATAGACTTACTAGTAGTATGTACTCACAAATGGTCATATAACAAGTATTGAATCCACAAACCTTATGACCCTCTGTTTTGCGCCGGAATTGAAGGCGCCTCCTTGTTGCGCCGGTGTATATCTGATGTATTGAGCGGGTGCCTGACATTTAAATTTATTCACTGTTAAACGTGGGGTAGTATCAAGTTCTTCCCTTGCCGCAAAATGGCATTTGACAATTGAATACGCGAGTGGATGAAGGTGATACTGATATGTCGCATTTTTGGGTTTTTTGTTTTTTTTTTGCGTTGATGAAGGTAATATGTCCATATAAAAATTGATTACAGACCTTAAGATCGTCGATTTAAGACATATTTTGGGATAAATAAAAAGTTGAAAAAGATGTTATGTACAATTAATTTTAAAAAGCAAAAAGTGCAGAAAAGTTTACTTTTGTTAATGGAAGAAGGAGCTATGTTCACTTTAAAACAATACAAGTGTTCAATTGCTTTCATACCATAAATATTGCATCATAATTTAGTATAAAAATCAGTTTCGTGGTGACTAATCTCAAAAATTAAAAGTAAAACTTTAACCTCAATTTTCTCAAAATAGGAATTAAGTGACTTATCTATCACCTTCATCCACTCACGTCTTCAATTGTCTTTGAAAAAGCATTTAATAATAATAATAATACTATTAGTTTATGATGGGAGAGCCTCCCGCATCTTATTCCACTTGACTTTATTCCTTGCTATAACCTTAATCATCCAGACCTTAACTGCAGCTGAAGATATATCATCAATCCATCGTTTCTAAAAGTCTCAAACCAATCAATTTAAGTGCTATCACATAAATAGTTATAGTCACTTAAATTGCCCCTTGAAATGGCACGAAGAATGAGAGGCAAACACAATATTATTACGATTATAAAGCTCCCGGCTTCGCAGTTACAACCGCATTAAAATCCGTTGCGTAGTTTAAAAGATCTGTGTACATACAGACGACAGGAAGCAACTTTGTTTTATACTATGTAAAGATTTTAATATGGAGAGATATATTTTTTTTAATATTTCAATTATTGTTATTGTGTTACTTTTAATTTTTATTCTATACTAATATTATAAAGAGAGAAGATTTTTAAGTTTGTAATGAATAAACTCAAAAACCTGAGACACATTAGAAACTTCTTTCATATATAGAAATAGAAAGCTACATTATCAGCGAGTAACTTTATAAAGTTACGCAGGCGAAGTCGCGTGCAACAGCTAGTTGAAGATAAATCAACTTACAGCTTTGGGAGCGGCCTTCACAGGCAAAGCAGCAGATATTTTGGCGTTGGTCAATTTCTCCAATGCCAATTTAGTTTTCTCCGTAATGTCTTGGATGTCCTCTTCGGATGGCTTCTGAAGAGTGGGATCATCTTCGGACAGTACCTCTGAAGGTAGCAGATCCGTCAGTTTTGTATAAATTATCTGTAAATAACAATAATTTTGAAAATTTTAAATGAACAACAAAAGACTTGAATTTTATTTATGGCAATGTGTTCAGTTTGGTAAGTCTTGACAAGTTTCAAAGTACCAGGACTTTGAGAGTTCCATGATTAAAATAAATCTATACTTACTAATATTACAAAGAGAGAAGATTTGTATTTTTGTATGTTTGTAATAAATAAATTCAAAAACTTCTCGATCAATTTTGAAAATTCTTTCATCAATAGAAAGCTACATTACGTCAGCCTGACTGCAAAGCTTAACATAAAAAAAAGAAACATAAACAAACCTTATCGGCACCATGACCCTGTCGAGCGATAGCCGAATATTTAACCCTTCCTTGCTCGTCCAATTGAACTGCGAGAGCGTTTGAAGTGCTCTCTTTACCCCTAGCGCCCATACCCAGCGGGTACTGAGCAACATGGATTTCCGGAAACGCACCACCATCTGAAATCAGATATTATTAAGACTATTTTCATACAAGAGAACAAATTAGATCAGTTGAGTTCTAACAAGGTTATTTATTTAATAATATTTCACAATAAAGAAGTAACCTCCGAAATCCTCTTCCGCCCTTGGAATCCATCCTTTCCTCTGTCCGTATGGTGGAACAGACGTCTGCGAGACAACCAAAGCGCTTCCGACACGGTGAGCCCTTTGCTCGTCATCGCGGTCCCACACTTGCTGGGTCGGCGCAGGAAGTAAGCTAAAAATGATTTATTAACACTACATTAAAAAGAATACAACAATATTCTATGAAATTATATAAGAATATTATAGTAAATGTAAATATTACGTTTTTTATAAAAAATAAGTTAGTGTAATAAATGTTTCAAAAGTAGGCAGTCAGTAGTGGATAGTATATAAGATCCATCTATATAAGATATGTAATCATAAATAAAACTGAAACAGTTGTGAAATTAAGATTTCAGTGTTAAAATTATTTATTATTGAATAAAATTTTAAGACAAACCTTGTTAACGACGCCATTACTACAGTTTTGATTTTTATTTTAATTTTGATACTTTTGAAGTTTTGACAATAAGAGTGACTGACAGCAGCCCAGCCATGGTATTTGACTTTTTTTTGTATTGACGTTTGGACATAGTATAGTGCAAGCAAGATAGATAACCACAGAGTACTTTATTATAATTTTGAAAAAGATTCCATAATAAGATTTATTTTTGTTCTACTACTATTATGAATAATATCTCCAGACTTTCAAGATGTCTGACAGCATTTTTAATCACTTTCAGCAAATTAATGGCGATGAATATAAATAAAACAAAGAAAACTAAGGAGGGTAGAGACAAGGAGGACAATCTCTGAGTAATAAAAGTGTATGTCGAAATACGATAAATTGGTGGCGCTGGTGAGGCTAGTGTTCAACCCATAGACAAAGTATAGACTAGAGTAGTCATTAAAATAATAATAGTCGTGAAAACGAGACACATTTATGCTTTATTACCTTAGAGGGAGCGAGACACATTATTGATTTTTTGTCTCTCTTTGCGTATGCGTTTTTCTTGTTTGCCACACTTTCAAGTGTGGCACACAAATCTCTTGGAGCACTTTGTTTTTTGCCGATTTTCATATTTCAAGCATTTTTCAAAGTTCCCGGGTATTGTGTTAGGTGTGGTACGTGTTGCTGAAAGTGGTGATAATGGTGAACTGTAGCATTTTCGATAATACTGAGCTGTAGGTTCGAAGAGCGCTACAGAGCCTTGATGTAAACAAAGCCAGTGGGCCTGATGGCATACCTGCAAGGGTCTTGAAGCACTGTGGTCC
This sequence comes from Synanthedon formicaeformis, assembly GCA_945859745.1. NCBI lineage: Eukaryota > Metazoa > Arthropoda > Insecta > Lepidoptera > Sesiidae > Synanthedon > Synanthedon formicaeformis. The sequence continues at coordinate 5,392,856 of OX243979.1, forward strand.
TGAATTGTCTCCTGTGCTTACACGCTTGTACCGTCTCTCTCTCAAAACAAATACCGTACCGGCATCCTGGAAGCTTGCCAATGTACAACCAGTGCCTAAAAAGGGAAGTCGTGCCGACCCCTGTAATTACCGACCAATCGCCATCACTTCCATACTCTGCAAGGTTATGGAGAGAGTACTGAACAGTAAGCTGATAGCATATCTTGAAGCTAATGACCTACTCAGTGATCGTCAATATGGCTTTCGCCAAGGACGTTCAACTGGGGATCTTCTTGTGTATGTCACGCACTACTGGGGTGAAGCCATCGAGAGACATGGCGAGGCTCTCGCTGTGTCTCTTGATATATCAAAGGCTTTTGACAGGGTTTGGCATGCAAATTTGCTAAGCAAGCTTCCAACATACGGCATCCCCTCTGGCCTCTGTAGCTGGATTTCTGATTTCCTGAGTGAAAGGTCGATTCGAGTAGTCATTGATGGCTGCTCCTCAGATCTCATGGCTATTAATGCCGGTGTTCCTCAAGGATCTGTTCTCTCTGCGACTCTTTTCCTGCTACACATAAATGATCTGCTTCTTCCAGGAGTAGTTGCGTACGCAGATGATAGCACAGTCATGGAGAGATATCTGTCCACTGCAGGGGCTAGTCGCGATGAAATTAATTCTGAGAGGGAGGCAATGGTTGAGCGAATTGATTCTACCTTGGGTCTTATATCCCAGTGGGGTGACAGGAACCTGGTTAGTTTTAACGCCACCAAAACGCAAGCGTGTTTGTTTTCAGCTAAAAGGAGCCCTTTCGACTTGGCTCCAACCTTCCGAGGTGCATCTGTACCTGTTGCCAATAATCTCGAACTTCTTGGCATGAGGTTGAGCTCTAATCTCAACTTCGGCACATCTATTGAGTCCAAAGCCCAAACAGCAGCCAAAAAGCTGAGCATCCTAAACAAGGTGAAGCGATACTTTACGCCTGGACAGCTCTTATCTTTGTATAAGGCGCAAGTCCGATCTTGCATGGAGTATTGCTCTCACCTCTGGGATGGCTCAGCCAAATACCAACTTGCCGCACTCGACTCAGTGGAACGCAGAGCTAGGAGACTCATAGGCAAAAGTACTCTTTTAAAATCTAAGATGCACAGCCTGGCACATAGACGCAAAATTGCCAGTCTATGTGTTTTTTATAAGATGTACTTCGGAGAGTGTGCTCAGGAGTTACATGAGCTCATACCGCCTTCCCCTTTCTTCCATCGGACACACAGACGTACGGCTGATTACCATCCTCATCTTGTCGAAATCCCTCATTTTCGGACCAAACGCTTTGAAACATCCTTTATAATGCGCACTGCCAAGGTTTGGAACTCCCTGCCGGCGTCTGTATTTCCGAGCCTATATAACCCTAATCTATTCAAAGTTCGAGTGAATAGGCATCTTCTGGGTGAGCTCGCTCCATCTTAGGCCTCATCCATGCTACTCAGCTGGTTGTTGGCCAAGAGCAAACCCATCTCTAATAAAAAAAAAAAAAAAAAAAAAAAAATTTTAGGCTGTAAAAGTCGATCAGAGCGAAATGTTGAAAACATAACCTTTCATATGTAAGTGCTTTATTTTTTGGTTAAATGCAATAATTGTTGCATGCATGTTCAGTAAACATCTAATTTATGTCTTGTTTGACGGCGTATCTGTCACTGACACACATCGGGGTGACGTTTGGCTGTCAAAGTCGGGCTAGCGAGGTGTCATTGTCAATGATGGCCGGGGCGGCCATCTTGCTGGACGGCACTTACGTTCAAGACGGCGCCCGCGAACGACGCGGTTGACGAATCGCTTAGAACCCGTGGCATCATACGATTGAATTGTATTGACTTAATTAACTTTGATCGAGGCAAGAACTTGTGATTTATCTGCCCACGCCCGCATACCCACATATTTCATACAAGATGAATACTGATGAAGGCCCTCCTGCCTCTTCATCAGAAGTGGGATTCCAAAAATGTGAATGCGATGAAGAAAGTATTGATGTGAAATGCAAACAAATCGCTGGAAAATAGTGTCGAAGTTATTGTAAAATTATTTTATCGGTGCCAAGCGCATCATCGGTTCGCAATCATCAGTGCCAAGTGTCAACACTTACTTTGGTGAACCTTTATCCTGAAGACACTGAGGCTGACGTCGAGGGCTGGTTTAGCGTTAGTCAAGAAATAATAAAAAGCAAGGTTATATTTGGAAAGATATCAAAGCTGAACAAGTACATGCCAGACGATACGTTAATTAATGTTGTGATCTATCTCCAATCAAGTAATAAGGCATTCACACTATGAAGAAAAGCGACTTCGTATTTCTGATTCCCGATCTGCCCGCTTTGAGAGTGCCTACATGTCGCTGCTATGTCAAAATTGGTCATTGGTCAATGTAGCATACATTGCTAACATCGAGTTTCTGCTGCAAGTTCCCGTGTTCCGAGATTGCAAACTGCCCTCACCAGGAAGTGAAGGGTCCCGCTACAGGTTTTGGATGCGGCGGGCCTGATCATGTTGCTGCTACGTGTCCAGATAGGGGCAGTGGCCCTAGATGTTGTAACATAAAGGAGGTAAAACTGTGCAAAGCGCACGGTTACGGGTAAGCTCTAAATAGAAGGTATGAACCATGTTTTTTTGTTATTTTGGATTTGGAATATTTCGTGTAAAACAAAGCGTTTTTCCATTAATTGAGTAATAAGAGAGTTTAATCAGTGACTAGTGAGCAGATTCTTCTAAGCCTTGCTGCATTAATGGCGATTGTATGGCTGACCAGAAATATGCTTTGTCGGTTTCGATAACAGATTCTATTTATTTTGAAATTCGCTAAGGCTTAAATTTGAAATAGGTATTGATTACTGATTGACATAATTGTCACTTTGAATTTTCAAAGGAAAACAGACCTTATCATTCTACAACATACAAGGAGTGTTCAGTCTTAGGGTGATAAAGCACTTTATTTGTCGAGTTTACATCATTTTTATTAGGTCGTGGTATTATTGAAAAAAAAATATTTCTGTACAGATAAACTCTGTGGTTATCGTATTAAACCACATAAAAATTATTCACTTGTATGATAAATTCCTGAAACGTTTGTATTACGAATAAACACCGGATTTAGTAGGTAGAAAAAAAAATTGCTGAAGTTATTAACTTTCTTTTTAGAGTTTTTGGATAAGTGGTTGAGAATTTGAGATAAACAATTTTAGTGAATTAACAAGTGTGTGTTACAGAGCATTTTTGTTAGAAAAAAACATTAATCTACGGCCTTATTAATCGAAATAGGACTCAGATCCCGTCTGATTCCGATAACTCGAAGCTATTAGAACATAGTCCGTGGACAATGAATGAAGTGATTGTCTTGTATGATACCTATTGACTTTATCACATTATTTTGTTGTCGCTAGGAGAGTGACAGTCGTACAGCTGGGAGCTGTACTGGTTGTGATGTCGCTGGTTAAGTGGCAGTCACAGAGAGCGCTATGTAATGTGGTATAGACAATAGTGAACCTGTACGTAGAAACTAAAAATAAGAGATTGTGTTGGTTTCTTAATAATTACTATACTCGAGTTATTGTGATTCAAGACCGGGTTCTGTTAACTACTGCCGGGGACACAGGCTACTGTTTAACTTTACGTATGGTTAAAAAAAATGAACTCAACTTTGTTGCTACTAGAACTAGTAGGGTAAATGGCTAGGTAGAGCGAGTAATGTAAAAGTTGAAAAGCCTTTTCGCGATGGTGGAAAATAGCACTGATAGTGAGTGTCTGGATAGATCAGTTAGTAGAAATTCATCTGAATACTACTGTATGTGAGGTGTAGATTTACAGGGTATATATTGCTACCGGGCCAAGTTAATGTCAGACGTAAGTGAGCATCGGCTGGTCATCTGGCTGGCACCAGAGATGTGCATAATGACGATTGTTACAGAATTGGGTTAAATTTAGAGGGAAGTTGATAAGCAGCTTCAAGTATGAGTTATGCGTTATGAAAATAAAACAGTAATTGTATTAATTGTAATACGAATTGTAATACTATTGTAATACTAATTACAAAATATGTTATAAGACTTGTTCGTACTAGAGATAAATGGGTTCAGGAATCTTTATGAAATAAAATGCGTGCGAAGTGCATCGGATCTAGCGCACCGGGAGCCTACTCCTAAACTTAAAAGATTTACCTCAAATTCAAATTTAAATCATTTAGCATTCAATGTCAACTTGATTTATGGATATAGTACTGTGATATGATTTTTGAGATTTTTGTGAACGCAATCAAAACATTTAGATTTTAAACTTATTTAAAGTAGGTATTAGAAATAGACCGTTATGAATTTCAAAACGTTAATAGCTTGTGAGCGGTTCCTAAGGACCGGGTTTTGTTAAGAGGCCGTGACGGCGTCGGAAGATGAAGAAGACGTGATTAGTTCAAATCATGATAATGATAATTCCGACACCTTGACTGTATACTCGCGCACTGCTTGTGCCAATTCATGTACGCTCACAGCAGGCTCAGACATCCTTAGCACATACTCAGACCCTGACACGTGGGAAATTTTACACGAGACTGAAGTTTATACAGAGCAGGACGATTCATAATCATAGGTAGGCATAACAACCTCCTAGCATAGTTGTAAGTAGTCAAGACGAAATATGTCGTCCAAGTCAGCTATCAGGTTGGCTTGTCTCTGTGGTTTGTTCTATGAGAACAGGTTCTATGAGAATGAGGGTGTCGTACGAGTCAGAGCCATTTATGTTGGATGACTTGTTTTGAATGTCCGAGTCAGAGCCATTTATGTTTTTTTTTTTTTTTTTTTTTTTTTTTTTTATTTAATAATCATACATACCCCTGATATACAGGTCAGGGACCTTATGGTACTATAATTTACATTTATTTATAAATTCTGTGGTTACCTCTAATATAATTTAAGCTTATGACAATAAAATTTACAAAATCGCTGCTGAAGCTAGTCCACTACATTACAGATGGGACATGCGAGAAAGGTAAGACCTAATTATTTTAATTATTATTATTATTTTTAATCTATTTCAAATTCTAAATTAGTCTAAAATATGTTGGCGTATGAAAAATTATACAACCACAGCCCATATCTCAATTTTTATTGTTTTTGATTACTTTTTCGGCTATCTTATAACAAAATTGTAAAAATTTATTTTGGGTATTTTGTTCCTTAATCAGTTTTGATGCATTTTCTTCTATGATTTGTGTATTAATTTCCTGTTCTAGGTCGAACCTTTCCAAGCTATAAATGGGGCACTCGAATATCACATGACGAACCGTCTCTTTAATTCCGGACTCGCACCGACACGACGGATCACTCTTGCACTTGAATCTATTCAAGTATTCGGAGAATCCGCCGTGCCCAGTAAGAACCTGGGTTAGAACCTTATTTATTTCTATTTTTCTTAATGTCACGTATGCCTCCACTGCGTCTGGGAAGAACATTTTGGTTGTCCGAGCCGTTTCTCCAGACTTGTACCTACGGTTCCATTCGTCGAGAGACTCCTTTCGTATTAGTCGCTTGACGTATGATACCGGGCATTTATCATAGTCCGGTCTTTTCTTAAGAGTCAGGGCTGCTTTTTTAGCCATTTCGTCTGCTCGTTCATTCCCAGCCAAACCAATATGTGCTTTGATCCAAAATAAGCGTATTGTTTTATTTTGTGTTTCGGCCCATTTAATATTTTGTCTGATTATATTTGTTAATGGGTGCAGTGACATTGGGTTTTTAATTGCCTCTAATGCGGCCCTTGAATCACTATATATGCCAAATGATTTCTCTGTCCGTCCGAGGATCACCCTTGTGGCTTCGCATACAGCCAGAAGTTCCGCCTGGAAAACCGTGCAGTAGGACGACAGTTTCAATTTACGGGTTTTGGTTTCGGTTACATTGTTCCATATGGACAATGAGGCCCCAACTTTGCCCTCAATCTTACTGCCGTCCGTGAAGATGCGGACGGATTGATCGTTATTGTCCTCTACCTGTTTTTGGTCTCCCAAGCATATGAAGCTCAGACTTGTATGCTTAGCCGGGTGGGTAGTCTCTCGGTAAGGAACGGGACGCTCCATCTCCGTGTCCGCCAACATCGGAAGAGCTATACCTCTTCTTGCTTGGTACAGAGTAGCGGCCTCGCGCACCCTTAGGTCCAGAGGTAGCATTCCTGATACAAGCAGGGCAGAGTTCAGTGAGACGGTCTTGTATCCCTTGCAGAGTTTTAGCGCAAACCCTCTCTGAACTGCCGCAAACTGTTTTTGGACACCTATTTTATTAGTTGCCGAAACCCACGCGTTGGAAGCATACGTGACAACCGGTTCTACGGTGGCTGTATAAATAATTCTAATTACCTCAGGGTGAAGTCCCCAATTTACTTTTGCAGCCCTAGAGAGGCACTTGTAAATGTTTAGTGCTTTTTTGCATATCTCGTTTACATGTTTGTTGAACGTTAGCTTGTTGTCTATGGTTAGACCCAGCACTTTTATTTCGTTGCAGAGTACAATATTGACGCCTCCCAAGCTCAGAGAGGGTGTGTCGTACTTTAACTTTTTCGTTATGACCATCGCCTTTGTTTTATGTGGTGCAAACTTGAGTTTATTTTCAGCACCCCATCTCTGAGCACGGGCCAGTGCGGCATTAGCAACTCTTTGTACATCTAGCGCCGTGTCCCCGTCGAACACAAGCACTACGTCGTCCGCAAAAGCTTGACAATGTACGTTATTTGTTGACATGTCTCTGAGGAGTGGATCCATAAGGAGGTTCCAAAATATTGGGCCCCCTATAGATCCCTGCACGCAACCTTTATCGGTGCCCCTCGAGTGTTCTGCTCCAGCATAGCGCACCCTAACCACTCTATCTTGTAAATAGCTATCGACAAGCCTTCTGAGATTTACAGGACAGTCTTCCTCCGCTAGTCGCACTCTTATGGCAGGCCACCATGCGTTATCGAAGGCTCCCTCTATGTCCAGTGAAACCAATACGACAAGCTTTTTATCTTTAAGTCTGCTTCGTATGTGGTCCATCAGGTCACAGAGGGAGTCTTCGGTACTCCTTTGAGGCATGAAACCATATTGACTGGTACTCATCCTGGGGATCAAGTGCCATTTGATTCTACTTATCAACATTTTCTCCAGTATTTTCCCCATTATGGACAATAAACCGATAGGCCTATACGATTTGGGGTTTTCGTAATTTTCTTTTCCTGGCTTTCTTAGAGCGACTACTACGGCCTCCTTCCATATTTTGGGAAATACACCCAGTTCAAGGCATTTGTTTGCCAAGGATAGATATTGCTCCGGACCTTGAAAAATTGCATGCATACATATATCAGCCGTGAGGCCGTCAGCGCCAGGGGCTTTTTTGGGGTTGAAGCTCCTCACCGACATTACAAGTTCCTCCATTGTAAATGGTGGGTCATGTTTTTCATCATGACTTTCACAATTTACTTTGTCTGCTTTATCACGTATATGTCGGTGAAAAGCCTCTTCCCCATTCTTTTCATCTCCTGGGTAGAATGTTGTCGCTAACAGTTGAGCAGAGCCTTCGGAGCTGAGTCTTTTGTCTCCATCCACAAGGAGTGTGTCTTCCTGTCGCTTAGTGACCCTGCCTATTACACGATAGATACCCGCCCATACCCCCTCCTTATCTTGCTTTTCACAAAAGAGTTTTATGTTTATGTTGGATGACTTGTGTTGAATGTCCGAGTCAGAGCCATTTATGTTGGATGACTTGTTTAGACGAATATTGTCGCCCGAGTCAGAGCCATTTATGTTGGATGACTTGTTTAGACGAATATTGTCGTCTGAGTCAGAGCCATTTATGTTGGATGACTTGTTTTGAATGTTTAGTGGATTTTGTTAAGACGAATATTGTCGTTCGGGTCACGTCCACGAAAGGATTGACTTGTCTAAAAGTAATATGTGGCTATTGTTGACTAGCGTGCTGCTTGACGGAGAGGCTGTGTCATCCTGCTTATACACTGGCCTGGTCATTACGCATTATTTAAAGAAAATTCTTACTCTTCCGTCAGGATGAACGAACGGACTATGTATGATTGTATCTTATCTTATCTTCTTTCGTATAATGGCATTTCGGCTCATTTCGAGAACGGCCATTATCTGCCAATGTCATGTAAAAGGAGCGACTTCATGTGGATGGGACGAGGGACTTTGGCAGGGAGAATGTCATTTACAAGTGCGCTCCGCCACGAGCTCCGCTGAACGGAGCCCGCCCGGAGCACCATGTATGATTGTAGATCATTGTTTCAGAGAATCGCCCGAGGACGGTCGAATGTCAGTCCGGCCGTGACGGCGTATCTGTCACTGACACACATCGGGGTGACGTTTGGCTGTCAAAGTCGGGCTAGCGAGGTGTCATTGTCAATGATGGCCGGGGCGGCCATCTTGCTGGACGGCACTTACGTTCAAGACGGCGCCCGCGAACGACGCGGTTGACGAATCGCTTAGAACCCGTGGCATCATACGATTGAATTGTATTGACTTAATTAACTTTGATCGAGGCAAGAACTTGTGATTTATCTGCCCACGCCCGCATACCCACATATTTCATACAAGATGAATACTGATGAAGGCCCTCCTGCCTCTTCATGTTATAAATTTTACAACTGTTTGAGATGATATTTTTATGATTTTTCTCTACGGTATGTACTATGTGGTACTATGTTTCCGTCCTTATCGGGTGTACGCTCACCGCTTCTCTTGTATATACTCTCTCTACGGTTCAACCAAAATTCAACTCGGCGCACTTCACTCAGTCAACTACTGCTACATTCATTCCATACTCTCAAACTCTCTCTCTGTGTGCACACCAGCGCCATCTCTATTTATCGCTTTTTGTTGCCACTTTTTCAGTTTAACAACCATGTAAGATGGCGCTCCTTATCTCTACGCTCCTTACAGAAAACATTCTCTTTATCCGATTTTGGACATACCACAGGTCCTCAGGTACATACGATACATAGTTATCTTGCGCTTCACATGTCTTGGACCACAGTCCAAAATATTATAAATGTCAAAGATTCATCGAAAACTGAAATAGTATAGTAGTAGATCATCTAAAAGATAGGGCAACAAAAGCAAATTGCCACCCCAGTAGTAATGATAAATACATTAGTGTTCGTTCTTATATAAAATTGTACCCGTGCAGGCTACTCTCTAGTTAGATAACAAAGTCGCAATCCACCTCTCAGTTTTTTTTTTCTTATTGTAAACTAAGCAATGGATATAGGATATAGATGCGATTTTTACTAATGGAAAGCGCGATAAGCGATAGAGGGTTCTTCCAAGTTCTTCACACATTCCACACAGCACCATCTAGTTCCAAAGTAAGCAAGAAATGCTTGTATGTATTATGGATACCAGACAGTTGATATAATACATACATTACTTTTTTTTTGTAAAAATACATTTATATTATAAATACATTCATGACTCAGGTACAAAGGTAAAATGTTAGCACATAAAACATTTGCCCCTAGCGGGATTCGAACCCGCGACCATTTGGTTAACAGCTAGAGTTACTAGCCACTAGACTAAACGTGGCGTTATATAATTTGAAGCGGGTTTATATAATTTAAACAGTGCGGGTCCCTAATCCCCTAGTTTAACATAAGACAGATTCCATTTATGGCCATAGCTGGCCACCGGTAACTCTATGCATGTTATGATTAAGTAGTATTATTATACACTTGCTGGTGCCTGCGACTACGTCCGCGTTGAAAAAGAATAAAGTAGCCTATCCTGATTCCTGTGTCCCTTACGTCTAAAAGTTTATCTACAAAGTTTTATTGAAAATCAGTTAATTCGTTTAAGAGTTATGGAGGAACATACATACATACATACAAAAAAATATTCTAAAAATCGTCAATTTAGTTTCAGTAAGTATCATGTATAGAGCCTATATACACGATATCTCTGAAAACAAAGTAACTTACTCCACGACCAACCCTTACAAATTTATTATTAGTATTGATAATATAATTTTTCAATATTTCATGATAACCAAAAATGCGAAAATTTACACCATAAATATGGACACTATATTATTTTTTATAATTTAAATAAATTATGGACAGTTCTGAGGTTGTATAACAATCTATCTTATGCACATGCGTAACTTAATTAACTTAATAAAACCCTACTGCGGAACCCTAATAATGGTGGAGCAACTGTCATAATCGTATATAAAGAAGTAGGTTGGGAACGTCTTTCTTTTATAACCTCAAAAATGCGCGAGAAGTATCGATGTCTGTTAACAGAGTGATCGTAATTTAGTTTTTTTCTAGTGTTATAGTGAACCGATTAACAAATATGCCATCTAAAAAAAGAAAATACAACGCTAGGTTTCCCGCCGTAAGTTGAAATTTGTTTTTGTTGTCGTTACAACAACAAAAAAACTTGTTGTTTTCGTGATTCGAATGGTGATATCATTGCTTGTTATTTGTTTGTAGGGACGGATAAAGAAAATTATGCAGACCGACGAGGAAGTCGGGAAGGTGGCTCAGGCTGTGCCAATCATAATTTATATCCTTTCCAATTAGTTATGATATTTTTACAGATATACTTATTGCCCGCTATAAATTGATTTGTTGTTGACAATTTTGTGTGTTGATTCGCCGTTTCTGCGACTCAGTATGCGATTAAGTTCGTTTATTGAAAATCCTACTGGAATCTAACATTTTTACAAGATTAAAACTATCCTATATGTGAATCCAGGTAATAAACTGAAAGTGTTCCGAATTTAATCCATATCCATTCAGCCGTTTTTGTGTGACTTAGTAACAAACACAAACTTTCCTATTTATAATGTTATTAGGCATTAACTCCTATATGTTTAGATTTTTTAGTTTAAATGTAATTGTTCAAAACTGTAGCCCTGTTAGCCAAGCTGTTAGATTTTAAATATATAATTTAAAAACATCGTTGTATAGTTGTCTATAGGTATTAGTGGTGCCCGCGTCTTCGTCCGTGTTCTCTATAGCCTATAGACTTTCTCGATAAATGGACTATCCAATACAAAAAGAAGTTTTCAATCAATTCGAACCATCAGTTCTTGAGATTAGCGCGTAAAACCAAACAAACAAACTCTTCAGCTTTATATATTGGTACTAGATGCTGCCCGCGACTTCGCCCGCGTAACTTTGTAAATTATATACTAAAACCTTCCTCGAGAACCACTCTATCCATAGGTGAAAACAGCATGAAAATCGGTGCAGTAGTTTTTGAGTTTATCGCAAATAGACAGACTGACAGATAAGGCGGAGGACTTTGTTTTATAATATGTAAGGTTTGATTAGAGATTACAGATACTAATACTGTACGCTTAACATCCACCCTGTTCTAACTAATGTTCAATTTTTAAAAGGGGAAACCCCAATATTTATATTATTTTATATTTAAATAAGGGGAATACCCAACTAGTCCGTTGAATTACTTTCCTTCGACGGTCGACATAGTGACTTTCCTAGCAGGACTTTACAGGCAGGGAATTACCTAAGGACTATGGATTCTATTCTATAAAATTAAATACAAGTAAAAATAACTGAAAGAATTGTATGTTTTTTATTTTTTTTAATGAAAACTTCTTAATGGATTTTTGGCACACAAGATAGTTTATTATCTGGATTAACATATGGGATACTTTCTAACCTGAAAATGTTGTTAGGGATTCGTTCAATATCTCAATACATATAAATGTGAGATATTATCTACTTCAAAACAATACTTCATTTTTATAACTTTTGATAACTAACATAATTTTCGGACTTGACCTGAATGCTTTGGACTTTACGGACTTGTTTTGGAAAACTAAGAAAAATTATAGACTTGACTTGACTGACTAGTCTCTGGATCTGTTACTTTTGATTTTAATTTCAATTAAAAAAGGCTATTACAAATTGTTATTTTTACTAATGACACTGGCAAAATCATCGGAGAATATCTGATGGAGCCAAGACATTAAAAGAGAAGAAGAAGAACATAATTTTCTTAATGTGTAGTATTATTACTTGAATAAAAGCAAATTTATTAATTCAATTTCAAACAAGTGCACCTTAACTCATACCAACACCTCGTACTCTAGAGCTATTTGTAGAATCGCTTCTAAAGAAGGCTATGGAGGTGACGACCGCAAGAAACGCCAAGACACTGAGTCCGTCACACGTGAAACAGTGCATATTGGCAGAATCAAGATTTGATTTCCTCAGAGACTTGGTAAGTCTAATATCTAATCTTCATCTTGTTGTGTTATTATTTGAGACGATAAATGTTTGCATATTTGAAATGTTTGGCTCACAGATAGTCCACATCCTGTGTTTTAAGATATTTCTTGATATCTTAAAAGCAGGATAATTATTTATTCCAATAAGAGTATATATTATTATAGTCAGTGTGAGAATATAATGTTTGTACGATTTTAGTTCGAAATTTATCCATAGATGGCGCATACGGAGCCACAGGTTTCTTTTTTTATTTATTTTTCTAATTTAATTTTCATGAAAAAGTATATTTTTTCACTGTAAATATATTATACAAAGTTTTTAAAAATATTGAAATTTTTATGTTTTTTTTTTTTCATTATACTCTTCAGGTTCAAAATATACCAGACGTGTCGGCGGCTGAGGAAAAAGAAATGATCAGTGCAGAAAATTCACCAAACTCTTCAAGGTAAACGTCATCATAAATATAATAAATTAGCTTTTGCTCGCGACTTTACCTCGATTTTGAAAAGTTCATCTCCAAATTTGACCATGCCGGGAATCGAACCTGGGATCAGAACATCAAGACAAGCACCCTAACCACTCATTCAACGGGCTCGTCAAAATAGTTAAGCTAAAAATTTATTTAAAAATGGCTCTAACCTATATAATATTATAAGGAAAGAAGATTTGTGTTTTTGTATGTTTGTAATGAATAAACTTAAAAACTACCGGACCGTTTTCGAAAATTCTTTCACCTATAGAAAGCTGCATGCATCAACAAATAACATGGGCTATATTTTATAAAAAAAAATACGCGGGCGAAGTCGCGTGTGCAACAGCTAGTTTATAGTAAATCAATTCGCTGAATGATTAGTAACTAATTTATAATTTTTCCACGAAATGAATTCTACCGAGTGGGATAAGAGTGGATTTCTCTATTGAAAATGTAAAAAAAAAAATGACTCGAATATTCAACAAAATTGCAGGTTTTCCGACCTATCAATACCACCGCGTAGAATAGGCAGGGAGGACAGCAACAGTTCTAGCAGTTGCGACATTAAAATCCAACAAATGGTCCCACCGACTAGACCCGCTCCTCAGATAGACCAAGAAATAAACAGGGTCAGGCCAGAGGCGGCCACCTCGACCATAGTGTCTTCGGAAGCCGTGGACCTTTCCAATAAAAAGACTGAGGAAAAACCTAGAACCGCGTTCTTCTACCAGGAGACACTTAACACGGAAGATGTCACACAGCACCATCGAAGTGTGATAAAATTGAATCCAACATACAACAGTCCCCAACCTTCAACGTCAGCTTTAGATGTGCCAAAGTCAGAGAAGAAGCAGTTTTTCATAGATGTCAGGCAAAATAATACGCCTCTAGCCTCGCCCAGAACACCAATTACACCGATTTTGAATATAGACTTCACAAAAAGCCTGGCGAAGCCAGAGATCAAGTTGCTGGACTCAAATGCCGCAACAATGGTGGGTGTGAAAAATGACAGGCCAAAAAATCTGTTGCAAAGGCAGAATTCAAAAATACAAAGGCCCGAAGCGAAAAAAGTCGAGTCCAAGACTCAAAATCAACAACCAATCAATATAGACTTAATAAACTCTGGAAATTTACAAATAGACGAAGATTACGATACCTGAATTTTATAATACATTTGTAGGATTTGTTTGTTTTCTTTCTATAAGTTATTTGTTTTAGTGTTCGGTGATTGTTATTCAAATGGTAATTGTTGGAAGGGAAAAAAAATTCTCGTACGTCATAGAAAGTTGGCAACGTATAGTTTTGTTTTTGAAAAAGTTTTAATGCCATCCATACACGGTCAAACCTAAGTCTATCGTCCAATCGACATGATAAGATAAGCTTGAACAAGTCGATTGAAACGTGTATGGGTGCCATTTTGCATGGCTGTCATGCAAAATGACATGCAGACACCATACAATTAATTGACTTTATCAAAGACTTGCTCTGACTGCTTTGGACTCGACGGACCTGTTTTGGAAAACTAAAAAAAATTATAGACTTGACTTGACTGTATAGTCTCGGGATCTGCTACTTTTGATTTTAATTACAATTTTGCCTTTTTTATCTTAAAAAAGGCTATTACAAATTGCTATTTTTACTAATGACACTGGCAAAATCATCGGAGAAGATCTGATGGAGCCAAGACATTAAAAGAGAAGAAGAAGAAGACTTTATCAAACCGAAACTTGACTTATTTTGGAAAACTCAAAAAAATATCGTAGAGCAAAACTGCACTTTTTGTAATTTTACAAAAGAGCCATTTAAAGTTAATTTTTTTGCATTCAATATCGTATTCTTCTGCATATATTGCTTTTAAACAATTCTTCATCAAATAAACTCTATAGTTTTGTAATTTTTTTTAATTTAATAATGTTTTTAAAACATTTCTGCATATATTTTGTTTCTCATTTTAAAAAAAATTGTAAATTATGCCCTTGTCTTACCGAAGGTGCGATATCTGCTACTTTTGATTTTAATTTTGCCTTTTTTTTAAAAAAAAAAAGAAGGGGCAATTACAATTTGCTATTCATACAAATGACTGGTAAAATTATCGAAAAAGATCCCATGGAGCCAAGACATTAAAAAAGAAGAAGAAGAGAAGGACTATCGAACCGATTGAACCGTGTATGGGTGCCATTTTGTATGATATGAATGGAAAATGACATGCATTTTGCAAAATGACACGCAGACAACATCAAATTGACTTGATCGAGTCAAAGGTATCATGCCGATTGGACAATAGTCTTGATAGTGTATGGTTGGCATAATATATTAACTAATTTTTTTGAATTTTTATCTCAAAAAAACATTTTTTGTTGCGATCAGTCAACATTTTACAGGTTTAAATCAATAAAATCTCAAATGTGTAAAGCTCTTGTGTAAAACGAATAATTTTTTGAACACACAAGTCGCAAATTATAGTAAAAATTAATGAAAATCATACAGAGGCGGGTAGTTTTAAAACATTGTACAGTAAATGCTTATTTGAATACCAATAACTGGGTACTTTATTTGTTTACCGTTAGGTTATAAGGTAAATGGTATGGATAAATTTACTTATTTGCGTGCGGTAGTTTCGTTCGTAATAGTTTTCAAAACTACCTTCTTGAGTTGACTTTTTTTTTCAAATTTTATATTATCGCACCCAAGATAAATAAGTTCATTTATCGATATATTAATTTCAATTGTTTTTTTTTATTATACTACTAATAAGGTTTGAATGTTTCCATATTCTTATGTTGATGTGTTAATGAGCAAAATAGATTCCATCATACATTTTAGTTTTTTTTTTTTTTTAATATATATATACTATCCTAGTTTACGTTCAAATATAAGATTATTATACAGTTAATATTGATTTAAATTTTGACTTCTTTTTTTATGTTCTTGACTGACAGGCTGACGAAATTGTTAGGAAGAAGAAGAAGTTTATTTGTGTCCGATTGAGTTTTGAAACATGAGGAAATGTGTATTCTGTAAATGTTCCGTGTAATTTTAATTATTGCATGACTAATTTTAGTTCCATGGACTATCGCTCCATAGCCTATGCGGCATAAAAATAATTTGACAGCAGCCTGTCTAGTGGTATATATTACAGTGGTCAAAGATTTTAAATCGAAAGATGCGGCGTAATCTCCTCGCGCTATACTAAAAACACGCCGATAATTCTTAACAATGAATTGGGCGCAGGCGCTTAACCCAACTACAGTTGCACGCCAGCTACAGTGAGTGACGGTCGCTTGTTGAGAGCGTCGCTATCGTCACAGTCACGTTTGAAGTAAGGAATGTGTTGTCTGTGTTTAAAAGTGTGTTTAGTGTATTTTATACTTTTGTCTTTAGTATAATGTTGTTGTATTTTTTAACACACTTTCGCTAATAATGCCGCATCTTTCGATTTAAATCTTTGACAGTGGTGCATATAATCGGCACAAATCCTAATGGGCTCTGGCGATATCACGTGTCAAATAGCCAGGGAATGAGCGAGACGCAATGATAACATTTTGTACGAGAGAAAGCAGGTCAGCCGTATTGTTCGCAATTCTACATGCGCAAACGAAAGATACCCGCACAAGGTCAGAGTCCATTAATATTTGCGATGCTTTACCTTAACTCACACACACAAACACTGTATCGTTCACAGTCACACCACGTCAGTCAGATGCACTAGAGCCACGGGCGAGAGTAGACGTGTCGAGAGAGTCAGTCCGTTGCACTACAATAGGGATTAGGAAGAATATGGTGATAGAAACGGAACAGTATAAGTGACCGAATGGACCTGAATAAGAGTACGAGTAGTTACCGACTTATCCCTTAATTAATTCTTCACTTGCTACCAAAGTCTTCAGATCACTTGCAACTTGACCTTCGGTCAAAGAAGGCTTAAAAGCTCTAATGTTTTGTTCAAAATTAGCTACATGTTACAATTAATAATATAAATGATTTTAGAACTTTAATATTGAAAGTTAAAGGACTGTATCTGTATAATAGAAGTTGATCTAGAGATGATAGAAAATTACCTTACCTTGCATTTATTTGACAAAAATAATAACATTTCGAAATAATGTGAATTATAACATTTATTTATTAACCTTCGGAAGCGGCCGGGGTTTGAGCCGAAGCCAAAGGTTTTACTGGAGGTGTTTTTTTTTGGTCGAAGTTGGCGTTTCTTATGTTAACGTTTATAAAGTCAATCGATTTACTTTTATTTAAACTACATTTTAATAACGTATTGTAGAAATCAAGCCAACAGATGTCGTCAAATTTATAAAATAAAATTCTTATACATAAGGCAAAATGTATATATAAAATTATTTATCTTGAATGTGTAGACTAGAATAAGCCACACGAAAAATGTCAATTGTTAAAGTAAAATAAAAATATATTGTCTAAAATTTAATTGGAATAAATTCTGTCGTTAGGTAGTTCTGTCCATTTTTAGGCATTAAGTAAGACCTACCTACATATATACCACTTGTAGATACCGTTTGTTATGTAATAAAACTACTGTGTGTTTGAATTGGAAGTCAAAATTTATTTATTTTTCCCTTTATTAAGTCACAACTCAATGTTACACAAAGTGAGGAAATTATTTAAAAAAACTATATCTGGTACTCGCGACTTATTCCGCGTTGAAAAATAAAAGATTTATAACGCCTGAAATTATGCTTTTGCCAAGCTTTAGATCTTATTTTTAGATAGCAGGTGCCTTATTGGAATATTTAGCCTATGTCCATCCTGAAATTCTATTCTAGTTAGAATAGTTACATATTTGTGAAAGATTTTTTTAAATCGGATGAAATGTTATGAAGATTACCTCCCACATACAACTCCTACTTCAAACCAAAATAAAGCTCCAACCAAAGCTCAAATACCAAAATAAGCCAAAAAATATATTTTATTATGTAAATAATAAAAAAAATCATAAAATCATTATTGAAATTCATAAAAGATTCTGATACCTTTTATAAGTATGTACAATGGGAACGAAGCTAAAATTAAATTAATTAAGCACCTTAACCACTCGTCAATTTGAACTGTTTATTTAGATTTATTAATAAAAAACTTAATAAACAGATTATTAATAATTGGTGTCACATAATCAAGTATACATATGTATATTATATGTATACTTGCGCAAGTGTGTGGCTACAACAATTTAATCAAGTCAGAAAAAACCGCCCAATTTTAATACTGTTCGGTTATCTCCCAAAATTGTTGATAAGGACCGCTTTTCGGCGGTGGATTTCAGACTGCTTCCGATTGGTCCTATTGCAAAATTGTGGGGAGATATGATGATCGAATGAACAGCACACATCCATCCTCTTTTTACTTGAGTAGTTAGAAGCTTGTCTGTTGAAGTGAAAACTTCTTTAGGCCCATTTGGCATTTTTGAGATGGGGAAAAACCAATATGATCGGTGTATAAAGATCATTGGGAAAAATCATTGAACTCGCGACCTGTAACCTCATAACCGTACATACCTTATCATACTTACTTAGAACGAATTTGTTATTTTTTCGTTGGTAAAAAAAAGAATTTGGTTCAGTCGCAAATTTTACACGCAATAACGCAATATTTTTATGGCTTATCGCCTCAGACCCTCGTCCCACAAGAAATATAAACTTATAACTGTTTAGTTTGCTTTAAAAAAAAATGCCGACGATTGACCTATCGACAGTTTGCAAGACCCTAAGCGGTATTTTATAATAGCTAAAAAAAGCTATTTCTAAAAAAATAATAGCAAAATACTAGGTACTTATACAATGTAAGTCATTAAGGGCCTCTTTCACCAACTACCAGTAAAGTGTTGATTAGTCATTTTTCAAGTAATGCTAATTGGCGAGTAAATGTTACGAGTATCTTATGTCATTTCATTGAAATTACCCTTGAGTTATGCTACTCGAAGATGATAAAATTCGTACGGTGATGATTTCTACCGGTGACTTTAAATGGCGGTTAGCCTACTTGATACTTTACTCAGAGATGGTGAGAGGCTCTAAATCTAATGTCTAAATCTAATAAGTGTTTTTTTATTACATAGGAAAAACTTCGTTAAGAAGTAGGTATCAAAAATTATATTGCTCCCACCACAGGAGCTACAACTATTTTTGTTTGTAATGAATAAACTCAAAAACTACTGGACCGATTTTAAAAATTCTTTCACCTACAGAAAAATACATTATCAACGAGTAACATATACTGTATTTTATAAAGTTACGCGGACGAAGACGCGTACAACAGCTAGTAAAAAAAACGGTATTTCCATTTCCACTCTAGTGGTTTTTACCTACTCTTTCAAACAATTGAAGAATGCCATGCCTAAATATGCAAAGTTATTTGTCATCTATGATGGTTACTTACAATTTTATTGAAATGCAATGAATATTTTATGACAGGTTCATAAAAATTTAACAATTTATCAACTGTATAAGAATAGAAATTCATCGCTCCCTCACCACAATATTTAGAAATGTTTCTAAAGGTTGTTTGTATTATTGGCAGGTAAGAATTTTACTTGGTTAGAAGTGCCGTTACGTTATTTATAATTACCAGGTAGCTTTTATTATCAAGAATATATTACAGAAAGAGAATCTGTCCTTATGCGAATAACCCTTTTCTACCAATATTCTAAGTTAAGCAAGGATCATTGAAGACCTTGATAAAATAATAATGCTTTACAAAGATCTATTCATTTTTATATGTAAAGTTTTACAGATGGGATGAATGTTCACTTGATGACAGATGGTTACCGTCGCCCATAAATAGAGCTAAGCCATAGCTGCTGCAAATAGGCTGCTTTTGCATTCACTTGTTTCGGTGAGTAAGGGATGCCAGAGACCAAAGATTTAAATCGAGAGATGCGGCATTACTAGCGAAAGTGTGTTACAAAAGTATAAAAGACATATACTTTTGTCTAAACACAGACAACACATTCCTTACTTCAAACGTGACTGTGACGATAGCGATGCTCTCAACAAGCGACCGTCACTCACTGTAGCTGGCGTGGAACTGTAGTTGGGTGTAGCGCCTGCGCTAAACCCATTGTTAAGAATTTTTGGTGTGTTTTTAGTATGGCGCGAGGAGATTACGCCGCATCTTTCGATTTAAATCTTTGCCAGAGACCATTAAAGCCTCCTTACCCTTCTATGGTCGACAGCGCACTTGCAGCACCTGTAGTGTTGCTTGTGTTATGGGCGACGGTAGCCACCTACCATCAAGTGGATCGTCAACCTGTCTGTCGACCGTAACCTTTAAAAAAATTATGTAAGGAAGCTTTTAGCCACTTTTAGCTATGTCAAGACAATTAATCAAATGATGATTTGAATAAAACAAACACAATAAAATGTACAAAAATATTTCGTTTATTTATTATTAAATTATTATAAGCTACTTATGTAACAATTTCTTTAAATTTTCAATGAAAATTAAAATAGCCGATTAAAAATAGTTTCAATAAAAAAGATCTCGTATAACATACGTACTGATTTGTTTTTAAAAATTGGCAAGAATTACGAACAGTAGTATGCAGTGTGAAACAAGTACATTGTATTTATTTTGTACTATTAACTTTAAAAAAACTATATTTCATTATAAAAGAAACCTTTGAGGGAATTCTAAAATATTCCGTTTTACAATTCAACAATGTAAAATATGAGGTAAGTACAGTCACCAACAAATACTTTTATCAATATTTTCAAAAATCTTATTAATAACTAACTTTACAAATAGGTAAAGTTTGTATGTTTTTATCAGATTAAAATCAGATTTTACAATCTTTCACCAATAGAATATAATTTCAGGATAGACATAGGCTAAATATTAGAGATAAAACGGTTTTCCGGTAACCATTTATTCGGCCGGATACCGGGTGTTTAAAAAATACGATTTACAATGCAACAAAAAAATATTTTATAACAGAAAATCGCTTTTATTAAAGTATAACACAGTCGTTATCGTGACAAACTTAATTTAAATTCCCTCTCATTGAACAAATAAATATTTACCACTCACGAAAAAAGAATATTATTTTATTATTATAAATCAATCAATACTCAAAATTAGTAAGTGGTAAAATATGTTGTATGATGAATAAAGTTTCAGCGTTTTTCGGTACTTGTAACTTGGTCAATCTAGCCTTAAATCTATCTGACCATCCGGCGTTAAAGCTCGCCGGAATCCGGTATCCGGCCAAACTACTATCCGTTACATATCTACTAAATATTTTCCACGCGGACGAAGCCGCGGGCACCAGCTATCTAAGAATAAAGATCCAACGCTTGACAAGACAGTGTATGTCAGGCGTTATATTGCTTTACATATTTTGTCGAGTGTACTTTTTTTTTTAACGCAGACACCAGCTAGTGAAAAAACAACTAGAACGATTATAGGAGCTACTAATGCTAAAGGAAAATAAATGGCTAAAGATTCATTGAAGGTTCTGAGGATCAATCACCAGCCTCCGTCCCTTAAGCCTACTCTATCTGGTGGAATCGATGCTGCATAGTTCGCAATGGTCTCAGGAATTGGACAGCTGGTGATTTCCCCACGATTCTTTATAAGCGTATTTTGTTGATGACTGTCTCTCAATTAGGCCCTAATGTTACTATTATTATGTTGTTATTATAATTACTGCCACTAATGTGTAGAATTACTATCGCACTTTTGCAAATGTCACTTGAGATTCATAAATAAATAAAAAACAATCCCTTCATCAGATTCATCACAACAAAAAAAATCTGTTAACTCATTATTACCTTAAATTAAAACAGTCTGTCCTTGTTAACTTAAAGCTATCATACTATATAAAAAAATCCCGTATTAAAATGATTCCAGTTAGATCAAGTGGCAAACTTACTAGTGAATCCAAAATAACTTCCACACATTTAAATTTGCCCAGATGAATTTTGCAAGATTTTAAAGTTACTTAAATAATTTGGTCCTTCGAGCCGGATGCCATTACCACAATTTATCTATCACAATAAGCGAGCCACACAATCTAACCTAATTATATTAATCATAAATTAAAAAATATTGTATTAATACTGATGTTAATCTTCCTTTTACTAAGTGGTAAAAACAAAAACTATTTATTTACACATTTGTGGCAAATATTTACATCAAAATCATGGCTTATTTCATTAGTTACAATAAATTATTATTAGAGCAAAAAAAGGACTTAAAAATAATTAAAATATACTTTACGGTACTTTTGAATTAACATTATACACATTATTATGGTAAGGCACGTTTATTTTTCTCAGTGTTAAAAAAGTATAGTCATACTTGCTAGTATCAATAAAAATGACCCTTACGAATTTACATAAAAATACAGGAGTCGATATTTTATTTTCAACGGAAGATTTATTAAGAAACCAGAAAGAAAATTACACGAAACACATTAATTATTCCAAAGTGAAACAGCCTCTTTGATCTGATTAAAATTTTTTTTTTTCAGCACTTATCTGGCGTATTAAGCGGTAACTGTTGCCAAGTATTGCTCAAACGTTATAAAACATCAAAGTTGGAACGAAAATTTCTAAATTAGATCCACATTATCAATAATTATGTTTCTAATGTATATAGTTAAATGTATGAATAAACAAAAACTACTCCTTTTAACGGACTACATTATTTGAGGGGGCTACACACCTAGAATAGAAGTTAATTGAAACATGAGGCTTTCTTGGTGAAATAAGTAACAATTATATCTAAAGATTGAGTCCCAAAAGTAAACAGTCAATGTCTTCATAAGCTTTGGAACTAAACCGTTATTTATAAACGCTTTTTTAAATGAAATGTATGTAATGTAAGTTATGTAGCACAGTTAAGTCTTTCAAGATTTTTAACCTCCAAAAATTTAAATCTCTTAAATAGGTATATAAATTTTTAGTCAAAAATGTCTATTATTTAAAACTAAGTAATTGTCAAGAAACATATTTTAGAAAACTTTTGTCCAATTATTATTTTATGTGATTTGCCAATTAATTGTTAACAAAACATTATTCCCTATAACAATTTATTATTGGGAAAAATATTACAAAAAGTCTGTGTATAACTACTAAGTAATATTGAATAACATGATAACAAAATTTATAAAACAGAGCCGATTTAGATTTAATCCTAAATCCATTTTGGTACATCTCAATATTTAAAAAAAAAATGCAATCAATTTAAATATACGGAAGACAAATACATTTCTAATAAACTAGAGATAAAACATTAATATTTACATAATTTTATGGAATGTCAATATGATTGATTAGGTTGGCAGTCTTTTATCAATTTTCTCATTCTAATAAAACAAGTATTTAAGGCCGTTTTTTTTAAATTTAACATGGTAATGAATTTTATTAATGAAATGCGACACAATTGACACATTAATTAATGAAAAAATATTACTTACATTAATTAACTAGTAAGTAATAAATGAAACTTCAGCTCAATTCGTTTCCCTCATATAGACTCTCGCACACCTCCAATAGTCTCAACACAGGACTGATATTGTAAGGGAAGAGACATTTAGAAACTAATCTACTTATTTGCAAACGCAATCTTATTAAAACACGCATAGTATCATCAAGACCTCTCGCACCGTCTGTCTGTTGACACGTCTCTACAAACCTCGGCCAGTTTCTACGACTGTACTTAAGAAACCTCAAAAGATACAGCAAGAAACATGTCTCATTGCTGACCAAATAGTCAAGCAAAACATCGCTACCGTGCGACACTACTTTGAGAAACTCAATGAACGAGGATATAGGATTTAACATAGTTATTAAATCGGGATAGACATTGTTTCTATAAATGATACCCACGGTTATGTCAAGTGTACACACCATGGATTCTATGAGGTAGTCGTCCTGTTCGCTGAAAAGGTGGATAACCATTTTGGTGAACGGCGTCTCCGGGTGGAACTCGAGGGAATTTCTTATGAAAACATCGAGTTTCTTGAGCACATCCCTGATTGATCTTTCGACAATCTGCATGTCTTGAATAGCATTATAATCAGTGGAATCTATAGAACTATCTGATGAATCGCAACGCATCTCCTTAACAGTAACCGCAATTGACTTTATAACTAATAAGGACATCCGCTGTAACAAAGTTTTATCAACTTCTGTTCTCGAACGAGTGACGTCATGATCGTCTTCTCCGTAACTTTGGTCTACCAATTGTATCGACGATGACAAAGGTGTTACTTCGGGACCTAAAGAGTAATCTCGGACAACAGGACTCTCGTGACCGAGGAAGCCGAAACCGCTTTGGCTGTTTCTCACTCGGATCTCACTCAGAAGCCTAAAATCCTTGACAAATCTCACAATGGAATGAGCCAGGCTACAAATCTCTTCTGGTAACACGTCTTGCAATGCCAACGTTGATCCATAGCAGAGCACCTCATTGAATAAACATAGCAACTGAGTGTATATTAGACTCGGCAGCGATGTATTTCTTAATAAGTCAACAAAACTTTGTAGGTCGGCGTAAAACGGTTTCGTGTCTATCACTGAAAGATTAGCTTTTACGCTGATTATGTTCTCCCATAATGATAAGAATGTCAATATACAATTTTCAGCGTTCTCTAAATTCAGGTACCTAAGTAGAAGTAATTTCATATTCTTCAAGAGCGCCGGCCAGTGGTGCTGCAACGTTTTAATGGTCAAATACTTTATGTGTGCTGTGTCAAACGATTCAGAGTCCGTCAGGTGGACGACGATACAACCGTCCTCGTCGACTCTCTCTATCCTCTGAGGGGGCTCCGTTGGATCGGAGTCCATATTTGAATCATTATTAAACTTTAATACTGGCGCATTCAGTCTAAAGCCTGCGGGTTTGTCTGCAGTTTGAGTCGACGTCGAAGGTGTTTGATGATGTAAAATTGTTGTAAATAAATCACTATGTGAGCTCGACGGTTGCATATGCAAATTACCATTGGTGCTTGTACCGTAGCCAATACTACTTCTAAATGGATTATCTTCTTGTACTCTATTTCCTGTCGTGTTGATGTAGTTACTATCTTCTAGAGGATGTTGTTCTGCATCCTTCCATTCAACTATCCTCTTTATAATATCCAAACTGAAGTTAATTTTTTGTACTGTTATCCTATTAATTCTATCAAATAAATATATGTTCTCGGCAATCTGTTGAAGCCAATTCTCGTCTACCGTGTCTTTAGACACTATTAGAAAACTCGCAAGCACTTTGCATGCAACAAAATTGACAAACTTACTCTTATGATCGGCCAGTTCGATGACTTCTGTTATCCAATCATGTCTGTTGCGGACAAATATATCGCACGCCTGCATCAACTTTGAGCATATTTTGCCCGTGTTGTTTTGTTTCAAATAAACATCAAACAATAACTGCATTGTTGATAAATATGTGAGAGAAAATGAAACCGGCCATGATACTATATGCAGACGACGGTCAAAGTGTCTGCTTATAAAACTCTCATCGAAATGACACAAACACTGTCCGACTAAGGCATTCTGGAACAGCCTCAGCTGGTGAAGAATTTCTTCGTTATTTGGCTTCGATAGTGCGGCGTTTGAGCATGACGGTGATATATCAGCGTTATTATCAGTCGGCAGCCTCAAAATGGCTGTACAATCGACTGCATCCTCGCTAACTGTTCCACTGTCCGGAGACTCACCACTTCTAACTGAAAAGTCATCTGACGTACCAGTTGGAAGACCCAATAATTCAGATATGTTGTCTTCCGTAACCCTCTCACCTTCTTCGTCGATGTCTGGCGCGTCGATCCGCAATTTCTTTTTTACGGGTTGATCAGAGGCCATAACTTCATTTGTGGATAGTTTACTATAATTCTGTTTTAAAACCATTAACTCGCCTGAGCTCTTGTTTTATTTTGATAAGTTTGACGGTACAAATTGCTTTTAATCCATGCGAACATCATTCTGAAAACATAAAAGCGAATATGAATGCATGACCTTTCCGTTTTAGCTACTCAATTACGCGCGCGACAAAGCCTTTCAAGATTTTGAATACTTGTATTGTTCTAATCATTATTTAAAAGTATTATAAAGAGCGTTAACTTTTATAATAGAAATTTTATGTGAAAACACACTAAACTTATTGTTTTTAACACAAATAACACTGAACTTTCCAAAATATTTTGATGGCACACATACCATTTAAGATCGAATTAGGTTGTTTAACTTCTGAATCTTATAAACAGCTTTCACCAATTATGTATAAAGATCACCAAAATTTTGCCACTCAAAAAAATATATATAATACTAGGAAATATTGTTTCTAAAAACGATGTATTACAATATTAAACAGAACATCGACTCCATTATTACGTACAATATGACGCTCTGTCAAAAAAGATACTAATAACCGTGGAATTTTTAAAAACTGAGAGACAAGTAAAAATATTATTTGTAATTATTTAGTATTTAATTTAAACTTAAATATTTAAGGTAATATTATACGGTTTATCAAAAATTTATACTGTAATTTTTAAAAAGTTTCTAAAGAAGAATGTAATTCGTACTTCCGGTAAGCACGTTGCCAGTTTGGTGACTTCTGAATTTAACATTTTTTGTAATGCTGTTTTGTTACAGTTATATTTAATTTTTATTATTATTTTCCTTTACGTATAGCAAAAATATATTAAGAAATGCATGAATAAAAGCAATTCAGAAAAACTAAAAACTAAAAAACTAGACAACATAGACAACAATTTATAAAGAATGATAAATAGTCATACTTCTCTATGACATTTTCATTTTTTACGTAACATTCCTATTGACGCAAAGTTTCGCGTCCCGTTTACAAGCTGCCGTACGGATTCAGTTGCCAGTGAGTGATTTAAATCGGAACGTCAAACAAAATGGATTCGACCGAGCCCTATAGCTACCCCTGATTAAAATGTCCGCTTTTAAGAGTCGAAATTTAAGTTGATAACAAACCAATGTTTAAAAATAATCAGGTGATTATCACAGTGCACATATTAATTATTCGAGTTAAGTCAATAGTGATAATTCATAATAGTGTTTTTGCATAACAATCGATAGAATAAATTTAGGTTAACATCTCGGAGGTATTCGGATCGGAACAATACAAAATTAAACTAAAAATATAAAACTTCTCACGCGTTGATATTTTCGTAACGAAGAAGTACATGTTATTGTTTATTTATAATGTCGATGCGGAAACGTATCAATATGTCATCGGTGTTCTAACTATAGTTTTTTTTATTCAAATGTATGTCTAAAATGCAGTGCTAATAAGATAAAGTTCCGATTTAAGCATTGCGAAAGCATCAGGTCTAGTATCGAGTGACAACAATAACCTTGTAATTTGTAATGAATGGACAGAGAAAGCTATTGTCGACTTCTAAAAAAATTGTTAAACAATGGTGAAATTAGCACTTTATTTCCTCATATTGCAGTCCTCTGTTAGTATTTTTTTATACATAAACATTTCAACCTATCCACTTTTTCTCTTATTTGCTATCGCGGGAATATTTAAAATTAAATTCGCTGAATGGAAAATGTTTTAATTTATAAATTAGAGACCTGATTAACAAAGTATTTTAGATCTATTTTACCTACTGATATATAACAAATTTTGTGCAATAATATTTTCATAGAAATAGTTGTATTAATTAATATATTTATTTAATCAAACACCTAAGGACTCTTGATTTGTATTTAAAAGACGCAACAACTTATTAACTATACAACAGTTCTAGCTATTTTAGCTAGCTAACTAGCTCACAAACAGAATTTCATATTTAAAAACCATTGAAAAATCTGACCTACTGCGGTTTTTCCTAAAAACATTTCTTTCATACATCCCTTGTCTTGATAATTACAAACACAACAATCTTAGAAATCTTTTGTCTTAAGAAATTTTTAGGAAATCAACAGGAAAAGTTAGAAATATTTTTATGATAGTATTTTTATGAAATTAGCTGAATGCCCCCAACCATGCTTTGCTATGGCTTGTTTATATTTTTGTTTCTGTTAAAAACGTGGGTATAAACAGTATATAAAAACTATCTTCTATTAACATGCAATGTTGTGTAAAAATTACAAGTCAATCCAGGCTAGTTTACGAGTTTTGTGGACACAAACATAAGGAAACTAAATTTTTATATTACATGAAATTGAAAATGCAATTTCTATCGAAACAGCTAGTAAAGTGTAAGTTGTCTCCATTACATGAAGTAGAAGAGTTAATAATATTTTGTTTTGTCTTTTCAGTCCGAAGAATGGATCAAACATACAAGACATATACAATAAAGCACTGCATGCCTTAATTTTAAAAGTAGCTTTTTTACTGAATTCCTAGGACATAGTGTTTGTTTAAAGACATGAGTGAAGTGCTAGTGTAATAGGAATATTTTGAATCAAAGATGTCGGACGAAGAGGACTCATCGCCGGACACGGCTCTGGTGCCCACAAATAAAGTACCAGGTAACAGTTGTATCAGTAAATATAAAGATATTTCAAGGGATCATGCTACAGTACATGAATATATAACCAAATTTTCTTTTATTATTTTTTTCTTCACTTGTCAAGCGACATAGGCCTCCTATAAGTTTTTCCATTGTTTTCTATCCTAGCTTTTCTCATCCATGTTGCTCCTGCCACCTTCCTTATATCATCTTCCCATCTACAACTTTGTCTTCATCTTTTACTCCTCCATATGAAAATGAGGCCCTATTACCGCATCACTTTATTATCTCTTATCCTTATTAATCCTTCAATGGTCGGCTGCACACTAGCAGCAGCTGTGGCGTTGCTTGTTTTATAGGCGATGGTAGCCACCTATCATCAAGAGGACTGTCAACCTGTCTGTCGACCTTAACATAAGAAAATAAGAACTAAATCTTAATTAACATTAATTATTAATTTAAACATATTTAAGACGCACGTCTTCCTATTGGGGCCCAACAGGAAGACGGTGGATTCTCTGGAAGTGCATTCTCTGGAAGTGACTGGATACATTTTGCTAAAGAGAGAAATGGAGAGGGTTGGAGGAGGCTTTTACCCAGAAGGGGTCCATGGCTTAAAAAAAAAAGAAATCTTGTATATATTGTAATTGTAATATGTAGGCTATGGAAATAAAAAAGCTTTATTATTATTATTAAGTAGCACGTCATTTAAACGCCTGGTAACGTAAGATTATGTTTAAAGGTGAACCAAAATAAAATATCAATCTATATAATATAAAACTTCTTCATGAACAAATTCAATGTAGTTGCTCTAGTGTACCATTGGACAGTAACTACCATTAATAGTACTAGTGATATTACTACATTGTTATAATTACTGAATTTGATAATACATCAGGACGTCACTAACTTGAGCTGTTAAAAGTAAAATTAATGGTTGGACGAAGTATATTGATTTATATCCAAATAAATAACATGAACATCTTATAAGTAATGAAATTAAAATAATTTTCCATTTCATGCGACAAGGTCAGATTGCAACCTAATCAAAGCTAGATAATGTAGGTACACTATAATAAGGTCTATGTGAGGTGATAAGAAATGTAAACACAAGACTAGTTAGTGGTGTGCCAGAATTTGTATGCACAAATATCCAAAATTCTCCAATATGGACAATGACATTTTTAACCCAACAAAGATTCTATGTAGATTCTTAGTAGAATTTGAATGGACTTTAGGCGCGTTGGGCATTTTTGAGATGGGAAAAAGCCATTGAACACGCGACCTGCTATCGTAACCGTGTAACCGACACCTCTGTATTTTTTTCAGATATTGCGCCATCGACACAATATCACTGAAACTAGAATATGTTACGTAATCATGCTTGCGAAAACTAATTGAATTGAAATAATACAGTGTATATAAATATTTTTTTATTTATGTTTTTCCGCATATTACATTTTTTTCGCTTATGTGAACACAACTTTAGTGTCAACCAATCACGCTCCATTGAAGTGAAAGAAGTCGCAGGAAAAAACTAGTCCCAACAGGCTTATAAAGATTCATATCACGCAAGTTATAACTATCAGTGATACATCTATATAGCATTGGAGTTATTGTTTGGGTTTGGTGATAGGATATCCTTTTTAATTTACCCACACTGTTCGCGTTTCCTGTTGATTGTTTTGGCGTTGGCACATCATTCAGTTGTGTTTTATGGCGCATACGCTTTTAGGGTAGCTACACACGGTCGATCGATGAAACATTGTTTCATATTTATTTAGCATAAAATCTGTTGTTGAAGCGATAAGAACGATCGCACACGCGTTTGGTGGAGTTGCGAAGTTGTCGCAAGCAATAATAGTTATGGAAGCTGAACCTAAATTAACCGCGTTGGTCGCGCGACTGTAGCCAATGTGCGACCTCAGTACAAATCCGGCAAAGCAACTCAGTTGCTCGCGTAATAGTTAGTAGCCATTGTGCGGCCTCAGTACAAATCCGGCAAAGCAACTCAGTTGCTCGCGTGATAGTTAGTAGCCAATGTGCGGCCTCAGTACAAATCCGGCAAAGCAACTCAGTTGCTCGAGCGATAGTAGCCATAGCCAATATGCTGCCTCCCTTGTACTAATCCCAATCACCCCCACGATTCTCCGATCTTTATTATACAGAGATATCCTTTGTAGAAAATCGTTCAGTGTGTATAAAGCCTAAGGTAATTTGACGTCATTCTTCATTGACTATGGATTTGGATGATTAGACAGCATTGTTTTAAAAACCAAATTCTTTTTAAGAAAAATGTACAAACACGGCTCGTTTACGATTTTATTATATGTTATAGTTAGGTGCCCGCGACTTCGTCCTTTTTGAAAAATAAAAGATAACTATATAACGCTTGACTCGCGTGAAATATTTAGCTTTTGAAAATAAAATGATTAAAATAAATAAACATTACATGAATAGTCGAGGAGGTTTCTTTAGAACACTGGACTATATAATATATATCTCTTTTTTCCATCTTTTTTTTTATTTCTGCAACATAATGAAACTTCTATGTGGACTAGTTTGAAAGCAGGTCGGTCGTTGTGCACAGGGGCTCTTTAGAATCTGCGGTGAACGTATATAAAACATAAATATAGACATTGACATATTTTTTTTAGCGTTTCCCTGTTGGTCCGAGTCTCTTAATGATTGCTTTTATTATTCGAGATATGATGTTTATAACAGGAAACTAACGCATTGCATGTCATCGTTTTAATTTATACACATACATTACTATGTCAACATACACTAGCGATCTCTGCCCCTGGCTTTGCACGGAGTTTTAAAAACCCCTCTTTGCCGATGCTTACGTTATAAAACAAACCTGTGTTTCAAATTTCCGCTTTCTAAAATATACTTATAAAATTGGTTGTTTTGACTGACTATGAACTTGGTAGTTTTGACTTTGACTGTGCGTAGATTAATTAGTCAGTCAGGACAAATTTTTATTTAACTATCACTACATATTAAAACAAAGTCCTCCGCCGCATCTGTCTGTCTGTCTATTCGCGATAAACTCAAAAACTACTGCACCATTTTCATGCTGTTTTCACCAATGGATAGTGTGGTTCTCGAGGAAGGTTTTAGTATATAATTTACAAAGTTACGCGGGCGAAGTAGCGTGCAACAGCTAGTATTTAATAAAGTAATCAATAAATGATTTTATAAGTAAAGATTACTATTTATAGACTAGCACCCGCCCTCGGCTTCGCACGGATGCAATTTTCTGGGAATTTTTTTCTCTTTATAAGAACTTTTCTCGGACTTTAAGGGTTATTAAAAAAGTCGTTTTCGAGTTTTGCGCTTACCAAAAAAACGCTAAGCTATATATATATATATATATATATATATATATAGCACACCTATCTTTAGCCGTAACATATATATATATATATATATATATATATATATATATATATATATATATATATATGTTACGGCTAAAGATAGGTGTGAACATAAACTTAAGATTAGCCGGCTAAACTTAGGTTTATCTTAGAGGAGATGTTAATGTTAGTTTCTTCTATCATTAGCCGGCTAAACTTAAGTGTAACCGCGGACCCTTGGCTAAAAATGTAGAAGCAAATGAAAAAGGAACTGGTATAATAATGTTTACTATTTCGACAGTATATTCGAATTTCGACTTAAAACAGTATCTAGTCATTAAAATAAAATAATAAGGAACCATTTTTTCATTACTTACAGATACTTCCATATTTAAAATTACAAAATAAAACTTCTGCAGTGTTAATTATCTAAAACAATATCTATTCATTAAAATAAAATAATTAGGAGCTATTTGTTGGAACATGATAAACTAGAATGGCATTTCAAATTCGCGAATTCGTCTCCCCTCCGCCCCCTCAACCGAAATGTTCGCCCCGGCGCGTCCATCGAATACATTTTTAGCCGTTTCGTTTCGGTTAATGTGCACATTAGCCGGCTAAAGATGGAAATTCACGACGCAAACTAACATGTTATCGAACTTTAGCTGCTTCTCGAAGATAAACTTAAGAATAGCCGGCTAAACTTATGTTTATGTTCACACCTATCTTTAGCCGTAACATATACATTAACTAGTTAGCTCTGCCACGCCGTTTCACCCGAAGTTTAATTGAAATTGATAAAGGCATGCATATTTCGGTTCTTTTCGGTAATGCTCGTTACTCGTAGGGCGTTTACTATTTCCTCGTCTTTTAAGGATCATAGCGTGATAATAACCAATAGCCTATAATCTTCCTCAAGTATTGGGTTATGAAAAGCAAAAATAATTAGTTTCAGAGTTTAGTGCGTTCAAACAAACAAAATTTTCAGCTTTTTAATATGTAGATTTATTGTTCAGTTTATTAAATATCCAGTTGATGACATTTTACAGTTTATTAGAAATGAAAAAAAAACTGACTGTCTCGACGAGTATTGACCCAATTTAAAGTTTCTAACAACCCACTCAGCAAAAATATCCCACACCCTTTTTTTTAGCCAGACAAAGCAAATATTGTTGCAAAAATTCTAAGTGGAGCGTCATCGGGCATTAATAATACAATGGATAGCATAAACAAAAGAGAACAATAATCTTATCTTGTATTATTTTTTTGAATAAATATAGTTTATGAAGACCTGTTTAGACGTTTGAAGATAATCTAATTGACGAGTTCACAGTCATGTTCGAATGATGTGAAATTTGGTATACCGTTACTTCGATGGTATTTCCATGACATGGTAACCTTCAGCTGATGCTGCAGCATCAAGTAGTCTGCGGAATACCCAACTCCTCGGCAACTGACAGCAGTTGCCGGGGGTTATAGTTTATAATTTTAATTGCAGCTTGTTGATTAACAAAATGTTTCAGTGTTAGGCACTAAACGCCTAAAGCAAATGGAGACAATGTTCCTGTCGCGACGTCTCCACGGCCCCCGAAGTCCGGGCCTCAGTGTGGAGACCCTCGTGGACGTCCTCTTGGTTTTGTATGATGAGTGCTGCAACAGTAGTCTGCGGAGAGAGAAGGCTGTGGCTGACTTTATACAGAATTGTAAGCTCTTTAAGCTCCTTTTACTTTAAAAAAAAATATAAAATGTTAAAAAAATATTTAAAATAACTAAATCGAGTATGTCAAACTCGATTTTTTTAAAATATTTTTTATGATCCTTCCAGAACAGTACTTTATTTCGGAATGAAATGTACCCTATGTCCTTTCCTGTATCTTTGACAACGTATATGTAAAAATCCAATGGTGATCGGTTGTTATAGTTAGGCGTGAAAAGGTAACAGTGTTACTTTCACATTTATAATATTAGTATAGTATGGATTTTTCACTTCTGCCGCAAAATCCAACGACTGTACATGTCTTTTTTTTTATTAAATTTATAGAAATAAATAAACAAATAAATATCTTCACACATTCCACACATCACCATC
Source organism: Synanthedon formicaeformis (assembly GCA_945859745.1). NCBI lineage: Eukaryota > Metazoa > Arthropoda > Insecta > Lepidoptera > Sesiidae > Synanthedon > Synanthedon formicaeformis. The sequence goes on from OX243979.1 coordinate 5,426,509, forward strand.
TAGTTCCACATTAAGCAACTACATATATAGGCTTGTATTATTGTATGGATACCACGCAGTTGATTGATATACTACATAGTTTTTTTTTTTTGTAAATACATACATATTATAAATATACAAACATCCATGACTCAGATACAATACGTTGACTCAGGTAAAATGGTAACACATAAAAATTTGCCCCTAGCGGGATTCGAACCCGCGACCGTTTGTTAACAGCTAGGGTTACTAGCCACTACACCAAACCAGCTTTAAGCATTACGTTGAATTTCCAGTGAAGTCTGTGGTGACCACGCTGAAGAGATTGAGGTTGGCGCGCGACGATTTCGAACTGGTCAAGGTGATTGGCAGAGGTGCTTTCGGCGAAGTGTGCGTTGTGAGGGCTTCCTTTATGCAGGTATTACATAATGTTACGACTTACGACCGAACATTCTCGAAGCTAACAGCGAAGTTGTTGTTTGTTTGTCATGAGGCCTGAGCGTATGGATATTTCCATACGTAGGAGGAAGCCCCTTCTGTTCCTTATGTTCGCGACATAAGGTTCACATTCCATTAACCCAGAAAGTTGTTTACGAAGTTTTTTTTTACGATTGTTTACAACTTTTAAGTTTCTAGTGATTTCCAAAAAAATCCAAAATTCCAAAAAATTGGAGAAGCTCTGTTATTTTGGAAGTCATCTTGGTCTGCGAAAATAAATCGTGTTCTTACAACCCTAAACGGCATTTTAACTCACCCCGCACGTAACAATATATTATACTTGAGAGTGCTTTGTGTTACTATGTGTCACGATAATACCATATGAACTGATCTTCATAAATTATATAGGTAACTGAGAACCGTCTTGGTGGTGCAAGCTTTCAAACAAAAAAAAAATAAACCAAAGCAAATCTTGGTATCCGTTTGGTAGGTACGATGGCACAGACAGACACACAGATAGACTCAACTTAACTCAAGATAGGTCAACACCTCTTTTGCGTCGGGCGTTGGGCTTAAAAATATTCTTATTATGAAACAAAAAAAATGTATTATATATAATTTTATTTGAGTGTGTGTTGACATTTTAGGGCTCCGATGGGGTCGCGAATGTGGCCGGCGGCACCATTTCCACGAGCACCGGCGACAGAGTGTATGCCATGAAGATCCTCAACAAGTGGGAGATGCTTAAGGTGAGACATATTATATTGTCACACTTGCAATACTTAAAAAAAAAAATTATATTGAGTTTGTGGGGTCTAACTTGGACCACAACCCTAACAATAGGTTCATCCGGTCGCCTCTTGTAACTTGGGCCATACGCCAAGTAAAAAATGCACACATTCAACTTGTCATATTAACGAATCGACAATTATTTATCAATTAATTGGTAAGTTGATTTCTAATCCTATACTTTTCTCATCCATGTTGCTCTTATATTAAATTCCCACCTACGGTTCTGTCTTTCTCTTTTTCTTTCTCTGCTTTGAGGTACCAATGGGTAAATATTGTATGACCATTTATGTGAGTCTCTAGTCACATGACCCGTCCATCTCCATGTGAGTTTCTCTATAGTTTTAACAAAAGGTGTATTACATTTGTTTTTTCCCTTAGAAATTTTGTCTACCAGGATAGAAATCAATGGAAAAACTTATAGGAGGCCTATGTCGTTTGACAAGCAAGGAAAAATTAAAATAATAAAAAAGACAATATGGTACTATGATTCCTTCTTGAATTAAAGGCTCTATCTTTATCTTTGATGTAACAGCGGGCCGAGACGGCGTGTTTTCAAGAAGAGCGGGACGTGTTGGTGTTTGGAGATCGACGGTGGATAACCAACTTGCATTATGCCTTCCAAGACGAGCACAATTTGGTGAGTATACATTGTTATGAACAAAATAAATAAACTGCCAATCGTAGGACTGCACGTCTTAAGTGAAAATCGCGCCATACAAACTTTTGTTTTCTAGGCATGTTTTATTTCCAATTTTTCTTGTAATGCAGAACCATCCTCTTATAAATGACTGAATATTTGAGAAAAAAAAAAAGAAACAATTGGTCTAATCTTTCACGAGTTTTGCGCAAAATTGGTCTAGTCATTCACAAGTTTTGTGCCGAATTAGTCATTCACGAGGTTTGCGCCGAATTAGTCACTCACGAGTTTTGAGTCGAATCGATCTAGTCATTTACGAGTTTTGCGTCGAATTGCTCTAGTCATTCACGAGTTTTGCGTCGAATTGGTCGTCATTCACGAGTTTTGCGCCGAATCGGTCTAGTCTTTAACGAGTTTTGCGCCCAATTGTTCTAGTCATTCACGAGTTTTCCGCCAATTTGGCCTAGTTATTCACGAGCTTCGCGCCGAAATGGTCTAGTTATTCACGAGTTTCGCGCCGAATCGGTCTAGTCATTCACGAGTTTTGCGCTTAGCAACACATGTTTAGTTATTAATTTTCGTTTATATCGATTTAATATGAGAACAAATGAAAATTTCAGTATCTGGTGATGGATTACTACTGCGGCGGTGATCTGCTCACTCTGCTTTCGAAATTTGAAGATCGGTTGCCCGAAGACATGGCCAAGTTTTACATAGCCGAAATGGTTCTAGCCATACAGAGTGTTCACGAGCTTAAATACGTTCACAGGTATGTTAAATTGTTTTTCAATGTAACTATCTGACGGTCCACTTGATTGTATGTAGGTGGTTACCGTCGTCTATAACACATACACCATAAATCCTGCAAGTGCGCTTGCGGACTACAGTACGATCAAGTATAAGGGCTCTGGCATCACTTACTCGCTCACCGAAACACAAAAGCACACATGCCTGTTATTCCACACGGTGGTTGGTCTTCTAAGTAAGGGGGTGGTTACAGATCTGTCTATACTAGAGCCAACTGTGACAAGTTCATTTTCGAAGTTGACCCTGCTGTGAATCCGATCCCCGGGACCCCTGAAATAAAGCGTTAAAGCAACCTCCTTAGGGTCAGCGCCGATGGACGGAGTAGCGGCGAAGAGCAGTTACAGGTCGCAAAGCGCGCGTCACCGTGAATCTGCTCTCGTCGGCTCTTGGAGTCGATTCGCCGCGCGCCCTCTCGACCGCGCTTTGAGTCGCTCGCCCTCATTTTATTTCATTGTACCAAATACAATCGTATTCACGAGCATTTTAGGTTGAATTTAAATTGTTACTAAATTAGTCTCTTCGCTGCCACTCCGTCCCTCGGCGCTGACCCTTAACCATATTTATATCTCAGAAAGAAATGTTAAGACTTTGGGTATCATATCAGTTGTTATTTCTACTTAAGTAAATAAATAAAAATTTTTAGGGACATAAAACCAGATAATGTACTCCTGGATGCGAGTGGGCACATCAGACTGGCTGACTTTGGATCCTGCCTAAGGCTTGGTGACGATGGGAAGGTAACTGTTTCAACATTTTGCCTATTATAGTGTGCTATATAAGGCCTTATATAGCCTATGAAGTGAAATTTAATGAAAATTGTTTTTTGTATAATTAGTATAATAAATTTTAAATCCTAGGTACAAAGTAACGTGGCAGTGGGAACACCAGATTACATATCTCCGGAAATACTAAGAGTGAGTCATAGTTTTTTTGTTTGTGTAACCATGTTTCTCTTGGAGCGAAAATACTCGTAATCGATAATATTTATAAAAAAATCTGCCAAATGGTGACCGAATGTATGTTTTTTTTTTGTTTTGTTATCTTTTGATGTATTCGTGTGTGTCATGTGTATGCAAATAAATGTTTTCTATTCTATTCTATTTTTAAATGGCTGGTTTGCAAATCAAATAAAAAAGTTTTAATTTTGTAAGTATATGTTTATCTCAAAATAAAAGACCAAGTTAAATATTTATATAAATAATCACAGTTAATCAAGAGATTATATTTAATTATATATTTTTAACAAATACTTATTTAATAAATTTTCCAGGCGATGGAAGACGGACAAGGTCGTTACGGACCAGAATGTGATTGGTGGTCGTTGGGTAAGTATGATATTATGATATCCAGTAGTGCCATTCACCATCAAGTGGATAGGCGTTTAACGGTATGTGGTGTCGACAGGGGTGTGCATGTACGAGATGCTGTTCGGTGAGACTCCGTTCTACGCTGAGTCTTTGGTGGAAACGTACGGGAAGATCATGAACCACTCTCGTTCCTTTCGCTGTCCCCCACCGGACGACCAGGGCTCGCAGGTATTACCATCGGTTACCATCGATTACCATCTGACATTGTATTTCTTTACATGAATTTTTAGATATTTTTTTTAAAATTTGTGTTTTCAATCTCATTTATAAACCAAATCTTTTTAAAATTCGAATGAATAGACATTTTCATTTTCTGGGTTAGTTCAAAATGTGCTATGTGCGCTTTTTTTTTTAAATTCAAACATTTTGACTGACCTTAGTGGATAGAACACTGCCTTATCCATTGTATAAAAAAAATTGATAAGTATTATACTTTATTTATTTTATTTATTTATTTATTTATTACCTAGAACGTATTTCTACACCAAATGATGAAAAATGTCTGTAAATTATTATTTTTTATGTTTAAAAGACAAATGAGTTTACGAGTAAGTTTCAAATAAAATACTTTTTTTTTAATAAATAAACCTTCACATAAATTTTTTCCAAGAATACTTTTTTGTCAATCAAATGTATATTTTTTGCACTTAACAGATTTTGGTTTGACAACGATATCTGCTGATGTGTTTCGAAAAGTGTGTAAAAGTAATAAATCTTAAAAGATTGTATTTTGAGATAGTCTTTGTGAAGTCACTTACTTTGAAGCGGATTGTCAGCTTGTCTCACGATTTTTTAAATAAAAAAAAAATCAAAGGCATTACTTATTATAAATACATTAAATTATAAATTATCGTGATGAAGGATCTTTCTTAACAGCTCAGTTTTATTTATCTCGTATAAAATAAATAAATAAACGTGTTTTTTTTTTGTTTGTAGGTATCAGAAGAGGCTAAAGAGTTGATACGAGGGCTCATCTGCTCGGCGGAGAGTAGGCTAGGCAAAAATGGATTGCAAGATTTCAAGGTATGGATGGATCTCTGGCTTTTTCACTTTCACCGCTTCACTTTTTCACTTAAAGGTGAACGCTTTCATATCTGTGATGTCGCTTTACAGGGCCACCCGTGGTTCACGGGGTTGGAGTGGGACCGCGTTCGCGAGATGCAAGCGCCGTTCGTGCCCGACGTGGCGAGTCCGACGGACACGTCAAACTTTGACGTGGACGACACGGACGTGCGGCTGTCGGAGGCCGTGCCGCCGCCGAGCGCGTCGTCCGCCTTCTCCGGTCTGCATTTGCCGTTCGTGGGCTTCACGTTCACGGCGGGCTCGCGGCTGTCGGAGCTCGGCGAGCCCCTGCAGCCCCACGCTCCCCTCAGCCCGGCAAAGAACGCGCCCAGTCAGGTAAGCGCGTATCAATAAATTAAAAAATCATAATTTTTCAATCCAACACGTCAATTCCGTAACACGTTCTGTCTTGAATTTTTTAAGGCGCCATCGAACGCAGGCGATCGCGCTGCACTTAAGGCGCTCGAGCGAGAGAACGCGTTACTGGCGCAGACTATTGCAGAGTTGAGGACTTCAGGAGGTCACGTGATCGACGGCGATACGGGTAAGAGAAACTTTTCTAACCAGTTAAGAAAAGGGAAATTTTCTTTAATGTTTCATAACTTTTTACTAATATTATAAAGGGGAAAAATTCTCACCCATAGCTACATTATCAGCGAGTAACATGGGCTATAAGATTTTTTAAATATGATTACAGATGAATCGTTGATACTCAAAGAAGAAATGGCGTCGTTAGCAAAAAGGAATAGTGATTTGGAGGCGCAGATTCGATGTTACGAACAACTTAATAGCGGAATTACGGTGATGGTAAGTGATCTTTACTATGGGCTGCCGGTCAGTCTACCATCAATTTTAATCTACATTGATAATGTTATATGTGACGGCCACCATTTACCATTGCATCACAAAAGACTACCACTGTGAAATGTGAAGCACACATGCTGTTGTTTTTCGGTGATTGAGTACAAGAATTCGAGATACCATAGCTTACCTTCATATATATTATATTTATTTATTTATTATACAAGGCCCCCAACGAGGCAGACATCCAACTGTAACACATTGTTCAAAATAATTAGCACAAATATATATACTTCTATATTTGTTATATTCATGGTAATTAAACCATATATTGTAATATTTTTTTCAGGACGGCAAGGTAACATCGCAGGATGCAACTTTACACGTACGTGATTTGGAGGTTTTGGTGAATACCCTCACTTTGGAAAAGGAAGAATTGATCAAGGATAGAAATGATACCACAGAGAAATTGAGACTACAGGTGAGTAGTCATTACAAGCTGTATAATGGAGAACACCAGCACATCCAAATATTACTATAAAAATTACTGGATTTGATGCGCCTACTCGTGCAAATAATAATAGTTTTTGTTTCATCGAAATCGGGCCAGGATTTCCAAAGTTATAGCGTTGTAAAGTTTCACCGCTTTTAAAATTTTCGTTCATACGCGCGCTACTGCTATGACGTCACAACGCAACAGTCTCTGTCCGATTGCGAGTAATGCGGAGTGTTTACCTTCATAAAATTTGATTGTTGTGGTTTGCAGTTATTATTTGAAGTATTTGTGTTAGAGATTACTTTAAATATTATTGTTATTAAATAAACATAGCGATGGAAGAGAGTTTTGTAAAAGGACAGTCGGATAACCTACCAAAAGTCGACATTTTTATGGTTGCGCGATATCTTAGAATGGTGATTTTGTAGCCACAGAATAGAGAGAAATAAAACTGAATAAGTAAATAACATTTAGTGAGTAAGATTTTCGATCAAGTTTTATTAAGGGTTTTTTAAAAACCTTTTTTCAATAAAAAATAATAAAAAGGATGTTCAAAGTTTTTTGTTTTATTAAAAGGTTTATTTTTGTCGAGTTTTAAATGGCAGGGGTGACAAACATTTTCTTAATTTCATTTTTAAATATGTACCTATTGATTTTTTTATTTGGTACAAAACAAAAAGTTCATTTCATCCTTCATAACAAATAAACTGAGTGATATGACTTGATCGTCATAAAACATCACTCAGACAAAAAGGGATGTATGCTCTGTAAAATTTCATATTACTCCGACGCATCTGGAACGAACGAACGAATGAACAAACGAACGAATGAACGAACGAACGATTAAACGAACGAACGAACGAATGAATGAATGAATGAATGAATGAATGAATGAATGAATGAATCAATGAATCAATGTACCAACGATAAAATGGATGAATGAACGAACGAATGAATGATAGAGTGAATAAAATGAATGAATAAATAAATAAATAAATAAATGAATGAATGGATAATAAATATCTTCACACATTCCACACAGCACCATCTAGTTCCACATTAAAGCAACTAATGCTTGTATTATGGATATCAGACAGTTGATATACTATGATTACTTTTTTTTACGAACATATTATTATTATTATTATAACTACAAAACGTCCATGACAGGTACAAAGGTAAATGTTAACACATAAACATATCCCCCTAGCGGGATTCGAACCCGAGCGAGATCATTAGGTTAACAGCTAGATGCTAGATAAGGATAGCTAGCTAGCTATATGTAAGTATATAACAAAGAAAAAAAATAGTATTTTTGAAGTATTCAACAAATTTCAGATTTATGAAATTCTTTACTGTGATGAGCTATTTTCAAAGATACAAAGATTTTGGGAGAGGTGCATAAACAAAAAAATCGATCCGTTCTTTACTATTTTATTATTATGTACCTACTAATAGACTAATTTTAACATGTTATGTTTATAAATAAAAATAAATAGATATTACGTTATGCTAACTTTTAACTTCATAAATTTTAACCACTTTTTCCAAATATTATTACCGCGTGGTACAGAAAAAAAAACTATTTTTGGGTTGTTTTTTCACTGGAGTTGGTACACATAGGCACAATACAATATTTGTTAACAATTTTAGTGATGCACTATAAGAAAAACAATTAAATTTATAGCGAGATCGCGAGCGCAACGAGCGAAAGTATGTAGACACGCAGAACCGTGTTACGTTATGACGTCACACGTTAGCGCGATCACTCAAAATCACTAGTCGCGGAAGCCGTACTTTAACGTTTAATATCTCAGTCATTTTTGAAGATAGGAAAAAAATAAAAACAGATTATTTTTTCTCGAGTTACCTATTTTGCAGATTTGCTGAAAAAAAAAATCATTTTGGTTCTCCATTTAACTGATTATCTACACCAACATAATGTAGAGAGACACAGGCTGATGATGATAATAATGATGATGATAACAAAGTGACTCGTGGAGTTTTTTTTTGAAAATAACATTGTCCTTGTTTGTTGCAGGACAAGGAGCTGAAAGACGCAGTGGCGCAACGCAAGTTGGCGATGACCGAATACAACGAAGTGACGGAGCGGCTAGCCGAACTCAGGCAGCAGAAACAGAAGCTATCGCGACAGGTATGAAATTCTATCATTAAATGGTAAATCTGCACTAAATTTATACAGCAGATAAAAAAAATTGTCAGTCCCGGGGACACCACCAAAGCGGATTAGAGACGAGCGGAGCGGAGATGTGTTAGAAACAACCAATAAGATTTAGAACAACGCATAGCAGAGATGTGTCATATTTGTATTGTATGGTACGCGTATCCGCTTTAGTCCGCATGCATCTCCGCTCCAGTCCGTACGCATCTCCGCTCTAGTCTGTATGCATCTCCGCTCTAGTCGGTACGCATCTCCGCTCTAGTCCGTACGCATCTCCGCTCTAGTCCGCATGCATCTACAACCTCGGGGTCTTCAAATCCAGGGTAAATGGGCACTTACTAGGTAAGCGTGGTCCATCTTTGGCCGCATCTGCACCTAACATCAAGTGAGATCGCGACCAAGCGCTGCCTTGATCTAGTATAAAAAAAAAAAAACCGCTCTAGTCCGCATGCATCTCCGCTCTAGTCCGTACGCATCTCCGCTTCGGTGGAGTCACCCTAACACAGATAATAATATGTAACATCTTCGCTCATTTCCGCTTTGGTGGAGTTCGGCCCTTATCGGTCTTTGAGGACTGCTAAAACCCCTTAAGTTGCTTTAAGAGTCCATTGCCTTAACCCTTCCCGATCCTATTTCCTTAATCATATAATGGTCGGCAGCGCACTTGCAGCATCTGTGGCGTTGCTTGTGTTATAGGCGTTCAATAAGTGGACCGTCACCTCTGTATAAAAAAAAAAACAACTAGTCAATTATTTTCTGTCAGGTCCGTGATAAGGAAGAGGAGTTGGAAGTCGCCATGCAAAAGATAGACGCGTTACGACAGGACATAAGGCGAGCGGACAAAGGACGGAGAGAGCTTGAAGCGAGGCTCGACGCGGCACAAGCTGAGGCTACCAAGGTACTGACAAATTTTTCAAGTGTTGTAAAATACGTAAATAAACTTAAATAAAATATATTTCTCATTTATTTATTGATAATTTTCAATGATTTATTAGTTTAGATCTATATTTGAATTACATTAAGTCAAATATACCATTAACGACATCGTGAAACTTTTCCATTTGAACTTTAACACGCTGTTTTTAGGAGCGAAAGTTGCGTGAAGAATCGCTGCGAGGCGCTCGCGCAGAAACGGCGGTGGGGCCTGGGGGCGCGGCCGCTGACGTGGCGCGATTGCAAGCGGAAGTCGATGCACTTGAGGTACTTTTTTTTGTAGGTTTTCTTGGCTTGGTTTCTGAACATTTGAAACGCTGCTATTTTTATAATAACAAAAAGGAAAAATAGATGTATAGGGATAGTATTACGAATTAATCATGACTATAATTATTTAAATTTGTATAGATATACATAATTATAAATATGATATCAAATAAAATGCAATACATGGAAGCAAATATGTTTTTTTTTTAAATTCATTGCGTAATATTTAAGTTTAAAAAAATAATACATTCAATAATTTTAAACTTAAAAGGGTCAACTGTAGTTTGTAGTTTTTTTTTGTTTTAATAATTTTACCCAAAAATTAATAAAATGATTCTATTGTTGTCCTATTTTAACTTCTGTGGTGTATGATTCAAAATTGAGAAAATGTGCACCAACAAAGTACCCAGTAAAATTCCGATTGTTCCCAGTAAAAATCTTTGAAGTTGTTATTTTAATTCATGATTGTTTTTTTTTTTGTATTATAGGCTCAATACAAAGAGTCGTTGGCTCAGCAGCAGGCGAGATATAACGCGGAACTGAGCGCTCTGAGAGATCAGCTCCAAGAGGGTGATGCAATGAGGAATGTCCTCAATAGAGAGGTGAGGCCACGAGTCATAGTTGATATTTTACTCTTTACATTGCAATCATAAGTCATTTTTGGACAATATTAATTTTTTAAAATGTATATTAAGTGTGTATCATCAAATAAAAAAAAGTTAAGCTAAATATTATACAAAATTTTAAATGGTTTTTATATACAACTAGCTAATGCCCGCGACTTCGTCCGCGTTCAAAAATGTTATATATAGCTTTTGATTGTCGCGCCCTCTCGCGGTGAGTAGCCGACTTGTTGAGTCAAAGCGGTTTGTCTTAATAGTTCTGCCACTGAACGATAGATGAATTTTTAGATGAAGTTCTTAAAAGGATATTTTTTTTTATTTTTTTTTAGTCTTTTAGGTCACACTAAATAGCCTAAAGCCTTCCTCGATGTATGAACTATCCAACACAAAAAGAATTTTTCAATTCGAACCAGTAGTTCCTGAGATTAGCGCGTACAACCAAACAAAGAAACAAACTCTTCAGCTTTATACATTAGTGTAGATTATTCTATAAAATTTTATATATAAAAATTTTAAGTTTAAAAACTCTGGAATAGGTAGTATGTCAATTAAAAAAAACTATCAATTAAACGGATTCCTTGGTTATTCACAGTTACAAACGTCTAAAGACAAGTTGGAGAGTCGCCGTCTAGAACAAATGTCCGATAGCGAAGATAAACAAATTCTGATCAACGAAAATAGAAAACTCGCCAAGGACTTGGACGCGGTGAGTTTTTATAACTTTTGGAACTTGTTTGCAACTGTATTCTAATCTAACATATGTGTGTGTGTAAGTAGGGTTTGTTGTAAAAGACGTGATATTATATATATTATGAAATACTAGCTGGTGCCCGAGACTTCGCCCGCGTTACTTTATAAATTATTTACTAAAAACCTTCCTCGAGAACCACTCTATCCATTGGTGAAAACAGCATGAAAATTGGTGCAGTAGTTTGAGTTTATCGCGAACGTACATACAGACAGACGCGACGGAGGACTTTGTTTTATAATATGTAAGAAGAAAAAAAAGCGAGCCTTAAAGTAGTTTAACATTATGATGAATATCATATCTGATAACCATGGTGGTAATAAGCAACATTAACATATCCTGAATCAATTCAGCAGTGACAGAAATTAATTAACCTTAAAATAAATAAAAAAAGGTATTAAAGAAAAAATTAAACAATGCGAGCAGCTGTCTACTGTGCGGTCAAGTAGCTCGCACCGTGTAAACGAGGCATAAGACTGACTATAATCTGTTTTTTTTAACAAAGGTGCAAAGGTTATTGATTCAGTTTTTTTTTTGTGTGCGGTAGATGGCAGAAAACGGTAGAAGATGGCAACAAGAGAGACGTCAAATGGAAATGGAACTGGAAGAGCTAAGAGCCAAGAGGGATACAATGCAACATTGGGAGACTCAGGTATGTATGCATATTACTTTTTTGAAATTTAATTTTTCAATATTCTCTGATCTTTGATCGCCTAAATTAATTTTATTTTAACACTGAATATAATGTGATAAAAGTAATGATGATGATTTATTGCCTTATAGATTGCCGACATAATCCGGTGGGTAGCTGATGAGAAGGAGGCTCGGGGTTACCTACAAGCTTTGGCCACGAAGATGACGGAGGAACTAGATTATATTAAGCATGGTAGGTTTAGTATATTTTTTTAAATTAATTCTCACCGCCAACCAAACGCGACATTCCCAGTATATTAAGGAGCATATTCACCATATTAATAAAGACAAATATGAGCCAAATTCTTATAATTTTTACTTTCTTTCTGTTTGCAAAGAAAGATTCAAAACCATATTTATGAACTACTACGTAAACACTGGTCACGGGAAGTAACAAATTGTAAAAAAATGGGGTCACGTAGTATGGGCACGTTCCCTAAAGGCTCTGTTACACAAGGAGAGTTTCTCGAACGCGAGAATTCAATTTATCGTGAGACAGATACTATCGGCTAGTGTAAACAAATGCTTCGAGTTTCGCCTCTCGAAAGAAATTATCCCCCTCTTTAAACAATTCTCGCTCATCGCCTGTGTAAACAAACTGTCGAGTTTCGCCTTCGAAAAAAATTAAGTCATGAATGGCGAGTCTCGTATCAAAATCACTACAGAGTGATATGTGCGAGACTCGTTAATTGACACTTACGATTCTCGCCAGTGTATTGTTTATACACGTCGAGAATTACGATTCTCCACGTCGACGAGAATGCGTATGTCGACTTACGAATTCTCGCCTATAGTTCGATGCGAGTTACTATCGTAATGTAAACAGTTGCAGGCAAAAATATACGATTTCTTTCCACTCGCATTAGAAACTCGCACAAGAAACTCTTCTTGTGTAAACTCGCCTTAAGTTGTATATTGTGTCGGGTTTCCGTGTGAGCTGACTGACGCTCGGACGTTGTTTGCGCAGCGAGTACGCCCGGGGGAGGACGCGGTCCGTCCTCTCCGCCCGCCGGCACGGGCGGCACTGGCGGCTGGCGGAACCGCCGGTCGCAGAAGCTGGACAAGATGGAGATCCTCACTCTACAGTCCAGCCTGCACTCGGAGATCCAGGCCAAGCAGGCGGTCGGCGAGGAGCTCAGCCGCACGAGGGCGGAACTTCTGGCCAGTCAAAGGTACGGAATACGGCGTATTATAAAGAGAGAAGATTTGTATTTTTGTATGTTTGTAGCGTCTTGTTTCTGTCGAATATAAAATCGACGGTGCAATCGATTCATACGTTCTTTACGCGTACGTATAATAACAATCGACTGACTATCGAATAATACCAATTGTTTGTCGATACAATCGAATGATATGAACAATCGAATAATTCGATTTCAGTAATTGGAACAATGGTAATTCGAATAATGGTTTTCCAGGGAGTTGGTGGAGACGCGGCAGCGGTTGGATGCGCTTGCGCACGACATGAAACGCAAAGAGCAACACATCAGAGATATGCAAGCGCGTCTCGATGCGCCCTTACCGCCTCACGCGCCTCACTCCTCATGTGAGTATACACACACTACTCATACACATACATACATTAATAATAACATAGTTACTTGGCTATCTTTCACAGTGCACTTGGCCATGGTTGACACAAATTGTAACGATAAAAACGGCTTCGACTTTAGTAATTGATAATATCGGCAAGCTTTTAAGGCGTAAATTTTCTTAACGAATTAAAAAATGTACCCGCGTTTCGTTCAACGAACACGTGGATGTTAATATGACAAGACAAGGTTCCTACAATTTGCTGGTGTTATCATTAATGTACTAAAACTATGGATTTCGCACGCCATACAAAACACTGTAGGAACGTTATAGAACATTTAAAAGTGACATATTTTTGTGTGGAGCATGAATTCTGTCATTTGTCATTTAAAACCAATCTAACATCTTTTTTTTAAAGAAAAAGTGACTTTATGTCAACACATTGGAGTTTAAAATGAATAGAAGAACTTGGTCGTTACTACCTTTTACCATTAACTCGGCCATGAATCCGTTTTAGGCGTAAATTCCATAGTTGTAGTACTTCGATGGGTAATATAGTGAAAATTATGGCACTCTTTTTAGACCTTTTATCTTTTATTATATTTATGTATGTAATTTTTGTATAATATTTATAATAATTGATAAGAAAAAAAAAGTTCTCCTCACCATGTTATCTATGTATTTATTTAGTGCACCATTTCTTTTTTTGTTTTCGTTACATGTTTCTGCACAATCCCATCCACAAAATACACAAAATGTGAAATGCGACTTGGCGCTCCCATCACAAAGACCCGCGTCGTTCGCGACGGAAAAAACGGAAATAATCGAATAACGGCAAAATAACGAAATACCGTTGCGATATAACGACTGGCTTATATTTTATTATGGACTCTATAAATATAAAAATAACGTTTAATTTTTATTGGTTCTGTGATTCTAAATTCCAAATGTGTGCGTGCATAAAATTGGTGGTCGTTTTATAAAAATGGCCACCTCGATTCGTGGTCCAAATTTGTTTAACGCATTTAATTATTTAACATATAATGTATTATTTGTGGCATTTATTATATAATATTAAATTAAAATGTATGTCGTTTTACTATGTTTAACTCGACTGGGCTGCGTTTAAAACGTGGCGTTTTTTTTCTTCTTTCTTTCACGTTTTCCATAAATCCTGCATTGATTTTTTATTTATTTTTATTTGTTTTGTAATGACAGTTCGTTCGTGGTTCAAGCCGTACATACCACTTTTTATAGGCGTAACATCTTGCCTATGGGGCGTTGCAATATTGGTATACCATCAAATATATGATTGAAATATAAATGTACTCAATATAGGGATTACTTACTTGATTGTATTGAGTTTCTGTGATAATTACTAAATAATATATATAAAATAATCTTGAATAAGACATCGAAACCACATCTGCGTCCCATGTTTTCATTTTTGGATAGATAATATTTTTTCATGTCGTAACAACAAACAAACAAATCCAAGCGCTATTATATATGAGTATAACTTTAAATCTATATTTTTTGGACAGTAAAGGTATTTTAGCATTCTATTTTGGTACAATATTCACCAAAAAGATTAGAATGCCATCATAAAAAATGATGAATTTTAAAATTGTTATATTTTTTTTTATTATTTTCGATGTCCAGGTGTTTAATTTTATTTTACATTTTATTTTAGGAAAAAAATTGAAACTCAAGTAATACATATTTTTTTGTTATATTGTTATTTTTTTTTTCGATTTCCAAGAGCATATAATAATATATGTGTACTACATAAATTATTATGATGTTTTCATTTTGGAAATGCAATTCATAAATAAATATATATTTGGTTTTTGTCACAGAAACGAACGCAGTTGTATAATTTCTTTTTATACACTACTTGACTACTATATAATATAATTTTGTATAGAGTTGAATGTTTTTTTTTTCGGTTATGAAAGTTATTTTATTGATACGAATTCTAGTCCTAAAAAGCTGTTTATTTGCCTAGTCTGAAATTTGCCAAAGATTATATAATATCGAACGGAAGTGTTGTACATTGCATTTTCGACCTTACGAACAACTAGTCATTACAATACGAATATACTTTAGTTTTTTTGTGTTTTCGTTTTTAGTTACATATTTAAATTTTCAAATATGTTTTAATTTTTTTTTGTAATTGTTTTTTTTTACAATTGACATTTACACGACCCAATGCAGGATTTTTTTCAAATTGTATTTTGTATGTAGTTACATTTTTTTTTAGAATCTCCGCTTAGAAATCTCAGATCGCAGACAACCGAATTGACCACCGACAAATATTCCATAAAATATAAAAATAAAAACTATAAAATTATAACTCGTCGGAAATTTCTTAGAAATTCGAAAAAATGCAGTATCTGAAAATACGGCGAGCAAAAAAATTTAAAAAAATACAAAAAGTTATTTATGAGTGCGTGTGTTTTATAAATTAATTAAAATAAAGAAAGTAAACTGATTAATGTCAAGTTTTAAAGCATATTTATTTAAAATTCTTGATAAAACAGATATTTTGCCAAAACAGTCGACCAAAAAATAAATCGGCAACAAAAACTTAATCCTTTAGCCGCTAGAGTCGGATTTATCCGACAATTATTTTCGTGTCCATTTCGCCACAGCCGTATATATACGACAAATTCCTCTACTTGTATAATGTTCATTTTTAAATCATTGCGTTGCTTTCTCTTAAAAAAAAAAAATACGATTCAAACCGCTAGGGGCTAGAAAATCAAGCGGTTAAAATATCTAAATGTAAACAATATTTGATTTTTTATTGATTTATTATATAACAATAATAAAACAATAAGAAAATGGCGCTATTTTTGGCGGTGGCGACGATACTAACAAGGGAACTGCATTGTTGCGAAGTTCCAAGTAGTTCCAACATATTTCCGACGGGTTGTACACGTCTGTGGTTGTCTGTGGTCGCTTTAGATCTATAAAAAATACTATTATTTGTTTTTAATTTACTCTGTTCAATATATTTTTAAGCATTGTGGGTACCGTTACATTTACTTTGCATTTACCATGTTTATAATTTTTATTTACGTCATAAGTCTCATATTCTACTTTGTATGAGGGTGTGTTATATTATGTGTTGCAAAGGTCCCTTTTGTACAGTGCGGTTAGAATAAATTATTGAATTTTCTGTTATTTATTTTGTTTTTTTATTTTTTTTCTTTCACCGTTAAATGTCTCATGAGAGTTTGCCATGCAATTTTGAACTCTAAAGTAGTGAGTTGTTCGCAAGCAGCGAGGCAAGGATCGACGAAATCTTCAACGTACTGGAGTGGCAAAGAAGAGAATGGTTCGTTTATTTCCATTCAAAATAATTAGATATATGTATTTCTTGTTTAGAACTAGCTACCTTTTACTGTATGTGATTGTGCATTCGTTTCCCAGCCGTGATGTTATTTGATGTTTATTTTTGAGCAAATAGTGCAATGTTACAATTCCAGTCAACGAAAAAATAATACTACTATGTATATGTATAAATTTTCCAGATCATTCATAGTGGTGACAAAAATTCAAAAGTCAGTCATGGTTGAATTATATGCATGGGCATTTTTGGCTTACTCTGCCTTTGTAATTGGATTATTCTGTTCGTATTTGTTTTTTAAAAATTAGTTTTGTGAGGGTTTAGGGTGAGACCTCTTTCGAATGATACAAAACATGAAGGGTCTACCTCGTGTCAAAAAAAATTTTCTCCACATATCAAAAACCGAGATTTTTTTGTGTTACATTTCTTGAGATTTTAGATGATGAAACATCAAATAATGTCACCGAGTTTTCGAGGTGTAAGTTTTATTAATTCTTGTGTTGCGTCCATTGTTTAAAACTTAGTTTTATTTTCTTAATTGTAAATACGAGCAAGTGTGAAGGAAAATTTGTTATATAATATTGAATGAATTCACGGCATTATCACTGTTTTGTGAGTCTATTTTGATGACGATAATTAATTAAGTATGTAACAATTAAGTATCTACCATCAAATGGACCGTCAGCCTGACTACCACTTTAACATAAAAAAAGCCCTTAGGCTAGACATAGCATACCTAACTATATAGCATCAAATAATTATGTTACTTAAGCTCGATTACGCCGTTTGTGTACGTAGATGGTGCTTATTTCATACAGTAAAACGTCACTGAGGGTGTCACTAAAAGTACCCAAAACTCTTAAAGAAGGTTTCACACTTCTAAAATGAAAAATGGAAATATTTGTGTTAGGTTTCTTAAATATTTTATGTCAAGATTATGATTCCAAAACAGTGATTGTCGCCACATTTGGCAAAAAAAAAAATAATAATACAGAAAACTGTTCTCTTTTTTTTTGTAAATCGCTTCGCTTTTGCTTGAGCTTTTTGCGGTGGTTTGATTGTGACGACACGTGACTTTAAAAAAAAATCGACTATTTCATATTCATATAAAAAAATAATGTCCATTCACAAAGCCACTTAACGCGCTGAGCGATATGTTTTTCTTTTTTTTCCTAACACTTGTTTGTATATAGCACATTCGTTATACTTTTGACTAATCGATTGTGTACATAAATTAATGTATCCTCTCCTCTGTAAACATTCAAGACGGTTGTTGTTATTCTATTGTGTTAGGGCTGTAGATTATTATGGCTGATGGCGGGAAATGGGTGTCACTTATTGGGCCTTCCACTGAGCGTTTGAGCCTTTTGACAGATCACCTGAGGTGCTTTGAGTTCGTTCTTGAAGGTCTTGAAAACGTCACTAAAACGTAAATTTGTCCTTAAGGTCGCTAAAACTCAACTTTACCCTCATCTGGTTTGACACAGATCATCTGATATAGCTGAAACTGAACGTAACTGAACTGAACTGGTATACTGAACTGATTACTGAAACGTAACCCTCCAAAATGTACATTTGTCCTTCAAAGTCATTCAAACGTAACTTTGTCGTTAAGGTCACTAAAACGTAACTTTGTCCTTAAGGTCGCTTAAACGTAACTTTGTCCTTAAGGTCGCTTAAACGTAACTTTGTCCTTAAGGTCGCTTAAACGTAACTTTATCCTTGAAGTCAATAAAACAATGTTCTTAAAGTTCTTAATGAATCTCAAGTTGAATAATTCATAAAACTAATTTGTGTTTCAAATGTTATATCAAACTTCTTTTTCCCTCGTGACAGTGAGAAGAGAATTTTATGTTTTATTCACTATTATAATTTATTATTGGTAAATTATAAAAATATGTTCAGCGCCATCTACTCGGTTAAGTTAGTTATTTTGCAATAAATAGTGATTGACGATTACAGGATTGTGTGGTTGATTTGTTGTTTTTTTTTATAACAAAAATAATTACAATGGGAAAATAATTACACCCGAAATTTACTTAGCCGAGCCCGAACATGAAAGAATTAAATATGTACTTAAATACTTAATAAATTAAATACTACAACATTTAGTATGTGTTTTTAGATCCTACACATTAAATGTCTCTGTATTTGTAAGCGTCCATTGTGCATGTCATTAGACCCGGTTCTTTGACTAAAACCTCATGTTTTCTTGTATGTACAGTCGAACACATAAACGCTTAATGAAGTTTATTAATGCGTACGAAACGTGAACCACTTGTGTGCTCGACTGTGCTCTGTTATATCTAAACAAAATTTTTTTTTTTTTTTTTTTTTGTGATTGTGGTTTCTGTTGGGATTGGTCAATTGTGTTATTTTCAGCTTCGATTTGTATATAAATAAATACATTTTGTTTGAGTTTTGGTTTTAAGACTTGTCAATTTCTATTCCAGTTTTGGATCGTCCACCGTCCCAGATGAGTTATTTAGACCAATTTCTGAAGGACGCTCCTTCAGAGAGACATTACGACAATGTCGCATCTATTAACAACGAGCAGAAGGTTTGTTTTTCATTGTTTACATTACACAGTATTTTGTAAATGATTATAGGATATTATGTGACAACACATCATGATCTAATTTTAACCTTATCGTCTTAGTGTTAGGGTTCATATTATTGTTTGTACAGATTCAAAATATTGCAAATCTTATTTCTAATTAATTATTTCATAAGTTGTACAAATTGTAAGAAATTATATTATTTTTCACATAGCATAGCATGTAGTTTTTATTTTTTTAAGTAGCTGTGCCGCGCGTTTTTATCTTATCTAAGGATTTGATAGCGATCAGTCATAAAATGAGTGTCTACTTTAAAAAAAAAATAGAAACTAAAACAAATAACAACAATCTCGAGGCATTGTAACGACGCTTCTTTTTCTACTTGATTTACTCGCATTGAAATTTTTTTACTGAAAATATACTTTTGTTGATGTGAAATGTAGCTTGCAATATAATGTGCATATTGTGACGTCGAATCATCAAAAGTACGGTCGGCAAGAAAATAAAAAAATTAAAACTATAATTAATTAATAATTTAATTTCTTGTTATCTTTCAAGATAATACTTCAGAAATGTGTTCACATTTATTTTCTAAGTCTTTTACGTAGTGTTTTTTAACACTCCTTATCAAATCCGAAGTAAACTGAAGTCGGTGACGTGACAATATGGCGCATACCCGCTCCTATTTTGTTTTAATCACATAGATAGGCTTTTTTTTAATATTTCAGTATTTTCGGAGATTTGTCATTACATATTTTACCACTTTGTAAAATTAGTGTAAATTTATGAAGTAAGTCAAGTATAAAAATGCTTAATTAAATTATCATTTGCTTTTTTCATTTTCATTCGCTTATTTTCACACAGATGTCGCCGCATTATGGTTACAGAAATGTACAGCATTGTTGTAATGCAAAGGTATTATTATTATTATTATTTTTATTATTTGTATTTTTTTTTTGTTTATGTTATACTAACGCTTTCCGACACATGACTAAAACTATATACATTCAGCTTATGTATGAACGCAAGAAAGTGTTTATTTTGAAAATTTGTGTGTGAATAAGAGCGTGGTACACACAGAAAAGGGTTCAATTAGTGTTTTAGAATATTTAAATGTGGGAATCTTTATATAAGATAGAATTTAATGAGAAAATCCTAGTAGTAGGTAGTAGTCTAGGAGGAAAAGCAACACCAGGTTTAGGCGGGGGACAAGTGAACTATTTTCTAGCATCATTTGGCTTTGTCACTGCTACCATAGTTGGATTGAGTGTAAGAAATTGGGATAGGTAGGAAATGGGCTAGTGTGGCCATTTCCATAAGTTTTTCGTTCAATAATTTTGTTGTGTGTACCGGTAAAAGGTTTCTACTTTGCTCCTATAGGGTTAATTATGCTCCAATTCTTTTAAATGTTTTATCGCTTAATATGTTCAAATCGGTGCAACTACATTACGTTAATTTAACTTTAAAAATATGTTAGATAACATATTATTCTTTAAATTAATACATCTGGGTATATTTCATAACTAATAGTGTGAACAATATTCATAATTCCCTTTTTTTTGAGCAAATATTGGAGCAAAGTAAGACCATTTTACGGTATTGTGATCGTTTATATCGGTTGATGCTCTCGCAGTTGATGTACGGTTCGCAACAATCGGCCGCGTTGAGCGGTTCTGCGGAGTCTCAGGACGAGATGGAACAGCGTGGCGTTTCGCCCACCTCCAGTAAGAGTTCGCCCAGTGAAATGTCGACGGTGAGTTTTTTATTATTATTATTATTAGTATTAGTGATGGGTTTGCTCTTGGTCAGCAATCAGCCGTGTAGCGAAGATGAGGCCTATGATGATGGAGCGAGCTCACCCAGAAAATGTCTATTCACTCCAACATTGAAAAGATTTGGGTCATATGAGTTCAATGTTTTATATTTTTGGTCTCTTTCGTTCGTTAGGTCTTGTACAGCTCTTATTCATTAAGTGTGAGTGGTGAAAATGACATTAAATTGTCATTAGTCGTCAATCAGCAAGACTAAGAAGACTTAGTTTGAGGTAATCAATAATGTAAAGTTGTCAAAATAAGTTTGAAGAAATTGAATGATCATGAAAATAATTCTGTGTCGTTTGACAGTTCATTATAATTGAATTGAATTAGACAAACTACTCTTGAAATCCTACTATAGAAATGTGTATTCCATTGCAGAACTTATCATTAATAATAAATAATTATTACAGGATCCATCATTAGGGCCGACGGTCGCAGGAAAACAAAAGTTGCATCAGTTCCTAGTTAGAACGTTTAGTAGCCCGACAAAATGTAATCATTGCACTTCGTTAATGGTGAGTTTTAGTTTTTAAGGGCCGGATCGGGCCGATTTTAAAAGTTCTTTCACCCATAGACAGCTACATTATCAGCGAGCAAGATAGGGCTAGTTAGTTAATACCTATGTGTAATGCGCGTCAGGTGGGGCTGACGCGGCAGGGAGTGGTGTGCGAGACGTGCGGGCTCGCCGTGCACACGCGATGCTGCGGCCGCGTGCCCCCGCGCTGTCCGCTGCCCGCCGAGCGCGAGCGCCGACCTCTCGGCATCGACCCCGCGCGGGGGCAGGGCACCGCCTACGAGGGCTACGTCAAGGTGATATATTCTTACAATACGAGTGAAATAGTAAAGACCTACACATCTAAACCAGGGTTGTTGCGGATGCTTATGTCTAAATCGATGCGAAAGTTTCGCATTTTCGGATGCCAACAGTAGGTTTGATTGAAATAATTTAATAAATCTCTAACTAGCTCCGTATCAGCGTCCGTAAAAGATTCGCATTGACTATTGCTGGTGCGGATACAGTTTCGGTTGTCTAAATAGTCCGAATACCTGCGACACCCCTGATCTTAACGACAAATAATTTAAGGGTGGCCAAATTGAAAGTGTTTTTTTTTTTAAATCAGGTTCCAAAGCCCGGTGGTGTGAAGAAAGGCTGGATGCGACAGTTTGTCGTCGTGTGCGATTTTAAATTGTTTCTCTACGACATACCGCAGGATAGGTGAGTCTTCTTAAACACGTTTCACAGATTTCGTCCTTCGAGCCAGATCACTTTATTAGCCTTGATTAGCCGCACTATGCCGTGCTCCTCCACTGTGCGTCGGCCCTTAGACGCACTATGACGTCAATGTACACGTCGTACTGCAATATCTGTTTCAGAAATGCCCTGCCGTCTGTGTGTGTGAGTCAAGTACTGGACATGCGGGACCCGGAGTTCAGCGTGACGTCAGTGCGGGACTCTGATGTCATTCACGCTGCCAAACGCGACATTCCCTGTATATTTAGGGTGATTACATAGATTTTACTTAGTCTTTTTTTCTCTTTTTTTTATCAATACCATATATTCAATGTCAGTGTCCTGTTTTGTGTGCATAATTAAATATAATAAAATAAAAATAAATAAAGTAATCTATTACTTTCCATACTTGAAAGTAAACTACAGCACACTTGCATAGGTATCTATTTTTAACGCCCGACGCAAAAGAGGGGTGTCATAAGTTTGACCTGTGTTACTGTGTATGAGTGTATATAATGTATTCGTGTTTTATTTCAGATATCGACATCACAATTAGAAGGTGGCAAAAGATCTCATACTCTGATGTTGGCCGAGTCAGAATCGGAGAAGACCAAGTGGGTGGTGGCGTTGAGCGAATTGCACAGGATATTGAAGAGGAATAATTTGCCAGATAAATGTGTAAGTTTCTTGCATTGTCATAAGGTTGTTTATAAAATCATGATGCTGTTCTCATTGATATATTCGATTTGCAGGTGTACAGCGCATGTGTTGTAGTCGAAAGCGGTTTCGCGGCGAGCGCTCTTCGCGGGGCCACTTGCGCGGCGCTCTTAGAGAGCGCGCGAGTCGCGGTCGGCGGAGAGGCTGGCCTTGCTTTGCTTGACTTGGAGCGGGGCGAGCTGGTAGCGAGACGGCATCACGCGCCAGTACACCGCGCTTTGTACGTGCCGCCCGAACAGCTATTGGTCACGGTGGCCGGACGCGGTAGACACGTCCGTCTCGTGCCGCTGCGCGCGCTCGACTGCAGCGATGTCGAATGCGTCAAGCTGGCCGAGACTAAAGGCGCGTTGGATATAGCCGTGGGTGAACTAGCTCACTCGGCTCACGGGTTTGCAGTGGTGTGCAAGCGCCAAAGCTCGTACGTGGTGAACGTGTACGAGATCACGCGCACGGCCGGGCGAAGGTGCCGCGTGGCCGAGTTGCGCGCGCCGGGCGCGGTCCACTCGGTGCAACTCGCCCGCGGTCGACTCGTGCTCGGCTACCGTGGAGGGTTCGCGGCTCACGCGCTGCCCGATCCACGCAGGCCGTCTCACGATCAGCCGGCTCTGTGTAAGTTAAACTGGAATAAGTTTTTTTTTATGGGCAAACACGCTGACGGTGGCTAGCGTCGCCTATAACACAAGCAACACCACAGGTCCTGCAAGAGCGCTGTCGACTATTACCGTATATAGTGTTTCGTTAGCCGCCTGAATGTGGACGTTTTATTTTCAGCCCTGGTGCACCCCGAGAACCAAGTGAACGTGTTCCTGTCGCATTCGGGCGCACGTCCGCTGGCCAGCGCGGCAGTGGGCTCGTCGGGCGGAGAGACTCTGCTGGTGTTCAACTCGCTCGCGCTGTACGTGGACCGCAACGGGCACAGGGCTCGCGACACCGAGCTCATGTACACGGCGCATCCCTTGCACCACGGTGAGACTCTATTTATGTTGGCGTGGCGACGCCAACATTTGAGCCAACACTTTGGCGAAACTAAGTACATATTTTATAAACAAAATATTTTCGTTGTTTCACTTCACATCTGTCAGATTTTTGATAGGACTCTGGTTGAAATCTTTACTGATCGATAGATGTTTTTATAATTTTCAGCCGTGAACGACACCCATCTGTTGATTTTCACCGCGACCCACATAGACATATACGACATAACGTCAGGAGAGTGGGTGCAGACGATAAATATTCGTGAGTATCTTTTTGAATGGTAATAAATATGTAACAATTTTACTTGGCTTTTAAATAATTGTCTTGCATGTGACACATTGCTTTAATAATAAATTTTGTTCAAGCAAGAGATGAAACTGGTTAAAAATGCCAAGAAAATATCAGAAAAATTCAAAGTGACAATAGTTTTCATGCATTCGGAAGGTGTAAATAATAACAATTTGGGTATGAAATTTGCGCAATAATCTTCCCCACACACGTGACTGTATACTTGTGCAAGTAAAGAGATATATTTGCGCAATAATCATCCTCACACGCATAACTTGTGCAACTAAAGCGATATATTTGCGCAATAATCATCCTCACACACGTTACTGTATACTTGTGCAAGTATATATACTTGCGAAAGTATAGCGATATATATCTGCGCAAGTGTGTGGCTTGCGAATCCATAATTATTAATCTATTACTTCATCTGTTCTATTAAGTTTTAAAAATGTGTCGTGAAATGTGGCACTTTAAATTCATAGGTTATTAGATTGTGCTCATTGTGATAAAAGTTGTGTCAGTCTGATGTTAGTCCTTGTCTTATGGACGAAATAGACGATCAAGCGTTTGGCGTGACGACAAAATGACGTGAGACAACGGCGCCGATTTTACATACAGTTTTTGACATCAAGACATCAGTTTTTACCATTTACGATCAAATTTTGACTTCACGCTAGTTAATTTGACGCGATGGACTGACCGTGTATTTGGTCCATTAAGTGTCCGCGTCCGTCCGAGAAATTTTCAAGGGAACCAAAGTTTTCGCATCACGCATTATTAATATATATAGATTTAAGTGAATTTTTCTGTGATTTTTCAGCACACGCTCGGCCCCTGGACGCCGGCGGGTGGATTTGTGCGGTCGGCGGCGGATCTTCCAACGGATTCCCCTTCTCGACTGAATCGGGGCCATATCTCGTTTATCTCCGGCCGCTGCTCACACGTAAGTGCAAACGTCACTCTGATCAACATCATATTAGCCTGTCTGCAGGCTGATGATGATACATATGATATGATTATCATCTTTATTACAAATCTTCACTAAAACAGTCAAAGCTTCTAATTTGCTTTTTTTTTTAATGGAGAATCATGATGTATTTAATAGTGTATGATAATAAAGTGCTAACTGAGGTATAAAGTACATTTTTATTCAATACAATTTTTACCCACACCACACACCCACATACACACACACACACACTCACACACGCACACTCACACACGCACACTTTTATGGAAGAGCGAAGGCTTCTGGCACAGGCTTCCGCTTAAAAGGAGTCTTCAATCATGGTTATTGTAAAAACGATTTTTCCAACTGTTAATAAATATTTGTATTTAAAAAAAAAGTTGTTTTTTTTTTTTACTTACTTTCTGTCTTCCACAGCCGGTCCCCTGAATCCAGATTTAGTTGGAGCGTGGACGGGCAAGAGGAAGTTTACAGTGCGCGAACAATCGCATCAAGCGATAGAGGCTCACAACAGACTGTGAGTAAATCATTATATGTATAGGTGACGGTAACCACCTACCACCAAGTTGGCTTCCATTATGTTGTGTGATATGTTTTTATTTTTTAGTAAGTGCGTGAAATCAATATCTGCTATAAAGAAAGACACAACGTTTGTGTTCGTTGCTGATGAAATTAATTCAATTCTATATACCTATTATGATATTTAGGTCCGAGAGGCGGTCGCGGCTGATATCAGCGCCGACAAACTTCGCTCATCTGTCCCACATGGGACCAGGGGACGGAATCCGGTCCCAGCGACTCCTGGATCTTCCCACCACCTTGGAGACTGCAGATGATCAGCCGCAGGTATATCTTGTCTTATCATATTGTCTAGGTTATTAAAGTCTGCACATTTTTAGTACTATGTTATAAATTGAATAAATGTTATAATTGGTATGTTGAATAAATTTGAAACATCTTGCATACTACGTCTACGTATTTGTTACGACATGACAACTGTCATTTTTTAACATGACATGGTAACCTTGAGCTGATGCCGCAGGACACGTAACTCCGTGTATGGGCTCAATAGAAAGTCGGGGGGCTTAGTTTATAATAATAATAATAATAATAATTATATTTTGTGACATCACAAGTGCTATTTTTGCTCGAAAGATTCCACCACGCCATTCCGCAAACAAAAAGTGACATGGAAATGAGAAAGCATTAATTGTGCACACTATGAAAGAGTCTGAATTGGCTAACTAAATCATTAAAAAAGGCACTATTTTTGTAAGGCACACGAATATGTTGGGGGAGACTGCCGCCCGTAGTAAGGTCCCCCGAGCAGGCCGGCGTACCTCCACTTTCGGGTACGCCAAGGCTCTGACAGGGAGCACAGGCGTGTAAAAACGTCCTCACGACCCCGCCCATCAACGGCCGCGATAGAAAGTCGTTGGGTTTTAGCCGGTAGGAATCCGGCATAACCCTGCAGTGTCCCCTTCACTGCTAGGTATCCAAGAGGATTTCCCAACGATAAAAAAAAAGGCACGAATATGCGTAAGAAACTGTGTGGACTGTCCATTGATTGTGTAATGATAATTTGCAGGTTTACAGCAGTCGAGAGAGCAGCAAACGAACATCGCCACTGACTATATCTCACGGGACCGGATCATACAACGGTATTGTATTGTATTCTTGATGTTGTTGTGTACAGTCGAGTTACGAAAACTTTTGTCAACTTTCGTCAAAAGTGCGAGTCGACTTAGTATAAGTACGAGCGGCGACGTCATTATGATATTAAGATGAGTCGCCTCATGGTACACATGTTCATAAAAGTGATCCTAAGGGTCAGCGCCGATCGACGCAGTGGCGGCGAAGAGACTAATGAGCTATCATTTCAAAATCGACTTTATTTACTTCAGTATGTGATTGAAAGTGGTATAATAATAAAAAAATACTCTCGCGTCGGCAAGCGCGGGTGGTGAACCTTCAGCTAAAGAAACTAAAGTCGATTTTCAATTGATAGCGCTTTAGTCTCTTCGCCGCCACTCCGTCGGTCGGCGCTGACCCTAAATTTTAAGGTGACGAACCTTTTCTTACCCCAAATGGACAATGATGATTAATAATTAATAATATTTTTGTGATTAAAAAGGTTCTTGGCGTATGGCTAGACCGAGAGAGGGACCCCCGGCCGCCCCAGACCAGCCTCCGTCACCTCCGCTCAGCCATCACAGACATATGGAGAGGTACCACATTTTTTTTTTTTTAATACTACAATACCTCTGCCTTTAGTTATGTTGTTTAATACTTTGTTTTCTGACAATAGTGCTAAGCGTCCACAGGTCAGCATCGTACGCATCGCACGCATCGCATCAATCGCATTATTTTTTCCCACTGCGTCCACTGTATCAGCAGCGATCGGATTGCCGACGCAAGTACCGGCTATCGGCATTGCCGATGCCAGTTTCGTATGACGTCATCAGCACGCATCGCAAAAGTTGCCTCTCTGAGCATTGGTGTCGGCATTGCCGATGTGCGATGCGTACGATGCGGATCAGTGGACGCACTTGTGTGACTTTCTATACAAAGAATACTGCAATCCGTATAATGCGATGCGTACAATGCGGATCAGTGGACGCACTTGTGTGACTTTCTATACAAAGAATACTACAATCCGTATAATGCGATGCGTACGATGCTGACCTGTGGACGCTTAGCATAGAGTTGTCTCTTGATAATTCTGGTACAGATTCCTTCACGGAGTTGTAGTAGTGGCTTAATAAGGAAGTAAGTGTTAGCATCCTCTACTCCGGGTACATTAATTAAACCACTTTATTGGTGGTTTAGTGGTTTAGGTTTTGGTTTTATTGACGCAATGTGTTGTTGACAGGTCTATAGGCGGTGGGTCCCAGGGGAGCGGTTCACTGCTCCTGGAGCGATCCATCACGCCGCTCAGTCTCGGCAGCATGAGCTCTCTGCACGACGTACTCAAGGTACTCAACCCATCCATACTAATATTCTTCATCCTTTTCACGCCTTAACTACTCAACCGACCGTTGTCAAGGATACAAGAAAGCACATAGGGTACCTTTCATTCAAAAAACACCCGAGAAATAGTCTAAAATATAATAAAAAACTAACGTCTTGACGTCAATTTTGATATTCAATTTTGACATGAAATTTTTTTTATTATTTTGAACAGGTCGGCACAGACATGGGCGAGGGTCTGCACTCCGAAGATAGCAGTTGCGGTGCCTCACCACCGCACCCCCTGGATCCATGATGGTACGTTTTAAAAAGCACTCGTGCTTGTCTAGCCAAATTCTCTCTACAACAACGGGAGTTTGATATAAATTTTATCGAAGGATTTATTTTACAGTAGGTTTATATTTTAATGTAGGCTTCTCCGAGGCTAAGTGGCCAAACAAAATAAAGTCAAATTTAATTTAGAACAAATATTCCAAAATAAATAAAGCAATCAAATTTGAAAATTTATAAATTATTTGCATTAAAATTGAAAAAAAAAAATTTATTAAAAAAAATTTTCACGGAGTTTTTTTATTTCTTCTCCCTATGACCAGAATTTACAGAATTTCTTTTAAACTCTTACAGAAATCAATTGGACGCGTCCTGGAGCATAGACATGTCCAGGTTCTACGCATGTTTTTGTTGACTGTACTACGCGAATGAGGCTTACGTTATATTGAAAAGAAATATATATATAATATACATCGTATACTATCGTATCGTGTGTACGTGTTGTGATACGTTCGTGTTGCAGTCAAAGTTTGATTTCATAGACTGACTCGAAAAATTGTCCTTAAACGGTATATATATATTTAGTTTATTTATGCCAAGAAATTCTTTGTTATTAATATTTTGTCGACGTGATCTCGTAAATCAAGCATTTTTTATAAGGTGTTTATTAAAAATATTTATGTAATAATAAATATTATATGAAGAAGTAGTAGACATCAATTTATCTCTCGATAGTCTGAACCAAAAATAAAAAAAAAATAAAAAAATTGTATGATAGCATCGGCAAGTCTGCGTCATTCAAACTTTGACCGTATAACGCGTATGTTATAGTCCAAAAAAAGAAGACAGCAGATTTTCTATTGAAAACAGTCGTGAGACTTCATACAAAAGATAAAAGATATCTTTTGAACTCTTTAAGTGATTTGTGACTGGATCAAATTGTGTGAAACCAAGCCACAATTACTGAAAAAAAAAGTGTAACAAGTCAAACGTTCGCGATCTGCACTCAGAGGAGGCAAGAAACGCGACACTTTATTATTATTATCATAATATTGACTTTATTTATCGAAATGTTTGGTTCCTAAAATATATGTATAAAAAAAATGAAATATTTATTTGTATAAAATAGCTTCGAACAACTAACAATATTTAACAAATATTATATAATATAATAATACAATAACTTCCGTTGTAACATCATGTGTATAATGAAATTTATGGTTTGGTCATAAATGTAATAAAAAAAAATATTGGCACCACTAAACCATTTAATTGAAAAGAAAAGAAAAAAAAAACATTTGAAAGTGACAACTACGAAAAAAAATTACATTTTGACCAAGCTGTATTACACAAAAGTGATTGTCAAACTGAATATTTGCTTAGTTTTAAATTACTTTAAAACATACTTAAAATGAGCAGCATAGCATTCTATATATTATAATAATAGTGCTTATATATTAATATTATAAAGATTACGAGGGAAATCCCCGTAATCACAGCATCACTATTTAAAAAAAACATATTTCACCTTCAAATGTAATCTTTAGGTTGGACATGACGTGTATACTAATTTCCCCGAAGTAGGGGTGCGTCGGTCTATGATATGTTAAATAAAAAATAAATTAAAAAAATCCCTCCACATAAATAACCATAAAAAGTAAAATAAACGTTACATTTATAGGTATAATTCTGTCATGTTATCACCTCACAAGGTTGTGTGGGTTTTCCATGAAGAAATGAATCATTGGCTTGTGTAATTTGTGTCTTAAACGTATTGCTCTTTAAAGCACATTTTAGTTTGACAATTACATATAAAGCGTATTAGAGTGAGACCCCAGGCTTGCCACAAATAACTTGTTTTCTAAAGTAAAGGACAAAATGTGGGCTATCGAGCTGGGGACAAGACAAGAAACGTTGACTAATTAACGAAGTTAACATTTCAACTAGCGGATTAACATTCAAGTTAACTTAAAAAAATGCTAACGGTATCATTAACTTTTCTATTAATCCAGTACCAATTACCAAAAAGAACAAAACGACATTAAAAAATGCAATGCGTTAACGGATTAACGTTAACTTCAACGCTTTAACGTTTAACGAAGTTAACTTTTTTTAGTAACGGATTATCGAAGTTAACTATTTGATTAGCGGTACCCAACTATGCAGGATATCTGCTATGTTAGGTAGACTGTTAATTTGGAGCTATCAAGTGAGAAAAGTAAGTAAAAAAAGGTAAAAATAGGAAGATGAGTAAAATTATAAAAATCAGCCTTTAGAAAAATGTTTTTTTTTTTTTAATCTTATTTTTTTTATTTGCTTTCCTCACATGATAGCTTTAAATTAACCGTCTACCTAACTTAGCAGATACTTATACGTTCAAAGTAGTGTGGTAAGCTGGTAAGTCGATGTTCAAAGTACAGTCGGGGTAAGAAAAGGTTCGTCACTCTAAATTCGACAATTGCTTGCACCAGGCCAGTTATCAGTCATGGCAAAATTTTATTTCAAAGTCTGCATATTTTATTTCAAATTGTGCTTTAGTTTCAATTCAAAAGGTACTAAGAGTCTATAACTTGATACGTTTTCGTACCTTGACTTTACATAAGAACACCACTCGTTTTCCCACATTATGTCCCTTAGATAATAAGTTATATCTGGCAACACTGGGACCTTAGGCCATATATACACAATATACAATACTCCCTTCCGTGAACTAACTAATAGTTAAAGTATAATGGACACAATGTGACTTTTGGGTCAATTAGTTTTAAATAGTTTTAATGATTAACCAAATAGTATTTATTTGCTTTTAAGTGTTTTGTTTTTTTTTTTAAAAAATACTCGCTGACGCCATCTGTAGTCAATCAAGGAACTAATAACCGCCGATTAATATTGTGTGTAAATAAATATTTATATACCTATACAGTTATTATCGATATTATCTATACTGATTAGTTAATGAAATATTATGGCGACTCTTTAAGTTGTAATTTGTTTTGGAATATAATATGTTTTTTTTTTAGCAAATGGAAAAAAATATTCCTCATAAATTATTTTATTAGTTTAATTAATTATTTTCATTTTACATTAACGATTTATTAATTAATTATATTAAATGAAGCTTTTTAATTATTACAATCAAACACGTATAAGTATTTACACAAGATACACACAACACTATAAAAGTAATAGGATTTTAAAAATAATATGTCTGTAGGCTAAGTTTTGATGATTTTTTTTTTAAATAACAATGCTCACAAATAAACATCACACGTAATGTAAGAGTTTTAACAGAAAAGGTTCAGTAAGTATTGCCTGGGCAAAGTTAACTTGGTCAAGTTTATAAAAGGTAAACAAAAAAAAAAGTTTACAAAAGTTTTCTTTTGTCATTAAACATGTTGTTCAAAATTTAGTAAAATTTACTATAATTTTGTTTTTGTATAACATTCTGTCACGTACTAAGTGAACAGAAATGAAATACAAAATAAATAAATTTAAAAAAAACAAAGAAATGTCATTGTCAAAATGGCGTTTCAGAGGGTAGTCAACATTTTTCGCCTAGATATTTTAAATATTTAATTTTTATTATATTTTGTGCTTTATTTATGTTAAAGTCCAAGGTCCCATTCGAGTACTTGTTTTTTTTTAACAGTCCCAGTAGGGACGGGAAAAAGGGACGGTCCTTTTTCATGGCATAAATAATTGAAATTGAAAAATTTAACAATAATTTTCTGTGGCTTTGTCTAACAGTCATTAAGGGTCAGCGCCGACCGACGGAGTGGCGGCGAAGAGACTAATGAGCTCATTTGAAAATCGACTTTAGTTACTTCACTATGTGATTGAAAGTGGTATAATAAAAAAAAAATACTCTCGCGTCGGCAAGCGCGGGCGAGCGGCGCGCGGTGAACCTTCAGCTAAAGTAACTAAAGTCGATTTTCAATTGATAGCTCATTAGTCTCTTCGCCGCCACTCCGTCGGTCGGCGCTGACCCTGACAATGCCCAGGCGATCCTTTGAACCGATTTTAGTGTTTAAATAGTTTATGAATATAATAAACCACTGCCGTCTAGTGCGGACCTTACAACACTGCCACATAGATAATTATGTACAGACAGCAGAAAAAGTATAACACGACTTTTTTTTTTTTTTTGTTCACTGACTGTACTCACTTAGAGTATTGAGTGAAAAGGTCGCAAATTAATTATTATATGTATATAAGTGTATTTTTTAATGATTGCGCTAGATGACAGTAAATGTTTGATTTAAAAAATGAACTTTAACACGTTACGAATATGATTTAGTTTTAACTGAAAGGGAAGTTAAGATTTTTTTACACAATTATATATATACTTGTATTTATATGTACGAAGTAAAAGGCATAATAATAATAATAATAACGGTTTGATTCGCGATTCATTCATCGAACGAGGCAATAATAATAATATGAATTATTGATTATTATTTTGCGATTATTATTATTATAATGAAATGAAATGGCGCGATATCGTGAAATAGTTTTTAAAAGTCTAGTCTTTTTTTAATTTTTATTAATATTACACCGTAATGTATTATTTCGATTTATGACTTTTTCGATTTATTTTTTAAGTGTAAAAGGTAGGTTTATGTTTTAAGTCGTTCTAAGACGACATTTGAGCGAAAAATAATTAAGAAAAAAAAGTTTTAATGTCCAAAGATCTGTGTTTAATCTGAATTTTATGAATTAGTGAAATTAGTTTTTTTTTAAATATATATAATATGCTTATAGACCAGAACTGAATCTATAAAATGTGATTATTCTTCTTTTATGTAGAAAAAGGTGTTTAATAATTTTTCGAAAAAAAGTACCTTAGATGTGACAAAATTCTCTAATTTTTCCTTTTTTTGCAAATATTTTCATTATCAGACTAAATTTTTTTAGATATTTCAATATATAACATCAATTATAATATATGTATTTGGTTTTACAATTTTTATTTCGTTATAAAAATTCCATATTTACATTTAATCAATTAAATGTAAAAACAAAAAAATGTATTCACGTCAATTGATATTATAAAAAATAAATTGGCAAATAACACGTCTTGTATAACCATAATAAATATAAATAATATTTTGAAAAAAAAAATAATAATAATAATTGGTAAATACGTTGACTCATTAGATGTTAAGTAATGTATTTGTATTGTTAAAGATTTTTATATCCCATTTAGGTATTAGATTTTGCTAAAAATTATAATAATAAAAAAATGCATTATATATATATATATATATATATATATATATATATATATGGGAAAACGATGATTATTATATTATGGAATGAATAAAAAAAAATGCTTCTTTTGTGATATATTATCAATTTATTTGTTGATAAACTAAGACTTTGTGTCAATGTTTAGATCGATTTTATACAATGACGCATTTATATTTCAAGTAATATAAAATTTAAATCGTTAAGAGGCATTTCTCAAAAATATATTTTTTCCTTTTGGATTTTCGAAGGATCTTCCTTTGATGGGATTTTTTTCCTCGAAAAGATATTTCACATTGAGTACATTATGGAATACTAGCTGACGCCCGCGATTTCGTCCGCGTTGAAAAAGAAAAAAGTAGCCTATCCTGTGTCCTGTACGTTTAAATGTTTATCTAGCAAGTTTCATGAAAATCAGTTGATTCGTTTAAGAGTTATAGAGGAACATACATACATACAGAAAAAAAATTGTAAAAATGGTCAATTTAGTTTCAGTATCATGTATAGAGCCTATAAACACGATATCTCTGAGAACAAAGTAACTTACTCCATGACCGACCCTTACAGATTTATTATTAGTATTGATTCAGGACTACCTATTTACTAGAAGATTAATAGCCTAATTAAAAAAAAAATATGTTTTTTTTGTCCACAATAAAATGTAATTTGCTTTCCTTAGGTATACATATTTAAAGAGAAATATATGAAAAAAAAAAAATACAGATTTGAAACCGATTGGAACTGAACCCACCGGTCGTTTTCAGATTTTTTTTTTCTGCAAGTTATATACACAAATCTCTCTCTTATATAGCTCTCTCCAGTAGTGAAAACCGTCGCAGCGACGAAGTCGCGTGCGCCAGCTAGTTTAAAATGAAATGTAAATGCGTCATTGCATCAATAGAAATCGACGCGAACGGTTATAAAAGAAGTTTCGCGTCCTTAACAGCTGTGTTTAATCAAGAGACAATATTTGAAAAATATAATAAATAAACGACTTACCGATCAATAGGTATAATAAAATTAATTACCGCTTGTATTGTATGTTTATCTCCATTTTATGCAGCAGCAAAATTGTAAATGTTTATTTGTATGGAGAATTTGCAATAATTGTGTGTATTATAAAAGAGCCTTTATAGATGTCCCAAAAGGAAAAAAAACAAAACAAAACAAAAAATGTTTCTCATCTCATGAGAGAATACCTTCAAAAATTTTTTGCTTTTATTAATTATTAAAGGGATTTCTTAATAGGATCAACTCTCTAAACTGTGGTTAGTGCCACTTTTTGATTTTCATTTTAGTTTATTTTATATAAATTAAAAAAGTCTTGTACCTATATTTTGGATTTCCAAAATGCATTCAAAATATTTTCAATAATTTCACTTCAAAATTTTAAATATTTCGTCTTAAAAAGAATTTTTTGTTGTATATTGAATATATATATTTTTAATTATTTATAAAAAACACTTTAATATTGCTTATTCTCCATGTAAACATGTATTTAAATAAAAAATATGCTTCGAACTGTATGATGATGAGCTTTCGATACTAAATTATTATTATGAACACCAAGAAAAAAAACTGTTTGAACAAATTCTTTGTATTATTAATTTTCAACAGATTGTTGGATAATTTTATTTGACTTTTATTCGACAGTAAGTCTAAATTGCATTGATAAAATAAATATTATTAATAATAATAACATTAAAATGTACTTTTTTTATGCAATTTATTCACAGCAGTAATTTTAATTATATAAAACACCCAGTTCAAAATTAACTTCAGATTAGAAAGGAGTTTAAAAAACAATTAATGAGTTAATTTTGTGACAATTCTTCTTATAATTATTATAATATTATACATAATTAGACGAATAAAAAAATGTTTACTAGCCAATCGCATATTCCTCTGTATCAATATATCCAATCAATCAATCAATCAATTATAATTATATATGTACCATTTTATAATTTGTAAGTAAATGATAAATTATTGACTAACTAATTATTGCAATTACGCGAAATTATCTCAATACTTAATTATTTTATGTACATAAATAAACGAAACATTTGAATGAATATTGTCGCAGTTTTATTTATTTGTGTTTATCACCCTATGTACAGTCGGGGTAAGAAGGGGTAACTAATAAGAAAACCTTCAGTTTTCAAATTAGTTTCAATATCAAAGGTTTGGTCCCATAACGTCAGTTTCTAGTAGACTCTTTAGAACTAAACAGACAAACTGACAGACATATGAAAGAAATTTTAGCATGACAATTACCCTGGACTTTGTTATTTATTTACATAGGATATAATGATATAAGTTTATTGCGATCCACTGTGAAGTCATTTGGGTAGCACGTTTGGCGGCAGTTAAGTACAGTCGGGGTAAGAAAAGGTACGTCACCTTAAATTCGACATTCGCTTGCACTATGGTAATTTATCAAGTAATGCCGAAATTTCATTTCGAAAGTATGTCAGTTGTCTGCTTAGTTTTAAAAGGTACTAAGAGTCTACGACTTGATAAAGGAATGAATTTGAAATCTGACGAAGGTTTTCCTACCCCGACTTTACATAGATTTTATTTATTTACATAGGTTTATTACTAAAGGCAGTCATTTGGGTAACACGTCTGGCGGCAACAAGTACAATCGGAGTAAGAAAAGGTTCGTAAAAAGTCAACATTTGCTTGGGTAATGTGTCAGTTGCTTGTTTCAAAAGACAGTTTATTTGATAAAGGAATGAATTTGAAAACTCACTTTCGTACCTCGACTGTACTTACAGAAGAATTTCACTGTGAAATCACTTGGGCTGTTTCGGTGAGTGATAAGGTATATAACAGCCAATTTTCCTATTTATCCTTTATTTTTAGATCACTGGTGCCCTCTTTCAATATTTAGTCTATGTTCATCCTCAAATTCTATTCAATTTGTGAAAAACCTTTCCCCTTTATATTAGTACTAGCTGGTGCCCTCGACTTCGTCCGCGTTGAAAGGTGAACGAGTAACAAACATCCATACAACCTTTCGCATTTATATATTAG
The DNA here is from genome assembly GCA_945859745.1 of Synanthedon formicaeformis. Taxonomy (NCBI): domain Eukaryota; kingdom Metazoa; phylum Arthropoda; class Insecta; order Lepidoptera; family Sesiidae; genus Synanthedon; species Synanthedon formicaeformis. Next base: position 5,463,301 of record OX243979.1, read on the forward strand.
TAAGGATAGATTAAATTTAAATTTCATTAAATACCCCGCTGATCCCTTGAGCTTCGAGACGCTTGTTACAGCTTAAAAAAATTAAAACCACTGGACAAGGTAAAAGGAAATTAAATAATTAAACTCTTTTACATAATAGGTAAGTTTTATTTAATTCAGCGAGTCGTTAGAACAATATTAGAGAACACAATCGCAAACATCAACTTTTTATACACAATGCGATTTCTTTACAAAGTTAATAACAATTAATTTTATTCATTCATTATTATATCTTAGCCCAATTTTATTGTAACTATTATTATCATAATAATTTTAATGGTAGTATTAATAATAAAATTAACATGTAATCATTTCATATCAATAACTTAAAATTAAACATATTTTTTATCTAAAATTAACATTAAAAAAATGTATTTCGTTATGTATCTTTTAGTATTAATTTTTTAACTATTTTTTTTAAAGAAAGCAAAGCTGATTTAAAAATAAACATTATACAAGTGGAGAAATTTGTCGCAAATATCCGACTCTGGCGAAATGGCCACAAAAATAATTGTCGGATAAATCCGACTCTGGCGGCCAAGGGGTTCAAAGAACAAAAGATAATATTATGTTGAACAAAATAAATTCTTATTAACTTTCACATTTCTCCCATAGAATACTATATTATACCTTTCTTTTTTTATCATAAATAAATTAATTAAATACATTTTCTATTGAAGTTAGGTGAAATAATAATAATGAAAATAAAATATACACACAACTGTTTGAAAAAACAAATGCGATAAATAAAATAATTTAAGTCTTATTTTATGTAATCTTTTGGATATTTATTTTTAAAATTACATTTTTAAAAGATGAAAAACTGGACGAGCCTTTGTTTAAATCGAGTAACGACTTAATCAAAAACAAAATAAAAAAATGGCTTAATACTGTTATTTAAATTTATTATTTAATGAATTTTAGTTATTTATTTATTTTTATTTATTAAATATTTATTTTTGTTACTCCACATTTTATACGAACGTTTAAAAAAAGTCTATTAAAAAATGATTATTTATATGAGAAAAGATTTTTATTTTTGTATGTTTTGTTTGTAACGAATAAATTCAAAAACTAGTGGACCTATTTCGAAAATTCTTTCACCTATATAGAAATCTACATTTTCAGCGAGTAACATGGGCTATATAAATTTTATAGTTAATTACGCGAACAAAGTCGCGGGCAACAAGCTAGTTTTAAAATAATTTTAATATGGTTTAAGCCTCGTTATTATATTAATATAATAACAATATAACTAGAAATATTGATTATATTATATAAAATTTTAAATTATTATAAAATAATAAATATATTGAGCATGACGTACATATTTTACAAGAGATTTTTGAACGATATAATAATTATGAAAAATTAACAACTTTTTTGGGGATAATTATTCAAAAATTTATGTCATTAATTTTTTTTATCAGAAAAATCACAATCTAAATTTAAAAAATAATTAAATGCGGTAAAATGCAATATCGTATAATTAAAAAAAAAAAAAAGCACTAAATATAAAAGACTGGTTTGTTAATTTTCTTCAGTTACATTATTGAGTAATGATTTTTTTTAAAAAAAAGCGAATTTTTGCCATAGAGAGATGAAACTTGCTTTATTATAATAAAATTAATCTTTATTATGGTTTATCTTCTTTTAATTTCTGCAAAAAATAAAATATAAAATAAAACATTTTATTGCATTAACCTAAGTAAAAAAAAAAAAAACTAATAAATCCTAAATTTATGATTTTTTTAATACTTATATGTTATTGAATAAAATTTCTAAATGCATATATTTACTTATTATAAAAAAAAAATTTTTTTTTTCAAAATCTATAACCCTATGATGGATTTAATCGAATAAATGAGTACCTTTTTGAAAAAAAAAATCTAATTCAACAAAACTATAGATACTTTAATACTTGAAAAACGTTTAAAGATACAAAAAAATTAGTACTTAAGGCCATTTTCTTGAATATTCTAGAATAATCGTTAACTTGAAAAAACGAGCTAATCTTACGACATTCAAAATTCTAAACATTAGCTACCTGAATAATGCGAAAGACAACATTTTTAATTTTTAGACTTTATTTTAACAAACAAAACATTATTTTGGAGTGAAAATATTAAAAGGAAATGTGAGAAAAATCTAATAAAAAAATTGATATAATATACACACACTACAATGAAAAGTAAAAACATGAAAAATACAAATTTTTATTGATTATCGATTTTTTTTTATACAATACAGCATTTTTTTTAAATATTAATAATTATTAAACTAATTTACAGTCAACCAGGGTACTATAATAGTGTTGAAAATAAATGATATAGGTAGAATATTATTCGTATATTTATATTATATTTTTCCATTCGAAAAACTTGTTTCGTTGAAAAAAACTTCAAGTCAAAAATAAATCACTCATTTCGTTGTGAAAAAAAAAAAGAAAGATTAGGGGACTCACTGTACGCACATGAACCACACAAACTGAGTCCAATGAACTCAGTCAGTATCATTCAGTCGCTCAAAGAACACTATTTTAGCAAACAGTTTTTGTGGAAAAAATTCAATACATTAATTGTGTTCTACCTCTTTTCCATTTTTTACACGTGTTTTTATATTAAAACTACCTGTTGCCTGCGACTTTGTCCGCGTTTAAAATGATAATAAAACTAAAGCCTTTCTCGATAAATGGACTATCCAACACAAAAAGAATTCTTCAATTCGAACCATAGATTAATTAACGCATTCAACCAAACAAACTCTTCAGCTTTACGGTCAGCGCCGACGGACGGAGTGGCGCAGCAAAGAGACTAATTTAGTAACAATTTAAATTCAACCTAAAGTGCTCGTGAATACGACTGTATTTGGTACAATGAAATAAAATGACGGCGAGCGACTCAAAGCGCGGTCGAGAGGCGCGCGTCGACCAAATACAGTCGTGTTCAGGAGCACTTTAGGTTGAATTTAAATTGTTACTAAATTAGTCTCTTCGCCACTCCGCCCGTCGGCGCTGACCCCAGTGATAATGTTAAACAAGACAGTATGCGCCCTTACCATACTACTAGTGACAAAAAATGGTCTTCCAATTTGCACATCTAGTTACTAAAAATAATTTGTTTTCATTGCCATCTTAATACGTATTTTTATTTTTTTACTGGCGTATTCTGTTATTGTAGTGTTCTCTTTGGTTGCTTGGACATATATCACTGGTAAGTAGGCATTTTTGTATCTTTCTACGCACAGAATGAACACCCGTCATTGGTGACAATTTCCAATTTTGACACCGGCGCGTCGGTGCCACGTACTAGGAGAGTTAGCCTTGTCCTTACGAAGTAATATAGAAGTCATTGGCTGACCCTTATAATTTATACCAATATATAAAGTTGAAGTTTGTTTGTTTGGTTGTACGCGCTAATATCAGGAACTACTGGTTGTGTTGGACAGTCCATTTATCGAGGAAGGCTATATAGGCTATAGAGAACACGGACAAAGTCGCGGGCACCAGCTAGTATATATTAGTATAAAAGTAAGTATAGATTGTAATTGTGGGGTACTTCGGTATTTATTTAGTTTTATGAAGCCACTTTCTTTATCGACTACCTACGTATCTTTCTTTTTGATTCCATCTAAGGTTGCAAATTGCAATCTTTCTTTTTTGTCAACACCTTGACAACGACCTTGACGTAAATATTCTCAACGAACTATTAATAATTAATTAAATTATTATTAACCCTGGTTGACTCTACTTAAAATTCTTTACAATACAATGGTACCAAGAACACATAATTATGAATTAGCATTACTCGTCTAAGGCAACTTGACAATATTACTGGCAGCGTGGAAACTTCAATTAGTGGTGGATTTTGAAATTTACAACTACCTTCAAAATTGTAATAACAAAAAAATGATCAAAATTAATTAATAAATAAATAAAACGAGCAATGTTTACGGCTACAGAAAAAAAAAACAAGAGATACATACAAAAGAAAAACATTTAAAATCAATTGTTTCGCAACTACCCTCACCTAATATTAAGTATATCACCACTATCCGAAGGCACCTAACGCACATAATCCGAAACCGCTTGTTTCAAATTAGAACTGGATAATGAAAATGTGGGTATACCCACAATTTTTTTTAAATAAAATGTTACAATTAAATTTACATAAAAAAATTTATATGAGTTAGAAGAAGTAGCAGCAATATAAAACCGTTGTAGTAGCCACTGCATTTTTTTTTAATTTTCTACCCCCAACTCATTCAAGTATATTCAAGCAGTTTAATGGCTACATACCAGCCTTGTATTTGCAAAAATAAATAAATGTGACCTGTAATTATACAAAAATCATGAAAATTCATAAGCCACGCGTTGGTTAGATACTGTTTTTTTTTTATTCTACCCCCCAAAATCAAGGTTTTTTCCAAGCAGGTTCGGACGTACCTATATATTGTATACTGAATGTGAGTCGAACAAAGCCTGTGAGAATGATATATTTACGTTTAATCGGCCTTCCTGGGCCGCCTCTTGCGGACCTCACTCGGTTTCTCTCCATCATCGTCCGTCTGTTTCTCCAACTCCTCGACCTTCGCTTTCTTGTCACCGGAACCCTCCACGTTCTCCACTTCATCTTCGTCCGACTGCAAGTAATATACAATTGTATAAAATTTCCTATATCAAAATCCCATATTCCCCATTTACATATGGCCATTACCATGGCCGTTCGCTTTGCTGTATTTTTCCCTAATTCTTGTTCACTGAAACGAACTTATAGCGAGATAACAGACAATGTGAGTGTACACAGTACATGTACTTTTTAGTCTGTTCTAAGAACTCTCACTGTTCAGACGCTCTCACTGTTAATATACTGCGTTTTTTTTAATTTTAGTTCGTATTGTTGTTATTTTAAGGTTTGAATTTCGTTTAACTAACGTTTAACGTATATTTTTCATTTTATGATTATATCAGGAACCAAAATGTATATTATCTTAATCAATACTAATAATAAATCTGTAAGGGTTGGAGTAAATGGAGTCATGGAGTAAGTTACTTTGTTTTCAGAGATATCGTGTTTATAGGCTCTATACATGATACTGAAACTAAATTGACCATTTTTAGAATTTTTTCTGTATGTATGTATGTTCCTCCATAAATCTTAAACGAATTAACTGATTTTCATGAAACTTGGTAGATAAACATTTAGACGTACAGGACACAGAATAGGCTACTTTTTCTTTTTCAACGCGGACGAAGCCGCGGGCGCCAGCTAGTTAATAAATAATTCACAACTTAATAGCTACAATAGTTTATACAAAATAAAAAGTGTAAGGTTGTGGGTAAGTATGTAGGTACATATTACTATAATATTTTAATATAGTTTACAAAGCTAAAAGTAGCGGAGAATGAACGTTCATCTATTATTGTATCTATTAACGCCCACTCATGATTTGCTGTCCTTGTCTTTTGTATGGAACTGAGTGAAAGAGAAAGCGCTATATTAGCTCGTTTCTCCGGTTCGTTCAACTGTAAATACTGCTGTGGCAACGTTAAGGGCAATGAGTGTTTACAAATGGCCATTGCCATTGCCGCTCGCGTTGCTGTATTTTTCCCTAAATACTGCTGTGGCAACGTCAAAGGCAATGAGTGTTTAGATATGGCCATTGACATGGCCGCTCGCGTTGCCATCCGTTCGCCCGTTCGAGAGCAGCGTGTAAACTCTCGCTCTCGCGTTGCCGGCCCTTTGATGTCCGTACGAAAAACCGCCAATTGAGGGATAGCCGGGCAACGCGAGTGGCAACGGCAGCGGCAAGGGAAGCGACCTGTTTACATACTCGCGTTGCCCATTTTATTTCCCATGTCCCTGCTCAATGCTCATGACCGTGGAAATGGGCCACATGTAAACGGGGTATTACACTTTTGACGAGCCCGTTGGACGAGCGGTGAGGGTTCTCGCCTAACGTCTCAGGGGGTCCCGGGTTCGACACTGCGTTTCCCACTCATTTGGGAGCAGTAACCACCCCCTTACAGAATAACACCGTGAAATAACTGCCATAATATTATGTGCTTTCGTTGTTCGGTGATCCTTAAGTTAAGCGGGTAGTTTATAAGTTTTCTTTTAAATAATGCCATAAATGTATAATATAACTCACATCTTTATCCGAATACTTTTCGGGGTCGCTGCTCCTACATTTCTCCTCGTCGTCTACGATATCTTCATTTATCAATTCCTACAATCAGACGATTAAGATACAATTTCAGTCACTTTATTCCATAGACTAGCTGGTGGCCGTGACTTCGTCCGCGTTCTCTATAAGCCTCGATAAATGGACTATCCAACACAAAAAGAATTTTTCAATTCAAACCAGTAGCTCCTGAGATCAATGCGTACAATCAAACAAACAAACAAACTTCAGCTTTATATATTGGTATATAGATATAAATATATGTACCTCTTCATCATCGCTTTTCTTTTGGTGTTCACCGCTAGCCTTCATTTCATCCACTTGAGCCTTCGAGATGAACACAGTCTTCATTCGCTTCGGAGGGTAAAGAAGGTCGATGAGGCACACCAGGAACTGTTCCAATCGCAACCATTCAAAAGTTACTGTCAATTTCTCAACTCAAACCGACGACACGTTTGGTCTAGTGGCTAGCGACCCTAGCTGGTAAACAAACGTTCGCGAGTTCGTATCCCGCTAGAGGGGCGAGTGTTTAAGTGTTAACATTTTTACCTTTTTACCTGTGTCATGGATGTTTTTTATTTATAATATGTATGTTTTTACAAAAAAAGTAATATATCAACTGTGTGGTATCCACATCAAATTACTACAACATGGAACACGCGTGCCATACAAAACACAACGAATTTTATGGAACATTTAAAAGTGACATATATATGCGTAGAGCATGAACTGTCATTTGTGTCGTTCATTGTAAAAGTGGTGTAACTCCCTATTTTTAAAACCATCTTTTCTTGCCTAATGGTATCACATTTAGTCATAACTTTCAATATAAAAGTGAACTAACTCCAATAGTTGCATTAAAATCCCACAGATGAAAACAATGAATGAATGCTTACATTTTTTTTCCTACACTATAATTCGCAAAAAGCTCGTTATTCTAAAATTCAGTTACAAGGAGATAGTTCACTTTTACAATGAACGACACATTTATAACAAAACAAACATAATAATAAGTACGTAATTTAAAGAAAATGTGACTTTACGTCAACCCATTAGAGTTTAAAATGAAATAATAGAAGTTGATCGTTACTACCTTTTACCATTGACGCGTGAAGACAAGAGTCCGCCATGATTCTGTCAAAGGCGTTCTTTTTATGTTCCCCTTTGGCACTTGTGACGCTAATTCCATTGTAGTATTTCGATGGGTATCCATAATACAAGAATTTAGTGCTTAGTGTGGAACTAGATGGTGTTGTGTGGAATGTGTGAAGATTTATTTATTTATCCTGACAGTAGGTGTGTTTTTGTTGATAATAACTCTGTTTTATTAGATTTCAATGGTTCTGATGTAATGTTTCAAAAATTGTCTCTTTATTTCTCTGTTACAAAAATAATAAACACTTCACGTTGATTTGACATAATTTTTTTTACCATGAATTTTGAAATTTTTAGGACAATTTCATATTTCGTGCTGATAAAGAATGGAATGAAAATTGTACAAAACTAATTAAAACTTACCAATCCCAACAAAGTGCCTACTAGAATGGTGACCAAAGCGAAGATCAAGTAAGAGCCCCACGTAGGAAGACCATACTCCTCCGTAAGGTGTGTGTGTAAATCCTAAAATATAAACAATAAATATTATAATCAAACACCATATAATTATTGTACCTTTTGATTTTAATACTTCTTTAAATTTGCTTCCATAGTGGGAGACAAATCGAAGAAAATTCTTGGAAAAATATATTGAATACACTGATATTTTCTTGGCGTTTAATTTTTCATTTTACAACGCGGTCAAAGCCGCGGGCAACAGCTAGTATATACTTTGAATAAATGCCTACGCCCAAGTGTACACTCACCCTAAGAGTCTGACTGAGCCTGAAGAATTCAGCCACCAGCGTCATTTGTAAAGACTGTGGCGCTTTCCAAGAGGATATCGCCTCGGTTTGTTTCCATTTTTTCTCTTCCACGTAAGACAGGAACGCGTCTGCGTTGCGCGGACCCTTGTACAGGCGAACCTCGGCATCTTTTATACTGAAAAGTGTGGAAAAAATGTGAATACAGTGTGGGTAAACTTTATAACTAACGAGGGTAGAAAGAAAAATAACCAAACTTTCTGAGCCAAACTTCTGATGCTTTAAAGTCAGTTATGCCTAGTTTATGGCCAAAATTGTGATGCTTTAAAGTCAGTTATGCCTAGATTATGACCAAACTTGTGATGCTTTAAAGTCAGTTATGCCTAGTTTATGACCAAACTTGTGATGCTTTAAAGTGAGTTATGCCTAGTTTATGGCCAAAATGGTGATGCTTTAAAGTCAGTTATGCCTAGCTTATGGCCAAAATTGTGATGCTTTAAAGTCAGTTATGCCTAGTTTATGACCAAACTTGTGATGCTTTAAAGTCAGTTATGCCTAGTTTATGACCAAACTTGTGATGCTTTAAAGTGAGCCATGCCTAGTTTATGGCCAAAATTGTGATGCTTTAAAGTCAGTTATGCCTAGCTTATGGCCAAAATTGTGATGCTTTAAAGTCAGTTATGCCTAGTTTATGACCAAACTTGTGATGCTTTAAAGTGAGTTATGCCTAGTTTATGACCAAACTTGTGATGCTTTAAAGTGAGTTATGCCTAGTTTATGACCAAACTTGTGATGCTTTAAAGTCAGTTATGCTTTTAAGGCTCTACCCTCCATAGAAATGACAAAGCCTTAGGATAACAGTAGTGTTGTACTCACTGGAATAGGGTGGGCAGAGTGGTGACAACAAATCGTCCGCTGAGCGCCGGCCACTTGGTTATGTCAACACTAGCGGCTCGCACAGCGAGTCTCTTCTCGTGGGCTCTCCTATAGAAATCCCGCCACGCTGGCTCCAGCCCACTGCACGCCGGGCACCACGGGGCATAGCTGAAATCATCAATTTATTTATTCCTTACTTACTGGCGTCTGCGACTTCATCCATGTTGAAAAATAAAACATATAACACCTGAGAAAATATGAGTAATTAAGCCGGCAATAAATCTGTAAGGGTTGGTCATGGAGTAAGTTACTTTGTTTTCAGAGATATCGTGTTTATAGGCTCTATACATGATACTGAAACTAAATTGATTTTTTCTGTATGTATGTATGTTCCTTCATAACTCTTAAACGAATTAACTGTCGAAGTCGCGGGCGCCAGCTAGTTAAAAATATAAGCTGGGATTGGATTGCTAGTTGTCTTATAATTTATTCAAGATGACAGTTGTCACCAACAATGTCTTGGACCTTCAGCTGTTACTAAAAAAATCTTTCCCAAATTCTGCCAAGCTATTCAAATATCAAATTTCATGAAAATTACTTCATTTGAAAATTAGTATGGACTGTACAACTCTGTTGAATAACAACAATGTTAATGATGACTTCATAATGAAGAATTTTTATAGCATGATGTCATAACTATAAATGCATTGTGTTACGATACTGTTATTATTGTTCTAAATGTTTATAAAAATATTGCTATTAATGAGTAGATAAAAGAATAATGAATGTCCGAAACATATGTACTTAAGGCCTACTTTTCTCAATTCCCAAGATATTAAGTAAATAAACTGAAATTTTACTTATGGTCATATAATTTTCTGCATCGCTTGCAAAAGTATTTCTTGTATGTAAATTAATGTATTAGCTGATATAATATGTCTTTAAAGATTACTTGTCTTCACAGATGCACAGCCTCACAATATCCTTACATATTATAAAACAAAGTCCTTCGCTGTGTCTGTCTGTGTATGTTTGCGATAAACTCAAAAACTACTGCACCGATTTTCATGCTGTTATATAATATAAGCAGCTAGTATATAATATATATTTTGCATTTTAAACTCGACAGACATGCTGACTGCTACTTGATGGTAGGTGGCTACCATCGAATGGTATAACACTAGAAGCAATACAGGTGCGACAAGTACATTTTTAACCATAGTAGGATTAAGATAGGGATAGAGAAATATTTTTTCAAGGTGAAAACAATTCATCATTATTTAATACTACCTGCAGCCCGCGACTTCGCCCGCGTAACTTTGTAAATTATATACTAAAACCTTCCTCGAGAACCACTTTATCCATTGGTGAAAACAACATGAAAATCAGTACAGTAGTTTTTGAGTTTATCGCGAACAGACAGACAGACGCGCAGAAGACGTTGGTTTTATAATATGTAAGGATCACTACATAAAATTATATTATACAAATAGCATAGAAAGATGCTACTTGATCTAGCATCTTTCTCTATATCCAATACTCTTTACTGATGAACCTGCAAAAGAGCATCTGTAGGTTTTGATAGATGGTGGTAGTTCAGAAGACTATCTTCAAATAGGAACAGAAATAACCATTAAAGTCTTTATGTTTAGATTTTATTAATCGTAATGTCTACTTAAATTTCCATCCATTCAGAAAAAAAAAAATCAAGAAAACATTCAAAAAAAAAAAAAAACCTAAAAAGAATTGATGTTTAGATTATTTCTTATTACTCAAATAATCTACTGTTTCACATAGAAGACCTATGAATTCTGTATATTGAATAAGGGAAAAATTTGACATTGGACTACTATTTATTTTAGGCTTTGTAAAAATATGCCAAACTAGCTGGTGCCTTTGACTTCGTCCTCATTGAAAAAGAAAAAAGTAGCCTATCCTGTGTCCTGTATGTCTAAATGTTTAACTGTTTATCTAACAAGTTAATATTTTATTTATGGTATGAATCAGTGTGCATCTCACTCGACTGCTCTTCCCGCGCTTTGTGCTTTGTGAGGACGCATTTTAGCCATGAGACCGATGAGTTCGGGCCACCGACTTATTTCACCTTATGAGTTATGGAAGAACATACATACATACATACAGAAAAAATCAATTTAGTTTCAGTATCATGTATAGAGCCTATGAACACGATAACTCTGAAAACAAAGTAACTTACTCCATGACCAACCCTTACAGATTTATTATTAGTATTGATACCTTTTGAAAATTTAAAAAGGAATATTTTTAGATCTATTTTTTAGGCAATTACTTATGTACTTTTATAAGTTTTTTTAAAAGAAATAAAGTATCGTCCAAAAAATGGGAACATTGCTGCTAGATAGTTCATCAAAACGGTTCTTTCAGAGAACTTGCGACCTTGTATATGGTTAATGAACTCTTGACAGTGCCGAGCGGATTCGTTCTGCAATCCAAATCCAACCCACACTAAAATAAAATGAATGGATTGCTTCATTTTTTCGACATTTCAAATATAGGACCCAAGTGATACAGTAATAAATAGTTTTTTCATTTTATTGATAGAAGATTGACACGTTTTTACCGAATCACCGGCAGCAATCAAAACAGAAAAATAAACTTACAATAAAACCATCCATTCTCCTTCAAGAATCTGCTTCCAATCATTATCGTCTAATTCAATATTACGATTAGCACTACTCAACCCGGATAAACAACAGGATATTATAATGAAATATAAGAAAAAATCAAAAAATGAAAAAGACTTGTGTACAAGCGCCATGACTGATTTTGTTTTTTACTGTCTGCCGAGTTGTGTTGCCACTGCCAGTTGCCAGTTGCCACTTGCCAAGTGTTTCCACTATCACATTCTTGTTTTGCCCTAAATTTTTTCGAAAATTGCCCTAGATTTTTCCGAAAATGGCCCTAACTAAATAGCTTAAATTAGTCTCCGAAAATCCTTGATTTAGGGCGAAAAATTTAAGGAATTAGAAATAAAACAAAAACTTTATTTTTGTTATTTATTTTAATAAAATGACACGTAATGTCTTAGAAAATAATGTGTTATAAAAAAATCAGATAGTATAGCTTGGCAAAATACTTGAAAAATTGAAAAGTGACAATACTTTAATGTCGTCCCTTTCATATCGACATAATAGTTACAACGGGACATTACAGTATTGCCACTTGCAGTAAGCAATTAATCATGAGAAGTAAAGGGTGAAGAATATAACGCTGATGCTGAAGATGAAGCACTGGATTTTTATTTTTAGCTGAATTTATCAGACATGTAGTCAAACGTTAAAATTTATGTTAAAATAGTGATGCCACCATTATATTTGATTTTAGCCCAAAATACCCTAAATCCCTAAAAAGTATAAAACAGCTCTGTCATACTTAAAATGTGTGATTTCGCCCTAAAACAGGGTAAAATCCCTAAAAGTGGAAACATTTTAGTTTTTATTGCCACCATGCTAGCAAGTCGAACTAAGCAAATTTTTTTTAAATATTTATATATTTTTAAATTATAACAGCAAATAGACAACTATTTTTAATAAAAAATATTACATTTAACAAAATACTTTATTCAATAAACTGGTTGGTATCAACTGCCATCTGTTGTCCCTCTCAGTCAACTTCTTACAATCTAAGTCTTCTTAAATTAACTGAAGATAGCGCTGGTAACATTTTTTTTTAGTTTAAAATTTTATAAAGTGGAACAAATGCAAGTTATTTAATTTAAACAAATGTAAGATACAGAGTTCCGTAGTTCAATGTAGCTCAGTAAATAAGTTTATTAATTTTACTTATTTACCTAAGTTGAAAGACATCCTTTTCGCAAAAAAACTTGGAATACAAAACAAACCAAAATCCGCAACAACGCTATGTATTTATTTTTTATTGCTAGCCAGTATCTAGATACTCTGAGGATTCAGGACGCATGCCATGAAATATTATTTAGATAATCTATGCCGTTCCATTCCTGAGGAAATTTTATGCAAAGGGGTTTATTTAGGGAAATGAATATAGCACTAAAAATGATTCAAAAAAGAAGATTCAGCAAAGTTATTTATTCAATTTATTACTAGCGACGGCTCCCGGCTTCGCCCGGGATTCGGCGGTTTCGGTGAAAACCCTATCAAAATCCGTTACACTTACAATATACTTACTAATAATAAATCTGTAAAGGTTAGTCATGGAGTAAGTAAGTTACTTTGTTTTCAGAGATATCGTGTTTATAGGCTCTATACATGATACTGAAACTAAATTGACTTTTTTTACAATTTTTTTCTGTATGTATGTATGTATGTTCCTCCATAACCCTTTTTATGAATTAACTGATTTTCATGAAACTTGGTAGATAAACATTTAGACGTTCAGGACAAAGGATAGGCTACTTTTATCTTTTTCAACACGGACGAATTCGCAGGCGCCACGCCATCTAATATTTTATAAAGTTACGTGGGCGAAGTCGCTTGAAACAGTAAAAGAATATAGACAGTTAGGTAGGTAGGTTATATAGTACCTACCTATATTATGTAAACAAACACTCAAATACAACCATCTCAGTGTGAGACAATGACGTCTCGTGTAGATATTGAATGTCGGTGTAGGTTTGCAGCGTCCTTCTAAGGCTTCGACGATGGGCTTCGTCTACAATCGATCGAGGTCATCACCAGCAACACCAGCCACTTCTACCTATTTTTTCCTCTCTATTCTATAATTCAATTAGTTGGCTTTAAAAAGTTTTACTAGGTGACATTAATTTGTATCTAAATAGCTGGCGCCCGCGAGTTCGTCCGTATTGAAAAAGAAAAAAGTAGCCTATCCTGTGTCCTGTACGTCTAAATGTTTATCTACCAAGTTTCATGAAAATCAGTTAATTTGTTTAAGAGTTATGAAGGAACATGTTAGGGTTTTTTTTTACTTAACATTAAATAAAACGTAAGAATGTAATCAATGGCTATTTATATTTTCATGAGAAAATTTACAATATTTTATATGTTTGACACTGTACATCAATCAGTTCGAATATTCTTAAAAAAATATTTAAAACAATAAAATAAAATGACATAGAAAACATGGACAGCATCACGACCTTCCAACACCTTCTCCTGATATTCGTTCATGTTGCTGAGACACGTATCTATACATGCATTAATCTTGCACAGTGTCTTTCGAACTTTACTTTTGACAGTGGCTTTGTCATTATGTCAGCTAACTGTATCTCTGTTGGACAATAGCTGATATTGATCAGTCCGTTCACGAAGTGTTCGTGTATAAAATGGTATCGCACATCTATATGCTTTGACCTTTTGTTGAAGGATCCCGATTTCACAAGTTGAATCGAACTTTGGTTATCAACGTGCAAATTTATTTTTATATCCACATCGGTTAATTCCTTCAGCAGAGATTTCAGATGCAATGCCTCTTTGCAACAGTCTGCTGCGGCTATGTACTCGGCTTCTGTCGACGATAACGCCACTATAGGCTGTCTCTTAGATGCCCATGTGATTGGTCTATCGGCTATCATAAGCACGGAGCCAGAAGTGCTTCTTCGCGTCAATGGATCTCCAGCATAGTCCGAGTCGCTATAAGCATCGATATTCTCTATCGGTGTATTTCGTTTGAACAAAATACCCTTATCTTTGGTTCCCACCAAATATTTAAATATTTTCTTAAGTTTTTTTACATCTTCTCTAGTAGGATTTTCAACCTTCCTGCTAACTTGATTAACAGCTTGTGCGATGTCTGGTCTGGTTCTGGTAGACAGGTACAGTAAACTTCCCACTGCCTCCCTATAGGGATATTCCTTCTCCTGGGCAGTTTCCTGTTCCGACTTGGAATCGCTACTAGCGGGCGTGTCACAAGGTTTGGCATTTTTCATATTATATTTTTCCAGTACGTCATTTATATAAGATCTCTGTGTAAGAAATATTCCTTCTTTAGAGTTTCTTATTTCCATACCCAGATAAGTACTTGGATTTTCATTCTTTTTCATTTCAAATTTTTTTTCAAGTTTTTTCATAATATTTTCGATCCTTTCCTTGTCTTTTCCTATGACAAGTCCGTCATCGACAAATAATCCGATTATTATTGACTTATCTTCATTTATGAAAACGCATCGATCGGTTTTTATAGTCTTGAAACCCAAATCAAACATCGCTTGGGTAAAAGTTTTGTTCCATGTGAATGGAGCTTGTTTTAAGCCATACAACGACTTTTTTAGCCGGCAAACTACTTCAGTAGTATTGCAGTCAGTTTTATAGCCAACAGGTAGTTTCATATAAACTTCATCTGTCAACTTTCCGTACAAGAATGCTGTCTTGACGTCAAATGTCATGAAGTAGTAAGATTTGGATGCGGCAATGGCTAATAAAGTTTTTAAGGCAGATTGACTTACGACTGGGCTATATATGTCTTCAAAATCTAGATTTCCTTTCTGCTCGCAGCCACGTACGACTAATCTGGCCTTATACGTACCGTCATCTTTAATCCGAAACACCCATTTGTTAGACAAAATTTTGTGTCCTTTGGCTTCTGACCTGTCAACTAGTACCCAGGTGTTATTTTTCTGTAGTGAATCCATTTCAGACTGTATCGCCTTCTCCCAATTTTGTCTGTCGGTGCCCATCACTGCATCTTTATATGTAAGAAATGAACAGTCATAGTCATCATTACTATCTGATGTAAACATAGTCACGCAACGACTTAGCTCGTAATCTTTGGTCCATGCTGGTGGCCTCACTTCTCTTTGTGGTCTTTCACTTGAGTACGGTGGGTCAACTGGATCTTGACTGGAGCTGGAAGAAGGAAGATTAGTTGTTTCCTCAAAAGGTAAGTTATTATTAATTTTGTTTTTAATTTCAGGTATTTCAATTAATTCTGTTTCCGGTTCTAGAGTTAAATCTTTGTTTTTCTCAGCAGGAGTATCACTATAATACATCTTTTCGATTACTTTTACGTCTCTGCTGATTACAACATCATTCTTTTCCGGTATGTATATTCTAAAACCTTTGGCTTTATCTGCATATCCCAAAAATACTCCTTCCGTAGCTTTGGCCGAGAATTTTCCTTTTCGATTCTTGTTCATTACAAATGCTTTGTTTCCGAACACGTGAAGGTGATTTCCTGATGGTATTCTTCCCACCCACTTCTCATATGGGGAGTTTCCTTTGAGAGCTTTTGCTGGACTTCTATTAATCAAATAGTTTGCAGTGTTCACCGCTTCTGCCCATAGATTTGCAGGAATGTTAGAATCTATCATCAGACATCTTGCTTTATCCATCAGCGACCGATTTTTCCTTTCACTCATGCCATTTTGCTGTGGTGTATAGGGTGCAGATAGTCTTCGGCTTATACCGTTCTCTTTCAGGAATTTGTCAAACTCTTTCGACCTATATTCGCCTCCATTGTCAGACTGAAGGTTTTGAATTTTTTTCTTATGAAACAGTTCAACATAGTTTTTATACTCCTTGAATTTTTCAATTACATCGCTCTTTCTTTTTAAGAAGTAAACATAGCAGTATCTTGTATAGTCGTCAATAAATGTAACGAAATACTTTGATCCGGCCATTGATTTATGCTCAAAAGGGCCACACACGTCACTGTGAATTATCTGCAGCACTTCGGTAGAGATTATTTGTTCATGGCTTTGGAATGGTAGAGTGGTAAATTTACCCTTAATACAAGTCTCACAGGTACCCAATTTATTTTCTTTAAAGTCGAGTCCTCGTATCATTTTATTTTTAACCATTTCCTTTAAGTCTCTTTCATTTACATGACCTAATTTCTTGTGCCACTTCATAATTTCGCTTTCAGCACTGGGCGTGAAATTTGCTATCTCTTCCGGCTCATCGAATTCAATGAAATATAATCCATTTCTTCTTCTAGCTTTTAAGCTAACAGTTCCGTCTTTTATGATACTGGCTTGTTCCTTTTCAAATAAAACTTTATAGCCATGATCTGTAATTTTACTAACTGACATCAAGTTGTTTGACAAATCCGGTACATATAATGTGTTAGTTATATTATGTTTGCAATCTTTTGTATAAAGCTCAGCTTTTCCTGTCCCTTTAACTTCGGTCGTATGCTTCTCTGAAGCTAGTTTTAGAGTGTCAGACGCAGGGATTAAGTTACAGAGTATACTTTTGTCACCCGTCATATGTGACGTACAGCCACTATCGAGACACCATAAATTTCTATTAGTTTTCGACGTTCCTGTTGTTAAACAGATATGGCACGTTCTTTCTTGACCTTTAGTTTTATTAGGGTTATTTGACTTCTTCTTTGACCAACATTTTTCTGTCAAATGCCCTTTCTTCTTACAAATGTTGCAATAAAGTACCCTTTTCTTTGTCTTGGCATAGAATGCTTCTGAAGTTTGAGGTTCGCTTGCTTCGCTTTGCCTCCTTGCTTCGTATTCTTCTATAATTTTAACTTTTAAAATGTCAGGACTTGGTAAAACATCTCTCGACTCAATTGCCGTTCTGAAGCTATCGAAATTAGTAGGTAAACTGTATAACATCATGATGCTTAATAATTCTGGATGAATTTTTACATCCATGTCTTCTAATTTACCCACTACGTCCATAAAATTACTGAGATGGTCTCTCACATCTTCTAGTGAAGTCATTTTCTTCAATACTAATTGCTTTAATAGCGTAGCTTTTCTCGCAGGCCCTGAACTTTGATGTACAGACTTTAGTTTGTCCCATACTTCCTTGGATGTGTTACATCCTTTAATTTGTTTAAGTTCTGGAGGAGATATAAGTAGAATTAGCTCTGACCTTGCCTTTAAGTCTTCCTTTAGGAACGCACTCTTTTGTTCGGCAGTCGCAGTTGCCGCTAACGTTTTTTCACCAGTAGCGTACTCCCACAGATCGTATCTTATGAGAATCGCCTGTGCTTGTAAGCACCAGGTATCGTAATTCGATTTTGTCAGCGGTTCTATGCTTCTTAGACTTGAGCTCATTTTTAAAATTTTATTTTCTCATTTGCCACTAATTATTTAACGCTCTGCTACCACTGATAGGGTTTTTGGGTGCACTATTGATACGAGGTCCAAACTTTTTGGGTATTTATAGACATAATCAGTTATGAATGAATGTTAGTTTTATAAAAATATAGTTTTTATGAAACGGAAATTCATTCACAATTAATTTTATAAAGATTTTAAAACATAACCTTAATTTATTTACAATACAAATAAAGTATTAACACCAGGTTTGTTTGAACTATCAGCATCAGTATCACTTAAAAACATCACTACAACGCACGTTTTCAGTACAACACAATAATTTTTCACTGTTTAGAACTGTTTTTTAATTTTATCGAATCTTTTTACGTACATGTTTACAGTTTAATCTTCAACCACACAACCAATGAAATGAACCACAGAGCCAATAAAACGAACCACAGAGCCAATGAAACAAATCACAAAGTCAACATTACGAATCTTAACCTATTTATATCAATCGTTCTACTATAACCAGTATTCCGGGCTGGAAATACTGGGAAGGCAAATAAGTCTTGTAACACATTTTGTAATAAACGCACAATTGTTCTGCTACAACCAGTATTCCAGTACCCAATCTAACCTATTTTCTGCAATGCAAAGTATTGTAACACATTTTGTAATCGGGTGAGCTCGCTCCGCTGCGCTCCGCTCGCATTTTCATAACATTCCGGAACCTAACCTAACCTATTTGTTTCCAGTGCAAATAAGTCTTGTAACACATTTTGTAATTAGCGCACAATCGTTCTACTACAACAAAGTATGTAGTAATATTAAGTGAATAAAGACTATATAAATATATTAAAAGTAGTCTATGTCAAAGAAAAAGAACTGAATGATTATACAGAGTACTAATATTAAATGAATAAACACTATTTCTTACTCTATGTCTGATATATTATAAATAATAATAAACAATTTCAGGAATCGTTTTAAAATTTTTATAAAATTAATTGTGAATGAATTTCCGCACCATAAAAACTATATTTTTTAAAACTAACATCTATTGCTAAATAATCTCGCTGCCAAACACTTTATAAGTCTTCTATACTACTGGCATGTACATATTCATTTGTATTGTAAACAAATTAAGGTTATATTTTAAATTTTTTATAAAATTAATTGTGAATGAATTTCCGTTTCATAAAAACTATATTTTTATAAAACTAACATCCATTCTTAACTGATTAAGCCTATAAATGCCCAAAATGTTTGGACCCCGTATGAATAGCCAACCCGGGTTTTTTTTTACTTAACATTAAATAAAACGTAAGAATGTAATCAATGGCTATTTATATTTTCATGAGAAAATTTACAATATTTTATATGTTTGACACTGTACATCAATCAGTTCGAATATTCTTAAAAAAATATTTAAAACAATAAAATAAAATGACATAGAAAACATGGACAGCATCACTGATAGGGTGGAATTGGATACTTTACATTAAATAAAACGTAAGAATGTAATCAATGGCTATTTATATTTACATGAGAAAATTTACAATATTTTTTATGTTTGACACTGTACATCAATCAGTTCGAATATTCTTAAAAAATATTTAAAACAATAAAATAAAATGACATAGAAAACATGGACAGCATCACGACCTTCCAACAGAACATACATACATACATACATACATACATACATACATACATACATACATACATACATACATACATACATACAGAAAAAAATTGTAAAAATGGTCAATTTAGTTTCAATATCATGTATAGAGCCTATAAACAATATATCTCTGAAAACAAAGTAACTTACTCCATGACCAACCCTTACAGATTTATTATTAGTATTGATGATACCTGTTTTATATCTATACAATTACATTTTTTTTCTGCAAATCACTACATCACTACATATTATTATAAAACAAAGTTCTCCGCAGCGTTTGTCTGTTGCGATAAAGTCAAAAACTACTGCACCAATTTTCATCCTGTTTTCACCAATGGATAGAGTGGTTCTCGAGGAAGGTTTTAGTAGGTATATATAATTTACTAGATTTTGCACGCAACTTCGTCCGCGTAACTTTATAAAATATACCCCTATGTTACTCGCTGATGATATAGCTTCCGAACAGTGAAAGATTTTTTTCAAATCGGTCCAGTAGTTTTGAGCCTATTCAATGCAAACAAACAAACAAATCTTTCCTCTTTATAATATAGACAATGTTACGCGGACGAAGTCGCGTGCGCCAGCTAGTAAATTATTAATTATAAAATAGTACCTACCCATAGGTAGGTACATAAGTACTGTCTGTTTGCATCATGCATGTTCGCGATGATATCAAAAGCTTATAATACTTAGGTAATAATATTAAGTATAATATTTATTATAAGTATATATATATTCATCACCATCATAATTATTAACACTTAGCGCCTGTTTCACAAACGTCAAGTAGGCCAAACTGTCATTTAAAGTCACCGGTAACCGAGGATAATGGCGCTGATATACCTTTGTTTGTACGGTAAACGTCCCAAACATTAAATAGAAAATTAAAAAAAAAAACGGCTATCGAAAGATGCAGTAAACCGAGTGCATAATTCAATATAACAGAAAATGATTTCTAAAAGTAACTAATCAACACTTTACTTGTAGTTTGTGAAAGAGGCCCTTAAAGAAATTATATGTTTTTCATTTTCCCACCACCGTCCCACCACCATACACAGTTTTGTTTTATTACTATTATGTAGTATTATTTATTTGTTATTAAATCATGTGAAATACTTGTGAAATGTGAACGAATGGAATATGGCATTAATATGGAGCGAAATCGAAATTATAATTTTCTGTCAATACTAGTGACATCTAGTGTATATAGTATGAACTATTAATAATATTTATCGATAAACCGTCCTAATTTAAACGACTAACTTTAACTCGCGCTTAGGTACAGGGAGTCATTTTTATTTTTATTTTTAGTAAATAAAGTTACTATAGGCTCTTTATCTGTCTGGTTAGTCTAGGATAATTTACTAACAAATTAAAATTTTAGATCCTTAGGGGTAATTTTTGATATACCTAAGTTTCTAGAATATTGTGATATCAATAGCTGAAAGAAATTTTCGAATCAAATTTTGTAGGAGGGGACTCAAATTTTAATTTAGTAGTACATTTTCCTGGACTAGGTAGATAATAATAGTTGTTTATTTTGCAATTGACATTTAAATCATGGATCTGACTGAATATTTCATCTATGGCAACACGAACATCAAGGAGATTGATTATACAAATATTTCACAATTTGTATACTACTTATTATAAAGAGGAAAGGTTTGTTTGTTTGTTTGCATTGAATAGGTTCTGAAACTACTGAACCGATTTGAAAAAAATTTTCACTGTTGGGAAGCTATATTATTAGCGAGTAACAGGCTATATTTTACTAAGTTACGCGGACGAACTCGCGTGCAACAATTAGTAATGCAATATTGAACATAGATTTTTGATTTAACATGCATAACGTGTTTACGTAACGTTTAGTGCGAGTCAGGTTGGCCGAGTGGTCTAAGGCGCCAGATTTAAGCTCTGGTTCCCGAGAGGGAGCGTGGGTTCGAACCCCACACCTGACAATACGTATTGCTGAATATACTTTTTTCATAATATTTTCAATTTTTTTTTGTTTTATTTACTGTTGTTACCTACTGTTACTGCTCCTCTACACTACTCGCGAAGTTGACAGAGGTTATAGTG